>OY725349.1:16494868-17945114 GCA_963243735.1 Neocrepidodera transversa | reverse complement strand
ACATCAAGGATAAACCTGAACAGAAGATCTAGTATACAGATGGATCCAAGAGCAGGAAAGGAACTGTACTCAATTTTGCAATGCGCGATAAAAAATAATACGAGGAAAGTGCACAACGCACGCATCAAAACATGTACTGTACATACAACCAGGCATTACTGAATGCTCTTATGAATCCAAAAGTGACACCAACACTGGTATGGGAAAGCCGAGAAGAACTCATTGTCCTCTCAGAACATAACAAAATAACTTTGACGTGGATTCCAGGACACTGTGACAGACATCTAGGTCAACGAAAAAGCTGATGAAGTAGCTACAAAGTGGATATCAACTCCATATATGAGCTCAGAACCTATATTTGGGATCACCAAATCTGCCAGGATGTATACAATACTGTTCAAACGAAAACAAAGATAGCGATGGAACAAAGCCCCTCTCTTGCACCACGGGAAAACATTTATTAAAGAACCATCGAAACGCAGAACTCAAGAACTAATCAAAATGAGTAAGAAACAAGTCACAACTATAACGGGCCTCCTCCCTGTCAATTAGACCGCAAAAGACAAGTTACAATGGAGCAGCCTAGGTTAACCACCGAAGAATAGCAACCAATCAAGAACCTCTACAGGGGACTAGAGTGAGAAAAATCGGAATGCACAAAAACCCAAGAGGCTGAAGTGCCTGTGGTAACAGGACCAGCATCGGAATAAAAAGCAGAGAAACGCTTAACTCATCGGAAGAATCAGGTTGCGTTTTAAGATTTAATGATAAAATCACAATATATTTGGAAACATGCTGAAACAGCTCAACTTTTAAATAAAATGGTTCATCTCTTTCTGACATCACTCAATATCAACCTTTTAATAAATAATATATTACGTATAGCACATTAATAAAAAAAGAAATTTAGAAGGAATCAAAAGGCATGCGTGTGAGCAAGTCTCACTTAGTTGCCATACTCACTATTATGGATTTAACTGTTGGATTTAAAATGTCTACATTTTCATTAAAAATTGAGAGTTTTAAAAATTATAGTTAACTAGATGTCCCTAATAGAGTTTTAGCGCCTCATCCGCTAACGCTAACGTTAACGCTAAATTTGGTTAGCGAATAGAATAACGGAATGTAAGTTATAGCAAAGCAATTGCGTTTTTCACCATTTTAGGTTATGTTACGTGTATGTGTCAAGTATGATAACTGTTTAATGTATTTGTGTTAAGGGTACCCGCAAAACATCCAACTGTTTCAGGAAATTTACCGTATAGCGCTAATTTTATTTATACGTGAGCATGCGCAGTCTGGCCGAAATGAGGATTTAGCGTTAGCGGGTTAGGTGCTAATCTCTATTCAAAAAAATGTATGGTTACTTTTTTGGTTTAAATGTGGTTTTAATTCAAACCGACGAAATGCCTGGTAGTTACTAAGTTATAGATTTAAATATTAATGTATTAAAAATAAATTAAAACGGTTTCAGGATTACAAATACACTTCTGGAAATATCTGTGCTACCTTGTTGTTGGTTGTAGCCGTAAGCCCACGCAAGAAAAATGTAATATATGAAAAAGGAAATTTTGAAATAAAGTGACACTTATCTAGCTAATAAACTTTAATCGTTATATACAAAATTGAAAAGTATAAAAAAGTAGCCTATGTGCAATAACTTTTTCTATACGCTCTGATCGAATCAGTACATTTATATCCATTCTAAATTATGTGTTCTTTGTACATTTTTAAAAATGGTGTCAGGTGACCGAAACTTAAATAAGAAACATAAATAAATATTAGTGACTGGATACAGTGGTGCAAACCAGAATTAAATAATATTATATCATTATGCCACCTAGAAAAAGTTAAATTGCATTAATGATATAAATATTAATATTTGCTTTAAAGAAAGTTTGTCGTTTTAAAGAAATGTAGTTAAAGTCCAAATATTAAGACAGTAGAACAGATTGGAATCAGGAAATTTAGAGCCGTTACACATGCGACTGACAGCCAGTACTGACGATCAGTAGGTCCTATTGATTCTATTGGGGTTTTCACAAGTAAAGCATATCGTCCGTCGACTGATTGGTCCGTTGGAGCATCCGTCGAGACCTTGCGGATGCGTACGGTAGGTACGCGTGAGTTCGTGCCTTTGGCGACCGCCCGGAAGTTGGCACCCCAACTATCGGAACCCTTTGATTTTTTCGGAGTTCTGGACTCGTCTCGAAGAGTTCTAGAGTTCTCGAGGGGGTGCAGATAAAGTTCTGCAATTTTTTTGCGGAATTTTTAAAAAACAAATTTTGGGGTGCCAACTTCATGCCGCACCCCTTTTGTGAGAAAAAAGAGTTCTGGGTGAATAGATATCTCAGAAATAAAGAGTTCTAGAGTTCTCGGTAGGTTTTGGAAAGAGTTCTGGAAATTTTTGGAAATTACAAAAAAAAATAAATTTTGGAGTGTTAACTTCATGCGGCATCCTTTTTTATTTATTGGGTAGTTTTGGTCACTTAGGGCTGCTTTTAAATACAGCACCCCTGAGTTCGGACTCGAAAAAATACTGAAAATTATGAAAATGGACATTTTCAAGGGGTGCTACAAAGTTCCGATTTTTGTCGCTAATTTATCGCCAAAATATTCAAGTTTTTATTTACTTGGCAGTTTTGGTCACTAAGGGCTGCTTTTAAATACAGCACCCCTGAGTTCTGACTCGAAAAAATACTGAAAAGTATGAAAATGGACATTTTCAAGGGGTGCTACAAAGTTCCGATTTTTGTCGCTAATTTTTCGCCAAAATATTCAAGTTTTTATTTACTTGGCAGTTTTGGTCACTTAGGGCTGCTTTTAAATACAGCACCCCTGAGTTCTGACTCGAAAAAATACTGAAAATTATGAAAATGGATATTTTCAAGGGGTGCTACAAAGTTCCGATTTTTGTCGCTAATTTTTCGCCAAAATATTCAAGTTTTTATTTACTTGGCAGTTTTGGTCACTTAGGGCTGCTTTTAAATACAGCACCCCTGAGTTCTGACTCGAAAAAATACTGAAAAGTATGAAAATGGACATTTTCAAGGGGTGCTACAAAGTTCCGATTTTTGTCGCTAATTTTTCGCCAAAATATTAAGTTTTTATTTACTTGGCAGTTTTGGTCACTAAGGGCTGCTTTTAAATACAGCACCCCTGAGTTCTGACTCGAAAAAATACTGAAAAGTATGAAAATGGACATTTTCAAGGGGTGCTACAAAGTTCCGATTTTTGTCGCTAATTTTTCGCCAAAATATTCAAGTTTTTATTTACTTGGCAGTTTTGGTCACTTAGGGCTGCTTTTAAATACAGCACCCCTGAGTTCTGACTCGAAAAAATACTGAAAATTATGAAAATGGACATTTTCAAGGGGTGCTACAAAGTTCCAATTTTTGTCGCTAATTTTTCGCCAAAATATTCAAGTTTTTATTTACTTGGCAGTTTTGCTCACTTAGGGCTGCTTTTAAATACAGCACCCCTGAGTTCTGACTCGAAAAAATACTGAAAATTATGAAAATGGATATTTTCAAGGGGTGCTACAAAGTTCCGATTTTTGTCGCTAATTTTTCGCCAAAATATTCAAGTTTTTATTTACTTGGCAGTTTTGGTCACTTAGGGCTGCTTTTAAATACAGCACCCCTGAGTTCTGACTCGAAAAAATACTGAAAAGTATGAAAATGGACATTTTCAAGGGGTGCTACAAAGTTCCGATTTTTGTCGCTAATTTTTCGCCAAAATATTCAAGTTTTTATTTACTTGGCAGTTTTGGTCACTAAGGGCTGCTTTTAAATACAGCACCCCTGAGTTCTGACTCGAAAAAATACTGAAAAGTATGAAAATGGACATTTTCAAGGGGTGCTACAAAGTTCCGATTTTTGTCGCTAATTTTTCGCCAAAATATTCAAGTTTTTATTTACTTGGCAGTTTTGGTCACTTAGGGCTGCTTTTAAATACAGCACCCCTGAGTTCTGACTCGAAAAAATACTGAAAATTATGAAAATGGACATTTTCAAGGGGTGCTACAAAGTTCCGATTTTTGTCGCTAATTTTTCGCCAAAATATTCAAGTTTTTATTTACTTGGAAGTTTTGGTCACTTAGGGCTGCTTTTAAATACAGCACCCCTGAGTTCTGACTCGAAAAAATACTGAAAATTATGAAAATGGACATTTTCAAGGGGTGCTACAAAGTTCCGATTTTTGTCGCTAATTTTTCGCCAAAATATTCCAAGTTTTTATTTACTTGGCAGTTTTGGTCACTAAGGGCTGCTTTTAAATACAGCACCCCTGAGTTCTGACTCGAAAAAATACTGAAAATTATGAAAATGAGTGATTTAATAATTTTGTCCTTTTTTAAATTAATCATAACTTAAGAACCACCCTATATATTTTTCTAATATTTGGTACGTACGTTTTTTGTCCAAAGTGGTGTCAATTAACATAATAATTCAAGTTCTAATTCCAGACCCGGTCTTAAAAAAATTAATAAGTAGATTTCGACTCCAAACAACACCCTGTATATCAAAATTTTAAAATTGTATTAACATATTTGGAAAGAGCAAAAAAACTTAAGTAACACTGAATGTATTTGGTGATTCCGCATCAAATTTTGTTACTTATTAACTTGAGTCAAATCTTGATCTTTCGATAAAAAAGTGGCACAAATTTAAAAAAAAAATGTTTGTTCCTAAATGATAATTTTCCAGCTTTAATCAATAAAATCATCATTTATTTCATATTCTATTAATTTCTGAATCTTAACCTTAATGTTAAACTTTAGGACAGGTCCGTATTTGGGACAAAATATTATTATCAATTACTAACTTTCAAACGCCCTGTATAGTTATGCTTTTCTCGGAATAACCATTTTTTTATTTTATTATTTTTTTAAATGCAGTGCAATGAGCAAATGTTATTCTCAGAGTTTTTCCATATACAGGGCGTTTCAAAGTTAGTCATTGATATTATTTTGTCCCAAATGCGGACATGTCCTAAAGTTTTACATTAAGGTTAATATTCAGAAATTAATAGAATATGAAATAAATTATGATTTTATTGATTAAAGCTGGAAATTGTCATTTAGGAACAAACATTTATTTTATTTTAAAATTTGTACCACCTTTTTATCGAAAGATCAAGATTTGACTCAAGTTAATAACTAAAAAAATTGGATGCGCCAAACACATTCAGTGTTATTTAACTCTTTCTGTTCTTTCCAAATATGTTAATAGAATTTTAAAAGATTGATATACAGGGTGTTGTTTGGAGTCGAAACCTACTGCCAAGTAAATAAAAACTTGGAATATTTTGGCGAAAAATTAGCGACAAAAATCTGAACTTTGTAGCACCCCTCGAAAATGTCCATTTTCATAATTTTCAATATTTTTTCGAGTCAGAACTCAGGGGTGCTCTATTTAAAAGCAGCCCTAAGTGACCAAAACTACCCAATAAATAAAAAAGGATGCCGCATGAAGTTAACACTCCAAAATTTATTTTTTTTTGTAATTTCCAAAAATTTCCAGAACTCTTTCCAAAACCTACCGAGAACTCTAGAACTCTTTATTTCTGAGATATCTATTTACCCAGAACTCTTTTTTCTCACAAAAGGGGTGCGGCATGAAGTTGGCACCCCAAATTTTGTTTTTTAAAAATTCCGCAAAAAAATTGCAGAACTTTATCTGCACCCCCTCGAGAACTCTAGAACTCTTCGAGACGAGTCCAGAACTCCGAAAAAATCAAAGGGTTCCGATAGTTGGGGTGCCAACTTCTGGGCGGTCCTTTGGCGTTATGAGTCTTTTCACATGTGTACTGACTGATGACACACAGTGTTGCGCATTTTACTTACTGTTTTAAGTTTCTGTATAGTTGCATGCGTTTTAAATATGTTCTCCAGCGATTTAAGAATCGCCACCCAGATATTAATTAGTTTAGTGGAACAAGAGAAGTGTATACGAGATCCAAATAGATCTTTTTGTTGTTTGTCTCCGAACTATTAATCTTGTTACGCACAAACGACAACAATGTGTTCTTTCACTCTTTGTGTGTACTGATCATACACTGCATGTGAAAATCTATGCAATCCGTGACCTGCTCGTCAGTACTGACCATCAGTCGCATGTTTCGCCTCTTACCTGGAACACACAGATTTTGGTTATCCGTGAGCTAATCGTCAGTACTAACCATCAGTCGCATGTTTAACGGCTCTTACCTGGAACACACCCATTTTGGTTACTAGTAAAAAAAAATAATTGTCTAGAAGTAATGATTGATTATTTATTTTAGTTTAGATAATGATAAAGATAATTTTTTTTAATTAACTTGTCTTAGCATCTAAGGGCCAGTGACATGTTAGGTGTGGTACATTTGCTTACTGTACATAGGAAGATCTTTTACACAATTATTTATGTTGGATTAAACAGTTGACAGTCTTTAAAGAAGTCAATCTGCACTATAGTGATACATAATTCATAAGTAGGGGGTATTCTGAAGACATAAGGTAACCATTGATGAGCCGGAAATGACCTATCCTGAGTCTTCTTATAAAATTTTTTCTTTTCAGATAAGGATAATTAAACAGTAACAGTCTAAACTAAATAAAGACTCTATGTCCTACCTTTATTACTAACACGCATAGTAAAAATATAAAAATTATTAATTATTATGGTAGAATTTCTCTACATTTAATTAGATTGTTCAACTATATAGTTTTACAAAACGACCTGTTTACAAAATCCACTAAAGTACAACAAAATCAAATGAAACTTGGTTTAATTTACTAAAGTTAAATTCATTTCAAGGCTGTTTATATGCATCGTACGCTACTGACATTCAGATTTTACGATATGCGACAATAGACGATCGGTCTAAACTTTTGCGAAACTTCATTTCATGCTCGGTTGAAGATGCAGCGGAATTTCAGTTTGAGGCTTTTCGTGTGCGTACATGCTACCTCCCCTCAAAGGTCATATTTGAATAGGGAGAATGTCTTTATCCGTGTCACTCACACCGATAAGATGATCGTGAAGGGGGAGCAAAATCTGTCAATTGGAAATTTTCAATTAGAAGAGAAGATTGAAATTTTTGGTGTGTTTTAAGAATTATGTTATATTATTTAGGTGTAGATACTTTTTTCTGTTAGTTTTAGTGTTATAATTATTCTATAATTAGTACACCTAAATAATTTTTTTTTGGAAATTTTAAGTTTTTTGTTATAAATTAAAGGGTGAATGACTCCCATGAAAAAGCGATTGGAAGGCATATACAAATGTACGAATTTCGTAGTTTTTAGACGTCTAAACCCTAAAGGAGAAGTCTTATAATACGGCTCTGTATGTCTGCCTGTCTGTCCGTCTATCCGCATTTATAACTCAATAACGAAAAGAGATAGAGACAAACGGTCAAGGATAATAAACTCAGCATGCGTTGAATAGCTCCCAAATAGATTTTAAGATTTTATTGATTTCCGGTTTCAAAACTGGTTATACAAACCAGAACCGGTTTCAAAAATAGCATTCCGACGTGAAATTTAACGCCGAATCGATATTTGAAAACAGATTTGAGATATCTTTAGAGGTTCATGAGATAATGCGTGTTTGGAAGTCGTCACGTGCCTGCTAACGCGCAGGCGCTTCTGACTTGTTTTTAACAAAAATCCACCAATACCTTAGAAATGGTTCGTAAAATCAAAAAGTGGACAGAACAGACAAAAAAGTGTTCGGATTTACATTTTCTAGAATGTTGTGCCATAAAACATTTTATTTTGTCAATAACTTTTCCTGTCGACAATAACACGAAAACAATAAAAAGTTCACTCATTTAGTAAAATTTTCATCTATATTGTTATAATTTGTAACCAAAAATTTCAATTGAAACGTACTACACCCCCATTTCCAAAAATTTTGAAAAAAAAATTGTCCAATTATGTGCTTCTTATGTGCTTTTTGTTATCGACGGCAGCAATGTTTTTTAAAAAAATAAAAATTACGGGGTGTAGCATGATATCGATCCGGACCCCGCACGGACAGTAAAAAAATGAATACAACGGAATCAATAAAAATATTGTTTGGAAGAATTGTTAATGCAATTTTTATATGGTCAAAAAGAAAAGAATTCATTAAGACATAGTTAATATAAGTTTGAATATTATATTAATTATTTGAAGAAATATAGAAATAAAAATTTTTATATACAAGGTGGGCCAATTTTTGAAAATAGATAAATAAAAAAAAATTCGAAAGAAATACACAGTACAATACTGGAAGGTTAGTTAGATTACGGTAAGTGTCAAAACATGTTGCTTTGTATTTGTAAAGATACGTAAACAAAGGTAAAAGTAAACACAATTAAAAACATATTGACCAAACGACACTTTTTAAGCATACGTCATGTATATTTGAAAGCGTCAATTTTATTTAGAGAATAATATTATGCTGCAGCTATTGCACATAAGTGACGTAGGTGCACTACAAGTTGCATAGATGCAGTAATTTTTAAATATCAATTTTTTCATGTTAAATTAAAGAAAAAAACAGAAAAAACGATTTTTTCATAAACAGAAATTCATGTTTTTCTCAAATAATCCAAAAAAAGATGGACTAATATTTCAAGTTTAACTCCCCATTATACATTGTTGATCGAAGAGGTGGTAAAATGCTAAGGGGGTTGTACTATGGGAGGAATAACATATGGGAAATAAAAAGCGGTGGTTGTGGGACATGAAAATTTAAAAATAAAATTAATTTTATATGGAATTTTTAACAAATCTCAAAAAGGACAAATTTGAACTCTCCAGTATGGAAGCTCCACACATTAGGGTTTGTACATCCACGAGATAATTTCATATTGGAGAATTCAAATTTGTCCTTTTTGAGATTTGTCAAAACTTCTATATAAAATTTATTTTAGTTTTAATTATCATGTTCCACAATAGTCTAACATAAAAATAGACAACATAAAAGTACAAGGTACAGGGTATATGCAATATTTATAGCTAGATAGGTTTCATTAACTCTCCAGAATATTGAGTGGGCAATCTGAGGTCCGTTTAGGAAGATTAAAGCAGGGGCGGGCGATCAAAAATGATAAACTTCACGGATAAAAATTATATAAATATCAAGTATTTGTTATTACAAATTTCGTGAAGATAAAGGGCCAGCAGACTGCAAAAAGTAACCTTAATATGTGTGACAAAAAAAGGATAAACCTCATGATTAAAAATAATTGGAAATAATTACTGAGTTGTTAATTAAACTGTATGCTAACTGGCAGAGAAAAAAACCAGAAGACAATAAATAATATTTATGAAAACAAAAGAAATACTGGTCTGCCTCGATGTTGTCTTCCGTTTTTTATCTGTCATTCAGCTTACTGTTTAGGTAACTTAGTAATTATTTAAAATTTCCCATATATTACTCCTCCCCTGGTACAAAAAACCCCTCTTAGCATTACACCACCTCTTCGATCGACAATGTATAATTGCAAATGTTAAAATTTAATCAACCGTATTATAGTAAGTGTTTGAATTTATTGTAAACCCTTCCCCTTGTATCGAAATGTACAACTTTTAGGCCTGAAGATGGCTTGTAAGCCGAAACTAGTTGCTGTTTCCTAACATTTTTTAATTACATTTATGTGGTACATGACTTCGAGTTTTATTTCATTAATTGAACACTAAACCATATTCGAGATATGGATAACCTTATAGATTTAGTAAAATAAATATTAGAAGCACGATATAATATTCATTGTCGTAACTATGAATGTAAACCCTGAACTTCATTAATATTAAAAAGTTGTTTGGAAAAAAAACAACAAGTTCAAATATTTGCCTTGGAAGAATACCAATTCCTAAATAAAATATACGGAGATAATAAAAAGATGAGTAAATTCCGCTTTTGCAACATCACCGCTTCGTGTAATATTTAATATTTTTTGACTTTTAAGAATAACAGTACATGCAAATAACTTTTAGTAACAGAGAGAAATAAACAATTCATAGGAAACTAAGACTCGAATTTATTTTTCTTATTATGAATATTAAATCTTCAACTAACTAGCGATTTTAAATGAACTGGAACAAAAAAAATATGACGCTAATTGAGAGGTAAACATATACACATATTCCCTAAGGCGGTCGTCACTTTTCTAAATATGGTTAGACTCTGGCACAACTGAAATTGATAGGAATGGCAGACATTGGCATCAGGAATGTCTCAATAACTCGTTTTACCGCGATCTCCGGCCATTAAAAGATAAACGCTCGGTTTCTTCAACCTTTACTTAATTAATTAAAGTATCAATTTACCTGCAGATCAAGGTGGCTCTTTCTGGTAAAACGCCGTGATGCGATTGACCTGCGATTGTGCGCCTTTTGTATTTATGCTGACAAGAACATGTATGATGTCAAAAAATAAATTAAATATCATTTTCTAAAGAAATTTTATAAATATTGTTTATTAAATAATTACATAATTTAAGTTGTATAAAGAAAGGTAACAGCATTGAGCCAAAAGGAACTTCTGCCTTTATTCTGAATAGACTAATATGAAAACAACGAAAATTATTATTTCTCTATAATCAAAATAATTTATTTGTATATAGAAAATAAGGATTGAAACTTTTCTAAAAACGATATTTCCTGGACTTTTATAATTAGAAATAATTTATCTTTGACGATTAATGTAATATACCCAATTTGCGTAACTAATACATTTATAGTGTACCCAATTTAGCGCAGGTAGATACTTAACCCAAGTTTTAGATGGTGCAAGCAGTGATGAGGTTAGAAGCTAGTAGCTCGTCAACATCCCAATCTTGGATAATTAATAAGTTGAAATGAAGGGTTTTAAGTCCCGTTAACAACTTTAATATAGTTTGGAAAATAGCTGTGTGGAAGTGAAAATTTGCCCTTTACATAATTTAGTATACAACGAGTTTTGTACAAAGGTGAAAGAAATTTTAAACACGCAATGGCTTGTTAAAGTATATCTACTGTTATTGGTATATTTTAATAACATTTACGGCTAATTAAATCAATTATTTATATTAAACTATAGCAGAATTAATTTATCAACAAATCTGTATATGTTAGTAAGGGATTTTTTAGATTAAATGTATAATATATAGTGCCAAGTCAAGACTAAGTCGCAGGACAATAAATTCTATTACAATAGTTCGGTTTAAAATATTATTTTTGATTTGTAATTAAGGTTTTTTTATTAAGCCTAAGATGGGCTTTTAATATATTTCATATACATATGAAATATGATATCCATAAATGAATTATCATAAAAATTTAAATTTTTTAAATCACCTGGTATGCATGAAATCGGATCCAGTAGATCATCGACCTTGAAGAGGTCAATTTTCTCATCGATGTCGACAACAAATAATGCAGTCTGTACCCTCTTTACTCCTTATACTCCTCAACCCCCAACAAAGTGGTGTAGTAGCCGATCATATACTCTTACATACATTAAAGAAGCCTATGCAGTTAGTAAGCAGCATATTATATAGAGTGACCCGATATTGTAAAAATAAAGAATAAACATATTTTTATAAAACTGTAAAAAAAACATGATGTATAAGACATATTTTATATCCTTATATCCTTATATGAAGCACAAGAAAAAAAAATTAGATTGTTAATTTGTCAGTTGTATAAAATTAAGTAAGAATTATGTTTAATTGATTCAAATTTCGGAAAAACAAAAATTATTAGCTTATTTTGTAGTGCAAATAGATTTTGTGAAATGCTATTTATAAAGACATTGAAAATTATTTGCATAGAAATAAAACATCACCTTTTTAACTAGATGCAGACTTCGTATAAACAAAATAAAAAAGATAACTAAGACAAAAGGTGTAAATAATTTTTTTATATACATATATCGAGTGTAAATGGGTAATGGGCCATCGAATTATATCAAATTTTGGTCAATTATAATAGAGATCTTTTTGGATTTTTTTACATAAAAATCCAATATGGCAGACATCCGGTTTGACCAGAAATGACATGAAAATTGGAAATTCAAATGGAACACCCGGTGCATTTCTACATATTTCGATTTTTTCAAATGTTACTGGAGACGTTTTTATTTATTTTTTTTAATTTTTTTATCCACCTTATAGATGGTCATGATTTGGTCTAAATTACTTATAATTAAACTAGAATTACCCAAAAAGTCTCAATTTTGTCAATGATTTATTTTTGTCACTTTTATTAAACACTTAATTCATCAAATCTAGTTTTTGACTACTACTCAATTTTTTTAAATGAAACAGATGGGCCATCCGATATTAGAAATTGTTCACTCAATTACCATTAAAATGATGTACAATAACAATCCTTTCTTTCTCAAATAAAGGAGAAATGTTTTTTTTTCTTAAATTTCGACACAAAATTCCTTTGAAGACATCCTTGTTAAATAAAATAAAGGATATTTACAACATCATCTTTCAAATAATTTAAATTTAAATAAGTATTAAGAAACAAAAATAAATATTTGACAAAATTTAGAACTTTTAGATAATTTTAGTATGATTATGAATTTAGACCATATCAGCACCTGGGATGGATAAAAAAATTCATAAATAAAACAAAAATAGCGTCTTAAGTGACATTTGACAGTCGAACTGTAAGTGTTTGAAGTCGTAGAATCCAAATTTGCAGAAATATACCGGGTGTTCCATTTAAATTTACAATTTTCATGTCATTTCCGGTCAAACCGTATGTCTGCCATATTGGATTTTAGTGTAAAAAAATTCAAAAAATAGCTCTATTATAATTGATCCTTTGGTATAATTCTATTAACCCGCTTAAAAGTTATCGGGGTGGCCCCATGACCCATTTACACACCCTGTATATTGTAATGAAATAATCTAAAATTTTTGAATATTATAAAAATAATTCAATTGTTAAAAAAGTTTGATATTTTAAAGAATTTATTTTGATATTAATTGGTATATTCGAAATCAAGAATTGTGAGTATTTTATTTTTTGCAAAATGTTGTAGTACAAATTCCCTATAACTTTTGTTTCAAACTTTTTCCAAAATTTCCGATAGTTGCGCCACTAAAGGGCGCGTAAAAAATGTGCATGCAGGTTTTCTCTAGTTTTTCTTGATTTTGAGGGCAAACAATACACTTTAGTGCAAAATGTTGTAGTACAAAGTTTTAGAGCATAACATTCATTACAACTTTTGTCTCAAGCTTTTTCTAGAATGTCCAATAGTTGCGCCACTAGAGGACGCGTAAAAAATATATAATATATAATAAATATATAAAATATACAACTTTTGTCTCAAAATGTTTCCAGAATTTCCAATAGGCGCCACTAGAGGGCGTGTATAGTATGTGCATGTAGGTTTTCTCTAGTTTTTCTTGATATTGAGGACAAACAATATACTTTAGTGCAAAATATTGTAGTACAAAGTATTGGAGCATAAAATTGGGTACAACTTTTGTCTAAAACTTTTTCTAGAATTTCCAATAGTTTGCGCGACTAGAGGGCTAGTAAAAAATGTTCATGTAGGTTTCCCCCAGTTTTTCTTGATTTTGAGGACAAACAATGCATTTTAGTGCAAAATTTTCTGGTGCAAAGTTGTAAAGCATCAAATTTTCTTTAACTTTTGCGTTAAAATTTTTATTGAATTCTTCATAGTTTCGCCGCTAGATGGTGAGAAAAATACACATTTAGGATATTCTGTTTTTTTAAATTGGAGGTAAATTATGCTCTTTAGTACAAAATGTTTCAGTATAAAGTTGTAAAGCATAAAATTCATAAAATTGTATGAAATTTTTTCCCGAATTCCCAATAGTTTTCACACATGATTTTAGGAGATCATAATTGTAGCAGTGTGATATACAACGTGCGCATCCGCAGCTGATGTCATTACCAACATTGAAATATCAATTCGGTAGACGTATTTACCAGCGGCTCGGTATTTTTAATGTGTTCCATAAATTAATGTAATGCTTGGTATTTTGTAATTAAAATAATAATAAATAACATATTCTCTACAGCCGAGCCGGGAAAGTTCTGGGTTAAAATTGCCGATTTTTTTATTTTGAAGACAAACAATGCGCTTTTCCTGAATTCCGAATAGTTTTCACTCATTAGTTTAGGAGATCCCAGTTATAACAGTGTGCTATATAATGTGCGCATGCGACTGCTTATGTCATTATCAACATTCGGTAGACGTATTCATCATCGGGTCGCTATTTAAAATGTATTCCATAAATTAATGCAATGCTTAGTATTTTGTAATTAAAATAATCCTATTCTGTACAGCCGAGCCGGGAAAGTTATGGGGTGACACAGTAAATTTTTTTTACTCTTACTTAACTTTGTTTCCTCATACACTTTGATGTGTAGAACTTGACTGTCATTTGTCCATTTGTCAGTTTCTCCATTTTATCTAGTTAGACGCATGGTGGTTAACGGTTTTTATTTTGTGTGCTCAGTAACTTTGCCATTTTATGTGCTATTTCCAGTCCTTTTAGGACTATGACCTGTTGTCGCCCCTACTTAGAGAAATTACTAATCTTTATGATGTTTTGAGTTCTATCGTATCGAAAAACTGACTAGGCCCTGTTAAACAGTATTTGGTCTTGAACAAAAATGATTAAAAAAGTTGTCTTCTATCTTTAAAAATACAGGTGCTATAAATAAAACGAAAATCGTCAATTTAAGCAAATAATTCGGAAACTAGACCTGATATTAAAATTTTTCAAAATCCAGTAAATTTGTCTTGATAATATGCAACTTTTTTTCCATTTAATAAACTTTGCATCTATAACGGTTAACGAAATCCCAATAGTGTACATTGAAATTTTCAACGCCCTGTATCTCTAATGTTGAACGTTTTGAACATCGTATGTTACCGAAACTAGTCGCTTTTCAAATCAATAAATACTGTGGTACTTGACTTTGTGCTTTATTTCGTGTTAATAATAGTAGATTCTGTAACAAGGTTAGAATGAAAAATTCGACACGAGTGGAAAATTCCGAACGCGAGCGAAAGCGAGTGTGAGGAACCACGAGTGTCGAATTTTTTCATTCTGACCGAGTAACAGACATTTCCCAGCAATCATATTTTTTACCTATTAATAATAATACTTGCCTCTTATGCATTTTGCACGTATTTTCATTCTTTATCAAGGTAAAGAATGGATTTTCTGTAATCAAAATAAACGATATGGCATTGCCCTGGATTTCAAAAGTGTCACTGTCAGATATAAAATGGCGACGGTAATAATTATTTTCAAACAAGTTTTAATTTAAACAAAATAATGAGTGAAAAATCAAGTGAAGTAGATATAGAATTTAATAATATCTGAAATTGCAAATTATGAAAAAACACCAATGCACCAGATTTTAATATCGGTAAGTGTACCACAGCACTATAAATATTAATACAATGTAATACAAATATGTCAACAAATAACTTGTGTTCAGATTTAATTTAATTTTGATTTATACTTTTTGATCGTGGAGAAAATATAGTCTGTTACTCGGTCAGAATGAAAAAATTCGACACTCGTGGTTCCTCACACTCGCTGTCGAATTTTTCATACTAACCTTGTTACAGAATTTACTATTACATGCTTGAATTTATCACATTTCCCAGCAATCATATTTTTTACCTATTAGGTAAGATCAGAAAGCATTAGAGTAGATGATTTGTAGGTAAGACAGTTAGATTTTACCGATACATTTTAAATTTTGTTATAAAAACTAATATGACCCTACTTTTCAAAAAAAAATCATATTTTTAAATTTTAACGTAGTTTTTTAGAGATGATACATATTAAAAATAAACTGAAATTATCTCCGGCACTGGATGACATCTACGGATATTTTTTTATGTTCTACCAATTGGTGAAATGTCGCGTGGGAGACAATAATTTCTGAAGGCACTGTATTATTGCTATTAGGTTACCAGATAAATTATTGTCAAGTTTTATAATAAAATAGCTTTCATATCGTAAATTCCTTGTAACTGCAAATAACAACCTAGTTTATGTACTTTTAAAGTGCAACCAGACTAACAAGAAAAACATTTACCGGACTAAAAACGTCGCTTCCATCTGTCGGCACCGGTATATTTTAGTTAGACAAACTACGTGAATGATTCTGTAAATATCGAAATTGAATGTTGATCTTGCACCAACCGAACCGAACCAAACTAAAAAAAAAAAAACGTTTATGTTGCACCTCTATTGGTTTTAGAACGCGTTTCATCGGTATACGGTTGATTTAGTATAACTGCTTCTCGTTAATTTGAAATTGACCTCCATTTTATTAAACTTACATGTGTAAAAAAATATTTACATTGCTAATGGAAACATTCTACTGCGTTAAGCACGTCTAATGTCGTCATTTTAACACTTTTTGATTGACTTTAGACTGGATTAATGGAATATGTTTTTTTTTTTTTTTTGGAAAAAAGGATTCAGAATATTCTGAACAGTTTGTACTTTAAATGATAAACTAAAGATAAATTACTGAATTATAATTCAATTTTAACTACGGCATTGACTTTCTTTAGGGTACCTGTGTTCCAAAATAACGAACTGAAGTTATATGAAAATAAAAACAAAAAAGTATAAAGGAACCATTTCAAACTCACGTATGTATGCACTGGGAATAGGTGCTCAAATAACGAGAGAACAGACTACAATAGCCATTCTTGATTCTTAAAGCAGCTTCTGTGGTCAGCGCTGGGTAATAAGCAAATTCGAATTGCATACATGTGTCTGGTAGCTAGAATATGGGTGGTCGCGATATTCATGCTTTATAACTCAAGATAAGGCCGATCGTAATGGTTTCAAACTATGTTTTCTTCTAGTTTTATTTTGATTATTTGAAAATTATACCCAGGAATGTTAATTTTATTGACTATCAATCATTTCTAACTACTAAACAGTAATGATGCATAAGACAAATATGCGGCGATTTATTTATGGACATTGATTAAATTAAATAAAACAATAATAAGAATCAATTATGTACTTTATTTACATAAGTACCTTTAATCGTGAGACACAAAAGAAGTAAATTTGGCACACATAAATTAAAGCATAAAAAATATTTTAGTTAATAAAGTATTAATATAATGGTCATATTGGTACCATTTGTAAAATTATCTTTTAATGGCCACATTTAAAAACTGAAGCAAATATCTATTCAAACGTTGTCTTAATTCTGATTAAAAAAAAATCGATTAAATTTTACTTTCCCGTCCCACCTCCGAGAAGGGAAAGTATTGTGAACGAGCTAAAAAAATTTTTCGAGATAAAGATGGAAATAACCATTTTGATGTTATCTGAGATGATTAAGACCATTTCCAGATGAAAGTCTGTCTATCTGTCTGTCTGTGTTTATTCTTCCGCGATAGAGGCCACACATTTAATCCGATTGAGCTGAAATTTGGTATATGGGTTTGGGTTACCCGTCGGAAGTACCCATTAGTTTTTGTACGACATCTGTCAAACGAAAGTGTCACTATCAAAAAATGACAGATGTAATATGTCACGGAATTTGACTTGAAATATGTCATTTGAAAGCCCTTGAAAAACAGTCACAATTATTTTTCTAACTGTCACCTGTCAAAAATTAAAAAAATGTCAAAATTTGAAACTTTAACCTTAAATATCTGAAAAAAGTATTCGTGGATACTCGTCGGGGCGACACAACCGATTTTTTCTTAAATACTATTAAACTTTTTACGCAACGCGTTTCTGACCTTTCGCCATTTTTGAATCAAAAATGTATGAGTTAACACGTTTAGCTATGCGTAGAAAGTGGACTAAAATGAAGAAAATAATTTTTTCTTATACAGGGTGTTTCATTGGGAGAGGGTCACTCTTTTCAAATAAATTAACAATTTTTTTTTAAATTTTAAGAAACATAGTTGTTTTAGGGATTGAAGAATTTGTAAATTTTTTGCTAAGCCGGACCTGTATTTTTATTAGTACATGGTCAGACTTGACTAGTTAGAGGATACATGTGTCCCAAATATCAAACAAATATACAAGGTGGTTCGTAAGTTATGAGCGTAGAAAAAATCAGCAAAGTTGATAAAACACTCAGTATCTTGATTATGAAGGGCGGCAGGCCCATAAAATATGGGTTCTTTTTAACCGACTTGGTGGCTGCTATCCACACTTTACGTATGATTCTCTCCCAATGTTTATGTTATTACATGGTCAAGTTATTATAAGGTCAATTATTAATATAGTCAAGTTATTGTACGTTCAATGGATGCATGGATCTTAGTCTTTCCATTTCTTCAAAAGCTTCTGCATTACATGGCTTTTTCCCGTTACCCTCCAACAGTCCAAGATTTCGATTAGGACTCCACTAGAGATCTCACTTGACTCAGCGCTACATATGCTTGTCCTTCTGCAAGCTGATCTAATCCAAGGTCAATAATCTACTGTAGTTCCCTGTATCTTGTATACAGTAGAAGCCCATGATAGAGGCGCCAATACCATATGTTATCTTGCCTGAAATCGTTTCTGGACGGGCGCTCCGTTAATATTACAGATACGAAGCTGCAGTTTCCACCAATCAATACTGTATTTAATTCTTAAGGATTACTTAACATTAATCGGAAAATAGTAAAAAAATAATTTTTATACCCACTTTATTAGATTACCAGCACATTTTCTTTGGGTAATTATCTAACCGGCAACCACGAAAGTCATGTGGTGTGCGGGCCTCTTAATGGCAGCATTCTTCTTTCAATGGTTCCATAGCTATAGTTGGCAGGGAACTGTTTCGATATTGACTTAATTGTGTGAACGCCATCTCTACCAAAATTTATGTGGACTGATGGTATGTCATAGTCATTCTGTAGTACTCTATGGAAGCCTGGCTATATGTAATCCATTTAACCATTTATTCTTTGCTACATCGATATTTGATCTCAGCATTAAATTGGCTAATACAAATATCACGAGTTCTTTCAAAAGTCCATCTGTTTTATCAATGTCATTTGGTAGAGTTCTCTCCCTGCTAATATCTGCATCATCTCTTGTCACATCAACAAGTACATCCTGAGTTCTTAGGGTATGCATATCTGTATCTTTGCTTCTGAAGTATTCCAATAACGATTGGTTGTGTGCCCTCTTGGAGCATATTCATAATCTCTGATCCCAAAAACACTTATATGCCAATTTTAAAAAGAATCTGACCATAATCGTATACCTCGTCCGCCATCTTGAAGTCGCCATTTTACTTTTTTTAATTTTGACCTAAATTCATAATATTCGACCACAAAACCCCCATATAGATTTTATTAAATGTTTAGGTTTCAAGGGAGTAAAAGTGGCATTTTAGTCCCTGAAATGAGGCAGTAAAGTACATATTTTAGTTCCTGCGCGAGGTGTAAATAAATATTTATGGTTGAACAGGAATTTACCTAGTTTCAGACGCTGGCTATAGTATTTTGTGTTAATTAGATATTGTGGAGGATATATCAAAAATAAGGGTGTAAAGTAGGTGCCAGTGTATTCTTGATGGTTAAATCCCGAAGAATACTCAAAAAGAATAATTATTGTTCCTCAAAATTCAGAATGAATTACTGTCAACTTATTTAGAATAACCAGTCAACACTTTAAATACAATTGTGTACATATATTATTTAGCAAGCAATATAGTTAGATAAATTAAATGAAATTCTAAATCACGTGCCACAAAACGTTTTAATCAATGGCCACTAGTTTCGACTAAAAAGTCATCTTCAGGGCGATACAATACAAAAGGTTATCCGTATCACAAAGGAGGTCCAATGTTCAATAAATAAAATGAAACTCAAAATAGTGTACCACAGAGACTTTAATAATATTGTAATGAACGGCAACTAGTTTCGGCTACTTAGCCATCTTCAGGTCTAAAAGTTTTAACAATGTTCGAAAGTTCTAATGGTAAATACAAAACAAACTCTACTTACCATATAAATAATAGGTTCACAATATTAAATATATCATTAATAGGGAGGGAGCATAACGCTGTTATAAAATTATCTATGAACCCAATTACGATGAACAATTTTTTTTTAAAATTGAGCGGTTTAAAAATTGTGCGATGCACGCTTTAACTGGTTTTGTTTTAGTTTTTTACGTTTTGAGTTTCATTTCATTTATTAAGTAATAAGTGATAGATAAAATTAAGGAGGAGAAGGAGACTGAGAGTATATGAAAATAATTAGAAAATTTTAAAAATATAGGTTAAAATTAATATGATAGAAAAACTTCAAACTGGTTAAAGTTGTAATTAGGTTGATGTAGAAATTAGGAATAATACCCAGGGATGTGGATCCATCCAGAACAAAGGATTTGTCGGAGAACTGTGAGGGGCCCCATAATAATGGTAAGTGTAGGGCATACTTTAACTTAAATATAGCATTGCTTCAGCCCAACTTAGTAGGAGGAAACATGTCCACGCAGGGACTACATAATAATAGGCGGTCATATAGGCACGCTGAAATAGTATATTGTTTAACAAGTGTTGAAAATAGCACTTTTCACTCGCATGTGACGGTTTGTGGCATGAGCCTGAAAGGCGAGTGTCACAAGTCACAAAGTGTGAAAAGTTCTTTTTGACACGAGTTGCACACTATACTTTTCCTACGGCTGCCACTTTATTTCCTAAAGTTGCAATAAATTTGAATTTATTTTAATGAGAAATGAGAACTGTCAGTAGTGACAGTGTCCGCATGCTAGATTTCATCTCAATTCATTGATATATGTTATGTTATTATGAGTAGTTATATTGTCATTTTACTTTGAACACTGCGTGTGTAAACGTTTACACACGTTGTTTGAAATTGACGTTTTTCGAGGCAAGTTGACAGTGCGTTTTTGTGTATATTCGAAGCAGCCGTAGCAAAAATTAAAATGCGTAACAGACGAAAAACAATATATACAGATCCGTAGTTGACAAAAGAGTGGATAACCTTTTGCATTTCATATATTTATAAATTACACTTGGTCTACCCTGTAGACAAGTTAAATACCAACAATTGTATTGCTTTGATAATTATAAAAAGAATTTTTGGAATAAAATTTTGAAATATCTAGTTACTTAAAATAATTAATAAAGTTATATTTTACATGTTTACTCAGTTGAATTCAATTCCGACAATTTTATTGACTTGCACAAAAAAATCCTGACAAAAATTATTTCGAGCAAAATCAATGTTTTGTATAAGTTTGTCTTCTCAAAGATACGACCTTGATTCAATAAATGCAATTATAATTTTATTACTCACAATTGCGCATATTACACAGAACTTTCAATACAAAGTTCAAAAAGGCATATATCTCCGACATTTGCTTTGTCCTTTTTAAGAAATCCTTTCGAGAGGGAAGGCTGATGGTTTTAGTATAGTAAGTACTCTAGACCTATTTCAAATTCTACAGAGACGAGGAGCAAAAAAATCGATGCTCATCCGCCACTGGTGGATTCAATTCACAAATAACACTACCGCGAATTCGATATATGATTAATGGGATCAGGAACACTTTAACCAGAACCCAATGTAGCGTAGTTGTAGAAATAGAAAAATGAAAAAAATCTGTTTATATTCCTGTATGAAAAATAAACAGAGTGTTTTGTCTTAAATTCAATAACGAGAGTCCTGAATTTACTTCAATTTGTAGAAATCTGGCTTTAATGTCACACAACTGTATGCCTTGAAGGTTTGAGTCGGCCTTTTACAATTAGATAATAAATAGAAGAATGGAATAGAAGAAGGATAGAAGAAAAAATTTTCTTATCGATTATATAATAAAGTTTTGAACATGAGGATTACTGAAGAATATAGATTAATTTCTGCAGAACTATTTAAACAGAAGTTTTCCATGCTGTTAGCAAATGAAAATTGTAGGTTTAAGTATTGATTTTAAAATTATTTGTAGTACGACTTTTACCTTATAATAATAAATATTGTTTAATGTTTATAGTTGGAATTTAAATTTTATTGAAACAAAACTTCTAAGTTAATTAATTAATTAATTATTTTAACAAATAGAATCTGTAGTAACAAGAAATTAGAACAGTGACTGAATGTAATTAAAATCAAGATGTTATCTAATTTTTTTTTTGGTTACATCATACGAGCGCTGTTTTTCACTCTTAATTAATTATCAATTTGTTTTCTGTATTCTAGAGCAATTAACAAAACCACGGCTGGTAATAAAAACGAATAGAAAAAAAAATAGAAGGTCGTTTTCGAGTAGCGTGCGCTTTATCTCAATCGCGTTTCTAATACCATAACAGCGAAAGAAGTTCCTTAAAAAAGAATCAATTTATCTTGAGGCGGGTAATAAACGTGATAAATTATGGCAGTAAGTCGAATTTGTTGCTACAATCCGAAGTGATGATCTAATTTCTTCATTCTTTGGACCGGCTGGTTGGACTGACGTCCAGTCTTCATATATCATACTGAAAATAAGAAACCGTGGATTAAGTGTTATGGTGGCTTTCGCGAGATAGAATTAAATTCTCGGTAAATTTCTAAATGATGAATTCGTTTTTATTACTGTATTTTACGGAAATAGCAACCAACGTATTAGTAGATATTTTTATGTCGGTAAAGTTTTCATTAATTTAATATCAGTTTATAGGAAAATACAACTGTTCGCGAATGCGAAGATAATATTTGTATTGCAAACTTTAATAAAAAAAATTGTATTTATTAAAAATAACTTAGATAATACCGAGTCTCACTAAATTTTTGTCATCAAATAAAATTCTAAAAAAATATGGTAACTTTGTTTTTACAGAACTTGTATTATACGGGACAAGATATTTGAGACAAAAATTGAAGGTTCTGTAAGTGAAAATAATCAGTTGTTAATGGATTATGACATCGCGCTGGATATATAACAGGGTAGGCTTCGTCCGACTATTATTAATTCATTATGTAAAATAAAATAAATGGATTTCCACAAATTATTAATATAGTATTTTGGAAGATAAGAACATAAAGAACAACAGTCATGAATGTGTACTTAAACATAAACAAGAAATAACCAGATCAAGGAAGAACGATGTTGCAGCAGCCTATAGTCAAAAAAAATATTTACAATAATACTCGCAGAAATGTTTTGTTTAACTAACACATAAGAATTATTCTTTGTAGTCACAAAAAATATTAAATTATATGTAGACACATATTCTAATTCAAAATGATCTTCAGATTCAGAGTTACAAACGAAATTAGTGTCGCACACCGAAAGGCTTCCGGATTTGTTCGACCCCCGTAAGATTCCCGGTACCACCCTTAATCTTACTGGAATCTAGCAAATCAGAAATGAGAACATTTTACTAAGTGAACTAAGAAGCGCGTGTCCCTTTTTATTACAAATTTGACTTCCAGTAAGTGCTGCCCTCTGAGTCTGATCTCTTGAGACAGGTAAAGGTCGGGTTACAAATCATGAACTTTGGGCATTACAGGGATGGAAAAACCCGCCAAAAAACCATCATCCAAAGCCATGTCCTGTCTTCCAATTTCTTCTCTAATAACATAATTTGACTAAACTAAATACGTTGTTTTATATTTTTGAACAAGTAAATTTAATTTCGTGTCAGAAGGTTTTATGTACTACATATGTGGTGAGACCGTTGGCTTTTTCCTTTTGCAGGCCCTTCTGAGAAGGACAGCCTTTGTCCTATTAATTTATATATAATATTTCTAAAGTGAATGTCTAAAATGTATTGAATTCTAACGTCTATTTTTTCTGCTTGACAATTTATTACTTACTTTATGTCGAATATAAATTACTAAGACCCCCCTGAATAAGGTACTGTTACAAGATCCTCTGCTTCTAAAAATTCTTGAATGGTGTCCTTATTAGAATAATTAGTAGGGATTTTTTAGTCTGTCTAGAATGATACGACGCGTTTTCTAATACTATTATAGTTTGGCTTTATTTTTGGTAACAACGATTCTTCAAACCAGGACTCAAATAGTGTGCTTTCAATAGCTTGATGGTAGTCTAAACTCCTGTCCTTAATATTTTTTGACGTTAACAACAAGGCCTCATCTACCCATCCGTTTGTTCCACCACGGTGCAATATGCAAATTCGTTTACCCCTATTGTGTGGAACATTAGCTCTACATTTCTTTGAGTTATCCTTCCAAGCTCTCCGAATTGTATCATGGCTATCAAAGCACGTTTCATCTAAATAATATATTTCTTTACCTGGACTGTGACAATCCGTAATTTTCTCAATATATTCATTCCTCCACTTTATCAACCGTGTACTCTCCATTATTGCTTGCCTTTTATTAACAGTTTTATATATCTGAAGCCATGCTCTTTTAAAAATCTTCTCAATGTTTTGGTTGAACAGTCTTCGATTATAAACTTTTCTTTCAAAGTGGCTAATAAATTATCCAAATTGGGCATAATGTTGGATGTAAACATTTGGTATATAACGTCTCTTATAGGTCTTAAAAGGTGAGATTCAATCTTTTTAAAAGTACCAGAGTCTTTTCTTGTTTTTTTATTTTTCACGCCACTTTTTATAAGCCTGTATACTGTTGAACGAGAAATTTTTGTTAAAAAAACAGTTTGATCAAGTGCTTCAGAATTTTTCATTCGCGTACAGAGACCTTCAAACACGTTAGCCACTAGATTTTGGCATTCTTCACTTAAATTTTTTTTATTAGAAACGTAACGTTCATTACTTGGTCCTGGAGTAGGTTCAATTACAAAATGAATCGGTGATCTTTCCCTTTCTTCGTTATCGCTTAGAACGTCATATAACGTCACAAAATTAAAGGTAGGGTTTTGTTTATACAGTCGATCATAATAGAATTTTACCTGTTCCTATTTGATCTATCATTTTGTAAATACAAAAAATAAATATTTCATAAGACTTTCTCTTTGTAACCCACTTGTTCAACACATACTATAACAGAGCCAACCCTGCTCTATTTGTTTATGATTGCAACTGATTATAGATTATTTTCTGATAAAGAAGCTTCAAATGTTTTCTCAAATATCTTGTCCCTTATAATACTGGTTTCAAAAGTCTAATATAACTAATTTTATTTTAGTAGTCAATTTTTCTCAGTTCTTGAACATTTGGACAAAGTAAGCAATATTATTTAGGGTTTAATAATATTTAATACCTTTAGATGTTGTAACTATTTGCAACATCAAATTTTTCCAAACTATTTTTATCCTTTTTAGAAAACAATTATGCAGTTATACAACCTGTATAAGTGATTTCCATTAATATAGTTTGTACTGTTTCTAATAGATCAGGAAATATCTACCTACTTAGAGCCTCTATACGCAACTCAACCGTTTGTTTTCAACTTTGGTGTAAAAATTAGGCAAACTGTACATCATCATTTTACAAATTAATGTTTGTTCTCAATACAAATTAAGAGGATTAAATAGCAACATAGCCTGCAGTAAATCAATATTCCCAACACCTGTTATGTTAATGAAATCGGTAGATCACATTAACTGATTGATTGATAATATATCTGCAAAATATACAATGATACACAATTTTGTAGTAAAGTTTATTTCAGTGCGATTTTTTTGTCGAATTTTAGGTTCAAAATTCATGTTCAGAAGTTCAAAATGTGTTAAAGTGAAGCGAATAAAATATAGCCGAGAATTTAAGCGTATATAAACAAATGCAAAATTTATAAATAAATAAAATTTTAAAAAAGAAAGTCTAGTTTCATGCAAATATCTCAAAACTCAAAGAGTAAGGGAGCATTTAAAAGAAGATACTACTTAAAGAGTATAAAGTTTTTATTGTCCATTGATAATATCCAGGGATATTTTTTGAGTCGCCTAGAGGCAAAGAAATAGGTTTTTGATAGACGAAATTGTGGACCACAGATTAAAAAAAAAATGAGAAATATTTGACAAAAAAGTTGAATTTAGATAAATATTATTAGTATAATAAGAAAAGCAAGTGAATTTATAAATTCTGCATATTTCGATACATTTAATTGGTCGCGTAGAAATTGTATTATTGAAAATTACTAAAAAAAAACTGATAAAATACAATGTCATCTCCAAAATATGCACCATATGGGAAATTTATTTATTAAGGGTTTTTCAACAAAAAGTTATTCTTGGTAAAAGTTTGCGCATCCCCTAAAACCAAACATGCACGAACAAAATATAGAAAAACACACGTAATATACGAGGAGCCTTCAAGAATTTGATTTAGAGACAAGAGTAAAGTACCATTATTTTGAAAAATCTCTGGAAATGTTATTTAGAAAAATACATGTAGATTTCGAAGATTAATTTTTTATCCATTTTTTTTAAATTTGGACTACGAAGAATAATTTGCTAAAACGATAAATAAACAACATGTAACGCTCTTTGCGTCGTCAAAGGGTCTTTAGTCCAGGTTTCGGATTAAATCGGGCGCCACCTTCCGTTTATAGTGTGAAAGTCACTTGCTCGGGCAGCTTCAGTGAAGAAATAAAACACTCCAGAGGCCGTATGGCATCGACAAGACCCTTACCGGCCAGAATGGCGGTCTTTCCCTACTGGGTTGGGTTCCTTGAAATTGTAACAAAGTTAATTTTCCGCAACAATTATAATATATAAATTAAATCGCGCACGGCACCGGAGTAGAATTAACTTATAATTATGAGAGAAGCTTCGAATAAAGGAAAGTCGTACCAGTTGAACATCCGCCCGACAGATGGAGACACTCTTGTCTGTGCTTCTTAGACTCCGAAGTTCATATCGAGTAGGGCAATTCAAACCGTTGTCGGTAGCTGCAGTGCAGCCCCTCGACTTTTAAAGACAAGTCAAGCTGAAGGGAGAGAAGTCAATTATAATTGTACCGAAGAGAAGAGTCCAGAACCGTCATTTGACAACTCCGACAGCCTGGAATACGTGCATGTACCGACAGATCATGACCCGTGTTGCACACCTTTTCTTCTTCACCGTCGCCGGATTTTGGTAAAATAATAAATGGTTTTTATTTACTTTATGAGTTTTATTTAGCAACAAA
This sequence comes from Neocrepidodera transversa, assembly GCA_963243735.1. Taxonomy (NCBI): domain Eukaryota; kingdom Metazoa; phylum Arthropoda; class Insecta; order Coleoptera; family Chrysomelidae; genus Neocrepidodera; species Neocrepidodera transversa. The sequence continues at coordinate 17,918,095 of OY725349.1, read as the reverse complement.
TACCCAGGTAACTCAACCCAGTGGGGCAAGTAAAGACCGCCCTTCTGGCCGCCAAGGGTCTTGTCGATACCATACAACCCCTGGAGTATTTATTTCTCCACTGACGCTGCCCGTGCAGTTGCCTTCACACTATAAACGGAAGGTGGCGCCCGTGGCAATCCGAAACCTGGACCAAAGCGCCAAAGTGACCCATAACCACCGAAGTGCGTTACAGTATTATGCTGCTGAATATTCAAAAATTTTTAATAAATAAAATTCGTAAATATAAAAATATAACTATCATTATAATAAACATTGTGTTACCAAACCAATTACCAAATCCGGCTTTAAAAGGAAAAAGGTGTGTAACAAGGTCATCTACTGTGTCAGAGGGTACGGCGCGTCTTCCAGATTGGTGTGGTGGTCGGATGACGATTCTTGACTCCGGTACAATTTAACTTGGCTTCAGCTCAGCTTGACCTATCTATAAAGGTCGCTGATCGGTTCTGGACTAGTTCTCAGCTCGAACTCGGACTGGAACTTCAACTGGGACTGCCGTTGGAACTCGAATTTTGGGCTGCCATTGCAGCTACTGACAACGGATTGAATTGTCCTACTCGATAAGAACTTCGGCATCTAAGAAGCACGGACGCAAGTGTCTCCATCTGTCGGATAGAGGTTCAACTGGTACGACTGGCCTTATATTCGAAGTTTCTCGCTTTTCCATAACTTTAAGTTAATTCTACTCTCGTGCCATGCGCGACTTTATTTAAATATTTTAATTATCACGGTAACTTCGTTACAATGAGTAAAGTAGTTTTTGGTGCAGAGTTTTTTTTTGTTTGTAAACACGGAAACTTGCTCCAAATTATACAGTATTGTAACAAGAACTTAATATTCAATAATATTAAATCGCAAAACATCCAAATGAAATAAGTATTTCGGAACAAACTAATTATATTTATTTTGTGGTTTTTCTTATCCAAAATAAATCTAGATGTACTTTTTAACGCTGAACAACTTTTCTAAATAACATTTCTCAAAATCAAATTTTTGAAGGCTCCTCGTATATTACGCGTGTTTTACTATATTTTGTTGGTGCATGTTTGGTTTTAGGGGATGCACAAATTTTTAGCAAGAATAACTTTTTGTCAAAAAAAGTTTCCCATATGGTGCTTACTTTGGGGATGACTCTGTATATTGTGTTTGAGGTTTTCTTTTATAAAATATAATTTCGTAATAATTCATTTATGATATAATTTAATACAAAAATTTAAGCTTTGTTAATAATTTTTGACAATAATTTTCTTACGGATAATATGTCTCACGCAATTAAACTCAGAAGAGATGACAAAAATTACACACGATAAAGAGGAAAAAGATAATCGGATAATCAAAGACGAAAAAAATACAGAACAAAATAAGAATTGGATAAAAAAGAATTCAGAAGAAAATCAGGTGAAGGAAATAAATAATAAAAACAAAAATAATAACAAAAAATATATAAAAAAAGTAGTAAGCAGAAATTCACCAAAAACGTTAAACACAGAAAAACATTGTTGAAATCTAGAATAAAAATGTATATAAAATACTAGTCGAGATGCAATGTTGACAAGAATAATTGAAGAATGATAAGGGGAGAAAAAAAGTTAAAAGGTGCAGAAAAAATGACAAAAATAAAAATACCTATGGATATAAAAGTGAAGAATAACATAGAAATTTCAATACAAAAATAGTAAAAATAAATACAGAAATTGTATAAAATTAAAAAAAAAAACAAAAAAGAAAATATGTACAGATCATAATATTATACTAGTACCACAAGGTTTAAGGTAAGAACAGTACTGTTTAATATTTGTATTAATGATTTACATGCGTTATTTATAAAATAAATAATGTTTTTATTTTTTTAAACATATATTGTGGTACTGGACTTTGTGTGTTTCATTACTCATTGGTTGACCACATTTGAGACATGGATAACCTGATATATTTAAAACTCGTTTTGGTTTTGGACTGCGTTTGTCCAAAACCACAGTGTGAAATGAACAATATCGTTTCATTGTAGTTTCTCAAAAACAGTTGATGTTAAAGTTATAGAAATTTTTCATTTCCCCAAGAAATAATAACCCGGTAAAAAAACTAAATATGACAAATTGGGTTAAAACCAGTCAGACTTTTCTATTAAATGTCATATCATCGTCATCCTTACGGGAACGTTCTAATCAAAACTAACTCGCCCGTCCGTTTATATAAAGCTCTTTTGTTACGATTCGAAAGTCCATTCCAATAACTTGATTACTTTTCGGTATTAAGTATTTTTAATGAAAACTGGCCTATCTAGTGGCTACCAGCAGGTGCCCGCCATTCTACTAGCAAAAACCCTACATTGTGCCAATAAAAAGCGTTCATTGTGCCAGCGTCGGGCCAGCAGTCAATGCCGCCCTTTTTGTGCCCGTTTCTATTCAGACTCATCCAGCTTGAATATTTCACTGAACAGGGCCGCACTACATAACTATAGTTGTTATTGAAAACAAGAACACTGTAGGAAAAAATATTATTTATTATAAGTAAAGTAGAGGTCATCGCTTGGTTTTACAATTATACAATTATTATAAATTTGTAAACATGAAGGTAATAATTAAATTAAGAAAAAATCACAACATTTAGAGAACAGAGTGGTGAAATTTTAATTAGTAAATGGTTATAGAGATGGGTTCTTCAAAATTAAATACCTAGACTGGTTAAGAAAATATGGGAAGATGAGAAAATGCCAAACGAATAGGAAATTGGACAAATTCTAACGATACACAAAAAAGGAGAGCAGCAAAAATGTAATAAATATAGAGACATCAGGTAGCCTATAAAATATCATCACTAATACAAAGACGACTGAAATCCAAAATATCATAGGACAATATCAATGTGAATTCATAAGAAGCAGATCCAGAATAAATGCAATATACACTATTAAACAAGTCATGGAAAAATCGCACGAACATCAACATGAGAATAGAAATGTTATTTGTAGGCTTCGAATAAGCCTATGACACTCTAAAGAGGAACTAATTATAAAAGCCTTAAAAGAACAAGAAGTAAGTAAAAAAATATGAAACATAATAGAGATGAATACCTATGAGCAATCAAAATTGAGTATTCTAAAGCAAAAAAGAGAAAAGGATGAATTAGATATAAACAAAGAAGCCAAGGAGACTCATTGTCAGCCACTTGTTCAATCTGGCTCTAGAATTCGTTTTAAAAAAGATTCAAAACGGCAATCTGAGAACAACAGGAAGTAATTTTCGCATATACAGTTGACATAGTATTAATAAAAAAGAAAAAGAAAAACATGGAAAAACTACTAAAGGAGATTGAAGTAGAAGGGCGGAAGTTGGGACTAAAATACTGAGATTTGGTAAACACAGGACAAAATGGAGAAATAAGAAAGGAATAGAAAATTCGAAGAAGTACAAAAATTTAAATACCTGGGCGTAATGAAAAGCAATAAAGGGGCAAGAAGAAAATCTCTTAAAAAGCTGACTATTGACTAAACAAACAAGGATGAACGTATACAGAACAATAATAAGTTCCACAATATATGCAGCAGAAACGATCACTATGACAAAAATAGAAGAAGATAAACGAACGGAAGCTAATAAGAACAATTCTGGGACCAGTGAAGACTGGAGAGCAGCAATATGGAAGGAAAACGAATAAAGAAATATTCGAAGAACTGAATGGAGAAGATTTAATACAGAAAATTAAAGTTCAAAGAATCAAGTAGCTGGGACATAAATGGAGACAAGGAAAACCCAAATCGAAATGGTTGGTAGACGTATAAGAGGACTTAAGCAGGGCAGGCGTTACAAGATGGAAGGAGAAAATAAGAGAACGGAAAAAATGGCGGAAAATCCGCAACAAGTACAATGATGAACCGAATATGGGGACTGATACGTTAAATTGATTAAGAAAACGAAAGCAGCGCAACCTTACACCAAGGTTTAAGAGCCACTTTTACAAACTCAGTATAAGTGTTAGGTTATTTGTACAGGGAATAAATGTATACCTCTGAATAGCCAGAATAAGCTTATCCACGGTTTATACATATATAATACGTACCAGTACTTTTTGTCATTTGTAAAATACCAATTTTTTCTCTATCCAATGTTAAATTTTTTTATTAGGTTTTGACAATGAACTATAATTTTTGTAAATAATTTCCTGGTTCATTTTTACTGCAAATATAAATCTAACTTAAAAAACATTAAGTGTAAAAATAAACAAGACCGTATTTAAAAAAATCCTTGTCAAAATGTAACAAAAAAATTTAAGTGTTTTACATAGATGGATTGAGAAAAACTGGGATTTCAAAAATTTAATTAAATTTTAAAATTGTCTTGATTTTTTATTAATATTTTTAATTTAGGAAGAGTTTATAAGTGATATAAGTAATGTAACTACGTTGTTCAATCTGGCGCTAGAATTCGTTTTAAGAAAGACACAAAAGGGAACAACATGAAGTCAATTATTACTATGGGTGACAAAACAAAGAAGAAAACCATGGAAAAAATACTAAAGGAGATTGAAGAAGAAGGAAGTTGCGACTAAAAATTTATGTGAAGAAAACAATAATGAGATTTTAAAAAACAGGACAAAATGGAGAAATAAGAATAGGAAATAAAAAATTCGAAGAAGTACAAAAATTTAAACGGAATGATAAATAATAAAGGGGAAAGAAGAACCGACATCGAAGAAAAACCAATCGCAACAAACCGAGCATGCCAATCAGATAAAAATCTGTTAAAAAGCAAAATATTGATTGAACAAACAAATATGAACATATACAGAACAATAATAAGGCCAATGAATAATTAAAACTCCAAGTCAAACAACAAAATTTATTAAAAGCTTTCTGTACTTTCCATATTTTAGGAACGTATTTTTCCTAGAATCACTCCAGAATGCCTACTTTCTCGGAGCAAATTCGGACCCCAAAATACGCTAATATAGTATTTTAGCCTGTTGCTAAGCAAGAACTTTCCCGGACCAAAATGGGTCCGTAAAATTTTTTTGCTGACCTAGTGCGTCAAAATCGGTGCCTACCGATTTTTTATATACATTTTTCATAGTAAATACATACACACAAACAACCAACTCACATTAAGAACAATTATTGAATATATTATTACACATATGAAACGTTTTTTTTTGTATCTCGTAGTAAAAGAACATTCCCAGACTTCAATGTTTGTTGGACTCAGCCTAACACATCGGTCAGCAATTTACATTACCGTCCTGGAATGTATTTATTTTACTACTAGATACACAATGGACTTATATTTTTTTACAATTACTTTACAAGAAAGTGATTTTAAAATTTTTCCTGTAGTCAAACCCTGGAGCTTCCATTGAGTTGGTATTTTCTTTAATTTCTTTTACCGTTTTCTTTTTGAGGAAGTGAGTTTGATGTCACCTTCTTCTCAGATATTTATCTTTTCTATAAAAAGTACAGCAATTCAGCGGGAAAGTTTTTCGTGTTATTTTGTCGCATTATTTAGTCTAGTTTTATACAATTGCTTCTGGACTTGTTAATGAAAAAAAAATTTTAAGTTGAAGTTTGAAGCTCTGTCAATATCATCGCTAAGATAAGGGAATGATAAAAATTCATATCCAACTTACTTATAGTTTACGGATATATTTCGCGATATAAAAAAAATCAATTAGATATGAAATTGTATTTTTATCTGTAGGTCAATATTTTTACTTTCCAATTGATATTGTTTTACATTAAACGTTTCTGGCATAGAAGATACAGTTAGAAAACAATTTGCTCTAAAAATTTTTGGTGAAAGAACAAATAAAATTAAATTGTTTCTGCAGATGCTGGTGGTTTCCCTAAAATTCTATCGCCAGGGAAAGTATTCATTTTGTGATTGCCAAGACATTAATTTTGTAAATGCAAACCTGGTTTTAGCAAAATAATTTTAAAAATGATTCCATATATTGCACCCATATTGCAAACTTTTATTCCTCACCAAACGCTGATAATCCAGAAGTATTAAAGTACAAGTATATTACTCGAACATGGTAATTGAAAATTTAAATGCCCTGTACCTACCCACTGTACCGCCAATTGAGATATGTCGATTGATAACCAACATTTGAACAACACACATACAGGTTTGTCGAAAGGATACTCCTTGAGCCAATAAATGGCGGCACTCTTAACACACCCGCAGCTTGTTACTTTCAGACAATAGCTTCCTTAAAAACTAGATATAATAATCCTAGAACAATTTTGGTCTGAGATAAAAATTAGCACACTGCTCAATACAAAATTGTCATAGTAAAAGTGATGTGCACTCTACATAATTTCGTGCTACTACTTCACCATTGATCATATTTTGTCTACAACAGGATTCAACTTATATGAAATTTATTGTTCATTTTTACCAGGTCTTGTACGTTCAGATAACATCTCATCAAGTTGCTTATATCTGCAAGTTGCTCATGAACTACTAATTATCGTGTATTTGAAACGTATAAAAGTAGAACGGTTGATTGCAAAAAGTGACCGGTCTCCATTTTTTGCTCGTGCTCTATCAGTTGAAGGGTAAGGGGGTCGGGTAAAGTATCAATTGAAAGACTTTTATGTTAGATGACAGGCTTTGCTAAAACCATTTCAAAATTGCCGACTCAAACAAAATGTTCCGGTTCATGTAACAAGTTTTAAGGAATCCGGTAAATATTGCATACTACAAATGCGGCATTGACTTAATATGAAGAATTAAAAGCGAAAAATTTAATAACACTCAATAGGACGTGTAATTTATTACAGTTTAGAAATTATGAAATTGATTGAAACTGATGCGAAGAATCAAATCCCTTTTGTTTGATAATAAGGATTAAACTTATTCTTTATTATATCAAATTAGACGAAAGTTTTACTTCTAGAGAATTTTTTACTAGTTCATTTATTTTTTACAACAACGTTTAAACAATTACAGATACATTTTAGGTGAACAGTAGTAACCCGAATACATTTATGTGCTAAAACCGGCACTGGCGTATTCACTATGAAATGCACTATTTAACAATGCACTGATACTTTTTCAATAAATGTTAGTTAATAAGTACGTACGTAGAGTGTTTTAAAAAGTGTAGTTTTGGTTAGTGGTGACGATATTCTTCAACATTGTTGAAAACCAAAGGTTCCAAATTCCCAATTCAGGTTAGATAACTTACATTTTTAACTATATTGTCCTGTTACAAGAGGGTGTAAACTTTATTACATTTTTACCAGTGTTTTACCATACAAAGGAACCATATTACTTAAGTGACCGTTCCTGAAGAGAGCGTATAAAACCGAACAAATATGATTAAGAATCGATATGAGTTTGGAATATTTTACTACGGCAGACAGCGTGTTAACATTGTTTGAAATTATCGAAGGACCACCTTAATACAGAGTATAAGGAATTAGTGTTACCACAAAATAAATCAAATTATTTAAGTGAACTGTAAGGGCTATTTACTCACCCATTTATTAGAAAACCAAAATTATTAATTATTACATTTTATTACATTATTATTATTAGAGCAACTGCTCTCACTACTACAAAACATATTTACAATTTATGTACATTTTTAGACTCTCAGAAAATTATTAGACTATTAATTCTTATGGTGTGGTCAACCGCTTTTTATAACGTCGAGACATGATATGTCGACTGAACACTGCTAGATATGATGAGACTCTCTGAACCATTGGACTGTTTCCCTATTTATAGTTTCAGAAGATTTGTAAGAGGGGATTTGTAACGGTTTTCTGCTTTCCGATAAGAAAACCGACCTGTCCGGCGATCACAGGTATTTCTGCGCTTGTTGAGAAATATTATATCGCTTAGAGGGAGATGGCAATAGGGTGAACTATTTTGTACAAACAATACCAAATAACAATCCATTTTTATATTATTTAATGGTAAAATATACAGCACTGGCCAAAAGTATAAATTAAAATGAATCTTATTGAATTTAAATGAAATATATTTTGTGAATTCTGGATAATATTCCAGTGAAATTTATCCAAAAACAATGATGTATTTGGCGTAGTGTTGCCAATCTGCGGGTAATTACCCGAATTTCGGCTATTTTTGTGCTTTGTGGGTATTCTTGTGGGTATTTCAATTTTGAGGGTAAAATTTGGGTATTTCCTTCCATCTTCATATCATATCATTTATTCACTGTTTTGATGTTTTGTGGGAGTGAGGTCACTACCACTAAACTTAAAAATTACCGCTACAGCTATCTTATTTCTAAAAAAATACATGAAAATAGTAACTGGTTTGCATTGAACACACTTGACAACACTGCCCCATAATTCACGTCAGATGTCAAAGTCAAATAGTAAAATAGAAAATAGCCAGGCGGCTGAGACCTCAATAAGAAAAAAGAGGCATATTTATTCTCCATTTCAGATTTAAGCTCTTGTTTGTGTTAAATTTGTGTTGTAATCTGGTTGTATACATTAATATACTGAAGAATAACCCAGTTTCTAATTTTAATTTTCACACAGAACATTTTTTTAGTAATTGCCACCGAACGAAAAGACTTCCCGCCGGAGGCGCAGGGGTGAAAACCTCTGACAAACACTTCAAATTGTAAGTGGGTAAAATGCGGGTTTTGGAATTCCACGCAGGTAAAATCAGGTATTTTGGGTCAAAGGTGCGGGTATTTTGTTGATTTGTCATTGGAAACACTGATTTGGCGCCGTATTTCAGTTACCATAATCAATGATCGCGGACGACCGTTGAGAAAGAGATAAGTTAGGCCGTATCTCATTGGTTAGCTAGTAGTGGCCTGATTCTTGTAACATGTATTTGTGACTCATGTAGATCACTATCGAGCAAATTATTGAGTTTTTATTTTTCGAGTATGATGAGTATGAAAAAGAGATAGAAGTTCGGATGCATAGAAATTCGGATGACGTCAATATGTAGGCTAGGACTAGCAGCATCAAATCTTACAATACTTGTTTTATTTGCTACAATTTTTAATATGATTTGAATAAAAATTGAATTTATTAATAAGATGTATGTAAAATTCTGGGTAAATTATGTAAAGTTTATCTACCATTATTAAAAGGCATAGCAATGAAAATCCACCCCAGCTGTCAGATCCTGTTCAGAAGGGCGTCGACCAAAAGATAAAATTTGTACTCCCGAGATAATAATCAGATATCATTGAATCATATACTTTCGGACTAAACAAATAAAATCTTAATCTGATCTAAAAAATATTAAAGTTTGAGTACCACAAGGAAGTATCCAACTTTGAGTAAGTATCAGAGAAAGAAATCTAGATATCATCCAAAGATTCCAAAAGAAAGTGCTAAGGAAGATGTTGGTACAACAGAGTACAACAGAGACCGTCAAGGCCGTAGCCAGCGGGGGGTAAGGGGGTTGAAACCCGCTCCCGGAAATTTTGAGACGAAACTATCTTTAAGTTATATAATTTATTTCACATTTAAATAAAACCATTCAGATACAGCTACTTCCTCCAAAGCATCTTCATTTTTAAAGGCTGTGGTTAATGGAGAGTTTTTCATGAGTTTTTGCTTTGTTGCCAAAGTATTTTCATATACCTTATTGACGCTTCGAAAGATTTAACAATTACCTTTTTGTGATTGGAAATCTGCAACTGATCACGTTCAGAATATTGTTGATCGTTTCGACAACATGCTGGAAAACATTGAATATGAATTTTTCAAAGTTTACGAAGCTGCTAACAACATTACTAACAACATTATTTCTGATGCTGACGAAGAAATTAAGATTCCCAGACGAATTTCCTTATAACGCCTTCACTGCAACGTAGAAGCTGATGACCTGGAAATCTATTTTCGATAGCTATGGCCATTCCACTCATTAATGATTTTATTCAGGAATTAAAAGATAGATTCCTCGGCCACAAAGAACTTTTTTCATGTTTAAATTCGTTGTTTCCATCGGTGGGTTTGAAACCTTCTGTTTTATTAAACATTGAAAGTTTAAAAATGTATGAGAAAAAAGTTGATCTGTCATTACTTGAAGCAGAATTTGACTTGTGGAAAATTTACTGGGCAAAAAGGAATGAAATTGACTGTCTATCGTGCGCTATTGAAGCTCTGCGAGAATGCAACATATTCATATTATTGAAGATTTTTTCAACTCTTCCAGTTACAACTTGTACTGCTGAACAAACATTTTCAACACTTAGAAGATTGAAAACGTACTTACGAAACTCAAGTGGGCAAAACCGACCAAGTGGATTAGCCCTTGTGTCCACTCATTCCGACATCAACGTTTCTACAGATGACGTTATTGATATGTTCGCGTCAAGAAGAGTGACTTTATTTTGTAATTATTTTTAATTATGTTATTAAATATGAAAATAAAAAAGTATGGCGCGCCGTTTTGGTATTTAATAACATCGTTTAAAAATCAAGAAAAAAAAATAATCTTTCCTTCAAAAATTTTAATTCCGTAATTATTCTGTTAATGAATTAAAATTATGTATTTCATAATTTTAATACACGTATTTCTATTATGAAAAACATAATAGAAATTCAAGAATTAAAATTATGAAAAACATAATAGAAATTCAAGAATTAAAATTATGAAATACATAATAGAAATTCAATTACCATTATGTATTCAGGTTGCCTATACTGCTGGCGTGCATTTACCCGAAATAGGATAGTCAATCTTTTTCTGGCAACACTGTTTTAGTAGGAGAACGATGGATCTTTAGATGCATTTTAAGGACCCTCTATAACACTCGCGAACAACCACCTAAAAAAAATATATTCTTATGTAAATCGACCTGGCGGATCCGATTTTGGAGTTCACCAGACAATTTGGAATCGCCAAATTGTCCAAAATCGACAATTTCCAAAAAATCTCATATTTTAGGGATTTTTTTAAATTTTTTAATTATCATCCTATATCTCTCTTAGTTTAAGTCCGATTGAATTGAAATTTTTAGGAGAACCAATTTAGACCTTTGTTATCACGACTTTCATGACAGAAATGCAAAAAAAATTACGTGTTACAAGTAATTTGTTTTTAAAAAGTTGGTGACAAGAAATTTGGTAAAAATGCAGCAACAAATACTCGATCGAGAAAACTTTTTTGTTTTTAAAGATAAATGTATATAGTAAGCGACAAAGTTGTAGCCAAAGAATCAAAGAAACTTTTTTATTTCGGTGATTTTTTTGATAACTTACTTACTTTTCTAGAAAACGGTGCTGCAATATATAGTACCGCCGCGTCGCGGCCCATGATAAAAAGTTAGGTTGGTCCGACGTATGGGAATCAAATAATGGGTAGTTGTGAATATCGCTTTATGTAACGATTAGTTATATTTTAATAAATGGACGGGAATAGTTATCGTCTGTGTGGTTTATGATACTTATTATTATTGAAAATTGATGAGTTTCAGCTCTAATAATAATAATTATTGCTTTATAGATAATAAGTGCATATTAAAGTAACGAAGTCTCTTTTCCAGACATTTTAAACTGAATTAATATTTAATTAGAACAAAGAACAAATCTGAAGAACTATGCGACTTCCAAGTTAAACCTAGAGTTTAACTTTTTTAAATACATATTTTGCCAACAAAATAATGAATAAACTGTACTTACAGAATATTACAGAAGAAGCACTATTTAAGCAGTTTCCATAAAGTCGGATGATAGAAATATTATACCGAAAAAATAGATTTATTTTTGTCAAAATGTCATGTCCATCATGCAATATGCAGAAGAAATTACACCCGAAAGGCTTATAAACAAAAAGCAGAAAGCACAGATGTGGCTAATACTGGTGACAAAAGAAGTAAGACCGTTGAAAGCCCAAAATGTTGTATAATTTGCAATAAAATTAGAGATACTAAATGGTCTTGAAAATTAAGCAAGTAACAACATTTAATATGCAAAATAAAATTTGGACGAAAGCCAAGGAAACAAATGAACTTTAATATTAAATGAATTTTTTCTAAATGTGCTGACAAGGGTGGAATATGCATTGCTTTATAACCAACTCTAAAAATTGCTATTTTTAATGAAGCACGTTTAGAGCTGACTTATTTTAAATCTTCAAGTATGAATGGGTACCAAGTATCGGAAACTCTATGGACAAATTTTAGAGCATTTTTTAAACATTTATAAGAGCGCTAGTAAAATTCATCAACAAGATCCAAAACATTTGTACGGCCCGCCAAATTTTATGAGAAATATGGACGAATTATGAGGGTATATTCAAAATTGTAAAACTGACTTTAGGTGGGTAACATTAATTTCGATGTTTGTCTATGTTCTATAGATATATTAAATTTGAAACTTCTTGACCACGGAAGTGTATTCTTCATTATAATCGTTGGAATTTAATTTTAGAGATTTGTCTCCAATTAACAGAAGATGCATTTTTATTGCATGTGAAAAGGGCGTTTTTACAATGAACGATCTATAAGAGCGATAGTAAAATTCATCAACAAGATCCAAAACCTACAGATTGCGGCTATTACATCGAAAGCAATGTTCTTGTATCAAAGATGACACTAAAAGAAGCAAAGCTAAGCTTTTTAGAAATTACAGTCAACTGCAAGTGCAATTTTTTACTTGTACAAATAAATGTAAATGCCTTAAAGCGAATGTGCCTTGCAACATTTGTTGTTCGTGCCAAGGGAAATGTGGAACTCAATAGTATTAGATAAGAACTTTATAAATATAAAGTATCATCATCCCTTTTTACAAATGTGTTAACTATCTCTTAGATATTGTTGCTTCTATACGAGTAGAAGTTAAAAAATGTGAAAATGAAATGAGTATGTCTAAATTGCCTATTTCAAAATTGAAATCTTTTTTATATATTTTTCTCCTTTTTGAAAATTAAAATTTAATGAATAGACTTCGAAATAAACTCACGAATCGTAAATAGGTTTTAATTAATACAATACAAATCCTGGCGTTCTCACCGGCCGCTACCGGCATAGTTTTTTCTATATTGCCACATTGTGACACCGTTACATTAAAAAGCAAGCTAGTTATCAAAAAATCACTGAAATAAAAAAGTTTCTTTGATTCTTTGGCTACAACTTTGTCGCTTACTATATACATCTATCTTTAAAAACAAAAAAGTTTTCTCGATCGAGTATTTGTTGCTGCATTTTTACCAAATTTCTTGTCACCAACTTTTTAAAAACAAATTACTTGTAACACGTAATTTTTTTTGCATTTCTGTCATGAAAGTCGTGATAACAAAGGTCTAAATTGGTTCTCCTAAAAATTTCAATTCAATCGGACTTAAACTAAGAGAGATATAGGATGATAATTAAAAAATTTAAAAAAATCCCTAAAATATGAGATTTTTTGGAAATTGTCGATTTTTGCCAATTTGGCGATTCCAAATTGTCTGGCGAACTCCAAAATCGGATCCGCCAGGTCGATTTACATAAGAATATATTTTTTTAAGTGGTTGTTCGCGAGTAAGTGAATCTTAGTAAATAAATAACAGTAAATACATGATATTTTTTCTAAACATCTAAGCTCTCGCGAAGTAGATATCGGTTAGCCGTGTTGCCAGTTATACACCCAGTTTCGCACTTTCGGGTAAATGCACGCCAGCAGTATAGGCAACCTCAATACATAATGGGAATTGAATTTCTATTATGTTTTTCATAATTTTAATTCTTGAATTTCTATTATGTATTTCATAATTTTAAATCGGTAATTTCTATTATGTTTTTCATAATAGAAATACGTGTATTAAAATTATGAAATACATAATAGAAATTCAAGAATTAAAATTATGAAAACATAATAGAAATTCAATAATTAAAATTATGAAATACATAATTGAAATTCAATTTTCATTAAGTATTTCGTAATTTTAATTCTTGAATTTCTATTATGTTTTTCATAATTTTAATACATGAATTTCTATTATGTATTTCATAATTTTAATTATTGAATTTCTATTATGTATTTCATAATTTTAATACACGTATTTCCATTATGAAAAACATAATAGAAATTCAAGAATTAAAATTATGAAAAACATAATAGAAATTCAAGAATTAAAATTATGAAAAACATAATAGAAATTCAATTACCATTATGTATTCAGGTTGCCTATACTGCTGGCGTGCATTTACCCGAAAGTGCGAAACTGGGTGTATAACTGGCAACACCCATATCTACTTCGCGAGAGCTTAGATGTTTAGAAAAAATATCATGTATTTACTGTTATATAGGTAGGTAATTACCTTTGTATAACCAGAACAAATATTCACAAATTCTTTGCTATCCTGTTGGAAGAGATTAACTTTTTGTTTTATAATTCTCTTAATTTCTAATTTGTCAACATGTATTTTTAGAAAAAATATTCATTTAATATTAAAGATCATTTGTTTCCTTGGCTTTCGTCCAAATTTTATTTTGCATATTAAATGTTGTTACTTGCTTAATTTTCAAGACCATTTAGTATCTCTAATTTTATTGCAAATTATACAACATTTTGGGCTTTCAACGGTCTTACTTCTTTTGTCACCAGTATTAGCCACATCTGTGCTTTCTGCTTTTTGTTTATAAGCCTTTCGGGTGTAATTTCTTCTGCATATTGCATGATGGACATGACATTTTGACAAAAATAAATCTATTTTTTCGGTATAATATTTCTATCATCCGACTTTATGGAAACTGCTTAAATAGTGCTTCTTCTGTAATATTCTGTAAGTACAGTTTATTCATTATTTTGTTGGCAAAATATGTATTTAAAAAAGTTATACTCTAGGTTTAACTTGGAAGTCGCATAGTTCTTCAGATTTGTTCTTTGTTCTAATTAAATATTAATTCAGTTTAAAATGTCTGGAAAAGAGACTTCGTTACTTTAATATGCACTTATTATCTATAAAGCAATAATTATTATTATTAGAGCTGAAACTCATCAATTTTCAATAATAATAAGTATCATAAACCACACAGACGATAACTATTCCCGTCCATTTATTAAAATATAACTAATCGTTACATAAAGCGATATTCACAACTACCCATTATTTGATTCCCATACGTCGGACCAACCTAACTTTTTATCATGGGCCGCGACGCGGCGGTACTATATATTGCAGCACCGTTTTCTAGAAAAGTAAGTAAGTTATCAAAAAAATCACCGAAATAAAAAAGTTTCTTTGATTCTTTGGCTACAACTTTGTCGCTTACTATATACATTTATCTTTAAAAACAAAAAAGTTTTCTCGATCGAGTATTTGTTGCTGCATTTTTACCAAATTTCTTGTCACCAACTTTTTAAAAACAAATTACTTGTAACACGTAATTTTTTTTGCATTTCTGTCATGAAAGTCGTGATAACAAAGGTCTAAATTGGTTCTCCTAAAAATTTCAATTCAATCGGACTTAAACTAAGAGAGATATAGGATGATAATTAAAAAATTTAAAAAAATCCCTAAAATATGAGATTTTTTGGAAATTGTCGATTTTGGACAATTTGGCGATTCCAAATTGTCTGGTGAACTCCAAAATCGGATCCGCCAGGTCGATTTACATAAGAATATATTTTTTTTAGGTGGTTGTTCGCGAGTGTTATAGAGGGTCCTTAAAATGCATCTAAAGATCCATCGTTCTCCTACTAAAACAGTGTTGCCAGAAAAAGATTGACTATCCTATTTCGGGTAAATGCACGCCAGCAGTATAGGCAACCTGAATACATAATGGTAATTGAATTTCTATTATGTATTTCATAATTTTAATTCTTGAATTTCTATTATGTTTTTCATAATTTTAATTCTTGAATTTCTATTATGTTTTTCATAATAGAAATACGTGTATTAAAATTATGAAATACATAATTTTAATTCATTAACAGAATAATTACGGAATTAAAATTTTTGAAGGAAAGATTATTTTTTTTTCTTGATTTTTAAACGATGTTATTAAATACCAAAACGGCGCGCCATAAAAAAGTGTTATTATTTCTTGCTTTTAAATAATTTATAAAAACAAATACCTTTTCCTACGATCACTACCCAAAGTAGGCTTTTGCACACTCAAATCTAACCGCAAAGTTGATGTTTTCCGTGATCTGTAATAATTTGACATTATTGTCGCTCTAGCGCGTACTTATCCGCTCGCCTGTTTTCATTTACAATAAACTAAAGAAGGGTAGTAAATAATAGGTATATTAAAACAAAATGTAGGGCAGTCTGAATATTTTAGTTGAAATATTAATATTTGAAGATATTTCGAACGAAATTAAACTTTATTTTATAAAATTTATCTAGTAAAAATATAACAGTCAGAAGGTGCACCTAGATACACCTAGGTACACCTATATGCAATAGTGATTGCATATTTAAGTACCTACTTACTATTTTGTACAAATAGTAGACTATGAAATTAATGAAACGTCATTATTTCAGTTTTAGTTTATGAAAAGTGTATTTTTCATGTTTTTTTTTAATTATTTGTCTAAAAATAATGTGATCGTAGAAAAAATCTTGTGTGCAATTCGAGCAGAAAGTGCTTTGCCGCTTTCGGCAGATTGCCCGCGCTCCGCTACGAGTCGCGCGGGCAATTCTCTGCCTCAAGCGGCAAAGTATCACTTTCCGCTCTTAATAGCTATTTATATTTTGTCTGAAGTTTAGACTCATTTTTTTATTCAATAAAGACTAAAACAACTGGAAGTCATACCACAAATTATTTAATAATGACGAAACGTCTAACAGGGAAAAAGCGACATGTTTCGGTCTACACGACCATCATCAGGCCTATAAAAAAATTGACAGTGTGAAGAGACATTAACAAAGTTAAAATGTAATATAATAACTTACAAATTCACAAATTGGATCCAAAGCGTTGAAAATGGTTATAAAGTTACAAATGATTGTGAAAGTTACATTGTGGAAAAATTTTGTTAAAAACTTAAAACATAAACTAAATTAAATTAAATTAAAAGGAAAATTTAAATAACTCCATATGAGTTATTTAAAAACCCATTTAGGTAAAAAACAATCGAAGTGCATCACTGATGCACTTGAAAAGGATTAAATTATAAATTATAAAACTGCTGCATGCACTAATGGCTGACTACAAAGTGAAAACCAAGAATAACAATTGACATTTAGATGTATACTACAATTGACATTTAGATGTGTACTACAAAGTAAAGGACCAGAAACAACGAAGATTAGATATCAGAAACAGGCAATTAAAGTTGTTGAAGGTCAAAGGTCATAAGGAAGCAGGTAAAAGAAAGAAGAAAACATAACCTATCTAACGAAATGACTGAAAATATTAAATTAGTAGGTCAAAATTGTAACTTTAAAAATAAACAGCCATCAGACGGATGTAATTGTTCATTTAAACAAGTGAAATTGGAATCAGAAAATCATTTTTTTTTATGTGACATATCCAATAACCCCCCCCCCCCCAAATTTCTGGCTACGGCCTTGGAAACCATCGAAACTTGGAATTAAAATTGTTGAGATTTAATAGATTTTCTGATAGCTGTTGGACACTAATTAAAAGATCCTTACTAGTTACTGTTATTATTTCTATCATAAAAATTATAAGTAGAATATGAGGACCTTTCGAGATTTTATCTAATATTCACGTTCCCTCTTTTCCTCCTTTTGTCACACCGCTCCTAAATTTGTTGTATTTCTGCCCCATTCTCTGTTCTTGTTTTTGCAACAGTCTCGGTTGTTAATCTCTATCTTATCATATTCTTCTTTTTTTCTCTTTAAGATCCACTTCTTATTTCTTTCCTCTTCTTTTTTCTTCTTCTTCACTATAATTTGAATTTGCCGAGTTTTTAAAATGATTTTCGACTGGCCCCCGTGCCTTAAACTTATTATTTAAATGCCACTTTTGGCTTGTTTTGGGTCAGGATTTTCCTGATCCTTTTCTATGTTCCTGTTAAATCAGGCACTATCAATTGGACACATCTTGTGTCCTCATAATGTTTGTGTTAATTTTATATTATAACTAGTTTATGGCCTGATGATGGAGGAAGCCGAAACTAGTTGCCAATTTCATATTTAAACTATTACAACAAATATATTTCTGTGGTACTGGACTTTGTGTATTTCATTACTTATATTAACTTATTGTTTTCTCACATTTATATTAACTTAGTTTTCGAAGAAGAAAAAACGGTTTTGTCCGTCCGTCCGTCTGTTAGCCTGATTCAACTCGAGAACGGTGAGAGATAGAGACAAACGGACAACGGCAATCGATTCAGCATGGCTAGAAAAAATGATGTTAATCTTAATTTTTTATTTTCCCGCTACTTATGTAATACTTGAAGTTACGGCAAAAATATTGGCATTTTGTACTTGTTTAATCTATTATTTGTACAATTTGTATCAGGTTTTACAGCTGGCCTTGCTCATTTGCATTTTTGGTGATGTCCTCGGTTGTCATCTGTCATAGAACATCTTGTTTTCCGATTACACACGTGTATGTTACAAATGTTTAATTTCATGCTTAATTTTATTGTTATTTTTGTTCCGGTATAATTGCTCTTAAAACGGTACAATACATGTAACTTCTTGGATTATAGTCACGCTTGGTGGCCTTCAACATGTTCCCTTTACCGTTTTGAAGATTCAATACTTTTTGGCTGCAATATATCTTTCAGCTCCCAATTATAAATCTTAATGTTAAATATGACATTTAGTAGCTGAATATCCCCCAAAATGCATATGGTAGCCTCCTACCTCTTTTTTGTTGTGATTTTAATGAGCGTTATTGTAGGCTTGACTATGGCGAAAGCTGAAACTAGTTTCCAATAACTTTAAAAGTTTTTTTAACTAATATTCAATTGTCGTAGTCAACTTACTGTCAGTAGATAGAACGTCCTTTAACTTTAACGGTTCTATAACTAATGACAATGACGTTTAGATTGTGACAATTGTATAAGAAATCAGCTTGTTAAGTTTTATTCTAAACGTCATTGCCTTTACTTATTGAGTCTTTAAAGTTAAAGGACGTTCTATCTACTGACAGTTAGTGTGTTTTATTAACTCATAAGTAGTAAAGCCTAATTCAGGATGATTTAACCAAGTTTCAATTAATATCACAAAATTATATTCACTGTATAAAACTTTAGTTTTTAATGTTCTAATGACTCCCAAGTATTTGGTAATATTTAGTCTATTTTTTGTTTTATTTAAGGAAATAAAACTCAAAGTCAGGAACTACAAATTTTAACTACAAACGTATTAGCAGGCAACTAGTTTCGGTCACTGACCATCATCAGGCCTAAAGATACAAACGTTCAAACAAAATTATAAACAAGCTTACGAATATTAAGTATTTGTAGGCCCGATGATGGTCAGTGACCGAAAATAGTTGCTTTCTAGCACTTTTGTAATTATAATTTGTGGTACCTGACTTTGTGCTTTATTTCCTTAAAACTTGGACCACATTTGAGATATGGATTTATTTTATTTGCTAATTAGATCGTTTTCACTACGACTTTCCTTTCTCGTAGTCCAGGAAAAAATTTTTGTTGCATCTTTATTCTATCAAAAGATATTTTGTAATTAATCAACAGTAAAAACACAAGAGCTTTTTTTTATCGGATAAATTTCTCTTCGTAACCAAAAATTTTGCCAATCAGCAAGTTTACGAGAAAAACTGACATGGAAAAATCGCGAGACCGGAGGTCGAGCGATTTTGCCAAATGTTAGTTTTTCGAGGAAAAATACTGATGGAAAAGTTTTGAGTTTAAAAGAAATTTATCCATAAAAAAAAGCTTGAGTGTTTTTTGGCAAGATAAATTAACGACAAAATATAGAATGAACAACAACAATAATTATCTATATTGATACAATTAAATTATTTCATTATTACCATTTTTTAACAATTTTTATTATCATCCATATTTCAATATCAACCAAACAAATAATTTTAACTGACATAACTAAGGTTAAAGTGACGTGCCGACACGATTCACGGCTACTAGATATAGTCTGATTATGAGGAACATTCATTTTTATCGCGAGGAACAGGCATTTTTATCGCGATAAAAATGAATGCACCTTTTTTATCGCTGACAAACTGACAAAACTGTCATCATTAAATGACACATTTTACATAGGAGTTAATTTATCGATAATAATTTTTATTTTATTTGAAAAATTAATAACGGGATAGTCCGGCTCTGTGCGTGGAACATATTTTCAATTGTGGCTGAATGTTTGAATGAAAGCATCGGCTAGTGTATTAGTTCGTATCTTAATTCTTACACATGGCTGATCTGAAGCTTTTTAACCTAGGTGAGATTAGTTTTTCGTTTTTAGAGATATGGATGAAAGGGTACTGGAATGAATAAAAGAGATAGCGTTGTTAATTATTAAGGAAAATGAAAAATATGCTTTTTTTTATTAAGAGAAAAAATATTGGGAATGGTATCACAAAAAAAAGTTTATTTAAATTGTATGTAATTTACATGGTATAATGTAAATATGTTAAATTATACTGAGAGTTCTACTTTAAGTTAGGTTTAGTTAGAACACCGAAAATTTTAAATAAAACCCGTTCATTCATTTAGAAGATATTAACTTATTGAGCAACCCGGTATATTAATAAAAAACATAGTTTAAAAAATTATTAAATCCCAAATACAAATTTTAATTCACAACAAAACAAATAAATTTAAGCTAACAAAAAAGCAAATACGTTCAAAATCAGATAAACACGCAACCAATTAATTCTCGATCAAAATCTGTTCATTAAAAAAATAAAAATTATTAAATGCCCCATTTGTTTTACGTACGTAAATAAAATATGTGGATTTGTATAAGGTAATCAACAAAAATGAATTTCGTTCATCGATTTTCCCAACTTTATATATAAATATGATTGACAAATGGGAGAGTTCCGGTATTGTTTCGCGTGAAATATTTCTATTAATTTATTGGTTCATATTCATGGAAAATTTAAACAGATTTCATGAAAATTCATGTATAACTAACGTATTAAATATATGAAAATATTTTGTCACGAATATATTTTTCCTAATTATTTCGACAACGAATTGTTAAAATTCATTATTATTTAAATATCGCCCTGTGTAGTTCATTATTTATTAAACGCAATATCGGTTATAAATATAATACTAACAAATATTGTTCTTCGAGGCCTTTTTAAATTTTTTTAGTATATATACCCCCTAAAATACCCTTATATAAGAAACGAAGTAATAAAACGTGGTGATCTCTAAGGGTTCGTCCGAATTTTACATCCCTACTTTAGGACTTTCACACTTATTTGTTATAATAAATAAGTGTTACAGTCCCAAAGTTGGGATATAAAATTTCCCAGAATTTAAACCCAACCACGTGCCCTTCGCCGTTTAATTATTCTGTTTCTTGGATGTAGAAACTATAGTAGAACGCGCTAGAACCGAGGTGCGTCCGGCGGTCAGTAAAATGTCTTAGGTGCGTCCTGCAAATAAAATTTCATAACCCTGATGCGTCCGATGGTTCAAAAAGGGTCAGCCAAGGTGCGTCCTATGGTTAGAAAATGAACTTATATTTTTAGGTATTTGAATTTCTAAGAAAATCGAAAAAGTTGGTTCAAAAAAAGTCTTGGCCTGACATCCTAAATTATTTTTAGGCTTACCATTTTTGGATCCGTCTGAAATTGACGACTGTTTTACAGACGATTCAATGAAGGTTCAACCGCAAGACAAGCGAGTCCAAGCTTTTTGTGATTATTTTTTAAACAATTATCTGGAACAAACTTCCCCCTTTCGTCCCCAAATTTGGGCAAAAATTTCTAATTCCATAATGCGGACGACAAATAGTTGTGAGTTATTTGATTCTTAATTTAATGCAATGTTTATACTTCTCGACCAAATTTGCATCAGTTCTTAGAAGCTATCAAAAATGTTCAATGCGAAGTATACATAAAACTGCGTAGCACTAAAATAAAAAGAAGTTTTGGATAAGGAGCAGTTTCTACAGAAGAAAATTATTTAATACAAAAATGTCACACTAAATAGATTTGAGT
The DNA here is from genome assembly GCA_963243735.1 of Neocrepidodera transversa. Lineage (NCBI taxonomy): Eukaryota > Metazoa > Arthropoda > Insecta > Coleoptera > Chrysomelidae > Neocrepidodera > Neocrepidodera transversa. The sequence goes on along the minus strand of OY725349.1, from coordinate 17,896,035 downwards.
TTGTGAAAATTATATCACAAAAATTTAAAAAAAATAGTTTACAATACATTTAATTTTTATTTACATCCATACATTTTTTGTACATTTATTTTTAGTTTCTAAAACGGATAGATGGACGCACCTCGGCTTTTCTTCGGCCTTATTTTTACGACCGCGGGACGCGCCTGGGCAGGTAAAGGGTCATTTTACTGACCACCGGACGCAACTCGGATGCAGGCTTAACGTAGTGGAGGAACCACTTGGTATTTCTGGTGTAATTCTTCATAATTAACCCTCGTACTTCGATGGTACAATTTTATATGTTTTTTACTATTGTCCATTCGTTCTTATTCTTAGACTATACAAAACAACAGTTTTTTCTATTTATCAATATTTTTTTCATTATTAATATTAGAGTCGAAATAAAAGTAAAAAATCGGTTGTGTCGCCCCAATGTTAAAGTTCAAACTTTGTCATTTCTTTTTGACAGATGACAGTTGGAGAAATAATTTTGACTGTTCTGAATAGAGATTTCCAAGGGCTTTCAAATGACATATTGCATGTCCAATTCCGTGAAATATTGCATCTGTCATTTTTTGACAATCACACTTCCGTTTGACAGATGTTGGACTAAAAATAACTGGTTCTTTCAACGATTAATCTAAATCCATTTTATCGAAATTGGTTCAAATCCATGAAGTACTTTTTCAGATATTTAATATTAAAGATTCAAACTTCCACATTTTTTTTTATTTTTGACAGGTGACAGTTGGGGAAATAATTGTGACTGTTCTGAATAGAGTTTTTAAAAGGCTTTCAAATGACATATTGCAAGTCAAATTTCGTTACATATTGCTCCTGTCATTTTTTGATCGTGACACTTCCGCTTGACGGATGTCGTACAAACGCTAATGAGTTCTTCCGACGGGTAACAAAAACCCATATAGCAAATTTCAGCTCAATCGGATTAAACGTGTGGCCTCTATCGTGGAAGAATACACACAGACAGACAGACAGACAGACAGACAGACTTCCATCTGGAAATGGTGTTAATCATCTCAGATTACCTTCATTTTTATGTCGAAAATTTTTTTTAGCTCGTTCACAATACTTTCCCTACTCGGGGGTGGGTCGGGAAAGTAAAATTATTGTTTTTACCTCTCGCCCTTCAGATAAGAGAGGTATAGGAATCATGCTAAAAATTGGGTAGTGAGTTTTCAATGGATAAACACGTTTTGGGGTCCCTAGAATACGATTTTGATATTTTCGCGATTATGTCTGTGTGTGTGTGTTAGTGTGTGTGTGTGTGTGTGTTAGTGTGTGTGTGTGTTAGTGTGTGTGTGTGTGTTTGGATGGATGTTGTAGTAACGATAACTCAAAAACTACTAAATAAAAAAATTTGAAATTTTGCATACAGAATTCTGATGCCCTAGATTAGATCTGATTAGATTTTGGTGCCAATCGGACAACCGGAAGTGGCAGTTGTTACTGGTGATGACGCCATTATTATACAAAACGGCAATAAAGTTTTACACATATATTTTGTATACCCTATAGTTTATTTTCATCTCATTAAAATTTTCGAAACTTTTGCCATTGTTGCCAGATTTACCAAAAAATAATTTTTTTTCATACTTTTTTGTGTCCACCTGTATATTTTTAATTCAAAAATGGCGAGACGTCATGTGCTGGCCACATCAGATTTTTTCTAAAAAAAACGAAATAACCTTTTTCTAAATCCAGCAGAATCTGCAGTTTTTTTAAGGAACATTAAAATTTGAATTAGTGCATTTAATTGGCAATTAATTATTTCAGTCATTTTATACTAATTGCCTAATTGTTGATAGATTTTTAAATCAATATGTACTACCTTTTTCTAAAGCTAGAAGAATATGTAGTTTTGTTAAGGAGCATTCAATTTTTAATTATCCCCAAAAGGTTATCCATGTTCCTTAATATGGTCAACCGATGAGGTAATTAAAACTCGAAGTCAATGTACCACAAATTATTTATTTGAGTTGAAAATTGAAAAAGGCGACTAGTTTCGGCGAAATTTCGCCATCATCAGGCCAAATTATGCATGGGAGGTTTTTGATAAAAATTAAATTAAATTAACTGGGCATAACAACAAATGTATTAATAAATACATAAACGAATTAACACAAATGGTACCAAGTGGCTGTTTTTTTTTATTTAAAAGGTAACTGGAAGTAATACTATGTCCTAACTTGGACATCGTGTGAAAAATAATGAACTGTACACATTTCGTTCATTTCATTCCATTTAATTGAAATGCTAAACTCTTATCAAATCATTATGATTTTAATTTATTTAAAAATAAGCGAAAAAAAATAATAATGCCCTATAATTAGGCTTGTGTGTTATATGAATGAATTCAGATCAAACAAACCTTTAATGAGCTATCACACGATCTCATGTTGTAATTAAAAATTTTAAATAACATGACGTCATGACTAAGCCGATGACGTCACTAACTCTATTAAGGAATATAAATAAATGCTGTGCTACCCAAATTTCATTGAATTATCTTGAGCTGTTTTGGAGTAATAACCTGTTAAAAAAATTGTGGGAAACCCGGTATACAAAATTTTATTAATCAACAAATTTCCGATAAATTCTAGCATTAATATTTTTGTCAAAAAATTAATTTTAACCGTTTAGACAAATGACCAAGCTAACTTATACTGAAAGTTAGTCACCTAATCTTTAATGTAAACAAATGTTTTTTCACTTTAAATTCTGTTTTATAATTTGTCATCAAGTAATTAAAAATTCTTTTTTTAATTTTCAAAATTTAATTTTAAACCGAATGTAGCCATGTTAACTTTTGCTGAAAGTTAGCCAAGCCAATTAATTTATTATGTAAAATGTTTTTCAGTATAACTCCTGTTCTATAATTGGTTGTAAATTAATTGCCCGCACACCACAGTAGAGCGCCACAAAACATAATTTTTCGGTTTTGGACGAGTTCTTGCCTAATAATATGCGGTTTTTTCATAATATTTATATTTATTAGAAGAGCGCGTCTATCCTACTTTTTTCAAATTTATAGCTTTTACTAAAAAATTAAAAAAAGTGCCACTGGCGCGCTCTTAAGAATTAAAGACGGAATCGATTGGTGAAAACAGTAGCTTCCTATCTTTAATATTACCGGAGAGCCCGTCCAAAAACGATTTCAGGAAAGATAACGTATAGTCTACGAGAAGTGAGTTTTCTGACAAAATAGAAGAGTAAGAAAAATATGAGCGATGGATCATTCGACGTAAATTGCAATTCTGAGAAATGTGTCATGTCGATTTTTTGCTGCAAATAAAAATTGTAATTGTTATTAACAAAAAACGAAAAACATGCCATTTTATTTTTTGATGATAACTCAAAAACTATACAACATTGCGTGAAATGCAAACAAGATCCTAAAAGAGGAGGAAATTTCCTAAAAAAAACTTCAAACTCCCGGACCTCTAGCTCTAATATTTATACGTTTAATTTGTTGCCGAAAATAGGTCTCCGCGTGACCGTTTCGGGATGAGTACGCCGCCTCTATAGTGAGTACCGCATCTAAAATAATTACCGCCGGGAAGTTGGCACCCCAACTGCCGGAACCCTTTGTTTTTTTCGGAGTTCTGGACTCGTCTCGAAGAGTTCTAGAGTTCTCGAGGGGGTGCAGATAAAGTTCTGCAATTTTTTTGCGAAATTTTTAAAAAATAAATTTTGGGGTGCCAACTTCATGCCGCACCCCTTTTGTGAGAAAAAAGAGTTCTGGGTGAATAGATATCTCAGAAATAAAGAGTTCTAGAGTTCTCGGTAGGTTTTGCAAAGAGTTCTGGGAATTTTTGGAAATTACAAAAAAAAATAAATTTTGGAGTGCTTACTTCATGCCGCATCCTTTTTTATTTATTGGGTAGTTTAGGCCACTTAGGGCTGCTTTTAAATACAGCACCCCTGAGTTCTGACTCGAAGAAATACTGAAAATTACCAAATCTGCCCAGTAAATAAAAAATTGAATAGTCTGACTAAAAATTAGCGACAAAAATCGAAACTTTGTAGCACCCATTGAAAATATCCATTTTCATAATTTTCAGTATTTCTTCGAGTCAGAACTCAGGGGTGCTGTATTTAAAACCAGCCCTAAGTGACCAAAACTGCCAAGTAAATTAAAAATTAAATATTCTGGCTTAAAATTAGCGACAAAAATCGGAACTTTGCAGCACCCCTTGAAAATATCCATTTTCATAATTTTCAGTACTTCTTCGAGTCAGAACTCAGGGGTGCTGTAATTAAAAGCAGCCCTAAGTGAACAAAACTGCCAAGTAAATAAAAAATTGAATATTTTGACGAAAAATTTTCGACAAAAATCGGAACTTTGTAGCACCCCTTGAAATACCCATTTTCATTATTTTCAGTATTTTTTCGAATCAGAACTCAGGGGTGCTGTATTTAAAACCAGCCCTAAGTGACCAAAACTGCCCAAAAAATAAAAAAGGATGCGGCATGAAGTTAGCACTCCAAAATTTATTTTTTTTTGTAATTTCCGAAAATTCCCAGAACTCTTTCCAAAACCTACCGAGAACTCTAGAACTCTTTATTTCTGAGATATCTATTCACCCAGAACTCTTTTTTTTCACAAAAGGGGTGCGGCATGAAGTTAGCACCCGAAATTTTTTTTTTAAAAATTCCTCAAAAAAATTGCAGAACTTTATCTGCACCCCCTCGAGAACTCTAGAACTCTTCGAGACGAGTCCAGAACTCCGAAAAAATCAAAGGGTTCCGGCAGTTGGGGTGCCAACTTCCGGGCGGTAAAATAATTTTTTTAAAGCACTAAATATTGATCTAAAAATTTGAAAATATTATGGTATCATTTGAACACTAGAAGAAAGAATGTCCCGTCGGAAAAAAATTTCAAATGCATTTTTCAAAAAGCTAGTCTATTCACTACACAGTGGTTGTTAGAGCCAAGCCAAAGTAATTTTGAATCCAATTAAATCATTACACGAAGCTTAACGTACTAAATAATAATTAGTAGCAATCCAAATCTCACCGAATAAGGTGGTATTTACTGTTTCATGAATCTAGCGCATCACGACTAATTTACGATAGATTCTTAATTAATCTTTTTCATGCAGGTGGATTTGCTAACTTCAGATACGTTTACTTATCGGCTTAGAGAAACATATACAGAATTATATCACAAGAATTTAGTTGCAAACATAATGAAACTTCTTCAAAGTATCTCTCGTAAATTGGCGTTCCTCAATTACATGTGCGGATAGGAACAATAACATATGACGACACTTAACCTAATTAAGAAATATGTACTGATACTAAATTTTCATTATTAATTAAGCTCATTTAGTTAATTAAGTATAAGAGAACAACCTTAGAAAAGATAATTCATGCATTCCTTAGTTAAAAGGAATTTTACAAAGGGGTTGTTAATGAAATTAAATTTAAATACAGGATTTGTATAAAAATAAATAAATTCGTTATTTAGTAGTAAGCAAGGAAAAATTGAGATTTGATGATGGTTATAGATGAAAACTATTTGTTGCAGAATTGTGTGAACTTTAATTAGTTAGTTGACCAACAGGAATAGAGGCTTCGGTCTTGCTCAAAAACTACTACAACGAAAACTGACCAGAAATGCCCTTTGGGGTGGAATACGGCCAAAAATATGGCTTATGCCCATTTCGTACCGTGTCATGTCGTACCGCTACCTTTAAATTTCCCATTTCGTACCGGGCGCATCCTAGTTAGCTCCCGCGGTCGGTTGAGCTTGTTAATCGTATACGAGTTCGATCCAAAGATGGTTTTATTTGTAAAATTATTATTTATTTACCATTTTGACTTAACTTAATATAACGGTTATTTTAAAACAAAAATACCACTTATTTTAAAACTATTTTTCTAGCCGCCTATACCTATGAGATATTATTTTCATAAAATCAAATATAGTATATGCGTTGTCATTTTGGTTTAATAGAGAAATTTGTTTCTCTACAATTTTTTTTCTCAAACGAGCTTCTCTGCGATATACTTTTTTTGGTAAACTTGGGCTTTTTATCTTTATATAAGTGACTATATGAATAATTTTTAAAACCTCTAAAGACTGAAATATATTAGGATGTGGACAATAAAACAAAGAATTAAATTTGGAATGGAAACTTTCACATGCGTTGGTAGTTCGTTGAATTGAGGAACTGTGTTCTGTCCACATGGAAGGATGAAATGATACATCTTCAGCAATATAATTATCTACCAGATAATCCGAAAATTTTACTACAAGTTCTGTGTTTGGCATTATTGCAGCCAAATAAGTAGCAAAACAATCCCCAACTATTTCTGGGTTCAAAAATGGTAGCCCAAAAATATATGTTAGATAATTTTCAATATCGGAATTTTTGGAATACCTTTGAGACCAATCCAAGATAGGTGCTTATGATTTTTTGTTTGTATAGACTTACCAAGATTGTCCTAAATGAAATCGGCATCCTTTAATGCTAGAGGCTGGTAAAATCTTATGGACTGCACTATGTATTGCTTTTTCAAAATCTGCGTAAACTACTGATGGGTTAAATATTAAATTGAGTTTCAAGCACTTCTTTTACATACTGAAGGGCACTTTTCTATGATTTCTCCTCCTTATTTGGTAGTAGAATAAAAACCAATGGTACATACTGTACTGAGTCTGTGAATTGTAAAAAGTTGGTAAAAGAATTTCGTGCAACATTTAAATGTTCCATCGACATAGACACTCGTTGATTTACACAAAAACTTGAAATTTGTTTCACGTGCAAAAATGACTAATTAGTGTCCAAATCATTTTTAACTAAATAGTTTTAATTTTTGAGTAAGAACTTTTCATTTTTATGTGTCACCACTGTCATTGAATTTAAGGTTTCCTGCACTTCTAGCAGAGAAATTGGTGTGTTTTTGGAAGCACATTAATTCTGCTGTTATACATATTTTTGCGAATCAAACCCAATCACCCCTTATAAAATTTAGTGCCGGAGCGAACTTACCTGTCATGTTTTCGGATCGGGGATTAAAATCTGACCGCCGGAGCGAATTAGTGTGTACCGTTCGTACCGCGTCCTAAATGTATACATGTGGCTAGTTTCATTTCGTACCGCGTATTATTATTACTTCAAATACCTCTAGATTTTATAAAGAATATTTCATTTTGTAAAAAATATGTTTATTACGATTAATACACGCCTATTCTAAGAACCAATGAGATTTCTTCAATTTCTTAAAATCGACCAATTAACAGTCATTTTTAAGGATAAAAAGCTACCTAGCTTTCCCAATAACTGATAAATATGCACCTTGCTTTTAGTCAACTATGCCGTGAATGGTAGAATTCACAATTCTATACTTTCACTGTCACTGTCAGATTATTTTCGAATTAACACAACGTCCTTTCAAAATGTCAAGATTTGGTCAAGAATCTTTAGAAAATATCGAAAAAACTGTACAGAGTGTTATTCCGAAAAGTACAGTAAATAACTAAAAGTCAATATGGAAACAATTTGAAATATTTTTAAAAGAGAAACATTATGAACTTATAGAAACTACTTCAAATCAAGAGCTTAGATTCGTCATGAAAGATTGGGCTTTTAATATGAAGAGAGCTGATGGTAAAGATTATATAAAGAATGCGTTATAAAGACTATGTGGAATGTTTCTGCAAAACTTCTTCAAGAAAAATACTATAAACAGTACGCCCGAAAATTTAATCCATTTGCAGACATTGAATTCAAAGAAGCAAGGGATGCAAAAAATGCGAAACGAAAGCAGCTTCAGTCTATTCCCGACAAGAGAAAGCAAAGTTCAACTGCTCTAAGTAAGGAAGAAATGTATGAAATAATGAATTTGTGGAACGAAGATTGTCCAGAAGAACTTCAAAAAAAGCTTTATCATATAATGGCACTCGAACTAGCCTGGAGAGGAGGAGAAGCAGCAAGATGCAAAGTGCACTTTTTCAAAGAGGAAAAGAAATCGAATGGTAACCCAACTGGATGAATTGAGTACAACCCGATTTTTTCCAAAACATGCCAGGGTGGAGCTCAAAAAAAATTATCAAACAGTAAGTGGTTAGTGCCTCATCACAATAATCTTCATGTGTGCCCGGTGAGGTTATTTAAAAAGCTTATGTCTAAACGCACTACTAGGATTACGTCAGACCGTTTATTTCTGACTGTAAATCCTTACTGGAATAAAAACGATTCTGGATGGTACAAAAATATGCCTATTGGGGTAAATGAGATTGGAAAATAGACCAAACAATCTGCGGAAAGAATAGGGCTTGATACTGTTACAAACAAGATCACGAATCACTCAAATCGATCAAGTGCTGTATCAAATCTTGCTAAGTCAGGTGTCCCGGAAGAACAGCTCATCAAAATGACTGGGCATGCATATGCTAAGTCATTAGGCCCTTATTTACAGTTAGACGAGGAACATCATGCTAATTTAATCAACAACTTAAGACCTGAACCTTCTGGGATCCAAACTACAAGAGATATAAACATCATACAAGAAAATTCTAATACGGAAAACATTAATAATATCCAAAAAAAATCTGGTCATAATTTAACATATAACTTTTGCACTTTCAATGTTCATAATATGTATGTTACTGAAAATCCGTCAAACTCTAAATAATTTGTAATTTGTAAATATTTTAATATGTTTTCTATTAATTTGAAATGATTGTTGTTAATTCGAAATTCTTACTTCTGAATTGAATTTTCTATTTCAAACTAAATTGTCTTTATAATGTAGTTGTGTATTAATCTCCCTAAAATACATTCGAGACATTTTTTTATTAGATAATTACATTTCAAATCGTATTCAAATTTTATTGTCTTTTGGCAAAAAATCTCGAATCAAGGGAAGTAGAAAAAATCGCTCGAGCAAGCTTTCGCGATTTTTTCACTCCCTTGATTCTCGATTGTTTGCCATGACAATAAAACTTTCATACAATAAAACATGTATTTATCGATAAAAAAATTATCTCTTATGTATTTACCCCCGATAAAAAAACAATATTAAGAGTAATTAATAAATTTATTTATATAAATATACCGGGTGGCCACGAGTCAATGTACGCCCCCAATATTTTAGTTGTTTTTGAATTAAAAAATTGTATTAATAGTTTTTTATTTGTTTTTTCACCAGTAGTAATTATAATGTTGTATTTTTTGAGAAAAAAAATTTAAATTTTTAAAAAAATATGTCTCTATTTTGCCAACTTATATTTTGTATTTTTATCATATGGATTATATTTTGAAAATCCCAAAAAATCTTTAGCAGGTATAAGGAAGGGTAATGCGGTACTAATGCCCGGTTGCACCAACGTATCCTAGGATGCATTTTATCTAGGCTCGACCTAAATGTGTGATGGACTTATGATACAGTTGTGTTGCACCAACGTTATAGAACGTCATTTTACGTAGGATGCATTTTATCTGAATTTACAATGGCAACATTGCAATATTGTCAAACTACTGCATAATAGATGGCGCTGATTGTTAATATCGGTAAAGCAGGTCATGTAATTATTGGTTGAATGTTTCTTTTTCTGTTTTATAATCATGGATGTTTATACACAAATTATGATTTTCGATATTATTATTATTTTTTAGCAAATTTCAATTTTTTTCCTCAAAATTTTCGTCTTTCAAAATTGTATAATTTTTATTTATTTTTTTATATTTTTTCAATTTTGGAACCGATAACGATGAATTATTTGAGGAAAAAATTGAAATTCGGTAAAAACTAAAATATCGGAAATTTTTCAAGTCCATAAATACGACAAAGTGAAATTCAAGGAAAGACATTTTTATTTTAAATTTTTTAATTAATTAATAGCATGAATCTAAACACAATTTTTAATTTTTATTAACATTTTCAAATTGTCATTTTTTTGTAAAATTAATAATATAAAATTTTCAGACATACTGTATTTACAGTGTGTCCACTTAAGTTCGCGACATATGGGAACTGAGACATATAAAAATATTTTTTATAAATTATGTTATTTACAAATACAAATTTTTTACGATATTTTCTTAAAATATTAATTGAATATACTTGTAGAATATTTTTTTTTATTTTTGTTCAAGTGTTATTCTTTGTTATATGTAAATAAAAATAGTTTCCTGTAAAAATTACTTTTTCTTCAAGCGTATAATAATAAATATATTACTTTCGACACCATAGACCGTAGAAATATCCTATTGTTTTACTAGTACAACAATAATGAGAAAAGATAGCAATGGGCTTTATAATAGAGTAGGTATGAACTGTCATTTTAATATTTATTTAATTGGACGTTTTGAAAATGTCTATTTTTTGCTACATACAACTTGAATTATTTCTAGACTTGAAGAAAAAACTAGTATACTCATATATGTATATTACTCGGAGAAGAAGCCTCCATTATTTCTGTTTCTCTCAGATTACACTGCCTCGGTCGTAAATTTCTAAGCTCAACAAATAATAAGCGCCTTCTACTCCTAGTAATACAATATAATATTATTTATAAGTACCAATGGTAAGAGATGATATAGAATATTATATTATTTCTTGAAAATTTTAATATTATAAAATGTATAAATAAATAAAAAATGAATATTCCTACATTCTGGCAAAAGAATTATTTACAAGATATTGTAGGTAATCAAAATGTTCATTATTATTGACTGGAATTGGAATATCTTCATCTCTTGGCGTTTCTTGGAGGTGATGTTGCATCACTTCCACTTCATCGGGTGATAATTGGGAAGATATTATTCAACTTCATTCTACATCCATATGCCATAATAGGGAACCGTTTCTTCCACACTCCGAACAAATTTTCTACCTTAACTCTGCTGGTTATATGGCTTCTGTTGAAATTTCTCTCCCCTTCGTTGAGTGGTTCCAAAAAAGGAGTAAACAAATATGATAAATTCATATATCCGCTCACCTATATATTACAAAATAAAAATGTCAAAAAACAATCAGAATACATAAATATCCAAATATCGTTTACCTAATAAAATTCCATTGGCAAAATCTTCCTATATCTACAATATCCTTGACAAGTAGATCTACACTCGATACCACTTGGACATTTAGTGAAAAGTATCCTTTTCTATTTCTAAAAATTTCGCCATCAGACCCACTGTGAAAAATATGTACATAGATTATAAGGAACTGAAAAATAAATAGGTGGTGAAATCAAACCTTGTGATAAAATTCTTATGTGAGTGCCATCAATTGTCCCCACAACACAAGGAAAAGCAGCAACATCGAAGAATTTATTTTACTCAGCAGCAATTTCAACTTCAATTCTTGGCATTACATGTATTTTTCTTTTAAATTGGCAATTATTCGTGACACTTTTGATACAATTCTTGATATATTGGATTTATCAGCTCCTATAAAATCTCCAGTAGCTAGTAGATGACCGCCAGTAGCAAAAGTTCTTATTGTATAAAATTAATTGATTCATTTGACTTAATGAATTGTTTCTGAAAGTTGTATTTATTGTTACTCTTTGTAATACATATATTAGTTCAATTAAAGCTCTTTGGGCAAGTAATTGTAAGGTGGTCCCTTTTTGTAATCGAAACCTTTTAAAAAATTCTTCCTCTGATAAAGTTTCAAAATAATTCATTCTAGGCCGAATTTGTCTTGGTAGAGCATTTATTTCTTCGTCTATATCCATCCATTACATCCACATTATCCACAATATTTATATCTGCGTCTAGATCCATCACTTTATTTAACTTACAAATTACAACCGAACTTTTCAAACTAATACCACTCTATTAATACGTAAAAGTCATTTTATTTTTGTTATTGTGAAATATAATATTCTACAGAAAAAAATGTTTATTTGTCTCGTTTACATTCACTTTAATTAACTTTCTAGCAGTTTTTTCTAGTAAATGTTTGTTGACGTATATTTTAGAGGTTATAATCCTCGTCCTAAGTCATCGAAATCGACCGCCTAGGATCTGTGATCAGGTTACATCACAGGCCAGAGATTTTTCGTTGGTGCAACAGTATAAAATCGATTTTAGACTTAAGTCTGACTTAGGATAAGAATCCGTCCTAGGATGCATTGGTACAACCGGGCGTAAATGCAACTGTCATATTTATTTTATAAGCCACGGTACCAAGTGAAACTAAAACAGGTAAAATTTTTGGACGGTACGAAATGGGACAGTACGAAATGACACGACACCAAAAATATAAGGACCGGGGAACTAAGTTATAAAAAACCTACCTTCAATATACTGTATATTGCGGGCATGTTGGGAGATAATACGGGGTTAGTGGAAAATGGTGAGGAGATCAAATATTGATTAGGTGACATATTCCCCGTACTCGGGCTTATAGATAAGGATGGATGGATGGTTTAGTTGACAAGATTTGTGTTATAGGAACATCTTGCTTATTTGTTAGAATGAGTCGAAATATTTTCTAAATCAATTTAATATTCTCGACTGGACAAGGATTTTGAATAATAATATTATGTATTAATATTTACTAGTGGTCGCCCAGTGGTCGAAAATCTACCGTAATTCATTAAATTTTCAAGTTTAAATATTATTGAGTATATTTTTTCAAAAAGTATGTAAATTAATGTATATTAATTTTTTCCTATTTATCCTGTTTTTCCTCTTTTTTCCTAAATTCCTCTGTTTTACTGTTTTTCTCTATTTTCCCAATTTTTCTTTATTTCATCCTATTTTTTTCGTATTTTATTATTTTTCCTATTTTTTCTCATTTTCCCCTCTATTTTCCTAACTTTATCCATTGTCTTTATTTTCTCCAATTTGTTTCCGTTTTTCTATTTTTCTTGTTAATTAATTTTTTCTAATTTTTGCTGATTTCTTTTCCTATATTTTCCTGTTTTTCCTCATTTTGTTTCCTATATTTTCCTGCATTTCCTCAATTTTTACTATTTTTCTGTATTTTTCTTTATTTATTCCTCTTTTTTCTTTTTTCCTATTTTTTCTCATTTTCCCCTATATTTCCCCATTTTCTTCATTTTCTCCTACTTTTTCTGTCTTTCTTATTTTCTCCTATTTTTTTCTGTTAATTAATTTTTTCCTATTTTTACTGATTTTCTTTTTTTGGTTCCTGTTTTTCCTCTATTTTTACTATTTTTCCCTATTTTTCTTTATTTATTCCTATTTTTTACTATTTTTTCTTATTTTTTCCTATTTTTTTTTTCATTTTGCATATCATTTTCCTATTTTTCCCCATTTTCTTTATTTTCTCCTATGTTTTTCTGTTAACTTTCTCCTATTTTTTTCGGTTAATTAATTTTTTTCATATTTTTCCTGCTTTTCCTCTATTTTTACTGTTTTTCTCTATTTTAAACAACAAAATTTTAAACTTTACCATTAAATATCTGAAAAAATATTCGTCTCTGGATACTCGTCGGGAAAATTTTTCTTATTTTTTCTCATTTTTCTCTATCTTTTCCCATTTTATTTTTTTTCTGTTTTTCCTATTACTGAGGCCCAAAGCCTCGGTATTGGTTTCGTGATGGCGAAAAAAATTTCTTACCCCCACTTATTATCACTTATCTCGTTTTCGAGCTACCTGAGTCGAAAATGCAAAAAAAATCATATCCGGACGTCTGGATGTCTGTCTGTCTGCCCGTCCGCCTGGATGTAAATACTGTGTAATTTTTGAACTAAACCTACGATCGAGTTCCGGCTTTCACTTTACCAGTTAGTTTTATCCAAGGAAGAACTGTATTGAATATGAATAGGATCGGACTGGCCCTTTCGGTACCCACCATACAAATTAGTGGGTTGCATGGGAAAAGTGTTGTCCAATTCAAATTTTTTGAATTTTTTCCACTTCACATCATGTATAATATTCCCCTACATGTATATGAAAAGTTTGGACAGTATCGCACAAGTTCTCAAGATATAAACTTTTTTGCACTGAAATAAAAAAAAATACGTACAGCATACAAAGTGTTCACTCGATGGGCCGAAGTCCCAAAACGGTGCACCACCGTTTGAGCGTATCTAAAAATATCTCCTATTTTTTTGTGTTAATTACTATTTTATTATTTTTCCTGTTTTTTTTCTATTTTTTCCTGTTTTTCTCTATTTTTACTGTTTTTCTCCATGTTTTCCTATTTTTCTTTATGTCTTCCTATTTTTTTGTATTTTTCTCATTTTCCACTATGTTTTAGTAACTTTCCACGTCCGTTAAGTTAGCATTACCACTTGAAAATATGAAAAATATTATTATTGTAAAAATTGCCGCCAATTAGTCGCAAATTTGTCGTGGAAACGAAAAATTTGTCGCACTTTTTTTATGTATATATAGCCTGGTAATGCCAACTTAATGGTTAAGTTAGCACTACCACCCATGTATCTTCGTAAATAAACGTTGAATCCGAAATCTGAATGATGGAGAAATTGTCGCTAATTTGTCGCAAATTTGTCGTGGAAACGAAAAATTTGTCGCACTTTTTTTATATATATAGCCTGGTAATGCCAACTTAATAGTTAAGTTAGCACTACCACAAGTATATCTACGTAAATAAACATTAAATCCGAAATCTGAATGATGGAGAAATTGTCGCTAATTTGTCGCAAATTTGTCGTGGAAACGAAAAATTTGTCGCACTTTTTTATATATATAGCCTGGTAATGCCAACTTAATAATTAAGTTAGCACTACCACCCGTATATCTACGTATATAAATATTAAATCCGAAATCTGAATGATGGAGAAATTGTCGCTAATTTGTCGCAAATTTGTCGTGGAAACGAAAAATTTGTCGCACTTTTTTTATATATATAGCCTGGTAATGCCAACTTAATAGTTAAGTTAGCACTACCACCCGTATATCTACGTATAGTCTATTCAAAACAAAAACCGTTGTACGTCATCGATGTGCAAATAATAATACGGCAGTGTTACCACCAAATAGAGCACGCAGAATTTCCTTTTATGTACGAACGTCACTAATTTGGGGTTTTAGTAATATCGTTTCTAAACATAACGTCCTTCAAGGATGTTTTTTCTGATTGGAAATCATTAAATCATCGATGACGTGCAACGGTTTTTGTTTTGAATAGACTATATATAAATATTAAATCCGAAATCTGAATGATGGAGAAATTGTCGCTAATTTGTCGCAAATTTGTCATGGAAACGAAAAATTTGTCGCACTTTTTTATATATATAGCCTGGTAATGCCAACTTAATAATTAAGTTAGCACTACCACCCGTATATCTACGTATATAAATATTAAATCCGAAATCTGAATGATGGAGAAATTGTCGCTAATTTGTCGCAAATTTGTCGTGGAAACGAAAAATTTGTCGCACTTTTTTTTATATATATAGCCTGGTAATGCCAACTTAATAGTTAAGTTAGCACTACCACCCGTATATCTACGTATAGTCTATTCAAAACAAAAACCGTTGTACGTCATCGATGTGCAAATAATAATACGGCAGTGTTACCACCAAATAGAGCACGCAGAATTTCCTTTTATGTACGAACGTCACTAATTTGGGGTTTTAGTAATATCGTTTCTAAACATAACGTCCTTCAAGGATGTTTTTTCTGATTGGAAATCATTAAATCATCGATGACGTGCAACGGTTTTTGTTTTGAATAGACTATATATAAATATTAAATCCGAAATCTGAATGATGGAGAAATTGTCGCTAATTTGTCGCAAATTTGTCATGGAAACGAAAAATTTGTCGCACTTTTTTTATATACAGTGTGTCTACTTAACTTCGTACTATATGGAAAACTTTTTTATTATTAATTTTACGAAAAAAAGTTATTCTTTATATCATTCAGATTTCGGATTCAACGTTTATTTACGAAGATACATGGGTGGTAGTGCTAACTTAACTATTAAGTTGGCATTACCAGGCTATATATACATAAAAAAAGTGCGACAAATTTTTCGTTTCCACGACAAATTTGCGACTAATTGGCGGCAATTTTTGCAATAATAATATTTTTCATATTTTCAAGTGGTAATGCTAACTTAACGGACGTTAACTTTCCCCATTTTCTTTATTTTCTCGTACTTTTCTGTTTTTCCAATTTGTTTCCTATTTTCCGATATTTTATTATGCTTTCCTGTTTTTTCCTATTTTTACTTATTTTATTCTATTTTTTTCCGATTTTTTGGCAGTTTCCCATTTTTCCTATTTGCGCATTTTCCCAGGGAAAACATTTTCGCCATTTTATATTATTTTTTCTATTTCCCATTTTTTTCCTATTTCCCATTTTTCCAAGGAAAACGTTTATCCTAATTTTCCCTATTTATTTCATATGTTTCGCTAGCTTTTTCATATTTCTCCCCATTTTCCTGATTCCCTATTTTCCTCTGTTTGTTTTACAGGGAAAACATGTTTCATATTTTTTTCTAATTTTTCCAATTTTTTCCTAAATTGCTGATGTACGAAAATAGTCTAATATTTAATTTAATTTATTTGTAAAACATATATATTAATTTTAGCTTTCTGCACTGCACCAGTATATAAACATTAACCATGCAAAATCTCACACTCTTCCGTTCGCACATTACGCTTCTTAAAAAGGGGTCCGAAGTTTTCTCTTGGCACATTAATATACAGATAATGGTTTATATACTACAAGAGAATATTAATATTCTGAACTGCTTCAAACCATATTAAGAAATAGGCATTATCTATTGCACAATATCTAATTTTTCAATAATACAAATCTTCCACCGTGGGAGTAAAATAACCCATTCAATTTGATAATGAATAGGTAATATATAAAGATTTTCAACGAATTTACGTCCAACCATGTTATAACCTATAAAAAATATTTTAGTAATAACATATCTATACTTAATCTGCATAATACCATCAGTAAAAAATGACTGTGTTGACAGATTCAATAATTTTATTTATGGTATGCCTATAGCTTATAATTTCAATATAAAAGAACGGTTTGACAGGTGAAAAATATTTTTAATCTTTTCTTGTGTAAAGTGTACCGTCATTTTTTAAAATTGTGATGATTCAGTGGCGTAGAAAAACGAAAATCTAAGCATCCATAAATCCATAATATACCAGGTGTCCACACGATAACTTATAATATGGAATTATTTATGGTGTTTATAAAGATAAAAACATGAAATTTTGTTTCTTTGATAGGGGGTCAATGAATAGTGTATATCATACAACCCTATAGGGTTATCCGCCTCCCCCACTCCAAGATTTTAAATGACACTCTGTATTTTTTTTGGTTGATTTTGAAAGAACGCAATTTTCTTGATATTCGCGTATATGAAAAAATAGTTTACTTACATCATGAAATTTATGAGATATTTAAAGCCATGTAAATAATAAAAACAAAATAAAGTATTTTTTACAAAAGTATGACATTTTCGAATACTTGTAGCGTTAAATTTCGATATTCCTTTGTTAATCCATTACTCAAATCAGCTATTGACTGTGTCCATGTCTTATCAACAACAAACTTCAAATGGCGCCACAAAAATCTATGGAAGTTAAATCGGAGGAGCGAGCTGGCCATTCTATAGAGCCTCTACATTCTATCCAATGTCCTGCAAAAATATTACCCAAATAATTTCTAAGTAGTACACAGTAATGTTGCCAGATCCATTTTTCAGAGTTTCATTATGTAAGTAAATGGTTTTTCACATAGGAATATCAAGAAAATCACCATCTTTCAAATCAACCAAAAAAAAATACAGGGTATCATTTAAAATCTTGGAGCGTGGTGGGTGGGGGCGGCAAGTGACACTAGGGGGCGGTATGAGATACACTAGGATTGTTCCCGAAGCGAGTTCCTAAGTTGTTATGAACAGTTGCGCAGTTATAAAATAATGGATCAGGAGTCTGCGCAGTACAAAATAATGGACGAGTTATTTTATACTGCACAACTCAGTATGTTCATAACAAGTTAGGAACTCAATTCGGGAACAAACCTACTGTTCATTGTCCTCCTATATTCTGAAAACCCGCACAAAATTTCTTTAAAATCACCAGAAATATAAATATTAAGTTTTCGTGTGGACATCTGGTATATTTTATTTAGGTGCATCCTAATAATTGTTTTTACTTTAATCATATTTTTGTTTTAATCATATTTTTGTTTTAATCATATTTTTGTTTGACTGAATTTACAATAATTTTTATCCTTTTTCAATTATCGTTAAAAACCCCTAAAATGATATTAATCTTTGACCTATTTTTACTTTCCCGCTACTTATACTATGGTATATAAGGTATATACCATATATAGAAGTTTATTTTCGTAACTTTAAATTTTCGAAAACTCGAAATTACGGCAGAAATATTGCCGTTTTTCACTTGTTTTTTGTTCGTTTCTTTTATTGGTTTTCTTTATAGCACCCTAACTAAATAGTTTTGGTCATGTCGCTGGGAGTTATTGTACGAAAACCTATAACTAAATAGTTTCGGTCATGCCGCTGCGTTTTATTGTAGGAGTAAAAAATGAAACAGCTTAAAACTTAAATAGATATTAAATTGGTGTAAATTATAGAGAAGTTACCAAATTTGGTATTAGATATTTATGAATGAATACTGAACGGCACTATAAAAAGATAATTGATGATTTGAGAGAAAGATTTATGATTTATTTAATATGATACTTATACATTTTTTAATCGGTTAAATATTTCATTTTGGTTTTATTTCGTACATAGGCGTCCATTTTTACATTTAGATTTGTAAAAAAGTGACGTGGAAGATATTAGAAATTACCAACCAATTTCAATTTTAAAATTTTTTTTGGATACTAGTTCAAAATCAAATTTTTCAGTTTCAATCTTTTAGAGTGGTTCCGCAGACGAACAAGAAAAAGAATATTGCCAGTTAGATAAAGAGTCACGTTATGGTGCAAAGATTCTACAATGGTTGATTGTACGTCATAAATATCATTTTTCTACAACCACTATGCAAAGCACGCTTTTCTACACAAATTTTTATACGCAAAGCAGGCCTTTTCTTAATTTCTTTGATATACGTGGGAAAAGTAATAATTTAGTGTGCGAAAAGTACGCGTTATGGCACTTTTCCCCACGGAAATGTCAAACACAGACAGCTATGACCTGTCAACTTTTTTTGACAGTTTAACATTATAGTGAATTTCTGGAAGTTCAAATTTGAAATTGAAACTAAAAGTAAGTAAACTATTTATTTTAATTTATAAATTATAAACAAATTAATTTTTCTGTATTCAATAGTCATTTTTTAATTATTTCTTTTAAAAGTTTAACTGAAATACCTATATAAGTTGCTGTTTTTCTTTTATTAATAAATATGGTTGTAGAAAAAATATTGTGTACAACTCGTACTCAAAGCACTTGTTGTACAAACTACTATTTCAATTTTGAAATTACGTTTGAGCCATATTATGTCATGATATCGCACATTTTAAGTTTGAAAAGAAAGTAAGAAAGAAAGAATTTCTATTTTACTTTTGGAACACCACATATTTTATAGAAAGGAATGTATTGTATAACCATGATTTCGGTATTTGAATTTTGTTTAAAAAATTTACATTTTAAGGTACGTTTCGATCATTTTTTCGATATCGTCTAAATGGCTAAATCGATTTATATGGGTTACTAGGACACAACTCAAACAAAATAGAATAGCGAGAATTTTGATTATTTCAACACTCCATATTAAAAAAAGTATATTATGTAAAATTCCAAATTAAAAACTGATTATATCGTTTTTTGCCACGATTAATAATAATAACCGTCCTTTCAGCATATAAAGTTTGGGGTTCATTTGTAAGGAAGTGGAATATAGGTGGATGATTCCTCTTATTTCATTGGGTCCTATTAAACCCTGTTACCTTCTCCATATAAAGAACAAGTTTCATAAGACGATGTTTATTGTATGAGTTTGAAATTATATTACGAGCCGCTCTTAGGGCTTCACACGAGACGAGATAAGGCGAGAATTTCAAAAATCTCGTCTCGGTCTCGTTAGTCGGAAAAAATAAATCTCGTTTCAGTCAGAGCATGTTAATGTAGATTTCGTTACTAATATTTTCAATAGAATTGAAAATTATATTTAAAATGTTTTATTCTGCACACGTATCTTCAACCTTCAACAACAAATGTAGTTTCTAGGTACCTAAGACTTAAGGGTCATAAAATGTTATTACCCTCAAACTGTTTGGAAGTCCTAAAAAATTCATTTTATATAAAATCAAATATTTCACAGATGGTTACCAGATTTTAGATTTCGTAAATTTATCGTAACCTATGCAGACATTTCTTTTATTATAAAAAAATTAAATGTTTATACTGCTTGCTAGTTTATTTTTCTCGGAAATTCAGAAACAAATTCTGAAGAAATATGAACGCGACTCTCGCCGTATGTGGTCTAGGTATCGCCTAAATAATTTTCAAAAAGGTCTCGTCTCCGAGACGAAAAAATACAATAAACGGTTTATGAAACGAGTGTGAAAAATCACTTTCGTACAAGTGATGTACACTATTTTTAGTACGACCACGCGATAAAATTAACCGGTGTGAACTTAACAGCCGATTTTCATCCAGCAGCCAGATGACCAGTGGCACCGAAAACTGATTTTATTCATAAAAAAGTTTTTTAAGGGACCTAAAAGAGAGAAACATATAAAATAAAAGTATTAAATATTGCCACATATCAGAAACACTATACAAATATTGGGTTTTCTAGGGCAAAGTTTACAGCCTTAGAATTAAAAAATCAAAAATAATCTTCAAAAGTACTCTTCAGAAAAGTTGAGCCAAGTTCAAATTTTGCATAAAAATATGTAGAATAACTGAATTAAGATATGAATTATTTGCAAGCCGTCAAAGGGGTAGTCACGAGTAGAAAAAAATCATCACCTTATATTAATAATGATTTTATTAGAAAAAAAAATATTCACTCTCATTGATTAGTTCGGAAGTGTAAATAATAAAATAACATTTTATTTTTAAAAAATGATTAACTTCTTGAACTACATTATATAATTTCTCTCTCGCTCACAGTCATCTAAAGCAAATTCTGTGTGTTTGCTTATCGCAAGAAACGACCGGAGCATCCTTTCTCTCTCCTCACAGTCATCTCGGGGAAAATAATTAATTTAAATCGTGGCAACCACTGCTGCGGCCATTTTTTTACCCTCAACCATGGGTTATCGTATACAGCAAATATTAAACATTAATTTGATATAATTATTTCCTAAAAAAACAAATGACTATAAATAATTAACAGTAATATCTGTTTATACCTGGCAACCCAAATTTGCGATTGACTGGCAACAATTGTTTTTTTAATTCATCACATCGTTTTCTATCAAATGACGTAAAATTTTAATTACAAGTAATTGCGGTTAATTTTTTATAGGCAACTCGGAACTAATGCATAAGATATTCACTAATCATTCATTTCAATAGTTTCATTAAAAAAGAGATATTTGCAGGATCAAGCGGTGGGATCTTAGGCTACTAACATTTAATGTTCTGAAAAAATATATAACACTACTAAAAAGATTATTAAAATGTGTCTTTAGAACAACAAACTCCCAATCCCATCCGTAAAACAGTTTTCGAGATTTTTAACAGAATCGAAAATACAAAATACAAGTGACCTCTGATTTTGTCAATAACATTTGAAAAATTTTTGCTAATGTACCGAAATCTCTATCTCAAAATTCCAATTTGGGACACACTTACTATTTTTGTTGCCTAAACTTTCCTGAAGGGTACTTTTGATTTTTTTCCAAGTGTGAGGATATTTACTACCCCTTTGACAATTTGTAAATAATTCACATATTAATACAGTTATTCTACATATAAGTAGTCAGTAAGGTTTGTACAAAATTTGAACTTGGCTAAACTTTTCTGAAGGGTACTTTTGACTTTCTTTATAATTGTAAAGGAATTTACTACCCCTTTGACGGCTTGCAAATAATTTATATATTAATAAAGTTATTATACATATAGTCAGTAATGTTTGTGCAAAATTTGAACTTTGCTAATCTTTTCTGAAGAATAATTATGATTTTTTTTCTAATTTTTAGGGTATTTACTACCCCTTTGACGGCTTGCAAATAATTCACATATTAATACAGTTATTCTACATATAAGTAGTCAGTAAGGTTTGTACAAAATTTGAACTTGGCTAAACTTTTCTGAAGGGTACTTTTGACTTTCTTTCTGTTTGTTATTGAATTTACTACCCTTTGACGGCTTGAAAATGTTTCATATATTAGGATAGAGGATAAGTAAAAGCAATAACAAAATAAATCGTGTCAAAGCTGGGCTGGGAATCATAAAGTCGGCGCGGGGATGGTTGCGAAGAATAATTTTGGTTTTTTTCTAATTTTTAGGGTATTTACTACTCCTTGGATGGCTTGCAAATAATTCAGATCTTAATACAATTATTCCACATATAGTCAGGAACGATTGTGCAAAATTTGAACTTGGCTAAACTTTTCTAGTACTTTTGATTTTATTTCTATTTGTAAGGGTATTTACTACCCCTTTTGAATAAATAATTCACCATATAGTCAGTAATATTTGTGCAAAATTTGATCTAAAACTAAACTTTCTTGAAGAGTATTTTATAACATTTGTATAGTGGTTCTGTAAAAGTATTTTTTTCACGAATACCACTGGTTATTTGGCTACTGGGTGAAATTCGGCTACCAGAAAGTGGCTGCAAAGTTCACACCGGTATAATTTTACACATTTTACCAAATAATGTACATTTTGAGGAATTTTGTCAGGTTTAATTTTGTTTGTTTTTAGTTTATATAAACATCCACATTCGCGTTAAAATAAACATAAATATTGGTGATTAACATTTAGTCAAAAAATTAATAAAAACTAGGAACTAAACCTGAGAGAAAAAATTGAATTATTTTGAATTGCTATAAAAATTAGAAGTAAACTAATTATTGCTGCAATTTGTGAAATTTACTGATAAAAATAATGTTTTAATAAAATAATACAAAAATATCGATGTCATAAATCTAAATAAGAATTATGCATTTGATTTGACAGATAAGTAAATCTAGTTAGATAAGGTATTTCTAAATATAAACGATACATCAGTTTTGATAGTATTTTCCTTATACGTGTGGAAAGTACTTTCCGCCCGCGTATGAATAAAAGCCACTTTCCGGTGTACTCTACAGTGCGCCAAAAATTTAAGTCATCTATATTATGGACAACTTACTTGATGTTAATGTGTTGTTTAAATTTATACAACAATGTTGATATATCAAAATTTAATTAATTGCAAGATGTTAAAGGTTATATTCCAAAAAAATCAAAAACAAATTTATAAATGTAGCTGAAGAAAAAATATTTTGTACATACCTGTAGGACATAAACACTCAGGAATTTCTCTGAGCCTCCTTCCATCGGTGGTAACATCTCTTAACACCCTCCTCTTCAACTGGTACACCGCCTCCCTTCTGTACCTCTCGAATAATCCCTCCATACCTTTTTGAGGTGAACCTTCACTTCTGAGCTCCAAATAGGCAACCCTATCTTCGAGCACAGAAAGTCTTCCCTTCATATCAAACTCCCTCCACACTGACGATGATACACTCACTAAGCACAAAACACACATTATACCGATGGTGCAATTCGGTTTCTGGGTAAACTGCGTCTTTTTCGTGGGAACACCCCTAAGGGTGGCGCCCAAGGAGTCTTTATCCATCTTAGACGTACATTAAAAATTCACTTTTTTAGATAGATATTAACATTTCTAAGTTTTTCTTTTAAAGTGTCACTAATTTTTACACTGACAGTCAAGTCAAAAATGTTAGAAAGTATTGTCAAAAAAATTCCGAGTAGGTTACGAAAATTTACTCATGCGGTTTTTGAAAGTTGCGTCCGTTAACGGCGTGTTTATTAAAGGAGAGGGATACAAACTACTGGTCCTCTCCGTAAAGTGGCCGTGGCTCGACTGAAAGCCGAAAGCTCGTGCGGCAGCGCTTGACACAGTCAGTTCAGTTTCGAGTGAATATCTAGTAAGTTTCTGGATGGGGATGAAGTTTTGAGCCCGAAAGAGAAGGGGCATTGGAAATTGTGCGTGAAGTTGTTTGAGGGATGTAAAAATAATTTTCAGTTTTATTTTTTTTGAATATTTTAAATTTTGGCGTAAGAAAAAGGAAACAAATGGTCGTATGTTTTTAAAAGGGTTATAAAAATTTTTCAGGCTAAGATGGATTATCTAAATCATAGTACATTATAATAATATAAAAATTAGTATTTACGAGTAAAAAAAATTCGAGATATGGAAATATCCATTTTGAGGACCCCCAAGAAGGGGGTATAAGCCAATTGAGCACCGAGCTCTAGATGTAATAAATGTAGACCGGCCAACTGAGCACCAGGCAGGCAGGTACCTTTTCAAAGCGACCCTTTTGAGACAGGCCAATTCAGCACTTTGACCTGGATCCACTTTGTAATAATAATCCCTTAATAGTCCAAAATTCTTTAAAAAATCGATAAATTGAAAAATCCTTGAAAAATTGCTGAAAAATCCTTGAACAATCCTTAAAAAATCATTAAAAATTCTGGAAAAGCCCTTGAAAAGTAAGTGAAAAATTGTACAAGAATTTTTTAAAAATACTCCAAATTCCTTAAAAAAAACATTAACTTGAAAAATCCTTGAAAAATCCTTAAACTATCCTTGAAAAGTCATTGAAAAATCATTAAAAAATCTTGGAAAAATCCTTCAAAAGTACTTGAAAAATCCTACAAGAATCTTTGAAAAATAGTCCAAAATTATTTAAAAAATCGATAAATTGAAAAATTGTTAAAAAATCCTTGAACAATTCTTAAAAAATCATTAATAATTCTGGAAAAGCCCTTGACAAGTACGTGAAAAATCCTACAAGAATTTTTGAAAAATACTCCAAATTCCTTAAAAAAAAATATTAAATTGAAAAATCGTTAAACAATCCTAAAAAGTCATTGAAAAATCATTAAAAAATCCTGGAAAAATCCTTCAAAAGTACTTGAAAAATCCTACAAGAATCTTTGAAAAATAGTCCAAAATTCTTTAAAAAATCGATAAACTGAAAAATCCTTGAAAAATTGTTGAAAAATCTTTGAACAATCCTTAAAAAATCATTAAAAATTCTCGAAAAGCCCTTGAAAAGTACGTGGAAAATCCTACAAGAATTTTTGAAAAATACTCCTTAAAAAAAACATTAAATTGAAAAATCCTTGAAAAATTCTTAAACAATCCTTGAAAAATCATTAAAAAATTTTGGAAAAATCATTAAAAATCTTACAAGAATGTTTGAAAAATACTCCAAAACTCCTTAAAAAATTGTTTTCAATTTAACAATTTCTTAAATGTTTTTAGGACATTTTTTAGAGGTATTCAAAGATTTTTACAGGATTTTTCAAGTACTTCTCAAGGATTTTTCGAGAATTTTTCAAGGATTTGTCAATGATTTTTCAACGTTTTTTCAATCCTTGAAAAATCCATGAAACATCCTTAAAAATCCTTCAAAAATCCATGAAAAAACATTAAAAAACGTTTTTAAAAAATCTTAAAAAAATACTTGTACCTACCTACTAAAAAAGAATTTAAAAAATCCTTGCAAACCCGTTAAATAATCTTTTAAAAATTATTGAAAAATGCATGAAAAGTTCTTGAAAAATACTACAAGAATCATTGAACAATCTTTGAAAAATACTTCAAAATTCCTCGAAAAACCAATAAAAAATCCTTGAATAATCCTTGAAAAATCAAAGATGAGGATTATTCAAGGATTTTTCAGCATTTTTTCAATGATTTTTCAAGGATTTTTCAAAAAATTTTTAATTTAACGATTTTTTAAGGGTTTTTGAGAGTTTTTAAAAAAATACTTCTTAAAAATTGTTTTGATGATTTTTTTTTAATAAATAAATGCCAACTACCATATTCTGATTTTTATTTAACCGAGAAAAATAACTGTTTGCATTAATTCAGTAGGTACCTGATAATTCGTTAATGAACAAACAAGTAATAAAGTGCGCAATTGGCTAGTCATAAAGTGCTCAATTGGCCGGTCTCTGTTTGGTCCTTGGTGCTCAATTGGCGTGTCCGGCTACGGTATCAATTTTACCTGAGGGTAATAAAGTGCTCAATTGGCGTCCGTCCCCAAGGAGATTGAAACTATTTCCGGAGTAAGATCTGTCTGTGTGTCTGTGTGTAATCTTCCACGATAACTGCCGAACCGTTTGACCAATCAAGCTGAAATTTGATATGAAGGATTGGTCTGTGGCCCGAATGCGACCATTAGTTTTTGGTTTAAATTGGTACAGCAATATGTCACGGAAATTGATTTGCAATATGTCTAAGACCTTGAAAAACTCTATTCAGAACAGTCAAAAAAATTTCTCCAACTGTCACCGTTCAAAAATAAAAATTGTCAAAATTTGAAATTTTGACATTAAGTATCTGAAAAAGTATTTCATGGATTTGAACAAATTTTGATTAAATGGGTTTCGGTTAAGACGGAATTAGCACCCCATGATTTTCATAACAAAAACTATTAATTAACTAAATGTTCGATAGATGGCGATTAGATGTACTTTCTGCGTTTTGCGTTTTAAATTTAACAATTGAAATACTTATTATCTTCAAATAATACTTGCATAGTTTTCAGATGTGAAATGTACAGTACGGAGCACCATAATCGCATCTTTATATGGAAAACGGTAAGATTGTGTAAATAGTAGTTTGTACAAGTGCGCAAAGCGTCACTTTTTCCACGAGCTCAGAAGTTTGTCGCACGAGCCGTAAGGCGAGTGCCGCAAATCTTGCGAGTGGGAAGCGCTTTGCGTACAAGTTGTACACAATATTTTTTCTACAACCACATTTACTAATGAAGGAAAAACAGTAATTTGTGAAAAGTGCCATATCGTGTACTTTTCGCACTCTAAAGTATTACTTTTCCAACGGATATCAAAGAAATTAAGAAAAGGCCTACTGTGTTTTGCATAGTGGTTCTAGAAAAAAAGGTTTACTGTAGGTACAATTTTAAATTATTTTTCCTTCCCTCTCTTTTTCTACATTTGAATGAAATTTTTCTAATTTAGAATTTTTTTTATATATCATTTGTAATAGTTTTATAGATTTTTTTTTATGTTTTCTCATTTTTCAGATTTTTTGTTTCTTTCTGTTTTTATTGTGGTTTTTTCTACTTTTTTGGTTTTTTTTGTTTCTGTTATTTTTGTGATTTTTATTAATTTTTCATCATTGTTCTGTTTTCCTTTTTCTATTTTTTCTTTTGTTTTATAATTTTTTCTTATTCTTTTTATTTTTGGCAATTATTTGCGAATTTTTTGGGATTTCTTTGCGATTTTTAGCAATTTATTTCGATTTTTTTTATGATTAGAGTTGTTTCCGGTTTTCTGCTTTTTCTTTGGTTTTTGCGATGTTTCGATTTTTTTAGATTTTTTCTCATTTTTCTGATTTTTTTTCTAATTTTTCCTCATTTTTTTCTTATTAATTTGATTTTATATGCGATTTTTTTGTCATTTTTTTTGTGATTTTGTTGTAGTTTTTTGTGATATTTTTCGATTTCTTGCGTTATGTTCGGTATTTAACAATTTTATTTTTCATTTTTTTCTCAATATTAGGCAATTTCCCTATCAATTTTTTTCTTTTTTCAAAGATTTTTGTTCTTTCCGATTTTTTCACTTTTTTCAGATTTTTTTCGATTCTTTTAATTTTTTCTCGTTTTTTTCATTTTGAGTATTTGTGATAATTTGGGATTTTTTATTTTGATTTTGTTGCCGTTTTTTGCAATTGTTTTGCGATTGTTTGTGATATTTTTCCATTTTTTGAAGCTCTTTTATTTGTTATTTGCTATTTTTAGCGTTTTTTTTTGGTTTTTTATTCTTCATTTTTTCCGTATTTTACAATTTTATTATTCATTTTTTTCCCAATATTTTCTAATTTCTCTCATAATTTTTTGTTTTTTTTTTTTAAATTATTTTTTTCCGATATTTTTCTCATTTTTATGAATTTTTGTGTTTTTTCCGGTTTTGTTTCTTATTTGTAAAAAAAATATTAAAAATAGTGTCCCGAATTTCGAACTTTGAAATAAAGTCACCATAATTTTAATTCTAAAAGAAACTTAGTTTTCATTAGGTATTATGCTAAAATAGTAATAGCAGCATTTTAAAAATATTGGAATAAAGATATAAATTTTCTATTAAAATATCGAATTTCCTTTTACTTAAAAATATGACGTGAACATTGCGTTATGTAGACATGAATTATATACCCCAAAATAGTTATTTTGCAGGTGGCGCCATCTATAAAAAAGTACGTGAACTGTAAAATTGCAAGAATATTAGGTCTCTGCTGTATGTTTGATGATGTTCTCTGGTTGAAATTATAAATTTTTGAACATATAAGACTTGTAAATGATAGCAAATAATGAAATATCTCTTATGTATGGTCTCTAATGGGAATATAATCTAGTTCCTGAAATAGTTTTTATAGCGATTTTTGATGCCTTTTTTTAGGTTAAATATAAGAAAAAATATACAAAAAACAAGAGTGGGGAAAAAATAGGGCAAAAAACCAAGTGAAGGGGGCAAAATAAATAATCACTATCAGACAATCTAAGACAAAGAGAGACTTCATGAAACTTAAGGCAGTTCTCGTACGCCACTTGTACTTACCAAAAAAAGTATTTTCATAAAAAAACTTTGATAAAGAACCGCGCTTCGTTTGGAAAAACTTATAAAATACATGAAACTAATAAAATAACCAAAAAAAATTAGGTCGGATTTGTTTTTCTCTGTTCGGTGGTCACCACGTCAAATAATAATTAATTTTTTAGAAAATTTGGGATTTTTAGGTCATTTAATTTAAACTTATGTTTGGTATAAGCTTTACAAACTTCAAAAAAAAATAGCAAATTACATTTTTCTGTGAAAGACTAATACTCAGTGCTTTGTTTTAAACTGTACAGGGTGTCAACTTTCTTTAGTTTTTTAAACAAACGTATGAGGATATCTGTGAAACACCAAGTAAATCCATATATAAAACAATTAGCGAAATTCTTATTTAAAATAATATATAGGATATTTACAAAAATACATTTTTATCAAACATCTATGCATATTTCTAAATAATATTGGATTTTAATCTAATTTCTTTTACCATCTTTAAAAACAACGAAGATATCGAAGAATATAAATTGATCAAACTGTTTACTCTTTTGTAAATATTTCAAAACATCCTAAAAATTTTCTGTGAAGAAACATTTCTTTACAAAATTAAATTTAAACTTACTTATCATTTCCTTAGTTCCTAATTTAGTAGTAGAATTCGTCAACTTACCTGAAAATAAGGAAAAATGGTAATTAAGTATTATTACAATCATTTACCGATCTTAGGAAGCATTTATTAAAATTTTTAAAATTCTGATTCAAAATTTTAAAAAATTTTGATCAAAAATTTCAATAAAAAGTTGATAAAAAAATTTAAAAAATCCAATCCAAAATTACTAAATTTTGATCAAACCTAAAAAATTTCAAAAATTCTATCAAAAATTTTCAAATTCAATCAAAAAATTCTGGACATTTTAAGAATTTTTAATCAAAAATTTCAAGAATTTTAAGAATTTTAAGAATTTTAAAAATTTCTATCAAAACTTTAGTTAAAAAATTTTTACGTTGTTTTAATATTCTTTATATGAATGGAATAAGTAGCTGATGGTAAAAGATGGTAAAATGTAGACAACAGTAAGTATGAAAGTATGAAATAAACAATAGTAATGAAATTTACTAAATTGTTGTAAAAATATGTATGAAAATAATTTTTTTTATTCAGATTGACTGAAAAATTTATTGAACACTTAACAATAAATATTTATTTTTCTAGTTGCCAAAAGCCAAAATATAGATTAGGTATTTAAAAAAATCGAATTAAAATATAAACGAACAATTTATTAAAAAATGTAACTGGAATTGTTGTGTATCTAGTAATCAAAATGTAATTTATACATTTAAAAAACAAGCAGGAATATAAAGTTCGTATAAATCAAATGACTGATATTTTAGAAATTGTAGAATTGTATTACGTAACCACAGCAAACCACAGAGCTGCCAAAGTACTGCCATTTTTATGACAACCGCACACTAGTATATAAATGACCACAACATACCGGCATATACATTAGGACCATGTAGAATTACTTTCACATTTTATTACAATTATGTTTTTAAACCTTCGAACGGTTGGACTTTTATTCACTTTTTGAAAAGAACCAGTTAGTTTTTGTCCGACATCTGTCAAACGGAAGTTTCACTAATGAAAGCCATATATCACGGAATTCGACTTGTAATATTTCATTTCAAAGCACTTGAAAATCTCTATTCAGCACAGTCAAAAATTTTCCAACTGTCACCTGTCAAAAATAGAAAATGTCAAAGTTTGAATCTTTAACATTAAATATCTGAAAAAGTATTCGTCTCTGGCTACTCGTCAGGAAAGTTTTGGGGTGACCCAATCGATTTTTTTAATTTTTAGGACAAACAATACATTTTAGTGCATAAAATTTCCTACAGTTCTTTTATCAAACTTTTTCTCGAATTTCCAATAATTGCGCCACTAGAGATCGCGCAAAAAAATATGCATGTAGGTTTTCCGTAGTTTTTACAAACAGTGAGTTGTCGTCAATTTGACGTTGTTTTTCGTCATTTTTGATCCGACACGTCATTTTACCAATAAGTGACGTGCTTTATGACGTTGATTTTTGGATGTAAAGTAGACGTCATAGAGATCACGTCACTTTTACGAAATTTTCGTCCCTTTAAAAAATTAAATATACAGTATGATCCATTTTGTTTGAAAGCACCTCTGTAAAATCCGCATTTTTCAACAGATTTTGATTTAATTTTTTTTGTTAGATTCAGTATTAAAAACAGAATTTTGGCACAAAATAGACGAAAGTATATTAGACATTTTTTTTCTCAAATATTCATTTTACATTATTTTCAGAAGGGGTTAAGTTATCGCCTCGGAATTTTTACTGCGCAATATGTTTCGAGTCCTAGTTTTTGTTTACCATGTTGCCATTTTTTAAATTTTTCTACATTCTACGTAAAAAATTAATTAAAACACAACTTTTCCAAATTCATGTTGTAATAACTTTGTCGTTAATAAAAATTTTTTTATAAAATTTTGGTGGTTTACATTTGTAACGATTCTGAATCCGGTGGTGTAGTCATATTTGAGAAAAAAATGCCTTATAATTAACATAGAGGGCCCTGAAAATAGAAATTAAGCTATGAAAATACGGTTTTTCATACTGAATCTAACAAAAAAAATTAAATCAAAATCGGTTGAAAAATCCCGCTTTACAAGGGTACCTCCAAGCAAAATGGGTCACACTCTATATATATATATATATTGTTTTAATTAATAATTTATGCACGTTTTTACATTTTTTGGTTTGTCCTAAAATACAGATTCGTTTGTATCTGTTATTCGTGTACTAATGCGTCTCTCTGCACTACGTACACATTTTCAAAAGTGAACCAGTAAATCATGTGAACAGTGTTCATCCTAAAGTCTAGTTCACCATGGAAAAAACCCAATAAATTCCGATAAATTCCTTTCCTAGATATACTAATCAATCGAGAAACAGATGCAACAGAATATACAGAAAAAACACACACTGATCGATACCTACAACATGGATCCAACCCTCATCCTTTTTAATCACAAACGGACTGTTATTAACACTCTACTAAACAGAGCGTTAATGATATGTGAACCAAGATACGTCAAAGCTGAAATCAAACATCTGATAACAGTGCTACAAGCAAATGGATGGAATAAAGAAGCCACAACTTGTGCTACGCTCCCAGAGGGAAAGAAAACCAATCCTGGTGACGAACAATATCAAGGTACTGTCTATCTACCGTACATAGATGCTGTCACTGACCTAATAGGAAAAATCTTAAAGAAAATGAATATCAGCATCATGTACAAACCAAAACAGAAAATTGAAGAGTATCTAAAAACAGCAAGTGATCGCAGAGTTCCCCTCCACATAGGAGTCTATATAATTCCGTGCAGTTGTGAAAAAGTGCACTGAAGTCGCCGAACACATATTATCCGAGGATACAATAAGATTCTACTAGCGTCATCAAGACATTACTCGAACAGATTGAATTTGGAAGCAATAGAAATTATACAAACATAAATAGCACTTCAATAGAAAGAAAGAAACAATAATACTACCTATGATCTGGCACACACCTCTTAAGATCGCGAAACATCAGTCGCGCCGAAAAAAGCGCTCGCAGACACGCATATAAATGGCACACTCGAACTGAAAAAGGCCACCTCCAAAACACCCTAGTCAATCCCCCACTCAACTTCTGACCCCATTTCCAAAAGGACACGGATCTCCTTTTGGACGACATCATCCATACTCCCTATCCCCCTATCCAACAACCCATCCTAAATCCTTTCACTCCTGATGACATCGCATCGGCATGTCTTCAGGGGAAAAACTCTGCTTCAGGTCCTGGCCTAATCAAATGACAAGCCCTAAAAAACCTACCTGCAACCATTCTCCCCATCCTCATCATCCTCATGAAATCCTGCCTCCAGCACTCCCACTTTTGAACTTGCTGAAAATACGTCCATACCATCCTTATCCCCAAACCCCAAAAAGACCCAACATCCCTAATTCCTACAGGCCTATAACCTTGACGAATTTTCTGGATAAGCCCTTTGAAAGACTACTCAAGGAGCGTATCTGGGACTTTCTAGATGATAAGGGAACGATTCCTGCTTGCAGAGCGATCAGGTGAAAGTCCGTCACTACCTCACGCACAGAACCAAGCGTGAGGTGTATTTAAAAGATTCCCGCCTCCACAACTCAGGACAATAGTTGTAATACAAAAAAAAGTGAAAGAGGGTTCAGTTTCAATTGATAAGAGTACTTCGTCCACGCCACTGAAGATCCAGTCGACACGTTTGTAAAAAATAACCAAAAAAAAAAAAGACCACGGCATAACACCCTGGAAATCAACAATTAGATTGGTGTAAATTTACATATAACCGAATTAAGAATAATCTAGTACTCAATGAAATCCAAAGGTACACAACTTAAATATTTACATTTCCGATACAACAGTTTTTTTATAAAATGCAGTATACGTTTTGTCCACTAGGAATTTTAATAAATATAATTTCATTACTTATCCAGTTTCGTCAGTATATAAATGGAGTCTCTTTAACGACCGAGCGTCGCTTGTTTTTCCTGTTTTTGCCTATTTTTCGTGTCTTTCATTACTTTTTCCTGTTTTTCCCTATTTGTTCCTATTTTATCTATTTTGTTCTATTTTTAGTATTTTTTCCCATATTTTTCACTGTTTTTCCAATGTTTCTATTTCTTTCTCTTTGTGCCTTTTCTTCTATTATTTTATCGGTCTCAGTGGCACAGATCGTTGGCTATCGGTCATATTCATTTATGACTGTTTATACGCTAGAGCCAACGTGGGTTCGTGCCTCGTATCTGGCAGTGAAATTTTAATTTAAAAATTTCAGTGTTAGATACTTGGTTCGAATAGGTAAAATGCATTGAATATTAATTTAATTAATGTCTGATGCGGAGCCTAGATTTTCAATCCCCCTGTGTCACTGGGCCGATGATGGTGGTGAGGTTTTCCGGGTTTTCCTACACCTAAAGCCAAATGGCACCATCAATCCTCAGTAAGTCGCCCCGGAGCGCCACGGCAAATAATAATAATAACCGTCCCTTCCCCGCACAAGCCATTGGCTTTCTGGGGTTCACTCGTAAGGGGGTGAAATGTAGGGCGAGTATTATTATTATTATTATTATCCCATTTTCTTTATTTTTCTAATTACTTACCCGACCCACTTCCGAGAAGGGAAAGTATTGTGTGCTAGCTAAAAAAAATTTTCGAAATAAAGATGGAAATTTCCATTTTGAGGTCACCTGAGATGATTAAGACCATTTCCAGATGGAAGTCTGTCTGTCTGTCTGTATGTATTCTTCCACGAAAGAAGCCACACGTTTAATCCGATTGAGTTGAAATTTGGTATATGGGTTTGGGTTACCAGTTGGAAGAACCCATTAATTTTTGTACGACATCTGTCAAACAGAAGTGTCACAATCAAATAATGACAGATTATTTAATATTTTTATCTGTTTTTTCTTATTATTTTTTTATTATTCCATTTTTCAACATTTCTTCTTATTTTTTCTTATTTTTGCCAATTTTTTTACCTTATTTTTCCCTGATTTTCCATATTTTGTCCTGTTTTTCCATATATTTTATATTTTTACCTATTTTTCTCTAATTTCTCTATTTTTCCCATTTCCCCCAATTTTTCCTGGTTTTCATTATTTTTTTCTGTTCTTCCCTACTTGTCCGTCTTCATCCCTATTTTTATCTATTTTTTCCTGTTTTTACTATTTTTTCATATATTTCCCTATTTTTATCGATTTTTCTATATTTATCTCTAATTTCTCTATTGTATCCATCTATTTCTAATTTTTTTATATTTTTCGCAAATTTTACCTTTTTTCTCATATTTTCTCTAGGGTTCGCTATTTTTCCCCATTTTTCCCTATTTTTCCTCAATTTTCGCTAATATTCCCTATTTTTTTCTACTTCATATTCTCCTATTTTTCATTATTGTTTCCTGTTTTTCCATATTTATTCCTATTATTTTCTATGATTTCATCATTCCATTTTTTTCTTATTTTCAAAAATATTGCCCTATTTTTTACTATTTTCCCATGTATATTTATTCTCGAATTTCCCTATTTTTCCATATTTTTTTCGTATTTTTTATTAGTTTCCCGATTTTTCCCCAGTTTTCACTATTTTTCTCAAATTTCCCTATGTTTTCAATAATTTTCAAAATTTTTTGCAAATTTCTCAATTTTTCAGAATTTTGTCCTATTTCTTAATCTGTTTCAGTTTTTCCCAAATTTTCACCATTTTTCTGTTTTTTGCCATATTTTCCTCTATTTTTCACCATTTTCTCTATTTTTCCTATCTTTCAATTTCTTTCTGTTTTCCATTAGTTTTTCCTGTTTTCTTTATTTTTATTTATATTTCATTACTTGTGCTTATTTGTAGTTATTTTTCCCTATTTTGTCCTATGTTCCTCATTTTCCCTATTTTCCCTATTTTAAACTAATTTCCCCTATTTATCCCAAATTTTCCAATTTTCAATAAATATCTCAAATTTTCCTATTTTGCTCAATTGCTTATTTTTTCTCAATTTTTCCCTATTTTTTCCGTATTTCTCAGTCCCTTTACCTTTCTCTATTTTTCACTTTGTCCTATTTGTTCCTGTTTTTCAAATTTTTCGCCATTTTTTCCTGTTTTTCCCTATTTTCCACAGTTTTCTATTTTTTCTTATTTTCGAATTTTTCCTTAACTCTCCCCTTTTTCCCTATTTTAACTATTTATAGGAAGTTACTCGTTAAATTTTATTTGTTTTCGCTGTTACTGATTATCTTATCTGATCTACCCTTTATTATAAAATACATAAAATGCATATCTAAAATATTTCTTAAATATTTATAAATTGCAATATATTTTTATTATTTCTAACACCACTAGAGACCACTTCTAACACTTGATTATACCATCCATAAATCCAAATCCCTTTACTCACGTCTTGGCTGTGAAAATTCAAAACGCATCCAGTAACACCTACCCTCAACCCTCTTCTCATTGTCATTCTCTTCTAGCCAAAAACATTATGCGCTTTTCCACTGAAGTACATACAGGGCTACTTAAAGGGCCAAAATTTCAATTAATTTAAATTCTAATATCTTTCAATATTAGACATTTTGTATTATTTTCTTATTAAGTAGGGAAGCTACTTATTGACATTATGCAATGTCCGTCCGTCTGTCTGTCTGTCACAGCGATAACTCGAGAATTTTGGAACTCTGTTTTCAGCAATCGATAGCTGGTTACCTTGGCTCACCCATCTACTATTTTTAGTGACCCTAGTCAACTACAACCGTCTGTCTATCCGTCTGTCTGTGGTTGAGTTGTCGGATACTGTTAGTTTGCTGGGTTCATTTACAATACAATTTGAATACCCAGTTGCTCTCTTTTGTGATCTCAGCAAAGCGTTTGACTGTGTAAACCATGAATTGCTGTTGAACATTGTAGTGGACGTTTCTCTGCTTATGTGTGTTTTTCAATATTCAATTACAAATGTAAAATATTTTTTATTTTATTAGACAGTTACATATAAATGTTTTGTTTCTATGGTATCTGGAAATACGTCGCCAACTTCTAACCATCTTCAAACTTCCAAAAATCAATTGCTATTTCAGCATTATGTAGCTTAAATATCAAATGCACCACAAACATATTGGAAAAATATGGAATCAGAGGCACTGTTTTAAATTGGATCTCAACCTTTTTACATGCCAGGAAGCAATATGTATCTTTAAAAATGCAAAATAACAACGAAATTAATATTATTAACTCTGATCCATTAGATTTTAACATGGGAGTTCCTCAAGGTTCAATTTTGGGACCGATATTGTTCATACTTTATGTGAATAACGTTGACCCAATAATAGGTGATTATCACTATGTAAGCTATGCAGATGATTTTTCGGCTATAATTTCTGCTAAAAAAAACGGACCAGTTAAACCGCGAGAGCTCTCACATCGCTCAAAATTTGTCAAGTTATTTTAGTAGCCTTGATTTGTTTTTTAATGCTAATAAGACTGAGGTAGAGTTTGTTTAACCATCCTTTGCCGTTACGTCATAACCGGTGACGTATTCTGCTGTTTTACGTTTGTCGTATATTATTTGAATGTCATTTTACATAACCTCAAAATTAAAATATAACTACTGACATATGTTAAGGATTGTTTTCAATGACCCATGTTAAGGTGCGTTTGTATTTTGCTTTATGGGTTGCGTACATTTTTACATAATTTAGTAATTTTTTTTAACTTGAAGCCTCCTTTTTTTTAACTGATTTGTTTCAAATTTCTAGTTTGGGGATATAACTATTCATATTTTTAAAAATTGTATAGTAATTATTGTCTTTGTCATTGTGAGAAATACTTTCGTAAGTATTCCTAAAAAATGAAAACAAAAACACATGTATTGGAGAAAACAGGCAATAAATAAATTTATTTCTGAAAAAACTCCCAATACAAATAGGAAAAAGGAACAAAAAAACGGATAAGAAACGTAAAGTAAAATAGCATGTAATTAAATAAAAAGCAAAATCTAAGCTTCATCACTGACAAAATCATCGTCATCATCACTCTGGGAGTCCGATTCATTCAGATCTATGATAACAGGAAGAAAATGAGATGCATCGTATTTTTCTTTTTCATAGTCATTAT
Organism: Neocrepidodera transversa; assembly: GCA_963243735.1. Classification (NCBI taxonomy): domain Eukaryota; kingdom Metazoa; phylum Arthropoda; class Insecta; order Coleoptera; family Chrysomelidae; genus Neocrepidodera; species Neocrepidodera transversa. The sequence continues at coordinate 17,858,606 of OY725349.1, read as the reverse complement.
TGATTAATTGATTTGTGTGCCTGAAATAGTGCTTCCATGAAACATGTCCAGCATGAACTTTGATTTTGTAGCCTTTATCTGTTTCTATTCCACTAGTAACTGTTTTTTGAATGGTTCTAATAGATATGTCTAGAAGCATCAGCAACGTGCTATCAAATTTAATAAAATCAAATCAATAAATAGTTACATTTTACATAATACAGCTAGATACTTAAGTTGTAGACTGCATTTAACGGTAAAAGCGGTTTTCCAGTATATCTTTCTCTTGAAAAGTAATTAATCAACTTCAAAATTAAACTTTGCCCTTTCTTATTATACCGGGAAGGCATTTTGACAATGAACAATTAATTGAAAAAGGCGAAAGTACTCAAAAATACTCAACAAATCAAAATATGACAACTTAACTGTCAAAAGTAATAAATAATCTGAATTAGTTAAGAAATACGTCAATGACGTCATAATTCCGTCTCATCCATTTAATGATGGAGAGATCGAGATGGATAATGTATGACGCAACGGCAAAGGATGGTTAAACAAACTCTACTTAGATTTCACAATAGGCAACAGAACGTTGAGCCGGTAGAGATTAGTTTTAACAATATGGCACTTAATAACGGAAGTAATAGTATTCGCTTTCTTGGAATATGTATAGATCAACACCTTGATTGTAAAGACCATTGCAATGGACTAATTAAAAAAATAAACTCCATAAAGTTTCTTTTCATAAATTTACGGACGATACTTGAAGTTCGGCAACTAATCATGGTGTATTTTGCACAAGTAGATTTACGTCTAAGATACGGCATATGCTTGTGGGGTAATTCAACTTACTCAAAAAGTGTTTTTCTTGTTCAAAAAAGGATTCTGAGAAGCATTGTTAAGATCCCTCAAAGAGAATCTTGTCGACAACACTTCAAAAAATACGGCATATTACCCCTTTGTTGTATCTTTATTTTTGAAATGTGTCTATATATTTATAAGCACCGAGATACGTTCGTAGCCAATACAGATATACATAGATACGAAACTAGACAAGCTAACGAACTGTACATACCATATGACAGACTCAAAGTAACATCTAATGCACCAAATTATTTGGGGCCCAAATTGTTCAATAGACTACCTCTTGAAATAAAGGAAAGTAAATCATTATATACTTTTAAAAGAAAACATAAAGATTTTTTACTAAAATACTGTTTTTATGACCTGGGTGAATTTTACGAATTAAATGTTTAAAGAGTGCCACTGTTCTACTCATATTTTACTTATATTTTATTACTCATATTTTATTATTTGCTTGTTAACTGTATATTTTTTTTTGTTTCTTGTATATATTTTATGTTTTTTTGACGAATCTTATACAATTTTATTGTCATATGGAAAATAAATCTATTATTATTATTATTATTATTAATTATCAGCTATCAATTCAAGTAAAAACATATATCATCAGTTACAAGAACGTTACTTAAAACAAAGAAAATTTTAAACTAACATATTTGTCATAGTTGAACGTTATATTTAAATTATTAGTAATAGTAAAACAATACTAGCTGTAATTAATTTATTCGAAAAGTATATATTACAGTCATAATTTGAAAAACATTTTTTTTTAATGAAAATCGATAGAAAGTTGCATATTTTTTCTAGCTACGCCACTGTGCTTTACTACCAATCTTTCGACATAACAGCAGCACCAGTTCGGCATTCCGCCAGCATTTCGTCGGGCATAAGCAGCAGCGTTTTGCCTGCAGAATGCCGGAAGTCGATGTGGAACGATTGTTCTTAGTAAACTTCTTGCTGGCTGCTCTCCGGGGAGCGCTTCTTGGATCTGTCGGTTTCGTTGCCGCAGTACGAAAGGGTTAGTAGTCTCCTGGGGTTGATATACCTTCATGAAGATGTTGGGAGAGTTGGAATAGATACGGCACGAATCATTTTGGAATCAGAGGATAACTACGTGAGATTATCGGCTTCGGATTTAAACTATAATTTTTATTCGTAAAGTAACTTTCTGTATAAAACAATTCCTTTTAATTTCAAATTAAATTAATTAAGCAAATTATTATATCAAAAACAGAGACAAAGTAAGTTTTTGAAAAATATACACTTCGACCATTACCATACAGCATGTTTCATCCTTATGTGTCTGTGGTTTTTCCGTCTTTACGAAAAAACTACTGGTAAAATCCAAATTTTTCATAGAAGCAATTTTGTAGGAAATTTTATTTTGAAAATTTCGAAAAAGTGCATCTTCTTTGAGATATTGACGCAAAATCATATAACAGAGTAGCTCAAATTTAATTGAATACAAAAACAGAAGGTTATCCATACTTTAATGTGGTAAAATTATTCAAAGAATAATAAAAAAACTCGTAGTCGTACCACAATCATATAATTAAGAATCTTAAACGAGAGGCAACATGTTTCGGCCATTCAATGGCCATCATCAGGCCTATAATACAAAAAGTTACACTAAAGAAACGCAAAAAAACATAGTTTACTAGTTACTTACAGAAATTGTTTAAATAAGTATAACATAGTGATAGAAGAAAACTTTAACCAATGGGGACGTGTGGTGCGGTAGCTACAGCAAATTCATTTATAATATATGAAAATCTACTTAAAATTATTCATAAAAATAGGCTTGGTTAATTTTGAAACACTACGATTACTAAGAAATAAATTTTCAAAATTTGCAAGTGACGTCAGCTACATTAATTTGTTTAAAGTAATGTAGATGGCATGACAAGGTATAATTTACAGTAATCTGTCGAGTATTACTAAACCAAATAGCCGCTTGGACCATTTAAAAAAGAAGAAGAAAAAAGCAAAACACACAGGCGGCACATAAACATTAAAATAATAGGTTATGTTATAGTGAAAAGTCAAAAATAAAATGTTGTGCCTAGCATTACATCGGATGTACGCATTTATTTTGTACTTCGGCCGTTCATTGCGTTTTAAGGTTTACAACGTATAGAAATATGTTGGCGCATTTGCTTGATAACTTTGATAATATTTCTGTAACGTTGTTGTATAGAAGACGAGTTCGAATATTGCCTCGCGGATAAGATGCAGATGGGTTAGATATTCCATCACGTGGGCGCAGATGTGCTCGATCTCCTCCGTTTTATTCGAACGCTCCTTTCAAACTGATGTTTATTTTGCCCATATGTTTCGGTGATCCTAACCTACGTATTTTTATGAACTTTTATTTAATTGTATTTTATTTTAGATCCATTTCATATTCATTTCCCTATTATCCTTATATTGTTTTCCTAAGAATGGACTTCCTATGCATTCTTCATTACCTGAGGATCCACGTGTTGAAGCTGGCCTCATAACATCCTCTAGCTCTAGATCATCCATATTATTAATATATACCAAGAAAAAGGTGCTGATTTGAGTCCTTTGTTGTCCACTGGACTGGACCCGGGATCGCCGGAAGAAAAAAATAGAAAAATGTAAATAATAAATTAAAATTAGGATAAGGTACTCAGCTGTGCGATGTGTTTAATAAAAATAAAACGTCAAATGTCAAATATTTTCATTCCTCTGAACCGTCGGTCGAAAACCTCCGAGCAAATCGAGGAGCATCTAAACGCTCCGGGAGGTAAAAAACGAACGCACGTCGGAGAGCTCGAAAATAATACACGAACTGGTTGGATTGCCTCCGAGACATCCGACGTATTATTCGAACTCATCAAGTATATGGTTTCGGTAAAGATTAGGTATACCTAATCTTTGGTTTCGGTGTAAAAGAGCCGGAGTTTCATCCTAGTACGGCCATTGTTTTTAAGTTTTAATATTTTTTTTAGCTTCATAAAAACCACATAAAAATAGTGATTGTTAACTGGTTTGATTCGTATAGTAGTTTTTTTTCTCCAAAATTAATGATTATTAGATTTCCCTTTTTAACTCCTTAAAATCTACATAAAAATAGTGACATGGTAACTAGTTTGATTTATACAGTAAAGTGTCTTTTTTCTCAAAAGTTCGAGATGTAAAAATTCGGTAGTTTATTTTATTTTCCGATGTACAATATAAACAAGCACATCCGATGTACTGCTAGTCACGACGAAAATAAAACAATACAATTTTCTTTTTTTCCCATATTTACATCTGGCCTCTATTTAATAAGGAATTCAATTCGTATATACTGCCATCTCTTAACAGTATTATCAATTAATGTAGATATTTTTAATTTATTTATTTTAAAATATAATATAGGTTTAAAAAAATTATAAATATTTTTGTAGGCATATTTGATAACAGGCTTTTAAGATCCTAATTTAAAAAAATTACATAATACGTCCCCATTGTGGCGATACACATTTTTTTTGAAATTGAAAGTGGTAATACATAAAAAATTAATTCTTATACTTGTTTAAACAATTTCTGTAAGTAACTAGTATACTATATTTTTTTGCGTTTCTTTAATGTAACTTTTTGTATTATAGGCCTGAGATGGCCATTGAATGGCCGAAACATGTTGCCTCTCGTTTAAGATTCTTAATTATATGATTGTGGTACGACTACGATTTTTTTTATTATTCATTGATTAATTGAATACTATTGAGATTTCGTAAATTGTTATAGGTACAAAAGTTGGTTAAGATGTGTATTTTTGAAACAAACGAATTTGTACTTTTTATTTCAATTTTAAAATCTCCATTGTTTTTCTGGCCAACCATGTAGAATACTTAAATTTTTCATTAGGTTTCTACAATGAATTGTACTTGAGAAATTTTTCAATCCCAAATATGAATACAGTTTTGTTCGTTTTTTGTTTGTTTGTCTAGGAAATCTCAAAAAATCAGTTGTGTCGGCCCAAAACTTTCCCGACGAATATCCAGAGATGAAAATTTAATGGCTAACTTTAAAACTTTGACATTTTTTTTATTTTTGACAGGTGATATAATTTTGACTGTTCTGAATATAATTTTTCAAGGGCTTTTAAATAACATATTACAAATTCCGTGACATATTACTTCTGTCATTTTTTGACAGTCACATTTCCGTTTGACAGGTGGCAAAAACTAATCGGTTCTTCCAACGATTAACCGAAACCCATTTTATTGAAATTCGTTCAAATCCATGTAGTACTTTTTCAGATATTTAATGTTAAAATTTCAAAATTTGACATTTTTTTATTTTTGACAGGTGACAGTTGGAGAAATAATTGTGACTGTTCTGAATAGAGTTTTTCAAGGGCTTTCAAATGACTTATTGCAAGCAAAATTCCGTGACATATTGCTTCTGTCATTTTTCGTCATCCGTTCAATCGGATTTAACGTGTGGCCTCCATCGTGGAAGAATACAGACACACAAACAGACAGACATACATCCATCTGGAAATGGTCTTAATCATCTCAGGGGACCTCAAAATGGATATTTCCATCTTTATCTCGAAAATTTATTTTAGCTCGTTCACCATACCACAGCATATCTAACAATCAGCATGGTCATAAGTATCTAGACGCCATTTTGAGAGGTGCCGATACGACTTTAACATATTACAGGGTGCAGTAAATACTTCTCGTCGTCAGCAACAACAAAAGCATCATAAAAAAGTAGAAGCGTCTAGATCCCAATTGCCATCGGTTTGTACGTTAACTTGAAAGTTTAATTATATTGTGATACGAAGTGGTCCAGTGCTAGAGTGTATGCTTTATACATAAAACTTCCTGGTTCGAATCCCAATTACATTTTTTTATTTATTTATTTTAATACAGAGGTTAGATTTAGATAGCCAAGACTTGTTTTAATAAAACAAATATTTTTTTACGTCAATAAAACACTTAAACCTGGCAACAGCGGTGGGCACTGCAATAGGGATCTAGACGTTAGTTAAAAAAATTTGGCGCTTCCCAAAATGGCGGACTCTTCAACGCAAAGATCTGCGCGAACTTTGCCCGTGAAGGAGACTGTCAATGCTGCTTGTTAGGTATGCTGGGGACAATACTTTCTCTTCTTGTAGGTGGGTCCGGAAAGTAAACTAACCGAGATATTTTTTTGAGGCCTGGCTTATTTTACTCCTCATGGCCCTATGGTCCTCTGTGAAAAATGAACCATCGATCATGTCTAGGAAAATTCTTCTAAGCTGGGTTTTCAGCCCATAAAGCCAAAAAATTGACAATAAAAAATATACAATGCACTCTCAAGCTAAACTTGCTTTCTCTTGAAAATTTTAAACACAGAATATTTACATTACAAAAAAGTATAAAAAAAATGACTTTCTTGTAAATCTGGCAACAATGGCAAAAGATTTGAAAATTTTAATGATACGAAAATAACCCATAGTGTACACAAAATATATTTATAAAACTCCCATTGTACAAAATATAAGTTAGGCTTTATTGTTTAGTTTTTATATTTCCCTGATATTTGAACGTTTTGTACCTACAGGTCTGAAGATGGTTTATGACAGAAACTACTTGTATTTCTAACTCAAATAATTTTTGTGGTATCTGACCTTGTGCTTTATTTCTTTAAAACTTGAAATACATTTAAGATATGGTTAACCTATCGGATTTAATAAAATATTAATTGAACCTTCAGTTTAATTAACAAAAATTGTATTATCGATTTTCAATATTAACCCACACAATGTTTGAAATATCAGTAGGGAGAAATTCCCATTTAATTAAAATTACTTTCCGCACAACATTCCATTCATTCCGAAACACTCTTTTCTGCATAATAGGCACTTTATGTCGGCGCGTAAAAAGTTATACAAAACTCGCGTGAACGAAATTGAAAGTGCACAGAGTGAAATTAACATCTGATATTACACCATTTCCTCGACAGAACACGATTTTCCACTTAAGTGTACCAAATAGATAATCCTGATTGTCTGCAAACTCTACATCGACACATAGCAGAGACATTTCGTTTCAGTTCTTGTGTCCCTCTCTTTGAGTACGAAATGCAGCAGGTAAGAGTAGTTTCTTTTTAAATCTGTTTGTTAAGAATAATTTGAAGTAACAAAAATAACAAAATAGTTAGAAAACTGGAAATGTTTGTTTGCATAGATATTTATCTTCATTTTCTCATCTGTTACACAGAATTGAAATCTTGATAGAATTTTGTTATTTACTTAACATCATATGACTACGATTGGTACAGTATTAGTGCCTTACGGTACACTCCTAATTACATTAATTTGTTGATGGTAACATTTATACTTTATTACATTTTTTCATCTACTTAACATTTTCTTTACATTCTTTAAATTTTTACAATTCTTTTTAAGGTTTTCTTCATAATCTTGTTGAAGTCTTGCACTTTTATGATATCTTTGCTGTTTTCGAATCAAGATACAGTTAATTTCTCTAATTTACCTACTTACCTACTATAATTTAACTTGATTTAAACCTCTAACAAATGGCAGTTAACCATATAAATTTAACGAGATCATATTCATTTTACTAATTTTTAATGATTTTTCCATATTTTTTTAAGTTCAAATGACATTTTTCTAACAAAAACGATTTTGTTTTTTAGATTTTTGTTATTTGGATTATGACAAATGTAAGTTTGGTTTGGTCGAGGCAAATTTCAAAAAAAGAAAAAGGCGATATTCAAGATGTACAAATTTCAAACAGTAATAAAGTTTACTACAAATATATAAATCCAATAGGCCCGTATGTAGATACAATAGAAGAACCAGTAAAAAAACATTATCTAGATAGGGGTAAGTAACAAATACATTAATTAATAAAAGGTTTATTAGGGATATTAAAACGTTTATTTAATTTTTTTTTTAATTTTGTTGCACTTTTCTAGTAGGTCATTTTAAACAAAAATACAAATCCGATTACTTGATTTTGTGGACTATTGAGTTATTTTGTTTTTTGACTACATTTTTTTTCACTTGTACTGTTTTGCCAAAATAAGTTGAACCGTAATATTCGCAGTGACTTTACAGAGAATGGAGCCAAAGTTTTATTTTTTATTTTGGAATCCATGTTAACAACACCGCACTAAATTCTTACGAAGCGAACAGCTTGAATAATCTGATTAAATAAGCTCCATCATGGGGTGAAGCTACTACGCACCCTTGATTCACAGCTCAACTTATATTAGCGAATAGTAGATGAAGTTGAAACTTAACATCAATATATGAGACATTATTTGCAAGATGGCCTTTAAATAATGTTAAGTATCATCAATGATCTTTTTAAACAGTAAAACATTGTAAACTGTATAGCAGATCCAGATGGTATTAGAGGCTTTCCGAAGCTGTTGCTAGATTATCGTTTATGGATAAAAGTGGTACATCATCAACGAAATATGCGAGTGTGGGATCCAGCGTTTCAGATATGTCTGTTATGTGGATTTGGAAAAGAATGGAGAACCTCGTATTTTATTGCTTAGATTTGCAGGCACTATCCTATTTGACAAAAAAGTTTTTATCGTCTAGGTAGAATTTAATTTGAAGCTAATCCAAGATTTTTCAAAAGCCTGTGATTTTCTACTTTTGTAAACATTTATATGGACTCCAACTATTATCATATTGGGGCTCCTCAGTGATTGACAAGAGAAATTCATAAGGAATCTTGTGTGCCAAATTCAGAATTATTTTTTTTCTTCGCTCATTTGGGATACGCTTCCCGTAACGGTATATTTTTCCAAGTCAGTCCCAACCGTTATTTTATTTTATTCTCTTCCATCTCTATACTTCAAATAAGGTCGTATCGCGATTTCAAATTTAGATTCTGCATAAAAATCTATTCAAAAAATTTTTTGCAAAAAGTTTCCGACAAAATAAGTAATACGTGTCAATTTTAAAGTACTCTGCACGGTTCTTATAGGAAAAGAGTCCCAGTCGAAACAGCTGAAAATTTAGCATAATGTAGTCCTAATCAAATGTGTCCATGGGCAGAATGAGACCTAATCGACCGTTTTTGAGATACATGGTGTTAAATATGCTCATCCAGGGTTATTACTTATCTTTAGAAAATAAATACTGTGACAATTATTTTGTTTCAAAAAATTAAGGAAAATAAATGTAATATTATTATATTAAGTTAAACGCATAGCCCATACACTTGCAGAATAAGTAAATTTCATTTGATTTTAATATTGTGTGATCTGAAGTTACTATTATACAGGGCCACTCAAAATTTCATTAGTTGTATTTATTTTATTAAAATCTTCATCGCCGTGTGAGTCACGCATTATTAAGCATTTTGGCTACAGCATTTACGGCTGCTGATTTAATTGCAATCCTAGCATCTACTATTATTCTAATTTTAAACGTCAAAAGTTTATTTTAGATTATTGCCAAAATTCCAAATCAGCATAAGTGTACAGGTTGTTATAGTATACATATATTTTATTTGTCTTATAAATGTGAACCATCCTGAATGTGTAACCTGTTTACTTATTTAATATTAGCAAAATTGTACACGAACAATACGTAGATATACAAGAGATAAAGGCAGGGAAGCGATCTTGGACCAGTACTCTATCTATATACACGTGCGATATACCACAGCTAGAACAAGTCAGATTAACTACATTTGCAGATGATAAAGTAATCCTAGGAACAGCCTAAGACCAGACGATATCCATCAGAACTCTACAAACAGTTACTAACAAAATACATGAATGGAATCAGAAATGGAGAATCCAACGGAACGAGTCAGTCTAAGTAGACTTCACCAATAGATAAATAAATAGGCAATATAAATAAATGGCACGAGAATATTTGGATGCCAAGCGGTGGATGGAATACAAGAAGAAAAAGATCAGGACATCATAAACTATATTCAGCCAATTCGACTGGGACTCTTATCTCATAAGAACCATGATCTGAAAACAAATTTGTGATTTTTTTTTATTATTTGTGTAAATTTTAAAATTCTGAATTAAGAATCAGTATAAAAAAATAATCCAAAAAATTGTATAATGAAAAGTTTGTTTTTATTAAGCCAAATATATTTTTTAGATATCTTTGGACCTGAAAATCCATTGCTGGACGCTTTACTTCTGAGTAAAAATCTCCATCTCAGTCCGAAAAATTCATCGCCAAATCATCCAGCACTGCCTCCAATTAACCCTTTCTTAGCTCTACTTTTATCACAATATGGTAGATATCTTCCCTTATACGGACCAGGAAGAGGAATTTATGCATACCAAGCTGCTAATGATTTTCATAATAACAAGCCTTTTGGATCTTACAAAATTTACGAAGATAATGAATAGAAGAATAATTTGTTGGTTACTGTATACTATAAAAAGAAGGGACTTAATTATACATTTTGTGCTAATCAGAGTATTAATAAAACATTAAATTTGTAAGCGGTTTTTCGTCTATAATCGTAAGAAGTGAAAAACAAAAAATGATAAATAACAACGCCATCTATCGTAGAACGATGGGTACCATAGACATAGTCACTTAAAGGGAACTATAATCCATCTATATAATGATAGGTCAGTATAACTGAGCGCCGTTAGATGGTCCCATCGTAATATACAAATTATTTCAAAAATAGAGGAATTGTAAGCTTTTAAAAACTGATGATTCCTATGACACAGTCTTAAGGTAATAAATAGTTGGAATGTATTTTTCACAAGTTTATTCCCCCTTTATATTTTTTGGAATGAGTGAACGTGGTCATCTATAGCCTTGGCTTCGTTAATTTATTAAAATGTACATGTTCATTAAAATTTATTCTAAATATATGTACAACGGCGCATGCTTGAAAATATGTTTTTAAAGCTTAAATTATTTTCTAAAAAACTATATTATTTTCAATAATACAGGCCGTTTCTTTTGTCATGAGCTAACATTGCTATATACTAAACCATAAGAGATACGAAGACGATTAAATGGGCAAAATTTAACTATTTTGGTGAACATTACATTGGTCGAAAAAAATCTACAGAGACTTTCGCCTTTCTCGAGTTATACACAGGAAGAACTAAAAATACTCTTTTTGGTATTTTACGCATAGAATTTGTAGTAAAAGAAATATCAAAAAATAGAAAAGGAAACTTTTATTGTATCTCAAATTTGCTACAAATCTGTACTAATACAGTGCAACTCAAAAAGTCTGCACCATATGGGAAAAAATGTTATTATTCATTTGACAGAAAATTTTATTCTTGATAAAAGTTGGTGCATTGAGTAAAACTGCTATTGGGGGCATCAAATTTTCAAATTTCTAAATGGTATACAGGGACGGGCAAAAAATATGAATTTTGACCAAGAGTAAAGTACCCTTATTTTTGACAATATCAAAAAATGTATTTAGGAAAGTTGTTTAGAATTATAAATTACACTCAGATTTAAAATCACAGCCTCCTACGCAAAAAATCCATTTTCTTATGTTTTTAGCCTAGCTCAAAATAATATCATTTCGGATGCACTTTAGGGGCCTTCCTTCAATCACTATAATACATATTGGTTAAAAAAATTTGGTTTTCTTCGTTATTTTTACACCATTCTCGGCCTTTTTTTAAAATTTTTATGATTTTTGGTTTTTCTTGGTGCAAAGTTGAAATTTCACCCTGTAGACATGTACATAAAAACTACCATTATGATTTATTTAAATTAAATAAGTTAACGAATAAAACGAAGTAACGAAATAATACATATATCAGCAGGTTTACAATGACCGTAGCAATTAAAAACCAAATTACAAAAGAAAAAAAATCTGATGTGGCCAGCACATGACCTCTCGCCATTTTTGAATCAAAAATTTACAGGTTGACACAAAAAAGTATGAAAAAAAATTATATTTTTGTAAATCTGGCAACAATGGCAAAAGTTTAGAAAATTTTAATGAGATGAAAATAAACTGTAGGGTATACAAAATATATGTGTAAAACTTTATTGCCGTTTTCTATAATAACCACTTCCGGTTGTGCGATTGGCACCAAAATCTAATCAGATCTAATCTAGGGTATCAGAATCCTGTATGCAAAATTTCAAATTTTTTTATTCAGTAGTTTTTGAGTTATCGTTACTACAACATCCATCCAAACACACACACACTAACACACACACACACACTAACACACACACACACACAAACACACACACACTAACACACACACAGACATCATCGCGAAAATATTAAAATCGTATTCTAGGGACCCCAAAACGTGTTTATCCATTGAAAACTCACTACCCAATTTTTAGCATGATTCCTATACCTCTCTTATCTGAAGGGCGAGAGGTAATAATTACTACATCATAAAAAAAATCTAAAGGAGTGAGATCGGGAGACCTTGCTGGCCAGGAATTTACGGAGTACCTACCAATGTATTTACCCCTAAATTGGTCATCCAGATATTCTCTAATTAAAGTCGTACTATTTCAAACACCAAAAAATGTAAAAAATTTCACTGTTCATATTTCGTCAGAAACCAATTATTTTGTTATTAAAGATGTCACACCAGACGTTTGTTTTGAAGTAATATTGGTCCTTACATTGTATTTTAAAATGCTGGTTTTCATGAGCTATGCTAAAAACACAAAAAACTGGATTTTTTGCGTATGTAGGAGGAGACTGTGATTTTAAATCTGAGTGTAATTTTTAATTCTAAACAACTTCCGTAAATAAATTTTTTTGAGATATTGTCAAAAATAAGGGTACTTTACTCCTGGTCAAAATTCCTATTTTTTGCCCGCCCCTGTATACCATTTAGAAATTTGAAACTTTGACGCTTCAACAGCAGTTTTGCGCAATGCACCAACTTTTATCAAGAATAAAATTTTCTCTCAAATGAATAATAAAAATTTTTCCCATATGGTGCAGACTTTTTGAGTCGCACTGTATAAGCCATTTTAATTATTTCTTAAACACATGGACCGCAACCGCCGAAAGTGTCTAATGCACATTAGAGCGAGAGGGAGAGACAGACGCAACTAGGCTAGCAATCAGCAATCATCATAAGTTTTCTTGTTTGTAAAAATCAGATGTTTTCATTGTTTAAATTTTTTTAGAAATTCTTTTCATAATTCTCATATTCTTAAATGAAAAAATAAATCAGTCCGAAAATCTGTTCGGACGTCTGTCTGTCTGGATGTAAACACTATAGCTCTCGAATGAAACCTCCGATCGAGTTTTGGTTTTCACTTTACTAGTTAATTTTCTCCAGGGAAGAATCATACTGAATTTGAGCAGGATCGGGGTTGCCCTTCCGGTACTCGCTATACAAATTAGTTGTTTTGCATAAGAAAACTTTTTTTCAATTGAAATTTTTGGAACTTTTTCCACGCATAATATTACCCTACATGTACGTGAGAATTTCACTAGCCATTCCGGTTCCCGATGGGCCGAAGTCCCGAAACGATGTACTACCGTTTGAGCGTTCCTAGAATTTTGATAATTTTGTTTATTTTACTGCTAATTCATCTTTTTTTATCGAAATTGTTAGGTAATGTCGAAGTATACATATTGCTATATTCGTTTTGACAAATTTAAAACGAATTTACAAAAGAGCTACGACAGGACCGTAATTAAAAATTATTGTCACTGATGATTTTAGTTATTTCAGATAAAACGTCAATAAAGTGTTAAGTGTGATATATCACTGAATTTTAATTTTAAACACTTATCAATTTTTGTAATATAAAGACAGGTCTGTATTTAAAATAAATAATCTGGTTTAGGATATAGCAATATTAAACAGCTTGTATATACTCCCAGTCATTACCTAGTTTTCCACTCCACAATTTCGTGTATTTTATAAACAAGGCCAGTATTTACTTTTATATCTTTCGAATTTAAATTGTATTCCAACTTGTATATAAAAAACGAAAAATTTTAAATATATTCCAAATTATTCTAATTTTAACACAACGGCAATATCTTTTAATAAAGTCCTGAAACATGCCTATTTATTGGATAGATTTCTCTCAGTTTCTGTTCTATACTTCCATCTATCGTATCAAAGCCAAAGGAATTGTATACCAAAACAGTTTTCTGTATTGTATAATGTTAAGTTTTGAATCTTGTTAATATGTGGAGCATAAAGTTATTAAAAATGTGATATTCATGAGTAATAATCTGAATTATTAAATAAACACATATTAGCTAGTAATTTAGTATATAAGTAAAATTAAGTTATGTTATTGATAAAATTCTGTATAAACGAAACTGGCGGCATTTCTTCTCTTTTATCCATATTGTAAAGACATATTATTCCAATCTAATAAAAACGTTTATCACAATAAAGCTGTCTAATTACTTGTGTGAAGTTAGCTCCCGGAGCTGGCTACCATAATTAGCTCCTTTCCCCCTCCAGGGAGCCAAGTTCACACAGCTTAAATGAAATATTCATTAGTAAGGGAGCTTACTTCTCTTAAATAATGCTGAACAGTAAAAAAATCAAATAAAATCAAAACTCATTAAAAAAGTAATTTCGTGTAGAAAAAATAAAATATATAGCTGTTAGGGGGACTAAAATGTGTTAACGAAAAAATTAACTTTCTAAAATCTCTCCGAAAATGAAAAAAACATTACAGTTTACGACAAAGTAAGCTTCATGTTAGATTTCCATTACAAGGACTGAAAAGTACTCAATTTTCTACATTCAGCCAAAAACTCAACATCCTAAAACCCTGGCGTCATAATAAAAAATCATCCCCTTCAAAATGAAACAATTATTTTTTTTAAGACAAAGCAAGCTTTGTGACGGATTTCGATTAGAAGAACTATGAAGTACTCAATTATATCTACGTCTTGCCAAAAACTCAACATTCTAAAACCCTGGCGTCACAATAAAAAATCATCCCCTTCAAAATAAAACAATTATTTTTTTTACGACAAAGCGAGCTTTGTGACGGATTTCGATTAGAAGAACTATGAAGTACTCAATTATATCTACGTCTTGCCAAAAACTTAACATTCTAAAACCCTGGCGTCATAATAAAAAATCATCCCCTTCAAAATGAAATAATTATTTTTTTTACGACAAAGCAAGCTTTGTGACGGATTTCGATTAGAAGAACTATGAAGTACTCAATTATATCTACGTTCAGCCAAAAACTCAACATCCTAAAACCCTGGCGTCATAATAAAAAATCATCCCCTTCAAAATGAAACAATTATTTTTTTTAAGACAAAGCAAGCTTTGTGACGAATTTAGATTTGAAGAACTATGAAGTACTCAATTATATCTACGTTCAGCCAAAAACTTCCTTTTATTATGACGCCAGGGTTTTAGAATGTTGAGTTTTTGGCAAGACATAGATACAATTGAGTACTTCATAGTTCTTCAAATCGAAATCCGTCACAAAGCTTGCTTTGTCTTAAAAAAAATAATTATTTCATTTTGAAGGGGATGATTTTTGTTATGACGCCAGGGTTTTAGAACGTTGAGTTTTTGACAAGACGTAGATATAATTGAGTACTTCATAGTTCTTCTAATCGAAATCCGTCACAAAGCTCGCTTTGCCGTAAAAAAAATAATAATTTCATTTTGAAGGGGATGATTTTTTATTATGACGCCATGGTTTTAGGATGTTGAGTTTTTGGCTAAACGTAGATATAATTGAGTACTTCATAGTTCCTCTAATAGAAATCCGTCACAAAGCTCGCTTTGTCGTAAAAAAAATAATTATTTCATTTTGAAGGGGATGATTTTTTATTATGACGCCAGGGTTTTAGAATGTTGAGTTTTTGGCAAGACGTAGATATAATTGAGTACTTCGTAGTTCTTCAAATCGAAATCCGTCGTAAAAAAAAATTATTTCGCCAGGGTTTTAGGATGTTGAGTTTTTGGCTGAAAGTAGAAAATTGAGTACTTTTCAGTCCTTGTAATGGAAATCTAACATGAAGCTTACTTTGTCGTAAACTGTAATTTTTTTTTCATTTTCGGTGAGATTTTAGAAAGTTTATTTTTTCGTTAAAACAAAAGTACCTTTTAATCCCCCAAACAGCTATATTTTATTTTTTCTACACGAAATGACTTTTTTTATCAAAAATATGTTTGCTCAAGTTAGACATTTTTTTAATCAGGAATTGCTGTCCAAGGAGAAAAATAATAAAAGTAATGGATACTAGGTAAGAATTTTATTTGATTTGATTTTTTTGTTGTTCAGCCTTATTTAAGAGAAGTAAGCTCCCTTACTAATGAATATTTATTAGCTGTGTGAACTTGGCTCTCTGGAGGGGGAAAGGAGCTAATTTTGGGAGCCAGCTCCGGGAGCTAACTTCACACAAGTGTCTAATTTACATAAAAAAACTGTAGCACATACACAAATGAGTTAAGTTTTAGAAGTTACTTTTTTTCAGTCCTAAAAAAACTTCTTCTTTGACCTGATAGAAATTCAATTCAATTTAGGTTTTGAGTTATCGTGCGGACTAACTTGCTTGCTTCAACAGAAAGTATTTTTTGGAAATGGATAAACCGATCTGCATGTTGTTGTTTTGCAAATGATAGATAATTACCGGCGCAATAAACTTTGAAACTAAAAATGTATTGGGTAAAGTAGTTTACTCGATAAATGTGAAAGTGTGGTTTTTCTACAAAGCTGAAAGTTATTCCAAATTATTCTTTTTTAACTCAAGAGCAATATCTTTTAATAAAGGTTAGAAATAGACTCATCTATTGGGTAGATTTCTGTTAGTTTCTGCCATCTATCGTATAGAAGCTAAAGTAATTATGTACCAAAGTTTTCTTTATTGTAAAATGTTAAGTTTTACATCTTGTTAATATGTAGAGTATAATGGTATATGGAAGTGTATATATAAAGATAATATAAAAAAAAACTTTGGAAGTCTAAAATGTACTACACATGCACATATGAAAAAGTTGTCAAGAAATGGGAAACATTTTTATTATTAATTTTACAAAAAAAAAATATTATTCTTCATGAAAAGCTCTGCATCACATAGAAATCACTAATCTAGAATGAAATTTGTAAAATGTTAAGTGGTATACAGGGAAAATAAAAAATATTGATTTATGCCGAAGAGTAAAGTGCTTTTAAATTTAAATAAAGAACAAAATGTCATTGAAAAATGTTGATAGGATCTTGACGAAACGGCATTTAAAAAAGTGGATACGTTATGTTAAGCGGTATTTAGCCTTCAATAAAAAAGTTTTTTTCTATCTTTAAATTTTAACGTATTAATTAAATAAAACGAAAATTGGAAATTTCGGTTTTCCACAAAAACAACAAATTAATTCGTCTTTAAACCTTTTTCTTATTGAACCAACTTTGTATCTATAACGGTTTATGAAACCCCAACATTGTTCAATTAAATTTGCGCCACCCTGTATAACTTAAGTACAGTTCACTTAAATATTGCCAATTTTTTAGATTATGTTCGCCACTCAGGCTTGAGTTTAAAGACACAGCACCTCACCTTTATTTTTAATTTCCTACTCGTTCATATTTTTACCTCTCGCCCTTCAGATAAGAGAGGTATAGGAATCATGCTAAAAATTGGGTAGTGAGTTTTCAATGAATAAACACGTTTTAGGGTCCCTAGAATACGATTTTAATATTTTCGCGATGATGTCTGTGTGTGTGTGTGTGTGTGTGTGTGTGTGTGTGTGTGTGTGTGTGTGTGTGTGTGTGTGTGTGTGTGTGTGTGTGTGTGTGTGTGTGTGTGTGTGTGTGTGTGTGTGTGTGTGTGTGTGTGTGTGTGTGTGTGTGTGTGTGTGTGTGTGTGTGTGTGTGTGTGTGTGTGTGTGTGTGTGTGTGTGTGTGTGTGTGTGTGTGTGTGTGTGTGTGTGTGTGTGTGTGTGTGTGTGTGTGTGTGTGTGTGTGTGTGTGTGTGTGTGTGTGTGTGTGTGTGTGTGTGTGTGTGTGTGTGTGTGTGTGTGTGTGTGTGTGTGTGTGTGTGTGTGTGTGTGTGTGTGTGTGTGTGTGTGTGTGTGTGTGTGTGTGTGTGTGTGTGTGTGTGTGTGTGTGTGTGTGTGTGTGTGTGTGTGTGTGTGTGTGTGTGTGTGTGTGTGTGTGTGTGTGTGTGTGTGTGTGTGTGTGTGTGTGTGTGTGTGTGTGTGTGTGTGTGTGTGTGTGTGTGTGTGTGTGTGTGTGTGTGTGTGTGTGTGTGTGTGTGTGTGTGTGTGTGTGTGTGTGTGTGTGTGTGTGTGTGTGTGTGTGTGTGTGTGTGTGTGTGTGTGTGTGTGTGTGTGTGTGTGTGTGTGTGTGTGTGTGTGTGTGTGTGTGTGTGTGTGTGTGTGTGTGTGTGTGTGTGTGTGTGTGTGTGTGTGTGTGTGTGTGTGTGTGTGTGTGTGTGTGTGTGTGTGTGTGTGTGTGTGTGTGTGTGTGTGTGTGTGTGTGTGTGTGTGTGTGTGTGTGTGTGTGTGTGTGTGTGTGTGTGTGTGTGTGTGTGTGTGTGTGTGTGTGTGTGTGTGTGTGTGTGTGTGTGTGTGTGTGTGTGTGTGTGTGTGTGTGTGTGTGTGTGTGTGTGTGTGTGTGTGTGTGTGTGTGTGTGTGTGTGTGTGTGTGTGTGTGTGTGTGTGTGTGTGTGTGTGTGTGTGTGTGTGTGTGTGTGTGTGTGTGTGTGTGTGTGTGTGTGTGTGTGTGTGTGTGTGTGTGTGTGTGTGTGTGTGTGTGTGTGTGTGTGTGTGTGTGTGTGTGTGTGTGTGTGTGTGTGTGTGTGTGTGTGTGTGTGTGTGTGTGTGTGTGTGTGTGTGTGTGTGTGTGTGTGTGTGTGTGTGTGTGTGTGTGTGTGTGTGTGTGTGTGTGTGTGTGTGTGTGTGTGTGTGTGTGTGTGTGTGTGTGTGTGTGTGTGTGTGTGTGTGGGTCTTGGGTATCTTGCGAGGTAAATCGTCCACTACTCATCGAAGCTGTGAGGTCTTTTTTTGTTACGAGGTCCAAAATTTGGACCTCACAAGAAACGAACCTTACAGCAGTATTCTACGTAATGCGGTGATTATTTCTATACCTACAACAACTATATTTTAAAATTACCCCATAACCACCCTCTGTGGTTTTTTTCTAGTTCACGGTATTTACGACTGGGGGCGTAGGAACCACACGTACTCCAACATTAAATATTTTTATGAGGTCTGCTGTTATACACACCAAGACCTCGGAGAGTCTCCTGAAAGTGCCCTACTAATACAATGTGTATTTAAAGGCCCTCTTACGATCTCGGAACTACGGAGTACTGTGTATAGAGCACCCCTTTAAATGGCAAATGACATTCCGTAATTGCTGAATTTTGCATATGTTAAAGATCTCGATGTCTTAAGTAAAAGCTTCCATGCACTAACAAAAAATAATGATAAGTTTCTGAGATACAGGGTGTTGAAATTTTAATAAATTGCAATAACCCGCATATGTTTGAATTAATAATCAATTACCAACAAATTTTATTTAGAGTACGTATATAAGAGTTTGAAAATATATAAACAAGAATTTTAAATTGCTACTGTACAGGGTGAGTTGTGTTGAAAATAAAAGAGACAATTTGAACGGTGTAAAATATTGTATAGTTTTATTAATAAGAATCGAAAAGAAACTTTATGATTGTAATGTGTTGGTTAAGGAGTATTAAAAAAAATAAAAAATGCGTTTATACAGGGTAAGTCAAAAAGTTGGATCGATGGTTGTCGAACTTTTTTAACATACCCCTTATTTTGTGATACCTAAAGAACAACTACAAAATATCATTTCCAAAAATGTATTATACATATATCCTTTACAGTGTATACAGAAAGATATAAGAGGTAGAACTTAGCGAAAAAATGCTAATTTAAAAAAATACTGGGTCTAACAAAAAATCGACGGTCAAATTGTCTTTTTTTACTATTTGGAAATACATTTGCAAAAAGTGGTCTAAAACAAATGAAATTTTGTATGCATATTTAGGGTAGCAAAGTATAGATTTTGGTATTAATCGGAAAACTGAAAGGGTGTCGTGTCATTTCGTACTGTCCCATTTCGTACTGTCCAAAAATATGAACAGTTGCATTTGGTACCGCATTACCCTTCCTTATACCTGCCAAAGACTTTTTGGGAATTTCCAAATGTAATCCATATTTTGGATAATCCCATATGATAAAAATACAAAATATAAGTTGGCAAAATAGAGATATGTAAATTTAATTTGGAATCTAATTCCATTCCTTAGAGAAAAACACCGAACCACCAACAGTTTAGAAGCATGGCATAGTAAATTGAACAGAGCAATTGGCAAATATAATCCTAATTTCCGGTTTTCTTAAACAACGGGCTGATTTGCATTTGACTCATTCAAAAAGAAGAAAGATGTACAAGCACAGCTAATAAATCCAGTATTATCTATAGTATAATGTTATTAATAGTTTTATTACATTCGATCGTATTTGAACGGTCCTATTGGTCGTTTATATCAGTAAGGTTCTAATTATGTTTATTCTGTTCGTTAATCGGCCTTGTATGTAGCAGGCACGAGCTGAATAAACAAAATAGACTGTTTTTTATTTAGTTCATAATTACGAGGGGGTTGTAAATAGGGAATTATATGTTTGTATTAATACTTTTAAGGGGTTTTATTATTCTTTAAATGTATTATCGAGTTTACGGTGACTGGTAGTATCGCATATACGAGGTACTCATCTTCTTTTCTAACGGATTTATTAGTGGTACAAGAATTTTGACTGCGCAATAGTGGAAACTGTCAGTTATTTTGTAGAAGGAAGAAAATCTGAGCGTGCTTGGAAAAATTACAGTATTTTGTAAAATTTGATTAAAATTTATACGTATTTCTGTAGGTATACCGGGTGGCCACGAGTCAACGTACGCCTCCAATAGTTTGGTTATTTTTGCATTTAAAAATTAGGTTTTTTTATACAATAATTAGACAATAATGAGCTACTTTTAGCTTAACAAGAATAAAAATGTAACTTCGGATTGTACAGGAAGTGACATCAACTTTTTTTGTTAAATGGAATTACTATATTTTTTATGGTTTCTCTTATTAAGTATAAATTTCTAAGTGCAACAGTTTTCTCAGATTTAAAAAATTCCGAAAAATAAGTGAGACACAAACAATTTTTTTATTTATTTAAAATGGCCGCAGATAAACTCGATGTAAGAAAATTACTAAATGGGCTATGGAAATTATTAGTAAGATTAGGTTATTGTCTGTATAAAAATAATAGCACAGTTCCATTAAAAAAATCGATAGGACCCCTACGGAAATGAAAATGAAAATTAAATTCCGTATTTTGAAAAAATAACCTATCAATAATTCAAAGAACTATTTTATTCTCTATACAGACGAGTCTACAACCTTACTAATAATTTCCATAGCCTAGTTAGTAATTTTCTTACAACGCATTTATCTGACGCGGCCATAAATAAAAAATTTGTTTGTATCTCACTTATTTTTCGGAATTTTTTAAATCTAAGAAAACTGTTGCACTTAGAAATGTATGCTTAATGAGAAACCATCAAAAAATTAGGTATAATCATTCCATTTAAGAAATAAAGTTGATGTCACTTCCGGTTCAACCGGAAATGATATTTTTATTCCTGTTAGTCTAAAACTAGCCCATTATTGTCTAATTGATGTGTGAAGAAAATCTAATTTTTAAATTCAAAAACAACCAAAATATTTGGGGCTAACATTGACTCGTGACCACCCCGTATATTTATGTAGATACATTTATTAATTACTCTTAAGATTGTTTTTTTATTGTAATAAACATATTTCTTACAAAATGATGTATTCTTTATAAAATCAATACATAAATTTTCGACAAAAAATATATGTACCTAGAGGTATTTGAAATAATAATAATACGCGGTACGAAATGAAACTAGCCACGGGGATACATTTGGGATGCGGTACGAAGTGGCAAATTTAAAGGTAGCGGTACGACATGACACGGTACGAAATGGGCATAAGCCACTGAAAGTGACAGTTGCTATAAGTGATGACGTCATTACTAAACAAGATGGCAATAAAGTTTTACACATATATTTTGTACAGAATTTAGTTTAATTTCACAACTTTTTAAACTTTTGCCATTGTTGCCAGATTTATCAAAAAGTAATTTTTTTCAAATTTTTTTAAATTGCTAAAATTACGTGTTTTAAAGAAAAATTACAGATTAACAAACTTGTAAAACAAAATTTTTTGCATATTTTATTGTAACTCTTTTTTTGCTAGAAGTGGTGAAAAAATTATGTATAGACTTTTGTACCTTTTTTTAGATTTTGAGTCCAAATTATGCATTTTAATGAAAAATTAATGGATACTAAAGTTGTAGAACATAAAATTTCCTACAAACTTTGTCTTCATTTTATGGAATCTACCTATTGTAATTGATTCAACTGCGGGACCTACATTCGGGAATAGGGGCGCTACGCCGTTTATGACCTGGAGAACAAGAATCAGCAAATCAAAAAAAATTATCGGTATATACCTATATATATGTATGTATGTATGTGTAGACATTCCGTTCCGGCACGATAGAGGTCGCAATTTTTTTCCAATCGACACCAAATTTGGTACAAAAATTCTTTGGGGGAGTAATTCATTGCGTATTGCAAATGGGCATTCTACCTCTAAGGTAGTGAAAACTGGAGGGGGTTGAAATTTGAAAAAAATCATATCTCCGCCATTTTGAAAAATATTGAAACATGTCATCAAGCTTTTTTTATGTAATAATTTTTATAAAATTAATTTGTCTGAAACTTTTTTTCATCCGACACACGGGGGTGGAATTGGAGGGGGTTGAAATTTGAAAAAAATTCATATCCGCCATTTTGAAAAATATTGAAACATGTCATTAAGCTTTTTTATGTTCTAATTATTATAAAATTAATTTATCCAAAATTTTTTTCATCCGACCCACGGGGGTGGAACTGAAAGGGGTTGAAATTTCAAAAAATTCATATCTCCGCCATTTTGAAAAATATTGAAACATGTCATTAAGCTTTTTTTATGTTCCAATTCTTATAAAATTAATTTGTCTGAAACTTTTTTTCGTCCAACCCACGGGGGTAGAACTGGAGGGGGTGAAATTTCAAAAAATTCATATCATGGGGAAGGATGAAAAAGTCTCAAATTTAGACAACAGAAATCTACCTTCACCTGTCGACCCTACCGACAGGAATTTTTTTTTCTAATTCCGCTAGTGTGCATTTTAATTTTTAAATGATTTTTATCTCAGCTAAATTTTATTATTACAAATTTAAAAAAATATCATTAAATTTGTAATAAAAAACTTTAAAATTATAAATTTTTTCTAATTTTTATGACAAAAATTGGAATTTTTAAAAAATTGTTCAAAAAAAATTGATATTTTTATTTTTATATTTTCGTTTTATCAAACAGTATAAAAGAAATGAACAAAGTTAATAGATTATCCGAAAGAGATCAAAAAGTACTACATGTGCGAATTATTTCATAATTTTAAAATAATATTTGTAGAAGTTATAGCGAAAAATGAAAAAAGTTAGATAAGTTCAAAAGCTGTGATTAATTTTTGACAGAAAATTAGATTTTTTTAGTCTAACTTTATTTTGTTGCAGAGAAAAACTAAAAAAAAGATCTACTTTTCACAATTTTTCTCCAATTTCCCTATTTTTCTCTGTTTTGGCCTATTTTTCCTAATTTTTCACTATTTTTCTATTTTTAATGAAAACATTGATAGATTTTTAACTAACTTTATTAATTCATCTTGATCCAGAAAACCTGGAAAAGGGTCTGTTTCTCATTTTGCATAAAATGAAATGAAATATTAATTTTTTATTGATTTTAAAATTATTCAAAAAAGTGTTTTAAATTTTTTTATAGTAAATACTAATTTAAAAAAATAACATTATTTTTAGATTTCCTACAAATTTTGTCTTTAACATTTTTTTAAATTCCGCGTAATTTTACCTCCTAGAGCGTAATTTCATCGCTAGAGGATGTGAAAAAAAAATGTATAGACTTTCGCTCCCATTTTTTTTTTAGAGAAAATTGAAAATATCATTTTAATAATGAAACAGGCAAAATTAAAAAAGTTCTTTTATCAGAAGAATAATTGATTATCAATTACTTTACTAGGAATGTTCGGAAAGTTAGGTGGGGTTACCCCCTCTTTATTTATTTAATTATAGGATTTAAAAATATAAACCAAATAAAAGTTTAGTACAGAGGAATTATTTGGTATTCAAATCAAATAAATAATAATAACAAATTATTTGTAATCACAATTAATTATTAAAAAAAAACGTTTTCCCGAAGTTCGTACCCTTCAATTTGTTTTCGGTTAGGGCGCCAAAAACCCTAGAACCGGCCCTGAGTTTGAGATAAACCTAGTTTTAAAACGCAATGCAATATATAAAAAATATGTAGTCATCTAAAATTTTGACACACACTTGCCCACCATTAAAACATTTTGAGAGGTTTTTCTCTGTCTTTTAAATTAACCTTGGGAGAATCTTTTTGCTTCTTACCGAATATGGGTAGAGTTTGTTTAACCATCCTTTGCCGTTGCGTCATACATTATCCATCTCTATCTCCCCATCATGAAATGGATGAGACGGAATTATGACGTCATTGACGTATTTCTCACTAATTTTTGAAAAGACATCGTGTATTAATTATTTTGACTGTTTTTTTCAATTTATTAGTTTAAGAGCAAGCAGAGCTGGATTTAAATCGGTTATGTAACGGATCTTTATTTTTTATTTTTTTTTATTTGTTAGTTTTAAAATTTATAAAAATTATAGTTTCCAAAAATTTTTATAGTTTTTTATTTACTTATGTCCCATTTAAGCAGCGACGGCTCGAAAGGGGCGAACCGGTGCGCCGCACTTTGACTCCAAGTGTATAAAGATTTTAAAGGTAACGGAAGGTTACTTAGTGGTGTGTAGAGGGTTATTTGTTATAATTTGACCACCCAATTATTTCTATTATGCTTACAGATACAAAAAAAAGTTTTATATAAAATTATGATTCGGATAGCGCTTTTTTTGTCATAACCACAATATATACTTTTATAGGGCTAGTTTTTATACTTTCAAAAATAATGGACATAAATATCTACAAAAAGAGGTGACTGGGTGACTGTTCCTGTCAATAAAATTCAACAATTAAAACATTATAGTATTAATTCATTATGAAATGCAAACCGATATCATACTTTCACAAATTATAAACAAATTAAATCAATTGCTCAAAATGACCGCCGTTAGTTTCAATACAAATTTCATGCCTTCTTCGCACTTCACATAAAAAAAATTTGACTTGAAAGTATTTAATTTTTATTTTTTTATTGTCACTAATTGTATATTTTACTAATTTTAGTTGTCCTGAAGATGGCCATCTTATGGCTAAAAGCGCTTGACATTCAGTTATATTTCAACTTGATTTGAAAGATATATATATCTATCTTTCTTGATTACACATGAACTTCAAATACGAATTTTATATTTTATTCTTCTGTATAAGGATTGCCGAAGTCGAATTTAGCAATTTGATGGTATGAAAGGACGCCACAGAAAAGTGTACATGAGGCGCAGTTCTAGCTGGGGTCGGCTCTGCATATACGCATCGCGGCGCGACGCAGCCTAGGGCGATGTCTAGCATAGGACAACACACATAAGAACAACTAAAAATGTACCAGGTCAAGCATTTCTAAGGTTCAATCGTTTTATACAAGGTCTTCATTTCTAAACTTGACAGACTAATAATAACAACTTCTCATTTTACGTTTTAAGTAAAACCAAAAACAAGTAAAATTTTATATCAAAAGTGATATCTTTTAACTCTGTAACTAACTACTGTCAAATGTTATCCCTCTTTCTCCACCTCTTTCCACCTTATAATTTATGTATGAAATATATGTAGCAAGTGTGGGACATTTTTGAAAAGGTAATTTAGTCGGGAATTCAGCAGTAGGTACCAATTAGGTAGTACAAAATTCTGTTTTTAGCGCTCTCTTAAGGGAAAAATAATCATTACCTAATTCAAATTATGATACCTCATTTCAAAGCTATTTTTATTAGTAATTTAATGAATAAGTTTATCCCGGAATCATATTTAATAAGTAAAATCAATTAAAAAGCTAAAGTGTGATACTATTCGCCTGTTTTGTTTATTAGTTGATTTTACTTATTAAATGTGATTCCAGGATTATATCACTCATAATGTAATAATGTCCTATACTGTTATTTGATCAATATTCGATAATCAACCACCATGTAGTGACTATACTGATCATTTTTTACTAACTATAATAACCAATCAAATTACTTAATTTAGTGTCATGCGTCAAATTTCATCCAATCAGCTATGGATTACAGCAATAACTCCCTACATGTGGTGTTTTCAGTTTGGTGTTTTCGACAAGTCGTTTTTGATTAAAAATTAATCAAACGTCAAACTGACAACTAGTTTAAAAATGTCGCTAAGATTTGGTAATGCATCTGACGATGCAATTAATGATATTATATTAAGTAATTTACCAAAAAATACAACCAAATCAAAAAAATATATATGGAAAATATTTCTCGAGTTTTGTGCGACCAGAGAATACGAACTGAATGATGAAACGAGTAAATATTAAACGTCAGATTGACAACCAATTTTTTGAAATCTACAAATTAAAAAATTATCTTATCGAATACCCCTCGGGCCTTAATAAATCCTGTCATAGAGAATCCTTCAAGAGTGTTGCTTAAGGATAATAGCCCTCGGCCTTCGGCCTCGAGCTATTATCAATCAACACGCTTTCAGCATTCTCTATGACAAAATTATCAAGGCCCTAGGTGTATTACTACTGATAATCACACTTGGTACTTTTTAATGTCATTTTTGACATCATCATTCCATTATGAATTATTGAACTGTCAAATTTTTAAAATTAATTCGTGATATAATCTAATGAATACAACTCTTGGTACCGAGTCTATCGATAATCTCATAAGTTAATGCACTCAACGTGTTGTCAAATTCTAATTTCACTCGTCCTGCGGACTCGTGAAGTTAATATTTGACAACACGTTTCATGATATAACTTATGCGATTATCGATAGTCACGATACCACTCATTGTATTATATATGATAATCTTATTTATTGTAGTAAATTACGCTGAATAAAATGAGTCACTTAAAACTGTCGCTAGCTCCCGTAGTATTAGATTTTTACAATTACTAACTAATACAATTACGAGATTTTTACAATTTTTACGAAAAACAATACGATTTTAGTATTCAAAAAAACATAAAATAAAAATGCCTTTTATCTGCGACCGGGCGGTAAATTCCAGATTATTAATACATTTATCGGTCGTAAAGTGCAACTTTAGCGCCCTTGGACTACTTTAGCGTCCGTGGGCGATAATGTAAAAAAATAACTATGATTATTTCAATCATCTGCAAAACCATGCATTTCCGAGAATTTGATTGGACTATCACGTCCAATCAGATTGAATAAAATCGATTATTGCCCTATTGGGAAATATTCATCTAAAATAGTCACTATGCGTAGCTTCAGAGCAGTCTACTTCCAAAATATTAAACGTCAAATTTGACATTTAAAATGAATCGGTTCGGGAATATCTCGTTTTCCAATTGATTTACTAACAAAAACGTACTCCTATTTAAAGTCGACAAAATTAACGGTTTAGGAGGGATTTTTAGATCTACACAGAGGAACGCCATCGCTTGTTTCAGTGATAAAACCTCACAACATTATTTAAAAATGTAACACATTTTATTACGTCATAGGACCTCACATGTCCTCGTGAAATTGGATTGGACCTCGGAGCTATGCAATAATGTGGATACCTCACAACACCAGCGGGGTACTGATGAAAAAATTTTTTTTCGAGTGTTTACAGTGTGTATTAGGTTATTCGACAATAAATAGGTAAAAGATGGAGTGTTTGAAGATTTATTTCTCTCTAACATTATTTTTGAAGATGGACCTCGTACCATACCTCAGGGAGCAAAGACCTCTCAAGACCCCCGCGCCACGTATAGGTGTGTGTGTGTGTGTGTGTGTGTGTGTGTGTGTGTGTGTGTGTGTGTGTGTGTGTGTGTGTGTGTGTGTGTGTGTGTGTGTGTGTGTGTGTGTGTGTGTGTGTGTGTGTGTGTGTGTGTGTGTGTGTGTGTGTGTGTGTGTGTGTGTGTGTGTGTGTGTGTGTGTGTGTGTGTGTGTGTGTGTGTGTGTGTGTGTGTGTGTGTGTGTGTGTGTGTGTGTGTGTGTGTGTGTGTGTGTGTGTGTGTGTGTGTGTGTGTGTGTGTGTGTGTGTGTGTGTGTGTGTGTGTGTGTGTGTGTGTGTGTGTGTGTGTGTGTGTGTGTGTGTGTGTGTGTGTGTGTGTGTGTGTGTGTGTGTGTGTGTGTGTGTGTGTGTGTGTGTGTGTGTGTGTGTGTGTGTGTGTGTGTGTGTGTGTGTGTGTGTGTGTGTGTGTGTGTGTGTGTGTGTGTGTGTGTGTGTGTGTGTGTGTGTGTGTGTGTGTGTGTGTGTGTGTGTGTGTGTGTGTGTGTGTGTGTGTGTGTGTGTGTGTGTGTGTGTGTGTGTGTGTGTGTGTGTGTGTGTGTGTGTGTGTGTGTGTGTGTGTGTGTGTGTGTGTGTGTGTGTGTGTGTGTGTGTGTGTGTGTGTGTGTGTGTGTGTGTGTGTGTGTGTGTGTGTGTGTGTGTGTGTGTGTGTGTGTGTGTGTGTGTGTGTGTGTGTGTGTGTGTGTGTGTGTGTGTGTGTGTGTGTGTGTGTGTGTGTGTGTGTGTGTGTGTGTGTGTGTGTGTGTGTGTGTGTGTGTGTGTGTGTGTGTGTGTGTGTGTGTGTGTGTGTGTGTGTGTGTGTGTGTGTGTGTGTGTGTGTGTGTGTGTGTGTGTGTGTGTGTGTGTGTGTGTGTGTGTGTGTGTGTGTGTGTGTGTGTGTGTGTGTGTGTGTGTGTGTGTGTGTGTGTGTGTGTGTGTGTGTGTGTGTGTGTGTGTGTGTGTGTGTGTGTGTGTGTGTGTGTGTGTGTGTGTGTGTGTGTGTGTGTGTGTGTGTGTGTGTGTGTGTGTGTGTGTGTGTGTGTGTGTGTGTGTGTGTGTGTGTGTGTTTGGATGGATGTTGTAGTAACGATAACTCAAAAACTACTGAATTAAAAAACTTGAAATTTTGCATACAGGATTCTGATAGCCTAGATTAGATCTGATTAGATTTTGGTGTCAATCGGACAACCGGAAGAGGCACTTGCTATGGGTGATGACGCCATTATTATAGAAAACGGCAATAAAGTTTTACACATATATTTTGTATACCCTATAGTTTATTTTCATCGCATTAAAATTTTAGAAACTTTTGCCATTGTTGCCAGATTTACAAAAAGTAAATTTTTTTCATACTTTTTTGTGCCACCGTGTAAATTTTTGATTCTAACATGGCGAGAGGTCATGTGGTGCCCACATCAGATTTTTTATTTTCGGGTAGCAATTTCTGTAAGCACTTCTCCCTATTTCCTGAACTAATTATTAAATGACAAAATGTAAGATCGTTGAAAATTTTTAAACATAAATTTATCTAGACATAAACAATGACTAAACCAAACAATTGAAACCTTTGTAAAATATCACGCTAGTGATTTAGTGGCACCTCTTGGCGCATCTCACATCACCTTGCCATTCCCCGCAAGAACCAAACAAAATGTACAAAATACTACCTCTAGCGAAGCTTTAATGGCTTAAGATCAAACATGCAGTCACTGGTATGAACTGACTCAATAGGTTACTGTACAAAAACAACTTGGCAACGGTGAGCATCAGCATTATCAATGCCTATTAGCCTGTTTGCTCGGAAGATTTAAAAAAATTCACTAGAGGCAGCACTAGTAGGGGTACGCAAAATTGAAATTTACCAAAGTTCAAGACCATCTGGTCAGGGACTTGAAACGAGAGCTCGCATTACGTGCTTAGTTTACCTGTTTACTCGTAAAAAGGCTAGATTTCGTTGACAGTCCATTTTATATTTTGTCAAATATTTTTATCATTACCAATCACGATACATTCTTCTGTTCATAAAATATTTAAATCTATTTGTTTAAAGAATGTTTAACGTTACTGTCAATAGGGAAATCAAAACATGTGTACCTCCATTGGTGCATCCTCTGGTAGATTTTTTTTAAATCTTCCTAGTAAACAGGCTAATTTAAGAAAATTTACCGTATAAGCCTATTTTATTTTTACATGAGCATGCGCAGTCTACTCGAAATGAGAGCTAATTAACGTTAATGGATGAGATGCTAAAACTCTCTTATGTCTAATAACAAATTTACCAAAAAATGGGCATTCAAATATTGTTATACTGGATAATACCTCTTACCATTCCTGTAGAGACAAGTTTCCTACACGTTCTTGGAGAAAACATAAATTCAGGAATGGCTATGGGAGAAAGATATTTATTTTGAAGACAGGTACATAATATCGGGAATATTGTAAACTGCTAGCGCATTAAAATATCAGCATTGCATTTATCACATTAAAAAATAGTAGAACAATGTAAGAAATATTTTGTAAAAATATTCGTTTCAATGAATAATACTGATTTCTAAGTAGAATCTGTACGCAGATTATTAGGTTGTTACGTTTTCTTGTGCCACCCTGTATTGTCATTCTTCCTCTACTCCGTATATTTTATAGTTTCATATTCGCTTGATGTTCCCTTTCCTATTTCTTCGCGTCATGTCCCCCCCTCTTCTTTTGGTATTCTTATAAATTGTCTACCCGTGCTAGGAAACTCCTATTTCTTTATCTATTTAATACCAAAAACAGACTTTGTATATCTTTATGTTGCCATTGTTTTCTACTGAAGATTTCTTTCTTGTGTCCCCTTTATTTATAGGGTAAGTTTTATTATATTATATTATATTATATTTTCACTAAAATTCTTTGAGATCGTTATTAATTAATTCGACGCTTGTAATTTTATTTTTAATTCCATAAATCTCGGTATTCTTTTTTTATTTATTTGTTTACTTAAAAGTTCATGTCTTATCTATATTATAAATTATTGATTTTTGTGTGTCTATTTACGAAAAAGAGAATATAATTCTTAATTTGTTTTTACAGATTGTCTTAAAATTTAATTCATTTT
Source organism: Neocrepidodera transversa (assembly GCA_963243735.1). Classification (NCBI taxonomy): domain Eukaryota; kingdom Metazoa; phylum Arthropoda; class Insecta; order Coleoptera; family Chrysomelidae; genus Neocrepidodera; species Neocrepidodera transversa. The sequence continues at coordinate 17,827,619 of OY725349.1, read as the reverse complement.
AAATATTTTTGTATTTCATATTTTGATTTAAAATTCATGTTTGTATTTTGATATATCATTGTTTTATACTCTTTTTCAATAACAGAGGCCACGAAATCTGGTAATTTATAAGATTTTAATCTTATATTTATCCTATGTGAACTTTTAGAGTTTTTGGTTATTGTCAATTTTCCGCTGGTTCCCACGTCTGACGGTCAAGTTTGCCGGGTCCAATAATTTTTTTTCTGGACAACTGAGACGGGACAGCTAGGAACAGGACAGCTTACGCCTACAACACCAAGACCCTCTACCTGAATGAAGCTGAGTTTTTTTTATGGAAAAAAGAAAAAAATATCTCCGAATAGTTCTCTCGTCAAATTAACCCAAAAAGAAAAAAGAAAGAACGGATTTTGAAATATATCATAGTTTTTTTGTCAATTGTTTCTAATCACACCAAAAAATCAACTGACTGGCGCCCAAATTTTTTTATTTAATATTTTACTTCTGATATATTTCAAATTCTATTCGTGGAACGAACCCATAATATAATTTGAGCTTAATCACATTATTTATTTTTAAGAACTAAAAGTGTTGTTTCAATGTGTGGCTTTTTAAAAATCACAAAGAATCATTGGAAACAAATGTGGGATGCTGTTAATTTGCAAGATGCTGTAGAGGGTGTCCGGTAAATTCACCAATTAATTGACCGTGATCAGTTCATCGCCATCAATTCACCGCGATCAGTTTAGTTCATCGCCATCAATTCACCGCCTCAGCAATTCATCGCCTTGTCAATTCACCGCCTAATCATTTCACCGCCTAATCAATTTACGCTTTGCTGCCAAATAAACGCGAAGAAACTTACGCTATTTTCTTTAGAAAAATAAAAGAATTGGAACCATCTGTGTCACCTACTACTATAACAACAGACTTCGAAAAGGCGATAATAAACGTCAGTAAAGCAGAATTTCTACGGATTAGGCATCAAGCTTGCATTTTTTCGAAATGTTCAAACCAACGGTTTAAAACAACGGCACGAAATGGAAGCATATCTTCGTTTGTTATCTGCCTTGAAGAAGAAATGATTGACAATAATATATTTCCACCCGAAGCACAATATACCGTCAATTATTTCGAATCTACGTGGATTGAACGTCCAGGCAGACCTTAGCAGTGAAGACCACCACAATTTCATCATGATGGCATATAGCATTTGAGCAAATCATTGAGCAAATCACCTAAATATTTGGAAATTCATCAAGATCATTAATTAAAAGGGAACAAAGTTTAAACGAACTACTGTGACGAGCCAACCCCCGGTATATTATTTTTATTTTTTTAGCAATTTCTAATGGTATTTTGTCTCCAGTACTTTTAGAGAGATAACCACAACAAAGTCAAGTTGTTTTCCCAAAAGACACTTCATCTGTCAGTACATGTTTCTACAAAACGATAATACACACTTGAACGATTTGAAATTTCCCAATTTAAATTACAAAAGTTAGAATGTTGAAATATTAGAAAATAATTCTTTTCAGGCTTAAATATCGAGGGTTAGATAACGTTCATGAGAACGAAAACGAAATATGTACCACACAAGATTATGACATAAAATGTTTACTTCATAACTCGGCATAAAAAGGAGGTTCGCAGCTCAGAGAGGGATCAGTCAAAATCAAATTTCAAACTACCAACACCGTGACCGAAGTTCCTGTATTCAGCGCCGAGACGATGACGCTGATAATTAGAACACACAGTTGGTTTTAACTTCTTCAAAACCCAGTCCATTCCCACAAATTAACCTATGAACGCCATTAGCAGAAGTTACAATATTCGGCATCCATTCAGCGTCGCTACGCTATTCGTCCGGACGTTAAATATTTCGGTGTCTACCCATTTTTACATCTCTCATCGTAAACGACAATTTCTTCTTTACGTTTACATTTATTTTGTTTTTGTAAAAATAAATCAGAATAAGTCCCTGAGCCAAAGGTTGAGTACGTATCGACTGAACCAGCTTATAAGATTTCCATCTTTCGTGGGTTCGTGGGGGAGGGTGTCAGTTATCAGTTAATTGTACCATCCTAAATAACAACTTTTATCATATATTTTTCTAAAATATATTGTCAGTATTACGCAGAGGCGTACTGTGTCAATCGCATTTTCTTTTTCTAAATTATGGTCCAACGAGTATTCAGTCTGAACATAAGGGTTGCATCGCTGGTATTGATCCAGTCGCAATCTAGTAGGATTGTCCATACAAAAGATGATATCACTGATATGCAAACAACAACAATAAAAGATGATATTTCAGATATCCATTAAAAGAGCAATATTGCCAATAATGCAGAGAGACAGAGACAGTGCACATAATCTGATGAGTTTTATGGTATTCACTTAAAGTTATTGAGAACTTTTTGTACATATTCGTTGATAAATGTCCCGGGGTGGGTATTCGTTGAATAGAGTTTTTATAGGCTCCAAATAGGCTATTTACAATTTATTTATTGTCAACACAATTGGTTAATTTATATTTAATATATTCATTACGATAGTGGTTGTTTTCCGGTTGCCCGGTTTTCCCTATAACTTTTATGCCAAATGACGCCATCATTCTTCAGTGAATTTTCTTAATGAATAAATATTTTCTTGAGATTTTTGTGTTTTGATTTATGTTCACTTGTCACCAAACTTTAAAAGAATTTCTGGGGTTATTACAATTATTAATAATAATGCTATTATTATTACTACGAGTATTAAACATAACGTGGGTCCTAACTTAACAATACTAGACGATCAGGTATATTTTGTGATAAATTTGAGTACGGAAGTTTCTTACCGAAAAGGCCATCGGTTTGTTACTTTGTACTCACCTTTTTAGTGAGATAAAAAGGCCAGGGGGTAGGACGTCATACTACGCATTGAGTGGAAAAGAACCTCCAAGGCCTAAGAAAAGTGTAAGGCAATGAGTTTAATATTTAGGGAAATAATATAAGTCATTCTATTAATTGTTTTTGCAAAATTTTGATTGAATCTGATGTCTCTTTCTTCTTTAAATATTTAAAAAACAATTAAAAATTTTTCGGTAGTAAACTGATTAGGCGGAGAATTGCTGAGGCAGTGAGTTGATAGCAATGAACCGACGGCGGTGAATTGATGGCGCTAAATTTTCCTAAAACCGCTGTAGAGTCATTGGTATTAACAGTAAATACTGATGATTATCATTGTACCGTTGATGTACTTAAGAGGAATTTTTTAAACTTTGGTAGTCCCGAAGACAAAGTAAATGTACTAAGTATTGATCTGCATTCAATTTATAGAAACCGCGACTCACTTGGAAACAGTATTCTACATAAGAACAATACTCGTATATCAGTATGAAATAAAGTATAGTTACCAAAATATTATGTGAATCACCCTGAGTATATTATGTCTTAGAGATTTTTTATTATTTAAACCAATATGTATATTTTTAACTAGTAACTAATTTAATAAATTAAGTGTCAGAATAAAAAACCACGTACACTAAAAGAATAGGAAGTAGAAAAAAGACAAATCCAAAGTTAAGACCTAAACTCGGGATCATTTACTAAACGTACCCATTGACATAACTCATCCCCAGAAATCTTTCTAAATTGGTAAAATTATCCCATAAAATCCATTGTCCTGACCCTTGTCATTCACACGGCTTAATCCTGAGGCTTGAACGACCATTTTTAGGTGACAAATGTCCGCCAATACGGATGTCAGGTCGTTTACCCGCTAGCCTTTGTCTTTTGTAAATAAATAAAAGGAAAAAGAAGTGGAGGACATTGCCTCTTTTACGTTAATCCTCACCAGAGTCCTGTTATACTGAAATGTGAACGCGACGGTTTTCCAGAGTTTATCGCTCGACACAGTGACAGAATTTCTATACTTTTATGTTTCTAAATGAGAACTTTTATACAAAAAAAGTACAAATTTGTTTAAATAATTTTAAAATTATCATGCATACTCAATAGTGATTTAGCACAAAAATTACCAATTCATTTACAACCAACCTTATACATAAAATAACTAATTCATAAAAAATTATTGTTCTATATTTTTCTTCACAATATTTTTTTAAACTAATCTTTTGGTAACTGAGTAGTTAATTTTAGTGTCATTTTACTAGATAGTTACCAACGAATTTATTTTTGATTTTTTTTATTGTTGTTTTAAGTTGTTTGACTTTAATTAATCTAGTTTTATCTACTGGAATTTAGAATAACGTAAAATTTTTCTTAATCGTCTGTTTTTGTAAATAAGTGTAATTAAATATAATTGAAATTGTAATTTATGATACAAGATTGAAAAGGTTCGTAGAAATAACTAAAATTTTAGAAAAAAATCGTAACGATAATTAGAAGACTTATCTTATGACCCATAACGAGGCTTTTGCTTAATGACGTCTGTTAGTTGGTATAGATCCGGCTTTGCCTAGGATCTTAACTCCTCGTCCAACTGTAGACTTACGGCTGTATTTATTAACATTAATAAAAAGAATTTAAGACTAGTTTGTTATAAGTATTTCTCGCATTTACCGTTATCAGTTAGTGAATAACAGCCAGTAACACTGATAATCAGGAAATAATTTTATCAGTTTTTAAAGGTACGTTATTAGTTTTTAAAGGTACGTTGCTTGGTAACATTCCGACGCAGGAATTTTGAAAAGTAGCTCCCGTGAAGTTACAACCTCTTTAATTGGCAGCCATTGTTATTTTTCAGGTCTTGTAGAAGTACATTATGATATACTTAAATGGCAGCCACCGTAAAATACTTCTACTGTTTTACGTTTGTCATATATTATTTGAATGTTATTTTACACTTAACCTCAAAATTAAAATAAAATCAATGATATAAGGATTGTATTCAATGACGCATGTTAAGGTGTGTTTGTATGAATAAATTGGTAATGCCAAAACTGTATTTTGCTTTATGCTTTGCGTATCTTTTACTTTCCCGACCCACCTCCGAGAAGGGAAAGTAATGTGAACGGGCTGAAAAAGTATTCGTGGATACTCGTCGGAAAAGTTTTGAAGCGACACAACCGATTTTTTAACCTTTTTACATAATTTAGTAATTTTTTTAACTTGAAACCTCCGTTTTTTTTTAACTGATTTGTTTCAAATTTCTAGCTTAAGGATGTTTAACATCCCTGAGCATGATTAAATGGCGAATTATATAAAATGTATTAAAAACGTATTATACGATTATATTTTTGGGGTGAACCTAAACGCTGTAGACTGCATTTAACGGTAAAAGTGGTATTCCTGCATCTCTTTCTCTTGAAAAGTAATTAATCAACTTCAAAATTACACCGGGAAGGCATTTTGATAATAGAGTTTTAGCACCTCACCCGCTAACGCTAACGTTAACGCTAAATTTGGTTAGGGTATAGAATCACGGAATGTAAAAATTAGAGTGTTAGTAAAGCAATTGCGTTTTTTGCATTTAGGTTATGTCATGCGTCAATTATGACAATTATTTAATGTATTTGAGTTAAACCCCCGCTAAACATTCCGCTATTTTGGAAAACTTACCGTATTATGTAGCGTTAACGTTAGCCTGTGAGGTGCTAAAATTCTCTATTAGTTGGTTAAGAAATACGTTAATGACGTCATATTTCCGTTTCATCCATTTCATGATTGAGAGATCAAGTTGGACAATGTGTGACGTAACGGCAGAGGATGGTTAAACAAACTCTACCCCTAGCTTGTTTAGTGGATATAGCAATCTCGCTGGATAAAATTTCAGGTATCGCAAAATGTGTGTTGCCAGATTTAAGCTGGCTCTTAGACTATATCTAAAACTATGAGTATTTATCACTGTCCGTGGGATATTTGGTCAGAAAATTTTTGGCTTTTTAGATTAACTTATTTATTTAAATTATTTTTTTAAAAGAACAACATTTGAAAAATTTAATTTAGAATCGTCAATAGTTTGACATTCCGCTGAAGTGTTGACATTAAACCAGGTTTAACGTTCGACTTCATAGGTGTACATGTCTATAGTAATGAAATGAGAAAAAGTATGAATTACTGTTTCTATTACAAAAATTTTTAGTGATTACAATATTGAAACTATATAAAGCCGTTATTAAACAGAACGTCGAAGTTTGCATTTTCTTATTTGGACGGTAAAAAATAAGTCGTGACAGTTTTCAAAAGATGGTTTGCTTGGTGGAAACCCTGCTTAAGTGATAACATCTCATCTGGGCGTCGATTTTCGAAATTCACACGATGGGATAGAGTCCCCGATTTTGATGCCCCAGTAAAGAAGTACGTATTTTTGAATATATATGACCACTTGAAAAATAGGTATAATTTAGAACAGTGTTGTCAAATGTCTTTGTTCTGTTTGGACTACTGCTTAAGGAAAATATGATGTGATATGAACTTCAAGTAGCTCATTTTGAAGTTTGAAGTAAATTTTACGTAACTTTTCAGTGAAATGCAATAAATGCATTCCTAAAACGTTTGCATTGCTTGAATATTAGGTGCAAAATGGAAACAAAAAAAAGAAACACTTCTGTAAACGACAGCCAAAAAAGGTGTTGACGCATTTTATGCAAGAACATAGTTATTTAAATTCTGGAAAATTTTCATCATCCCAGTTTGCAAAAAATGCCATATTCAATCAAATAATTTTAACTATTTATAGGTTGGTTAGATGACGTACTACTGACAATGACAACACTGCGCATGTGCCTGGAAAATATTTCAAACGATGGGATCAGGTTCTCACGTTTTATATCAAGCGATATGACAAGTGTCTATTTTGGTAGAAGTGATCATTCGAAAATACAGTTCAAATGGCAACTCCATTGAAAATCCTCATCATTTCTCTTGAAATGACCGATCGTAGGGTTCGAAAATCGACACCCTGTAGTTCTCAATAATAATTATCCAAGGACATTGATAATTGTTCAAAAAAATTTTATACCAGATTTCGAAAGCTTGTCTGTTTCCTAGTCGCAATTTAGAAATGATACACGTGAGATCCCCCTAAAACGTTTTGTACCTTATTATAATATTTTCCACATACTAATATCAGTATTTTGCGATTTTGATATTAAAGGATTTAACGGTGATCCTCAAGACCCTTAAAAGAGCCTCGACCCCCCAAATCGCGTTTAGAACGCTCGTTTTATTTAACGGGTTCATTTTTCAAGTTTAACTTTCATTTCTACTTATTCGTAGCATTTATACGTAGTGATATGCGTATAATCACCTCATGTAAGCATACAGTTGTTATCAGTTATAAAAGTTTTTTGAGACCGCTTTTGCCTTCTGCCAAGCTAAAAGACATCGATAATAAATTGGTTTTTGTGTATTTTTATTTTTATTCAGTGGCGTACGTAAAAAGAAAGTTGAAAAAATCCGAAAAATTAAATACACAAACTTAGAGTGCACTAGGAGACTCTCTTAGTGTAAATTCTAAAAAAGAATTAATCTGGAAAATTCAAGTGTTAAAAAAAGAAAAATATCAAGTAATTTTACTCTTTATCTATACATATCATTAAACTTTGAGAAAAAATTGATTTTTTGGTATATACTCCCGGTGTCAATCATCTCATTATACACTTAACAAACATAGTGCCAATTTTCATATTAATCAACAGAAAAGCCAGATTAAGTTTATAAAACCTAGATCTCGGATCTAAATCCAAGAATAAACCAAAAATCAAAGGGCATTCAGTTGTAACGTGATATATTTCCGGTATATTAAAAGTTTGTTACTTCTTACCTCTATTTTTACCTTTACAAAAATTTTGTTAACCCGAATTACTATCAATTGAATAACGTATAACTGGATTTTTTCTCTTAGCTATTATATTTGGTTTTAAGCGATAAAAATATTTGGATTTTAATTTTTTAAGTGAAATTCTTGAATATTTGTTTAATTTCTTTTTCCTTAGTTATGATAAAGATTTTTATTTATATAATCATTTAATTTAGTTTAATTTTTTTCTTTCGGCCAATCGACCACTCTTTAATAATTAACCAATTGAGAATGCGTAAGTTAGAATTGCCAAGACGAATTTTTAATTAACAAATTTTTAAACTTCAGGCACCTATAACATTTTTGTCCTAATAGGCACAAACTCTTTGTGACTCAATTTTTTGTTTACTATTTTATGCTGAATAAGAGAAAAATTCACAAATTTTAAAATTTGAACCTTATAAGTTTTTTTCTTAATAAGCATTTGTCAAACCGAGTTGTTATCTTTTTTCTGCTGAATCCAAATCTCAAATCATAATTGTAAATTTTAAACAATTAAGAACAAAAATTAAAAAAATTTAAAACTTCAGCGTAATATAAGTTTTTCTTAATAGGCACTTTTCGTAATTAAATTTTTTGTTAACTTTTTTCAAATCGTAAATCACAATTTAAAATTTTATACAAATAGGAAAAAAATCATAAATTTTAAAAATTTTAGACCCCTATAACTTTTGATTGGTAAGATAAATTTTTTTATAACACTTTCTAAAAGTAATTTAGGTATGTAGAAACCGAATCTAAAATCAAAATTTTAAAATCACATTTTAAAGTTTGTCGATATTAGTCTTTCTTTATTATAACCATTTTTTGGTTTCGTTTTTAATTTATTACATTTTGTTTATGATGATAATTATTTAATTTACGACGAATTAAAAATCTTAATACATACAGGTCAACTTTTAGCTTGTCTATAAATATGTGCAAGCTCTAAACGAACTAGTCACGCACTGCAAAGTAACCCTAACGTGAGTTCCTAGGCACAAAGGGCATCCGGGCAAAAAAAAATCCGACGAACTGGCCAAACTAAGGCTCTGACATGGCATTCGTAGGTCCAAGACGTTCTGCAGAATTGCAAAAATAGTTATTAGCCACCAACAGGTAAAGGTCTTTAAAAAAGAGTATCAACTTAAACTACCAGAACAGGTAAAGCTAATAATGGATCTACTAGGAGGATACTGCAAGTTGAGCAAACAAACGAGCATAATGAGCCTGGCAAACGTAGCCTAATATAGATTTTGTCACAAAGAAGAGGAAACAACTCCTGTTTACGTCTTATGCTACTATGAAGACGTGGCAAGAAGAAGATTCCTAGTATTGAGAACAAAATTCCCAAGTGCGAAAAGCTACAAGCTGGGAGACGCTTTCAAGCCTGTTCGTTCTAATTGAAGGGACGTGGCTATAGAAAGTAATCTGAGGGGAGAACCAAAATAGATCTGAAAAGATGGCAGTAGAATAGACCAATAGGCCACGTTACAAATATTTATCTATCTAATATAGCAATTACTTGGAAACTACAAATATATTTAAAAAAGATTTGTAGGGGAAAGTGTTTACAAAAAGAGAACTTAAAATAGGTTGAAGTTAAATAGATATAATTTTAAATTTAAAGATACATGGTTTGAGTAATCACGAATGAAAATAAAAACGAAACTTGGTAAATTAATTTATTAAAAAAGGGGAAGAGGGTAGTGGCACTGGAAATAAAAAAGAGAACATTTTAAACAGGAGAGTAACAAATAAGAGTTGACAAAATTAACTTGAACAAGTTAGAAGAGTCTCGTTAGACTCTAATAGAGGTCAGAGGGACCGAAACCAGTAAAACATTGTATGAGGAAGTGAACCATTTTAGAGCGGATAATTAACCATATAGATGGCCAACAGCAAAAATAGAAATTGGATACAAGCACAGGTACTAGCTATGATGTCCAAGTAGCATCAAAATGGTGGTTTGACATATGGCGTTTGGCATAACAACAAAATTTTGATGAAATAAATAATAGAAAAAGTAAATAAATAAGACTATAACAGATCTACCTGCTGGAACAAGGCTCCACAAGATCCTCTCTAGAGATCCGAATCAAGAGGTAGGATCGATAGAACGACCGGACGGCTCATTTACGGACTCCAAAACGAAGACGTTAGAGATCCTTATGCGGAATCACTTTATGGGCAGCCAGCTTCTGGAGGATCGCCCGCAACCCTTTCCACTTCCACTTGGCTTGTTTATACGACCAGTTAAGAAAGACTGGAGGTTTGCCTCTGAGGTTGTCACTTCACTCTCAATCTTATGGGCGTTAAAGTCTTTCTCGCCATACAAATCACCAGGAGAAGATGTTATTTTTCCTGCCTTATTGCAAAACGGGACAGAGGAGCTGCTGATTATTCTCGTGAATATATATCTTGGTGTGGAGCTAAATACCAAATTACTGATCGATTACTAGGGTCATGTATATATGGAAAGCGGGGAAGACAAACAATGGGGACGTGTGATGTGGTAGCTTCAGCAAATTTATTTGTAGTATATGAGCATAATTCTCGCATCTGGGCATGTCCATGAGTATATGTCAATGGATTGAATTATAGATTTTACTAATGATATTTAACTTGAATTTTGACATAATTCTTCGAATGACACTTTAAAATAAATTTCCTATTAATCAACGTATGTGTAAAATACTGAAATATAAAATTTTGATGCGCCTCTGTAAAAGAAATTCAAGTAAACAACTTTGTTCTATAGTGTCGTCTAGAGATATTGCGTTTTTTTTTTAAAGTTTGATGATCTTTTTTGGTAGATAAACATTGCACAAAACAAGCTGCAGAAACATATAATGATAATGTCGTTGATATTTTATTACTCTTTTGACAATTCGTCTACATGAGCATTAAACATAGAGCAAATTAATTTATATGATCGTAGAATTTTATTTTCATCTATCAAAATCTTGAAGGGGACATAAATGTTCTATAAGGGCAACAAGGTCATTATTTTTTTTATTTCTGTAGAAACTTCGTTGGATTTTCTAAAAATATCATACAATTTAAGGCTCCTGCACGTACATTTACATAAGAAATAAGCAGTAAAATAAGCAGTTAAAAATAGTATGTTACATTACGTGTGCGGAAAGTCACATTTTTCAAATGAGTGAGAAATAATGTTGCACGAGGCATAAGCCGATTGCGACAATCCCACGAGTGTGAAAAGTGATGTTCACTATTTTTCCTACGACCACGTGATAATTTCATCAAATAATGTACATTTTTAGGTTTTTTGGCGCGTTCTGTATTTGTTTGTTTTTAGTTTATTTAAACAATCACTATTGTATTAAAATAAACATATATATTTTTAATTTACGTTTATTTAAAAAAATAACAACTAGGAACTAAAACTGAGAAAAAAGTTGAATGACTTTGAATTGTTAAAAAAATTACTGAATATTGCTGCAATTTGTAAAATTTACTGATAAAAAAGATAATTTTTGTTTCAATAAAATAATACACAAAATATCGATGTGGTAAATCTAAATAAAAATATGCATTGGACAGATTGGTAAATCTAGTTAAATATTTCTAAATATTTCTAAATATACATGATACATCTGACAGTTTTTGCAGTATTTTCCGCACACGTACGGAAAGTAACTTTGCGCACGCTTGTGAATAAAAGCTACTTTCCGTTGTACACTACAGTACGATAAATGTCACTTTCCTATGTGGTAGTAGGAAAAATTATTTTTTGTTAACCAACATTGATTTGAAATGCGCATGCGTGCAAACATAAATCAACTGTCAGTTGAAAAATTTATAAATATAATTATATAATATTAACCTAACATTTCTCTCCTTGAAAATTTTAAATAAAAAGTTGGTCCTGTGGAACATTGTTGTAAAGGGATTTTAATTATCTCTTCAGCTAAATAAAGTTTTTAAATTTGCCGCAATGAGAAAATAAATAATGTAATGTCGATCTAGTAGACTACTGCCATTTTGATTTTATAAATTTAAACTTGAATAATATAATATCGATCTAGTAGACCTCTGTCACTTTGGTATTAATAAATTTCTGACACATGTCAGTATATGAAAAAGTGTTTTTGTGTGTGTTTAATTAATTATGGCTCATTTAACCGAAACTCCGGGATAATTATAATTGGATGCGGTAATAAAATAATAACTTAAAAGGTTTGTGTAATGTTTAATAATAAATACCCTGCTCAACAGTTTGCAAAATAGAAAAAAAATTCGTGAAACTGGGCATGTAAAAAATATTCAAAAACCAGGTAGATATGTTCAATTTGGTGATGATGAAAAGTTAGATACACTGTTACGGATTGAGGAAAATCCGCATAAGATAAGCAGACAACTTGCCGCCGACAATGATGTAAGTAAATCATCAGTTTTGAGAGCTTTACATAAATAAAAATACCATCCTTAAAAAATCCAGTGCGTTCATTAGTTAAATGAGGATGAACCTGATAGAAGGCAAGAGTTCTGATTTTCAGTTCATAAACAAAATTGTTTTTCTGATAAATCGCCTTTTCACTTAAACGGAACTGTTAACAAACCGAACTGTAGATATCGGAGCAAAGAAAATCCTCATTGGATGTGTGAGACTCACACACAATATCCTAAAAAAGTGAACGTTTGGGCTGGTATCATTAACAATAGGATTGGTCCTTATTTTTTTGAAGGAACAGTTAATGGTGACGTTTATCGAGGCAATGAAACTAGCCAAGGCAGTAAATCTGATTCTCTGCCGTGTGAAAAATATAATTTTTTCTCCGATTGTTTGTACAGTGTGATTAAAACAATTAAATTAACTTGAAAACTTTTTTATAACGGATACAAGTCACAATTTTTAAAAACTTTTCTATGTTATAGGTAATAATTAAATCGTATTTTCTAATTAATATTGTCGATTAGACCTTTAATTGTATACATAATAAAATCTACCGAAAAATAAGACACCACTGTTACATTCAATTTGCTTCAATTTTCTATATCAAAGTCTGGTTGTTATGTACCTTTTCTGAATTGTTTAGTTGAAAATCGCCATTTTTATCCGTTTAACTTAAGATTAAGTTGTTTGGAGAAGAGATTAATCTGTGATTAGAGATATAAAATTATTTTTTTAATGCCTAGGCATTGGAAATCATTTTTTCCTACGACCACCTATGAAAACTACAAATAGCACAACTGTTTTGATATTTGGAAAGTGTCTCATATCAACATAGACACATACCAGCCGTGTGTTATAATAGCGCGCTGCGTGTTATTATAACGCACACTTGAATGAATTATTAAAAACAGGACGAAATATGCTACTTATGTACATACATAATAAATTTTACTTACCATTTTAAAACTGATCTAATAGTTGCTTATTATTTTCCTACGACCACCTAATAACTAAAATGTTTTGAAATATTATTTTAAGGTTAGGTTATTAATTATGAAACAACTTCAGGGTAAACGAATGCATGCAACACATAAGACAGACGTTTTAGTATTGTGTGTTGCATACATCCTCTAACCCGATTCTTAAATTTATTAAATTAATTTTAGGTTTAAAATTGCAAATTTTTCAAGTTATTAAAGTGGCTTGATGATAAGATTATTTTTTTATAAAAGTGAAATATAATAAAGTATGCTTATGTCAAAATTTTAAAGAAATTACTGTTTCTATGTTTTGTGAATTCTGAACAGAATAATTAGATAGTTTTATAAAAGATATTTTTAAAGTTTAAATTATTCTACTTTATAGCAAATAAACAAACAATTTAAATTTCGATTTCCTACATAAAAAATGGAAGTTGATAGTGATAGCGAATGTGAATGTACATCACCAGAAATAATCGTGTCATATGAGAAAACCAAATAGACTATTCTTAAAATATTGTTGGTCGTAGGAAAAATAGTGTACAAAACTCGTTGGAAAGTGGATTTCATGCACTCGTTACGTTCCCCACTCGTGCTCAATATGCCACTTTCCTCACTCGTTATGTAATATACTATTACTGCCTAAGCAGTAAAAGTGTTACTTCTATGATCGATAAATGCCACTAAAACTGACGTTTAATGTCAATCGGAGAAAAAAATACTTTTTTGATGTTAATCATCTAAATGAAATTTGGTACCAACAAGACGGAGCTTCAACGCATGTAGTCAGAATTTATTTAAACGAAGTTTTTCCCAAATGGTAGATTGGAAGACGTAGGACAATTGAATGGCCGCCTAGATCTCCTTATTTGACCCTTCCAGATTACTTTTTATGGGGTTATTTAAAATCAAAAGTATATTTTAATAGACCGAACAATATTGCAGATTTAAATGTTAGAATAACGGAAGAAACTAACAATATAACCTTTGAAGTCATACAAAATGTTCTACGAGAATTCCAAAATCGCCGTGACTATTGCCAAGAAAAAAATGGTGGTCATTTTGAACATTTAATTTAATTGTAAAATAAATTGAAAAATACAATCTATACTATAATCGCAATCGACACGGAGTAATAAATCAAAATTTTATGGAAGTTTTAAAGCACCGGCGGCTCCAACAAAATCTGTGATTTTAAAGAGCCCGCTGTTAAAAGATGTGGTGAATTTAAGAATTTTTGTACCTGTACCACCCGGTTTTGTGTCACACAACAATACGCTAAGCTTATTTTAATCCCTTTTAAGACTCTGATGAACGGACGGTTGGATAAATTAGGGTGTATTTGCATTATTCTTTTTTTTGCTACTATTTTAAATTTAAATAATTGTAATTTAACCGTCGGGGTGCTTGTTTAATGTGAGTTTTTTGGTTGGTTTATTGTGTTTTTTTAGTGGTAACATATCAAAAACTTGGTAAATTCAATATTTTCACCCACATTTTTGACATGATCCGTTTTTGCTTGCGTCTTTGCAGTCTTGCACGCTTTTATGATTTTGTTGGTGGTTTAGTTTCTGGCAGCGTTAATTGGGTGGTCTCGACTCACTTTTTAGGGTTCCGTACCCCAAAGGGTCGAAACGGAAACCTATTGCTCTCACTCGCGTATCTGTCCGTCCGTCCGTCCGTCTGTCACACCGGTCTAGCAGCTAAACCGTTCAAGCTAGAGTCTTCAAATGTTCACAAAGCCATATAAATTTAAAAAAATATTTTTAAATGTTTTTTAAGGGGGGCTCCCATACAACTACAGGGGGGCTCTGAAAAAAATTTTTTGGCCTACCCCATCAAGTGAGGTATCGTTGAATAGAGTTCATTGAGTGGATAAAACTAATATTTTTTGTTTTAAAAAATATTGCAAAACGTAGGCATGAGAAGCCGCCAAAGTCAGTATTTTTTATTAAATTTTGTTCTGAAGTATTTTTTAACTTTCCATTGACCTATAAACTTGAAATTTGGTGATAATGTTTATTGTTACGTATATTTTACCAGCAAATACCAATATATTAATAAATATGATTTTTTCATTAATATTCCCTCATTTTTAGGGTTCCGTACCTTCGTATATATGCGAATTGTGATATTCAATATTTTATTATTTTTATCTGTGCAATCATATTAGTTTTATTAAAAAACGCATTTTTCATCTTATAATTTTTTTTCTATCTTTGTCGGTTACGCTGATATTAACAAATTTGTTCGTTGCATTTCAAAATTTGTTAATATAGTATATATGCGGATTGTGATATTCATAATTTTTTTTTGCTTCGGCGAACACAAATGCGCCAGGTTATTTTTCTTTTCCCTTTTTTAAATTATTTTACCAAGTATTTTTGACTTATTACATTTGGTACGGAACCCTAAATGTGCGAAGTCCGATACGCACTTGACCGATTTATATAACTGAAAATAACCACAACTTCTTACTATAATAGATAATATAGAAAGGTAATCAAACGGGGTAGGTAATATTGGGAACTGATCAAGATACTAACTCCTAGGTAGGTAACCATCTTATAATCTCACCCCCTTGTTATCATTTTGGTTTTTCCATGGTATTAGTAATCTCCAAGAAGTTGATAAAATAACGATTTACCTTTAGATTATAGATTTCTATAATCTACGGAATTATTCCATTTACATTTTTAATACAATTATAGTCAAATTTACAGCCATTACGCCTGATTAGTCTAACCTAACCTTACTTTAGCTACGTAAAATAACCTTGTATCGGTCCAGTTTTTGTGTTAAGTCAAATAAAAAGAAACTGGGCTAATGTTATAATCGACTATTAACTTTGCTTAGACTCTGACTGTGTACGCACCACCGTACTTATACGTTGGTGACAGATTAGCCATAATATTATAAATATGGCTACATCGTCAGACAAAATTAATTTTCGTATAGTTTCTGAATGATACTTAACTGCACACAATCTCTCTACAGATGAAATTGAAATTCTAATGTGATCTGAAAATTTTAAACTACTTTCCAATTTCCTGTGGAGTTTATCCATCGAAAGATCTAGTTGGCATTCGAAAATAATTAAAAAATTTAGGTTTGTCATTTCTTATATTTGAATATAAAGTAAAAAATGCCCCTTGGGGTACTCCTTTCATATAAAGAGGATTGACCCACATGCTCTTATTTTTCTGCTTTTTTCTTCGCATTATTAATCTTGTAATACACAACGCGTTGTTCCGTAGTTTCACGGATACTGATCATACATTGTCTTATGAAAAAGAAGTTATACAATGCGTACCATACGGTACGTACCGTCAGTCGCATGTGTAACGGCTGTTAGATTTTTAACCCTCAGATTACTTTCTATAATCTAAGCTGAAACCTTTTTCTCCACTTGTCGTTAACTTTCACCTTAACAACAAGGATTTCCAAAAAATCAAACATGAATAACGATTTAATGTGGGTATACCTAATAGTCAAATTTATAGGTCTTGAAAAATATTTGTTATATACTTTGTTGTTAATTTACTCAAACAGATAATTCTACCATTTACATAACCATTACAAATAACTCAAAAAACATTTTATAAAGTACATACCGAAATAATACTCAATAATACATATTCAAAAATAGTAATTTATGTTACAAGTGCATAAAGTGGTACTTTTATTCACGAATGGAAAAGTTGACCGCACGAGCCGTTAGGCGAGTGCGGCAATTTCATGAGTGAAAAAAGACACTTAATGCATATGTTGCATACAATATTTTTTCTACGCCCTATACAAAAGAATAAAATAAAAATAGATATTTGGGATATTTTAATTAAACTCCTTCAGTAAATTACAACTAATTTAATGTGGCCATATCTACCTTTTCTACGATTTCTTCCGGAGTACATATTTCAAAGTCGGAATCTTCACTATCCATAATAATAATAGAAACAACTAATTAATTAAATCAATTCGAATGAATTATTGATACTAGAGACAAATCTGTTAAAATCAAATCACAGTTCATGTTGATGTATTTTATCAAGGTCAAAGGTGACTTGATATTTTTTTTTCATGTAAAGGTGTGGAAGAATTGCACTGATCAACTTTGTCAACTTATGGAAAGGGTGAAATAAAGTTAACGTTATGGCACTTTATTTAACGCTTTTTTACTTTATTTGACTCTAACCATAAACAGTCATTTTAAGCGCAACAAACCGGTGAAATACAAGGTACTTTAAATGATGATTTTATGTACCCCGTAAATAATAATAGAGGCACTTACACCTGAAATTTCCTGATCTGACAGATATATTATTCTGGCTCGATCACGATTCTATTATAACGTGACATTATTTTCATTGACCTGGAGATAAGCACTGTGCTTAGTGCTTTTCTAAGCACTGGGAGCAGAGTGCTTACGAGCACTTTTTAAAATGCTTAGTGCTTAGTGCTCTCAAGCACTCGAAGGCTCTCGAGCACTCCAGAATGCTCGCAAGCACTCCAGAAGGCTCGCGAGCACTCCAAAAGTATCGCGAGCACCAAGCCCTTTTATGAATATTTTTTACACTAGATAATATTAGTATAATTTGAAAAAAAAATATTTACTATTTTGACTATTTAAAAAAAATTGATATTATGACAAAAAAAAATACATATACATCTCGTGCTTGTGTAATCATTCTTAAAAAAACGTTTTATTAAGTAGCGAAACAAAGCGAAGGTACTTATGGACTTTACAATGTCCGTCTGTCTTTAGGTCTTAGGGATGACTTGAGAACGGTTTCGAATTTTAGAACTCTGAACTCGATAGATTGCCCACCTATTGTTCCCAGTAGCTTAAGTGAACTCTACAACTCCTTGTCTGTCCGTCTGTCCATGGCTGAGCTACTTGGATACTGTTAACGTACTGCGTTTTTTAGTACATTAAAATACAAGTGTCATTAGACATTAATTTAGTCCACGCGCCAATATTTAGAATCAGATTGTGGTTACGTGTATTTTATACCGTTTTTTTCTTACTTATTCAAAAATTATAAAAAGTGCTTTGTTTTTATATTAAAGGAGTTCAAGAAAAAATTTATACTCATATTGGTTCCTATATTCTAATTCTAGGCAGTTTTGTTGGATTTACTCCATTGATTTACTCTATTTTTATAAATAAGTCAACAGACACTTCTACTTCAATAATTTAAATATTCAAAAAGTGCTTAGTGCTCGTGAATTTAAAGCACTTTTTTAGAGTGCTTAGAGCTTGCGAGCACTTTCCTGTAAAAGTGCTCGATGATTGTAATTTTTAAGCACTCTTTTTGATTGCTCAGTGCTTAGTGCTCGCGAGTACTTTTGTCAGTGCTCGTCATAGCTCTGTTTTCATTCAAGTTTTTCATTTAATAAATTTATTTTCTCAGTTATAATTCTACCAAATTTAAAAAACTTGCTGAACAGAGAATTAAAATCCCTTTAAAACAAGATGCCGCACAACCTACTTTTTTAATTAAAATTTTTAAGTGTCTCATAATTTTGAGGGGGTGCAGGAGAGGAGTAATATTTTTATACTATAAATTGTCAAAATTCAGAATAAAAATCGACCTGTTTCATGTTTTCTTGATAATATTTTTGATTTCTGGGATAATGAATTTATTCCATAATATACTATGACGACAACTTTTGAGTTTCTAAGGGCACATCTTTTACATCCTTAATGTTACACCTCAAGTGTAATATATTGTCGGAAACGGCTTTTTACTAGGATTACAAATAAGGTATAATATACAGGGTGTTTTATTTAAAAAAATGTCGACGATGTAATTACTTCCATGTGGATTACCCTGTATAAAACATTTTTTGCTTAGACTATAGAAAATTAAAAATAAAAATCGACCTATTTTAGGTTTTTTCCTAAAAGTACATATTAATACTAAAAATGAATTTATTCCATTTATATGGACACTGTATAATAAATTTTATCGTTTCCAAAATTCATCATACTCTTTGATTATTTTTACTGATATTCCTAAAAATATTATATATTTCTCAAACTTAAATTCACTATGATGTAATATCTTTTTCCGAAAACAAAATTATTTTTGCCCAAGAAAATCATGCATTTATTATCTTTTTTTTTCCTAATTTAATGTAAAATAAATTGAAAACTAAGCGCAGTCGCCGCCATGCATATTGGCCGCCCCCACTGCAACGCGCCGCGCTGTTCTTCAGACCCTTCAACCCAAAAATCTAAGCGCTATAACACTCCACCGTGACGCGCGAATCCCGTAACATCATCTCTTACGGAAACAACACGCGCGAACTTTTCGAAAAGTATTATTAAAATATTTCAAAAATAATTAGGTTAAAAATTTTGTGTCGAGGTTTTTTTTTTTAAAAACACTGAGGAAAAAATGAGAATTTGTGATATTTATTAGATGGGTGCAATGTCTATGATATTTTCCAAAAATTCTGAAGAAGATGTTGGTAAAAATTTGGATATAGATTTTTCAGAAAATTCAGAAAATATGATATCAACGGAATACCTCAGTAATATACACACAATTTTACAAAATCATGTCGAAGAAAATAAAAATTCCTTACTGGAAATCAAATCTAATGAGGCTGTTATAATTTTTAACTCGTCTGTTAACATCACGGAACCAATGTTTGGTCCTGAATTATTTTACAGGCATTCAATGGCTATGACAACCGTGTACTGTGTGGCATATCTTTTAGTATTCGCATTGGGGTTGGTTGGAAATTTTTTTGTGATTGCAGTTGTTTATCGGTCACCCCGTATGAGAACTGTAACGAACTTTTTCATTGTCAACTTGGCCGTTGCTGATATACTGGTCGTCGTTTTTTGCTTGCCTGCTACGCTGATGTCCAATATTTTTGTTCGTAAGTAAAATTTAATTAAATTTTGTAATATTTTTTATTAATATGCAAGTTACGTCATAATTTTTTAATAAATGACAGATTTGAATGTAGAAATGATCTATTTTATCTATACAGGTTGTCCCAATGAAAGGTACATCTGGAATTATTCAACAATTTTTTTCAACTTTGAATAAAATGCCTGGAACACTAACAACTTCTTGCCAATGTATGTATATTTGTAAAAATACAGAATGTACATAATTTCAGTGAATAATAAAAAGACATCAATTAAAACAATTAAATTATTCCGAAAAAAAATAATGTAGACGAATTTAAGCATCATATTTTAAAATTATTTAAAAATATATACAGTATGATCAACTTATATTCCAAAGTTTGATTCCTCCGTTGCCTTGAGAGATACAAAAAAAGTTTCATATTAACAGTCATATTTTAAAATTATTTCGTTATATACTGGGTGTTTCATGAGGTCACAAAATTATGGGGTTTTAAACCGTAAATCCTATACTAAACAATTTTGAAGTTATAGACAATTAAAAATCAACTTAAGCTTTTGTATACAGGGTGGCGCAAGTTTAAATGAATAGAACTGTAATTTCGGAAACCGTTATAGATACAAAGTTGGTTAAATGTTAAAAAGTGCTTATTTTCAAGACGAATTGAATAGTATTTTCAAAATTAAAATATTGAAGGTCAAATAGGTTATCCAATTTTTTAATACGGACCTGTACTTTGTATTTCATTTTTGAAATCCTCATTTTTTCTTCTATCCAAACATGTAGGCTAGTTAATTTTTTTATTGGGTTTTGACAATAAAATGTACGGTAGGAACATTTCTAATTACGGTAATGTTCCATTTTCAGTAAAAAGTTGTATAAACAAATTAAAAATTGAGTATTTTTTGAGCTTAACGCCGCAAGTATACTTAATTTATATTAAATATTTGAATTAAATGTTCTTAAGTAACTACAATCCGAAAATACATAAAATTTATTTCTCCACGACCATTACTGAATGTATGAATTCTGAAATCATTTTTAATAATAGAATGTGAACATTCACACTCTAGAGTCTGAATATTTATTCTATAATACTTGCCTCTTATGCATTTTGCATGTATTTTTATTCTTTATCAAGGTAAAGAATGGATTTTCTGTAATCGAATTAAACAATATCGATTGAAGTGGACTTCAAAAGTGTCAGTGTCAGATAAAATGGCGACGGTAATAATTATTTTCAAACAAGTTTTAATTTAAACAAAATAATGAGTGAAAAATCAAGTGAAGTAGATATAGAATTTAATAATATCTGAAATTCTAAATTATGAAAAAACACCAATGCACCAGATTTTAATATCGGTAAGTGTACCACAGCACTATAAATATTAATACAATGTAATACAAATATGTCAACAAATAACTTGTGTTCAGATTTAATATAATTTTGGTTTATACTTTTTGATCGTGGAGAAAATATAGTCTGTTACTCGGTCAGAATGAAAAAATTCGACACTCGTGGTTCCTCACACTCGCTTTCGCTCGCGTTCGGAATTTTCCACTCTTGTCGAATTTTTCATTCTAACCTTGTTACAGAATCTACTATTACACTTCAATTATTGAAATGATAACAGATTTCTAGAAATTACAACTAAAACCTAAAAAGTCATCGTAAGTTATTATAATTTTGTAAGAATTGCTTAAATTCTCCTTCCCCTTGTTCAAGATATTTTATTATTCTTGTACTTATATTTTCAGGTTAAAAATGAACAGAACCGTACTTAGAAAAATTCCTAAAGTTTGGGTATAGAGAAAAAAATGTTTATTTTAAAGACAAAATAAAATGTAGAGGTCCGTATTTACAAATTAGTTGAGGCTAGCACTTCAAGTGATATTTGTCAAAAGTTTAATAAAGTTTTCCTCTATCTTTAAAAATTAAAATGTTAATTAAATAAAACGAAAATCGTGAATTACGATTTTTCCCAAATATTTGGAAAAACCAATCAATCCGTCTTGAAAATACGCATTTAACAAACTTTGTATCTATAACGATTTACGAATTTCCAACAATGTTCAATAAAATTTGCGCCACCCTTTATAAGAAAAATGTATACGAAGTTATTAAATGTACGCAAACTTTGATCACCCTGAATACATTTTGTTTTAATGCCACTAAAAACTACTGGAAAAGGGACATGTAAGCCGTTTTATCCGACTTTATATCGTTTGGACGAAATAATACGATTTTTAATTGTCTATAACATACAAAAATTCACAACTTTGATATGAAATATCCCGTATATTAGAAAATAATTTTAAAATGTGAATACTAACTCTGACTATAATTTTTATCTAAAACTTTTTTTTGTCTCTTTCAAGACACTGGAGGTATCAAACTCCGGAGTATAAGTTGTAAAATTATATAGTGTTAAAGTTCTCTTAGGAGTATTTCAGAAGAATAACGCCCTGTATATTTCAAAAGGAACAAATATTATTGTTTTGTCAGATATCATTTTTGAGCGAGTCAAAACTTAAACTCGTTATTCACACATTTTTATTTTTACTATTATGCTACATATATCTTATTTATTATGGTATAGAATGTATTGTAATCTGGTAGAAGTTCAATGTCAAAATTTTATGTTTTCAGGTCCTTAAATCTATATGTGTCTGTATGTGTATACAGGGTATGTCACGACGAGTTAAAACTATCTGCATGTTGAAAACTGCTTACACCATATTTATGAAAATTTGTTTACAAGGGTTTGTCGTTGTGCCACATTCAAAGAAAACATTTCCAACTTTCGCTCTATACAGGGTGTTCCGAATGTAACGACCAACTTTGTAAAATTAAATGAAACAACCCTATATTTTTTTATATTTTTAGATTCGTTTTGAGAAGTTTATTTCAAAAACCTATACTAAATAGTATTGAAGTTATAGATAATTGAAAATAGGATTTTTTTAAATTTAAGTGATTGCTCCGGCCAAACGACATAAAATCGGATTAAATCCCTATCTTAACTTTTTAAGTACTACTTGGTAGCATATGAGAAAAATGTGTGCAAAGTTATCAAAAATATGCAAACTGTTATAATCCTGTATACATTTTGTTCTTAAGTCACCAAGTAGTACTTAAAAAATTAAAATAGGGACATGTAAGCCGTTTTATCCGATTTTATGTTGTTTAAACTTGAATTTTCAATTGTCTATAATTTCAAAACAATTTATTTTATAATATAGTGTAATAGTTTTTTGAAATCACCTTCTCAGGATGGACAAATGTAAAAAAATACAGGATGTTTCATTTAAAATAACAAAGTTAGTCATTACATTCGGAACACCCTGTATAAACCGAAAATTGAAAATATTTTATTTAAATGTGGCACAACGACAAAGCCGTGTATACAAATTTTCATAAATATCGTGTGAGCAGTCAGTTTTCAATACACAGATAGTTTAAACCGTCGTGACACATCCTGTAGAATGTATTGTAATTGGGTGAAAGTCTAATTTCGAAATTTTATGTTTTCAGGTCTATACGTATCTGTATGTGTTAAAAAAACTGTATCTCAGATAGTAAATACGAAATAGTTAATTAATTACCTATAATAAAGAAAGCTCACAACTTATACTTTGTCAGACAT
The DNA here is from genome assembly GCA_963243735.1 of Neocrepidodera transversa. Taxonomy (NCBI): domain Eukaryota; kingdom Metazoa; phylum Arthropoda; class Insecta; order Coleoptera; family Chrysomelidae; genus Neocrepidodera; species Neocrepidodera transversa. The sequence goes on along the minus strand of OY725349.1, from coordinate 17,803,918 downwards.
AGTTATTTTGTCAAAATATAAAAAACTATAAAACTAACTGTCAGTAGATAGAACGTCCTTTAACTTTAAAGACTCAATAAGTAAAGGCAATGACGTTTAGAATAAAACTTTACAAGTTGATTTCTTATACAATTGTCACAATCTAAACGTCATTGTCATTAGTTATAGAACCGTTAAAGTTAAAGAACGTTCTATCTACTGACACTCAATCTTGTAAAACATTGAATATTAAATCAACATATATTTTCTGACCGATATAGGTACCTCTGGGTACCTAAGGCTTAAGTGGGTCATAACATTTTATTACCCTCAAACTGTTTGGAAGACCAAAAATTCGAAACGCCACTGCATTTTTGCTGTAACTGAAGTCCAAAATTATAAAATAAAATATTTCATAGGTGGTTATCAGATTTCAGATTTTGCAAATTTATCGTAACCTATGCAGACCCTTTTTTTATTATACACTGCTAGTTTATTTCTCTCGGAAATTTAGAAAAAAATCTGAAAAAATATGAACGAGACCAGAAACGAGACTCTCGGGTCTCGCCGTATGTGGTCTCGGTTTCGAATAAATAATTTTCAAAACGGTCTCATCTCGCTCTCGACTCGGTTTTACGAGATGAAACGAGACGAGACGAGAAAAGTATCGTTCTCGTGTAAAGCCCTAATTGCATTAAAGGCCTGAGGATGGCATTAGTATCCCATTACCAATTATTTAGTAATATATTGTGGTACTAGAAATTGATTTTTATTTCTTCATTTAAATAAATATTCATTTAGAACATTTCCATATTTAATTATTTAATAAAAACTGGATTGAACCCAAAAACTTTAGGCTATAAATTTTAATAATTAAAAACAATTTTTGCTATAATTAGTTACGACTCTTCTCTATACGTTTGGCGCCGTCCCTGAATGGCATTTTAACGAAGAAAATAAATTAAGTAGATAGTCGAGATATTTTGACAAAGAAAATGAATTTTCATTCTTTAGATAGAAAGGTTGTATAAATTCAAACTGCGAGATAAGATGTAAGTGAAATTAGTTTACGATATTTTTGTGTTCGAAAGCGGAAATGGGTTTTTTTATGGTTACTTGAAAGGGGAAATTTATTCTGGTTCTTTCCATATTTTGTACAGATCAATATGTAATTTTACATACATTTTGAATGGTAAAAGTATATTTTCTTTCAATTCATAAAGCATAAAAAGTTTGTTCATTAACTTTAATACAATACTTAAATAGTTTTTATTACAAAAAGATTTCATATTTGTAACAGTTTCGGGAATTATAATACTAAAATTTCATATAAAATTAATGCTATGAAAATGATCTTAGTTAAGGTCAGAAAAAAATCAGTTCAAAACACTTAAATCTCTGGCAGTTACCTTATAATATCTGACAATCTTTTAAAAAATAATTAAGTGCTTTTTATTCCCTATACATACAAGAATCGATTTATTAATTAAAATTGACAACGCGTTTGCAATTTTTCTAATTAAAAATTTTAGAGTTTCTGATTGAAAAAAGTAATTAAAAATTTTAGGTAATTTATCAAACACTTTATGCCAGCGCAAATAAAATATTAATAAAACATCAATTATTACCTAAATACTAAAATTTTTTATCTCGATAATAAATGACTCGTTTCTGTTTGGCCCTTATAGTCCATTTGACCTTGTTTCCGCATAGAAGCCCTTCAAAAATAATGACAAAATAAATGCTTTATAACCTCCTTTGGCATCTGGGTCTTAAAAATAATTCAATCTCTTCCAAACATCAGCGTTTTCATCTAAAATATGTCGATGAACAATATGCTACATGAAAATAATTTTTCCTTTAGGAATAAACTGAAGAAAAATATAAAGCTTGCCAAAAAAAAATATTTAATAAACGTTTATTAATATTTTCAAATAAATAAAATATGAATACTTTTTCAAATGGCTATTAAATTATCTATTAAAAATAAAATTCAGTTACCGCAGTGTCCGGTGGAATATCCACTTATACTCTGAAGTTTTTAAATTTTAAAAGGACCCTTACTCATAGTGATTTATAACATTTCGGCTATTCCTAAATTTCATGCCGTAGATTCTAAGTAGGTCAAGGACAATCGTAGTCCTGCTGTAATTACACTCCAAAATGGTAATCAATAATAATAGAAATCACAGAAATTCGACGATATAATAATTTACGTTTATATTTTATAGAAAAAATTACCAAGTGGGTAATAGCAATATAATGTGGGTAATTTAACTGTTAGACCAAGGCCAAACCGATTTTAACTACCCGAGTTCACGAAAAATTCTTAGCAGTATGTGTGTGGTGGTCGGAAAATTTAGGGTAACTGATAAGAAAATTAGGAAAAATCAAGACGACTAAGTAAAAGTTCCGGAAGGGTGGTGGGAGACGGTAAAAAAAACTTTTAAGGGTTTGCTATTGTTTTTTAACGAATTATAGCTGAAATATACATCCAATCGAAAATAGTTGTAGATAATTAGTAGATACTAAACGTTTTTATTAACTGTTTTTCAACATAATATCAAAAACTGTTTTTTTGTATTTAATTATTATCTCCCGCATAAATGTTTTTTTTTCATGAATCATGATGAAAACTTTTTTATGTTTTAAATAAGCTGTAATTTTTTCAAAGCCAAAATATCTATTTTTCGATTTAATACCCTTAATACCATTAATATTTTAGTACCCTTTTCTTAATGCAAAGTGTACTATACTTTTGAACTTTCTGAAACAATATTTTCTGATAGTACATTACATAAAAATTAATCTTTTTCATTAATTTCAATGATTATTTGCAATAAAAAATAAAAACTTCTCAGAATTAACTGAAAAATCGATTATAAAAAGACATGTTTTAGTTTTTGCAATTTTAACGATATTTTCCAATACGAAAAATACCGGGTGACAACGATGTTAGGGTACACTCAATAAAATAAAACATTGACTCTTTTAAAAAAGTTTTTTTCCTGTTATATTATTTTATGTATTGCAATTTGTTCATTGAAATTTAAAACTTTTTTTTTCGTTCAATCAATGGACGAAAATGAAAAATGGGTGGTTTCATTGAGAAAAAATCGAAGAAGCCTTAATGAATTATGGCAAAAATTATAAAAATTTAAAATTGTTTATATTTTAAATGAAACTTAAAATTTAAAAAATATTTTGTGAATAAGAAATATATGCTCTAACTACATTTAATTCAAGCCCTATTTTATTTTATTTTTCATTAATATAATGTTATTTCAAGGTCATTATATGAAAATCCCTTTATCTTTCATTTCAGCGCTATTTTTGAACAAATATGGTCGTGTGATACATAGTTGCAACGAGATTGACAAACAAAATTGTACAGGGTACCGTAGAAAAGTAGAAAGTTGGTACCACTTCCGAAAAAACTGGAAGTGATATTTTCCATCTAAGCGGCCACAAATGTCGACAATTGGATCTTATATAATAATTCCAAATTTCAATCCTTTACCTTCAAAATTAACGAAGTTATTGAGTGTACCCTAACATCATTTCTAATGCGGAGCCTAGATTTTCAATGTGTCACTGTGACGATGATGGTGGTGAGGTTTTCCGGGTTTTCCTACACCTATAGCCCAATGGCGCCATCAATCCTCAGTAAGTCGCCCCGGAGCCACGGCAAATAATAATAATAGCCGTCCCTTCCCCGCACAAGCCATTGGCTTCTGGGGTTCACTCGTAAGGGGGTGAAATTTAGGGCGAGTATTATTATTATTATTATTATCATTGTCACCCGGTATACTTTTTTCATACCATCTTAAAGTCAAGTTTTCGGGGAAGAACATAAGCACTAAAAATGTTAAAAAATTGAATATCTTTAAACTAACTTTTTCAATTGAAAATTATACTTTTTTTAAACTTAAAATTATAGATTATTTAAAACACAAATAACACAGGTTTGCAAAAAAAAAGTCCGGACTATTTGACCGGACTATGGTATTCCTAGGTATTTTGGCTGAATCCGATCCGGGGGCCAGTTTTACCCCATCACGTCAGAAAAATCAGATTTCAAGATCATTTAGAGGTTAAAATTGTGCTTTTTTGGATCCGGCTCAGGGACAATTTCTCAAGCGAACTGTTAAGTTGAAGGATAAGTCGTGAATACCTTCCAAACATTGGACACGTGCCATGAATCTCGACCAGGACTAGCGTAGGGACATCCCAGTGGATAAAATGTTACCATGATCGTTGTATCTCGCGAAATTAGATCTTCCTTCCAAGGTGTTTACTTTCGGCGATGTATTTGCTGGAAGATAATGCCAGTGGATTCAGCACTGACCCACATGGCCCTAGAAACTTGCCAGAACATTTGAGTTATGCTTCGTGTCCTGCTCAGGTCTGGCCCAAGGTGGCGAACTGGCTCAGGGGGTTACTAACTGGTGACATTGTAGCCACCAAGATATAAAAGAGATGGAAAGACGCTAGCAAGGTTTCTGGGACATTAACATGTTGGCAGATTACTGTTGGAACTTGATGAGGGATACCAAGAAGGGGCATAAGAGAAAGGCGCTTAGAAGGAGTTTTGATCAAACCTGCAGACCCCATAAAGGAGCACGTAAAGGTTCAGGAATTTGGAGGGAAAAAAGTGAGAGATGAGGGGCTCACTATAAACAAGCACCCCGAAGGGAACAGTATCTGCAAAGTCCCCGTCGTTGTTCCTGGTTAATGCTAATAGCAGAACTGAGTTTATCAGCAGAATCAAAGTCATAGTAGCAAAGATTGTATGATAGCCACAGCAATTCACTTGATGGAATGTGACGTCTTATCAGAGGGATTGAATTCCAATGGCCTTGGGATCGTCGGGCTATTTTCTGCAACCTTAGTTTGCCCCGGACAGTATATTAAGCTTGACCGAATTTATAAATTATGGCTGTAGAACAATGGTTCCAAACATTATTTCTTTCCCGCACCACGTAATTAGACTTTACGTATTGGAGTATTCTGTCTTTTCATAATTTCCCCTTTTTGTTTGTTTTTTATGTTATAATGGAATTACGAAGTTAAAGACTTATTGTTTACCAGCTGACCCGACAGACTTTGTCCTGTCCAAATTTTTTTGAGATCGTTTTGTGTTTTTGTCAAAATCTATACTAAACATATAGTTTTGGCCATACAGAAATACCATTGAAAGAAGCACCTGTACTTTTTCCTAAATTTTTCAGTTTTTTGGACAACTTTTCCAATTTTTCTTTCTCTAAAAACCTTATTCGGACTATTACGAATATTAAAAAAAAAATTAGCCATATCAGTGTAGCTGTTCTCATGTTGGACAGGACGTTGTAATTTTAGCCGTCTAGGAATTCGATCATATTTTTCTAGCAATTTGTACATCTTCGTCTAGCAAGTCGACGATCCCAAAATTCATAATTTTGCTATCTATTTTCCACCGTCCAGCAACTGGATACACCTTGTTCTAATAATTATAATTCGTGTGGCAACTTGACACTAAAAGATGTAAAAATCCTTTGCGTGGCGAAATAGGACATGGGGTGTTGGGAAGATACCGGCAATTTTATGTCATGGCATCTTGATCCAAAGTCCATAGATTGTAATTAATATTTTTTTCATAGGTTGAATTTTGGAAAAAATTGTCAACAATAAATATACAGGTATTTTAACGGTATTGTCAGTACTAGTACTCACAATTTAATGAATTACACAATTTAGATATTTTGATTGACTTCTTTATCAACTTTAATATTACCAGAAGAAATACTTCCGAGAATCACTCTGTTATAGACATATAAATATTAACAACAAACTAGATAATAAATGAATTAAGTACCAGTATTTTTACTTGAATATATTTACACTTTGTTTAAAAATTCCCATTTTGAGAAAAGTAGCGACGATTCAATAAATTAGAATTTTAAACCTTTTGGAAAATTAAATTGCGCTGCATCTGATCCACAGACTTTCTTCAATAGTTAGGATATTTGTAAAGCTGCTTTCTATTTCGTTAATGCTTTCGACACTTGCAAAGAAGTAATAATAGTTAAAAAGACGTTGACACGCGGACTTTGTGTAAAATCCTTGCTAAAATGTCCTTACTCCTGTTTAATCCTAGAATTGAATACTGTTGCGATTTTTCTTTTAAATGCAAAAGGGTATGTCTCATTTGAAAGGGTTCATTAAGTACGTTGTAACCCTAGAATAAAAGTGTATCCCTAATTTATTTATACACAATTATTCTGCAAAATAATAATATGCAAATATTTTGTAAACATGTTTTTTAGCCAAATTTTACAACTATTTAATTCCATGGTTAAGTTTCAAGACCGATAAACGAAAAACATAATTGACGCTAATTCTGCATACATTAAACATGTCCTTGAATTACAACAAACCGTTGAAATGAACTTTCGTCACTTAAAGAAAATGTAACAATTTCCCCAACTACTAGGACCAATCTCCGAATTTTCACTTCTCTGGAAATGGAAACACAAGGATATTCCCAGAAAACTTTTACTTTTAGATTTTACGATAATGTAATAAAAGTTTGAAACTTTCGCTTCACGCCCCCACGCTAACTTAAATCCTCAGCCACTTAGCACACACTACTATAAACGCCGTTTTTGTTTTTGAAATGGTTTTCATTTGACTTCCGGGCTAAGGTTAGGTGTATACTGAGTGTTTTATTGGGAAATGTAGTTGTATATTATGAAATTGAATCAATCTAAGATCATTTTCATATAAGTGTAGGTTAGGTTAGGTTAGGTTCAATGTGAGTGGAGCGTTTGCTCGCCCCTCCACTGCGGCCAACAGAGGCCTATTGTGGCTCACCCCTATGGGCTATAATTCACCATACAATCCACACCTTCTTACGAAGTCTATGGTTGATTTAGGTGAAGCTTCCTTGAAGTCGGTAGGCTCCAGCTGTACAAAACCAAACGTACGAAGCCTATTCATTTCCAGGGCAGGGCAGGAGCATAAAATATGCTCCGCCGTTTCGTCTTCCACACTGCAGAAGCGACAGTCCGATGTTTGACTCAGACCTAGCTTCTTCAGATGGTACTGCAGACGACAGTGCCCTGTCAGCAGTCCGATTAGGATGCGTAGATCACTTCTACTCCATTCTAGGATCTGCGATAGGGTGCTACCTGAGGGTTTGACTATAAACGCCTTAGAGTGAGCTAACCCAGGCATATCTTTCCAGTGCTGGAGAGTTTTCCTCTCGGCCCATTTCCAGATAGTGTCTTTAGCACTGCTTTTGGCTATGCCAAAGAATGGTTCCGGTCCAATGAACTCGGATTCTGCACCTCTTTTCGCAAGGGTGTCGGCTTTCTCATTGCCCTCCACCCCTTCATGCCCAGGTACCCAGAGTAGGGTTACTCTGTTACTGGTAGCAATGCGATCCAGGGATTCGATGCAGTTCCATACCAGCTTCGAGTCCAGCCGGCTGGAGCTCAGTGCTTTTAAAGCTGCCTGGCTGTCTGATAAAATATAAATACTTTTGTTGACAAGATGATGGTTTACCAACTCTCTTGCACACAATTCTATAGCGAAAACCTCCGCCTGAAAGATGGTAGCATACTTGCCAAGGCTTACTGTGATGTCAACTCTCGGTTTTCTGCTGTACACTCCGGCTCCAACACCACTTGGGGTCTTTGAACCATCTGTGTACAGTACATAAGCCGTCCCTGGAAAGAGGATCTCCCCCCTTTCCCATTCGTCTCTTCTCGGAAGAAGGACGTTGAAGGACTTCTGTATGTGAGTTCTGGGAGAGAGCACATCCGAAACCATTCCGAGAGTGTGGTGAGTACTCATCTCTCGCAGCAGTCCAGAGTGGTCCCATAGCCTCTCCCCCTCGATTTGACCTGCCACCGACATGGCCCTATAGGAGGTCATTCTGGCCTCCTGCTCCAGTAATATATGGAGAGGAGTAAGACCCAGAAATCTTTCCATTGCCGCTGTCGGGGTAGATGACATGGCGCCTGTAATAGCCACACATGCTAATCTCTGTAGTCCAGATAATTTAGCCGCCGCAATAGACTGGAGCCCCTTCGTCCACCAGGCCATTGCGCCATATGTGACCATTGGTTTTATCACCGTTTGATAAATCCAGTAAATCTGTTTAGGGTTCATTCCCCACGACTTGCCGCATACCCTTCTGATATTCCAGAGCGATGCCCTGGCTTTATTGATTGTTCTTTCCAGATGGGAGTTCCAGGTAAGTTTTCTATCAAGGATAATCCCCAGATATTTTACCTCCTCCGCAAATGGAATGGTTACGCCTTCCAGAATTGGATGACGTAGCTTATCAAGCTTCCTCCTTTTTGTAAAAGGAACTACTACCGTTTTGTGGGGGTTCACAGACATCTGTTCCTCCTCACACCATCTGTAAAAAGTGTACCTAATCCTTTTCATTTTACTATTATTACTAACCACTAAAGTTATGGCCTACCTACTGCGTAATCCGCTAGCGGACTACTGTGGTGGTCTATTTTAATGCGTACTGCGCCATTTGTAGAATCATTAATACTATTAGTTTTATCAAATTTTACCGAAAATTTTTTATTTTTCACGAAAACTAGTTTATTTGGCAAAAATATGAAAACAAAGTCATTGATAAAATCACTCGTCCTAACGTCCTATCTAAATTCGGGTTGATCAATGATTTTGCCTCAAATTAACAAGTTTGAGAGATGGAAAATAAAAAATTATCTGATAAAATTTGAAGAACAAGTTGTATTTGAAAAGATTATTTTTTCATCAATTTGAAATAACAAGAACTCATTTCGTCAAGATTTTATTAAATTCAATAAATCAAACAACAGACAGGTATGTTACCGATACCGTCAAAATCTGACATTTTGCTGATTTATAATTTTAAATTTTTGTTTTATTATTTGTTTTCCTTGTTTGTAACATAAAAAAATCTGATGTGGCCAGCACATGACCTCTCGCCATTTTTGAATCAAAAATTTACAGGTTGACACAAAAAAGTATGAAAAAAAAATTATATTTTTGTAAATCTGGCAACAATGGCAAAAGTTTAGAAAATTTTAATGAGATGAAAATAAACTATAGGGTATACAAAATATATGTGTAAAACTTAATTGCCGTTTTGTATAATAATGGCGTCATCACCCATAGCAACTGCCACTTCCGGTTGTGCGATTGGCACCAAAATCTAATCAGATCTAATCTAGGGTATCAGAATTATGTATGCAAAATTTCAAATTTTTTTATTCAGTAGTTTTTGAGTTATCGTTACTACAACATCCATCCAAACACACACACACACACACTAACACACACACACACTAACACACACACACACTAACACACACACACACAGACATCATCGCGAAAATATTAAAATCGTATTCTAGGGACCCCAAAACGTGTTTATCAATTGAAAACTCACTACCCAATTTTTAGCATGATTCCTATACCTCTCTTATCTGAAGGGCGAGAGGTAAAAAGAAGGAAAATGTGAAAATTTAGTATATGATATTAAAAGTAATATAAAATAAAATTTTGCTAATATAATATGTATAGGGCTTAAGCCATTTGAAGTTAAAAATTCCTTGTGACAGGTTGGATGACATTTCTTATCAGGTGAAATGATTTGTCGTTGGGTTGGTATGAATCAAAATTTTAAATTATGTAAAGGAACAGTGTGTAAAATTTTAGTTTGAAGAAAAAAATCTGATGTGGCCAGCACATGGTCTCTCGCCATTTTTTAATCAAAAATTTACAGGTTGACACAAAAAAGTATGAAAAAAAATTATATTTTTGTAAATCTGGCAACAATGGCAAAAGTTTCGAAAATTTTAATGAGATGAAAATAAACTGTAAGGTATACAAAATATATGTGTAAAACTTTATTGCCGTTTTGTATAATAATGGCGTCATCACCCATAGCAACTGCCACTTCCGGTTGTGCGATTGGCACCAAAATCTAATCAGATCTAATCTAGGGTATCAGAATCCTGTATGCAAATTTTTTTATTCAGTGGTTTTTGAGTTATCGTTACTACAACATCCATCCAAACACACACACTCACACACACACACAGACACACTAACACACACACACACAGACATCATCGCGAAAATATTAAAATCGTATTCTAGGGACCCCAAAACGTGTTTATCCATTGAAAACTCACTACCCAATTTTTAGCATGATTCCTATACCTCTCTTATCTGAAGGGCGAGAGGTAAAAATGAAAGATTTATTGATTAATAATTGATAAAAATAAGATGGGTTGTCAAAAATTTGTTAAAGGTATACAAAAAGAAAAAAAAAACTGTAAAATTAATGTAATATCTGTAAAAAGAATGTTATACCGGGTGACTACGATGTTAGGGTACACTCAATAACTTCGTTAATTTTAAAGGTAAAGGATTGAAATTTGGGATAATTATATTAAATCTAATTATCGACATTTCTACAATCTTAGATCGAAAATATCACTTACGGTTTCATTAATTAAAAGTACTTTTAGTGACGGCATTGGTGTATGTTATTTATATAAAAAATAAAATAAAATAAAAAATAAAAAATTGACTTTAAAAATTTTTTTTTCCTGTTACATTATTTTATGTATTGCAATTTGCTAATTTAAATTTAAAACTTAAGGTATATCCAATTAATGGACGAAAATAAAAAATGGGTAGTTGAGAAAAAATCAAAGAAGCCTTAATGAATTATGACAAAAATTATAAAAATTTAAAAGTGTCTAGATTATAAGTGAAACTTAAAATTTAAAAAATATGTTGTGAGTAAGAAATATACGCCCTAACTACATTTAATTCAAGGCCTATTTTTTTTCATTAATAATGTCATTTCAAGGTCATTATAGGAAAATCACTTTTTCTTTCATTTCAGCGATATTTTTCAACAAATATGGTCGTGTGATACATCGTTGCAAAGATATTCACAAGCAGAATGCGATAGTTGACAAAATTATACAGGGACCATTGAAAAGTAGAAAATTGGTACCACTTTCGGAAAAACCATGTGATATTTTCGATCTAAGGTGGTAGAAATGTCGATAATATATATAATAAGATCTAATATAAATATCCCAAATTTCAATCCATTACTTTTAAAATTAACGAAGTTATTGAGTGTACCCTAACATCGTCGTCACCCGGTTTGGTGGAAAGGATGTTGTATTGAATAGAAAAAAAAAGAAAGCAATATTATTTATAAAACAAAAAATAAATAAACAAAGATTATATAAAAAAGGTAACCATTTAAAGAAGACCAACATTAAACAGCTTCAAGGGTGAATAAAGAGAAGTAAAAGGTGGAGAGAGAATGTAAATTTTGGGAGATCTGAGGAGGTAGCAGAAGAAAGGAAGAAAAAGGAAGATCATTAATTTTGTTAAGTTTTTTTAGATCTTGTGTTTTTCATTTTATTTTGGCCTCATTGAATCCAACCCAATTGAGGGAGAGTTTCTCCAGGATAGGAAAGGTAAAACAACTTTAACCAAGGGATTTATGACTTCAATATATTTATGCTTACCTCATACCTATTAGTATTAAATTGTATCTTTTTTCTTAAGTCAACGAACATGTATTAAAATATAGCTGATATTGGCAATACTGCAAATATTACAATAACAAAGCTTTAAATGCTTTTCGGCTTCTGCACATACCGCTCCAGGTTTGGCGAGTTCATTGATAATTAAAACAGGTGAAAGTCGTTTAGAGCAAATAGTGTATATAATCATTTTACTGTGGTTTTGTCTGTAGTGTTGTTGAATGTAGGTATATGCAATGTGGAAGAGAAAACATTGCTTTTGTCCATCCAATATTTCTTTTAACTTTTTGAAAAACCACAGCTCAGTTGGCGAAAAAAAACTCACTAAATCTTTACAAAGTTTATCAATACTCGGTCAAAAATGGTGGTGTCTATTGATAATAATTTAAGTTAGAATAAACGATATAGATTTTCTAAATTTTCAACAGTTTTACTACCATTTCCAGAATAATAAATATTTAATAATATATTAGAACATGCTAAATTATATTCACTGTAATTATATTTGTTATGTTCAAATAATTCACTATTTTTAAACTTGATAATGGACGAGTAGACACATCCAAACAAATTAGCCACACTATATATTTTAACACAAAATTGCTAGTCAACCTGAAGTCTGCCATTTTAAGAAAAAAGAAATATTGGACAGAGTATAGGAGGAAGAAGATGAGATGTCGAGACACACTATCCATTAAAATTTCATCCTGCTCTTTTCAGAATTTGCAAAAAAAACCATTCTCTAATGAAAGTTTGTTTATAACTGCTGCGTACATGACACAGTGTGACACACTGACACAGTGGCACGTAGTAATACACAAGTCAGTGGGCGACGGAAATTGAGGGTCCGCAAGCGGTGGCAGTATGGGCGAGTATCACTACTTATACTTGTATTAGCGTCACTCTGTTGCCAGCGCAAGCATTGTCTTTAGAACCATGATGATGATACCTCGATACTCCGGATACATGACGACCGAAACCCAATATTGCTGTGTTGCGTAAATGACTCAATGATCCATGGCACAGCGCATGATGACACAATTGTGCTGATAAAGTGTGTTAACACCTGTGTTGCCAATGTTGAAGAGATAAATAGCGTAATACAGCCAACAAATATTTCAAACGTCAATTTACACCACTGACATATGTCAATGACTTACACTGTGTGTATTTGCGCTTGCGTATTATCTGATATTTTATTCGATGTAACTAGAAATCATATTATAAATGTTAATAATATTAAATTTTAAAGGCCTGGGTAGACGTGTTGGTTGTTTGTTGCTTGTTTACTTTAAGTCTTCTTCTATTTCTTGACGGCTAAGCTGCCTGGGCTAATCGACTGTTTGCTCTCCGATCAGTTGTTTGACAACTGACAGTTTTATGTCACTGATAGTACCCTATTGTCAAATATCAAATTTCACCCTAAAGTGAGGTCGCAAGCACGGTAATCCAGGCATTTCTCCTTTTGATCTTCTATGGTTTTGTGACATCAAAACTTCAAAATTATGGTTTGAGGCATGTTTGTAAGGTTTGAGCTTATCTAGAAAAAGCGTAAAAATACACAAAATATCGCTGGCGCAATTGCACTTTTTGCGTCTTATTGGCAACACTGGTTGACACATCAAACAGTGTCGCAGTGTTGTTGTATCAACACCAGAAAATAGTGACCATTGCGGTCATTGCGGACCAGTCGTCGAAATCGCCCCACGAAATAACACTCGGCAGTAGATATACCGTAGGTGGCTTAAAGAAAAATATTTTTAATGCATGCAAATTGATGTTAACTTGTTTTACTTTTATTGTTATTTTAATTACGGTTGTGTATCATAATGATTTGATTAGACTACCTAAACTAAAAACATTTGGATTAACCATTATTGGAATTGACTTAAAGCAACTAACGAAATATATTCGAATTACATCAAAATTATCAACCAAAATCTTAATATAACTTAATGTAAAATGTAAAATTTTCAATGTATACATTACTATGAAAAAAAAATGGTAATTACATTAAGCTAAATAAAAACCTTGTATATATTATCTAAAATATAGGTCAAATGCTACTGTCACTTTCTGGAATAAACTCCAGTTAACTATGCCAATATTTGACTCCCAGAGCACATATTTTGCATCTGGATTCTACTATAAAGGAAACAGCAACCATCTGGTGCAATTTTTTAAATCCAATAAACATGAATTAGTAACTTTTCTAGTATCGTAAATAAAAATCGCCAAAAGTTCAGGGTCTTCCGAAAAAAATACTCCGGCCCTTTGGAAGTTTTTAGGTCGGCATTTGTTTAGCCTGTTTTCGATCAATTTTACTAGGGCAGGAAGTGATTTATCTGACGTAGAAGGGTTGAAAAAGAATTCGAAATATCTTAGATCTCTCATAAATGACAGAATAATAATTTCGTTAGATTTGTAAACGATGTTTCGAAAAAAGTTGTTTACAAAATAATAGCTTAAAATATGTTATATAAAATAAATAAATAAATAATAATATTAATCTGCATTATGTTAAGCTCGTATAAAATAAAATTACTTTTGGAATTAAATTTTAAAGTAAGGGCAATAATTAGGATTCTAAAAACGAAATTACTAATAATTATTACTTCCCCGTACATATGGAAATACCAGGTGGCGCAAATTTAATCGAACACCGTTGGGATTACGTAAACAATTATAGATACAAAGTTGGTTAATTGGAAAAAAATATGTGTATTTTCAAGATTGGATTTTCAAAATTAAAATATCAGGTTCGGTTTCAGAGATATTTGGGAAAATCGGTTTATTTAATTAACACCTCAATAAAAAAAACTTCTATAGTTATTTGTAGACCATTTATTATATCATTGTACATTCACTTCTTTCTGAGTTATTGATCAAATGATGAGTTTGTCCATCATAAGACCTGACTCATCTTATTTTGGAATTCCCAAGGTTAGCACTAGAAATTTCAAAACTATACAAGTCCCTAATTTCACATATTGTCCCACCGCCCGTAAATGTAGCTACTCTTCTTACAAGTAATAAAAATTGTACAGTTTAATTATGTTTATTCTGAACACTAAAATAGATATCTAAATCTTCTGTTTTTCTTACTATAACATTTATACTTACATAGATATGGCCAACGGACTACGTCCAAGGCCATTTTCCAACACACAAACACACACACCCGCAGAAGTTCAATTCTACATATTTTAGAATAGAAACATCTTTATGTATGATATTAACGTTAGCAATGGGATTCTCAATTTTCCTTTGATTAAACAACATCGTTGATTATCTCTTGTTTATCTATAGAAGTTGCATTAATGAATTTTTTTAGTCAATACTTTACAATATGTCCACACAGGTTGCAGTTTTAGCTATTTCAATTCGTTAATAACTTCTGGCACTATTCATTTGGATGACTCGGTTAAACGAACTAGTAGGTAATTTGCTTGGGTCTTGCCGATGTTTGTTGTAGTGGCGATGCTGGTGAAAATTAATTGCTTTTTGCACTTTTAGACTTATTTACTTTCAACTATATTTGATTTTTTTTTACTCTATCTATAGCATTTATATCTTTTAATAGTTCCTTAAGAGTAAGTACTATCGTTCTTAAGAATCAAGCTACCAGCTGTTTCTTGGTACAGTAACTGACCTAAAATTTCATTTTTAATATATTCAAGTTCACGGTTTAAATGTTCGACAAAGACTTAATTTTTCATAAAAATAGAAGGTAACCGATTTATTTTTCTTTACATTCTGGCACATTCAAACAAACTAGAACCACTGCCAAATGATGTTTTAAATTCTCTTTTGACCTTGTTTAATGTTTGGATTAGGTGCGATTTAGTTTGATAACAAAAAATTGCTGCTTCTTTCTAAGACACCCTTGTGTAGTTTTGATGTCATCTATTAAGTCTATTTCAATTGCTATAATCTACTATTTTTGTCTTGGAGGTTTCTTATCACCATAGAAGTAGTCGATAAAGATTAGATATAACATGAAATGATGTACTTGCTGGGAGCGATTTTGCGGATTCAATCGATTTATTGCACTTAAAACATTTTCTCTTTGTTTTACGTCATTTATTATTATTTGGAGTATTCAATGCATAAATGCGAATTTAGACGTATCCAGTAGCTGTCGACAGAATCACGGGCCGTCAGCGCTGGCTTAGTAATTGGCCTTAAGGCGGCGCCAGACATGCGGCATTCGGCGAGTACCGAGCAACTGCTCGACAAATGGCACGTAGTATGGATGGGTTCGTCGCTACTTGCCGATGAGCAATTTTAGTGTTTGTACAGTGCTCGTGTAGTTCCCGTTGTTTGTCGGTCTTTTAAGCAACATCAAAGGAAACGAATATTCGCCTTATTAAGCTCTGAATTTGCATCCACATATTCGTTCTTTTGCAAATAAAAGTCTATAGATAGTGGATAACTGTAGTAAGTACACCTATCGTTAAATTACCGGATTATTTTTTTATTATTTATTGTCGTAGAATTAAGAAATGGACTGGTCTAATGAAACAGTTTTTGAATTTTTGGAGTGGTATGAAAATGAAGCTGTTATATGGAATGCATCTTTACCAAACCACAAAAATCGGAATGATGTTTATGATGCTTGGAAACGCATAGAAGTCAAAATGGGACAGAAATACACAGTCACTGAATTGAAAAAGAAAAAGGATTCATTGATGGCATCCTTTAGAGCCTGTTTAAATAAAGTAAAACAAAGCTTAAAAAGTGGAGCAGGGACCGATGAAATTTACAAACCACCGTGGTTTGCCTATGAAAAAATGGCCACATTCCTTCGCGATAAGGATCTTCCAAGGCAGACAAGACATACAGAAGTAAGTAGGTACCTAATTATTATAATTAACAAATTTTATTTCAACAAACACACCTATTTTAAAATAAACTTTTTACAAATATTATAATTTTGAATTAGCAGTATTGATCTTGCCAAGGTATCTTTCCGCTGGTTGTGAAGTACTCGGAAAATTCTTTTCTAATTTCTTTTGCATCCATGCTAGGTTTTCTAGGAATATTTCGCATTGGTAATAGGGATGTCATAGTGTCTGTATTTGCTTGACGCCAAGCGCCCTCTATAATGTTTCCATCTTCTTCAAAGGCAAAGGTACCATTTGGAGAATAGAGAGATCGGGATGACGTACTTCTTCTTAAAAAATTGTGTAAAACAACACAGGCCATAACAACTAATGCGACTTTATCAGGTTGAAGCAACATTGGCTTCCGTAGTACTCTAAATACATTAGCTAATAGTCCGAATGTATTTTCAACAACTCTACGTGCGCGTGATAGACGATAGTTAAATATTCTATATTTACTACCTTTGTCATGTCTGCCTGGGAATGGTTTCATAATTGTTTCTCTTAATCCAAATGCGTCGTCTCCAACAAATACATAAGGCACTTCTTTATTTCTTCCTATCAGTGGCTCTGGTGAAGGGCAGTGCAATTCATTTTGCTCGATTTTTTGAAACAGACGAGTATTTCGAAACACTGTCCATCACTAAGCCGACCTTGGCATCCACAATCAGCAAACATGAAGCAATACTCAGCATCCACTAGAGCCATTAATACTACACTAAAATATTGTTTATAGTTGTAGAATTCAGATCCAGAATTAGTAGGCGCTTGTATCACAATATGTTTTCCATCGAGGGAACCCATGCAGTGGGGAAAATTCCAATCATTGTTAAACTTTTCAGCTACACATTTCCATTCGTTAGCACTTTTAGGAATCTGAAACAAAAAAAGAATATTGTGAATAAGTGATATTATTTTAATAGTTTATTGTTTTAGGAGTTTTTGCCCGAAGAAAGTGGCAACAATAATGATGAAGAGGAAGCTACTATTGCTACTGTTAACACGGAAATTGAAAGACCTGAACGGGATAATGTTGAAAATGACGGTATGTTTGCCAACACAAAATATTAATTTTACTGATCTAATGCAATAATTTTTTAATTGCAGCTTTGGTGTTGCCTTCGACGAATAAGTCTACATTTAAAGCTCCTGCACGAAAAAAGAGTAAAGTAGCTGAAGCACAAGAAATTAAAGATAAAATGGATAATGCGTATTCTTTATTACAATCTGTAACTAATAAACCAGTCAAAGAACGAAATGTATGTTCCATATATGGCGAACTAGTAGCTGCGAAACTACAGGAAATGGATGAGCACACTAGGGAAATTTGTATGCATCGGATTGATAACATATTGTTTGAAATGAAAATGAATTCCCGTATGTCACATACTAATAATGAGATAAATCCTACTCGTCAGTTGAATATTTTATGTAGACATGACTCTAAACAAAGCTCACCATCACCTAGCTCCATGTCTTCAAGTTCGAACCTTACTTTTCCTCAACATTCGCAGTCACTTTTAGATCATCCAGCAGCATTCCATTCACCTCAAGAAACTTCATCACCACAGAATGTAACTCAAAATGCTGATATTCTTGCTGATGAGGATTCTGTGCCTTTGGTAACCTTTTTTACTAATTTTCAATAATGTTACTTTTAATTTCCTAAATAAACAGTTTTAGAAATTGTTTCTCGAAGGTTTTATTTAATTTAAAAATAATTACTTACTTTAACATAATCCTGTAAAACTGCAATGATAGCACTGCAAACTTCTGGGACTATTTCGGAAATAAGTTGTGGTGAAACTTTGAACAAATAGTGAAGGCTTTTAAAACTGTCTCCTGTTGCAAGAAATCGAAGGGTTATGGCAAGGCGCTCATTTGTTGGAATCGATTTTCTCCACTTGGTATCTTTTTTACGAATCATTGGTCCCACTTTTGAAAGTAAATAATTAAAATCATCGCTCGACATTCGGCAAAAATTTTCAAATTTTCCGGATGGTTCCTTGAGCAGATCTGTTATTAGGTTTGTGGCACTATAGCTAAAACAAAAACATATTTAAACAACTGAAATATCTTGTTCAAAATGCATATAAAAATTAAACAATAACTTTAGATTTCAAAGGGCAGATTGAAAACAAAAAATTATCTCCAGCTTTAATACCTACGTTTGTCTGCTTTTATTAAGTGACACCATCCACCATCTCCTTCTTCTGGGCTTCTTCTTTATTTTGGTTAATAACACACTACCACAAGACATTACTATAAAAGAAGCCAAACTAACAACCAACTCTGCATCATTATCCATTGCAAGCCGTAAATGCACCTATATCAATACTGAATATTCGTTATTCCCATAGAGACTTCGTTATGTGACGAACTGCGAATATCTGATTTAGGTGCTTGCCATTTGGTGATTATTCCGCACACACTTGTCGAGTAACTCACATACTTGCCACTCGGCGAGCAGTCGCTCGGTACTCGCCGAATGTCGCATGTCTGGCGCCGCCTTTATGTAAACACTTGTTCGCGCCAGTCCATCGCTGTCCGACAGCCCTCTCTGGAATAGAGTCTATTTTTGCTGCCAGTCGCCCTTAACAGCGTCCCCCTGAATACCAGGGCTAGTGTCGCGGAAACGTCTAAATACGTTATGACAGTCGTTGGTAGTCGTGTGTTACAACATTATGCTGTGTTGCACTTTTGCGCTAACACCTACCCAGGTGTGTTGACACTGACATAAGACATAACGCATACGCATACGCACATAGCACATTTCATTTACACTTGGATCAAGAATAAGGGAGTTACTGTTCTGTGTTTGCAACTGAGTGGCGAGAGTGTCAAGTTGAGGTGTGCGCCGTCCGTGTCTGTGTCAGTCTCGTTTAGTTATGTAATCAATAGTATATTTGCTGTTTTGAATTTTGCATTAGTTGAATTCTTGAATTCGACGTTGATTGAGTGTGAGCAGAGAGAATTAAAAGTTTATTTAGCACGTAGCAGATATTTTTTAGTTTCTTTGACGGGGATTACGTTTTTATGAGATAAAAAACTTATTTTGCAAACTCCCAGTAAAGTTTCGCAGGTGTACTCGCATCGCTTTATTCATTTTTTAATACATGATACATTCTTTATTTACATATTATTTTCTAAAGCCCTGCTTAGAGAAATTCTCATATTAGCACGTTATTATCTTTTTATGTGCAATGTGTGGTCTAATGCTTGTGTCAGTGTTAACTATTTTACTGTCATATTCGTATGACACAATGGTGCTAACACAATGTGTTGACAAACTGAGCTGTGCGTGTGTTAAAGCGTTGACACGTAGAAATTTAAAGTGTTACTCATCACTAGTCGTTGACGCATCTCTATAGAATGAACAGTGACAGCCGTAAAAAACGACCCGGAAACTAAGCAAAATAGAAACGTTCAAGTTGGTTCAAATTTATAGAGAACACGAATAGTTATGGAATCTGCTTCTGATGATAAAAACAAACAAAAACACACATCAGCGCTTCAACAAGTTATAGAAAGGATGCAGATAGAAGGACTTACTATAGCTGAAGTAGAAGCTAAAGTTAAGAGTATTAGGAGTATATACTACTTAGAAATCGATAAAATTGAGGGAACTTCGGGTATAAATTGTGATACAGAGGATTTGTAAACATGGTAGATATGATTCAGGCTTCTGTAAGTCCTTCCAGTAGCTAGGTATGACAATGTTACTTCTAGTTTTATTTTTGCCCGTAATATCTCTCATCACGGTATCTTGATGCTGAATTTTCTGACTTAAGTAATAACGCCAACCTGTACTGAGAGTGATCTTATCCTCTTAGTTATTGTAGCAAAACTGAACCTCCCGTTATAGTTCTATCGCTGATCCATTTTCTTATCCGTATTCTGTTTTTCATTAATACTTCGTCGTCCAACAAAAACATCCGGCTTTGTCCCACATTCATTTTTGTAACGCACCTGATCACAAGCACACATTTATGACAAACTGAACTCACTCATGACTTATTCCAGCGCTGGCCGTGCCCTAGCTGGCTTGCCAGTGACATTGTCACTAACTATTGGATACATGCGAATCAGACTTTATAATAGTATCTAGCTTGGGATTTCTGTTTGTCAATACATACACCATCTAAACTATTATTTTCGCACTTAAAAAATGACAGATAATCACGACATCTATCGTGGGTTGATGGGTATCAACCGGACACAGCCATTTATTAGGATGAAATCCTCTGATAGCGACTAAGTACAACTTGGCTCCAATGCCTTCTGGGAGAGGGGGCACCACACAAATCAAAAACAGAGAGTTTCTGAAACTATATACTATGTGGGTGCCATCCTATCAGCGCCAAGTTGTACTTGGTCAGTCGCTTTTACAGAGAATTTCATCCTAATAAGTGGCTGGGTCCGGTTTAAGTACCTAGAAATACTTATGTACAGAGTAGGCTTTTGAAACTATGCATTCCGACAAAGTACCACTGATAATTCCTATAAGGATGAAACCTGCATTGTAATGGTTAGAGTGTATAGTTTCAAAACTTACTCTCTTTGGTTTTGATCTTTATTTATTTAAATTTAAAATTTCTCTTACTAAAATGTTGTTTAAATATATAACAGTCAATTGTGGTGATGTGGTCACTCTGTACTAATCCACAGAACGATTAAAGGAAGTTGATATAGTTATTTTCCTAACAAGTTCGGAAAGTTATACTTTTCCGCACGCAATTGCAGTTGCCCGAACGACGCGAAGCGGAGTTCGGGCATGCAATTAAGTGGAGAAAAGATACTTTACGCAAATGTTAGGAACAATATTTTTTCTACAAGCGCCTAGAATTAAAAAAAAATTTAGCAAAAATAATCGTTAATGTTGGAGGCCCTTATTTCTTAAATATTGTTAGTTAACTTTTTGTTTTTTTTTTTGTAAATTGTTTCATAATTTTTACAATAAATTACATACTTGTAGAAAAAATCATTAAATTGACTTAAAGTTTTTTAGTGTCTTCGTTATTTCAAATATTTCTTAAATTATTTTAACAATTTCTTGTTACTATGAAATTATTATCTCATGCTTATTTTATTGCAATCAAAAAAATGAGGGGGTGATCCCACCCAACTTTCCGAACACTCCTAGTAAAGTAATTGTTTAATCAATTATTTTAGTTTTTCTGCATCAAAATACATTAATAAAATAAGTTTACAAAAATTAAAAAAAAATATAATTTTGTATAATTTCTATAAGTATTATTTTAAAATTATGAAATATTTCACACATATTGCACTTTTTGATCCCTTTCGGGTGTACTAGTTACTTTTTGCATTTGTTTTACCATTTTCGATAAAACAAAAGGACAACAAAATTTAATTTTTGTTTTATTTTGGTTATAATAATTACAATGTTAAATTCGAAGAGACTAAATTATTTTTTAAATTTAGAGTTTTATATTACCTATCGAATGGTATAAATCCCATTTTAATATCTTTAATATTTTTAAAGTTATTCAATTTTTTTTTAAACTTATATTAAATTTCAAAAAAAAATGAGGAATTCTACAATTTTTTGAATAAAATTTTGAAAAAAATCACAATTATAGAGTTTTTTACTACAAATTTAAGGGTAATTTTTTAAAATTTTTAATATTAATTTTAACCTTAAAACAAATCTAACCTATTTTTGAATAATTTTAAAATCATTAAATAATTAATATCTCATTCAATTTTAGGCAAAATGGGAAACAAACCTTTTTTTTAGGTTTTTTGGATCAAAATGTATTAATAAAGAAAGTTTAAAAAACTTTAAAAAAAATTTTTTTTTGTTAAAAATTCATGGGTAACCATTGAATTATTTTAACTTTTTTCATTTTTTGCTATAACTCTTACAAATACTATGTTAAAATTATGAAATAATTTACACACATAGTACTTTTGGATCCTTTTCGGATATGCTATTTAATTTTTTCATTTATTTTATACTTATTGATAAAACGAAATTACAAAAAATTTTAAAAAAATTCTTAATTTTGTGTATAATAATTACAATTCTAAATTTTAAGAAACTAAAATACATTTTAAATTTAGAGTTTTATTTTATCTTTAGATTAGTGCAAATCCCAGTTCAATAACTTTAATATTGTAGAAGTTATTCAATTTAGTTTAAAATCATAATATAATTTTAAATGTTTCTTAGCCAATTTTTAAAAAAAATCACAATTTTTGTAATAAAATTTTGAAAAAAATTATAATAATAAAATTAATTATTACAAATTTAAAGATATTTTTTTAAAATTTTTAATATTAAAATTTAAGTAAAAAATAATAATTTAATAAGGATAAAAATTGCTTAAAAATTAAAATAAAAACTAGCGGCGAAACTATGCGGAACTCGAAAAAAAATTAAAGACAAAATTTGTAGAAAATTTTATATTCTACAATTTTGATGTTTTGTAAATTTTCATAAAAATCCATAATTTTGTCTCAAAATCTAAAAAAAGTCGCAAATGTCTATATACATTATTTTTCACGCCCTCTAGCGACGAAACTATGAGGAAATCAAAAAAACGGTAAAAACAAAATGTGTAGAAAATTTTATGTTCTACAACTTTCATATCCTGTAATTTTTCATAAAAATGCATTATTTTGGTTTTTTAAGAAAAATATGAAAAAAAATTACTTTTTGATAAATCTGGCAACAATGGCAAAAGTTTTTGAAAATTTTAATCAGTCGAAATTAAACTATAACGTATAAAAAATATATGTGTAAAACTTTATTGTCATCTTGTTAGGTAATGACGTCATCACTTATAGCAACTGTCACTTCCGGTTGTCCGATTAACTCCAAAATCTATACAGGTCGTCTCCTTGTTACCCTAAATATGTATATAAAATTTCATCTAAATCGGTTCAGCCGTTTAGACGCTATCGTGTTCACACACACACACACACACAGACACACAGACACACACACAGACACACACACAGACAGACATCATGCTAAAAATGGTATAAATGGATTCAGGTGACCTCAAAACGTAAAGATCCGTTAAAATCTGGGTATGGTCAAAATATCATGATCGCAATACTTTCCTTCTATACAACTCTGTTGTTCGGAAAGTAAAAAGGGAAATGAATTGGTTTTTTTTGTTTCCATTTATTTTTTTTCTACTTTATCAAAAAAAACCCATTATAATAAGTCATATTAGATAAGTCACGTTTGATTAATAAATAATTAAAATCTAGGCACGAACCCTCAAATTTTTAGTATAATAAAATAAATCCAACAAAAAAAAATATAATAATAATAATAATAATCTCCTTATATTTCACCCAAAGGCTTGTGCGAGGAAGGGGCGGCTATGATTATTATTTCCCGTTCAGCACGTATGTATGTTGTGTGTGTCTTTCCACAGAATTTTTTCCAACATTCTATAAAAAAACTACTAAACCAATTTTAACAAATTTTTTACCAAAAATTGTTTCGGTCATAAAGTTTAAGTGACTTGTTTTTTATGATAATTAAGACACGTTAACGGTAATTACGGGGTCGCCAAAATGAAAAAACAAATACGGATTATTTATTCTTTGTATTAAAATTTTTAAAACATGAAAATTGCACACTCTACATTAAATCTAAAATAATTACATTATTACTAATGTATTTGCCGAATCAGCAAATATATCCGAATCTAGTAATAACGTTGATAATAAAGTTATATTTTATTCTTCTCGAATATTGGAGGACAATAATCCGATTGATTTATGCTGAACATGATTGTAATTAAACGATTTTTGTCATAAAAATGTCTGTGGTAACTCTCCAAAATATAATTAAATACCAAAGGTAGAGGCTAAAGCATAATAGAGATTGGAAAAATTCTTTCACGGGTCTGCTGATTATTGACATTTTTATTGGACCCTAAAAAATGAGACATGAACACAATTATATTTTAATTAATAATGTTGATTGATTATTGTAATTATTTATATTGTATTAGAATGATAGTTCATACGCATAAAATTTAAATACTAATAATTTTTTTGTCATTAACAATTATTTTTTTAATACAAATTTAATCTAAAAAATTAATTAAAAATCTAATTTTAATGCGGGAAAAGATTTTCGTGAAAACTTATCTACCAAGACGATAAAAAAAATCTAAAAAAGACGAATTGATTAAGAAATCCACATGAAGAGGTTTGAAATGCAGAATTTAAAGTTATTGACGTTATCTATCGCAATAAATTCTTAACAAAAAAAAACTCAAGGCTGATTGTTATGTAAAGACTTAAAACTTAAAACCTCATATATACGGAATGCGAAGGCCGTTTGTCATTCTGTGACCTAGTACAAGTCGTTTAAATCAAATTTGCGGATTTAGTGAAATTTTTGGAGTTTCATTTTATCATATGCGACATACTAGTAGGGCGAGGTCGCTTCGGGATCGTTATATTGTCAAAATTTTGAAATAAAAGTTTTATTAAGTCGTCCACTCCACGAGATATAAAATGTTTTATGGCTAAATTTAGAAGATACTTAGTTACAGAGGGTTTTGCAGTGAACATGATAAATTCCTGGGCTTTCTTTTAATATAAATGTTAGATTTTTTAAATTTTAGTTAATAAGACTATTCATTCAAATTGAATGTAAGAGAAACTTAGTAATTTAATTAAACTTTCAAAACATTCAAAGGTTCGGAAACCCTTGAATTCCAACGGCACGTAACTAAAATTCTTTGAACTTAACGAAAACTTTATGCCATGGGAACATTTACACACATTTTCTTTTCCACGTACTTTCCTAGAAAGTGAACATAAGGAAATACATGAAAAATGTTTGGAGAATCTATTTAGACTATTTTTCAAATATTATTCTATACTATAAATCAGTAGGGTGCAATATTAAAAATAATGCAGTGAATTCTTAAATCCCTATTTTTTCATTAAAAATACTGGAGTTATGTTCTTTAGTAAAAAATTAAAGTTGTAATTACTGATATTTAAAAAACTGAGGGAGGATTATACTTCTGACATATCTGGTTCATGCATACAGGGTGCGCCAATTATTTCCACTCGATCTCTAGCACCGAAACTAATGCCCGTATTTATAGTCGGTACTCAAGACGCTGCCGATGCTTGAGGTCGAGTCTGCCATGGCTCAAGCATACGCAGACTCGACCTTAAGCATCGTTACGGACTTGAGCACCGACTATAAATACGGGCATAAAAGAGATATCAACAAGATTTTTTGTAGGGGTAGACAGTGTCACTCGGACTACAATTTTAAAATATTTTGATGTATACAGGGTGGCTGATTTTTGTGGAATAAAAATTAATTTGGTTTTTTTAAATTGAACACCCTATATACGTTTATGTCTTCTGATTCTACTTAATATTAGCTTTACTGTAGTTTTTTGTATTTGTAAATCCGACACGGCGTTGTCAAGTTATTCCTATTTTAAGCAGATTTAATGAAAAAACAGCACTTCAGAAATATTAGCACAAAAACCACATTTTTTTAAAAAATCCTCAAAAAAGCTACTATGATGTAAATGAAACATGCACCTATCACAATAATGACACAACATCTTCACCTGTTGCACAGGGTGTTTTCCGATGGCGTGCCAATAGTCTAGTTTTCAAATGGCAATAACTTAAATTTTTCAAATAGGACACCCTTTATATTTTTCTTTAGTTAGAAGCTCTCCCTAATACGCATTAAAAAAATATAGGGTTTTTCACATCTAACTTTACCATTTACTTTTAAAAGTGACGTTAAGTGACAAACAACATATTTTACACAATTTTTAATAAGTACAAAATTTTACAAAGTTTAATCGTAAGAAAACTACAATAGTGAAAGTTAAACTTTATAGTAGGTGTTCAAAATGTCTTCCATTTTCATCTATACATTTTCTTGCCCTTTCTTTCTTTGATTTACGCACATCTCTTAGCATTGCAGGGGTCACCTGTCTAAATGCTGCAGTAATTCTTTCTTTCATATTTTCTTTGTGGTAACCTCTTCTTTGTAAACAATATTTTTAATAAAACCCCACAATAAAAAATCGCAAGCTGTAAGGCAAGGCGATCTAGGAGGCCAATTTAAAGGTCCTCCCCTTCCTATCCAACGATCCTGAAATTCCCTATTTAACCAATTGCGAACATCTAATTGGTAATGTGGTGCGATAATTTTGAGGTACATTTTGCAAAATATTTCTAAAATCAAGTTCTAAAAAATTTTAAAAAATAGCTCCATTTACAGTCCCATCAAAGAAATAGGGACCAATTACATAATCACCTATTATTCCCGCCCGAACATTCAAAGACCATCGATACTGTGATGTGGTTCTAAATAAATGTTCATTGTGGTCCGAATAATAATGGAAATTGTGTCTATTTACACAACCGTTCTTATGAAACGTGGCTTCGTCGGAAAATAAAACTTTGTTTAAAAAGTTACGCTCTGTATTTATCTTGTTTATTAACCATCTACAGTATTCCACTCTACGCGCGAAATAACGTGGTAGCAATTCTTGGTGAAGCTGGATATGATAAGGGTGATATTTATTCTTTTTTATTATGCGTCTAATTGTGGTATTGGAAATATCTAACTGATTGCTTAATTGCCTTGTGCTTATATTGGGATCTTCAACCATACTGATCATTACCTTATATTCGTTGTCAATAGTAACAGCTGTAGCCTCACGCGAATGTTTTTCATACTTGACGGTTCCTGTTCTATCAAATCTATTCTTTAAATTCTACAAAGTATCCTTTTGTGGATGACGTCTTTCTGGGTATCTTTGATGATAGACCCTACTAGCAAGAAACGCATTTTTTTGACATTCACCCAGTATCCATAGCATATCAATATTTTCTTGAACACTATAATTCTTATTAAAATCCATTTTTTATACACAATACCGATTAAATATAGTAGACGTGATACAATAGAAAATTTTATATTGACAATTAATGCCATAACAAAATATACTTACTGTCATTTTCATAGGTAACTTGATTTCTTATTAAAAATTGTGTAACACATGTTGTTTGTCACTTAACGTCAATTATTAAAGTAAATAGTAAAGTTAGATATGCAAAACCCTATATTTTTTTAATGCGTATTAGGGAGAGCTTCTAACTGAAGAAAAATATACAGGGTGTCCCATTTGAAAAATTTAAGTTATTGCCATTTGAAAACTAGACTATTGGCACGCCATCGGCAAACACCCTGTGCAACAGGTGAAGATGTTGTGTCATTATTGTGATAGGTGCATGTTTCATTTACATCATAGTAGCTTTTTTGAGGATTTTTTAAAAAAATGTGGTTTTTGTGCTAATATTTCTGAAGTGCTGTTTTTTCATTAAATCTGCTTAAAATAGGAATAACTTGACAACGCCGTGTCGGATTTACAAATACAAAAAACTACAGTAAAGCTAATATTAAGTAGAATCAGAAGACATAATCGTATACAGGGTGTTCAATTAAAAAAAACCAAATTAATTTTCATTCCACAAAAATCAGCCACCCTGTATACATCAAAATATTTTAAAATTGTAGTCCGAGTGACACTGTCTACCCCTACAAAAAATCTTGTTGATATCTCTTTTAGTTTCGGTGCTAGAGATCGAGTGGAAATAATTGGCGCACCCTGTATATCTGTAATTTTTTTTCGAATTCTTATTCTCATTCTTATTATTTTCAGTTTAACTAACCAGTTATTATTCCCAATAATGAACTGAAAAAAATAGGAATACGATTATAATACTCGTTCTAGGCTACATATATTTATCTTACGATAAATCAAATACACAAAGAAGTTTTTGGTAGGTTTAGTACCACTTTGGCCCTTCCCATTTCTCGTTAAATAAAAAAGTTGCATTTCGGCCGATCACCCTTTTTGGCATATTTAAATTAAGATTAGAGCTGCATTTTAGCCGGTCAACTTTTTTGGCTTATTTGAATTTAGATTACTTAGATTGCTTATTTATTGGAAACTTGTTAATTTTTTTAGCATAACATACAAACAGTTAAAAGAAAAATAAATATCTTTATCAAAGTTTCACAATGTTTCTTAGAAAAACATTCCAATAATACAATAAAAAAATAATAGATAATAATACACAGTATGTATACATATAATGCTGTCAAAATAACACAATTTTATTCAAATTTAGTAGAGTCGACCCGTTTAGAGAAGAACCCATTACGTCACGATGCGCACTAAAAAAATTTGAAATTTTAGTGCTAGACAAGCCTCATTTTTATTTACAGTAGTTTGGACCAAGTGTGCTGCTTTTTTAATTTCGTTTAATTATATTGGTTATTTAATTAGTGTTTAGTGATTATTGTTTAGGGACCACGTTTAACAGATGAAATCCGCTAACACGTTTGGAATCTTTTTCAACTCTCCGGTGCACTGATTTCAGTAAGAAGCTGATTCGTAGGTTTCTTGTCGGGGATTTTGATACGAAGACTAATATTTAATGAAAAAAAAATGCTTCACTTGTTTATTATGTTTATTCATCTATAAAAAATATGCTGCGTTGGATATATACATCTATTTACAAGTTTGCCTTATGGCGGTACAAGTAAATTTGTGGGCCAAGCTCGTTAAATTTATAATGAGTAGCTGTACTTACAGGTCTCTATAGGTTTGCACTATTAACTACCCAATTCACACTATTAAACATATAACTAATTTACACTACTGCACTTAATTTGGCAATGTAGGAAAATGAACTAGAGTGGACATGACAACCATCAAGCGGAAGAATATGGAATGGGATTTTTACAATTTAAGGTTTTTTAAATGGGACTAACTCTGTGGTATTTTTCATAGCCGTTACCGGATAGTGGAGGTAACAAACTACCAACGAGGCAGGGACGGACTTACTTGGTGAAGTACTTTCAACAATTATATTAGTTATTAGTGTCCATAAACAAATTTTTAATAAATATTTTACATATAGATACCTACATATTTTGCTAAGTTGAATAATATTTAAATCAGCATTCCGGTTATCGAAAAAAAAAATACCAGTATTTTTTATTAGATAATGCAAAACATGGTGACATTTTTGTGGATTGCTCGCTTCATTTTCAACACCATAAAAAAACGAGTCCGAAGAAGTGAATAATGGATACTTTAAGGCCGCTGCAGACGGGGACAATAGAGGCGGCCCGTACTGTCAGCGAGAAATGTCGGCTACTGTAGTATGCGAAAAGCAAACATGGGGATAGTACTAGGTTCCAATAAACCTGTTCAGGGGGGGGGGGTGATATTTGCATTTTAATTAGTTCGTTCTGTGTAAAGTGAGAAATTGACAAAAGTATTAAATAAATAGCGGTCGTGATGGGTCAAGGACTGGGTGGGACGTATAAATGAACTGGCAGCTTCATCAACATTATCCAGGGAACTTGCCGAAGAGGATCAATTTTAATACAAAAGAATATTGAGAACGAGTGTGTGAGGTTAGTATTAAAAAAAGATATGTCACTTTTAAAAGTTTGGATCTGTAAGTTAACTTGATGGCTATTATACGGGCTTTCAAAAATACAAATCAGGAACAGCGATTCCTAGCTTAACTAGTTCATCTTTTAATTTCATTATTGCACTTTCACGCTTTGATTTGTTATCGTAATCAGTATGTCGAATGTTCCAACCAAGTTCAAAATTCATTTAAGTTTCCAAAAAACCATAATGTTATTAGCAATCCACTTTAAATATTTTGTTTCTTTGCATCTTCCGGTTTTAAAGATATCACATGGGATAATTTAACACAAAGATAACTAAGATAATAATAGGAATATTATTATACAAAGATATAAAAATAAAGAACTCTTTAAACAAACACGACAGAAGTTCTCTCAACAGAGTCCAGTGCTCTACTGGCAGCCACAACCTTTTAGGACACGAACAATAATGGTTGCTACTATGTCACGTGACCCGCTACTGGCTCTTGAACGTCCAGTAATCTAAAACTAGTTTGAGTATTGTGGTCGCCAATAGATACTGCACGTTGAAGTACTTGCCGTAACACATTATACGTGGACAGTAGAGAAACAGTTACGGGCAGCGGTCTTTAGAATTTAAAGCGCACTAAAGAAGGGAGGTGTCGATGCGTGAAATATGACATAATGGGTTCTTCTCTAAACGGGCCGACTCTACTGTACATGAATTTGTTCAACGTATTTTTTAAGTCAAAATTTTTGTCCCTTAAATCATTTAATGTTTTTTTTAGATTCTAATATCGATATATAGATTTATTTGTTGTAAGGTAATTATACTTAAAAAAGCCTTCTTTCTCAATACAGTTATTAACTCGAAAGTGTTTGAATGGCTTTTCCCATTCCAATTTTTTTATTTAATCTACTATGCCATCCTTCCACTGAGTTTGTAGACCGATGTCTTTGCCCTGAACATATCCAAATATTTTGGATAATTGGTTTATCTAACCATTTTGAAGTAAAATAATCATGAAATTTAATAAATAGATCATTCACAGGGGAAGTTTCCTTTATAATCAGAAAAACATCGATATTTTCTTCGGGTAAATGAGCCAGACCAGCACACATTCTAATATGATTTCGTACTTCACTTTGATCACGATATGAGAACACTAAAACTAAATCTTGAACTTTGCGTCATATAGCCTGTTTAAAGTGAAAATTGTATCCATGAATTACAGTTTTGGGAAATACTTATCTTATTGCGTTTATTGTAACTACTTTAAAATCCAATTTAAATATTTCTATTTAAAACAATTTATGTATTTGCGATAATGAGGATGATAAGAGGTGGGTAATTAATAGTGAATAACTCTGTAGATTGACCGGCCAAAGTGCAGCGTATTCGTTTTAGCAGAAACGCATGAAAAGGACAAGCGGCCGAAATGGGACCAGTAGATTTTTTCAAAACGGCCGGAGCTTTTGGTACATGGGTCCAATATTAAAAAAAACAACAATGGATACAACAACACACTCGACCAATTATATCTGTTATAATAGAAAATTACTTTATAAAAAAAATGTTTATATACTAACCTTAAGACAGATTTGCATTCTTGCAAAAAAAATGTACTAAAATTAAAAGTTTAATTTGCACATGGTTGTTGGTCCTGTACTGATGGACTACAGATAGGTTTTTCTTTGTGGAAAGTTAGTATTACGGCTGATAAAGACAAACATAAAAAGAAAATAAAATCATTTTTATATAGCTTGATTGAAATAATAGGGGCACACATTATTATTTTAAATGTAGAGTTTTATTTCTACCTGTGTTTAATATTGTGAATTATGTATTCTTCTATATTTCTATATATATTAGAGAGTTGAGTATTTTATGTTTTTATTTGTAATCTGAAGTATTGTGAACTGCATCTGTCTATACGTAACTTGACATTAACTTTGACATTTTACATGACATTGAAGTCAGCTAATTTCAACATTAAGTAAAGAGGAGCTACTTCCACCCAACTTTCCGAACACTCCTAGTAAAATAATTGTTTAATCAATTATTCTTATGAACTTTTTTAATACAGCCTATTATTTCTATTTCAAAATGATATTTTTAATTTTCTCTAAAAAATAGGCGCGGTCTATATATTAAAATGGTTTGTTCTTATGTATAATTTTGGTGCTGTTTTATGTAAGGTTAAATAAAATGAAAGGTAATAAGTAAGTCTCATATGTAAGTATGACAGGAATAAAAAAAGTGAAAATAAGGTTATAAAAATAAAATTTAAGGTGTTTATGCATGATAGTTTGAGTATGGATTTTATTTTGTTTTGACAAAAAACAGGTAGGTGTAAAAAAATTGTTTTTTGATGATTGATTTATTATTATTGGCGGGAGATTTTTTTACAAAAATAAAGAAATAATATTTAAAAAATATTTAAGAAATATTTCAAAAAAGGGTTGAAAAGTAATATAGAAAAATAAAAATTTACTAGAATTTTGAGAGAAGAATATAAAGTTTTATAAAATGGATGTATAAAAGTAACAGGGATAAAAAAATATTCAATGGTTGAAAGAGATATTTGATTTTGGAAGTGGACTAGAATGAATTGAAAAAGGAAGACTAGAGAAGGGTGATTTATAGAATACAGTATTATTTTATTTATCAAAATTTAAGGAGTGATATAATAAGAGTCAGGGGCATACCTGCTAAACCTTCCTCGGTTATTTGTCCTGGTGTTGTCCTATTCCTTGTATCCTGCTGTAGAAGTGATGACTCCTTTTCAGTGATACTTGGGCTGATGTTGTGCTGGAAAGGAAAATTTATTAGAAAACGTTATGCTATGCTTCAAAATTTGATAAATATTATGTGGTAAGTTTAAAATTTGTTAAATATTATAAGGTATGTTTAAAATTGTATTTTATAAAGTTTCTACCATCTAATTAGCCAATAGAACTGATAGCCCAACGGTCTGCGTCAATACAGAGTGAGTTATAAATTTGTTTCTAGTTGGTAGTTGGATTGGTTCATACGTATTTTATTTTTTTCTATACCGGCATATACATTATTTAAAAACTTTCAAGTTCTCTGAAAACTCTGTTTCTATGGCCATGCGAATGCGATTTGATATCATAGATATGCTAGGTTATGCTCAGAAACCGATAGAGCGTATGTAATCAAATTTCTTCTTCTTGGATGATGGGGATATGTAATGTAATGCAAGACTAAAATATGCCGCTAGCGGAATAGATGAATTTTCAGATTGCAGAAGATGTATATTTTCTATTAGATTAAATATCCCAGGTTGATCGATAGGACCTATATGTTTGATACAGATAAATGTATTTGTGTAGGCTAAATATATTTCTAGATAAACAAATATTAGAATATACAAGTATAACAGTATGTTCAAAGATTTAAAAAATATCTTGACATATTTTTATCCTTTTTACACCTTGTAACACACAATATTTTCTTAAAAAAATTATAAAGTGATTGAACACTTGACATCATCTCTGTGATAATTGTATGTTTATTTCACTATAATTAAAAAAACTAAGAGCGTTGGTGTACCGCAAGGATGAGTATTGGGTCCCATTTTATTTCTTATTTATATAAATAATTCGGCGTTAAGTGACCATTCAACACAGCTCTATTTGCTTACGATTTTTTTCAAAATGAAACAAAAGGCAATGTGTAATATATAAAAAACTGGATTATCATATACTTACAGCTGGAATGTTATCATGCAATCTGAAAGTGTACAAAAACATAATCTGATAGTCATTACAGCTCTTTCTTTTCCTTGTAGCATTTTAAATAGGACCTATAAAATTAAATCGAAAATATAGCTAAATAACCTCAAATCTTATTTTAGGTCGGGTAAAAAGGTAAAGTAGTGTTTTTCCCAAAATGGTCCATAATTGTTCGAAATAGATGTTGCTGCGCCCTCTGTGACCCCAGGATCAAAAAAAACGGAGGGAGCCCATTTCAACGTATCGGTCAGTTATACCTGAATTTAATTCTGTGTTGCTTCTCAAGGTGTAGCCTTGCTGGTCCTGAAAGTTGGATTAAGGGTTCCAGGAAAATGAAATAGGAATATTTAAAGATTGGATAATATTTATATAATCTTTTCAATTTTAGGTTATTCCTAGATACAGTTTGAAAAATGTATTCGTCTACGTTTATTATTGTTATAGTTTCTTTCGTGTAGAAGGAATCATTTCCAATTTAAAATATAAAAGTTACTTTATGGTTCATAACCAGTGTGACCAAGAGGCCCACCTAATTTTAAAACTTATGAAACGTGTCCAAATGACAAAATTCAATATGATTTGTTTTTCAAACGGCGACATATTGTGACTACTTTTAAAATATAGAATTTTTTTATATCCAGTAGATTAAATATCGTACGTGGAGTTTATGACTTGATCTCGATTGATTTGTTAGTTTATTTAGAATGTTATGAGGCGTCCCGCTTTATTATTTAGTTCGATATAAAAATTTTATATTTTACTTTCCCGACCTGCCTCCGAGAAGGGAAAGTATTGTGAACGAGCAAAAAAAATTTTTCGAGATAAAGGTGGAAATATCCATTTTGAGGTCACCTGAGATGATTAAGACCATTTCCAAATGGAAGTCTGTCTGTCTGTCTGTGTGTATTCTTCCACGATAGATGCCACACGTTTAATCCGATTAAGCTGAAATTTGGTATATGGGTTTCTGCTACTCGTCGGAACAACCCATTAGTTTTTGTACGAAGTGTCACTATCGAAAATTGACAGATGAAATATGTTATGGAATTTGACAAAAAGCCCTTGAAAAACTCTATTCAGAACAGTCAAAATTATTTCTCCAAATGTCACGTGTGACAAATATAAAAATGTCATAGTTTGAAACTTTAACATTAAAGATCTGAAAAAGTATTCGTGGATACTCGTAGGGAAAGTTTTAGGGCGACACAACCAATGTTTTTGTTTTACGTACAAATATTTACTTATTACAGTACGGGTGATGATTGTGATTGACCTCTTTTTTGTGGTCGCGTATTCAACATTCATTCATAATTTTTACTCTATGATTTCAGTCACCTTTGGTGGCTGTGTGTAATGAAACATGTGGTTACCACATTAACTGCTCCATTACATGGATTAGATACCGGATCGAACCTGAGCGGGAGTTCCCACTTACAGCTGCTTTCTAACTTGTTACTACAATTTTTTCGCTACCATACCTTAGTTTACACTTTTAACCTTTTCATACTATTTATGATAACTTAATGTTGATTTTCCAACAGCGCATATGGTAAGCCCCTCTTTTATTCATGTTTTTTATATATTTAACGAGATGTATTGTAGGTCTGATGATGGTGTAAGCCGAAACTAGTGGCCAATCCTTCCATATTCTAATTTTTATTATATATTTGTAGTACTAGACATTATGCATTTTATTATTCATTATTTGACCACATTTGAGAAAAAGATAACCTATTGGACTTAAAATATGATTGTTTTTAGGAAAAAAATTACCAATCAACAGTTATTTACGTTAAAAGATCGGAAAATAGTATTTTGTAGGTCGAGGCAAGCAGATTCCAGGATGAGCCGTAGGCGAGTCCTGGATGTTTGGAGAGACCTGCAAAAGACTATTTTGTTTAAGACCAACACTTGGCTGGAAAGTTAATTATGTATTTTATTTTATATCTAAGTCGCTTTCTTTGCAGCATCCAAAAATTTCTTCTGGAATTTCACTTTCTATGTTGGACATTTCAAAATCTGAATCCATATTTTCAAAAATGAAAAAAGTGGGACCGGAAATCGTAAAGTACGTAACAAGTCCGGAAAGTACTGATGTTTTTTGGATGAGCAGACAAAATTCTAGGACGAGCCGTATACGAGTCATGGAAGTCTGTTAGTCCAAAAAAACTGTTTTCGGACGTGTTGCGTACAGTATTTTTTCGGCCGCCGTGTAGAATAACAAATCAATGAGACACAGTTCTTTATTATTTTTATTGTAGAACAATTATTGTGCTGTAGCAGCAGCTGCTGCATTAGAAATTTCCATAGTTTATGGCGATAATTGCGACCAAAAATCATGCAAATTGTCAAAAATCAAAATGTCAACTAATTTCATGTCAAATAGCTGTCAGTCGTTAGTTCGTTGCTATGGTAATGATCAACGGCATTTATCAAAACCATATCTGCCAAGAT
Organism: Neocrepidodera transversa; assembly: GCA_963243735.1. Taxonomy (NCBI): domain Eukaryota; kingdom Metazoa; phylum Arthropoda; class Insecta; order Coleoptera; family Chrysomelidae; genus Neocrepidodera; species Neocrepidodera transversa. Next base: position 17,767,808 of record OY725349.1, on the reverse strand, counting down.
TTTTATATTTACTCCGGAGGGGCTAGTTTTGAAAAGTGGAACTGCTCATATTTCAATCAACTCAAGTTTTGATTTAAATTCACGTGTGAATTAATTTCACATTCGAAAAAATTTCAGAGATATAATTCGGATACTATTTAGCTGTCGAAATGCTCATTTTATCAACAAGGATAAACGTAAACACATGTTTCTCGTCCAGGGGCCCGTCAGGACCTACCAAAGTATTAGTTTACCCTATTTGGCCCTATTTTTCTCAATTGTTCATGATTTTTTCCCATTTTTCTCTATTTTTCCCAATTTTTTTGTTTTTCCAAAACTTTTCTATTTTTGACTATTTTGCCATTTATTCCCTTTTTCCCATATTTTCCGCTATTTTTCAATATTTTCTCTTTTTCTCGACATATTTCCTATTTTTTTTATTTTTCCAATGTCTTTCAATGTTTCCTGTTTTCTTTATTTTCTTTATTTGTACTTGTTTTTCCATATTTTGTCCTATTTTCCTCATTTTTCCTTTTTCAATATTTTATCTTCTATTTCCCTATTTTTAACAATGGTCTCTATTTCCCTTATTTTTCTCCATTTTTCCGTATTTTTTCCTATTTCTTCATATTTTCTTTCTTTTGCTACAAACTAATAAATAAGCTTTGGCACTTTTATTTTTAACCTCAATTAATCTTCTCAATTTCTCCATGTTAATCACAATGAACTAATTTGCAGATATTCCATTGTTGCCAAAGTGTGTCATTCGAATTAAATTCGTTTATGTGAATTTATAAAAATTTCACTACAATTGAAAACTAGGTACAGCGTTTCGATGATGAACTGCAAATCGAAATATTTCAGTTATGAATTGAATTTCACTAATATTCAACTCAGCCCCCCTGGAAGTAGATACTTCTTGGACTAGGCCGGAAAATGCTACTTTCTCAAAGAAAATACGTCCGGGAAGTAAGTACTTCCAGGACGGTTGTCGAAAAAAGCTTTTTCTACAAGCGTGCGGAATAGTATACTTTTCCGCACGCATTTAAGTGCGGAAAGTTGTACTTTTCGCACTGATTTTATAAATGCTAAAATGATTAAAAAAATATTTCTTGCTGTTTCCATAAAAGACTGGTATTTCGTCATCCATTTTGGTATATTATAATTAGATAAATATTAAAAATTCACTAATATCAAATTAAGTTGACAACTTGTAAATTAATTCTTGCTTGGTTACTATGATTACTTTCAGCCTAATGTTTTATTTATTAAGAAGCACTAAGAAAATTTTTGTTTAATGACAAAAAACTATTTTTGCTAAATTTTTTTTTTAATTCTAGGCGCTTGTAGAAAAAATATTGTTCCTAATACTTGCGTAAAGTATCTTTTCCCCACTTAATTGCATGCCCGAACTCCGCTTCGCGTCGTTCGGGCAACTGCGTGCGGAAATGTATAACTTTCCGCACTTGTTAGGAAAATAACTATTTGAGGGTTCCCGACGTTCATTTTCCGGTCTTTATCGGCAAAACGTTATTTTCTGAACGAAAAATTATCCAGAAAGTGTAAATTTGCTGGTCGGTCTTTAAAAAATTAATTTTTTGTGTCCATTATTTCCTAATTTGTGTATTGTTTTTAAAAAAACCTCTGCGTCCAATTTTTTTTTAACTTGAATACTACTTGTTCCTTGAAACTTGTTCAATAGGATTATGCTGTAAGAAATATGTGATCCAAATATGTGTCATTAAGTATTTATTCAGATGCATATTTATTTATTAAAGTCTCGCCAAAAAAAGTAGAGTGTTATTAACTTTTTCTTCCAAAGTACGTACCATTCAATTACAATAAATTAAAACTAGGCCTAAATAAAGTTCTTGAGGATATATAAACGTCTAAGTGTATTTCTTGTATCATACACTAAACCTATAAAAAGTTTAAACGTAATCGATTAATTTTGAAAACCAAAAGACAGAACTGAAAATACAACCAGCTTTATAAGGCGCCTATAATATAACTTGATTTCAAACCCTCTATGGGAAAAGTTTAGAAGTGAGTCATTCAGATTGTAGATAAAAAAGATGCCAAAAAAATTGTTAATCTTGTTAAAATCTAGTGAACCGAATTCTAATATGTTTACTTAACAGATTTTCGTTCGTTGTTTGGACGAACATTATATATTCCTGTCCATAAAAAATATCTTACTGGTAATCGTTACAAAAATATATTCTACAGAGAGTTCTACATCCTGTTATAATTTTCATTAAGAAAGTTATAGGAAAACGTCATTTATATCAGTTCTAAATTAGGAAAACGGATAATTCAGTAAGAGGCACTGTAATTGGAAAAACTAAGTAACTGATAAAAGGTAAAATAGTTAAAATAAAAGGTCCTAGATTTAACTTTAAACGACCTACATTAGCTTTCAACATGACAAATTGTCAGACTTCTGCGACCGAACTTAAACTCTTCAAATAATAATCAATCTCGCCCTCTATACTTTGAACGTATTAGTCTTCGCTCATCTTATTCTCTCGAACCAGTTTTTGAAAAGCCCCAAACGTTCAAAAAGGAAAATGTTTCACTGATAAATGATGCAACCGAATCTTGTCGAATTAATAAAGTTTCAAGTTTGAGTCGTTGAGGAATTCCATTTCTTACGCAAAAGCAAATATTAGTTTTTACTTGAATTAAGTTATCTACTAAAGTTGTTGGTAGAATGGTTTGATAATACATATTGATTTTATTAATTGGAAAAAATTTCACTTTTTTATTACATATTTTATTGAAAAATAAATATGTCTTTATATTAAGAAATAGGTATAGAGTATTCATTCCAACATATTACTTTTGTAATATAATTGGTCTCTGTTCGTTAAGAAACGGAACATTAATTTATAATTCCACTCTTTAATGCTCTAGAATACTTCGAACTAAAACTTCCAATATCGCGACAGACAGACCGACAAACCAATTATGTATTGGAATTAAACTTCGTATTTTCATTCATTCAATTTACCTCCTTGTTTCTTTGTTCAAGTTTAATAGTTTTAATAAAAGTTAATTATAATCTTCAGCAAAACAGAATTCTGTAATCGAGAAATTGTAAAATATGATTGCTCGACAGCCATTTAGGTATTGTTTTTGTCTAAATGAGTAAACGTTTCTATATTGTATTAGTTATATTGTCTTAATTTAATAGATAATTTCACGCTATATATCTATGATAGTTATTCAATTTATATTTAATTAGATCCTCATAGTTAGTATGATTAATTCACCCTTGATATAATTGTCCTCTAATAAGAAACAAAACATTGTCACCTTAAATTACGATCCAAACCAGCCATTCTGCAATCCTTCTACTAGAATCCTCTTATTTTAAATTAGACTCCCGCAGTCTTATCTGAGAGAAAACAGCAACCTTGCTCATCCCAAGGATCAGAACACCTAATATCAACCCCCATTAGCATTGACACGGACAACTGCCTAATGGAAACAATCGATTTTAGGTGGGGGTGAAGTTTTTTTCTCAACGTTAGTTAATTATCTGGAAACTAAGAAACGACAGACATTTTACGTTTCTCTTATAGAGTATTTGACCTTTGACATTTGCTACGATAATCAAACGATATTTATGTTAATTAATTACATATAATGAAATGTATTTACATGAAATTAATTAGTGTCTACAAAGCAAAGGAAAATTCTAAACTGAATGAATAAAATCTGTTGTATTTGAAAGTTCTAATTAAGACTAATTATTGTTTTTGTCAGGAGGTCACAGAACTTAATAGGTAATAATTTTCGTTTTTAACAAGATCTTTTTTCAGGAAAGTATATCACGGAACAATTAGAAATTGTAACTTAGTAAAAATAATAAAATAATTACAAAATTTAAAAAGAAATGTTAATGTAATTCATAAAGATGAAAACATTTTGAGCAATTGTTGTATATGCATTTTCAAATAATTATGAGTATAAAAAATCAGTGAAAATTTTTCCGATGTTTATACAATGTCTCCCACTTGACCAAAATGACATTTCACCAATTGGTAGAACATAAAAAAAAATATCCCTAGATGTTATCCAGTGTTGGAGATAATTTCAGTTTATTTTTAATATATGCATAAAAATTATAAATGTTCATGGACTAAAATTGTTACCGATTTGTTAGAGCGTTTCATATAGACTCGAATATTGTCAATAATTGCCTCTATTAGTAATATAGGTTTTCCACTAGATTTGCCTTTTCAAATGGAATTTTTTTCTTCAAAACGGCGTATAACATTTTGTTTATGTCAACGAAAAGCATCATAATCAAATTGGACATCTGGAAAATGTTGGTCTATACAAATTTGTCAGGTTTCACACATAAAATATGCCAAAAATATCTTGCTCAGATGTACACATCTTGACACCTTGTATAACAAATTAAGAACCGTTTTTTACTATAAAAATCGGTTAGTTCTGAAAAGAACTCTTTATTTAAATAAATTATACCAAGTAAAATATAAAAGTAATAATAGAAAAGTCGCCAAAATACGCATGCGATGCTTATGAAGTTTGACATTGACAATGTCACTAAATCAGACCCTTTCGATTGATATTCGCCATTTTTTACCGACGACCAAGTCACGTGTGAGACAATCATTTCTGAAGGCACTGTATGTATTATAAGTAATTTGTTAACTACACAATATTTTACTAAAGGGAACTTTTACTTTTTGGAACACTCTGTATTTTATCGATCTTATTTTTGCTATAATTTTAATTTCAAAAATATGTAAAAATTCACACATTTACAACGAACTGTATAAGTCTCGCATAAGTCTTGTTTCGATATTTGCAGTAGTTTAAAAATTAGATATGCTATTAAAAGATTTCGAATGATTTTTGTTACTTTACTTTATTTTTGCTCTTGTGTCCGAATTTTTATTTTATTCACAATTTTAAAATGGCAGAAGGATTGATTTAAGACCCAGAGCCAACTGTAGCAAAAAGCAATAGAAGATCAAATCGGATAGAACATATAATAGAATCTGGTATTAGGACAAATATACCCAAGTGAAACGAATGTAAGGACAATCACATTTGAAATTTTTTTTGGCCCTTCCATTGATGGAAGCAAGTTTTTAGAATTTTGACCCCCCCCCCCCTAGCCCGATGCGGCAAATCGTATTTTTGGCCACCAAGGGGCTAGCCGCGATCATTTTTTTTCAAGTGCGTCATATGCGATGCGGCAACTGACATTTTTGTGATCGTAGATGCGTAGGGAATCCATTTCTATTACTTGCTGCATCTTCTTCCCTAATAAAATTTGGCCACTTCCGGTTCTAAGAATTAAATCTGCTTAAAAAATGCATTTATACAAGATGTGCTATTTTTGAAAGATCCTCCCATCGAAAAAAAATTTTGAGCGCAACGCCATCTGTATTTTGACATATTTAAAATTAATTTATATCCAATACTAAAGCTCTCTCAGTGCTCTGAAAACTGGCTTTTACAGAATTAAAATATCTCTATTCATTTCCAAGATAACCAGTCTGGGAGTTTTTATTGGTACCTGTATAGGATTATGCTGCATTGTTACTTTCATGGAGGGACAGAAAAAAAATTCAAATGAGATTTCCCCCTACTTTAATTCCACTTAGTTATAAATAATTGCAACGTCAATTTATTTCACGTACAAATGATATTATTGTATCCACGACAGCGATAATTGCTGATATAAAAATTTCAATGATTTTTGTTCACGTGGAAAAATCTGACTTTTCTATCATTTTAGTTAATAAGCCCGTAATCCTAACCAATCAGGATGTACCCTACTACTTTCTTCCTTTTGATAATATTGTATTTTTCTTCTATAACATAATTTTATAAATTACCTAATATTTTTATACAGAATGAGTACGGAACGCTCCAATTATATCAAAAACGGCTTAAAGCATATTTATGAAATTTATTTATTTGTGGTTTGTGAGGGTTGTGTGATATGATGGATCTTCAACAAATATTTACATTATTGTAAGGACGTAGGCTTTCACGGCCAGCGTCAATGTAATTGTTTATTTTCGGGCTGTTAGGGCGTAGTCTTTTTTGGTTATTACTTCCAAACGTTTCGACTGCAACTGCGGCAGCCATCTTTGGAAGTAATAACCAAAGAAGATCACGGTATCCGGAAATAAAAAATTACATTGACACCATCCGTGAAAACCTACGTTCCTACATTAGTCGACTCTTAGGGGAGGAAACTTGCCAGTCAATTAGGAGACTGGAAGCCTTACGCAAAAAGAAAGCCCAAATGCTAAGTTCTCTTACATTTTTGCTATGTTGCTAAGACACAAAACCACAACAAAATTTCTACGTTCAAAAAGAATCATGAAGATACCACAGACCAAAAAATTTTTGTCTAGATGGGAAAAACATTACTAAGAGAGAGAATCCACCAAACATTAGGAATTAGCAATAAATGATGAACAACTGTTCAAAACTACGTTTAAAACTGTATCATTTACTAGAATGAGAAGATTGGAAAAAGACCAATAGAATAACAGTCAATTCTATGGAAACAAGATGAAATTACTCCATTTGGATTAGAGATGCAATTTTTTTGTACAAAAACATGCCAGCATGTAAACAAAGAATATTTTAATTCTAAAAGGTTGACACACAATTTTGAAGTGACAAGGTTTTTCTCACGTTAAATGCATTTTAGAAAAAATTGAATTGACAGTGGTATAAAAACACCCCACTGTGTTAAAATTGAAATTAAAGAGCAAGAAGAGCACTAGAACTAGCCAACATTATCCAAAACAATGAGAATATTAAGAACTACATGTTCGATGAACCTACCAATCAAACTCTTTTCTCCATTAAAATTAAACAGTAGCAGCTGTAATGCTCCTGGTTTTGACCTAATAACAAATCAAAAGCTTAAATAACTGCCAAGAAAAGCAGTATTGTTCCCAACCTCCATATATAACACAGACTAACCTACTTTCCAGTAACTTGGAAGACCAATTAGCCAGCTACTAAGCATATTTAAAATCTTTGAAAGAATCTTCCTAAAAAGAATAGTAAAAGACGGTAATTCCATCACATCAATTGGGCTTCCGTGAATTCCACTCAGATATAGAATAAACTTACCGGATGATAAATGAAATAATAAAGAGCATAGAAAAACGATAACTCTGTACAGCAGCTTTTCTTGGCATTGAGGCAGCATTTGATCGAGTATGGCACGATGGACTCCTGTATAAATTTAAAAACTACCTTACAACACCCCTACCATCTCCAGTTGAAATCGTACGTAACCGACCTTTACTTCCAAATAAAATTCAATAATGAAATATCACCTCATCATCCAACGTAATCTAAAGTACCACAGGGTAGTGTTTTAGCACCATTCTTGTACCTGTTATTCACAGCAGACATACCTACAACAAATACGACAAAAATTGCAACATTTGCTGACGATACCGCCACAAAAACTACTAACGACAATACCCAAATAGCATCAGGAATAACTGAGGAGTTAAAGTGAACCAATCTAAGTCTACACAGGTAGCCTTACACAAACCGTACTATAAGTTGCTTACCAGTTAGAGTGAATGATATATAACTACCAGTGACTATTCAGGTCAAATATCTAAGGATAACGATAGGTAAGAAACTAACATGGAACAGCATATTCAAAACGAAAAAATACAAATCAAACAAATACTTCGTCAAATGGATGGTTTGATCGGATGCAGGTCCCAACTGTCAACCGAAAACAAACTCTTGCTTTATAAATGCATCACTAAACCAAACAGGACCTATTAAAATTAATGTTTAAAGCACCATGGGACGTAAGACCCTTTATACAGATGCATGCATCCTTCTTGTAGAAAATGAAATCAAAAGAATAACCACAGACTACTTTGATTGGCTGCAGCATGACCCAAACGAAGAAACTTACCACTTAAACACACACCCTCAAATCAAGAGACAGTGGTCGACAGATATTTTAAACTATTCAGTATACAAGTGTGCAAGTGAACAAACTGGAGCGTTGTCAATGGAAAACGGTTCCTGTCAACATGTTACGATCATCTAATAAAAAAAAGAACAAGAGGCCTGTGTTAATGGTCTCTCGTTGCCGAGACATGTTAATTTAAATAAAAAAAATCTGATTCAGATTTATGTTCAGCATAAAAAAGTAAACAAAAACTTGTATTGCAAAAAGTTTATATCTATTAAGATAAAAAAGTTATAGGGATTTGAAGATTTAAAATTTATGATATTACGAAAAGTTTGTATCTGTTAAGACAAGAAAGTTATAGGGGTCTGAAATTTTAACATTTTTTTGTGTAAAATGTTATGAAGTTTATTCAATAATTTTAGTTAAACAATGAGCTTCAAAATTATTAATAAAGTTTATACGGTGTGTCCAATGAAGTCGGAACCATATGCGGGATACTTTTTTATTATTAGTTTTATGAAAAAAAGTAGTTCCTTATAAAAAGTTCTGAATGGTCTAAAACGTGAAATACAATCATCAGATATCAAATTGTTTGAGCAGTATAAAAGGTTTGTCAAAAAATATAAAGCACTGTTATTTTTGAGAATATTGACCATTGTTATTGATCATAAATAAAAAGTATTCTCAAATATGAAATATTATCCATCTGCCATGAAAAAAATTATTTTTGTTTTTTTTTTAATTAACTTCTCTCTATGGGCGTTGGTAATTTACCGATAAACATTTATTTTAGGATGTCCTGACAAACCGCTAGTTATATTTTATAAAATACAAGAAATGGCGGCTCTTGATATAGTTTTTATTGTGGAAGATAATTATAAGATGCATCGAGAAGTAGCAGCTGTTTTTAACAATACACATCCAAATAGAAATAAAAAAAAAGAAAGTAGAGGTATAACGGCAATTATTTTAAAAAGTAACAAGTATCATCCATACAAACACCAGTTTGTTTATACATTGAAAGAAAGAGGTTATGACAGCAGTGGCGGCTCGTGAACTTTTTAAGAGAGGAGGCTGGACATAAAACGTTTTTGTAAAAATATACTCTTCAGCCAATTAATTTAACCGCAGCGGCCGTACCAGCTACTTCAGTGACAAAATTAATTGTTGCCCTTCAAGAACCAACGTGGTTTAGTTTCTTTTGTCAACATTTTTTTTTGTTCATTTTTTGTTTTTTTTTTATTTGTTATGTTTAATATTTTTTTTTGTAATTTTTCATATATATTAACGTAATTCTACGGTCTTTAGTTTGCGAAAAATTATCAATAATATTATCATAAAATGTATCAATTTGTTTTTTCAACAGATATTAAACTAACATTGTATATACGATTTTGGCTCACTGTATTTGCATTAAGTTTTAATTCGTTTGAGAGTAGCAAATGATCTCTCCACCGACGTGACAAGGAGGAGCTATTTGGAGGAAAGTGCTCCATAAAAATAATTTTTTTTTGGAGAAATAAACGCAATTTTTTATTAATGATTAACCCCGGCTACATTCCGATAGTAGTTTTGGTTTTTTTTATTTTTATTCTAAATAATCAGAAAAAACATAATCTAACATTAATAACGCATGCGCACAATGTGGAGCACTTTCCGCCCAATAGCTCCTCCTACATGACAGGAATGGTGACCCACGCAACACTCCGTGTGTCGGGTATCAATGTCCGTACTGAACTCCTGAACTGACAAAAGAAAAAAGGCAGGCAATAGCACAGTAAAATGATTATTTTACTGTGGCGACAGGCAAGAGGCTAACCTACCGAGGGTGTTGTCATTTCAGCTATTTTTTACGGTATTTAGCAATTGGACTGGTCGAAAAACGGCAACAGTGTTGAGCAACACGAGTTTAAGGTTGAAGATATACACAGAGTTTGATGAATCTAGCCTCAGGGCACTGTTGTCAGATCCAAAAATAATTACTGAGAACGGGGAATTAATTGTTAAATTTAAAAAATTATTAGAGAAACAGGAAATAAAATGAAGAATGATCCACAAAATATTTCTAGTACTATTTGCTGGATAAATTGGTGAGGAGGCTGAGCCTAGTTAACCTCCTTCGAGGAGCTACCACTGTATGACAGATGGTTTGAATTTTGCTCGTTGATACAAGGAAAGTTAGAAGAGGATCCCTTTTTATTAAGAAATATAATTTTTTACCGATGAGGCAACATTCACATCAAGTGAAACTATCAGTTCACAAAATTGTCTCAGCTGGTATGACAGTAATCCTCACTTTATTATCAAAACTCGCGATCCATATTCATTCAAGACCAACGTATGATGTGGTATTTATAAAAATAAAGTAATAGGACCATATTTGTTTCGACAGTCCATGAATGTTGCACTTTATCTAAATACCACAGTAGCTGTTATTGAATGCCTTGAAACTATTTTCAATAACAAAATAATGCATATATATTCGTACATTTTTTGGCCGGCTAGATCTCCAGACTTAACCCCGCTGGATTATTTCTTCTGGGGCTACTTCAAATATACTATTTACTTATTTTTTTAAACACATTTTCTTTATAACAATTTTCGATATTGGCCTAAATAAAGATATACTTTTGAGTAAAATTCATATTTTTTGACAAACCTTGTATAGGGCTCAAAAAAATTGATTCAAGTTTTAGACCATGCAAAACTTTGTACAAAGAATTACTTTTTTTCATAAAACTAAAAATAAAAAAGTTTCCCCATATGGCTCCGGCTTAATTGGAAACATATATTAAAAGTTCGTCTTGGCAATTGCTAGCTAGCTTGGTTATTAATTATATTTTTTCTTTCACTAAAAATAAAAAACTAACTCGTCAAAAAAATAATTCAAAACCCTTGTATTTACTGTTTTGTCGGAAAGATAATCCTCCTCTTAATATAGGATAAGAACACTTCAGTAGGGTTACAGAGAAAATTGTGTAATATAATATCCTATGAACTCGCATGGAGGGGAATAGCAGCTGCTGAAAGTCATACATTTTATTTTAGAAAAGTAAAATTTCCAGATTTCTAAAAACTGAAAATTATTTCAATAATTTAAAATAATAAACCTAACTGTGCTTAGTCTACTTTGAAATACCATGTACATGTATTAGCTATATTTAGTGGGAAAGTAATGTAACATTTTTTTAACGAATATTTTATAAATGCAGAACAAAACTCATTTTGGATTTAAAATTTTTTATCCAGTATATTAAGTAATTTAAAGAAATATCAAAACAGGATGGACTTGTAAAAAAAATAGCCTTCCAAAAGAGACGAAAACAAAAAAAAATTACTTCCGAGTGCTCGTAAAACTTTACTGCCTATTTGGTTATGCCACGCTTAAATAAAGATGAGCGATATCCTAGCAGTATCGCTACCCAGTTTCCACTGCTCTTCCAGTATTTATTCCCTCATATATTTAACAGGATTAGTATGAGGAATTTCATGGCCTCTCCGGAATCTGGAATGTGATCGATGGGCTGAAGCGAGAGCAATTTTAACAGAACCCACATAACTCAGGGTATAAACTATTGTAATATCGTTATGTTATGACCAGGGTTGGGGTGGTGAAATTAGCTAATTGACTATAAAAGAATATTTATTTGAATGCTATACAAATTATTAAAATTAAAAATAAATATAAATGTGCGTAATTTCTAAAAAAAAACTTTTTTATGTTTAATATGTTTAAAAATGTATCCAATACTTATTTTAGTCAAGAAGAAAGGCAAATTTTATTAAAAGGTTTAAAATATAATTTACTTTCAATTGACAATATTAAATTTAATTAATTGATACTGAATTTGCTTTAAGACCAAAGCCTTAAAAATATACCTTTAAAATTTCAAGCTTCATCCAGAATTAAAAACGATTATTTTAAAAAGTATTTAAATTAATTAAAATAAAAATCAGTAGTTGTTTTGTTATTGTTTTAACATACCATCTTTCTTTTAAAATTAATTAACCTTATATATAATAATATTTCTTTTAAGCTTTGTTTTAAGGTTTAAGTGGACCCCCGGAAAAATTAAATACAAATTCTAAAGTTACAAAAAAAAAAACATGAATTATATGATATCTAGACTAGTATTTTTCTAAATTTTTAGCAAAATCGGCAAGGTGGTTTTTGAAAAAATCAAGAAAAACACCTTTTTCTGAAATCACTCTAGAATGCCTACTTTCTCGGAACAAATTCAGACGCCAACATAGGCTAATCACAACAATAATCGAACAGTGGTTGTCCTCGGCTTAACGCCTCGGCCAACAATTTGCACTGTTGTCCGGTCATGTGGTGTTACTACTAGGTATACAATATACCATTTTCCCAAAAGCTAAAGCAGTACTTTCTCGATATTAACTATTTTTCGTGAAATAATTTATTTTGCTGAAATGAAAATCCACAAATTTTTTCAAAATTTTTGAATTTACGGTTTTGGTCCAAAAGTAAAAAGGTTTTTAAATCATTTATTTTTTATATTTATGTTAAAATTTATTTAAAAGAATAAATTTAAGTATTTAATAAAAATATACGACTCAGAGGTTTGTTTTAAAAAAAATCGAACAAAACAGTAATATTATTTCAAATTCCCGGGCTAGATTTATTTGTGTGTGGAGTGCCCTCTAGCTGAGACACAGGAACTTTTTAAAACATTTCAGATACGTAAACACAGATGCTACTATATTGTTTAGTCAACGGAATGTTGGATGTTGACGGTTCGATGTACGACGTTAAAATTAACCAACATTTTGATGTCAAAATTTTGGACGATACAAATTAACACTTTATTTGGACGAACTATAAATTGAGGAAAGCAAAAATATTTAAAAACATCTTTGACTACCATATTATAAGAAACTTTTCGTTCGACATCAAAACTGACAACACTTTCTTAAGATACTTTTTTGTCCTAAACAAGAATCGAATCTGTAGTCACACTTGAAATAAACATAAAATTAACCTACAAAACCACTTTATAGCTCTAAATATGGTGGCACTATCAAAAAACAAAAATTTTTTACTTTATATTTTTCAAAAAGGAGATGCACTAAATTTTGAAAATCCTGTAATTTGTTAAATAAAAGGCGGCTATGAAAATGGAGTAGGAAAAAATATTTGTTACTATATGCTTTTTGATATTTGAAATAAAAAATTAATAAATTCCAAAATTTAGTCCTACTCATTTTTTTCGATTTTTTCAAAATCCTGTAACTTTTCTAATAAAAGGCAGCTATGAAAATGGAATGAGGAAAAATTATTTGTTTTTATATGCTTTTTTAACATCTGAGATAAAAAATTAATACATTCCAAAATGAGAGAAAAAATATGAATTATTTTTCAAATACAACCAGTAGCGCATCGGCTGTCGCCGCGTCTGTGGAAAACATTTTAATTTGAAAATGGATACTTATAGTTTAATAATGTACAAATTGAATAAAAAAAAATGTATCTGAATATCTTTTTTCGTTCCTTTGGAATTAATTCTTGGAAATAAAGTATAAAATCAGGTCTGAAAGTGTAATACCCCTTAAGAAGACATTTATTTCATTAGGAATTCCCTTTTTTCGAAAAGACAACAGATATTTTGCATACTAATATTTGACCTCTAAATTTGGTCAAAATTCTTAACAAACATGTATGATACCAGGCAAAAACAATTACATTTATTTACTTTTTCCTAGAACCTAAATAATATTTAATAAAACAAAATTATCGACCATTACTCATTTCTGGATAAATTTAACTGGAATATTATCCAGAATTCACAAAATAAACTAATAGTTTCTTTAAATTTAATAAGATTCATTTTAATTTATACTATACTGTATATTTTATCATTCCACAATCTAAAATTAGATTTATTATTCTTTTCGTGCGTCATTGGGTTTGAGCCGCGTGCAAAAGTACAGGTTATAAATAATAATTTATCCTATCTCCTTTTCCCTAAGCAATATAATATTGATAAGAGCGACAAGCGCAGAAATACCTCTGATCACTGAATAGGTCGATTTTCATACTAGAAAGAAGAAAACCGTTACAACTCCCCACTTATAAATCTCTTGGCATTAAAAATAGGAAAAAAGCTCAGAACAATTCAGTATCTAATAAAAGGAGTATCTAATTGTCTCATCATATCTATCAGAGTTCAGTCGACATATCATGTCTCGGCTTTATAAAATGCGGTTGACCGCACCCTAATAATCTAATAATTATCACTATATTTTCTGAGGTTTCTAAATGTACATAAATTGTAAATATGTCTTGTATAAGTGAGGGCAGTTACTCTATAATAATAATAATAAATTGTAATAAAATATAATAACTAATAATTTTGATTTGATAATAAATGGGTGAGTAAATAGCCCTTATAGAGTTCACTTAAATGATTTATTTGAATATTTTTGTTAATATACTAAATAAATCCTTGATACTCTGTATTAAGGTTGGTACACCTAGTATAATTATTCCACACTTATATTGATTCATAATCATATTTGTTCAATTTCATTTGTATATTTAGTGTAAAATATAACAAAGATAACTTGCCTCCACTTTTTTTTATTATTTTTATGTATACTTAAGTTGTTGGTTAACATTATGAAAAAAAGTTATTCTTGATAAAAAGTTATACATCGTCTCAAACCCAAAATATAATAATAAGATATACCTTTATTTTTGACAATTTCAAAAACTATTATTTAGAACTTAAAACTGGGTATTCAAAATTTACCCACGTCTATCTAAGTAACATCAAATAAAACTAATATGTTATTATGTGATGGTAGAGAAAAATTTTGAAAAAATAAAAATTCTAATTTTTAATGCAAATTCAAATGATTATATACCTGAACGTACTTTTCAATTCTGATCAACTCTTTCTTTTAACAATTTTCGATATTGACAAAAATAAGTGTAGTTTACTTGTATATTTCACTTTAATAAATCATATTTTTTAACACACCTCGTATACCACTAAAAAAATCGGCTGTGTCACCCCAGGACTTTCCCGGCTCGACCGTAGAGAATATGTTATTTATTATTATTATTATTTTAATTACAAAATACTAAGCATTACATTGATTTATGGAACACATTAAAAATAGCGAGCTGATGGTGAATTAATATTTCAATGTTGGTAATGACATAAGCTGCGCATGCGCACGTTATATATCATACTGCTACAATTAGGATCTCCTAAAATCATGTGTGAAAACTATTGAGAATTCGGGAAAAATTTTCATACAATAGTTGTAGGGAATTTTAAATGTGTATTTTTCTCGCCATCTAGCGGCGAAACTATGAGGAATTTGATAAAAGTTGAAAATTAAAGTTAAAGAAAATTTGATGCTTTACAACTTTGCACAAGAAAATTTTGCACTAAATGCATTGTTTGTCCTCAAAATCAAGAAAAAATAGAGAAAACACACATGCACATTTTTTACGCGCCCTCTAGTATCGCAACGATTGGAGATTTTGGAAAAAGTTTGAGACAAAAGTTATAGAGAATTTTAGGCTCTAAATTTTGCACTAAAGTATATTTTTTGTCCTCAAAATCAAGAAAAACTAGAGAAAACCTACATGCACATTTTTACGCGCCCTCTAGTGGCGAAACTATTGGAAATTCTGGAAAAAGTTTGAAACAAAAGTTATAAAGTTATAGTCTAGTGGCGCAACTATTGGAAATTTTGGAAAAGGCTTAAGACAAAAATTGTAGGTAATTTTATGTTCTAAAACTTTGTACTACAACATTTTGCACTAAAATCTATTGTTTGTCCTTAAAAGTTAAATAAAGCAAAAAATTGTTATACATGTATATTTAACCAATGTCGGTCTTGAGGACCCTCCACTGTACCAATTTAAACCAAAAACTAATGGTCGCATTCTAGGCACACACCGACCCTCCATACCAAATTTCAGCTTTATTGGTCAAACGGTTCGGCAGTTATCGTGGAAGATTACACACAGACACACAGACATACAGACAGACCATACGCTGGAAATGGTCTCAATCATCTTGGGGGACCTCAAAATGGATATTTCCATCGATATCTCAATTTTTTTTTTTGCTCGTTCACCTTACTTTCCCTTTGATGGGTCCGTTAAATTAAAATTGATATCTGATGATCGTATTTTAGGTTACAGATCCTGCATAACTTTTTATGAAGAATAACTTTTTTTGCATAAAATTAATGATAAAAAAAGTTTCCAACTTAAGCAAACATACACTTCTCTATTCTTTTTTGCATATATTATGTATTTAAAAATACCCACATAATTTTACTATAAATACGCTATCGCTAAATTTATTATAATATTGGGTCAAATTTGCTGGATCCCGTCCTATCCATTCGAAATTATCTCTCCGGTTTGCTAAGGACGAAAATGCGTAAAGATGATAACTATCGATAAGCGTGGACGTTGGAATTGATTAGATTACATTGTGCCTGACATTGAACCAGTTATAAAATTAATATCTCTTTGATATTATAAGGGATGAAGCATAATCAAATACCCTGAACCAAGACATAATCAATATTGTTTATATTAATTTATAAACGCAATTAATAATCTCAATTTAAGTTTATACACAATTTTCTATTCATAATTTTAAATATCAGTAATAGCAATTGTTACTTGCTAACTTGATTATCTGTTGTTATATTTTTAATTAAAGAATATATACTTGGCGCAGTCAGTAGGAATTGCACAAGTTACAGAAAACACGATTAATAATTTGCATCTAGCAGATTTGTGGTTTTTCGCTTAACTTTCCTGTTTTTACGACTTAAGTGAGGATTACAAACTTTCGAACTCTTTCCATTCTGTGACAAGCACTTCCAGAACTGTTTCGTTCTGTGGAAATTCCCTTTAGTAGAAATCCCAGTTTCCTTCAAAGGTTCTAAAACTTTTTCTGGAAAAATTGTAACTAAAAATCTACAGTATCCTTCTGTGAAAGAGCAAAATTTCCATTGACCTTTTTCTTCCCTTATGTAGACCAGAACAGAATTAGTATTAAATATTAAATTGCTTTTTTATTAAAATAAACAATATATAAGTAATTGTTTATTATTTAACAATATTTCTTTAGAAAAAAATAAACTAGAAATGGCTCTATTAGCAAGTATAAACTTCAGTATTTTTATATATTTTTTTTTGTAAAAAATTTAGTCTTTATGCAGACAATAATAGTAATGAAGTGAAGCAATAATTAAATAAAACAATTTAAAGGTGTGAAATAGACTCGAAATTTGTATGTAATAATAAAAAAATTGTTTAATTTTAAGATTTTCAGACAAATGAGACTTCCAATTTCTCATACCAGTATTAACTAGAAGTAGATCTTAGGAAAATGATGGTATATTAAATTTTGGTAGTAAATTAAATTACTAATGAACACGGTTATTTAAAAATAGCACTATAAACCACAATGATAAAATAACCCCTAAGAGACATACTTTTATTGTAGGTTATTCTCCCAATAATAAAAAATAATTTACTTTTGAAGAAACCAAATCGCATATGTTACGGAATTTAAAATTTAAAAAAAAACTGTAAGAGCAAATAGATACAAAATAATTTCCTAAATTAAACCGAACTAAAAAAATAACTTAACCCATAAATAATCAATTTTTAAAAACAACATATACAACAAAATGTCAACAACAAAATTTCAAAAATGTAGGGCAATATTTTAGACCGATCCAATTTAATAACCAACAACAATATTTATAGCAATTTAGAAGTAAACTTTATTTTCATGTTCAATTAAATCCAGAACCAATATTTGGCTAATTTTGGTCCACACCCAAAACCGGATTCTATATCAACAAAGTCAAGAAATCCCACAATTTAAAACCCAATAAATTTTAACCAAAATTATCTAACAAAAAAAAAACAATTTTGAAATAAAACTATACTTATTTAGTTGGAAAAAATATACACCTTCATGTTCTCACCAAAAGAACTCCAAGTAAGAAAAAAAATGTATTATGTTGCATATATTGAAGATCTTCATGCCTTAATAAAAAATTTTCATGGCACCAAAAAAAAAAGACTTTTTCAAGCTCAATGCTTAGATTGCTTAACAAAGCACTAAGCACAGTGGTTAGGGACACTTCTGCTATAAATACTAAAATAAATACTTAAGGGTACCATCCGCTTTAGATTTATAGTGCTTTAGTAAGAGTTTCGTACTTTTACTCTCAATATTTTATTTTTGATATTAAGAAAAAAATTCTGACATAAATGAGTCCATAAAACATAACTACGTGCTATGGTCAGAACAGATTTTTTTAAATAAGTTTCAAAAAAAGTTTCCATGGTACCAACAGTAAAGAATATTTCGAGAACAAAAGTGCTTAGAAAGCTTAGCAAAGCAAGAAGCACAGTGCTTAGGGACAGTTCTGTTCTAAATACTAAAATGAATACGTTACGTTACGTATTACTAAACAAGATATATTTGGTCAATTTAGATCATTAAATGCTAATAAAAAGCGTTCTCTAAAATTTTTAAAAGTGGTTCATAAAATGCAATCTATTAATTGCCAAATCAGCACATCGAACAGGTAACGAGTTTAAAATTACACCAAATCGACATGAATTTCAGAGAGGTCCCTTCGTTTTTAGGCACATTTCGGCATATAAGAAATTGATAGTGGCGATAAAATATTTATAATTTTACGAAGACAGTCAAGTTGTTTCTACATAATTAAGAAAAAATCGGCTGTGTCACCCCAGAACTTTCCCGGCTCGACCGTAAAGAATATGTTATTTATTATTATTATTTTAATTACAAAATACTAAGCATTACAATAATTTATTGAACACATTAAAAACAGCGAGACGATGGTGAATACGTCTATCGAATTGGTATTTCAATGTTGATAATGACATAAGATGCGCATGCGCACGTTGTATATCACTCTGCTACAATTATGATCTCCTAAAATCATGTGTGAAAACTATTGGGAATTCGGGAAAAATTTTCATACAATAGTTGTAGGGAATTATATGCTTTACAACTTTGCAGTGAAACATTTTGCACTAAAGAGCATAATTTACCTCCAATTGTAAAAAAACGGAAAATTATAAATGTGTTTTTTCTCGCCATCTAGCGACGAAACTATGAGGAATTCGATAAAAAGTTAGACATAAAAGTCAAATAAAATTTGACGCTTTACAACTTTGAACAAGAAAATTTTGCACTTAAATGCATTGTTTGTCCTCAAAATCAAGAAAAACTAGAGAAAACCTATATGCACATTTTTTACGCGCCCTCTAGTGGCGCAACTATTGGAAATTATAGAAAAAGCTTCAGACAAAAGTTGTAGGGAATTTTATGCTATAAAACTTTGTACTATAACATTTTGCACTAAAGTGAATAGTTTGTCCTTAAAATTTAAAAAATGTAAAAAATTGTTACATGTGCATTTAATCAATGTCGGTCTTGAGGACCTTCTACTGTACCAATTTAAACCAAAATCTAATGGTCGCATTCTAGGCACACACCGACCCTCCATAAAAAATTTCAGCTTGATTTGTCAAACGGTTCGGCAGTTATCGTGGAAGATTACACACAGACACACAGACACACAGACACACAGACACACAGACACATAGACACACAGACACACAGACAGAGCATACGCTGGAAATGGTTTCAATCTTCTTGGGGGACCTCAAAATGGATATTTCCATCGATATCTCGATTTCTTTTTTTTGCTCGTTCACCTTACTTTCCCTTTGATGGGCCCGGGAAAGTAAAAATGGAAAATTATAAATGTGTATTTTTCTCGCCATCTAGCGGCGAAACTATGAGGAATTCGATAAAAAGTTAAACATAAAAGTTAAAGAAAATTTGATGCTTTACAACTTTGAACCAGAAAATTTTGCACTAAAATGCATTGTTTGTCCTCAAAATCAAGAAAAACTAGAGAAAACTTACATGCACATTTTTTACGCGCCCTCTAGTGGCGCAACTATTGGAAATTCTGGAAAAAGCTTAAGACAAAAGTTGTAGGGATTGTTATGCTCTAAAACCTTGTACTACAACATTTTGCACTAAAGTGTTTTTTTTTGTCCTCAATATCAAGAAAAACTAGAGAAAACTTACATGCACATTTTTTACGCGCCCTCTAGTGGCACAACTATTGGAAATTCTGGAAAAAGCTTAAGACAAAAGTTGTAGGGATTGTTATGCTCTAAAACCTTGTACTACAACATTTTGCACTAAAGTGTTTTTTTTTGTCCTCAATATCAAGAAAAACTAGAGAAAACTTACATGCACATTTTTTACGCGCCCTCTAGTGGCGCAACTAATGGAAATTCTGGAAAAAGTTTGGAACAAAAGTTGTAGGGAATTTTATGCTATAAAACTTTGTACTACAACATTTTGCACTAAAGTGTATAGTTTGTCCTTAAAATTTTAAAAAAGTAAAAAATTGTAACATGTGCATTTAATTAATATCGGTCTTGAGGACCTTCTACTGTACCAATTTAAACCAAAAACTAATGGTCGCATTCTAGGCACACACCGACCCTCCATACCAAATTTCAGCTTTATTGGTCAAACGGTTCGGCAGTTATAGTGGAAGATTACACACAGACACACAGACAGACCATGCGCTGGAAATGGTTTTAATCTTCTTGGGGAATCTCAAAATGGATATTTCCATCGATATCTCGATTTTTTTTTTGCTCGTTCACCTTACTTTCCCTTTGATGGGTCCGTGAAAGTAATAATGACTCGTTTGTATTTGGCGCATAGCCTTTTTTTAAAACACATAAAATAGTAGTAGATGATCCGCACTAGAAACGACCAGTGGCGGCTCGTGAACTTTTTAAGAGGAGGCTGGACATAAACTTTTTTTATTCTACGGTCTTTAGTCTGCGAAAAATGATCAATAATAATATTATCATAAAATGTGTCATTTTGTTTGTTTCAATAGATATTAAACTAACATTTTATAAACGATTTTTTCCCATTGTATTTGGCATTAAGTTTTAATTTGTTTGATAGTAGAAAATGATCAGGCGACAGCACAGTAATAGTAGATTACATACCGTGGCGGGAAATGCATCATTACTGTCGAGGGCAAATATAGATCACCGAGGCGCTCGCGCCGAGGTGATCTATTGCCCGAGACAGGAATGATAATTTCCGCCAAGGTTTGCATACTGTTTTATTCACAATCATTTTATTTCAATCCAAAATTTTGAATGAATATATATTTATTGTTTTTAAAAGCGTGTCATATGTGACATGTCTATTAAAATACTCTAGTCAAGTTTTCTTTGAAATCAAAATACTTTGACATTTAAATATTACATGACATTTTATTTTTGTACTATCAATTTAAAAAAAATAAAAATGGAAAATGACAAATTATAGTCACAAAACATAACGATTAACATTAAAATAAATAAAATAGGTTTTGGAAATACGTATAGTTTATTAAAGTCCTGTTACTTTATTGTTTTAACTAATAATACTATTTCTCGCTTTCTGATGATATGATAGGAATGGAGAAATCTATCCGGATCACGGGCGGGAAGTAACAGATATCACTTCCCACCCGTGGGCAGAAAGTAAAGTTTGTAATAGCTTATTTCCCGCCCTTTAAAAAGTGTGTAATTGAGCTATAACATATACGATTGTGAATAAAATGATTATTTTATAATAGCGTCTATAGATACCAATTGCAATTCAAGTGCCTACCGCTGTTGCAAGGTCTAAGTGTTTTATTGACTTAAAAAAAATATTTATTTTATTAAAAGAAGTCTTGACTATCTAAAACTAACCTGTGTAGAAAAAAATATTAAAATTTTTTTTCTCGGGATTCAAACCAGGAAGTTTTATGTATAAAGCATGCACTCTAGCACTGGACCACATCGTATCACAATAATATACAGGGTGATTCACGACCGACGCCACGGAGATTTATGGCTTAATGGCATATATTCGTCAACTTATATTGCGGTGGTATTATGTAAGTCAATAAGGACTACATTTTGAAAATATTTAGAAATATACAGGGTACTCCACAAAAAAGTAACGTATCAAAGTTATGATTTTTTAAATGGCACACCCCGTATATTATTACATATTCGAACTGTACATAAAAAATAAGCTATATTTTCATAAAGGTTCCCTATACCTACATACAGAGTGTTCTAAGTTATGTCCATTTTAATTAAAATGTAAGGTTTTAGAAAAAAACTAATATCTGCGGATACAACCAATTACAATAAATTTACTGTTAGATTTAATTAAAAGACTGTTTCCTTAGTCTATTTATTGATTCAGTGATACATTTTTCTTTACAGTATGTTTATAATTTTAAGTTCAATTAGTAGAACATTCGCACTGTAATATTCGGCTTATTTTAAATGGAACACCCTGTATTTTATAAGCCTATCGTAAAGCTAATTTAATTACCTTTCAACTTTTATAAGGGTTTCCGTTACTTAAATCGTCAAGTTTAGAACTTGTTTAGATATTTTTGAAATTTGTTTTTTTTTTATAACAAATGTACAAGTAAATATCTTCCTAAAATGTCTAACTAATGTCTTTTTGCTAATTGTGTAGCTGTTAGAATTACAGATATTTGTAATTTACAGATTAACATGTATTAATATGTGGTGGTACTATATCATAATCCAAAAGAAATTAGGTGTGCTTTGAAATTGACGTTGCTGTCAAAATGTTGCAATTATGCACAAATTGTCAATGTAATGTCATTAGTTCTTTATACTTGGACTGTGTTATAAGCTGAAATATTTTCAACGTTACCATGGTTAATTCACAACAAGAAAGAATTGACATGGTTTTAATTATTGGTGAATGTTACGAAAATTGTTTACTTGCTTCAAGAGTGTACGCAGAAAAGTACCCCGACCGCGACCACCCAAATAAAAAAGTTTTTGAAAGGTTGATTCGAACATTTCGTGATACAGGCAGTGTAGCTTATCCGAAACAAATAAAAGTAAAGCCTGTTACAAATGATGATGATAACGAGTATTTAGTATTAGGTTCCGTTATTGACAATTCAAATACCAGTACAAGACAAACAGGAATTTTTCAGTATAGTGTATGTAGGATCTTACTAAAACATAAGTTCCATCCCTATCATATAGGTACAAATGCATCAAAATTTATACGGCACAGACTTCCAAAACCGTATTGATTATTCCTTATGGGCACTTGATCAAGTTAGTGAAGACGATTTTTTTTTTGAACATGTATTATTTACGGATGAGTCAACATTCCACAATAACGGCTTAGTGAATCGGAACAATTTTCATTATTACAACACCGAAAATAAGCATTTATTCAGTACTACTGATCGTCAAAATCGATGGAGTATTAATGTGTATGGTGGAATTATTGCCGATCATGTTATTGGTCCTTATTTTTTCAATGGTAATTTAGATGGCCCGAAATTCTTGAGATTTTTAAAGAGACATTTTTGGATACTTTTAGAAAATATTCCTTTGACAATTCGGCGAAAGATGTGGTTGCAATTAGATGGAGCTCCTGCACATTTTGCACTTGATGTTAGAAATTACCTAGATAGAAAGTTTCCTGAGAAGTGGATCGGGAGAGGTGGACCCATTAACTGACCTCCTAGATCTCCCGACCTAACTCCCATGGACTTTTTCTTATGGGGCTATATTAAAAATTTAGTTTATACCGCACCCCCCACCACTGCAGATGATATGAAAATACGAATTAAAAATGCTTTCGAAACGGTCACTCCTAATATGTTACAAAATGTAAGACATTCATTAGAAAAAAGGTTAATAATGTGCACTCAAGAAGATGGGCATCATGTAGAACAGTTATTATAGTATTTTTTTAATCTGAATCAATTATTATTATATATTTCAGTTTTCGTTATTTATAAAATTTCATATAAATGTTTTGATTAAAGTTACTACTTGTACAAATGTTATAGGAAAACCCAAATTTCAAAAATATCTAAATAAGTTGAAAACTTGACTTTTTAGGTATCGGAAACCCTTATAAAAGTTGAAAGGTAATTAAATTAGCTTTACGATAGGCTTATAAAATACAGGGTGTTCCGTTTAAAATAAGCCGAATATTACAGTGCGAATGTTCTACTAATTGAACCTAAAATTATAAACACCCTGTAAAAAAAATGTATCACTGAATCAATAAATAGACTAAGGAAACAGTCTTTTAATTAAATCTAAGAGTAAATTTATTGTAATTGGTTGTATCCGCAGATATTAGTTTTTTTCTAAAACCTTACATTTTAATTAAAATGGGCATAACTTAGAACACTCTGTATGTAGGTATAGAGAACCTTTATGAAAGTATAGCTTATTTTTTATGTACAGTTCGAAAATGTAATAATATACGGGGTGTGCCATTTAAAAAATCATAACTTTGATACGTTACTCTTTTGTGGAGCACCCTGTATATTTCAAAATATTTTTAAAATGTAGTCCTTATTGACTTACATAATACCACCGCAATATAAGTTGACGAATATATGCCATTAAGCAATAAAACTCCGTGGCGTCGGTCGTGAATCACCCTGTATAATGAAACTTTCAATTTAACGTACAAACCGATGGCAACAGCGGTGGGCACTTGAGTTGCAATTGTGATCTAGACGCTTTTTTTATTTTAATATTGTGGCGACAGGCTAGAGGCTAGCCTACCGACAGTGTTGTCATTTCAGCTATTTTTTACGGTATTTAGTAATTGGACTGATCGAAAAACGGCAACTGTGTTGAGCAACACTGTCATCTGTCTAATGGATGAAAAGTATTTAATATCAAATATCAAATTTAATATATTACAAAATATATCTCGAGCGGTTTGCCTAAAAAATTCCTGGACAGACTATGATTAATTAAAAATTGAAAAATGACCTTTTATTCAATTTTGAAATGCATGCACTTATGAGTTTAACGAATAAATTTAATACCAACCGACATTATGAAGCCTATAGAAGAAGCAAATGTTGGTTTGTCTATTTTTTTTTCTGGCGTTACTACTGGGTAGGCAGGTATAAAAAGGTAAATCGATAATAGTTATTTTCACATAGGTATAATAAATGAATATTATTTCAAAATGAGCTCTATTTAATTGCGAATACGATGATATAGGGTTGTGTGTACAAAATCTGGCTTGAACGACGGTTGTTGAGTTATGAAAGGTGAACATTTTGTGCTTGCGGAAAGAAGTACACTGTTATATTCTTTCATTGTAAAGTAAATATAGAAGAAATATTTAATATGATATAATAATTTTGAAGAATCATATATTATACTACTACTGTATTCTTCGAACTGAATATTCTAAATTCTTCATTTCCAAAAACAGTCACCTGCTTTTAAAACGTGGTATGGTAACGAACAAAATCGAGTGTTGCTTCAGTTAGCTCAATTGTCTTGTATTTAAAATTCTTTTTTTATGAATAGCTGACTTTTATAAAAAATTTTTAAAAGTTTCATTATTAAAGTCAATCAACAAATCGTCCGAGTCACACAAAAACACTTTTTAGCCATTTTTCAATACAATATATTGTCAATAAATAACGATACGTAGTAACATGTGTTCTCAATATTTTAGGTTATTAACTGCTCCAAAATAATGCTCAGTGTTTACTAATATATCGCTATTTTTCTCTCAGCTGCAATGTAGTGTCCTCTTCTATCGCATGGAATCGTAAGCTGGGATCTCTATGTTGCAACTTTCAGCCAGCGGTCACGTCTCGCTCAGCTACAACGCTGCATCCTCTTCTATCGCACGGGTTATTTAGCTCAGACCTCTTTGTCATAAGTTTCCACAAGCATAAAATATTCACATTTCAAAACTCGACAACCGTTACTCAGGCCAGATTTTATACAGACCACCCTATACATATTCACAATTAAATAGCGCTCATTTTGATATAAGATTTATTTATTAAACAAATAGGTCACAATAACTATTATTGATTTATCTGTTTATACCTGCCAACCTAGTAGTAACGCCAGGAAAAAATAGACAACCCAACGTTTATATATTCTATAGGCTTCACACTTTCGGTTGGTATTACATTTATTCTTTAAACCCATGAGTGCAATATTTAATAAAAAGTCAATTTTCAATTTTTAATTAATCATAATATGGCCAGAAATTTTTAGACGACCACTTGAGATACATTTTCTAATATATTAAATATTAGTAAGATTTTATAACAACTGGAAAGGAATGTGTAATTAAAAGACTAAAATTATTAAATTACGGAAAAGATTATTGGAATTTACTACACACTATTTACGAACCGAATACCACGGTGGCTCTGTACAAGCCGATTTATTGAAGCGCAACAGTCAATTACTGTGTCATTGCGGGGAATAATGTAACTTGATATTTTGTGAACAAAGTTATTTTTCGTGCAACCGTACGCGAAGTGAGTACTTCGCGTTCTCCACAGCGGCCGCGAAATTCAATTTCGCAGCTGTTGCCCATGGTAACGGCCGAAAAAGCAAAGGTCACTTTCAAATTTCACATTTCTACAATACGAAACTAACAATGTTATTATTTTTTATTAAACATAGTATTAATTTTTAAATTAACAAATACATACTTATATTATTCAAGATAAATATTAATTGTAATTGTACAGTTTGTATTATTACTTGTATTTACTCTAGAAGTTGAAGCAAGAAGATACTGAAATATCGCTATCAATGTTAGACATATTTGCGTTTTGTCAAGAACTGTCAAAATATTTTTTATATTTAAACACTGTCCGCCAAAAAGGTATTTCGCGGCCTAGGCATACAAATAACTATTATAGTACTTGCATCTTAGTATTTATTGTTATAATCCTAGACAAAGTATATTATTCAACTTGCGGTAATTGTCACAACTCACTTGATGAATTGCATACTCGCTTGCGGTTCGTGCTGCAAACTTATCTGCGTGAGTTATGACCTACATTACCCCTCGTTAAATAATATACTATTGTGAATTTTAAACAAATCATAAAAAAGGTTTCACTTTTATACCTGAAAATTTTGTACCGAAATCGGCTACGCCCCTTAAAGCTTCTACCTATATTTCACAATAATTACATTTATATTTCCTAAAATAAAAATAATTTATGTCACAATAAAGTCAAAATCAGGAAAAACACTTGTAGAAATATCCCTTTATGCTGTAACCACTTGTCTTCGCGGAGTAAAGAATTATTATAGCAATTTGGCCATAAAAAGCCTATCAAATTTCATTAGTTACGTGTCCTATTATTTTTATGTTCCCTTCGAGAGTACTAAGGGCTTAAGTTCGCGCGATTTCACCGATTTTACGCCCTAAAAATTTCTCAATGCAAGTATCTTGATAATGAAACTTTATTAAAAAAAGTAATAAAAAGACATGAATTTGTACTTCATGAAATTTACGAAATATAGAGAAGACTATAATAATTAATTAATAAAAGGAGTCTGTCAGTTATTACAACATTTTGAAATATATTATCCTCTGTTACTGTTACTTATTTTTACTATGTTATGTAAGAATAAAACCAGACAAACGTAAATCAAATTTGCAATTTTACAGTTCCTCCACGTCCAGACTATGATCCTCAAAGTCTTCAAAAGATACAAGCTACATCGATTAGGACGACGAATACACAAGACTATTAAATCCGTAAAATCATTGACTGCATATACAATTTCAAATACAAAATAATATTCATAATAAAAATTAATATACAAATGATCATATTAAAAACATGCTCTTTTATTTTTGATCCAGTGGTGTGCATTTGGAAGAATATGTCACCTTTTACCTCCCATTTTTTACGTCTCTGGTTTTGGAGCTATATATATATTTTTTCTATTGCTCAATGATTCTCACGTAAAAAATGCATAACCTTTACATATCGAGAAATTTATACGATTGAAGATATTTAATGTTTTTATGATGTCTGTAAGACTTTTTATTAATGAAATATGTTTCTCTATTTTTTTTTTAATAACTATCTTACGAATGGTTAGAATATGTAGCAGGAATTAATTTTTGAGACATCTAAAAAATTGAGAGATTATTAAAATTATTTTTCCAAAATTGTGATTTTAATAACAAAAGAATAAACGACAATAAAAAATACATTAAATATCTTCAAAACTATAAATTTTTCGATATCTAAAGGTTATGCGTTTTTTACGACAAAATCATTGAGCAATTCAAAAAAACTAAAAAAGGAAAGGTGGCTTATTCTTAAAAATGGGCACCACTAGATCAAACATGAAAACACTTTTTTTCATTAAACTATGCTCATTTACATTTAAAACAAAGGACCATGAACTTTTCTCATGGCGGTTGGATCCCGCCCCGATTTTTTTTTAAATTTGGAACACATACATATTGAGTCAAATGGATCATTTTTGCTAATTGCACCATGACTCTAAAAATTCAGGGTGGCTCAACAAAATGACTTTCAATACATTAACTGTGCTTTACTCTCTTAATTAAATTAGTAATTTTCTATTCATTAATACTTATTATTATTATTTTTATTATTATTATGAAATGTAGTAAACGATACTTCAAAATTGAATTTCGTGAAAACAAACATACAGGTTGTCGTTACTCTTAAGCTTATTTTATTTTAATCAATTTTATTTAAACTTGCTTTCCTTTAGCCGATACTTAAAGAGTTATTACCTCTCGCCCTTCAGATAAGAGAGGTATAGGAATCATGCTAAAAATTGGGTAGTGAGTTTTCAATTGATAAACACGTTTTGGGGTCCCTAGAATACGATTTTAATATTTTCGCGATGATGTCTGTGTGTGTGTGTGTGTTAGTGTGTGTGTGTGTGTGTGTGTGTGTGTGTGTGTGTGTGTGTGTGTGTGTGTGTGTGTGTGTGTGTGTGTGTGTGTGTGTGTGTGTGTGTGTGTGTGTGTGTGTGTGTGTGTGTGTGTGTGTGTGTGTGTGTGTGTGTGTGTGTGTGTGTGTGTGTGTGTGTGTGTGTGTGTGTGTGTGTGTGTGTGTGTGTGTGTGTGTGTGTGTGTGTGTGTGTGTGTGTGTGTGTGTGTGTGTGTGTGTGTGTGTGTGTGTGTGTGTGTGTGTGTGTGTGTGTGTGTGTGTGTGTGTGTGTGTGTGTGTGTGTGTGTGTGTGTGTGTGTTTGGATGGATGTTGTAGTAACGATAACTCAAAAAATACTGAATAAAAAGATTTGAAATTTTGCATACAGGATTCTGATACCCTAGATTAGATCTGATTAGATTTTGGTGCCAATCGCACAACCGGAAGTGGCAGTTGCTATGGGTGATGACGCAATTATTATACAAAACGGCAATTAAGTTTTACACATATATTTTGTATACCCTATAGTTTATTTTCATCTCATTAAAATTTTCTAAACTTTTGCCATTGTTGCCAGATTTACAAAAATATAATTTTTTTTCATACTTTTTTGTGTCAACCTGTAAATTTTTGATTCAAAAATGGCGAGAGGTCATGTGCTGGCCACATCAGATTTTTTTTTGATAAAAATTGTATCTTAATACATATAAAAAATGATAAAAAAACTGGAAAAACAACTAATTATAAAATTTACTCAAAGGAATTCTGGTGGGTATGAGCTTTCCTATTTGAGATAGACAAATATGTCTTAAATAAAAGTTGTAAAGATTAATGAAATGTATGTTTCATAAATAACTACTAGCATATAGGGTGTCCGATAAATCAGTGACTTGTAAAAGTTATGTTTTTTTAAATGAAACACCCTGTATTTTTTTCCATTTTAAATTCATCCTGAGATGCTGATCTCAAAAACCTATTACTTTTAAAATATGAAATAAATAGTTTTAACTTTATAGACAATTTAAAATCGCATTTTTTAAGTTTAAGTGATTGCTCGGGCCAAACGACATAAAATCAGATAAAACGGTTTACATATCCCTATTTTATTTACTACTATACAAGGTTATCAAAAGTACGCGAACTTTGATCACCCTATGTATTACATTTTGTTCTTATGCCACCAAGTAAAACTCAAAAAGTTATATATGTAAGCCATTTTATCGGATTTTATGTCGTTTGGCCGGAGCAATCAGTTAAAGTTGAAAAAATCCGATTTTCAATTGTTTTTAACTTCAAAAATATTCAGTTTATAATATAGGTATAATAGGTTTTTGAAATTAGCTTCTCAGGATGGATTGAAAATGTAAAAAATTCAGGGTGTTTCGTTTAAAAATACATACCTTTAATGAATCACAGATTTATCGGACACCCTGTATGTTGATAGTTATTTTTGGAAGATAATTTTGATTGCTCTTTACAACTTTTAATTAAGACATTTTGCCTATATCAAATAGCTATCGTACCTTTGAGGCAACGTGGGTATTTATTTTTCACAAAATCCAATTTAAACGCATCGTTTACTATACTTCACATTTTAAATAAATATTTGTGAATAGAAAATTATTAATTCAATTACTAAAGTAAACATTTTTTGAGTCGTAGCGTAATGGTGCAAGGAGCAAAAATGATCCATATGCCGCAAGAACTATGTGTAACAAATTTTAAAAAAATCGATCCGGGACCCAACTGTCATAACAAAAGTTCATGGTCCTTTCAAATCAATATAGTCATCCATTTTAAAGTTGTCAAATGATATTGTTTAATTTTTTATAACTTTAACACCCTGTATTTCAAAAAATAAATATGGTGGACCCCTCATTGCCCAATTTTACGAGAGGGATCTACAGACAAACGTTGTAAACGTCATTTGGAAACACCCTGTATATCTAGATATAGCTGTCTTGATATAACATTATAGGACTGAATTACATATATCAGACTAGCCTCTTTTTCTCCATTTTTCCATATTTTCTCAATTACCCCATTTTCTCTTATTTTTACTATTTTCAAAATTTTTCTCCATTTTGCTCTATTTTTCTCAAAGTGTTCCATATTTTCCGCTATTTTTCACTATTTTCCCCATTTTCCTCTATATTTTGCTATTTTACCCTATTTTTTTATTTTTCCGATTTCTTTCTATATATTTATTCCTCGTTTTCATTATTTTTTCTATTTCTTTTATTTTTCCTATTTTTGCCTATTTTGCCCTAATTTCCCTATTTTTTCGTATTACTCCCCAATCTTTCCCATTTGCCCTTATTTTTCCCTAGTGTCTCCTTCCTTTTCCTTATTTTTTCCTTTTTTTCTCCTTTTTTCTAATTTTTTCCATTTCTCCCCATTTTCCCCTTTTCACTACTTTCCCTCCCATATGTTTCCCTATTTTTCCCCTATATTTTGCTATTATTTCGTATTTTTTCTATTTTTCCTATTTTTTCCAATTTTTCATTTTTTCTGTTTTTTATTATTTTTTCTATTTTTCCCTATTTTTCCCTATTTTTCCCTGTTTGTCCCTTATAGTACATATTTTTGCGGATTTTCCCGCCATTTTGTAATGTTATTCTCCATTTTTCCCCATTTTCCTATTTTTTATGCGTTTTACGAGAAAATTAAGTAATACAAAAAAATTAAAAACAGTTTCAAATGCCATAAGAGTAAAAAATGAGAGAGGAAAGGCGGCTTATTTTTCCAAATGGACACCGCTGAATTAAAACTGAAAACACTTTTTCCATTAAACTATGCCCTTTTACATTTAAAACAAACCTACCAAATTTCAAATCCACCTACTCATCCATTGTAAAGTGGTCAAATGACATTATTTATTTTTTTATAACTTTAACGCCCTGTATTTCAAAAAATAAATATAGTGGACCCCTCACTCCTCATCCCTCATTGCCCATTTTACGAGAGGTATCTACAGACATACGTTGTAAGCGTCATTTGGAAACGCCCTGTATATCTAGATATAGCTGTCTTGATATAAAAATATAGGACTGAATTACATATATCAGACTAGCTTCTTTTTCTCATTTCCCCCTATTTTAACTGTTTTCCCATATGTTTCTCTATTTTGCTCTGTTTTTTTCTAATGTCTGTATTTCTCCCTATTTTTATCTATTTTCTTCTATTTTTCTCCATTTTTCTCTATATTTCGCTATTTTTGTTTATTTTTCTATTTTTCCAATTTCATTTATCTATTCCTCGTTTTCATTATTTTTTACTATTTTTCTTATTTTTCCCTATTTTTGCCTATTTCGCCCTAATTTCTCTTGTTTTTCCTATTATTCCCCAATTTTTCCCATTTTCCCTAGTTTCCCCTACATTTTCCTTATTTTTTTCTTTTTTTTCCATTTTTCCAAATTTTTTTCATTTCTCCCCTTTTCCCCTTTTTCACTATTTTCCCATATGTTTCCCTATTTTTCCCCTATATTTTGCTATTTTTTCGTATTTTTCTATTTTTCCTATTTTTTCCATTTTTTCTGTTTTTTATTATTTTTCTATTTGTCTTATTTTCCCTATTTGTCCCTTATTGTCCCTATTTTTGCGTATTTTCAACCCATTTTGTCCTATTATTCTCCATTTTTCCCCGTTTTCCGCTATTTCCTTTTTTTTATGCGTTTTTACGAGAAAATTATTAAGCAATACAAAAAAACTAAAAATAGTTTCAAATGCCAGAAGCGTAAAAAATGAGGAAAGGCGGCTGATTCATCCAAATGGACACCACTGGATCAAAAATGAAAACACTTTTTTCCATTAAATTATGCTCTTTTACATTTATGACAAACCTACCAAATTTCAAATCTACTGATCCATTGTAAAGTTGTCAAATGAAATTATTTATTTTTTATAACTTTAACACCCTGTATTTCAAAAAATAAATATGGTGGACCCCTCACTCCTCATTCCTCTATTATCTACAGAGTCTTGAGAGAAACACCCTGTATATCTAGATATAGCTGTCTTGATGTAAAATTATGGGACTGAATTACATATATCAGACTAACTTCTGTTTCTCAATTTTTCCCCATTTCCCTTATTTTCACTATTTTCCCATATTTTTCTCTATTTTGCTCTATTTTTCCATTTTCCCCTATTTTCACTATTTTTCCCAATTTTTCTCTATATTTCAATTTTTTTTCCTATTTTTCTATTTTTCCGATTTTTTTCTATTTATTCCTTGTTTCATCTATTTTTTCCTAACCTAATTTCCCTATTTTTTTTAATTATTCCCCAATTTTTCCAATTTACCCTTATTTTTTCCCTACTTTTTCAGTATTTTTTCCTTTTTTCTCCATATTTTTTTCATATTTTTTTTTATATTTCATTCCATTTCTCCCTATTTTTTTTATTTCTCCACATTTTTTTCATTTCTCCCCATTTTCCCTTTTTCACTATTTTTCCATATGTTTCCCTATATTTGATATTTTTTAGTATTTTTTCTATTTTTCCTAGTTTTTCCTACATCTTTTTCTACTTATTTCTGTTTTTTTTTATTATTTTTTTCTATTTTCCATACTTTCCCTATTTGTCCCTAAAAATACGCAAAAATAGGGACTATATCCCTATTTTTGCGTATTTTGCCCCTATTTTGTCCTATTATTCTACATTTTTCCCTAAAAAAACAAACCTATATACCGTCGTATAAGTAGATATAGTTGTTCTATGTAAGCCACTGTTTTTCTACCCCTTTAAATCAAAATTTCACAAAATCCTTTCTTAGTGGGAGTCTATCTATATTATGAACAGAATAAATTCTCAAAATTTCTAGTCTCTGGGATACTTAAGTAGATTTTGCTGTGCGTTGATTTTATGTTAGTCAGTCAGTCAGGACTTTGTCGCTTATATTATAGATAAAATGGTACTTTTGTATCTAAATATATTAAAAAAAGATAAATTAAAAGTATAAAAATCAATGTTGATTAGCATTATTAACACATTTATAATAAATTTAGTAAAATTAGACAAAGGCTTACAAATAAAACTTACCGAATCTGATGCAGTCCGTATCTCATGAAAAAACAGAAACACTTGGAGTTCATAATTGATAAAGTTATACAATAAAACGAATAAATCACTTATTTAATACGTCCGGATTTAATTAAAGAAAGGCAATAGGAATATTTTTGCCGGTTAAACACCACCAAGTTCTTAACTACGCATTAATTCCGAAAGAAATGTCAATGTCACTGTCAATGACAAAACAAGATAAGCGGAAACATCGACATGTATCTTACAGTAAGTAGGAAGGAGAATCACTGTCCCTCGTGGAGCACGATAGATCTTGCAAATGGCGGATGTTCCAATAGCCATTGACATATACTCATTACATAGGAGGAGCTATTGGAAGACAAATACTAGGAATTTGGAGACAAATACTTCATAAAAATATTCTTTTTTTGTAAAATAAATGCAAATCTAAATGCAATTTTTTATTAATGATTAACCCCGGTTAGATTCGAATAGCAATTTTATTTTTTTTTAATTAATACCTCTATCTCTCTCAAAATAGTAATGGTCTGTTTTGAAAGAGATAGCGCTAGTCTGAAACTATACTCTACTCATTTCGAGTCAAAAAATATGTTGGAAATAAAAAGAAGAAGAAAACTATAGAGAAAACATTCATAGTATAGAAGGAGATTGATTTATGTGGTGGCGCTGTTAATCGTGTGTTTTTGTCAGTTTAAAATCTTTTTTATATTTTAACATTTACTTTGTCTTTTTTTATATGCTTTTATTTAACTCACACTGTTTGTTATGTATGTTGTCTGCATCATATTTTGTAATCGATTTTTCGCCCCCTCCAAGACGTCCGATTAACTTGAAATTTTGCAGGTGTTCATAGTTCCGGTTACAGTGTAATAAGAAATTTTTGTTGGACAAAGAAATAAAATGGCGGATCCAAGATGGTGGACGAGATTTGTGATTATGGTCCTATTCTGATCAAAATTGGAGTCTATGGGTTTTGGGGTCCAAGATTATGATTTGTTTATCAAAATTAATAAATTTGAGAACGGCAGCTTCAAGATGGCGGATGAGATGTATGATTATGGTCCGATTCTATTCAAAATTGGTATGTGAGGGGTTTTAACGTCGACGAATATAGATTTTTTTTTTAAATTAATGCATTCAAAATGACGGCTCAAAGATGGCGGACGAGATTTGTAATTTTGGTCCTATTCTGATCAAAATTGGAGTGCATAGATTTTGGGGTCGAAGATTATGTTTTTATTGTCAAAATTAATAAAATTGAAAGTGGCGGCTTCAAGATGGCGGACGAGATGTATGATTATGGTCCGATTCTATTCAAAATTAGTACGTTTGACGTCGGAGAATACGAATTAATAGATTCAAAATGACGGCCCAAAGATGGTGGACGAGATTTGTGATTAAGGTCCTATTCTGTTCAAAATTGGAGTCTATGGGTTTTGGGGTCCAAGATTATGATTTCTTTATCAAAATTAATAAATTTGAAAACGGCAGCTTCAAGATGGCGGATGAGATGTATGATTATGGTCCGATTCTATTCAAAATTGGTATGTGTGAGTTTTTGACGTCGGAGAATATGAATTAATTAATTCAAAATGACGGCCCAAAGGTGACGGACGAGATTTGTATTTATGGTCCTATTCTGATCAAAATTGAAGTGTATGGGTTTTGGGGTCGAAGATTATGATTTTTGTATCAAAATTAATAAATTCAAAATGGCGGATTTCTAGATGGCGAACGAGATGTATGATTATGGTCCGATTCTATTCAAAATTGGTATGTGAGGGTTTTTGAAGACGGAGAATATGAATTTTTTGTCAAAATAATAAATTCAAATGGCGACTCAAATATGGCGGACGAGATGTATGATTATGGTCCGATGCTATTTAAAATTAGTATGTGGCGGTTTTGACGTCGGAGAATATGAATTTTTTGCCAAAATTAATAAATTCAAAATGGCGGTTTCAAGATGGCGGACGAGATATATGATTATGGTCCGATTCTATTCAAAATTAGTCTGTCAGGGTTTTTGAGGTCGGAGAATTTGAATTTTTTGCCAAAATTAATAAATTCATAATGGCGGCTCCAAGATGGCGGACGAGATTTCTGATTATGGTCCTATTCTGTTCAAAATTGGAGTGTTTGGATTTTGGGTACGAAGATTATGATTTTGTTGTCAAAATTAATAACTTCAAAATGGCAGCCTCAAGATGGCGGACGAGATGTATGATTATGGTCCGATTCTATTCAAAATTAGAATGTGAGGGTTCTTGAGGACGGAGAATATGATTTTTTTGTCAAAATTAATAAATTCAAAATGGCGGACAATATGTACGATTATGGTCCGATTCTATTCGAAATTAATAATATATGAGGTTTTTTAAGGTCGGAGAATATGAATTTTTTAACAAAATTAATAAATTTAAAATGGCGGCTTAAAGATGGCGGACTAGATGTATGATTATGATCAGATTCTATTTAAAATTGATATGTCAGGGTACTAAAAAGTATAAAATAATACGATACGTGGTGATTCACGACCGACGCCACGGAGTTTTATGGTGAAATATTCGTTAACTTCAATTGCGGTGGTATTATGTAAGTCCATAAAGACTACATTTTTAAATATCCAAAAAAGTGTGATAACAAAGTTATGATTTTTTACATGGCACACCCCGTATATAATTACATTTTCAAATTGTTAAAATATAAGGTTTTAGAAAAAATTAATATTTAAAACCAATTGCAACAAATTTACTCTTAGATTTAAATGAAAGACTGTTTTCTTAGTCTATTTTTACTTCAGTTAGTAGAACATTTTCACTGTAATATTCGGCTTATTTTAAATGGAACACCTTGTATTTTATTAGCCTATCGTATAGCTAATTTAATTACCTTTCAACTTTTATAAAAGTTTCCGATACTTAAATTTTCAAGTTTTCAAATTATTTAGGTATAATGTTAGTATGGCATAATGACAAAAATAGAGTAGGCAAGTTTTGAAAGTAGGTTTAATTAAAATGTTTATAAATTTTTTTTCTACAACCAGTATGCAAAACACGCTTTTCTGCACACATTTTTATATGCAAAGCAGGCCTTTTTCTAAAATTTCTTTGATTTCCTTTGGAAAAGTAATAATTTAGAGTGCAAAAAGTACACGCTATGGCACTTTTCCCCATGGAAATGTCAAACACAGCCACTACTTGTCAATTTTTTTTGACAAGTTACTGTTTTTCTTTCATTAAATAAATGTGGTTGTAGAAAAAATATTGTGTAAAACTTGTACCCAAAGAACTTTCCTCACTCGCTAGATTTGCGGCAGTCGCCTTACGACTCGTGATAAATTCTGCCATGGTATTTGAAAGTCCAAACTGTCTTCTTTTGAATGAATACTGATGGCATTCAATGAGGATGTATATGTGTTTGATAGATAAGGCGCTGTTGCAGTTATGACATAAAGGATGATGTTCTGAGGTGGCTGTGTGTAAGATTTATGTGTTCAATTCGTAGTCGTCTAATGGTTATTGTATCTCTTCTTGATAATGAAGGGAGGTGGAACGGCTTAACGAATTGGCGAGCCTCATATGGCTTCGAAGAAATTCTAGTCCAGTGTTCTTGGCATGATGAGTAAGTACTATGGTTAAAGAAGTTTTTCAAATCCCTGCATAACTGGATTTCTTCGACGGGAATGTTGGATATTGATGCTTCTTTTGCTGTGCGGTCTGCCAGTTCGTTCCCAATGATGCTGTGAGGGAATTCAAAATAAAGTTACAGTTACTCTTTCGGAAATGAGCTGTTTGTGTTTTTCGTGTATAGCTTGCATGAGGGGCTGAAAGCTGTAGATGCTTGGGATGGATTTGATCGAGGTAAGGGAATCAGTGCATATTGCAACTTTTCTGTTATTTTGAGTTATGGAGTTTGTTTGAGGAAACGGTTGTGTGAGAGAGTAACTGAACATCCTAGGGTATTACTTTTATGGAAGCAATCAAATTTGGGTTTTGTCTTAGGAGCTCGTTGGAGGTATCGTGTTTCGAGTATTTACTTAGACTTAGGATGATTTTTGATAATTTTTTATTCCAGGGAGGGGTGGAGGAACGAGTGGTTGGTGTCGTCTGTTTAGGCTCTATATTAAAATGTGACGGCAGGTCATGGCTGACTGGTTGGATTCTTTTAGGAGTACTAAGGTTTGTGTTCCTCTTGTGTATGCTGGATTTAGTGGATTTGGAATAGTATGATAAGAAGAGTTGTTGTCTTTTTAACCAGAGAGGTGGCTCATTGGCTTCGCAACATAAACTAGCTATTGGGCTTGACCAGAACGCTCCTAAGCAAATACGTAAAGCTGCATTTTGTACGGTATTGAGAGGTTTCAAGTCTGCTTTAGTAGCTGACATGAAGAGTATGTTACCGCTCATCATAATCCATTTCTCTACCACATACACAGCCTTAAAAATCTTGCTCTACATTATTTTAAAGTTCGTTCAGGTAATTGTTTTAGTTTGGTCTGGTCACGACCGTATTTTCAACTGTTTTTTTTATTTATGTATTTAAAATTCTGATTACAGATTTGGATTTAGAATAAACTAGTAAACAAAAAATGGGCTACATTCAGAAGTCGGAATTTTAACATAATGGCATATAAAACTCGTTAAATGAAGAGCACAGTTACTAATACTTATTTCCGTTACTGCCAATAATAAGCAAATTTCAAAATAATGCCTTTTCAATTTTAAAATTTTTATGATACCGCCATCCTCAATATCCAATAGCGGAAAAGCGCGGCAGTGCCATGTTGCCAAGTCCAGTCATTTGAGTTTCGTTCATTTGACTTAACTTTTCGGTTTGTAAACATCTAAGTCGTATTTGTGTGACTTTCTGTGTTAAAATTAAAAATAAGTTACGATACGTTATTATATTGTCACTTCTATCAATGTTATTGTTAGTTCTGTCGTAGAAAGATGATAAAGATGTTCAAAAAAGATAACAATATCATCTCGTGTTATAGGACTACCACCACAATAGACTGATAATCCTACAACATGCAATTAAGCAATCTTATTGGTGTTACGTCATTCACCATTTTGACCACACTTTTTCAAATTTTAATATTTTTTTCTGCCCAATTTGGAACTTAAACAAAGTAATTTTTTCACTAAAGGGTTTATTTTATCGTATATTATAGCCCTAAATTTTATCTCAGCTGATGTGTTCAAAAATGTTTGTGCCTATTAACACCAAAATGTTATAGGGTTATTAAAATTTGTGAAATTTTTTTATGTGTGTTAAATTGTATAAAATTTATGTTAAAAGTTCGTAATGGCAATGCTAAATTGAACATTTTCAACTAGTTTTCTGTTTGTGTTTACAATTTTTGACAATAATACTTTTCAAACTTCTTTTATTTTGCCACTTTCTACACTTATCTTTACAGATTTTATGCTATTATTATTAAATTTGGGTTTTTGTTGTTATTTTGTTATGCCTTTTGGGCCACACAGAATAACCTTAAATAATAATATATCGTCATTCATTAAACTAGTTATAATTTAAAAAATATTAAGACGTGACTTATACGTAACGTGATATAGCAAAGTAACCCAACAGGTTGAATTCCGGTCGTTGGCCATAGGTCAGGAACGGTTTGTTAGCCATTATTGATTCTTGATTCGTTATTCATTCTTCATTCATTATCGACGAGTCATCGATTAATTATATTGTAGTAAACATGTACCAGTGAATACATATGTTGTTGAAAGTATTTACTGTTTATCTTCCCAACATTGAGATACTATACATGGCTACCTTACTATCACACATCACATGGCGATCCTAGATCATTACATTACACTACATCACAAATTATAGATCTCCTTTTAAAACGTATTATTTGTTATATTGGATATAATTATTATGATTTAATAATTGTAACATTAATTTCTAATATTATTTTGCGAGTCAAATCATTTCTCGAATACTCAGTATCAGTATACATAAATAGATCCCAATTTGTGTAAAAAATAATTTAAATTTATACAAACTTTCTATTTAAAAAAATTAGTTTTAAAATTATTTGTAAACGTAGCCTTACATATACACCCCACTCAACAGCAATTCCACATCACTTTTAGCATCCAGGATTTCAGAGGAAAGTACGTTACGAAGAACATGGAAGAACTTGTGTGTTTGTGTATGTGTGTGAATGTCGGATGTTAACCAAGAAAGCTGATAGGGACATAAAATAAAGCGATCCCACATGCTTGTTTTAACTGGTTTTATTGCTGTTTGCGGGATGCTTGTCTTAAGGATGTCCTCTGGAGTTCAAGGTTATTGTAACTGCTGACTTACTTGTTACTTCATCTCAAAATTCCACAATTAAAAGTTTAGTAAAGAAAGAAAAATGATCTACATATTGAGATAAAAATTAATTTTCAACGGTAAATCCATGTAGAAAAAAATTAGGTATATAGTTATTTGTGGTGTTATACATGGATCTAGACTAAGACCAATTTTATTTTCAATAAATATACTACACCTACTAGTTCATTTCCAAGATAATCCTACTTTATTCTTGAAAATATTAATTATATCTACCAAAAACAAATTTAGTAAAGATCTTGAGTGTTACAACTGTTTATAATGATATAATAGTATTATTTTCCTGTTTATATTACCAGAAAATAGAGTAATAAACCTTCAAGACGATTATTCCAGTGACCCAGTTCTTAATTTCTTTTAATTCCCTAAATCTCAGAATCACCTCCGACTAGGTCTATCGTATTTTTGTGTGTTTTTCCCACGGGCTGAAGTGTCCTCCAAAAAAAAGTGGCAATTAAACGCTGAATTTAGTTATGAAAACGGCCCGGCCTGCCTCTCCGGAGTCCCGGCCAAGGTTTATTTTGGACCATTTATTTTGGACCATTCATGGGCGTAGATAAAGGTTTACATTACCTTTTTTTCTTTACTAATTATTTTTTTTTTGTATACTAAGCAACTGTTTTTTTGTAGGTTATACATAAAATCAGTATTAATTTAAATTTTTAAACAGACATTGAATCTTAATGAAATATTTATACAATCCGTGCGCCGTACATTCGATAAAACTGGATCGGATCATCGACAGCTTAATGTTGCTATAAAGTTTTTCGGGTTGCTGAAACATCTATACGTATTTTTTACAAAAATCAACGGATATGAAATTAATACAATCATCTTTTTTTGCGACATAGGAACAAATAATAAATAAGACAATAACAAAAGAAATTGCCAAAAAAAGATTATTTCGTTATTAAAGCATTTATATAATCTATGGAGTTAAAAATAATAATATATGGGAAAGTATATGTATAGCGGGAAAGTGTTATGTTGCCCACGACCCATTTTTATTCTAAACATTTCTATATAATACAATTTTTTGTTTTTTTGTTATTTTTACTTTTTTACGATTATTTTTTATTAAGCTACGAACACATATTTAACACATGTCGTATTAACACGTGGTAACACGGCAAAAAAAGTTTAAGAAGTTAATCAAAAAAAGTTTTAAAAAGGGCAAAAAAAATCAAAGAACGGAAAAAAGGCTAAAAACAAGATTAAAAATGTCAAAAAAGTCAAAATAGGGGTAAAAGGGCAAAAAACGTCAAACGAGTTAAAAAAAAGCAAAATAATTTGAAAATAAAAAGGAGTAAAAAAGCAACAAAAAAGGTAGAAAAAGCAACAAAAAAGGCAAAAAGGACAAAAAAGTAAAAAAAAAAACAAATTAAAACCGAGCGAAAAGGCGTAAAAAGGCAAAAAAAAGGAAAAAAGGTAAAAAAAAAAACAAAATAAAGCTAAAATAAAGCCAAAATAAAGAGAGGCAAAAAAAAGCAAAAATGGTAAAAAAGGCAAAAAAAAGTTTTAAAAAAGCAAAAAAAAGGTGTAAAAAAGCAACCAAAAAAATAAAAAAGGTTAAAAAAAATCTTAAAAACGGAGCAAAAGAGTTAAAAAAGAAAAAAGGGTCAAAACAAAAACAAAACAATCGGTTGTGTCACCCCAAAACTTTCCCGACGAGTATCCACGAAGACTTTTCCAAATATTTAATGTTAAAGTTTCAAATTTTGACATTTTTTTATTTTTTGACAGGTGACAGTTGGAGAAATAATTTTGACTATTCCGAATATAGTTTTTCAAGGGCTTTCAAATGACATATTGCAGGTCAAATTCCGTTACATATTGCATCTGTCATTTTTTGATAGTGACACTTCCGTTTGACAGGTGTCGTACAAAGACTAATGGGTTCTTTCCGACGGGTAACCCAAATCGATATACCAAATTTCAGCTCAATCGGATTAAACGTGTGGCCTCGATCGTGGAATAATACGCATAGACAGACAGGCAAATAGATTTCCATCTGGAAATGG
The DNA here is from genome assembly GCA_963243735.1 of Neocrepidodera transversa. Classification (NCBI taxonomy): domain Eukaryota; kingdom Metazoa; phylum Arthropoda; class Insecta; order Coleoptera; family Chrysomelidae; genus Neocrepidodera; species Neocrepidodera transversa. The sequence goes on along the minus strand of OY725349.1, from coordinate 17,725,555 downwards.
TCTTAATCATTTCAGGTGATCTCAAAATGGATATTTCCATTTTTATCTCGAAAATTTTAGTTCGTTCACAATACTTTCCCTTCTCGGAGGTGGGTCGGGAAAGTAAAACATACAGGGTAATTCTTTCAGAGGGAAGTGGCTCTCCCCCCTGAGGGAGTGCAAATATTTTTTATTATTTGTCTCAAAGTAATTTAATTAGAAAAAGGAGAGAAAGTATAAATGATTTATCTCAAATCAATGTCTACGGATTTTAAAGCGATTAATTATTTTCACAAAAATTAAATTTGGATACCTAATTTTATTTTTTCTGTAAAATATTGATATTAATCTAAAGTAGGTCACATAAAATTATTAAACAACAATAAGATTATAAAAAAATGGTTTTGAAATTTGCAAACATTTGCATTTGATATAACATTTGATATAGTAACTCCACTTGGAGGTGTAAAAATGGGCATAAAAGGGAGGGAAGTAAACGGGTACAGAAAATAAACTTTTATTTATTGCAACATCAACGCGGACGAAGTCGCGGGCAAAAGCTAGTCGTGTATATCATTTTTTTAGTTTTTTTTTTTGTTTTAGAAAAAATAGATTATTTAAAGTTAAAAGTTGTCCATATTGGAGAACTGTTGTTTTTTATTTCTCTAAAAATTGTGTCAAGTTTGTATCTCCTATATTTATTTAGATAGAAACAATGATATCTAGTGATCTCAATATATTTATCAAAAATAATATTTTTTATTCATTTACTACAATTAAATTTTCAATTTTCCAAATTGGATAACCCTTATTTCTTTTTTGTCTAAAAATAGTCATAAGTTTGTAGCTCTCTCACATTTTTAATTTTTTTTCTTAAGAAAAATTGATTATTTTAAGTTAAAAATTTTTAGCCAACTCGTTGCTTTTTTCGCTGAAAATAGGAGCAAGTTTCAAGATAATATATTTATGAAGATAAAATTTTGTTTATCAAAAATCATATTTTTTTTGTTTTTATATTACTTTCCCGACCCACCTCCTACAAGGGAAAGTATTGTGAACGAGCTAAAAAAAATTTTTGAGATAAAAACGGAAATATCCATTTTCGGGTCCCCTGAGACGATTAAGACCATTTCCAGATGGAAGTCTGTCTGTCGGGCTGTGTGTGTGTATGTATGTTTGTGTGTATTCTTCCACGATAGAGGCCACACGTTTAATCTGATTGATTAATTTGGTACAGGGGTTTGAGTTACCTGTCGGAAGAAACCATTAGTTTTTGTATGACATCTGTCAAATGGTAGTATCACTATCAAAAAACGACAGATGCAATATGTCACGGAATTCGACTTGCAATATATCATTTTAAAGTCCTTGAAAAACTCTATACAGAACAGTCAAAATTATTTCTCCAACTATCACCTGTCAAAAATAAAAAAATGTCAAAATTTGAAACTTTAACATTAAATATCTGAAAAAGTATTCGTGAATACTCGTCGGGAAAGTTTTGGGGCGACACAACCGACTTTTTTTGTTTTATGAAAAGATTTTTGTCCTGCCTAAAAAAATAATAGAGATGTATACACCAAAAAATGTTTAGATTATAGAAAATTTTCTGCTCATTAATGAAAAAAGTTCAATGCTCTTATATCATCTACGCCTATGTAGGTATTATATGGTTAGTCAGCTTTTGTATTGTAACTTTTATAGAAACAACTATTTTTTTGCGGCTGGAGTAGTTCGAATAGAAATTTTCGCTAACAATTTACGTAGTTTGGAAAACGCCGCTTTTTATTAGGCCAAGGACACTTTTGGGATGATATATGGACAGAGTTATGTTTACATATTTTCGTAAAACCTAACTTTATCAAATATATATATTTTTTAGAACCTAGAACGGATTCCATAGCTAACAAATTGAATTTTCACTTTTTCTAAAGCAATTTTTTTTAACAACTTGAATTCATTAATATACAACTGTGAAAATGTCGTAGGTAGAAAATTTAACAAAAAAATTCGAAGGACAATTAAACAAACTAAACATTTATTGTTTTAGTTTTCAGGAAATAATTAAATGTATACACACGGCAGGTTTCCTTCAAATCAGTGAAAATTTTGAATAATATAAATTATATTGAAAATTTCACACCTAATATTTTCGACCAACTAAAAGCCTGTATTTTGTATCGTTACTCTAGCAACTAAAAAAAAACGGTTGTGTCGCCCTAAAACTTTCCCGACGAGTATCCACGAATACTTTTTCAGATATTTAATGTTAAAGTTTCAAATTTTGACTTTTTATATTTTTGACAGGTGACAGTTGGAGAAATAATTTTAACTGTTCTTAATATAGTTATTTACGGACTTTTAAATGACATATTGCAAGTCAAATTCCGTGACATATTGCATCTGTCATTTTTTGATAGTGACACGTCCGTTTGACAGATATTGTACAAAAACTAATGGGTTCTTCCCACTGGATAAACCAAACCCACATACCAAATTTCAGCTCAATCGGATTAAACGTGTGGTTTCTACTATGGAAGAATACACACAGACAGACAGACAGACTTCCGTCTTAATCATCTCAGGTGACCTCAAAATGGATATTTCCATCTTTATCTCGAAATTCTTTTTTTATCTCGTTCACAATACTTTCCCTTCTTGGAGGTGGGTCGGAAAAGTAAAAATTAGTTTATTATTTGGAAAATCAACATTTTTTTAACCAATGTAGTCAAAACAATAGAAAATATAGAAAAAATAAAAAATTATTTAAATTACTGAAAAATTAGAGGAAAATTAAAACAAAAATAATTACTCAATTTTTTGAAAACATGGAAAAGAGAAATTAGTTCGTTATTTTAAAATTAAATTTTTTTTAAACAATGTATTCAAAACAAAAGACAATCGTAAAAAGCACATTATATATTTTGCCGAAAATAGAATCAAGAAAAAAATTGTTGGGGGAAATTAGTTTATTATTGCGATCTAAAGAAAAAAAAATAAGAAATTATTTAATTTTCCAAGGGGAATTTGTTTATTTTTAGGAAAATCTAAAATTACTAAAAAACTTGTAAATTTTTTTAAATATATAGTCAGGGAAATTAGGTAATTATCTGGAAAATAATTTTTTTTTCAAACACAAGAAAATCGCGAAAAAATAAGTAATTATTTAGTGCGTCAAAAAATATGAGTCATTTCGCGTTTCAACAGATGGAATATAGATAAAACTGGCATTTTGACCGTCCATGTTCCACCAAAGCGCTAAATGAAGCACTAAAGTCACAATAATAGCTAAAATAAATGCTAGAGGAAGCTTCTTACCAGCGATGCTGATATTGCCCCGCGTTAACTTTATGTTAAACAATACTCCAACTGGTACCATTGGTGGGGTAAATCCTTCAAATTGGTCTAAAGAAGATTTATTTTGCAGTTTATACAGTATTTCGTTCAGAACGTGAGACCGTCTAAAGATTGTTCGTCTCGATAATTATAAAAGTCACGTTAGTGTTCCTTGTACTTTACTAGCTAAGGAAAATGGAATTATTTTAGTAAAATTTCATCTCTACGCAAACTATAAGTTATAGTCACTTGACAAAGGATTGGACCCTTCAAAAACATTATAATACTACAGTGAAATAAGTAATGATGACTCCAGAACATGTTGGAAAACATTTGGCCAATTATGATATAGTACAGTTAGTGGGGAAGGCTTTTCCCTTAGCTTTTACTCCATCGAATATAATGCAAGAAATTAAATCTACCGGATTTTATCCAGTTAAAGACTCTCTTTAGAAAAGAGAGATATGGGAATTTACATGTTAAAAACTTAATTTCCGATCTTAGTTTTCTCCGACGTCTTTGTACTGATTCTTGACATATGATATACCAAAATGTAGACAAGACTTTCCTACGTATACTAACGTTACTTTTAAGTTCACATTAGTCCATTAAAGAGTGTGGAAGTGGATTCAAACAAAGAGTTCTCTGATGGTAATAGAGATCAATCAAAAGTTGTAAAAAATTAGGCAATCAAAGATGACAGACGTCTATTTAATGTTCACTTTCACCACAGAACATAAGAGCATAGGATCATCTTTGATTGTCTATTTTTTGTTTGTTCGCTAATACCATCGGAGGACTCTTTATTTGAATATACTTTTGGACCATTTAAAAGATCAATATGAAATTACGAGTAATGTTAGCATACGTAGGAAAGTCTGGTTTATATTTGGTATATGATATGTCATGAATCGGTACAAAGGTGACGAAAAAAACTAAGATGGGGAATTCAGTTTTTAACATGTAAATTCGCATATCTCTATTTTCTTAAGAGGGTCATAAATGAAAATATATTTGATGATTACGAGTTTTCGCAATCAGATGTAACTGATCGCCCTTTATCTGACCAGGTAGGAACACCAAAAGAATTCATTGAACAGACTAATTCAGTGTCTATTCATGAAACTGAAGCTGTACCTTCCAACGTGACTGATTGCACTTTTACTGCTACATCTGCACAATTAGGGAAGCTAAAAGATGCTACTGAACAGACTGATTTAGTGTCCAGTCAAGAAACTGTAGCTGAGCCAAGACCTTAATGTTCAATGATTATGACACAATCTATGATCAGACCACGCCCAAAAGTTTGTCCCGAAAAACTACTATCAAAGGAAGACAAAAGGGAAAATCCTGTATTTTGACAGACACTTCTGAAAAAAATGGAATTGGACTGGCCAAACTAGAAAAGAAATAGCAAATGGTAACTCTAAATGACAAATCGGAAAGAAACAGCAAGGAAAAATTTATTAAGAAGGAAAAGATTGTTAGAAAACCATCTGTCAAGAGGAAGGTTACTGCCGAATCAGATTAACCTACGTTCGATGATGATTTTTCTTTGCAAGATTAATGACTCTTCTTTTTTCACTAACATATCTGATGATGAAATGAACTCTGCTTCTGACATGGTAAATTCGTGATCTTTTTTTTTGAAGACCAATATCTTCCTGTTTTTTATATCAGTAATAGAAAAAGGCATCATTATAAAATATATGCGCAGTTCAATAAAAAATTGGAAGTGGCCTGAAAAGGATGATGTGAAATTGTATCTTGCATCTGATATTATGCAGAAAATTAATTAATTTTGTTAAAGAAATGTCCCGTTATTTATAAGAGAATAGGAAGAGTTACTTAGGTTTTAAATTTTTGTCATTGAGAACTACAAAAAATGAACATTACTGAAACCTACTGCATTTAATTTATTAAACCAATTGAAATATTCGATATTAACTATTAACTTTGAATAAAATATTGTGTGAGAGGATTAAGTCTTATCCCCCCCCCCCACCTGTCAACTCGTTTATTTTAAAGAGAAAAAAAATCGCTCGAACACGTCGATTTGTTTACTTATCCTGGTAAAAAAGTTTCTGTATTTAGATAAACCCTCTTAAGGTGACAACCACCCCGTCATTTTTTTTTTAAATAGTAAGGGGGTCATGTGACACTTCATTTGAAAGGTTATAAAAATCGGATTTCAAAAAATTATTACAATGATTCAAAAATTAAGTTTAAAAGGTGTTCGAAATGCTTACCATTAACCACTCGGTAGTAGTATAATCTATTTCATATTTCTTCTCTAACATTTTGTAACATTTCTCTATAGTGATATTGTTACATTCTTCTAGTAATCTCACCAATAGTTTCTGACTTCGTCTGATACACCTTTGATTGAAGGTAACCCCCACATTTTTAAGGTACTTTTAACAAAAACATAATAGGTGAAGTAAATAAACTAAAATGGTACAGGTATAAATGGTCCCAAAATAGCCCAGAACGTGTTTTAAACGGTGTTTTTACAAAACTTTACTACTATTATACATTTTTGAAATTATATATTTATAGTTCTAGAATGTTATCCATAATCTCAATAGTTCTAAAACCACATTCTCGGCTGTGTTAAAATTTGAAATTTATAGAAAACCGCAGACCTAAAGATAATCACTTGTTTCCAAGGACTTAATGTAGAATTTTTTCGCACTTTTTGGCCCCTGTCTCGTCTTATTTGATCTCTTTTTCTACTAATTCCTATTTTCCTCCCCTTCAACCGAATGTTTTAATGTGTTATTTTTCTTCAGTAGTAAACAACTTCATTTTTCAGTTCCTAACCTAGTTTGCTAAATGTTATTTTTCTTTTTCTTATTTAGCTGTCTTCTTAGACTTCTTCATTTCTGGTTTCTTTTTATAACGATTTAAATTTATTTTTCATTGACCACACCTGTAGTCAGCCACTTTATGAATTATTAATAAGCCCATCACTTTACCATTTAAATTTAACTTGTTGCTATTGTTTTTACTGATAATTTTATACTAAATCGCCCTTCGGGCTTTTACTAGCGTTTTATTTTACTGATTATAATTTTTTATAAAAAATTTCCTGTCTAATATCATATGTCATCTATCAATTTGATATATGACATATTATATCAATCTTCAGAGTTACGTCGCAAAGATAACTCGTGTGCTGGTTTTCTCTATGTGCATTATAATTTTTAATTTTTAGTTTCATTTGTGGCCGCCCACAGGGTCACCCAAATACATTACATCCTGTGCGGAGTACGTCTACCTCATCCCAAAAATTGTCTACCTTTTCCCAATGTACGCCCGGAACTTCCACTCCTTGATCACTAAGGTCAATTTCCACAAATTTTCGTTTCCCAAAATGGTTTCATTCATGTTGGGTTCACAACAATATGTTTTCTCTTTACCACCAATTTTTTAATGCTACTTAACGTCTCCCTTCTTTCGCAGTACCACATCTAAATTCCAAACTTTCTCCCTTTAATTTTAAATGCGCACATGTGACCATGTTTCTTTAACATTTTGTATAATTTAAATTTTAACAACCTATGTAATTTTAGTGATCTTTTTTTCTTTTAATATATTACAACTTCTGTATGATAGGCCTGATGATGGAATATATTTGCCGAAACCAGTTGCCAGTTTTCCTTCCAACTATAAATATTAAATTATTTTGTAGTACTAGACTTTGGTTTTTTATTTCTTCATATATTTATAGCCTTTCAAATGAAGTATCACATGACCCCTCTCGCTGCTTAAAAGAATTGAGGGGGTGTTCGAGTCTTTTTTCTACTCTTGAAAATAAACAAGTTGACAGGGGGGGGGGGGTAATACATAATCCTTTTACAGAAGGCTAAAACTGCTTCCAAAGGCATTCAAAAAAATCCTGAGTCTTTTTTCTACTCTTGAAAATAAACAAGTTGACAGGGGGGGGGGGTAATACATAATCCTTTTACAGAAGGCTAAAACTGCTTCCAAAGGCATTCAAAAAAATCCTGAGTATAAAAGAGTCCGTGGTGTAACATGTTATACTATTAATACAGAAATAAGGAAACTGAAATATTTTAGAGCAAAAAAAAACAGATAATAAACAAATTCGCCTAAGTTTATGGTGAGGATTATAAGCTTATTTAATCAATTATACTACCAGTAAAAAATGGTCTAGAATGTTCACCTTTTTTACTCTATACTCAGCAAAAACAACCTAATATCTTATATTGCTCGACGTTTACGCCATCTCCATTTCTGTTTAATAGTGTGTTATTGATCTAAAAAAATCTATTATACAGCTTTTACTATTATATATCAATTCGAAAAAAATATATTCTTCAATAAACACAAAAAAATGTCCTTAAGCACATTAGTTTGATATATATTTTCTTTAGAATCGCTGTTGAGTTTAATCATAAATAATAGACCGTAGAGACTGGGTATTTACAGTTCCAGTCCGATTTTATGAAAAATATGTGGGAAAGAATCTTAAAACTTTTAGATACTTTTTAAGTTTTGGATTGTTTTACCGAAAGTTTACTTTATTTATATTTGAAATGAAATAGTAGCAGAAAAACAAACTTAACCGAGCATGAAAAGTTGATACTGCTTGAGTTGGTTAAAGCCTCTAGACTTTTACTTTGAGTAATTTGATTTTAATATACTTTCATATATTGTTGAGCACAATTAATAAACAATTATTATTAAACAAAAAATTCAATAAAAAAAATTTCATTTTCGTTATTCATACAATACAGCAAACATTCCGTTTCCCCTTACTGAATACTGTCAACTAAATATTTACTTTATATTTTTTAAGAGGCGCCAATCTCATATGTTATATTGCCTGAAATGGTTTTTGGACGAGCGCTCCGTTAATATTACAGATAGGTAGCTGGAGTTTTCAACAATATATTCTGCATTTAATTCTTAATAGCGCATTTATGGCACTTTTTTTAAATTATTCTTAGTGAAAGAATTATAACAGGAACATAATAAAATAAAAAATAAATGTAAAATAAAAACTTTTGTCTTATTTAAACGACCTCGTGTTTATTTGTTGTAATTGTAGATTTGTGTATGCATTTTTGTGATTAAATTGTGCTTTTTCCCAGGTGCTAACTTTTTAAAAAAAAATTTCGAAAACATGTTCAAAAGCTAAGTTATTCAAGATGGTTTAAAAATATTCTGGAATAAAATAAACAGGACAGTACTTACAGAATTTCCCAAAGTACAGTTCACTATCGAAATTTAATAAAGAAAAATTAAGTGTGATACATGTTTGGATAGAGGACAAAATGGGGATTTCAAAAGTAAAATAAAAAGTACAGGTCCGTATTTAAAAAAAATTGAGGAATGATCTTTAAAGACGAAACGTCGTATAAAAAATCTGACTACTCTATGTTAAACAGCATTTGGTCTTCAACAATAACGAATTAAAAAGTTTTCTTCCATCTTTAAAAATAAAGGTGATAATTAAATAAAACAAGAATCGTCAATTTTGGTTTTTAGCAAATATCTCTGAAACCGGACCTGACATTAAAATTTTTCAAAATCCAATTAATTTGTCTTGATAATATGCAACTTTTTTGATATTTAACTAACTTTGTATCTATAACGGTTAACGAAAACCCAATACCTATATATGTATGTATGTATGTGTAGACATTCCGTTCCGGCACGATAGAGGACACAATTTTTGTCCAATCGACACCTTTGGTACACAAATTCTTTAGGACAGTAATTCGTTGCATATTGCAAATGGGCATTATACCTCTAATGGGGTGAGAATTGGAGGGCGTTGAAATCTCAAAAAATTCAGATCTCCGCCATTAAAAAAGACCATTGGACTTTTTCTATGCTCTGATTATCATAAAATTAATTTATCTGAAACTTTTTTTCATCCTACCCACGGGGTGGAACTGGATAGTTTAAATGCAGCGCAATGAGCAAATGTTATTATCAGAGTTTTTACATATACAAGGCGTTTGAAAGTTAGTCATTGATAATATTTTATCAAAAATACGGACCTTTCCTAAAATTTTACATTAAGGTTAGGATTCAGAAATTAATAAAATATGAAATAGTTGATGATTTTATTGATTAAAGCTGAAAAATTATCATTTAGGAACGAACATTTATTTATTTTTTAATTTGTGCCACCTTTTTATCGAAAGATCAAGATTTGACTCAAGTTAATAAGTAACAAAATTTGATGCGGAAATACCAAACACATTCAGTGTTACTTAACTTTTTCTGCTCTTTCCAAACATGCTAATAGAATTTTAAAATATTGATATACTGATATATTAATTTTTTAAGGCCGGGCCTGGAATAATATTAGAAAAATATATAGGGTGGTTCTTAAGTTATGATTAATTACAAAAAGGGGACAAAATTATTAAATCACTAAGTATCTAGCTTATAAAGAAAGACAGGTCATTAAATATAGGTTATTTTGAATCACCTCGGTGTGCCTCATCTACCCTTACGGTATGCTCAGTTACCAATGAATCACCCTGTTGGTCAGTGGCATACTTACAGTCTTAATTAAGAATAATTCTTCTTTGCAGAGTTTCGATAAATGATAAAACAGTTTTTTTTTTAAATTTTGATGTCTTAATTAAGACCTTGTAAAATGTTTGAATTATTTTTAAATTATTGGTTTTAGAATAACGTTCCTCGTAGTAAATAAAAGACATATTTAATTCAAGTGTTTTGCTTGCAGACTGATGCATAAATAATTGTGCAGCGCAACGGTACCGAAATGGGAAAGGGAGGAGTCGATTTTATTAGGTCAACTTAATCGGTCACGTAGGCTTTAAAAAAAGTATAAGGTAGAATAGATTTTAGTTCAATAAACTCGTTTTCAGAAATTCTATTAAAATATAATAGTTTCAAATACAATATAACGAACATTTATATTTATGAAATCGTTAAAAATGCTTTTCAATTTTGTATGTGTGTCGTCCTGTTGTTGCGATAGAAATTCTTTCACGAAATAATTCAGAGCAAACACAAAGCAGAGTCTATCAGATATTGTTTGTGTTGAATTGAGCTTCATTTTATTTTTTGATGGTTAAAACAATTCTTACTTTAACTCATCATTTCCTTTGAGATGTATTGTATCATCATTTTTTATATAACTTCTAACCATCTTGGCATTAAAATAGTTTACCATACTCTTCCATACTCGGAATTAATTTTGTGTGTCGTCTAGTTACATTATTGTAACTCACAACAGGTGTCGTCTTTCTCATGTTTGGTACTGGCTTATCTGTCGTCTTCTGTACTTTAAGCATCTTTGGAAATAAACTTCTGCACAGTTTGCACAACTGATCTTTTCAGTTTTGCCCTTTTGGCTATGGTGAAAACTTTGATACTTGTAACATCTTCTTATGGATTTTACCTTTATTCTCATGTGCACGAGATACTTCAACTTTTTGTAGTTTTCTTCTGTTCCTTCAATGTCTACTACGATTTTTCTTCGCTCCAAAACCGTATTTTAATTGACACTATTTTTATAAAGTTTAATCTTGTTGCTTGTAGCTCATCCTAGATTTTCATCTTGTGGAATATCTCTATCAATCGTTTAATGGCTTAATGGCTATACGGCTATTTTTTATTGACCTGCCATTTCACTTCCGAGAATTCTCCAAAATATTAAGTTACTCACTGCTGATCTTCACTAATATCTGATACAACCTTCAGTTGGTTATTTGTATTATTGTATAACGCTAATTGTATTTTGATTACAATTTTCAACCTATTCCAATGAAGTGGAGTAGCTAAAATGATTGATGGTGGCGGTGGTGTTTTTTATCTTGTTTTTCTTTTATGTTTTCTTATTTCACTTCTATGACTTCGTTTTCTATTTTTTTGTGCAGTTACTTTCTCCAAATGCCATTTTATTTGCTTCCTTATTTTAATTCGGCGGCTGTCTACGTGGGTATGAGCCAATTGAGCACCAAGCTCTAGATGTTATAAATGTAGACCGGCCAACTGAGCACCAGGCAGGCAGGTACCTTTTCAAAGCGACCCTTTTGAGACAGGCCAATTCAGCACTTTGACCTGGATCCACTTTGTAATAATAATCCCTTAATAGTCCAAAATTCTTTAAAAAATCGATAAATTGAAAAGTCCTTGAAAAATTGTTGAAAAATCCTTGAACAATCCTTAAAAAAGCATTAAAAATTCTCGAAAAGCCCTTGAAAAGTACGTGAAAAATCCTACAAGAATTTTTGAAAACTACTCCAAATTCCTTAAAAAAAAACAACATTAAATTGAAAAATCCTTGAAAAATCCTTAAACAATCATTGAAAAGTCATTGAAAAATCATTAAAAATCCTTCAAAAGTACTTGAAAAATCCTACAATAATCTTTGAAAAATAGTTCAAAATTCTTTAAAAAATCGTTAAATTGAAAAATTCCTTGAAAAATTCATGAAAAATCCTTGAACAATCCTTAAAAAATCATTAAAAATTCTCGAAAAGCCCTTGAAAAGTACGTGAAAAATCCTACAAGAATTTTTGAAAAATACTCCAAATTCCTTAAAAAAAAAACATTAAATTGAAAAATCCTTGAAAAATCCTTAAACAATCCTTGAAAAATCATTAAAAAATTTGGGAAAAATCCTTAAAAATCCTACAAGAACGTTTGAAAAATACTCCAAAACTCCTTAAAAAATTGTTTTCAATTTAACAATTTCTTAAGTGTTTTTAAGACATTTTTTAGAATTATTCAAAGATTTTTACAGGATTTTTCAAGTACTTCTCAAGGATTTTTCGAGAATGTTTCAATAATTTTTCAACGTTTTTTCAATCCTTGAAAAATCCATGAAATATCCTTAAAAATCCTTCAAAAATCCATGAAAAATCATTAAAAAACGTTTTTAAAAAATCTTAAACAAATACTTGTACTTACCTACTAAAAAAGAATTTAAAAAATCCTTGAAACCCCGTTAAATAATCTTTGAAAAATTGTTGAAAAATGCATGAAAAGTTCTTGAAAAATACTACAAGAATCATTGAACAATCTTTGAAAAATACTCCAAAATTCCTTGAAAAACCAATAAAAAATCCTTGAATAATCCTTGAAAAATCCCTAAAAATCAAAGATGAGGATTATTCAAGGATTTTTCAGCATTTTTTCAATGATTTTTCAAGGATTATTCAAGAATTTTTCAAAAATTTTTCAATTTAACGATTTTTAAGTGTTTTTGAGAGTTTTTAAAAAAATACTTCTTAAAAATTGTTTTGACCCCATGATTTTTTTTGTAATAAATAAATGCCAACTTCCATATTCTGATTTGTATTTAACCGAGAAAAATAATTAATTAATTCAGTAGGTACCTGATAATTCGTTAATGAATAAACTAGTAATAAAGTGCGCAATTGGCTAGTCATAAAGTGCTCAATTGGCCGGTCTCTGTTTGGTCCTTGGTGCTCAATTGGCGTGTCCGGCTACGGTATCAATTTTAGCTGAGGGTAATAAAGTGCTCAATTGGCGTCCGTCCGTCTACGTAGTACGTCTTTGATACTATTGCAGTTTGTTCACAAATAGTAGATTGTTCTTTTATTTTTATTCTTGTTTTTTTCTGCGTTTTCTTTGAGTTTATTTTCGTTGAATTTTATATCTTGTTTTCTAGACTATTTCGTTTTTCATTTTCCTGAATTGCGGAAGTCAGTAATATAAAATCTACTTCATTAATCGCTTCATTTCTTCTTCCTTCAGATTCTTTTTATTCTTTCTTCTATTATATTCAATAAGGTTCTGTTCTCTCTTACCCATTTAGACATTTTTAAGAAATGGACTGTTTTCTTCTTTCTTAATTTCATCATTGACTTTCTCTGACTATGAATACATTTCATCCATGTTTTTTATTAGTGAAGGAAGAAGAAGTAAACTTTAACAAATTAAGGGCTGGTTCATATATTAGATTTTGTAATTTTATATTTTTCTTTTCTTCACTGTTTTTAGATACAAGAGTAAAATTCGAAGGACCAGTTGCCGAAGCAACAAATATTATTGAATTAAAACGTTACGATTAAATAAAACTAGACTCTTGACTGATAGCACCATTTTATTATGCGCCAATAGAAATAATGTTTATTATAAAATCTCTCCCACTCCAACCCGAACAAAGAATGGCACAACATATGTAGATAATTACTTAAGTTATAAAAATAAATCGATATTCAGACATTAGTTAGTTAAGTTAGATGAGGGAACATCGCAACACTCTTCGATAACTATCATCGAGGGGTGACGCAAGGTTTGAAAAAACAAGCTCGATTAAGATTTATCGGATAAAACACTTGATTGAATTATTATTGAACTGGCGGTAGGTAAGGACAACTTCTATGTGGAAATTTTAATTGAAATTTCTACATTTAGGCTTCACTTTTTTTTAATTCTTTGGTTGAACTTATTATTATTTTTTTTTGTGACAATAAACGCTTTTTTTTAAATTCAGTCAACTCTGTGGTCGTAACTACTCTTAATCCCTCTCACTTATTATTTTAGGTTGCAGCAATTAATTTGCTGCATACATAATCGAGTTCAAGTTGATCGCGTATAAGCGGTGGAAACTGTGTAGGTGAGAATTTGAATGGCGGAAGCTTGGTTGATAGAATAATAAATTTTCTTTCTTCTTTATTGATATCTTATGAATATTTATTGATTTTTATTCTTCCTCGTATCTTCTTAGTGTAGTAATGAGAAACTTTTTATGTATAGTGGTTTTATCAAACAGAATCCGGTGTCCGGTTTTGTATTGGTATTCAACTATTGCTGAGTCGCTGTCCAAAACTAATCTTATACATCGCTAATGCTCTTTGATCCTAACTTGCACAGAACGTCCAGTTTCACCGATATAAACTTGACCCTATTAGATGAGCTAAAAGGTAAGGAATCTTGAAACACACCTTCAAGCAGAAAAGATGCAGAAGTAAAAAAATGGTTATGTTTTGGACGAAGGGATATTGAAAAGATCATTAATGTTCCTTTGATAATTGGTTTTCTAAAACCATTGGAAAATAGGATAAATTTGACTTGAACAAATTCGCTCTGAAATTCGAATATTTATGAAATATGTCATGACCTGATCACGTTGCAAGCATGGTGAAAAAAGCTTCTCAAAAATTAAAAACACTGTTTCACATCAGAAAGTAACAGCTTTAATTATTTTAGAAAGCTCAAATTCGACTGCCTCTGGAATACTGCTCTCACATCTAGAACTCTTGCAATTGCTCAATTATATCCAGAAGAGAGGCCAAAAACTGACTAAGAATAATAAAACGAAGAAAATGGACAATCTGACTTTTTTTACAAATACTTTCATGGAAGGTTTTCAGTCGACATTACTCACTTGATTCCTTCTGGAGTCGTGCTTGCAAGGAACAACTGTTGAGCTGGTATGACTCATTAATATCAAGTTCCACTATGTACTCCACGTAGCAGCCTATTTAAAAAACCCCTTTATCTGGAGAATGTCATCATATTAAAATGATCTTCCTGAAGGGAGTACAGTCTTCAGCGATAAAAATCCTTCGTGAATCGTTTTTAGACGGATTAAAGGATTTCCTCCTGTACGTGCACTGTATTAATTAAATACAAACACATATCACATTATTAATAGTTCCCCTTTTATTTCACTAATATCTTCATTTAAATTATATACTTATTTTACTATTAAGTTCGCTACTGATAACTGTAACGTTGAACATCTTAAATTGGTTTTATTTATTTCTTTCGTTACGATCTTTCTAAAGTGTCTTTTAGTTTTAGGTGTACAATAATATCTAATTACTGTCACTGAAACTATAAACACGCATTATAGTAATTATTGCGTACTAATGCCGTTCCTGCTTTTGCTCGTGCATCACCATTAGCAGCTTACGCAATTATTATTTCTTTTAACGAACTTTTTCACTAACTATAATTATTTTACTAAAAATAACTCGCAGTGTGGCCTTGTAGAAGGTTCATTGTTAATAAATCTTAAATAATAGTATAAATGACCATTTACTTAATATGTATTAACATTAGTTATATCTGTGATATACTTAAATACAATACAAAAAGTGCTTAGTTGCTGTTATTATGCAGATTATGTCATTACTCCTTTGATAGGTGACACGACAATCCTTCTGTTACATTTTTTTTTTGGGCCACACTATAGTTCATTTTGCATCTTACCTCTTATAGTTTAAAACCCAAATTTACTTTTATTTCTGGTCTGTTATCAGCAATTACCATTTCTAACTAATATATGCCACCACTCTTGAAAATAAGGCCTCTTAAAAAACTTTCATATCTAATTATCTACTTAACCCAGTGCTATATTGGTTATTTTCGCCTCAAAACTTTTGGAATTTCCGATCACGCTAGAATTTTTCCCATCACGCTACAGGATTTACGACCATGCTAGAAGTTTTCCTGTCACAAGTTTTCAAATCACGCTAGAAGTTTTTTTCCTACGGGAAACCTCTCTATAACCTTATTGAGCTAAGTCTATTTATTTATTTATTTGATATTGTTATTTTCATAAATAATTAATCAGTTTGTAAGAAAATAAACTAAGTTTAATTTTTAGTCAGAATTTAATTTCTTTAAACCGCATATAAAAAAAGAAAGGACAGATTTTGAAATATATCATAGTTTTTTTTCTTAATTATTTCTAAATTCACCAAAAAAATGAATTTGACTGGCGCCCATAAATTAACATTAATATATTTCAAATTCTGTTTATGGTAACGAACCCATAAATGGTTGAGCTAAAACACTTTTTATTAAAAAAAATAAACTAAGAAAAATGTCTTCTCCAAACAATCCTTCCCCAGGACAATACATCCCAACGACAATTATTTCTCACAGTCATTTCCCACGATAATCTTCCCTCGCGACAATCCTTTCCCAGACAAACCTTTTCTATTTTTTGAGTATTATAAGTCCTTTTTTTTAATACATTAAAATACTGACTGGTTTACCTAACTACTTTACTGAAGGGTTTGTGTGTGCCTTAAATACGACTATTAATTTTTGATTTAAATTGGTACAGTAGAAGATCCTCAAGTACGACATTGATTGAATACACATGTAAGATTTTTTACCGTTTTTAAATTTCAAAGACAATAAATACACTTTAGAGCAAAATGTTTTAGTGAAAAGTTATACAGCATAAAATTCCCTGTAATTTTTTTATTAAACTTTTTCCAGAATTCCCATTAGTTGCACCATTAGAGGGCGCAAAAAAAATGTGCATGTGGGTTATTCCAGATTTTGAGGACAAACAATGCACTTTAGTTCAAAATGCTCTAGTGTAGAACATCAAATTTCCATCAATATTTGTATTTACCTTTTTTTCGAATTCTTTATAGTTCCCCGTTAAAGGGAGTAAAAAATACACATGTGCGATTTTTTGCCATTTTTAGATTTTGGGGACAAACACTTTGGCATATTGTTTTTTTTTAAATAATCGTTTAAAAAATAATACAAAAGCGATATTATTTAGGCACAAAAATATTCTACATTTTAATTCCAGTGTAACTAAAAAATTGTTTTGTTTTTAAAATTTTCCCTCTTCAATCCCATTAAAACAGCCGCGATGAGGGCACATCGAAGCAATTTTTCAATTTATTCTACCCAATAATTCAAATCAACCGCTAGCCAAGTGCTCGTTTTTCAGTCCCTTTTGCCCTCACGCCGTTTGAATTTGAAATTATAAAGATCGTTGTGCTTGGAGTATTTTTCGACGGCATAAAACTGGACTCATGAAAACATTAACCGCATTAAATATTTTAATCTTAAGAAAATATAATCTTTAGCGATAAAAATATTGAAACATTTTAAATTAGCACAAAATTGAAGAAGACGTAATGATTATCATTCAAATATATTTTATTTTAACAGTTGGTAATATTTTAGAGGTTTTCAAAATTTAAATAATGGTAAAAGTAATAAATCTATTTTTTATCGAAAACAACAATAATAATGGACTTTTCTTACTAATAGAAATACTTTATTTAGACATATTTGCGGAAGTCAGGAGAGAAAACATTACATCATATTTGCTTCTCCGAAAATATTAGCGAAAAGGACATAAATATAAAAAATAATCAATTTTTTTCGAGACTAAAAATGAAATATACTGTAATGTTTGAAATAAAATTTGTAATGATTATTGTTTATATTTGTAAATTAATTTAATATAGTTGAGAGCCAATTGAATTTATTTTAATAAAAAAATTCAAAAAATTTAATGGTTCCTGTTACCTCAGTAGCATATATTATCAGGTAAATATCAATTACTACGGCCCTTAGTATTAAAATCGTGCAAAAATCTCATGAAACGTGGAAAAAATTGATTTTCCGAGAAAAAAAAGTCTGTCTGTGTGGATGTGTGGATGTCTGTGCGCACGATAACTCGAGAACGGTACGGCCGATCCAAAAAATTCTTTCGGCCATCGGTTTTTATTCTAAAAAGAAAGGCTCTATCAAAATATGAGCAATTTCGGGTCCGAGAATCCCGGTCCCGCCTACTAAGTGAAACTTCTATTCGAGATATCTCGATACTGATTTCTATTAAGGTGTTGTGTAGTAAAGACGTTTTGATTGATATCTAGTTTACTTTTGTTTTTCTCAAATTAAGTAAAAATTTAGAATGACTTTTTATAAATCAATATTTATTATAGAAATAAAATTTGACGTTCCATTGAACATCTCAGAAAAAATATATTATTAATTATAAAGTATTATAAGATCAGAATAAATAAGGTATAATGTGACTGTAAATTGCAAAAACACATTTACGAATCAAATTTAAAAACTCAACTCAAAAAACGTGTGTCTGTAGCTGAATTTTATTTGCACTCGGATCAGTTAACTTCTGATCTAGATTACTTTAGATCTGGATCACTTCCCCCTTTACCGACGCTGCTCCCTCCGCAAAAATTATTCAAAAGTGAAATATAGAAATGTTAACTTGAAGGGTTATTTAAATTGACATACCTATATTGTATTATATTTAAACGTTGTTTAGGTTTAAGGTATAAGGAGAAATTTTATTTATTTTTTATAACGAATCCTTATTCTTCTTGTTCTATAGTAAAAGTCAGATTTAGAAAGCAGTGTACGCAGCATATCCCAATGCATTTTAAACGGAAGTATTCTCGGCGGCGATGCCAGCATGGCGCGGCATCGGAACATGATACGGTCCTGGCGTGCCCAACCTTCTGTTTTCTAACTTCTCCGACTACCTGACATCGACGGCAAACCTGCACTGCATTCTAAATCTGGCTTTTACTTATAGTGAAGATGATATGATTTTGGTAAATATTAAAATAATTTAAGATTGTGTATTACAATTAACAATTAATAAGCTAATGAAAATAATTGTCAGTAATACAATAAAAATTAGTAACGACAGACATTTAATACAGCTCGGATTGCAATGCAGTAATGCACATTCAATTTGTCTTTGTTCAAGTCAGTTTAGGTCAGTTAATAAGTGAACTGATCCGAGTGCAAATAAAAAACGCCTTATAATCTCGAGAAGTACACACTTCGGTTCTGATTTAACCTTAAATTATAACATGAACGAGAATAAATATAGATGGAATGATAAATTATCATAAATAGATGCACTGATTGATTGAGTACCTTGTAAGTATACCACTTTATTTTTTTATAATGGTCAAAATTGGATTATTTAGTTATTACGTTACGTTACGTTATAATAGTAAGTAGTATACCTATGCCGATTCTGCGCCACGTCCATCCAGTTCCATCATCAATCCGAAGAAGTAGCTTCCCCTTAGGTACCCTTATCCGAAGAGAAGATACCCTTGGAAGAGAAGAGATTAGCTTAGTCTCGTTTAACCACCCATAAACGAAGTACATAAGATCTTTTGGTCATGAAACAACCCCTTTTGGCCATGAAACAACGACAATGACCAGAAGCGATAGTTGAAGGCCGTACTTTTTGACCACAGGAAACAGCTTTTGAACAGGTCCAAAACAGCTTTCGAACAGGGGGACCGCCTTTAACTAACGCTTCTGGTCATTGTTGTCGGTCTCTGGGTTATTTCATGATCAAAAGGGGTTGTTTCATGGCCAAAAGGCCTTATCTACTTCGTTTAGGGGTGGTTAAACGAGGCTAATCTAATCTTTTCTCCTCTAAGGGTATCTTCTCTTCGGATAAGGGTAGCTAAGTGGGGGCTACTTCTTCGGATTGATGATGGAAATCGATGGACGTGGAACCGGCATAGGTATACTACTATAGTATCTGATCCTCCTGAGTTTATTAATACTTTTAATTGACTTTCAGCTAGGATAAAATAGGGTAGACGGGGATTATTTTTAATATTATTTAATATAATTGATGGGGCGGAAATTCCTCTAACGAAGTATTGTGAAAATTTGTCTCTGTTCGGAAATCAACATAATTAGTATTTGAGTAATCATTCAGAGATTTGTTATTTTCTTCAAAATCATTCTGAGATTGGACAATAAAATTATGTGCACGTCTTGTTGACATACTCATAGGCTGAGAAGTGCGTATTGTTTGTACGAAACTCATAGGTTTAGGATTAGAATTAAATTGAGGTGGATTATAATTATTTCGCATCATAGGGCTTCCAAATTGGTTTTGTTGATTATTTGAATTATGCTAATTTCAGAACTGATTTTAGTACTAAAAATATTGTGTTTACAAATTAGATGCGCGCGACGATTTAGTACTGAAAATTCGAGCATGATGTTGTTTATATTCTATACTTAAATATGTGGAGTCATAAACAAATAGAGAGCTATACAAAGCAAAGTATTACTCATTCGTAAAAAGTTTTTATATGCCAAAAGGTCTTCTACTAATAATTCTCTCGATCCATTTTTTTCTCCATATACGCTTTTTTTAAGAAGTGTATGATTTCTTTTCTTAATTGCTAGCATCATTATTACAATAAAAGTTACTACATATAATTTTAGCTCTTTTTTCGCTATCATTATTTATTTGTTATGTTCACTCTAAGTTAGGTTAGGTTATCACTACAAAATTATTAGAGCGCATGCTTACATACTAAATAAAATTAAGGTACTTGCAAACGGAAACCCACATTTTTCATACTAAATCTACTCGCGCAACTAACTAATATTTTTAGTACTAAAATCGGTAATGAAATTAACATAATGGCAAGCGGACCTTAGAGAAATGACTTTGTTTAAAACTGCTTATTTCTTTCGGATTCAGAAAAACTGCTTATGTTTCCGGATGTGTGAAGACCTACACAGTAAAATAAAAAATTGTTTCTTACGACGAAAATGAGATTTCTAATTATAGATGTTTCCAAAGTATGCTAATTCGATTTAATATCTTCCCCAGATATGGAAT
Organism: Neocrepidodera transversa; assembly: GCA_963243735.1. Taxonomy (NCBI): domain Eukaryota; kingdom Metazoa; phylum Arthropoda; class Insecta; order Coleoptera; family Chrysomelidae; genus Neocrepidodera; species Neocrepidodera transversa. Next base: position 17,704,845 of record OY725349.1, on the reverse strand, counting down.
CCTCTCAAAATTCATCAAAACTTCCTAATTCTTCCGGGATGAATTCTTGTGATATTGCTGAAATGGAATTTCTCAGACAAATTGTAATATACCACGCTAATTTCTGTCTTACGACAATTTGTATATACTCTTTGTGAATCTATTATTGATTTCATGCATAAATCACTTTAAATATTAGTTTTTCTTCAATTTTAATTGTTAAGAATAAATATTTTGCTTGTTCTCTTTTAAAATATCAAAATTGTGTCCCTTATTGATTTTTTTCAATGTTCTTTTATATTTAGGCCTCTATATGGAAATTACTACAAAACATATCCAACAACCAATAAGAATATACAAATCTTTACATGTTATGAAATTCCGAATTATAATTGGTCAGACCTCATTAAATACATTTTTGGATTTTGTAAAAACTACAATCAAATTTTATTTATAAATTATTTTACATTGAATTTTGGACATAACTATACTTGAAAAAACTACCTTTCCTTCTTAATTTCTTTTATAAAAAAATCATTCTCTTTTTAGTCTGTCACTTGACATTTAAAATTGGTATCATTTTCTTATTATATTTTTTTTTTTAATTTTGCATATCTTTACATGTCATTACAATTTTTCATTAATTTACAATCTGTACAGGGTATTTAAAGTAATTTTTGATAGCCACAGTTGCATTTATTTGTTCAATAAAAATAGTTGTTTAAATTAATTATGGAATAGATGGAAATATAATATATAATCATTGTACTTATCTAAAATTACTTTTTCATATACAATATTTTAAACAAAATTTTAACTTGTACTTGATGAAAATCCATTATAATATTTTAATAAATAAAACAACGTTTTATGATTTTCACAAAAATATAACAATTATTATTTGATTATGATGAAGTTATTGTATAATGAAATCAAATAATAATTGTTTTATTATCGTAGAAAATGATAATAACGGTGTTTTATTAACAAATAACAATTTCATGTATTTAAAAATTTACCAATTAAAATAACAAGAGGTTAAATTAGGAAAAATACGTAAAATTCATAGATTTGAGAATTTCGCACCATTTTTAATAGGGAAAAGTACGGTCCATAAAGTTAGGATATTGTTAAGCCATTTAAAAGTGAACGGTTTAAAATTAATTAATTCTGCAGTTTTTTTTGAAGAAAATTGTTAGATTATAGAAAATCTAGAATATAAAAAATTTTATACAGTCCGAACCTCGATACTGATAATATATTTGATTTATACAAATTTATATTTTTTATTATTAATAAAATATAAAAGTTACACCGTTTTTAAACATTTCAGTGTTTTATTCTCCCACATTAGGTGTCCTATAAGGATCCAATTTGTGTCACTTATTATTTTCTTTATGTATTGATGAATTTTCTTTATTTCTACAATGCAAAAATTTAATATTTGCTATAAATAATCAATGAAATAAGGCATCTAATAGGGCAAACCACTATCAGAAATGAATATTCAAAACATAATATATCGCCTGACCTATACAACCAAACAACCTCTAATAAAGTTTCTTACTTCATAATCACCAATTTTCCCGTAACAACCTCAAACTGCAATCGATTACGACCCCATGCTAACGGCCCCACCGATTATTTACGAGCACCAAGTGCAATCGGTTCTCTTTCGGGTGCCTCTACAGAGAAACAAGTGAGGATCGCGACCGAGGAAAGGAAACACGACCGAGAAAAGTAGGCCACGGTGGCGTGCAAGTAGGCCGGTGACCCGGTCAATACGTTCCATGGATTGCTTTACGGTGACTCCAGGTGAAAAGGATAACGACCAAGCCAAGGCCAACCTGGATGGATGTGTGTGTGTTTGAGTTCCGTGTTTGGGCCTGGAAAAGCAGGAAATGCGGATCGCGAGCAGACTCGGTTTATTTGAAAATTAAATTTCAAATAAGCGGAAAATATTTTCGCATAAAAATGCCCTCCCGCTATTCGTGAATCAGAAAATGATGTCTTGGAATTAAAATTTGCAATTTTCAAGGAGTGGATGACATCTACTTTGCAAGTTTGTTTTATTAACTTGATTAAATTGTCGAGCTTTTCAAAATGTTTATGTTCATTATCAAAACTCTATAAAAATAATATTCAATAACATATTGATAAGAAAATTTTATTTAAGGTGGACGGATGTCTTGTTTGATATAATCAGTCCGGACTGTATTAATATCTGGAAATTATAAAAAATGACAATTTTCTAAGACAGAACATATAAAAAAATATATGAAATTTGTTAATATTTTTTATTTGTAAAAAATAAAATAAAAAGAATATTTTCAAAAAATTCATTTGTTGGTATAGGTATGTTGATGATATTTTGGTATGTTTTGACGGAACAAACAGACAGATTAATTCTTTCCTTCACTTTATTAATACAATTTATCCTAATATTAATTTTACTATTAAATCGGAAACAATTATTTCCCCGGATTTAACAATTAAAAAAGTAAACAATAGACACCCGTTTTCCATTTTTCACAAACCTTGTCACACGGATATTAAAATTCATATTCCATAGATTAATTAACGTACCTATGGATAAGGAGGATTTCGATAAAGAACTAAATTTAATTAAACAGATTTCGGTGAACAATGGTTATATCCCCTCAGTTATAGAAAATGTATCAAATAAGAAATTATATATGCAAGCTATTTATTCAATTTAACCATGACCTAAAACTAACAAGCCATATTTCAAATTTTTAACGTATACTGGTTTTCCAACTAAAAATTTAGCTTAATTTTTTCAAAATTTAGATGTGAATAAAGCATACAAAACGACTGATACATTCAATATGTCAATTAAAAATAATAAAGAAAAAACAAATAAAAATTTTCAATCGGGAGTATATTCGTTGTGGAACTTGTTCAAAAGATATATAGGTCAAACGGGTAGATCATTTGCCAAAAGGATTAAGGACCATAGAAGATCTTTTCGACTAAGTAAACCAGATTCAAATTATTCTCACCATTTAATCGAAACTGTACATGTTCCAAGTAAATCCACAGGTCTAAATTATTTGGAATCATTAGAAATTAATAAACTTAAAAAATCAATTTATTAATAAATACCCAGCTTGACCTAAACCATTCTCCTTAGTTAAATCTTTTTTAATATTTGTAAATCTTTTGACAAATGTTAATTACCTCTCTTACATAATTTTAAATTCTTTTCCTAAAATTTGTAATCCTTTAACGGCGCTAATGAATGATATTTCCAATATTTTAAGCCATTGTATAATCATTGAAATATATTTTAGCCTCAGTTATTGTAGTATATATTTTTAAGATTCTTTTGTCGGATGGAGGTAAATTTGCCACCAAATATACCTGACCAGAAATACATAGGTATTTTTGCCACTAACTATTTTATAAATTGCAATAGATTTTTAAAATTCAGAAAACAATTATTCGGTTTATGTTCCGCTAGTTATATTAAACATTGCTGACCATTATTCAAGAAAATGAATATTATAATGCTTTCCTGTATTTTCCAACCAATGAAGAAGAAGGACATTTTTCAAAAAACCATCGTCACGTTTAATAGCGACATAAAGAATTGCCAGTTAGAAAATTTTAAATTAAAATAAAAACCAAATTATTAAAATCTGCCTTTTATAGCGCGTGATGAGCTTTTTGTACAATATTTTTTTTTTTGAATAGGTAAATTTTTTTTAGAGTATATTTTTTTTGTAATAAATTTTATTATTATTTCCTTTAACTTGTAATTTTAGACTCATAATTTATATTGTATTCTGGTACTGTAACTATTTTATCTGTTTCGACAATATTAAGTGTATGTGTACATAATTTGGGCAATAAATTATTATTATTAGGCAAATAACTTTGTTTTTTCAACCTTTGAAAAAAAATAAATACGGAAATGCTTCATTGATATTTTAGCGTATATTTAACTTTAACTTATTAAAAACATATAAGAGTTATCAATATCTTCAACTAAGTATTAAAAAATAATAACAAAATTATTATTATATTACCTAAAATCAGATAAATCAATAACCTCTGATTTTATTTTGGTAAGCCTAAATAGGAAGCACATTTAACAGAGTCAATTTTTGATATTAAATTATTTTTAATTTTTTTACATAATTTCTCACATACTTCTAACGAGGGCGTTTTTAATTTTTGCAGGCGTTTGTAATTTTTGCTTCTACCCACTCAGGTAGAAACCCTATTCTCTGATGGTTTTGTTTACCCGTGCTATTTTATAATTATATAATATTTTTTTAAATAGAGGATAATTATAATTTATGGTTTTTTTGCTCGTTTTAGTTAATATGTTTTTAAATGTGTTCAACCTCCAGTTATCACAGGAGAAAACAATCCCAGCGTTCGTAGTGGTCAAAATTTCGTGAAGTCATGCTGTTGTCATAGATAACCATTTTAAAATTAAATATAAAAATGGTTCATAATAGTTGTTGTGTTGTTAATTGAAAAAATACAGGGAGAAATAGCAAGTGCAAATTTTACACATTTTCAAAAGCTAGTTGGAAATTAGAGAAAAGAAAGAACTGGATAAATGCAGTTAGGAGAAAAAAGTAAGTAATGTATAACCTACTTCTGTAGCAAGCTTACTTAGACGAATGTGTGTTTTATTCTACAATTATTCGATGTGATTAAATAACTTTTGCCACTATGTCTCAATTATTTCACATCTCTAACATGACCAGCCGTGACCAGTTGCTTCCCTTTGTCCATCGTTTGGGGTTGAAATGATATTTGATAAGTAATTGACTCAAGTCCGGTTTCATTGAATAATTACATTTATCATCGCCTAAAAATTATTTTAAAAAAGTAGGATAAAATATTGTGATTGAAAATCTAGCAGATATTCATAAATTATTATTTTTCTAGCTGTCATGTATTATTTGTTTGGATGTCACTCATTAACCTCACCTGAGAATCATAGTTTTTGATATTTATTTACATGTTTTACACTGTTCATCACAACACGTTTTACTGAATTTTTATATTAATATTAAATTCGTAGTAGGTATAATAGGATTATCACAGTGTTTTTTGTCATTTCTCTCACTATGGAACACGAAGTACAAGCATCAGATATCAAATTTTTTGTGCCGTTTGTCAAAAAATATGAATTTTACTCAAGAGTAAAATACCTTTATTTTTGAGAATATTGACAATTGTTATTAAAAAAAGTTGATCATAATTAAAAACCATGATAAGATATCCAATATTATTCACCTGCCATGAAAAAATATATTTTTTGTAGTAATAATACCAGTATTTATGATTTTAAAGTGTACCAATAAAAAAAAACAGCGTAAAGTATTCGTGGATAATTGGTCTTTAAAACACTTGCTCTATTTCGAGCACTACGGCTACGCTGCCGTGCACGAAAAATCGGGCCTGTTTTAAAGACCTTTTTATCCACTTATACTTTAATATACTATTATCATTTTTAATTAACTTCTCCGTATTAGCATTAGTAATTTATTTAATCTAGGATGCACTGACGGCAATCATAAAATTGCCAGTTAGATTTTATAAAATTCAAGAAATGATGGCTCTATTAATTTGTGAAGAGAAAATAGAAATTGTGTTGATTGTGGGAGAAAACTATATAACCCATAGAGAAGCAGCTACTATTTTTAATAATATACATCCTAATAACAATATTAATCATTCAACTGTTACAAAAATAATAACTAAAGAACCCCGCAGTTTTTAAAGGGGAATTTTGTTTCACTCAATTTCGCACAAACCAAGTGAAAAGTGTCAGAAAAAAATAATGCAAGGATTTTGAGAAACGTTCAACTGAATCTGTCCTCTTTATTGGACCAATGTAGATTCTGAAATCGGTTAAAAAATAATGTCAACTTGTCAATTGTCTTTGATAATAAGTGATAGATGATACGAACTTAATGTGTCAAATCAATTGCCAACCAATTATTATAAAAATAATGAACGATCATTGTCATATAAGAAAACAATACTACAAATATTGAACGATGTGCGAAATAACTGTTTTGTTTGTGATAGGCAAATAAACCGCTCGAGTGTCCGTATTGGCCTTCCAGAAGCTGCCCAGAAAAGAGAACTGGTGATTGCTCGTCGAGATGTTTCCATCATTCAAGAATTGAATGCAATAAATAATGATCCTGAATGTTTGAGATTGAATGTTCTAACCCAGACATCTTCTCATACTTACTTCATTTGCAACCAGGCTGATAACATGCAAAGTTTGTCTGGAATACAATTGCAAAACGAGACAATTGAAACTGCGCAACAGATGTTAGAAGGGGCTAGGGTACCGAATATTGTTCAAGGCCTGGTAGAGATTGATAGTCTTCAAAATAGTGGATTACACTTCTTTGCAAGAATTGATTTTGGGTGTCTTTTAAGTAAACCTTGCCCCATCGTACATCCACTACAATGGTATCGATGAGCGAGCAGCTGAATTCCAATTGGACCTAGATCACCAAGAAAGACATCCGATCAGAATGTTTTCAAGGTACAGAAACGCTGTCAGACACCGATTGTGGATTGATTTTGATCGAGATATCCCTGAGAATGAAGGTTCCTCAATTCTGGGTACATATTTCACATGTCAGTTTGGTGCGAGAACACTCGGTATTTGTTGTCACGTAATTGCCGTTATCTAGTATCTCGGTTTCGTGCTTCATCAGATTCACATCAAATGACCACCAATAGTACTGTTAGATATCGTGCGGGACGCTTAGGAACTTGATAACAGGAGATTGTTAAAGTATTACAAACCTTAGCGTGTAGGGCTATTTTCGAAGGTCCACTTAAAAGACTTCAGCGCGCCGAAAGTGGGAACCTATTGGGTGGCGTGGAATTCGAAGAACTCGCTTTGGTTTTACGAAAAAAACCGACTTCCAAGCTGCTATACATATTGTGGGTTGTAGGGCTTATTAATCACATACATGTGTGAATATATATGTACAATCTCATCATTATTACTCATATATATAGGCTTCCGGCTTTTAAAATCCTTTCATTATTTTAGTTTGGGCTTATGGAAACATTTGATCAGGACAATTTGACTGAAATATTTCACTGGTTGAGCGAGATTGAGTGAATCCCAATTCCCCTTTAAAAACTGCGGGGTTCTTTAGGAATACTGGAAGTATTAAAAATAATTTTAATGTAAAACGCAAAAAACTGGTTGCCCATGAGAATACGCAGTTTGAAGTAATGTTGTCTGTTATAGCAAATCCAAAATTATCATTGCCCAAAAGGAAGTCGTTGATGCAACAAAATGTAAGGATACAGTGATAAGAATTTTAAAACTAAATAAATACAGACCATTCGAACCAAAAATGATTCACACCCTTTTGTTAAGAGGCACATAATTTTTTCCGATGAACCAACATTTTCATCGAATAGAGCTGTCAAGTCACAACATTTTCGCTGGTGGTCTGAAGAAAATCCCAATTTTACCATAACGTCTAATGACCAATACTCTTTTAAGACGAACGTTTTTTTTCGCCAACCTATTAATTCCGAACGTTATTTACAGTTTTTACAAACTCACATCAATGACTTCATGGACGAACTACCCTTACAAGACGGTGCCACATGCCACAGTACGTTGAATGTTAGGGAATATCTTGAACATATGTTCCATGGAAAAGTTATTGACAGATATTTTGGCCTGCTAGATCTCCTGACTTAACACCCCTTGATATCCTCTTATGGGGTTATTTGAAACAAAGATTTGACCAAAACGGGCTGTTTCAAAATGTTGACCATTTGGAGAGGATAATTTTAGAAACATGCCAGGAAATTTCTCCAGGGATGTATTATGTGAATTTGCCAATAGAACGATTAAATGTATTGAACGAGAGGGTGGATATGTCGAGGTATTAGTAGTAAAATGAGTTAAAAATATATTTCTATTTAATTTGACTATTAATATTCTATTAGTTAGACAACTTAGTATTTGTATGTATTTTCTTATTTGCAATATAAATACATATGCATTTATTACTTGTTTAAATTGCAAAATTGTTAGAAAATATTTAAAAACGAAAAGTTTATCGTGTGTTTCATAATCACAAGAGATAAATGTTCATTCAAAATATAAAAATTAGAAAAAAATTACAAAACCTAATTTTTTAATGTAAATGGATGCAATTACATATTTGAACGTATTTTTTAATTATGATCAACTTTTTTTAATAACAATTGTCAATATTCTCGAAAATAAAGTTACTTCACTCTAGAGTAAAATTCTTATTTATTGACAAACCTTGTATATAGGTCAAAAAAAATTATATCAGATGGTTTGTATTCAAGTTATAGACAATGCAGAACTTTTTATGAAAATAACTTATTTTGACAATAAATTATATCCCGTCGCCAATGCTTCATAAAGAAATGGCCGACGGTCGCTAGATCTTTAGGTTTTATGTCTTTCGAATTGACGTTGTATAGATTATACTAATTAAATCAAAATAAAAATTAATAATTGATAATGATCAAAATTTTTAAATCGTTTAAAATTTTATGTAAAAAAAAATATCATACAATTTATAAAACAAACAAAGTATCCATCAAAATAAATATTTGTCATGAAGAAATTTAATGTTGTTTTTGATAAGAAAATTACAATGAAAGAATAAACTCTACAGGTTAAATGTAGGTAAAATTAACATTTCATGGCTAATGATATAAAATTTAATATGCAAATGGTAGCAAGAATTACTGTTAATACAATAGTAAAGGGGCACTAAAATATTAGGAAATGTATTAATAAATGGACAAAAAAGTATAGAAGTACACAAGGTATTTTATGAAAGCTCTTAAAGGACTAATGGAAATATTTGTATCCGTGTAAACTTTACTTGTACTTATAAAATCAAATATTTAATAAATTGTATCAGAATAATGAAAATTATTCACAATGGTTGAAAAAAATATTTATATCTTTACACAAATTCCATGTGTATGGGAATACAAATTATCAATTTGTTTTTGAATATATTAAAACTTTCAGGATTCTATTTAATCAAAAAAATTAATTATACATTTTATTGTTGTTTTTTTATGTTTACGGATTCAAGAAATATTTCTGTTCGCTTCAATAATCATCAATCTTTTTCTATAGAAATATTTTTCTCAAAAAGTTTTTAGAGCTTCCAGCATTTGTGCTTTCAACTGTAAACAATTTATTATATAAAATTATTTTTAGAAGAAAACAATATTTTTATAAATATCTTTCCTCATTTCAACAAAGCTATTTTTATCATTTTTTTTTAAATAAAATAAAATAAAAATCAGTAAAAATTGCAAATTATCCTTAAACTTGATTCTAAATGAATATGAACTTTATTCGTACAAGGACAGCAAACATTGATCTGATACCGGATGCCAATTTTCCAAAAACTTTTGAGCACTAAATGATGTCATCCAACTGTAAATAGATGGCAATGCAGTAGAAGTGCATTTTGTTGAACTTGAGACAATTTTAATGCCGCGATTTATGTTGAACGCCATTATTTTTGACCCTCTTATTTGGGATTACTCTGGAAAAACGAGAGAAGTAAGTCTGAGTGAAATTTTCAGTCAAGGTCAATATGAATGTCCTTATTGTTACTTTCGTTTTACTTGACACATTTTTTTTTATTAAAAAATGAAAACAAATGTATATAATAATGTTAAATTAAGTATGTTGTATATTTTAATTGAACTACATGCTATCAAATATTAATAAAATTATAATAATAATTTGAAGTGGTAAGTGTAGACTATAGAATTAAGAGATAAAAAGTAAAGTAATGATATATGTTTATACATTTTTTCAGAAAAATCTTGTTTTGAGACGAACTTCATACAGGACGTTTAGTTTATAATGTCACGAACTGTACAACGAAACAAAACACGTTTCGGTTGACATGTAGGAAAAGATCTTGTCATTTGTTTTAGACCATTTTTTGCAAATGTATTTCAATTTATAATTTATTCGATTATCATTATTAATATACCATACAATATTTTACACCGTTCAAATTGTCTCTTTTAGTATTAATTTCGTGATGGCGAAAAAAATTCTTACCCCACTTTTTATCACTTTTCTCGGCGTATCCGAGCTGCCAAAGTCCGAAAGTGCAAAAAATTATGTCCGGACATCCACATGTCTGTCTGTCTGTCCGAATGTAAACACTATAACTCTCGAACAAAAGCTTCGATCGGAATCCGGTTTTCATTTTACAACTTAGTTTTCTCCAGTGAAGAACCCTATTAATTTGAGCAGGATTAGGTCGGTCCTTAAAGTACCCGTCATATGTATTAAAGTGTTTTGAATGGGAGTTCAAATTTGCCATCTTGTATAATATGAAGTTTTGCAAGGATGTCTAGATTTACTTCCAGAATTTCTGTTTCGAATGTTTTTGACAAGATTTTCAGTTTTTCGATATCAAGTGTTATATTACGCATTTATTGAGTTTATAGTTAAATTATATTTATGCCTATGCCATATTTATTTCGTTTTAATCATTTTGTTCAGTATGTATAGTATTTCATTTTTGGCTGAAATTTTCTGTCTCTAATCAATTATCTTTTCAATTTCCATTTATATCCATGACAGCTTAAAATCGGGTCGTTGCTGCTACTACTAATTGGAATCGAAATAAAATAGTTATAAAAATGACCAGTTTACTATATTTTTATCAGAAATCAGCACGGAAAAACTGAACCAGTGAATCAATATAAACGTAAAAATGGGTCGTGAAAAACACTACGTTTTTTGTGATTATACAAATAAATGAATATATTGAATATTCCAATATTTCAAACAAAATCAGTAAAAATACATGTCGAGCGTATAAAAAATTGTTTTGATGAAGACAAATATGAATATCCATGTCCCTTTTCACTTAATTTTTTTTTATTTTTTCGTATCATTATAGTGGTTTGAATTTGAAATTGTAATTCTAGAGAGGATCAAGTGGTGGTGCCCCGTTTCGGGACTTCGGCCCATCGAGCGATCACTTTTTATGCTGTGAAGCATTGTGGCTAAATACATGTAGAACACTATTCTACATGATCTAACGTATTTTTTTTAATTTGCAGTGTAAAAAAGTTTATCCCTTGAGAACTTGATTTTTATGGCTCGTTGTGGGGCGGGTACCGGAATGACTTGTGCGATACTGGCCAAACTATTCACATACATGTAGGGGAATATCATATTTGATGTGAAGTGGTAAAAGATCTAAAAATTTGAATTGGAAAAAAGTTTTCGCATGCAAACCACTATAATTTGTATGGCGGGTACTGGAAGGGCCGGTCCGATACTGCTCAAATTCGATAGGGTTCTTCCTAAAGTAAAAAAACGGAACTCGATCAGAGATTTCGTTCAAAATTTACAGTGTTTACATCCAGACAGACATCCGCAGACGTCCGGACAGGATTTTTTGCAGTTTCAGACTCAGGGAGCTTGGAAACGTCGAGAAAAGTAATAAAAAGTGGGTGTAAGAAATTTTTTTCGCCATCACGATACTAATACTGAGGATTTTTATCTAAATCTCTTGTTTTTACATAAAAAATTTAGAATCCTACGTCCAACAACAGAATTTGAAAAACGTGACTACTCGTAAAAAAAGGGATAATGTCAGTTAAAACAAGTTCAAACAGCTTAGCAACGTACCGTTTTTAAAATAACCTATATTTGTGATGTTCACAGATGCAAATGCCGACTAAAGGCTTATTTTATTCATAAAACGACATCCAGTTGGCATAGCGCAGTAAAATCTCTGGAATCTCTCGAATAGCTGGAATCCTTTTCCAGACGTGCTTTACTCGCATAACCATGTTGTTTAATGATATAGCTAATATTTGCTATATCGATCGTTTGTTTAGGTGTACACTCCTTAGTCTTTATGCATTGACTTATTTTTATTCTCACATAAGTGTACATCCAAAACGCTTAAGAAAGGAAATTAAATATTGTAATAATGATTTTTTTCGATATTCGGATTTTAACGAAATCCCTTATTCCATTTCAACCATTTTTAGTATGATAGCTGTCTCTGTATATGTGTGAACATGATAGCGTTTAAACTGTTTAATGAACGGGTGTTTCACGAGTAAATTCCGATGCTTCACCAGGTGATAAGTGATCTCTACAGGATGTCAGAAAACCCTCTTATGTATGGTTAATTGTGACCTTTTACAGAGTAGTTTAACGTTTCTGACTAAAAATTTCAATTGCCATTTTATTTATGATTTTTAACGGATTTGGTTCATATTTGTCAGGCTTATCAAGCTCTCTGACTATGGTCTAATAACACAAGAAAAATTTAAAAATCAATTTTTTTTCTTATATTCTTTATATGAAAATTACATACCTGTTTATCGAATTTTGAAAATCTGATTACAAATTGGGAATCTACGTAAAAAATTCTATAACAATCAATATTAAAATTGCATGGTACCATTTTTGTCACTTTGCAAATAATTATTATTTTTGTCTTAAAAAAATAAATAAGTAAATGAAAATTGAACGTCACTGACGAAAATACATTTTAAACTTTCTGTATACATATGATGGATATTAAAATTTTTATTCTAAAATAATTTGAAAAAAAAAACATTAAAAAAAGTTAGTGCTGAGTCGTACTCAATATTTTTTAATGAAGGTAACCAAAAGTTACTCGTTAAAGAGTACAAATCTGCGTTTCTTTTCTTTAATATTTTTTGTTTACGTAAAAATGGACATCCTGTATAACAAATTAAAAAATATGAATACAAATTCGAAATCAGGTTTCACGAAGTTACTTAGTTACCGCTATTTATTTATTTTTTACTTAATATTCGATCATTAAAATATATTAATTATATCGCGCACGGCACTGAGCGACAATTAACTTAAAATTATATTAAAGGATCGAATATAGAAACAGTCGCGCAAGTGCTTGGCACTCGCAGAAAACCTTGCCCTATACCACGATTCAATGCCTTCTCATCAGTTCGAGTAGAAGCTCTAGCCGAAAAACAGACCCAGCGACCTTGAGTTGAAGGGTAGATTGACCGCCAGCCAGAGGGACCGATTTAACATTTTCAATTAATCAAATAATTTAGTTTTTTAAAATTTTCGATATATTTTATAAATTTTTGAATATTATGACATTTTTACTTTTTCAAAAAAAATTGCGAAACTTTTTATATATTTCTGAAATTTTCGAATAATTGTTTAACGTTTTTTTGAAATGGTTAAAATTGTTGAAATATTTTTAATGAATCGAATGTTTTTTGAAATTTTCAATATATATTAGAAATGATCGAAATTTTCGAATTTCTAGGCATTTTTAACTATTTTATTTTTTTAAATTTTGGAATTTTTTTATATATCTTCGAAATTTTTAAATTTTTGAAAATTAATTCAATCAAGTTTATTGATGTTATATTTAAATTGACTCAAAATTCAACTAATGCCACAATGTTTTTATGTATTTTTTAATATTTTTATCCCTAGAGCGTTCAGCGTTGCAAAATTTTGAAAATATGTGACCAAGTATGTGCAGTCAGATAAAACAAAATTAATTAAAGTTATCTCTAGTGTTATTACATAATAAATGAATCAAGATAGTATATATAATAATAGGCTACTCAAAATTAGCCTCAATCACAAATCTAAAATAAAAACGACTTTTTAAATTTAAAATTAATTAAACCGTTGAATAGATAATTAAAGACTCTTTCAAATAAGCTATTAATCGACCCGTTTTAGTCCAGGTTTCGAATTGCCTCGGGCGCCACCTTCCAGTTATAGTGTGAAGGTCACTTGCACGGACAGCGTCAGTAGAGAAAAAAATACTCCAGAGGTCGTTATGGCATCGACAAGGCGTTAGCGGCCAGAAGGACGGGCTTTAGTTGCCCCACTGGATTTAGTACCTGGGTATTCACTGCTTTAATTCCAAAACTTTCCAATAAATAAAATTCGTTAAATAAAAAAATAATACTTTTATTTGTTACGTTTTTTTCCGTGCCACCATGTATTTACATTATTCCTCTGCTTAGTATATCTTAATTTCAGACTCGCTTGATATCCCTTATTAAATTCCTCCCGTCGTGTCTCAAGATCTCCCTCTCTTCTAGGTATTGCTATAAAATGTCTTTCCCATGTTAACAATTCTCTCTCTTTGCCTCTTCAGTCAAAACAATTGACTTCTATATAGTCCGTGTCTCTTATTGAATTTTTTTTTTCTTTCCCTCGTTATATAGGATAAGTTTTTATTATATTACATTATGTTTTCACTTATGTCCCCTGTTATCATTATTAATTATTTCGACGCTTTAACATGTATTTACTGTTATTTTTAATTTTTTTTATGCCGGTATATTTTTTTATAATTACTTAACAGTTCATATCTTATCTTTATAAAAATATAAATTATCTGATGTTTGTGGTGCTCTTTCAGTCTCGATTACAAAAAGAGAATCTATTTTTAAATTGTTTTTACAGATTGTCCTAAAGTTCAATTCATTCATTGTTTTATATTCTTTTTATTTAAAAACAGAGACCACGAAATCTAGTAATTTATAAGATTTTTGTCTTTACTTTATGTGAACTTTTAGGGGTTTTTGAAACAAGTTTTTTTGGTGACTCCATGTTTGCGTTTCCCATAATTTTAAGTTAACTCTGGTGTAATTTTTTTAATTGTGGAAATGTGTTTTATAGAAAATAAAAATATGTGTATTTTCAGAACTTAGTAGAGAGACAACACTCTATATTTCAGTTATCCTACAAAGCCTATTTTTATGTAAAAAATATCCTACTTTAATTTTTAGAACGCTAAAAAACTAGCCGTCCAAATTGCTCCGGACAAATTCACATTATAGTAAATTAAGTAGTAGTCGTGGGACACACGAAAGAAAATAATGGCTGTCTAAGTACCTGATTGTCCTTTGCTCCTTTTTATTTTGTATTCTTAAAGAAAGTGGCAATTCTTATTCTATTGTATAAAGTTTTATAAAACAAATCTTATCTTACATGAATGTCTGAAACTCTTAAAAAAACTAAATATATTGTCTTTTCTTGAATTTATTGTAACAGATTTCTGTAAAGCGTTATACAAAGTTAAATTGGGTTAAATTAAAAAATATATTAACCCTACTTTCAAATTCACTTTATCACCATGTAATGTTTATTATGATATAAAATTTGGTGGAATTAATTAAATATTTAAACCATTTGTTACGTGTAAATATCCTATAAAATTGATTTTCACGGATTGATTATGGTACGTGATAAATCGATTTATTGAACACGCACTTTACCAGGGCTTCACAGGAGAACGATACTTTTCTCGTCTCGTCTCGTAAAACCGAGACGAGAGCGAGACGAGACCTTTTTGAAAATTATTGAGAAGATAACGAGACCACATACAGCGAATGTCTCTTTCATATTTCTTTAGAATTTGTTTCTGAATTTCCGAGAAAAATAAATTAGCAAGCAGTACAAACATTTAATTTTTTTATAAGAAAAAAAAAAGGTCTGCATAGAATACGATAAAATCTGGTAACCATCTGTGAAATATTTTATTTTATATAAAATGACACTCTCAATGTGTTTCGAATTTTTTAGGACTTTTAAACAGTTTGAGGGTAATAAAATTTTATGACCCAGTTAAGTCTTAGGTAACCAAAGGGTACCTAGAAACTACATTTGTTGTTGAAAGTTGAAGATATGTGTGCAGAATAAAACGTTTCATATAAAATTTTCAATTCTATTGAAAATAGGAGTAACGAAATCAACATTAACATGCTCTCCAGATCAAATTCGACAAATGTAATTTTTTTAAAACCAAATGTAAAATGTATGTTTGCGAAAATATTGTATCGTGTATGAATGAGAAAAAGTCAAAATAAAAAACAAAAATAAATAAATAATCAGTAATTTATAAATTACAATAGAATTAATAAGTACCTCATTTTGTAATATCTTAGAGATAAATTCTAGCAAGAACGAGATTTGACGAGACGAGACGAGACAAACGGTTACGAGACGAGACCGAGACTGAAACGAGACTTATTTTTTTCTCAACGAGACCGAGACGAGATTTTAGAAATTCCCGCCTTATCTCATCTCGCCCGGGATTACCTAGGACTCATTCGGATTTTAGCGGTGCACATTGAAATATCTGTGACCAAGCAACCTGTCTATCGTTATAATAATCTGAAAGTAGTTTTTAAATTCAGTTACGTGTAATGTGTACTTATGGAACTGAACCCATAATCAACACAGTATAAGAACTTAGTAACATATCAACTTGTTCATTTCTAGAAAATCTTATATTTTGTTGATTTTCCATTGTTAAACGTTAAAGATTCATGTAATATTTATAAAATAAATGAAAATCGATCTGGTACGACTTGAATGAAAATACTTACATTCAGTCGTTTATCCATTTATGTTTGAAATTTTTATTTAGCCAATTTAATGACTAAATTGCCCACCATGTTTCCCATTTAAAAAAATTGAGTTTTTCATCAAAAACGGCTTTGGAGCAATTAACACACTAATAAAATGAAAAATATTTAAATTTATGTCAAAATAATATTTTTTAGTAACATATTTTGAGAGGTTTAGACCAAGTCGCAGCTTCCTCAATTAAAAATAATTTAGCCAAAATTATTTTTGACATATGAATTATATGTAAGTCGACTTGTAGAATCCAAATATTTAACAATATACTTTGTGTTTCATTTGAAAATTCAGTTTTTACGAGAATTTCAAAGAAACTGGAAATCCGCCATTTTGGATTTTTATGTCACTTAATTCAAAATTAGATCTAGAATGACCACCCAAAATTTTAAAATAATCATTTGTTCTGAGGATGTGAACTTGGCCCGACCCCCTGAGCCACCCGGTATATAGATTATTAGTGTAATAAATGAAACGTTATTTCAATTAGTAATAAATGTGATTTAAGCTCAATTCTTTTTATTATGGGTTCGTTCCATAAATAGAATTTGAAATATATCAAAAAGTAAAATATTAAACAAAAGAATTTTGGACTCGTCTAATTGATATTTTGATGTATTTAGAAACAATTGACAAAAAAACTGTGATATATTTCAAAATCTTTATTTTTGTGGGTTGAGGAAATTAGACTCAAATTAAACGTTATTTTTGTTTTATTTTATACGAAAAAATTGAATCTTTCAGAGACTTTTCTTTTTTTTGGTTTTTGGTTTATCTTCGAGTTTCTTCTAAAAATTTATTGGATCCGGCAGTATAGGGAAGTTAAGTCCCAAAGGAGGAAAAACAAACTTGCTCGTTCCAAAAGAATACTTGTTCAGTCCAAAAATTTGTACGCCCAAAAAGAAAATGTTCTGCCCAAAAAACTTGTTCCCAAAAAAAAAGTTTGGTAAAAAAAAATGTTCTGTCCAAAAAATTGTACCAAAAAATCTCTAAAAGTTAACATAAAGTAAATTAAAGACAAAAACCTTATAAATTACCAGATTTCGTTTTCTCTGTTTTTGAAAAAGAATATAATATAAAACAATGAAAATATTAATATGAAAAATACATCAAAATATGAAATATAAAATAATCAAAGTGAATTAAATTTTAAGACAATCTGTAAAAACAAATTAAAAATAGATTCTCTTTTTGTAATCGAGACTGGAAGAGCAAGCACCACAAATATCAGATAATTTATATTATTATAAAAGATAAGATATTAACATTTAAGTAAATATAACGAAAAAAATATACCGGCATAAAAAGAATTAAAAATACTAGTAAATAAATGTTAAAGCATCGAAATAATTAATAATGATAAAAGGGGACAAAAGTGAAAATATAATATACTATAATAAAAACTTACCCTATAGTTCAAGGGGATGAAAAAAAAATTCAATAAGAGACACAGACAGAATAAAAGTCAATTGTATTGACTGAAGAGGCAAAGAGAGAGAATTGTTAATATGGGAAAGACAATTTAAATTGTAATTTTTTCCTTTATTTTTATTCTATTATGTTTCTACAAGAATACTTATAATAATTCTTCCAATTTGTTTCTTATCAATTCCTTGATTTTTTTCTAAATTAGAGTATTCTGTTTCGTATATAACATAATGTAGCAAAAATAACTTATTATTAAGATGTTCTAAAACTCTGGTGTATCCACTGATTAGATTTTGTTTCGAACTTTTTGGGAGTACCACCAGCTGCGTTCAATAGAACTTACCAGAATTATGTAAGATGGCGATGTTTATAATTGTTCGAGTCTTCGTTGAGTTTGTCACATTTTGTGTGGACAGTGTAAAGCTGCAGATTCGAGCATTCGTCTGTATTCAGTACTAGATTATAAATACACCCTGTGTGATCTATGATTGCAGTTTACTATAAGCGATGTATGCGCCATCTAACATTTTTATTCGGAAACTTTAGAAATCTCTCAAAAATCAGTCAAAATCAAGTAGAGATCTCCCAGTTTTGACCCAAACTTTTACAGGTATAAGTGGAAACACCATGATTTTTAGACATCTTACTTATTATCTACCTGTATTTTTTACTATAGCCATTTTTTCAAGACTAGACGTCATATTTCACTTAAACAAACTGAAAAATCTGCTTTCGACACCCTAAAACATATTTCAGCTTTTTTTTTGAAAAAAAATCTGTTGGTATCGGTACTTTAGTTCAATAAAACAATTTAATAGAGTAATTTGTCAAATTTTTAACATCGCCAAACTCGATATCTTTCAATGGAGCATATTTTATTAAAAAGTATTAAACCCATGTCCATATATTATTTTCCTGCCGATCGGCGATCTGACTAGACGCAGTCCCCGTCTCAACTTTACCCTCTAAGGTCATTTTTTTCTTCTTCCTTGAACGAACACGTGAATATTATTTACATGGACAGGACTACAGTTTTTTATTTATATAAAAAAAAAACAATGTTTTATGATTTTCACGAAAATATAACATTATTTTTTGTGAAAATCATAAACGTTGCTTTATTTATCTTAATATTTTAATGGATTTTCATCAAATTGTACTTCTTTTTTGTTTCAAATAAATAGATGATAATTTTTATATAATTATAATAGGTATTCTGTTGAATAATAATAGTATACAACATATCGGCAAACAGAGAATACATCCAGAGACATGTTAACGTAGGCAAATACATTACTAACTTAGGGTAAAATCCATACTAAACTAAACTACAAGTGTATACCGTAGAACACATTGTTAAACTTTATTGGAAATTTATATCATCAAAGACGAATCGATAATTCCAAATAACCAAATAACCTAATTAAAATCCTTATACATCCCATTTAATTATTATTACTTCAGGTATTTCATTGTCCAAAAGGAATATAAATGAAATGTTTTAGATTATTGTCTTATTTTTTATTATAAAAGAATCATTCTGGATCCAAAGAAATATAGTAATGAAGAAAGTAGACTTCTCAAAAACTTCAGGTTAATTAATTTAATTTAATTAAAAACTGTATTGTTTATTGATACACAGGAAATGAATTTTTAACTCATCCGGTCCTGTTTAGATGCCTTGAAGAATTCTTATTTGATTAAAACAATTTATCAAGTTTCTCAACTTCAACATTGAACCGTTTCTAGTCTAATGGCCATGAAGTGCACACACTTCACAAGATATGAACTCTTCTCTTTCATACGAGGACACCGACCATCGATCTGGTACGTGATGCCAATTTTTTTTGGCTCTTCTTGTTTCAATAATAATTTTTATTAAAAATACTGCAAATAATAAAAATAAGTACTATGGAAAATTTTACCTTATTTAAGGAAAAACAATTTTGTATAATATTTTACTGTTATTCGACCTTAACCTGATAATATTTTAATGTGCAGAAATAAAGCGGAAAATTATACTTACAAATCTCTATTCGAATCGATAGTTATTCGCTCGTCTTTTCTATTTTAATAATAATTTTCAATCAGCAGGAGATATATGGCATACTTAACCCAATAAATCTATCGAGAAGCGATGATCTCGGAAAATAGAATTGTAAAGGATTTTCTTGTGTAAATGTGATGGAGATTACACGTGGTTTCAAAATGCCATTTTCTCCTAATTCTATTTTTCACTTCTATAGCACTTTATGATGTTAATATTTTATGAATAATTCATAGTGTTTATTTTGTTAAAAATTGCAATTGTCCGGGACTTTATTATCAAAAAAATTTTGATATACTTTTTTTATTCAAAAGTTCATACTTTTTAATTCTTATTATTATGGAATCATTTAGATTCCGTAATATTATCAGGACCATAGTTAATATGGCTGCTACAAATATATTAATTTTTTGGTATTAGAAAAATAGATTCGTCTAATAAACTATTCTTCTATGGTAATAATTAAAATAATTATTGATAATGTTACTTTGTGATGGCAATGGTTAGTTTCTTTATCTGACCAGGAGCCGCTGTTTGCACCAGATATCTGGGTTCAAATGTAGGGGAGACCGGGGTTGGTTGTGACAGAGGATTTTGCACTCGCTTAATAGATCACGATCATCTCAATAGAACGAGCGTTAATTGTTGTGTGTTCAGTATTGTTGTGGCTTCGGTCGTTAACGTACCACGTCTATTTGGCTGATTTTCGTATTTTCGAGGTGTCTTAGTAAATATTACTGATTTCAAATATTGTTTCATACAGTGACTATGATAACAGTTAGAACTGGTATTTTGATGTTAAAATACTAATTCAGGTATGCTCTATCTCACCCACATAATGTTATTCAGTTATTTATTGAAATTTGGGTAGAACTAAGAGGACAAAATGAAAATATGCTTTGGCGTTGGTTGTAACATTCGCATCGGGGTAAGTTGTTACTGTCACAACCTGCTCCGTACCAAATACATAAATAATGCCTGTCTTATTAATTTATTTTAGAATCAATAATGAGGACATATAAACCTAAAACCAACCGGGGAAAAACACCTTCGGAGGTTTTTGAACGCGCAGCAAAAGAAATTTTGAAAAACAAGAAATCTTTACGAGTAGTTGCAGCCGATTTCAATATTAACTACATGACGTTACAAAGATTTTGTAAAAAAATACAGAAACGAAATAATGATGGTAAGATTTCTAATCTTTTTAATTTAGGGATGTCAATAAAAAAACTCAATTCCTAGGTTTGGAGCAACCGTTGCATGTAGGATATAGACGAAATCGCCAAGTGTTACCAGATGAAATGGAAAATGAATTAGCTGAATACTGATTCATCAATCTAAATTATACTTTGGATTATCCACAAAAGAAGTTCGTAGATTAGCTTACGAATTTGCTGTTAAGAATAATGTAACTGTCCGTAACAACTGGATCAAAGATGAAATGGCCTCTGCTGACTGGCTTACGGGTTTCCTTAAGCGACATCGAACATTATCCATCAGGACTCCTGAAGTGACTACCCTCAGTCGCGCTACAAATTTCAATTAGACAAACGTGAATACTTTTTTTTTCTTCTGCAAGAGGTCATGGATCGTTACAAATTTGAACCCCAAAACATATACAACGTCGATGAAATGGGTATAACCACTGTGCAACGGCCAGATAGAATTATTGCAAGAAAGGGCATAATACAAGTGGGTTCTGTAACTTCCGCTGAAAGGGGTACGCTAGTAACATTTTGTTTTGCTGTTAGTGCCAAAAGAAATTCAATTCCCCCGATGTTCTTGTTTCCAAGAAAAAACTACAGAGACTATTTTGTTAACAACGGCCCTCCAGGATGCATTGGATCCGCCAATCCGTTTGGATGACGGAAGATGTTTTCTTTATATATTTAAACCACTTCGTCAAACATACCAGGTCATCTCGGGAAAAACCTGTTCTCTTGATATTGGATAACCATGACTCTCACCTCTCATTAAAAGGTATTTCTTTTTGCAAAGAAAATGGAGTTGTGGTCATTTCTCTATCACCGCACTGCTCCCACAAACTCCAACCATTGAAACGGTCGGTATATGGACATGTTAAAAATATATTAATAGTGCTTGCGACTCATGGATGCGCAATCATCCGGGAAAAACAATGTCAATTTATGACATACCCTCCATTGCGAAAGACTCTCATCCTCTGGCAGCAACACCAAAAAATATTCAAGCTGGGTTTGCAGCCGCTGGAATTTTTCCCTTCAATACAAATTTCTTTTCCGATGATGAGTTTCTTCCTGCAGCTGTTACGGACCGTCCAAATCCGGAAAATGCTTTAAAAGCAGACGTATCTCTGGACGAAGTTATTCCAGAAATACAGATCGGTAGTCAAACCAACCATATTGAAACCCAAATTACCCCTAACGCTTCACCGTCTGAAAGAGATTTAATTCCAGTAGCACGCAGTACAGATTTAGAACCTGTAGATTCACCTCGAACTTCCGGTATGACCAACTATTTTTCTCCAGAAGATTTAAGACCAACACCCAAGGCTGAAAAACGAGTAGCTAGACGTAAAGGGTGAAAACCTGGCCGATCGGCCATTTTGACGGATACTCCAAATAAGGAGGAATTAGAAAATGACAAAAAGAGAAAAGAATTAAAAGAACAAATGAAAAAAGTTAAACAATCCGATGCCAAGAGAAATATATAAAAGGTAAAGCTAAGGTCAAAGCTGAAACTAAAGCTAAAACCATTGATTCTAATTCTTCTGAAGATGAAGACGAAACTTTCTGTTTAATTTGTAGCGAATCCTTTTCCAGCTCTCGTTCAAGAGAAAAGTGGTTCAGTGCACCAGTTGCCTCCAATAGGCTCATGAAGAATGTACAGATAAAAGTCCGTATTTCGTCTGCATTCATTGCAATTCCGACGACGATATATAAAAGAGTATGATTTGTCACAATCAACCCCCTAAGTGTCACAACGAACCCCAGGTTTAAAGTTGAAGTTGCATTTCTTTTTTGTTAATAACTATGTTTGTGTTGCGCGGAATATGTTCGTTTTTAAAATTTTTTATAGATAAATATTCAAATAAAATAAATTCAAGAAAACTTAATTGTCTTATTATTTAGATCTATAAAAAATTATTCGTAAGAATTGTCACAACCAACCCCGGTGTCCCCTACTACTAATGGAATATTCTGCAATTTATGTGGGTTTTATATTTACTTAACCATAAGGCAACCCTGTGTCTTCCACATAGACATACCCTGTACACAAGGTGAACTTCGCAGAGTAGAGAAAGTACTATGCTTATATTTTTGCCTTACTCGTTTACTTAAGAAAAAAAAAGTTTGTGCGGTCGAGGGACCCCCGTCAGGAACTTAGTTACATACGTGGTTTAATCTCTCTTTCTCTCTCTCTTCTTCTCTCCTCTCTCTCTTTTTCTCTATTTTTCATTATTTTTTTCCATATTTTTCATTATTTTTGGCCTATTTTTCATTATTTTTTTCTCTATTTTTCATTAGTTTTTCTCTATTTTTCATAATTTTTTTCTCAATTTTTCATAATTTTTTTCATTTCATAGGATCTTTTCACGTACAGCAAACAGGACTCTTGGCGTTTCTTGATATTCCCTCTCGTTTCCGAGATTATCGGAATTTAATTACGAAAAATATCTTTTTTACACGTTTTATTTTTTTTTCCAACTTTCTCAACAAATTTCGGGAAAATAGTTTAAAGAATACTTGTTGAGCTCTTTCAGTTCTACATTTACGCATTTTTATTTTTTGAATATTTTTCACGGTTTCAGAGATACCCATTTTATAAAATGATGATATTTTCGGAAAAAAACCGTGAAATCCCACAAGAAATTTTCCGATAATTTTCATTTTTAATAGGCTTCGTTAGTACTTCAAGGTATCTTTTTACGAAAATTGAAAAAGTTTGCTCAAAAACTACGACCTGCAACGTGTTTCCTGTGAAACTAGAAAAAGTGAGAGAACCTCGTTTATTCATTTTCCGATTCCACTTATTTTCTACTAAAGTGTAGTACTCGTGGGTCTTAAATTCAAATCGTTTCGTTCGTTATGAATGAGTCGTTGGGGATGTGTTTTTATCATTAAATGGACCAAGTATTATCAGTTATTAGTCAAGTACATGGTGGATGATTAACGATTAATAATCAAGTAACAGTATAGGACATTATTACAATATGAGTGATATAATCTATATATCCTATTGGGGAATCTGTACATAATACTACAATCGTCACATTGAAAGAAATGAATAGGAAAACAACGAAGTTAACAAAGTCTGGAACGATGCTCTTAGCAAAGTAAAAAAATAATTCAAGATGACTGGGCAAAGCTTAAAATATCGGATTAAGACAATCTAGGATTAGCATTGATTTGGGTACAAAATTCGGACATTGAAAACTGTTTCTGTAAAGTAAATAACTGCCCAGGTAGAACAGTGACGTCCAAATGACGTCCTAATTTGGTCAAATACTTTAACAACTCATGTCCAACAATAACGTATCGGAGACTGTAAAAATACTTCATTCTGACGTCTGAAAAATGATCTATTAGAGACGTCATTTTAAAAACCTAGAAGACCATTAGAAGACGTTAGTTAAATTAACAATAAATGACGTCACGGCTTCCACAGTCCCAACGCCCCATAGGAAATGGAGAGTTCAACAAAAATATAATATCACGTTTTTAGGGAAGTAACATAATATAAACTGGAATAAATTATTAAATTTATTCCCCAGAATAAGACAAAAAATCGTACCACAAAAATATAGTATTCAAAAGCAAAATCGGCGACGTTTCGGCCTCGTAGGACCATCATCAGGCCTACAAACAAAAATTACATTGTTGGATAAATTTTTTGTTTCTAGGGCTGATGATGGCCCTGTGATACAGAAACATGTCGCCGATTTAACTTTTGAATTTTAAAATTATATTTTTGTGGTACGACTTTGTGTCTTATTCTGCTGAATACCTACTACCACATTTGAGTATGGATAATTTGCTTTACATTAAATTTATTATTTAACTACACATAAAACTATATTTAAACGTGACGTATCATGTACTGGGTAATCAAAAACAATTTTTCTCAATGAAATTTTATTGTCATCCACTAACGTACTGATTATCGACGGTATTTTAAAGATTTGGTCTGAAACTTTAAATTATAGATTCCGTCAAAATTCATCTGTTTCTCAGAATGTAATTTTGAATTCCTCAGTACTGAGAATTTTTTTTCAGTATTGGCAACGCTTCCGAGGTACTTGGAGATGCAGGGAGATGAAATTCCCTATTCAAACCAATCAACTGGGATTATTTTTCAGATTCAAACTTTTTTGAAAATGTAAAAAATTAGATCCTTCATTGATATTATAGAAAACTTCATACAACCGGCCCTTAATCATTGTTCTCAAATTGTTAACAGGAGAAATATAATCACCGATTCTGGAATAATTTTCAGAAACGGATTCTTTCTACCGTCAAATTTTCGAATGACAAATAGTTGACTTCGCGTCATTATGACCCCTACTGAAAGACGTCAATTTGACGTCATTTTTAGGTCTCATTGTTGACGACTACGTAACGGACCAATAATGACTTAAATAAGCAGAAGTGATTAGGACTTCATTTCACTAACCTGTGCTACCTGGGTAATTCTTTAAATTTAGTATTTTGAACTTTTTTAATCTTCAGTAAATTGAAATAAAATACAAAATCATGTTTTATTGGATAACCTTTAGGATTTTTTTAATCTTGCTTATTAGTCATAATAATTATTTTTCATTGTGAGGATGTTTAAGATATATTTAAAATAGAAAATAACGATAACCCCTCGCTTATTTATTTATGTGCATCAAAATCTATTTCTGGATAATTTTATTACTTCCTGTAGTTTTCCAGATCATTCACTAACACTGATCGTTATTGAATGGTCTGGAAAATTACACGTAGGTAGTAAATTGTTCGCAAAGAATTTTCCACCTACGTATTGGTATTTTTATAATAAGTTTCCTATGTATAGGATAGTTTTTTTTATTTATATCACAGTTTGTCATTTGATTTTCCCTTTTTATAAACTAAGTTTACATTATTTCTCTTAGTTACTTACAGTTTGAATTAATAAACGTCACATATACCTTTTTTTATCTAAAAATCTCTCTGGATTTTTTTTTAAAACCTTAAGATACCAGAAGAAGACGATTTTCATGTAATTCTTGTTATTTTCAAATAATGGATTATAACTCTCCTATTAAAATATAAATTTGCAATGTCATTGCCTTGAATATCACATCTTTCAAGGTCGTTCAAGTTCAAATCAATGAAGTCCATTAGTAGGCTCTGTTTTGATATTGTTTTCTTGTTTGTCTCCACCAAATGTTTGTCAAGGTCAAAATTAAATCTGCGCGTGTATGACATTGAAATATGAAGCACTTATCAATTAGATAATTATCAATTTTTGGCTCCAACTGCAATTATTGGAATAAAAGAAATGAAAAATAAAAAATTAGCAAGTGACGATTTAAAGACAAGTGAAAAACGGCAATATTCTTTACGTAATTTTTTCGAGTTCTCGAAAAGAAATTTTAGATCACTTGACATTACCTGAAGGTAGTAGGTCAAAGCTTAATACGATTTTAGGAGTTTTTAACGATACTGAATTGATTAACGTTGTCTGTTTCGACTGTTAATAACTCAAATATCCAAATTTGTATAAAGCTAATTCTTATTGATATAACTTAATGAACTTAAGTCAAATAATAGATAGATACCACAAGGTTCAGTCCTAAGCCCTATTCTATTTTCATTAATAAAACATTTAGAGTTTCCACAAGGTCACTAAATGAAATATATGAATGGATAGGAGTCACTGAGGTGATTTTAAATAACCCTACTTAATGAATCTATGAAGCTTCATAAACGAGATACAGAGTGATTTATTTATTTTGCTCATTTCTTTATTGCCTCAAAAATTTTCAACCACCTTGTACATTTTTCTGATATTTGGTAAATATACCCTGTCTGTTTGAATTTTTACGATGTTTCGCCATCAAACATGTTAACACAAAAAGTATGAAAAAAGTTGACTTTTTTGTAAATCTGGGGCAACAATGGCAAATATTTTGAAAAAAAAACTATAGTGTATACAAAATATATGTGTAAAACTTTATTGCCATTTTGATTAGTGGCGTCATCACTTATAGCAACTGTTACTTATTGTCCGATTAACACCAAAATGTAATCAGATCTAATCTAAGGTATCAGAATCTTGTATGAAAAATTTACTAAATTACTTGCTACTGTACTAACCTAATGCGAACTAGGCTTAATATAATCAATCGCGATAGAAAATATGTAAGCGGCGCTCGCTGATAAGCAGGCAAATGTGACTTCTAAAAAATCATACATCTTATAATTCTCCAGTTTTGAAATCGGAAGTCGCAGAAACTTGAAACTGGCTGAGTATGCTGGCAAAGTATGCTGAGTCCATTGTCGTTGTCCGTTGGTCTATATCTGTTATGGTTCCTGAATTATAGCGCTGACAGACAGACGGAGAGACAGACGGACGGAGCCGTATCATAAGACTTTGTTAAGAAGTCTAAAAGTATGATAAACTTGATATCAAGTTTAACATCTCTCTTAGCAACAGATGTTCTGATTTTGATTGTCCCAGGGTAGTTTGCATCAACGATCCTTAAATTTTAAAAAACTTAAATTTATAAATTTGTTCTACTAAAGTCATTCTTAAAGTATTCCTAAATATTAATCCGACACTTTTGCAAGCTTAAATATTTAATAATGCGTTTCTAACCTCTCTTAATGAAAACTGGCTGTCCAGATAAATAAGCATGTACTGCACATAGCACATATAATAAAATCAGTGTGAAATGGTGGATATTTATGAAAATAATGTTCTAGAGGATGATCTAGAAATTGTTGAAATATTCTATTCTCTATTCTAATTGAAGCCCATTGTGCCTCGCCAGTTTTCACATCAGACTAGTACTCGATAAACTCTGATGTTAGCTTTAGCTATCTCTTCGGTTTCAGGATACTGTACCCTATAGTGCCATTCGATTTCCCTGTTCAGTCCCCTCAATAGCATAATATATGAACAGGAGTTTCCACCTCTTCCTCACATTTTCTACTTAAGGAACCTTCCAATACTTTATAGAGGCTCAGGTGTCTTCTGAGCTCGCAGTGTCCTGTAAGGACACCTAGTGCAGCTTTAAGCTCCCCTCTATTTAGGCATAACAGCAGATAGTTTCTGCTCTTGTGTAGAATTTCTATAAGTGCTTTGGATAGTCTTAGTCCAGTAGTTCCTGTGTTTGTCTATTAACTGTTTACCTAGCATACCCTTTACATGTTGGTTGTGGTCCAATTAAAGGCTTTTCGGCTCCTTTACCGGTCAGGCGGTGTATCTTTTCGTTTCCTTCTATACCGTCATGCACAGGTACGCATTCAAGAGTTATCTCATTATGTTCTGATAGTTTGGACTGTATTTCCACCCTTTTAATTACTTTCAGGGATGCTTAGCTATCTGTGAGTATACGAATTCCCTTATTTCTAATATTTTCGAGCAATATCACATTTATACAAGCATGTATCGCATGTATGCAAGGTTTCCCTGATTTCATATGATAAAATCCAGTCTTCTGTTTTGGACCCGTTCGTATACTAGACTAATTGATTTTTCCTGATCTCACTCTCAGGTATGTTTACCCTAAAATGTTTTTCTGCGCTCATGGAATGATATTCTTTCCTTGAAAGTTACCATCCCTGCCAGTGCCTCTTTTTCCACTACTAGGTGTAGCGGAGGAAGCTCCAGCAGAACTTCCATGGTTTCAGTTAGTGTTGTTCTAAACGCCCCTGTAATCAGAAGATTCTCTGTAGTTTGTCAAGCTTCCTAGTTGCGTTTGTGCTGTTCGCTTTGTGCCACCATATTTGAAATATTACTGCGCTGAGTACCACGATGTATAAATCTGCGAACCCAGCATTTGAATAGCATGGGGGAGCTAGAGTTTTTTTACATTTTATTTTTTACCTATGTAAATTATTTCAGAAATAATAATGTGTAACCTAGAGCGCTGTGAAGCCAACTAATAAAATATGTCTAAAAAAGTGGAAAAGGAGTACATCAATGTGTAGAAAATTGAAACAATTTATAAAAAAATTGTCTGCTGAGCGCTTTCGGTCAACGACAATCATCAAAGCCATCGTCACATCCTCCTCCAATAGATGACAAGTAATAATGAAGACATGTTTACAAGTTAAAATAATATACTGGACATTTTACAGTTGAAAAAATACTGTAGTATCTTAAATAAATGGTTAATAAAAATTATTAAAAACACACATGGCCATCGTGGTGACAAGTGACAATAGTGATGTACTCCTTTTCCACTTCAAATAGTTTAATGTGTACTCCTGATCCAGTCTATTTATTACAAAATAAATAGTTGTGCAGAGCTTAGTTAAGATTTCAGTCATATTGTTTGGTGCTAATAACTTAAATTTTAAAAACGTCTTACTTCTAAATCAACTTAGATAAGATCACATTTTACGAATCATTGGTGCAAACGGCGCTTAATATTATAAAATTATTCATTTTGTAGTAGAAAAATAAAGTTTCCAGCTAAACGTAAAATAAGAAATATTCCAAACTAAAATCGTTTGAGAAAGTGAATGTTGTTTATTTTTTTTAATAATAGGCTGATGATCACTTAATTTTTATAGAAAATAAATCTACCAAGAACTACAAAGACTGATGAATTATTTTAATAATATAAAAACTCTAGGTGGAAATAAACTATTTTCATCTTTGGTAAAGTTAATTCTATTTAATGTTTATTAACAACCGAACATTTATAATCCATTAGTAAGTGTATCCTACCCACTCACAACATCAGTTACTGACTCCGAAGTCAGAAAATATTCATAAATCAAAATCAAAGGTTTCCAGTTAGTGGTGAAAGAGGTGAACTTAAGTGAAGTCAGAAATCACTGTTATTGCATTACCGGAATGATTAATGATGCTGGAATTATATATTCACATAATTTTACATATCATGAAATATATTGTATAAGAGATTCATCAATATTCGAATTTGTTTTTAGTAATAACAAGAAATTCGAAACTAAACATATGTACGTATTTATATTGACGTTATTTAATATCTGCTATAACTTTACAATGTTCTTAAGAAAATATTTAATTTATTTATCAGTTTATTTATAAAGTATTCAAGCTAGCTATTCTACCTAAAAAGGTATAAGAGGTTGTGGATATTGTAATAACATATATTTGGATATACCAAGTGGACCAAAATCAAACAGTAATGCTAAAAAAATCAGAATTCTTCATAAATAAAAGTGCTTATGTCATTTAATATACTCGGCGGTTAAATTTTATTTAATTTAACTAGAAATAATCTTTAAAACAAAGTACTATATTATAATTTTATTTCTAAGTCTTATACTCTATAGATAGAACGTTCTTTAACTTTAACGGTTCTATAACTAATGACAATGACGTTTAGATTGTGACAATTGTATAAGAAATCAACTCATAAAGTTTTATTCTAAACGTCATTGCCTTTAAAGTTAAAGGACGTTCTGTCTACTGACAGATTGTTTTTTGTGTTAACATAAAAATATAAGTCAATTTATTTCTACTTTTCTTGACGTGCTTATTTTCCTATGTCACTGCATACCTTCTAAAGTAATCCAAGATAAATCCGTAGACATACTTCGTCTCTACATTAACATGATTATCTCTTTCGCACTCACAATATTATTTTTAAATTCATGCACTAAAAAGGCGATTAACTTTCAAAAGTAATTGAGAGAAATCATTCCATATATCAAGCTAATCAAAATAGGCCATCTCGTTTTTATTTGAATAAGGGTTAAAATAAAAGACCACTCGAAATGTCAGTAGTTCAATTTAACTCAAAAACAAATGTGCTCTAATGAGAAATGAATGCATGGTAAAGCAGCGCCGGTAATAATAGAAATTATAATTAAAAAGGTGCAGTGATCTCGTAATTAAAAATGTCTACTGCCGGTAAACCAAGTGAGAATGAAAGTTTTGCCTCATTTCCCGGAGCTGTATTTGGTCATGAACTTGTGTTTAAAATTTGTAATCATCTGTTGTTAATAACAAATGTTGTATTCTAATTAAATAAGTATATAAAAAATCTTTAGAATTAAAATCCGTTGTGTATTTATTTAAAAATAGGTTTTGCAGTTATGTAAAACTTGCGTGGTCCTTCAAGTCTTTTCAAGTCTACTTTGAGATTAACTCTGGCTCTTTAATACGGAGAAAACTAAGTATAAAAAGATTAAGATTTATATTATTAGCAGATTTAATAAACATCAGTAGCGTGCGACTGGATCTCTTTATGGGGCAACTTCTGTCACCACTTTTCTGGGGGGAAATTAACAGAAAAACTGAGCTCTACGATACTGGATGGTCCAATATTATACTCATAAATGATCACAATTATGTGAATACAAAATAGTTATTTATGCAACAAGTGTGTAAAGTGATACTTTTTTCACGAATGTGAATGTTGTCGCACGAGCCAAAGGCGAGTGCGACAATCACATAAGTTAAAAAAGGCACTTTACACACTAGTTGCATACAATATTTTTTCTACTACCATAAATTTTATGTACAAAAATAGATTTCGCATGCAAGAGGTTAAACAAGCTATTTTCCAAAATATCGAAGTTAACCAGTCGATTTATGGCACATAGAACGTTGGCAAGATGAGAAACATAAGGATATTGAAAAAAAGTTAAACTTTACGCACTCCTTATCGTGCGTAAAGTAAGTACTTTGCGCACGGTAGTAGAAAAACAATATTGTTTCCAACGACTTCCGACGTTTTTGAACAAAATTCGTTGACTAGCGTGGTATGGGCTAATTCAAAGAAAGGGTGTTACATATTTTGGACCTATGTAATGTTTTATGACTTTCTTATTCATTAGCGCCGCTAATGCATAAGTTACT
The DNA here is from genome assembly GCA_963243735.1 of Neocrepidodera transversa. NCBI lineage: Eukaryota > Metazoa > Arthropoda > Insecta > Coleoptera > Chrysomelidae > Neocrepidodera > Neocrepidodera transversa. Next base: position 17,672,872 of record OY725349.1, on the reverse strand, counting down.
TTAAAATTTATACTTGAAAGTTGTCTTTACCGAAAACTCCAAAAAGCCGAACACTGAAAACTGAAATTCGAATCCAAATAAAAATTAAGCTCTATTAAATCAAATAATATATAAAATAAATCATGACCGTGCTATAAGCAATAAAATAGATTTTCTTTTTTGTAGGCCCCCGTTTTGAATTTTGTTATCGAAAAATAAATAAAAATAATAAGTATACAATAAAAATATGGTAGTTAATTACCACTACGCTCTTTTCAGAATCATGGCTTTTCTTTTCAATAGTTTTATCTCTTCGTCTATTCGTCTAAGTACTCAAGTAACAGATGTTAGATTTCGTAAATCTATCGTAAGCTATGCAGACCTTTTTTTTATTATAAAAAAATTTAATGTTTATGCTTGTTAGTTTATTTTTCTCGGAAATTCAGATAAAAAGTTTTGAAGACCTTAAACGAGACCCCCGGGTCTCGGTATCGCATAAATAATTTTCAAAAAGGTCTCATCTTGGCTTTACAAGACGAGAAAAGTATCATTCTCGTGTGAACCCCTATGTAGATCCATTGTAATAATATTAAAGGACTGCAGAAATAGCACACATTACGAACTTTTCTAATTATAATTTTTAAGACTACACTTTTTTGCTTAAAATAAGTATAGTACAGTATTTTTTTAAAATTTATATTAAAAAGAAAATATAAACAAATATTATTTCTTTAGAGGTTTGAAAAAAATTCACACTTATATACGTTTTTTTAAATGACTCTACTGAAATTTTGATATTTTGTATAATTTATTATACACAGAAAACTTTTTTACCTTATTTTTTCTCTAATTCGTTTAAAATAATATGTGTATACCGATTTTATTTATTTTTTCCTATTATCATCCATAATTTTAACTATAGAATATTGAAACTTAAATGAGTATCACATTTCTAAGTATAATTCATAGAAATATAGATTTAAACAAATTAAAATAGATATTTCAAAATATGAAACATAAACACCTGTGTGATTCTGATAAGTATCAAAATAGGAAAAAATAATGTCGAGATACCGAGCACTTCGAACGACGTTGAAGATGTTTTGATGTTTATGAAACTTCCCAATATTCTCGTTTTCTGTTTTTCTTTGCTTCTGGTTTCGTTGGATAAGTATGTTTTTCTTTGAAATAGAAAGTAGCAGTGCAAGGACGTAGATAATTTTGTTTACTCCGTTATTAAAATCAAAAGTACACAATTCGCGGTAAGGGATAAATTCACCCCGACGACTTACAATTTAATATTAAACTGTAGCAAAATGAGGAAAGGCGCAAAAAGAAAAAAAATATGTTCATTCATAAGATATTATAAGATAAATTGAATATGTTTAATTATAATTAATAAAATATTTCGTAAAATAAATTAAATCTTTGATGTAACGAAAAAAATAGAACAAGAAATATAAAATTTGAAATAAATATAAATTCCCTTTTAATTATTTAAAATGGCTTCTATAGAAATTACTAAAGAATTTTCTCACCTTTTTACCATCTCCTGAATCCTAAATTAAATAGATTATCCGAATACCGCGCCTGCTTTTCCATCAGCGACATTCCGGTACACTTGAGTTAAAATGCTTCTTTCCTAAAATAGCACTTTGAAAAAATAAATTTTACTAAAATCGATTTAAAAAAAAGTAATTAAAATGTAAAAATGTATCTATTAAAAATTAAGGACACAGTTTTATGTAATAAGTTGCGAAAGTGATATTTTACGGAACATTGTGAGTCCCGTACAATTATTATTTACTGTTGGAATGAAAAATCAAAATCACATTAACGAAACCATAACAAACGTTTTTTTACAATCGTTTTCAAAAAAAAAAATCAAGAAAATTTTGTTCTCAAAGTCGCCTACGTAGATACAAAAAGTCCTCTCAAAAGTACAGAAAATCATTCCGAAAGTAAAAAAAGTCCGAATGGACAACTTTAAATTTTTTATTTTTCACATGTATATTCTTTGTTTATTTTACCTTGGATACGGTTGCTATAAATACACTTATAATGCTCCAGGGCATTATGGCCATAACGCCCGCTTATTGTACGAGGAGAAATGAAGCAAAATATCAACTAAAGCCATGCCTACTATAAGAAGAAAAGTAGTAAGGAAATGTTAGAAGCAATGAGCTGATTTAAAAATCCATTGTTCATTAAAATAAAATAAATGTTACACACTTGGTGCATAAATAACTATTATCTACAATCGATCTGTCAAATTCATCTAAAAATAAGAAAAGCGATAAATCAAAATTTTGTGAAAATGGGTATATATCACTGACATAATTTAACATTATACAGCTTTGTCGAAGAAAGATAAGTCATTCGCGCATTTGTGGTCGACAAATTAAATAATACCAATGCGTCAACAATATTTAAACTAAAAGTAGTACTGGTTGCCTACCATGTAGGAACTAATCTGTAGACAAAGCAAAAATCAAAAAGTAAAACGATTTGAAATTATGGTTATGTACTTGCTCTGCTTGATATAAGTTAATAGTGTCAATTGAACATCAAAATTAACTTTATTAAAAAGTTCTTTAATACAAGCACACTTTATTTTAGATTTACAATAAGTCTATTAAGAATAACTAATGTAATTTATATTAATTGTTATTTTAATTTTAACTTTTTGAATTTTGTCAACATACAAAGCGTTTTTTATTAACTAAATAGTAGTAGATAAAGTATAGTATTCGACTCGTGTATAATGGCTATTACCCAATCAGATGATTTCAACACGAGCAGTGCCATAATATAATACCGACTTGTTCTTATTCCATCATGATCTCCAGCTCATTTAATTTTATCGTTATTTCTCCTGGATTTCACGACCATGACTTAATATGACCTGGGCGTTGTAGTGGGATTTCATTTTTGGGTATTTTCGGCTGTGTATCATCTTTTGCATTACACGATTAAATTGTTATTATTAATTGGTTTGCTTTTGCATTATCTGCAACATGATCATTTCTGATGATTTTGAAAGCATTTGTTCTTTGACTACATTGCTGTAAGTCACTTCAGGGGATGTACAAGTAAGTTCTATTATAAGTTGATGCTACTTTTGGTGATCCTCTAGTTACAGACCCCTACGGGATTTGTTCCACCTTCGGCACTTCGGGGCATTTTCTGTTGCTAGTCATTGCAGTTGATGCATGTAGGTTTTCTTCTCTTCTTAGCGGGCAGTTGGCTGCTCTATGCTGTCCTGGACAGTTAACTGCTCTATTCTCTTCTAAGTAATATATGTATCTTATTGTCCTGTAACAAGTTGATAATCGTTTGGCATATGGGGCTTTGGTTTACCCATGTCTTCCCGGTTTTTCTGCTTAAACCCTCATATACAGCAAATGTTTTAAATTTTTATATGTTTCTTCTTTTTACTTGATCTCTATCATAAAGATTAGTAAAATAGTTTCGCTCCATATCCGATCTTTATTTAAGTTACTTTTGTTGGGTGGAATCCTTAACCTCTTATTGCAATCTTTTCTAAGAAGGTTTATAGTCGTTCTTTGATAATTCTCCATTTAGTTCATTGCCCTAAAAGTAAAACATTTCTGCCTGAATGCTAATCTAGATATTTTACTTTTTTAATTTTAGGTCTCTTTATCCTTTTGTTACAGTTCGCTGGCTTTACCTCTACACCTCTATTGATAATACAGTTACAGAGCTTTACCTTGAGGTGTAGGTTTTCTGAGTTTATTGTTGGTGAACATCTTGTAACTTTTTTAGTAGTTATGTTCTGATTGTCTGTCTCTATTTTAATTTCTGTTTCCTTTTATTTGTTTTTTTTTCTATTTTTTTTTCAGTTTATCTTTCAGTTTCTCTTTTCGCTACGGCTGGTATGCTTTTTAATTCCAAAGACACTGTGAAACTCGAAGTGTCTTCTTCTTCAGTATTTGTTTCGATGTATTTTTTTTTCTCTATAGCAGTGTACTGGGTGCTATATTGTTCTATATCTTCCTCTTTTCTTCCGGCAAATTCGTCTTTCGCTGTTATTGTATATTTGTTGGTTCTTTTTTCTTTGTTGTTATCCATTTTCTGATCCTTATTTTTAGGTTTCGAGTTCTTCGATATTTCATTTAATTTTTTTTACAAATCTAACAAGGTTGGGATTAAATCTTTAACATCCTGCATTAATTCTTGTATTACGTTTTTATCTCCTGTTTTCTGCATTTTTCTCTTTTCTTTCTTTATTTTTGATCATTTGTTTGATCCGTTTTCTTAGAATTTTATTTTTCTTTCCCAGTTTTTCGCGTTTTTAATTCATTTAAGAATAATTCTTTAACGTTAACAACATTTACTAATATTAATATCAAATATCCTCATAGTTATTTGATAATACAGAATAAATATATTACTTTTGAAAAAGAAAGTTAATAAATTGAATTTAATCATTGAAACAATGTATTTAATAATCTCGATTAGCATTTTATACAAAACGAAATGAAAAGTTCCCGCTTTTAGTATCATAAAATATGAGAAGGAAATGAACGTCGAAACGACAAAACCCAAGATAAAAAATTCCCTCGTTCATTGTGAACGAAATAAAGCGTGAAAAGTCCAAAAAACAACAAAATCATCTTCTTAGGCCTATGGAAAACGGCACTCAAAAGGCTGGTATTAACTTTTTGCGACAGACTGTCAGAATCATAAGTTGAACAGATATATAGTAAATCCGACAGTGGTACAAATTTTTATTTAGGTGTACAAAATTGTTCTTATTTCGAGTTGAAAGAGGTTGCTCAATTTTACAAAATAATATATTTTTTATCAGGAAATTTTTTATTTTGATGCCTGTTATCATTGTCGAAGAAATAATAAAACAGATTAAAACTTTAATATTTATTAAATAAGAACTGTTTCGAGTTATCAATAATATCAAAAGTTGGTTAATTAAACAACTTGGTGTTTTTGAAGTAGTTTTCAAGAAATTCGCGATTTTTATTATTGTAGATATGCTTGTCTACAATTCTCAAAATTTCAAACTTTTTTCTTTCTTTCTAATAGCCTAGGTGTCATTTTGTTCAGCAAAATAGGAGTTACCTTTATGTATTTATATGCCTAATAAATGTTGCATTTACTGCTCAAATAATTCTATCGTTATCCAGTTGGATGGTCTATCAGCACCATGTATCCCTGATGACGTATTTTTTAGCAAACAAACCTTCTCTAAAACATTAAAACTTATCTCTAATATATTGTTCAGAAAGAAATAAAACAATAAACATTCAATAATTTGACTTTTAAAATAATTCGCTTAAAATTAAAATATGACTAAAGAAGGATTTGGTTGGCGTGAAGAGGATGAGCTAAGTAATTGCATGTGATATTTCTATTATAAAGAACTACTTAAGAACAAAGATATATGAATGTGAAGTGTTAAATATTTGAAATTTAAATCAAAATCGTTGGCAATGCATCACTGCTGAGCCCCTGTCGTTTATAAATTAACAGTTGGATCTAGATGCAGAATTCTAACTATTAAACATGAAAAATGATGTCGTTTTGGTTATTTCAAGTAAAAATAGAATATCAGTAAGAAATGTAAATATCTGAAAGTACTACAATTAAGAATGCACCTTTCGGGAAAACATCGATTTCCCTAAACCGAAATCAACCGTTCGGGTCAGATCTAGAACACGATAATCCGAAAACCGAGTGAAGTCATTCGGGCTGGGTCGGGAAGTCCGATTTCGCTCGACAATGGTCCGAAAAACGAGTTCAAACGTTCGGGTCGTCGGGAACACCGATTTGTACGACGATAGTACGAAATCCGAGTTCAATCGTTCGGGAAGAGTCGGGAAGGTCAAGCTCCAGATATTTCATGTATTTTTATCTTCTCAATTCTTTTGTGTAGTCAGATCTAATATTGTTTATCTTCTTTACCAGAATGTTTTTGGTAGTTTCATATCTATTCATTTAAATATGTCCAGTAGTTTCTTGTAAGCTAAATCTCGTATGTTACGGTTCTGATATTACTTGCTCTTGGTCTGTCACAAGTAATGGCTATTTGTTTAAATTTTAATGAAATCTTCTATTAGATGTTGTGATCCTCTATTTTCATTTTTTGACATTCTCGCTAATCAAATACACATCACAAAATAATAATTTAGACTGCAATGTCAAATTTTGCTGGTTAAACACTTCGATAAAAAAATAATATTTAACAAAAAAAAATGATTTTTAACAATACGGAACCAAACAAATTTAAAACTGAAAATATTAGGGGTATACAGAGTTGGTTTTTGAAACTATGCATTCCTACAAAGTGCCACTGATCATTGGTACGTTTTTTTTTCTGTGCCACCCTGTATTTTCATTATTCCTCTGCTCAGTATATTTTAATTTCAGAATCGCTTGATATCCCTTCTTAATTTCCTCGCGTCGTGTCCCTTCTCCACTTATCCTGACTTCCCTCTTTTTGATACTGACTATAACATGTCCTTCCCATGTTAACAATTCTTCTCTTTGCCTTATCAGTCAGAACAATCAACTTATAATAGTTTATATCGTTTATTGAGAATTTCTTTTCTTCTCCTCGATATATAGGGGTTTTTCTGGACCAGTCTTTTTTTTTGGAACAAGTCTTTTTTGGGAACAAGTTTTTTTTGGAACGAGTCTCTTTCTTACTGGATCAGAACCTGGTTTTTGGCTGATTTCTTTGAAAGAAACTTGATGACAAAAACAAAACTAAGCAATGTTCCATTTTCACGAAAAATAAAAGAAAAAGTCTCTGAAGTATTACTTTTCTTTCTTCAATAAAACAAATATAACATTTAATTTGGGTTTAATTTTCTTAAACCCACAAAAAGAAAGAAATGACGGATTTTGAAATATATCATAGTTTTTTGTCAATTGATTCTAAATACATTAAAAAAATCAATTAGATTGCAATCCAAATTTTTTTTATTCATATTTTACTATTTACTACATGTACGGTAATCGTCGGTGTGTATAATTTTCAACAACTTAGTCTCCCTGTTTTGATTGAATTTAAAAATCTAGTAAAATTATTAGTGAGTTTTATCTAAATTTAAGATTTTTGATTTTATTTATGGTGCTGCCTTTAGATCCAAGTAAAAATTTTATCATAGCTCGTTTTCATTTCAATAGCTGTAGTGGCATCGTGAAAATGTAGTTGTTATAGGATTTATTATTATAACGATAAACCAAATGACCATTTAATATTTTCGGCTGTTTTTATGACCTAATAAAAGGTAGTTTCAAGAAACATAATAATTTTTACATTCCGCAACAATATTTTTATAACTGATTGGAATTGTTATACTTTACCGATCAGTCAATTATCCGGTCTATACCGACAAAAACACGCATTCCGAGCTAAAAAATGATTGGAAAAACGAATTTTCTAAAGTGGTAGCACAAAAAATAATAAACAACTTCCTAACTTACAGCAACCTATAATAAATTACATAATTTATTAAGTTACTCAAGATTTATCAGTTATCCACTTTTATTTGAAAATTTAAAATCAACTATCTGGTCCCCCTAAACATTTTAAAATTGGTAATAATTAGTATCTCAATTGTTTTTTATGGTGGATGCGCTAAATGATTCTACTCTGTCAGATTTTTACAAAAATGGTGAATGTCAACAATACTACTTTAAGCGAGTTTTACAAAAATGATGAATGAAACCATTATGATTAATTTTAATGTTTAATAATTTTAATAAGCACGTTTTTTAACCGTCGTAATTTGTTTTTTATTCTTTTTTTTTTATTTCAACGTGTATAAACCCGAATCAACCACTGTGGGTTATTAGCAGGTGGGACATACACAATTCACAATGTTTGGTGTAAAAGTAATTTATATGTTAAGAGGCCCACACACCACGTGACTTTTGTGTTTGGGGGTTAGAGAATTAATTAAGGAAAATGTGCTTCTATTCTAATAAATTGGGTGTAAAAATTTTTTTTTGTATTTTCCGGTTAATGTTAAATTATCCTACCTTCTAGTCCAATTTTTTCTGTGCAGAACAGGTAGAGCGCCATAAATCACAATTATTCGTATTTGGACGAGAACTCGCCTAATATAGCAACTAAAAATATGCGATTTTTTTCATGATATTTAAAATATTTATGAGTAGAGCGCGTCTGTGCTACATTTTTCAAATTTGTCTTGATAAAAAAGTTGATGGTCGTATCACTTTTACTAAAATTATTTTAAAAAAAGTGCCACAGACGCGCTCTAAAGAATCAACTACAGAATCGATCGGTGAAAACCGCAGCTTAGTATCTTTAATATTTACGGAGCGCTCGTCCAAAAACTATTTCAGGCAATATAATAATTGGTATTGGCGCCTCTTAATGTCTTTTATGTGTTTTTATGTGTACTGGTACTAACATGATTCGATTTTCTTAGCATTAGGTTATTTCTTCATGAGAATCAGGTGTGTCAACTCGAGGTTCAATTTCTTTTAGTTTTGATGTTGTCTTTTCAAAAAATGCTTACCACATACTGTTTATGGGCTTCGTTATTATTTGATTGTGATCATAATGCTTGTATGTATTTACAAACCTGGATATTATCGTCTTTCGATTCTTCATTTTCCACGATTCCCCTGTCGAAGATAACCATATAAATGCGTTTTTTTCGCTTAAAAATAACATATGGTTTAATTCTCTTTTTTTTTTTGATACGTTGAAGAATTGCATGTGACGTGTAGATATGTCAAGAGTACTGGTCTGATGTGAAAACTGGCGAGGTACAATAGACCTAGAGCCTTAGTGCAGGTGAGATTTTCCAGTTAAATTTTGTTTTGTTGTACATTCTCAAAGCTTCTAGTACAGCAGTTATTCCCACAATATACATGTTGCATTCCTCAAGTAACCGAATTTTAAATTTCGTTGTTTCACAAAAGCAGGCTACGGTATGTTCATTTGTTGCTTTCGAGGCATCTGTAAATATTAGAAAATAGTAAGGGTATTTAGATCTTTTCTTTATCTAAATTTTGGAGACAAGTGAATGTTTGGTGTGATGATTCTCCAAAGAGGAAAGTCTAAAATTGTAGGTAGCGATTGACTGAATTACTGCAGACTGTAGCCACTGCGTTTAACTCTTTATCTGAAGGGACTTAAGATCATGGAAAAGTTAAGATAGTAACATTTGTCTCTGTTTTAAAATACTTTCTCTTGCTAAAACCTAAAGCCTGCTTACCATTCTCGTTTTGAAAGTACCTAGAGTGTCTAATATAGGCCTAGCTGCAATGCCGCCATCCGAAGTCTCCAGAGTCGTGTGATAGCTCATTTTTCTTCAAATAAGAAAGCACGTGTCTGGAGGCATGATCTCGAAAACTACGCCGTTTGTCGATATTTTAAAAACCTTTGGCTTTTTCCAAAACCAAGAAAAAAATACAATCGGATTCTACACATTCCAAAAAGTCCGAAAATGTATTCATTTATAAAAATCGATAGGTTTTACCTGCCAAAAATAATCCTGTAGAAGTTCAACTTCTAGCATTTTCGTTCTCAGGTCGTCGGAATCTGGAGATATGATTATTTTTAAAAAAATTTAAAACGTTGGTGCCCTCAGCAATATTATTAAACCTTTAAAAAAATTGTGCTTCGAGCTTTAAAACTAATTAACAAAAGTCAAAAGTAGGGAAACTATGACCTGAAAATTCGGCTCAATTTTCCAAAATCACAATTTCTCAAAAATCTATGGGGTCTATCGAAAATTTGATTCGGATTGACCAGTAGAGTAAGAATCCGTTTTTAAATAAAGAAAATAGTAGGTGACTTAGCAAAAGAGGGGGCGAATATGAACTTGGATTGTTAGAAAATCTGGGTTTGTTCCGACCCAGCGATATTTCGACTATCGAGATCTCGGACTTGTGGATTTGGTCGAAGATTGGGACCTCGGAGTTGCCAAGGAATTTTTCCGTTTTTCTTCTGTTGTAATCGTTTTCGCGTTTTTGCTTAGTGATTTCCGATTCCTTCTTCGATTGGTCTTTAGTAACTCAGATTCCATTGTGTTTTGGATTCCATTTGTCTTTCGGTTTCCCGAATCTGCTTTTGTTTTCTTGGGTAGGATGGGTTGATATATAATAATAATATAATAATATATCCTTTATTCATAATTATAAAACAAAAAAAAATAGTTACATAGGTTATCTTATAACAAATAAACATGGTTAGTAATATAATAATAATAAAAATAGTAAGTGTTATGAGAATGACAAAAAAGAGTGAATAAAGGTAAGATACCGATAAGTATTAGTACGCTTGTTTCGGTGCTTAATGTACTTAAAAACATAAATTGTCAGTAGATAGAACGTTCGTTAACTTTAACGGTTCTGTAACTAATGACAATGACGTTTAGATTGTGACAATTATACAAGAAATCAACTTGTAAAGTTTTATTCTAAACGTCATCGCCTTTATTTACTGAATCTTTAAAGTTAATGGACGTTCTATCTACTGACAGAAAAAGTAGTAATTCATAGTAGGTAAATACAGGTACAATAATAATTGATTTAAATAAATTTCTGGAATATAATACATAAATATACATTTTGTTTTGTTTTTTTTTTAACTGCTGTCAAAATATTTATTTATTGTTGAAATTTCGGATTCAATGATGAATTGTCTTAACTGCTTTTTAAAGGTTGGTATATTCTTGAGTGATTTAATTGTATCAGGAATCGTGTTAGTTTTGGCGCTAAGAATGTATATGATTTTTGTGAAATTGTTTTCAATATAAGCGGTATAACATAATGAAGTCTTTGTCCGGTGTTATGTTCATGGGACGGAAGGTGGGACCTGTGCTTATTTATATGTAACTTAAGACATGATGCAAGAAAAAATAATTGCCGCAGATTTAAAATATTACTATCAGCATGGAGCGCTTCTGTAGGATATCTAGCATTTTTTTCAAAAATTAATTTTAAAAACCTTCGTTGAATTACTTCAAGTGGATGTAAGTGGGTTTTTGAAGCTCCTCCCCAAGCTGTTAGTGCATAACGAAGATGGCTTTCAACAAGAGAGAAGTATAGAGTTTTAAATGATTTAAAGGTAATATTGTTTTAATGATTCGAAATTTATATAAGATGGGTCTTAGTTTATTAATAATATATGAAATATGTAGATCCCATCTTAGATGTATTTGTGTAATAACACCTAAGTAAGTATTTGATTTTTGTTTTTGGTAATATATTAATTATTTCCGTGCCAATATTAACGTCTAAACGAGAAAAGGGGGGAGAGCCAGTAGAATTTCAACTGAACGGTAGGTAATTAGTTTTCTCTGTGTTGATTGTTATTAATTTATATTTAAGCCACTTTACCATAAACGCGAAATCCTGCTATACATTAGTTTTTAAGGATTGCCAGTTGTGATCCTCATAGAATATGGCCGTGTCATCTGCAAAACCAATTATTGTTCCTTTGCTTTCCAGTGAAAACAAGCCATTTACATAAATATTAAAAAGTGTTGGGCCAAGTACCGAGCCTTGTGGAACACCATATTCAATTTTCTTTGTAGCGCTGACTACATTACTCAGTCTTACAACTTGGAATCTGTTACTTAAGTAACTTTCAAATATGCAATATAATAAAAGTTTCTTTCTTGTATTTTACTATAAATGATTTGAATTCTAAAAGGTTGTTTTTGGTATTGTGTCTTTATAAAACAAGAGCATCGTTATTTGTTTTTAAGGCTCGTTCCACCACAACATTGTTTATCTTTTGCAGGGTTTGTTTTTCCTATGTTTTTGTATCATTTTTTAATCTGCAATTTTGTAACCTGGTATTAACATTATTTTGGTCGCATTTCATTTTCGCTGTTTTTACTTTCCAGGTTTAATAAATTCAGATATTAGAAGCTTTCGAGTCTTACAACATGATAGAGATATGGAAATGTTTACTGCAATGTAGGTATTTTATTGTGTCTTAGTTCGTCCAGAATCCCAGTGTAAAGTGTTAACATAAGGAGAGGTAGATTGCTGTAAATGCTCCCTTGTTTATCAGTTTATTGTTCCCCATGCAGTGTTATGGGTATGGTAAGTATACATTGCAATAAAGATTAATCTTTTTTGTTTTTAAGTAATTGATGCAGCAATGGCTTTAAGATTCGTTTGTAGAAGAAATTTTTTTATTCAATGTCATGTCTTGATAGCTATCCCTCCACTATCTTATTGAGCAAGTCTCTTATTAAAGTATGATTGCTAGTTTCTTAGTTTTATAATCGACTGTTTAAAGGAGGTTTCCTGTAGACAAAAGATTTTGGGGAAATGTTTGTTTATAAGTAATTTCAACAAGTAAAATAACTTTTAATATTATAAGATGAATTTTATTGATATTTTAATTTTATTGTTGAGAAAGTGACGATTCAATATCTGCCTCAAGGCTTTGTATGTTTAAGTGAATGAATACGATAAAATTTCGGTTAGTTCAATGTTTTATTTCTCTAACCTTAGGATATTATAGTAAACACTCACCCCGACATTACAAAATAACCTATTTTCAGACAATTACGGTATGTCTGAAATAAAGTCAGTCACTTTGACATTCTATTGACAAAGGATATGTTACTCACCTCGCAAACTCCAGTCAAGGGTAAAAGAGTCTTTCCGGAATCTCCAGTTGGAAATAATCAACTGATTTCAAAATGAAGTGCTATTCTTTCTCTTAAGATCACGAGATTTTTTAAACGCGTAAATGTCGAAATTGACATTAAATTTGATTTGTGAAGTTATTAAAGAAATTCTCTGTTAATGAATATGATCTGTCTTAAATCTGCTACTAAGATAAGCGTTATTGATGACGTAGGGGTCAGGGGTCACTGAACAAAGTATCTTCAGGAGGTTATATTTCAATCAAGTTAACGGCAAATGGGGGATTTCATTTTTTGATTTTGTCCTTTGTAGTTTGCTTGTTAAAATGGTATTGAGCGTGATTGTTAATGATGTAGTCAGTGTTATAATTCTGGAGGTGGAATTTATAACTGCTGTAGTTAACTTTGCATTTTTGGATGTAGAGGTACCATTGATGTGAATTCAGAAATTATATCAGGAGTATCTGATTAAGGGCCTAAATTTATTAGATTTGAGTTAGTAGATATTTCTATTTCTGATTCCACATTTTTAGTTAAGATTGCAAAAGTTCAATTTGATTCATTATGGTCTATTATCTTACATGTTCGTAATATTTTATTTTAAATTAATAATATTAGATTAGTTTCTTTGAGAAAATTAGAAAAAAAAATATTTTCCATTTTTGTGACTATTATTTCGTAATGGTAATGTAACTAATTAAACTTTAAATAGTGTATTGAAATAAAATTTCTATTAAATAAAAAAAAATGTGATATCGCACGAATTATTCACCATTGAAGATAATATAATTGAAATTGAAATTAATATGAATATTTATTAATTAATATAAACTATTTTATTTATTTAATATTATTTTAGTTTCTATTGGTTTATCTATCTAATTTAATTTTCAATTGTATTTTTACCTTGTTATTTTGTAAAAATTTAATTTTTTATGAGTAGTTAAGTAAGAGAGTAGTACTCACCTAATAAAGTCGTTTTATTACTATTGTACTTTTCTAATTATATTAGATTATAAGACTCCCTCCAGTCTCTTCCTATAAAAAACAAAATTAAATAAATAAACCATCTTATTTGAAAATAAATATATTAAATGATTATATTTTGGTCCAAATAGATTTATTAACGCGCCACTGTGAATTAAGCACCTGCAAAAAGTTTATCCTTTTATGGTGGATAACTGAGGACTGAGACACTCAAAAAACATGTCTGTGCATTAGAATCAAGATATTATGACGGAATGGTGGAAGATGTGGCGCAGTTATAGGATTTGTTTAGTTTGTCGTTATACATACGTCGTAGTTTTTACTTTTTTGGTCCCGACCTGTGACGTTCCTAGAAATCCCAAGATAAATTGCATAGTTATAAAGGCTTATAGTTAAACCGCTTACGGACTATCATGAATTTTCTTTGTTGAGCACATCTTAGGAAAATAATTATATTTTTTTTTTGAACTGGAACGCATGGTATTTTGAAACAAATTAAAAAAAAAACTTCATTATAAGTCTTAGATTCCGTTAAACAGATATTTGAAAAATAAATATTTTGTTGAGTAAATAAGATTAATTATTATTCCAGGCACTAAGATACTTATAATTTTTATACGGTTAATCATTTCTTTCCCACTTTGACTTTACACGAGATTTTATACATCTAAAAATCGAAAACAATTCATAGTGTTCTCATTTCATAGTTGTCCAGAACTTGTTAAATTTATTGTATTTATATCAAACAGGACTTTTTAGTACTTAATATTACCAAGTAAAAACCACAAAAGGTATGGAAAGATATAAACATAATATAACAAGAAATCTGAAAAAATAAATATACAGGATAATAATAATAAGCTTATTAAAATAAAAAAATGATGAGATAATTCCGATCATGAACTAACATGTGCGGAAATAAAAATCTCTAACACAAAATTAAAATTATCATGTAATTGACTTAGATTTTATTAAAGCTATACGGCTGTAACTGATTTAAAGAATATCAAAACTTTAGAAAGTGAACCATTTCTTTGTTGATTCTTAACAGGCATATGATTCGGTTATAGCAGAAGACAAATTGAAATCACATTTTGAAATATTTAAACAAAACGTAATTATTAATCGAATTACGTTATTGACACAAAAAGAATTTTAATATATTTAATAAAAAAGAACGAAAATAATAAATATGTACAATATTGTGAAGAAACGACGTACTCTTTTTTTCTTTAAAATTAGATATTACTATCAAATTTAAATGTATGCATCAAATTTTTATATATAAAAAATGTTTCAAATAATTTCGAAATATTAATCAGCTTAAACTTGGCTATTTCAATATTTCTTTATTTGTTTCGAGTGGCTATTCTTCTTTTTAGAAAAAAATTCAAGGTTGCACGGGACCCACTTTTTGCTTATAATATCGATTTGGATTCTTTGGCTGTATAGACCAAACCGAAAGAGGCAACATTTTGCGCCATTTCCCAACTTTCAGACTAAGAAATCATTCTGATATGTTTATCACGACTTTAGGATGCTCTCCAACAGATTAGTAGGGTAAAATTTGTGGAAATTCAAGCTAAAGTTAATTTGAATCAATATCCCAACAGGTTTTTTTTTAAGAGAATGTAGCACGTGTATAAAACAGAATTGTACGTTATTATATTTAGTTTAATATTTAAAGTTTTAAGTAAAAAATAATAATTTTGAAATAAATAATGGCAATTGTTGAAGTTTTAAAAATCGTAGAAATATATTAAAGTTTTTATAAAATGTGTTTTTAAATCTGTCTTCGGGAGATTCATCTTATGGTTAACCCATTGTTAAGTGAAAATTACTTTATAACCTATGTTATTTTACATTTGATTATGGGTGCTTTAGATAGTATTAGTGGGCTTTCACACCAAAGCACGTCGCAAATGCCGTCTTCACGATTTACTTTCATATCGAAGTCGCTCAGTGCGACTTTATTTATCATCAGATCTCCGTTGGCAAATAATAAAATGAGGTAGTAAAACTACATCCAGTACCACATTTAATATAATTCTTTTTAAAAGTGGGGCTTCTAGTTACATTGAACGAAAATGAGGGGGCGGCGATTATTTTCGGCAATATGCCATCATCAAGCCAAACAAATGAACCGTAGAATGAGTTACAATACAAGTTAGCGTAGAAATAAAAATTGAGTTGCAATGAGTACGCTCAGGGACATATAGGAATCATACGGATTAATTGCTACTAGGAAACGATAAAAGGGGATTTTATAAAGGTAAAAAATTGAGGAAGTTTTAGTGAGGTCTAAACCACTTTAATTTTGACATTACACCAAAGGGAGGCAACCCTACCTAGTACCGAATAAATTAGTAAACTTAAATGTAAAAACATTAGAAATGGTCTTCGAGGTGCGTCAGAATGTAGCAAATTCATTAGCGTTAACAAACTACGGACATTTCTACTATGTATACATAGCGAAAAAACTTAAAAATTAATTTATTAACTCGGCCACTAAATAAATCAAACGTCTACGCGCACATCGCATTTTTGTGACGCCACTCCGGTGTGAAACCATTCGTTATTTGTATAGGTTTTAAAATATCAGCATGCTTCCAGCTTCCTGGCAGCAAGTCGCACGTTGTATGCTACTTTGGTGTGAAAGCCCACTTAATGCCTATAGTAGCAAAGAGGAAGGCATAATGAGAAGACCATAAATAATTCGACATAGGCCTAATTGTATCGAAGAATACGATGGTTTAGATTTATATCGCAGCGAACTGTTAAGATGATCGTAGAAGAAGTTCGAGACGTTTCGGAATATCCAACATGTTTGCTTTGTTTGTACTACATTTGTTCTCAGACAGTTAAGCAGCCCTTAAGGCCATAAGGAGGCCAAAGGTGACATTAATACTGGTATGGAAATGCGGGGAGAAACTTAGGTAGGAACTGGCGATCCACAAAGTAACTTTATCGTGGGTAGAATATTATTGTGGGTACCAGGTCACAAAATTATTAATTTTTCGAGAACCAGCGATCGAAATACCAAAACGTACGTTCAGGAACCATATAAAAGACTAGATCAAGCGAGAATACAAATTGTACTGGGACAATATACCCCGACTTCTACACGGAAAAGAGTTTATAAAAGAACCATCAAAGAACGTAACTGAAGAACTAATTTCAATGAGTAGGAATTAACTACAAATTACCGCAGGGCCCCTCGCTGGACACCTTCACCAGAGAGCATCTAAATAAAATAGGGCTGTATAACGGCGACCTTAAATGCAGACAATGCAATAAAGGGACCAAGAATGCACTCCACATACTATGCAACTATGAGGCGCTGGATCACAGAAAACAAAGAATATATGGAAAACCAAAAATGGATTCAGAAGACTACTGCAAACAGCCATTAAAGAACCTGTACAAACTAGTACAAGGAACAAGGTTGATGGACTGGGTGTAGTAGACAAAGAGACGGAAGATAACTTAATAAGCCCACGAGGCTGCAGCGAATCAAGTTGTAAAGAATGGTCCCGCAAAAAAAGAAGTTAGTTTTTTTTTAATATTTATGATCATAGAACAATCATAGTCAAATTTACCCATGCAGCATTGTTCTTCTGCCAAGAAATTGTATTTCTTTTTTTACTCTCTCTTATTTCAATTTTTCTACGGCGTTAACAAGAATAGTTTCTTCTGCACGAGTAAAGTTTTCACCACATTTCCTTAGTTCTTTTTCTAGTATTACTCTACCGGCGTTGTCTCTTGTTGATTATTTTAGGTTAACTTGCTCGAGTATGAAAATGAAAACAAATAATACCACATAACACATAAAATATAGCGTTGACAGATTGAAATAAATTTAAAATTTAGTTTAACTAACAAGAAGTACAATTTGAATTGAAAAATGCTTCTTATTTTAACTAGAGGTTAACCTTCAAGTTAACATTACATTCCAAAAACCGGCCCTTTTAGTTGTCAGTTTGTCGGTGGTTAATGTTTTATTTTCTTTTTTTTATTGCTCACTGGAGCCATTTATGAGCTCCTTAATATTTCTTCGGATCTCCATTAGTTAGCTCATTTGAGAACTAACCTCCTTGAGATGCAACAAATTGTTGTTTCTGTATATAATTTTTAATAAATTTTTTAATTCTATTATAATATAATTTTCTGTACCCCCCTCCTTGCCAATCCTTCATAGTAGTGGTACGTTAATTAAGCACCATGCTTATTGTTATTCAAGTATAATAGAATTATCGGTATATTTGGTAAGACGTATTCAAATTTGTAGTTAAAATTTCTTCTATCGAACTATGTGTTCCATGAAGTATTTCTAGGGGCCTCCAAACTTTATTCTGAAAATTATATAATATTTTTGTATATGAGTTTCATTAATTGATTTTTACTTCATAATATATCTTAGTGATAAAAAATTCAGCTACTTTACCAGTTCTGTCAGGAGTACCTCAGAGTAGTGTAATCGTTCCAGTGCTCTATACATTATTTGCATCTGATCTACCGACAACAAGAAACATGATAATGGGGACTTTCACTGACAATACGGATGTACTAACAAGTCATGAAGACTCAGTAATCGCTGCGGTTCAACTGCAGGACCACCTAAATCTAATTCGAAACTGGGCAGCAAATGGAAAATAAAAATAAATAAAACCAAATCTGTTCAAATAACATTAATGCCTAACCTAATTTGAATCTTCTTCAGTTCGATATTTAGGTATATATTTGTGGCGTCTCGTGGTATAAAAGAAAGGTTCTTTCATGAACCACAAAAACTATTTTTTATATCGAAGGACCAATATGACTACAATTGAAGAGCAATTCTTTGATCAAAAAATATATTGACAAAATGAAAATATAAAATTGACAAGTATTAAAAAATAACAAAATTGATTGAATTAAAGTTTTTATAACAACGACAAAAATACAAAATAAGACAGGTTCGTCCTCAGGAACATTTGGCATCCAACAATATTGTTATGATTCGAAATCTTAATTTGGAGTGTATTCTAATAAAAAAATATGACCATTATAATAAATATCATAAAATTAAAATTTTTCATTTATCCTATTCATTAACACATCTACGATTGCTCTTCCACTAAATGTCTTGATATCTTCTTTAGTTTACTGCTTCTTTATGACTTTGAAAATAATTATCAATTCTTCTTCTAAATGTCTTTTTACCTTCTGTGATTCATTTCTTATTGTATATACTGCTTTCCAGAAATTTTATAAAATCCTTCAAATATCTTCATACTTTTAGTTTATTTACTACTCTCATATAACATATTTCAATGTATTGATAATAGTATATTATTCAACGAGCATATAATAGCCATTTTAAGTTAGAAAATTCTTCAAAAATGGCTTCATTATAAAACAGTCGTGGACAAAGTATTTTTTTTATTTTATTAAAACTAAATATATTGTTTGTGATAATGATATATAATTTTATATTTTCATTTCCATATATCTTTCAATACAACTTTTATCTCATAAGATTATTTTTTTGACACTCCAAAAAATTACACAAAAATGGACTTGTTCATTATTTTTCATTTTTCATATTTTTTTCTTCCCAAATTAAAAATTTTCTTACTAGGTTAATGAAAATTTTAAATCTTGCCCTTAAATTTCTTTTAACACCTTTTCCAATTTTATTTTAATTTCATAATAATAATAAAAATAATGATGTGCAAAAAAAAATAAAAATAAAACTCTTCATATTCCGCAATTGTTGATTTAGAATAAATTATATACCAACTATTTTCAATAAATTTATTTAAAATCAACACCTTTTTTTAATAATAAACTATGTTTATAAAATTTAAACAAAACTCATAAAAAGTATTTCATTACAAATTAGGAAATTTACATTTGAAATTTTCCAAAACCTTTTTTTAACAATAAACTATGTTTATAAAATTCAAACAAAACTCATAAAAGTATTTCATTATAATATATTGATAAATAACACATAACAAACAAGAGAAAGCAGGTACGTTTAAAATTTAAAAAATTGTACGGGATACTAGAATGAAAGTCCAATTTATCTCTGGGAAACAAAATACTAATAAACAAAACTGCAATTGTGTTAGTATGGAACTGTGGAGCTTGAAAACAAGGGCGTAGATATGGGAGGGGTAAATGGGGCAATTACCATCCCCACAGGATACCAAAATATAGCACGAAAAGAAGAAATAAACTATATGAAATGTAGAAACGGACAAACATATTTGTCTAAAAGTTTGATTACCCCCTGGAAAAAAGTACCCACAGGAAGAAAAGTTATCTACGTCCTTGCTTGAAAGACACTAACCCTCTCTCGTACAATCATTCCTGAAACACGAGATTAGGATATTAAAAGATTACTATACCAAATAAGCCATATTCAATGGAAGGGTTCTCATCATGTTATTAACAAATATCAAATACTAGCATTTTATGATTGTTGCGTATTGACTTATGCTTGTTGCGTATTGGCGCCATTATTATTTATAATTTTTAGTATTTGATATTTTTAATTCTTAAAATTAGTTTCACCCAGTATAAGTATATAAGTCTTTTCATTTTACAATATACTTAAACCTCACGAATTCTACTTTTTGTATATTTTTTTGGGTGAAGACCATCAGTATCGTTTTGTATCGTAGACCGATAAAAAGCAGTTAGCCCAGGGTTTTTTTTTTGTTAAAAAACACATTGCGGTGTTATACGTTAAAAGTCGAGATATTTTGGTGTTATTCAAGGAAGAGTGCCGTTTGGATCATTCATATCGAGAACAAAAGGTTAGTGTGATTCATACTAACTTATTTTTGAAAATTACATGTACACATAGTAACTTTAAAATACAGTTCATTTATCTTTCTTACCAATTAACATATTAAATAAAATAAGGGAAACTAAAACAATGATAGTAATAATTTACTTTTACAAAGTCCGTTATTATTTATTGGGTCCATATACAAATTTACGAAAACTCTTTCTATCTAACTGTACTATAAAAATATATCCTCTAAACTAGCCGTCGTGGATGAATATATCCGCAGCGTTTTTGTCGTTCTGCTCTCAAAATTTTCAATGTCGTACATTCTCGACACGCAGAATTAACATAGCCATGCAACGTGCTTAGTTTAGTATATTTCGACAACCACTCTTCCCGAAAATGGCGAAAAAGGACATTCGCCTTTTGCTCAGACCAGTGTTGACTCGCTGCCTTAAATAAACTCGGTTTATGTCCTAATTAAATTAGATTATCTGGAAAGTATCAAGAGTAATATAATAAGACGATTTAAAAGTGGTTTGAAATCAACTTGACGAGACATAATTTCGATTTTGATGATCTAATTAAAGTCCAATAACTTTATGTTTATGTTAAAATTTATTTGCAAAAATGTCAAGATAATCTATTCTGTTTGTGACAAAATGTTTTTTACAAAGTACCAATAGAAACATGCTAATTAATTTATAAAATACTCTTCTTACAGAAATCGAGAAAATTACTTCTGTAGAAACTGAAATTCGAAATAATTACTTCTATGTTCGACGAATTTTATAAATGTTCGTTACTGAATACAATAAGTCTGTCTGTTTCTCTGTATCCCATGGAAATTTAAAATTCTGATTTCAGATTTAGATTGAACATAAAAGAGTAATAAACATCGACTGTGTCACCCCAGAACTTTGCCGGCTGTGGCTGTAGAGAATAGGATTATTTTAATTACAAAATACTAAGCATTACATTAATATATGGAACAAATTTTAAATAGCAAGCCGATGGTGAATACGTCTACCGAATTGATGTTTCAATGTCGATAATGACATAGACGAGCGCATGCGCACATTATATAGCACACTGTGCTACAATTAGAATAACCTAAAATCATGGTTGTAGGGAATTTTATGCTCTGCAACTTTGAACTAGAACATTTTGCTCTAAAACGCATTGTTTGTCAACAAAATAAAAAAAAAGACGAAAAGCCTAAATGTGTATATGTTTCGCCCTCTAGCGGCGAAACTATGAGGAATTCGAAAAGAAGTTAAATACAAAAGTTAAAATAAATTTGATGCTCCACAACAACTTTTCACTAGAAACTTTTGCACTAAACTGCATTGTTTGTTCTCAAATTTTTTAAAAAATTACGGAAAAACTACATGCACATTTTTTGCGTGCCCTCTACTGGTGCAGGTATTGGAAAGTGTGGAAAAAGTTGATACAAAAATTGTAGGATATTTAATGCTCTAAAACTTTGCACTACAATATTTTGCGCTAAAGTGTATTGTTTGTACTTAAAATTTAAAAAAAGGCAAAAAATCTTACATGTTTATTCAATCAATGTCGACCATGAAGACCTTTTACTGTACTAATTTTAACCAAAAACTATAATGATCGCATTTGAGACATACATCAACCCCTCATACCAAATTTCAGCTAGATTGGTCAAACAGTCGGCAGTTGTCGTGGAAGATTACACACAGACACACAGACAGAACTTACTCTGGAAAGGGTTTCAATCTTCTTGGGAGACCTTAAAATGGATATTTCCATCGATATCTCTATTTTTTTTTCTCGTTCACGTTACTTTCCCTTTGATGAGACCGAGACAGTAAAAAATGGCTTATGGAAAGTTTGTGCCTATTAAGCCAAATAAGTTATGGGTCTGAAGTTTTAAAATTTGTATTTTTTTTTCATATTTAATTCTAATTTAAGATTTGGATTCAGCATAAATAAACGATTTTATTACAAAAAATTTATGATTATTATGAGATATTTACGGGCGTAAAATTTGAAAACTCATGAAATCTTTTCTTATTCTGTAAAATTTTAAATTCTGCTTTTGGATTTGGATTTAGTAGAATTAAATTAATAATATTCTGTTTTGCAAAATGTAAATGTCATGTCAATCTTCATGACAAACGGAACATGTTAATAAATATTCTTACTTCCTTTCATCGTTTTTCGTGTGCCTCATCACATATGAAATCAGTTACCAGTAGCGGAGACAAATGCACACTTTCCTGCTATTTAAGTGTAGTATTTTATTACATTTTAAAATTATTATTATTATTAATTTCTTTAAACTCTGTATGTAAATTTATTTTTCTACTATATAGCGTCTAAATTACAAACTTTACACATACTTTGTCTTGCGAAAAGTTCAACTTTACGCACAAGTATGTAAAATGAAATACTAGTGCGTAAAATGAAATTCTAGTGTGTAAAGTATAATATTTTATGCACTAGTGCCTAAAGTAGATTGCTTATATTTTAATTAATATCTATTTATTTTTTGGAAGTAGAGAAAATATTGTATGCAACTAGTGCGTAAAGTACCTTTTTTCCCTCATGTGACAAAATTCACATTCGTAAAACAAGTATCACTTTACACACTTGTTACATAAATGACTATTTTATAAAACATAAGAAATATCTAGTGTGTATTAGTAGATGATATAATAATATATTATACATCAAGGTAGAGAAGTGATTTTTCTCAGCCGAGCATTATTATTATCCCGAGATGAGAAGTTGCGAGGCTGATAAAAATCTTCTCGACCGTGGTTTATATACTATTTTTTCCACTACTAGAACATTTAATCATTTTTGCAATGATATTTTTT
Organism: Neocrepidodera transversa; assembly: GCA_963243735.1. Lineage (NCBI taxonomy): Eukaryota > Metazoa > Arthropoda > Insecta > Coleoptera > Chrysomelidae > Neocrepidodera > Neocrepidodera transversa. The sequence continues at coordinate 17,649,635 of OY725349.1, read as the reverse complement.
GGAATCTTTTGGGTTAATATTTGAAAAAAATTTAATGGAAGAGAAGCAGTTTGTGAAAACAATTGAATGAAAATATTCAATAAATTAAATTGACATTTCATTATGTTAATTGCACTGTGAATTTTAAATCATTCAAAAAGCGACGAAGATATGAAGAATTCGTTTCATTTGACACTTAGATTTGAAAAACTATTAAATTGATTTTTAGGTTAATTTTAGAATATGTATTATTGCATAAGTAGCACTAATTAATATCAAAATATTTATTACATAACCTTAAACTCTTTCAAAGGAAAATATATCTGATAAAGAATTACTTACCAATATTTTATCTGATTAGGTCGAAAATTAACTTTAACTGCATACGGAGCTTGCGCCTACGATCGAAATGTCAATGAATCAGGTCTAATATGCGTCCATCTTCTATGCTCCAAAATTAAAGTGGCACCTTTAAATATAATTACTTTAACAAGGTTAGAGCTTTCTGGAGCTTTGATAGCTGCCAGCCTTTCGTATAAAATTCAAGCTGCGACTCGATCTCCCGTTGATGACATTTTTCACTGCACTAACTTGACGATAACTCTTTTAAAAATATTTATGGCCAACAGAGCTTCCGACATTCAAACAAAAACAAAACCTCAATCTTGGTATCATGTTGGTACAAAGGATAATCCCGCGGACCTACTTTTACGTGGTTTAAATCCTAACCTATTAATATCTTCACGATTTTGGTGGCATGGCCCTAACTTCCATATCGTAGTTGGCCTATGTCAAATACAGAACCTATAAAAGATTTTCTCCATGACCATTATTGAATGTATGAAGTCATTTTTAATAATAGAATGTAAACATTCACCCTCTAGAGTCTGAATATTTATTCTAAAACACTTGCTTCGTATGTATTTTGCATGTATTTTCATTCTTTATCAAGGTAAAGAATGGATTTTCTGTAATCGAAATAAACGATATGGGATTGCCATGGATTTCAAAAGTGTCACTGTCAGATACAAAATGGCGACGATAATAATTATTTTCAAACAAGTTTTAATTTAAACAAAATAATGAGTGAAAAATCAAGTGAAGTAGATATAGAATTTAATAATATCTAAAATTGCAAATTATGAAAAAACATCAATGCACCAGATTTTAATTTCGGTAAGTGTACCATAACACTATAAATATTACTACAATGTAATACAAATATATCAACAAATAACTTGTGTTCAGATTTAATTTAATTTTGGTTCATACTTTTTGATCGTGGAGAAAATATAGTCTGTTACTCGGTTAGAATTAAAAAAATCGACACTCGTGGTTCCTCACACTCGCTGACGCTCGCGTTCGGAATTTTCCACTCGTGTCGAATTTTTCATTCTAACCTTGTTACAGAATCTACTATACCAGAACTGAAAGGTTCATTAAAAACTTATACTGCATTTATAGGTTTCCTTTCTTTGATCAACATATAGAGCTTTTCAGACCTAAAGAAATTGAAACGTACTGCAGCGTCTTACATTCGATTTATTAGAAATTGCTCTTCTCTTCACGAAAAACCCTATGCCGAGAAGAAACAAGATACAGAGCCTTGCGCCTTTTTTAGATAAAGCAAACATAAGAGTCGGTGGTAGGTTAAAATTTTCCTAACTTGACTTTAATAAGCAACAACATCCAATATTGTTTCCTCGAAAAGAGTACCTTATAAGTCTACTTTTTGCCGAAATGCACTCTAGATTATTCCGTACACGTCCATCACATCCTCTCGCTGCAGTTAGAGAAACATTTTGGTCCATTTCAGGTCGTAATAAAGCGCGAAAAACTACACAAATGCGTAACGTGCTTCTGCGCTAAACCAAAATTCAATTTTCCATTTATGTGGTTCAAATAGGTTATAATATGTACACGACCATAAATTGAGCTTAACTTTTTGGCAAATGAGACAATAATGTTACATGCATAATTTTTGCTTCTTTATTGAGAAAATCACAACCTCATTTTATAAGTATCCTTATGTCTTAATGAACAGTTTCCGGAAGAGTTTAGTATTACTGGAAGTTATATAATTTTCTTGATGAAGTAATTTGACTGGCATGACTTTTGTCATAAGCCATATAGAAGGGACATAATTTATTCGCATTAAAGAGATACGAAGTATAATTATTCCATTTCTGTATAATCATTTCAGAATGTCTCTAGTTAGTAGGTGAAAGAATAGTGCGTATCAAGGATTTAAGTTGATCTGTATTATATGTAATGATTGGGAAGTTGAAAAATTTAATATTTTTGTTACATAAATTATAAATTACTATTATTATTTTTTAAATTGAATATATCACAATAAATAGATAATAACAATTTTATGTTCACCAACGTGAGCATAATAAATTAAAGAGGATAAAGAGGATTTTGTTATTATTGGTTTTTGCTAGAAAAAAAATAAAATAAAAATAAATAATTTTAACAGATATAACAGAAAAAAAAATTTACTAAAATGGAATGTAAAGGTATATTTCTGTTAGAATAAATTCACAAGAAACAAGAAATAAGAAGAAATCTAAATTTTTTTCAGTTTGTCAAAAATTATGAAGATAAATTTGAAATCAGATAAGTTACTTTTTTACCTCTCGCCCTTCAGATAAGAGAGGTATAGGAATCATGCTAAAAATTGGGTAGTGAGTTTTCAATTGATAAACACGTTTTGGGGTCCCTAGAATACGATTTTAATATTTTCGCGATGATGTCTGTGTGTGTGTGTTAGTGTGTGTGTGTGTGTTAGTGTGTGAGTGTGTGTGTGTGTGTGTGTGTGTGTGTGTGTGTGTGTGTGTGTGTTTGGATGGATGTTGTAGTAACGATAACTCAAAAACTACTGAATAAAAAAATTTGAAATTTTGCATACAGGATTCTGATACCCTAGATTAGATCTGATTAGATTTTGGTGCCAATCGCACAACCGGAAGTGGCAGTTGCTATGGGTGATGACGCCATTATTATACAAAACGGCAATAAAGTTTTACACATATATTTTGTATACCCTATAGTTTATTTTCATCTCATTAAAATTTTCGAAACTTTTGCCATTGTTGCCAGATTTACAAAAATATAATTTTTTTTCATACTTTTTTGTGTCAACCTGTAAATTTTTGATTCAAAAATGGCGAGAGGTCATGTGCTGGCCACATCAGATTTTTTTATTTTGATTTTTTGATGTTTTTGTAAAGAGGAAAAATTTGCAGATCTGAAAATTTTTTTATAACAAAATTTAAATTTTATTTGGAGTATGTAATAGAAGCAATACTAAATAGAAGACAGTAAGAATTGGTTATTTGGTTATTTGGTATTAAAGAAAATTAAAAGTTTAGAAGATTTCGAAAGAAGAAGAATATACAGGATAATCATAAAATTTATATTTTTTTGATAATTTTTCGTAAGGTTTGTTATTTTTATTTTATAGAACCCATCGACAAATTAGCGATTTTTTTAATAGAATACAATTACAATATATAGGGTGTTTTATGTCAGCTTTGTCGCTCTTTATAACCGAGATACAGGGCGTTTTATTCATTTTGATCATATCTTCCTAACTTATATATTTTTTATATTTGGTACACGTACTCACTCTATCCTGAAAAATCGATTGATTTATTAATGATAAAGAAATTCCAGGGCCGGATCTACTGAAAATTTATAATTTTGGTTGGATAGAAACAACACCCTGTATATTTGAATTTTTGCAATTTTTTGCTGTAATTAAAACAAATTAAAAAATCAAATCCAATTATGTACTTTTAATTTTTGTGCAGACGATTTTACTTGTCCTTAATTGCTACTTTTTAGAATTTTAATGTTAACTACTAGACTCAGACAGGTTTTGATTAATTTTATTTCCATCTAATTAACGTTAAATATTAAATTTAAAAGTTACGTTTTATAATTGACCGTTAGCATGTATTTAGATCACAGAAAATAATGTTGCAGTCCGTACTAAGACTTAAATATCACATTAGATTTATCTTTACAACTCTCTGTACATTTGTGTTTTTTATTTAGCAGTGGAAAGCAAGAAAGATATGAGCAAAATGAATAAAACATCCCATATATCGGTTATAAGGAGCGACAAGCCCCGTATATGGGGATTTTTATAATCAGCCTGGTTTCCTCTATCCACATTTAAAAATTTTCCAATGAAACACCCTGTACGTAAATGCCTAATGCAGGTTTCATTTTGCATCTAATTAGGAATAAAAATTTCAGCTAGATAATAAAAAACATTAAACTGGCTATCTTGTCCCTTTATGTAGCGTCTCTTCTTACAAGTAGAATTCAGAAAGCATATTTGGTAGTCTCAAGATGTGACTTGATAAAAGAATTAGTATATGAATTACATTCTGCGGACGCCTATGATTTTCTGTCTCTTTATATAACTTTCTTGTATGAATTTTTCAGGAATTGCCTCTAGAAGATTCGGAATTGCTTTTGGCTACATATTTCGAAAAGGGAACGGGACAATATACTTGGGACAGAAAATTGAAAAAAGGGTCTGTCGCTTTAGGCTAGTATATATTCTAATGTACGTATCTTGTATTTAAGTATATTTAGATAAGACTTTACATCCCAAAAATACATTAGGGATATCTGAAGAAGGTGTCGAAGCAAAAAATGAAGGTTGAAATACAGATTAAGAGTTCTGTGATTTATTTTGGTAATAAAAATTTTATCAGAATAGTCTCTTTTTTGTCGATTTAAAAATTTTATATTACCTATTTAATTTCTCGTGTTGTTTGATACTACAAAAAATAATTATTTTATGAAGAGTGATATTTTTAACGAAACGTAAATATCTTAGAAAGCTTGCATTTGCGAAATCCCTTTTACTAAATTTTAATCTTGTATCCTAGATCACGTTGATGCACTAAACGAGACCATTAGGGAAATCCTCTATTCATTGAGAATGCATATTATCGTTTAAGAGGCTTAAGAAGGGCTTAAAATGAATGAAGTTTTGGGTTGAAATATTTCAAGTGGATTTTACTTCATTCTGTCTCTAGAGTTTTCTTACTTACTAAATATTTTTTAAATTATATAAAGACATACTAAGTACAGTACCACAATAGTATATTGGTTAAAATTTAAAATTGTCAAATAGTTTTGGCTTTCGCCATCATCAGGCCTACAATAAACACTCATTAAAATTGATATGCATAGAAAAAGGAGACTTAAAATATGCAATTTACCCTAAACTGTATAAGTTTTGTGATAACAAAAAAGGACAGAGTATTGCAATTAGTTTTAAAGGGTAAATTGATGTTATGGTTTCTAAACACTTTGGCTGGTTTGCAATAAATATTGCCTATATAATGTAGAGAGCCGGAAAAGGAAGAAACATCTTGTGTCGTCAAAGAAATATGAGTGAAATTCAAAGTAAATTTGATAAAATAAAGTTTGTTAATCGTATCTAACTGGAAATTGTTATTGATAGCAAATTGTTTTATATTATTAATCTCAGAAGTGAATGTAGTAGAAGGGAATAAAAAAGGCTTAGTTAAGAGGCTACTGAAGGACGCTAATTTATGTGAATAGGGTGTAGAGTTGTCACAAATAGAGAAAGGGACATCACGGGATCCTGCGCACAGACTAGATTCAGTCGGCATAGTGGGTTGCTAGGCAACAAAGGCAAATTCAAATTTTCAGGGGCGTAACAACAGTAGTCAAAATTTATGTTTAATTTAGTTCAAACTACGTATACCAAATTTTTTTGTGAAAGTGTGAAAGTGTCTAGTATTAGTTAAATTTTTTCTAAAGTGTGACAGTGCCTAGTATTAGTTGAATTTTTTGTGAAAAGTGTAACAGTGTCTAGTATTAGTTAAGTTTTTTTTAAGTGTGACAGTGCCTATATAGTATTAGTTAAATTTTTTTGTGAAAGTGTGACAGTGTCTAGTATTAGGTAATTTTTATGTGAAAGCGTGACAGTATCTAGTATTAGTAGCAATACCAAGTGTTTGTTTATTTATTCCTAATTATGAATAAACGAAAAACTGTTGGAGTGAAAGGAAAAGTACTCAATAGCCAAGCCAGAGAAATAATCTATAACATTATAGAATTTATGATAAATGAAGCAGAGTCCGATAATTTAAGCATTCCTTTAGCTCATTACAGGTAATATATTGATATGGAACACCCGGTATTTCAGATGTACTATCTACTAATCTAAATCCGGGTTGGGTTCACTCGATTATAAATTTTAAAAAAATAAATAAAAAAAAATACAATTTGATCAATTTTAGTGTTTCCTGTCTAATCTTCACTTTCCTGTCTCCTCCTTCAATTTTTCTCCAACTCACCTATTTGTCTTCTACTATGCTGCTCTGGTTTCCTGTGCGTCTTTAATTGCTATTGTGCCTTTCCTGTTTCATCTTTTGGTAAGTTCTTTATATGTTTTTTTTTATTTAATAATATGGGTTCATTCTTTATAAATTATTTTATTTTTTAATTTTCATATTAACAATCCATTATAAATATTATTATTGTTTAATATAAAAACATCTAAAACTCAATATTTTTTTTTTATTTCTTACTTGATTAATTTTTTTTAAATTGCCAAATTATAAATCAACCAGGACTGATCATCTTAGATATGACATCTGAAATGACCTGACATCTTCATATTTAAATTTTCTTCTCAATATATTTAGTTTAACTTTACCTATATACATTTTAAAATAAAATATATAATATACATTTTGATATTAAAATAATAAGAACGGAATTTTATTATTTGGTTTCTATTTTTTATATATGTCATGTGGTTTTACTTTATTTTTCAATTAGGAAAAGAAATGTATGATATAGTAAGCTAGAAATATTAAAATTATATCACTATTATAAAATTCAATATTTTAAATAATTTTGATATTAAATTTAATCAGTAAACGAAAATGTACAATATCAAGATAGAGCTAAAACTGAAATAGTGGCTGGAGAAAAATAACTATAAAAATAATTATAATTGAAATGTTTAAGTTAATAATAATAATTCAAACGTAAATACACTGTACATTTTATTAAATTATTTTATATATTTCATAACTATATCAAAACCAAGAAAATCAATGTTGACCCTAAAAATCCTAAGTACCGGAAAAAAAGTTGGTAAACTTGGCACATTAGTGCCAGTCATGTTCCGACGCTTAGAAAACAATTGACGAACGAGATGCCATACATGACCGTGGCCTTGAATGAAGTTTTTTAATTCAATATTTCATATAGGGTATATAGGCAATTTATCTTGTCATATTGTCCACCCCGAAGTTGTCACACAACGACAAAAAACATGACATATTTTGTCGTAAAGATGTATTGCAAGTTTTATAACGTTCTACTATAGTTAATAGCTGATCTAATCTATTTTAGTAATAACGGTATGATACAATTTTCGTAAAAATATTTAATATTTATTTTCAAAAATAATTAGATTAGAACATATGAGAATTTGTTATATTAGCATTAATCATTAATTTAAATTGTACTTTAATTAAAAATATTGATTTTTCTATCTGGAGATTAATTATAGATATCATGTTATTAAATTTAGGAAAACCTCGGAAAATTAAAAAAAAATTTCGACCATAATACATAAAACAATCTAATACCCGCCATCGGAGAAAAATACTTTAATAATCCAGCAATGCTATAAAAAAGTTAAATATATTAAAAAGCAGTAAATCAAAATTACAAATCCTGCCTAAATAAATATTTTTAAAGTAAAATTGAGACCTACTTAACAAAATATAAATTATCTATTTCTCAATGTAATCTTTGTAGATTCGTATACCTTTTTTATGCTGCCAACAGGTCTAAACTAAATGCTACAGGAGAATCAGATAACTGATGTTACATAATTACACAATCAAAAAATGATATAGTTAAAAAATAAGACATACTATAAAGCTGTTCTAAAGCCGATTTAGAAGTATCGCATAGAACTATAGCAAACCAGGGAATAATAAAAAAAATTTGACAACAACAATGCTCTAAACTTAAAAAGCTCAGCATTCCAGGTGTCACTCAGGTACAACAAAACCAGTAAAAATCGCAACGACAATAATCAAATTAAGAAAATAAGATTAAATAGATGTTGACAAGAAGACCTCTTTGAATGATCCTTGTAGTGGAAGATGCCCACTTAACAGAAAAACAAAAATATTTACCTTTAATCATCTACGTTTTTGGGTGAATGAAATATTTACAATAGAAATATAATAAAAAAGGGGTCAATTACAAAGTACTTTTTGAACATTTCTATTAAAGAAATTGTCTAACAAAGTCTATTTTGTTTTTAATCGTCTATTTTGGTACGATCTTTTAAAAAAAATGGCGAAAGCGTTTATGCATTTTTTTTAAATTGATAACTCCTTTTTAAATTTAAGATACAAACAACATACTAAACACTCATATCAAACATAAAATTACGTCCATTAGTATCGAAAAGGTGATCTCAATGCAAGAAAATTAAAGGAAACACTATAATGGTCGATTAAAAGCATGTAAAAAAATCTGATGTGGCCAGCACATGACCTATCGCCATTTTTGAATCAAAAATTTACAGGTTGACACAAAAAAGTATGAAAAAAAAATTTTTTTTTGCAAATCTGGCAACAATGGCAAAAGTTTAGAAAATTTTATTGAGATGAAAATAAACTGTAGGGTATACAAAATATATGTGTAAAACTTTATTGCCGTTTTCTATAATAATGGCGTCATCACCCATAGCAACTGCCACTTCCGGTTGTGCGATTGGCACCAAAATCTAATCAGATCTAATCTAGGGTATCAGAATCCTGTATGCAAAATTTCAAATTTTTTTATACAGTAGTTTTTGAGTTATCGTTACTACAACATCCATCCAAACACACACACACACACACACTAACACACACACACACTAACACACACACACTAACACACACACACACACACACAGACATCATCGCGAAAATATTAAAATCGTATTCTAGGGACCCCAAAACGTGTTTATCCATTGAAAACTCACTACCCAATTTTTAGCATGATTCCTATACCTCTCTTATCTGAAGGGCGAGAGGTAAAAACCATTGGACTTTACAAATTAGGTTTTAATTCCTTTAAAAAATGGCGAAAGCGATGTACAGTATTACTTAAAAATCGATAACTTCTAAAGTATTTAAAATTATTAACAACAATTTGTCACCCTTAAACTAGAAATGCAACAAGCACAAATAAAATTTATGGTGACATCAATAATGTAAAATAAAGAGATGATAGAGAATTAAACGAACCAATAGAAATCGATATCTAAGAATCGATAAAATATTTAAAATTGTTTATGTCTTGTTTATATTATACGATAAAGGCTACAACCAGCTGACACAAAATAAATTATCAAATAACTAAGTTATGAGTATTTCATACTTTTGAAAAAATGACGAAAGAATCATCCTGTATTATTTAATAATCGATAATGTAAAGTAATTTTTTTATACCATACGATATAGTTTTCAATAATCAGATTCAAAAAAGTTAACGGAAACGACAATTGGGTAATATTTAATTAAAAAGACATAATTTTTTTTCATTATTCTTGAAAACAAATTTATTTATAATAATAAATACCGAGGTTATTAACAATTGACTGTTTTTTAGTTTTAAAAAAATGGCGAAAGCGCCCTTCTGTATTATTTGAAAATCGACAAAAGTTCAAAAGTATTTAAAATTTAGAAATAAAATTTATCTTGTTTATACTTGACGATAAGCACCTATTAACGTCATTGGTGTAGAAATAATGACGTCATAAGAAAGGACCATTATTAACAATTAAATGTTCGGTACTTTTAAAAAAATGGCAAAAGCGACATTCTGCATTATTGAAAAATTAATAACTTCTAAAGTATTTAAAATTATGGAACACAATTATTCTTATTTACAGTAGACAATAAGGGCTTATAAAGGTTCATAAAAATTGCATTGGTATATCACACAATGGAATTGTAATAATCCTATAAAAATTTTCTATTTAATTATGGAAAGAAATTGATTTATCTTAAAAATTACTGGGGTTGTAGCAATCAAGTGTTTTAAACTTTTTCAAAAATGGCGAAAACGCAGTCCTGCATTATTTAAAATTCGATAAATTCTAAATATTTGTAATAAGAACACAAAAATTTTCTTGTTTATACTGGACAGTCTAGGCTACAACATATGCTGATCAAACTTACAATATCGTCATTGGTATATAAATCGATAACATTTCAATTATTTATAATAGGGAACTTCCACCAATCTTAAAATGAATATTTTCTTATGGAATTTGGTTAAGAATATTCTAAAAGTAATACAGGACGATATAGGGTAAAAAAAAATTACTTTTAATTTATTAATTATTTAACAAACATCCTAAATTGGATAACTTTTAAATCCGTCACAAATCCATTCGCTATGACGTCATTTTATGCAGTCTAACGAGATTTATATTTTTCCGCGTCAACATATGATTAAAAGTGTTGTTATTTTTATCTGTCACTAAAATAATAAGAAAAAAAAGCAAAATGCCTAATCAAGGTGCGTCACTGGATATCCAAAAGCATGTTCCCAAAATTTACCGAAGGTTGGTTTGGACATGCTGATGATGGATTGTTTGTTAAAGATTGGAGGACAATTTCCAATTTTTTGACATTTCATAAATAAAATTTTTGACAATTTTTATTGTAATGAATTAGCGCTAGATGGTGACAGATTCTAGCGTAAAATGACGTCACGGCGGTTTAAATCTATACTTTTTCCCGCCATGCAGAGTAGTATTTTAAAAAAATTTTATAAAAAAAGTAGTGAACTAAATGAATTTTACAAATAATAAACTGTATGAATAAAAAATAAAAAAAAATTAGTTCATTATTAAAAAACAAAATTTTTCTCTTATACTTCACCGATAAAATCTCAGCATATGCCTATCAAACTTACAGTAACGTTATTGATCTACAAACAATGATGTTATGAGCAAAAAATTATTGGAAGGAATAGAAACAATATAATAGTTGTTAAAAAAAGGGCTCAAAATTTTATATTTAACCATGCAAATCTAGCATAAACGACTTAAAAGTAGGGCTTCATACGAGACGAGATAAGGCGAGAATTTCAAAAATCTCGTCCCGATCTCATTAGTTGAGAAAAAAATTAATCTCGTTTCAGTCATGGTCTCGTCTCGTCTCGTCTCGTCTCGTCTCGCCTCGTCTCGTCTCGTCTCGTCTCGTCTCGTCTCGTCTCGTCTCGTCTCGTCAAACTTCGTTATTGCTAGAACTTACTTCTAAGATAGTATTTCTATGATAATTAAATACCTTTTTACATAAACTACAAACCACTTCTTTAGCACCACTTTGAAATTTACTAAAAAAATCCCAAACGTGTGATTTAACTGCACCAGATTTCACTATGAAAAAAACGTAGAAAAAGTTCGAACCAAAAGAGAAAAATCGAAAAATATTTTTTTTAAACGAAAAATAAAAAATTGTTAATAACTCTCAATAATATTAAAATTTATATTTGAAGTTGTCGTTATCGAAAACTCCAGAAGGCCGAAAACAGAACTGAAATCCGAATCCAAGTAAAAAGCTCTACTTAACCAAATAAAATAAAAAATAAATCATTACCGTGCCATAAGCAATAAAATAGATTCTCTTTTTTGCAGGGCCTTTTGTTTTGCATTTTATAATATATTTGTAGGTACTAGTAGGTAGAAAAATAAAACTACCTAAAAGACCTTTTCAAGGTGGTTAAAGGGTTTTGTATCCTAATTTTTACAATTACAAGAACTAAATTTTTTTTTTTAGTTCTTATTATTATTATTTTCATTATGTTTATTCCACCGAATACAAATGCATGTTAGCCAAACAATGTATAACACTCAGATTTTTTATTTAATTTTTAATCAAAAATAACTAACCACATTCATTATATAAACATAGTGTCAGTAGATAGAACGTTCTTTAACTTTAACGGTTCTATAACTAATGACAATGACGTTTAGATTGTGACAATTGTATAAGAAATCAACTTGTAAAGTTTTATTCTAAACGTCATTGCCTTTACTTATTGAGTCTTTAAAGTTAAAGGACGTTCTATCTACTGACAGTTAGTGTTTTGAATTTTGTTATAAAAACTATGAGTATACAATAAAACTATGGTAATTTATATGACCACTATGCTCTTAATGGAATCATGGCTTTTCATTTTAATAGTTTTAGCGCTTTGTCTATTCGTCTAAGTACTCAAGTACTCAAGACTCGAATCAGTATTTGATTCTTAAATATATTCGAATACCAAGGATTCGATTCTGCCCGTATTACATTTTTGTTGTAACTGAAGTCCAAAATTATAAAATAAAATATTTCACAGATGGTTACCAGACTTTATTATAAAAAAATATGTTTATACTGAGTGTTTGTTTATTTTTCTCGGAAATTAATTTTTTTCTGCAGCCATCACGAAAATGGGACGACTTTCACTTCTAATACTAGCAGTGAAAAAAATCATAGAATACACGTCCTATAGGTGTTATTACAGTACTCGTTTATATTCAAAAACAACTCGTACTCTAATAAGTCACCTACCGGACTTATAACGTAAAATACTATTACGGGACTCACAGGCTTCCTGGACTCGCCTATGTGCCTACTTGTCCCGTAAATATCACTTTCGGAACTTACAATTAACTTCATATAATTAAAATTTGAGAAATCTACTTAGTAGGGTTTTGGTTTTTAAAGAGTAACCGAGGCATAGTTGACGCTACGATTCTGTGAAGAAATTTTCTACATTGAATTCAAATTTTAACTTGATCGCAGTACAAAACAGATTTAAATATAAGTATTAATCTATAAACTTCCAATTTATAACTAAAATGTATCGAACAAATAAATGAAAGAACAGAGAGAGTACAAGACATTGTAAAAAATTCATATATTTTTTTAATGTTGCGCGTTAAGTATAAAAATCTTTTAATAATAAATGCTAAACCGTTTTCAAGTTATAGAAACAGTTTTTTAATTTTATTAGTAGCATCTTTAAATACTTTGTAAATTAGTAAAAATAATTTATAATATGTTTGCGGTTGTCCACTCCTCCTAATAACTATAATTATTCATACCCAATATAGCCTATGTCCTAAAGCCGTTATAAAATTCTGCTGATTCAGGGTCATTTTTCTACTAAACATCCAAGTGGGAATTTCCCAGACTACTTTTCTTTTTTCATTTTTGGTTTAGAGTAATTGGAACCAATTTTTCTTTGTCAAAGAAATGGTTATCTCAGTTTTGGAATAACGCCAGTTCTGATATTTTCATTCACAAAAGCTCATATTAGGAAATTCAATGCATTTGATAATTATTTATGTATAGTGGGCGCCAAAATATATACAAAACGTGCACCTTATTTTTAATGTTAGTTTTTTTAATTATTATTTAAATATTATTTTTAAATGAAAGTTAATTTTCGTTTAAATTTTCTGTTTTGTGGGCATATAGGTACAAATAAAAAATTATTTTTTGACCCCAATAGAAAAATTTGTATCCATGTATTGTACCTTATAAAAGTACAAATTTTTCTTTTCTTTTTGTTAATTTTCAATTCCAACTACCCATTACATCCGCTAACCGAGGATATTGAACGTATTCCAAATACTCTTTAAAAAAAGATGATAAAATTAATTGAATTGAAAGCTATTCTAGACGCCTTGATTAAAAAACTCACATTCCACAACGAGCTAGATGAATTTCGTAAACGTAAACCTTCAACTAAATTTTGTAGGTTTAATTTCGTTTTATTGGCTAAATAAAAGTTAATAAGCCATAGTCTAGTACAAAAAGGACCCTGTATATACATTTGGCTGCATTTATTATTTTTATTTTAATTTTACTACCTTGGAAAATTTGTACCAATCTTTTTTTTTCCCAAAATATAAATGCTACCGGACTGCCATAAAGATTATCCAACTCACTCATAGACGATTTTACACTGTAATTAGAATTATCAATATATACCTTTATAATATACTAGACGCGTCAGTCAGTCAGTCAGTAATCAAATACTAATACCGATTTGTGGAAAATTTCCTATTTCGGGGTATCTTGTAGTCAACAGTGCCCATTTGTGGAGAATTTCAAATTTTTGGGTATTTTTGCACATCATTGTTTAATTATTGGAGGAAGATCTGCTGTTTTTGAACGCAATCCTCTAGTGTTGTGATAATAAACAGTTAAAGATTTCAAATTATTCAACTCTGCGACAGTGCCGCCGTGGAAAACAGGTAATTGCTATATATTACCGAAGAAATCACTTTTTAACTTTGAGAGTGCAGACTTATAAGCAGTACAGTTATTTCAATCCCAAACGGCATGATCATTTGGAATAATCGAATGTTATTTACCAGCCAATTTAACCCTTTCGGTCACCATGGTCATTTAAACGAACATCATTTTTTTATACCATTACTATAACTTTCAGTGGATTTTCAAGTGACATTAAAATGGATAGCCAAGATAGGAATACGGAAAATCACCAAGGTGATGACAATATTTTTACCGAATGGATTGAAAAAAGGTCTTATTATTGATAAAAGTATTTCGAAATGAGTTTAAATTATGGAACACTGGAGAAAATTCAAACCGGCCCATTAAGATGCCCAGTTTGGAGAAGTCGAATTTAATTCCACACCATTTTGTACCGGCCGCAAGTGCCCAGTTTGGTGGAGATCCGCCTTAACGTATTTTTGTTTCATGCAAATTATAGAGTACCTTTTTTTGGTTGGCTGAGAGGTTTTAAATTTTATTTACAATTACAGAATGGTCGAGCGAAATAAGTGAGAATAATGACGTCCAAAGGCCCTTTACAGAGCAACAACTTTTGGAAATAATTGATCAATTGCCGGATATAGAGAAAAACTGCTAAAGATTAGATATTCCAAAGAAAAATTGCTTTCCATATGATAATTGGTGAAAGATTCATCTGTGTAAATAAAAGTCACAATAAGAAAAAATCAGGAGGCCCATCATCCGCTACTGCTAATCAGTCACTGACGCCGCAATGATGATACCAAGGATGATGCAAGATGTAAACTAGGATCTTATTTAAAAAAATCTATTATCGTGGATTTCGTGCTAAATAAACGTATTTTTGTCTAAGCGAAGGTTTTTTAATTTCATGCCGGTTTATGCACCATTATCACGGTGTTCGTTAAAACAAACATCTTATTTTTGAGAAAAAACAACTTAAATTTTGAAAAGAATTTCAAAAAATCGATCGCTACTATCAAAAAGTCGTGACTGAAAGGGTTAATACAATTCGAATATTTTTTAGTTTGTGAATTGCACAAATTAACATTGTGGCTTTCACCACATAGGGGACAGCTTGTAACAAAGTTATTTTTTCCGTAATAATTAAAATATATAAATAAAATCGCACACGGAACTGGAGTAAAATTAACTTAATATTATGGAAATGTGAGACGCTTCAAGTATAAGGCCAGACATACCAGTTGTAAACCCCCACCGAAATATGGAGTCGCTCGCGTATTTGTTTGGCATACCCAACCGACCTTATGGTAAACGGCAGCCGGAATCGATCAAGATAGCTGAAGTGGCAGCCCAAAGTCCCAGTTGGAGTTAAAGGCCAGCCCAAGTTTTAACTGAGAACTAGACAGCGACCTTTAGAGATAAGTCAAGATTTGGATGAAGCAAGTTCCATTGTGGTTGTACTATACCGGAACCGTCAATCAGACCACGTCAGATTACTAGACGTGCCAGTACCGTACGACATCATTATAGGGATCGTTACACACCTTTTTCTTCTTAGCTGGAATACGAGCCCTGGAGTATTTCTTTCTTCACTGAAGCTGCCCGTGCAAGTGGCCCTCGCACTATAAACGGAAGGTGCATCACGAGACAATCTGAAACCTGGACTAAGACGCCAAAGTGACCCGTAACGACCGAAGTGGGTTACAAGCTTAATAGTTTCGAAAAGCTGTCGAAATCCATGAATAAATTATGAGTCTTTAAGTCTCACTTATAGACTTACTTTTCAGTCTAAATGATATCTTGAAAGATTCCTGAATTTTAACAACTTTGCAATCACTATGTTCTGAAAATGTTACATTTCACAATTAAATCACGTAATTTAGATTCAGAATAATTTTTCGTCATTCCCACAAAAGAGAGTCTAATATTCAAAACTGTGACTTCTTTAACCGAATAAGTATCTGACATCTTTTCTTCCACCAGCTTCTTTATTTTTTCGTTATGTTCTTTAGTTTTGCATAGAATGGGGGAGTTTCCTCCAAGTTGCCAACCTGGAAAAAGGTCTACCGACGGGAGAATTATTTCTGGTTAAAATCTGCTTCATTATTTTCGCAATGATAAAATATTTGTACAAAATTCTTCTGAGCTTTTTAGAATTTATCGTTAGCGAAATATATTGATTATAATAATTTTTAATAATAATTTTAATAAACTGGGTTTTTTTCTAAATATTTAGAATAAAAATTAAAAAAAAAAAAATTGAATTCTAATCAAACCGGGATTAATTCTTGATAAAAAATTGCATTTATTTCGTGAAAAAAAATTATTTTTGTGGAATATTTGTCTCCAGATATAGAATATTAACCTTATTTGTTGTTATGTTTTGTTTTTATTTCATTTTATTTTACCATACTATAATAGACTTTTCTCAAAAATTGTTCGGCAATCATCATTTGTTAGCTATCTAGAACAGTGAAAAATAATTAGATGTCCCTGCGTGAATTGTAAAAGTGATTCTAGGAAATTTAAAATATATGTTTCGTCCTTTTCCCAAAATGAAAGGAAACCAATCAAAGTACTTGTGGGACCGAAAAAATAAAATCTTCCAGACGCAACGAAGTCATTTTAGAATACTACAAAAAATATATAATATCTGTCCGAAAAAAACGAATAATAATAATAATGCAAAAGTGGAGAAAAATTTAGTTCATACCTCATTTGGCAGTAAAGTGACTTCAATATATAGATAATGATAAATAAACAAGCATAATGGTAAATGATGTATACAATGACATTTGACAACGAAATGTGTCAATTGTCACCTCGATAAGAACATCAATTTCAAGTAATCAGAAGTGGAGTTTATTAAAATCATTATATTTCTCTAACGATACATTCTGGAAATCTCAGTAAAATTTTGTAAATATATTTTATCATTGCGAAAATAATGAAGTAGATTTTGGCCAAAAATACTCCTTCCCCTTGGAAGATCTTTTTCTAGGTTGGCAACTTGGAAGGACACCACCATCTTTAGTATATGTTTCACTTTTACTAATCGCAAATTATTATCAGGTGGAAGAATATTAAGCATTAATTCAGATTTCGTCAGATTCGCATCCTGGCACACATTTTTGAATTGTATAATAATAGCTGGATAGGTTTTATTTTTGACAATATCTATGTATCGCACAGGAGCTACATCACTTGAAAAATTTTTGTTCATTATAAGGACATCCGATTTAAGTAAGGATAATTCATTTTTAAATCACCGAAGTGCATTGTCGACCTTCGAATCTAACACTTTATTAATTCAGCATTACTGATTGTCTTAAGTCTTTAGTGATAACTGCATCGGGGTATCTTAATTATCTCGAAAAAGTTCTCAAAATGTGGAAAAATATAGTATTTTGCTTGAAGAAAAATATAGTATTTTGCTTGAAGAATAAATTATAATCAATTTTTCCTAACTTTATTTAGATAATAATAGTATATTACGTAACAAGAGTTGTAAGTAACCCATTACGCACGTAACTTTCATGAGTGCGTAATGGACTTGCAACTCCCGTAACGTACTATACTTTTTCTACCCCACTTATTTTATTCTATTAAATAAAGGACATCGCAATTATTTAAACTTTATTATAATAGTTGTTAATAACAATTGAACAAGTATTGTAAGTCGATTGTGCCTTATTACTTAACGGTGATGAACGGTTATCTATAATTGTAGTACTGCATGGTACATTAGAAGATTGGTAATTGGTAATCGCCTCCGATATTCGTAATGCGTTGGCGTTTTTATTTTTGAGATTTATTCGCATAACCATCCTGCAACTAATATAGTGGGTGACAATCTCTTAAAACAATGGCCAGTATATTTGCTTTGGTTTCAGCAGCTGAAGATATTCAGTAATGTTACATAGTGTACTACCGAATGTGTTTATCCCCACAACCTGTTTGATCCATTTTTCACTTCTGTAATTAACAAATAATGGAAGTTCCATTTCAAGAGGACGCAAATTCCTGTACTTTTGAAATATGATATAAAACGTTTCTGGTACTACAAATTAACGCCTCGTTTTAGTCTTAGAATCTGGAGTATCAATTATCAAGGATTTTCCCGTGTTCTAAATGGCAAACCCCGCTTAATCCAATAATGAAGATAAACTGAAATCAAAAAGCAAAAACTCCTTTTTATGTGATGATAATTACACAATATTTTAATTCTTTACCTTTGACAATGGATAAATTTCACTGGAATATTATCCAGAAAATACAAAATAATTCATATTTCTTTTAAAATTAATAATATTAATCTTTCAGTTCATACTAATGTCTATTATTGTATATTTTAATAATTTACAATCTAATAATAGATTTAAAATCAACACAATATTATTCCGTCTGTCTCTCAGACTTTTTTCTGTATACTTGCAAAATAGTTAACAAAAATGAAATAAATAGGCGACTGTTGCTATGCAAGCTTATCTTTCTCTCATATTGTCCCATCATTATAAGAGACAAAAATATAGATATGTTTTCTTCCCGCTAAGATTCTGAATTCAAAGCTATTTACGTACCACGTCACATGTCTCCTACAAATAAAAAACCACCAACCCTACTCTCCGTTAGAACTCAGAGCACAATCATTCACTCGCATCCCAACTGTGAACAGATGCAGTCGCATTTAATAGACCAAAAAAGTTTCTTCAACTAAGTAAAATGGTGCTTAATTAACCGCATAACAAAACCATGTACATAGTTTTTACAGTCAGTGAAGTGATGCTCGCAGTCTAGTGTTCTTTCAATAGTCTTTCAATAGTCATGAATACTAATATTCATCAATCGTTCAGACAACAAATGTTTTCCCTTTTTTTCTTCTGAATCCTTACGATTTCCGCTTCAGTAAGGCGATTAGTTTTGGATAATCTGCCATGTTAATGTTATTATTAATGTTTAGTGTAGTTCTCAGCATCGAATAAATGACTCACACAGAAAATAGCTTCATAGTTTTTGATATGTCTTCAAAATACACAAGTAAAACATTGTTCGAAAAGGATTTAACGTTATGTTTGTGTCGCCAATCCATAAATTTTCGATAGAAAATTTCGTACCTTTCTTTGAATTTTAGCGGTAACAAATTATGTGTGGCAGCTTGAGCTTTTTCTAAAATATCCGGTGGAGTGTTCATAATATCATCAATTTCACTACTAACAGACATATTCGTAAGTAAATTTGAGAAAATTTTCGGATACAATAATATTTTGTTACAAAAATTGACAATATAAATGCCATAACGTTTATTTCCATAGCAAGCTAAGAAAACGCTTCTTAATTTTTTGAAAAATTGTATAATGTGTTGCCGAAATTTAGGGGCATCACTCTTTTAATAAAAGTTTTTATATTTTTCAATTGACTAATTTTATGTAAATAGACCAAATACGTAGATAAAAATATCATTGCAATTTGATTAAACTAAGAAATTTAAGTTGTCTTATCAAAACGCACGTGTATGTTATGAGATCTCATCACGTGTATGTTATTGTTAAATGTCATTTATAAGGAATGTTGATTTTTTAACGTTTAATGACATGGGCGTAGAAAAATTTTTAAACACCCACCGTTACCGTATAGGAACTAAATTATAACTTTACATCTAAGATACTGTTGTCACTACCATAGTTAAAATATCGTTAAAAAAACAAAGCCTTCTTAAGATTAGAAAAAAAAACTATTAATTCTTTTACCTTTTTTCGAAACGTAGATTGTTATTACCCGTTACACAGATGCCAAAAATATAATTCGGTTAAAACCTCCCAAAAATGGGCACCTTTAAATGGATCAGTATTCATTAAAAAACTTGATTTTTTCTTATATGATCTTTAATTTTGAATTTCACAACATTCAAAAATTTATAATAGTGGTTACATTTTGTTTAACTTTTAGTAAATAGATGTAATATTTTAAAAATTTATAAAATATAAGGAAAAAATACACCCACAAATCATTTAAAGTTCTTTAGCCTATGCTAATCCTCTAAAACTCAAATAAATATAAATGGTATAACTTTGAGGTTGTGCGTATTCCTCCGGTTTCAATTTAAGCGACCCTAAATGAGCCATTTACCAAAGTCCTGGATAGCCAACAATGTCATAAAAAACAGACTGCTAGAATAAATTCCAAAATCATTTTTGGAATTAACCATAGGAAAAATACATGAATAATCCACAAAAGAAGGGCAACGAACGGAAAACCGACGATTGATGCCATCCATATTATTTTTAGTGTGTGAGCTTTAACTATGCTTCTATATATGTAAATGTAACTACAACATTTATATGAAATAAGTAAACTGTTTTGGAACAATTTATTAATTGCTACTGTATAAATATGAACACAGCATTATAAATTTTTTTTTCCATTTTTACACTAATAATTTGTTCCATGTTCATTAAAAAAAAAAACTAAATCAATTTTATGTTTTTCTTTATGTTTGCTTAGTCCCAAGGACTATTCTAAAATACAGCAAATGGGAAACAATATCATAAAGTGCTGTTTGGGCGCAAACCCGATTTGTCAAAATTTGACGACACAATGAAATAAAACTTTTCCAATTTGAGCCTATAGACAAAAAGCAATATTTATCTCTTACGCAAATTTATTTCTATTACGGTAATGTTTTAAATTAATATTCTAACAAGAATCCTTTAAGAATTTTCTAGAAACACGGATAATAAAATTTTTCTTGAAATAAAAATCCAGAACTTGTAATTCCTGTAAAGTTAGACAAGTAGGAACAGCAGGATGTAATCAATACTAGCTAAACTAAACACTTTTCTCAAAAGTATTTTTACCATTAAATCAGACTTTCGAATTTCCGGCTTTTTTTTAAACGTAAACTTTTCATTCTTTACCATTTCCTTCTATGTAAAATCCAGTCGCAAAGTCGCGTAGGATTTTCCATTGAATTTTCCACCCCCGTTTTGCAACTTTGTAGGTAAATGGGAACGGAAATGAATAAACCTGAATTTTATAACTTGAATAGTATTAAATCAGAAAATTAAATGTATATACAGCCTGTCCACGAATGGGATTCTCATGATTAAAAAGAATATTTTTCTTTATTTTTGCTTATTTTAAAACTTCTCAAAATGAAAAACGAATACTTTTTCAGATATTTAATGTTAAAGTTTCAAATTTTGACATTTTTATTTCTGACAGGTAATAGTTAAAGAAATAATTTTCACTATTCGAATAGAGTTTTTCAAGGGTTTTCAAATGACATAATGCAAGTCAAATTCCGTGACATATTGCATCTGTCATTTTTTGATAGTGACACTTCCGTTTGACAGATGTCGTACAAAAACTAATGGGTTCTTCCCACGGGTAGCCCAAACCCATATTCTAAATTTCCGCTCAATCCGATTAAACGTATGACCTCTAACGTCAAAGAATACACACAGACAGAGAAACGGACAGACAGACTTCCATCTAGAAATTGTCTTAATCATCTCAGATGAAGTCAAAACGGAAATTTCGATTTTTATCTCGAAAAATTTTTTTTAGCTCGTTCACAATACTTTCTCTTCTCGGATGTGGGTCCGGAAAGTAAAAATGTATGTTTTACCGTACCTGCTTCTATATTTAATTTTCTATGAATCTCTATAATAATTTGGACTAATTTCGAAACTTAAATAATAATCTATTAGTGGGTGAAGTTTATGTCATTATTTAAGCAATAATATTTTAAATTGTTATTCTATTACAATGCTAACTTTTCAAGAAAAAAATTATAAAAATCCTTTTGTTAATTACCCAAAATACGGAAGAAAGGTGTATACAGGCACAGCTTCTGGACTGGTTCTCGCCTCGAACTCGAACTCGAACTACCAGTGCTACTCAAATTGTAACTGCCACAGCAACTGCTTACAACATAATAAATCATCCTACTCGAACTAAATAAGAAGCACGGAAGCACTTTATAAAAGTGGTACAAGCTGATCAAATTGTACAAAAGCTGTCCAAACCCCACTTTTTTACTGAACAAAAGTGGTAAAACAGTCCAATGGTGGTCAAATTGTACAAAAATCACTTTTTTACTGGGCAAAAATGGTAAAAACTGTCCAAAACTGATAAAATTGTCAAAGTTCCACTTTTTTACTGCATAAAAGGTTAAAAATTGTTCAAGACTGGTCAAATTGTTTAGAACTGTCCAAAAATCATTTTTTTTTACTGGATAAAAGTAGTATAAATCGGTAAAATTTCCAAAAATCTCTATTTTTACTGGACAAAAGTGGTAAAATCTGTTCAAAACTGTTCAAATCGTTAAAAACAGTCTAAAACCGGTTAACTTGTCCAAAAATCACTTTTTTTACAGCTCAAAAGTGTTGAAAACCGTTGTTGAAAACTGGTCAATTTGTCTAAAAACCCAGTTTCTTAATAAGGAGAAATAGTAAAAACTGGTTAAATAAAAAAACAGTTTTATTGGGCACAAGTGATAAAAACTGTTCAAAAATGGTAAAATTATTCAAAAATACACTTTCCTACTGAATAAAATTGGTAAAAAATGTTCAAAACTGTTCAAAACTGTTTAAATTATCCGAAATCCAGATTTACTTTCCCGACCCACCTCCTAGAAGGGAAAGTATTGTGAACGAGCTAAAAAAAAATTCGAGATAAAAACGGAAATATCCATTTTCGGGTCCCCTAAAACGATTAAGACCATTTCCAGATGGAAGTCTGTCTGTCTGACTGTGTGTGTATGTGTGTGTGTGTATTCTTCCACGATAGAGGCCACACGTATAATCCGATTGAGCTGAAATTTGGTAAAGGGGTTTGGGTTACCCGTCGGAAGAACCCATTAGTTTTTGTACGACATCTGTCAAACGGAAGTACCACTATCAAAAAATTACAGATGCAATATGTCACGGAATTGGACATGCAATATGTCATTTGAAAGCCCTTGAAAAACTCTATTGAGAGCAGTCAAAACTATTTCTCCAACTGTCATCTGTCAAAAATAAAAAAATGTCAAAGTTGAAACTTTAACATTAAATATCTGAAAAAGTATTCGTGGATACTCGTCGGGAAAGTTTTGAGGCGAAACACCCGATTTTTTTACTTGGAAAAAGTAGTAAAAACTGTACAAAAACCGACGTTGTTACTGTATAAAAGTATTAAAACCGGTCAAAACTGGTCATATTGTACAAAAAATGTCCAAGTCCTCCATTTTTACGGGACAAACGAGATAAAAACTTCAAAAATCACTTTTTTTACTGGACAAAAGTGCTAACACTTATTCAAAACTGGTCAAATTTTAAAAAAATTGTCCAAACCCTACTTTTTTTGAAATGGTAGAAACAATCCAAAACGGGTCAAATTGTCCAAAAATCACTTTTTAACTGGGCGAAAGTGGTAAAAACTGTTCAAAACTAGTCAGATTCTCTAAAAACCCAGTTTTTTACCTAACAAGAGTAGTAAAACCTACTTAAATTGTCCAAAAAAGAAAATTTTACTTGGCAAAAGTGGTAAAAACGGGACAAATTGTCCAAAATCCCACTTTTTACTGAATAAAAGTGGTAAAAATTGTCCAAAACTGATCAGATTGTCCAAAAATTACTTTTTTTTATTGCGCAAGAGTGGTAAAAATTATTCAAATTTTGAAACAACTCGCTTTTTTACTAGGTCAATGTAAAAACTGTTCAAAACTGGCCAAAACTATCCGAAGATCACTTTTTTATTGTACAAACGTCGTAAAAACTGATCAGCTTGTCTAAAAACTCAGTTTTTTACTTAACTAAAGTGGTAAAAACCGGTTGAATTGTCAAAAAAAAAACACTTTTACAAGGTATCTCTAATTCTAAGTTTGCCTATTGTGTTAAGTAAATGGATATTTGCTGCTGGCAATGCATGGATAGAGTAAAATTCGTTAAATAAAAATAGGTAACTTTTATACAAAAATCCGGTGAGGAGAAAGGTACGTAATTTTTCTGATATCGTCGGCGTCTGTCGGAGAATAAACGACAGTTGGTCCTCTCTGTAAACGGCTAGATATGAAACGGATCTGAATACAGTCCTACTCTACTAGTCAGGCCTCTCTGGCTGGTGTACGAGTCAGCTTAGCTTCCTCCAGCTTCATCTATATCGCCGAACGGGTACTGTGACTGGATCTGTTTGTCGGCTCTAGTTTCAGCTCGAAATGAGAATGCCACTGGAACTCGGGCTGCCACTGCAACTGATGACAACGGATTGAATCGATATAATTTAAATATTTTAGTTATCACGGTAGTTAAGTAAATTCGTTAAACAATATATAGAGAAATCATTTCACTTTAGTACAACAGTATGTATACCGGGTGTAAATGGGTCATGGGCACCCCTATAACTTTTAAACGGGTTAATAGATTTATTCCGAATTTTTTTAGATTATTATAGAGCTATTTTTGGATTTTATTAAATAAAAATCAATATGGCCAACATCCGGTTTAACCGGAAATAACATAAAAATTCAAATAGAACACAGGATACATTTTTATTTAAATTCTACAACTCCAAATACGTACAGATCGACTGTTAAATATCTCTTATGGCTCCATTTTACCATTATTTTTAATTTTTTTTTATCGAACCTTAGTGCTAATGATTTGGTCTAAATTACTTATAATCAAACTAAAATTATTTAAACAGTCTTAATTTAGTCAATAATTGTTTTTTTCTTATATTTAACATTTAATTCAGCATTATTGGCCATATTGAATTTTTATTTAGAAAAATCCAAAAATAGCTCTATAATAATCGACCAAAATTTGTTATAAATTTATTAAAAGTTAAAGGGGTGGCCCATGACCCATTTACACCCGGTATATCGCCGAAGCTATATTAAAAGAATTTTATTGTCTTAAATTGTGCTTTCCTTCTCAAAGATTCATGGAGCATGATGTCCATTTCCCTTACTTTTCCTGTGTCGGTTTGCAAAATATAATTTAATTACATTCGTGTAAGGTAGTTGAAAATGTAACGCGGCTATTTGACCGATTGGTCGCAGAATATATCCTCTCTTCTAAAAAAAACGCATTTGACAACATGTAAAACCATATCCTGAATGTTTTGATCTGTAGCTAATTGTCTTGCACAAAAAAAGTTGGTTTTAAAATTTTGCGGAAAAATTAAGTACTATGGCTTATTATCATAGTTAAATTGCCGGTTGAAGTATAATATGTGGCTCCCCATTAAATTAGCCAAATTTGGTATCAATCGATAAATCTTGGTCTAATTGATCTAAACGTGTTGAAATTTTTTTGCAGTCAAAAGTTATAAAGGCTTCGACTTTAGTATTTTTCCCATGAGCGATTTCGAAATTTTTGGTGTCAATCGATAGATTTTCGTTTAATTATACTAAATCAATTAAAATTTCATAAGAAAAATTTGCGTAAAAAGATCAAAAAAAGCGCCGCTTTTCTTCTTTTTTTCCAAATAAATAACCTCTTTTTGAAATGTAAAATGAACAATATATATTTTTTGCGCCACCATAAAAAATTCGAATCAGCCCCTCATATTATCCTTAAATATATTTCATTAAAATGGTAAAAAATAAATTGTTTGTGCAAGTATAAAAAATGTAATTATAAGTACAAAAAAAACATACTAGAAGAAAAAAAATCAAAATTAAATATTCCATATATTCCATATATATTTTAAACTAATTTGAGTACCTAATAAATAATAATTTTTAAAAATAATAATTTTTAAAATAACAAGGACTACAACATAATAATAATAATAATACAAGGCCAGCCCAGTTCTGCATTTTCAGCTGCTGCGTAAGTCTTTGACAACTAACAATCCAGTTCGTATTATTACAAAAGACCTTGGAACATTGGAAACTGGGATTCGCTGACACGCCGTCTAGGCCCTGCTATTGCCGATGGCCCAACAGGGCTCACCCTATTCCTATTCCTTTTCAGGACAATTAGGCCTGGATTCAGGTCGGAATGTGACTCTCGATTATTTGGAAGATTTCTTAGCGGAAGAACCTTGACATCAGAATTTTGCCGTTTGAAAAAGTAAGGCGAGGGTTTAGAAATTTCAATAAAAGCACGTTCCTTTTTTTCGTTATTATTTAAAGCATTCCAAGAATATAGGACTTGATTTTTTTTATTTTTAAGGATTATATTTATAAAGTTATTTTTCCTAATTTTGACATATAAAGTGACACTTTTTAAAACTGACAGACGTTATCAAACGTCTTACTTTGTGTAACTAATTACATAAAGTAAAATATTATGTAACTGGTGACGAAAAATGGATGTCAAAATTAGTGACAAAAAGAATTCTATTTATTTAACTGTTATAACATAAGATAAGGACATAACTTATGAATTAATAAATTATTATAAATATTGATAACATAATTATTGCAATTATTTAAATTAATTTCCGACTACATACTTGTTTTATTGCTGGTACTTGCTATTATTTGGGAGACGACGCACATTGCATTAGATGTTTCACCAAATATTTCAGGCTTATTTACAAAGTGTCAAACTGACAACTGAAATAAAGTGACGGCAGCAAATAGACTAGATTTATGTTTTCACAATTTTTATCAATTATATTTTATTTTATTTTTTTTTATTACTTCAAAATTAGAAATGCAATTTTGTGTAACTTGTGAGTTTTTGCGGAACTCACAAAATTAGGCTTTTCGTAACTGGTTGCATAAATAGCTATTATTTATATATTTATACTAAATAAAAATTTTTACATTCTAAAAAATATAGAACGAAAAATTAGTGTAATAATTGAACTAAATGTTCCCAAAGAAATGTGCAGAAATATTATCATCATATATTACGAAAAAAAAATTTTGGATTAAAGAACGAGAATAAATATTTCACGAAATACGAACAATTGTACCTCAAGGAAATGTCCTAAACTCTACCCTTAACAGGTATAAACCAGTCAATATTAGCTAGTCCTGACAATAACACTGCGCGCCTTGCAACTGAACAGGATCAAAGAAGTTATATGAAAAGAATTTGCTATCTAGTAATTTTGTTTTAGAGTGGACGAAACAATAGAGGATTTAACTTAATAAACTGACATTTATGTGTGATAATTTTACCACTAAGTAAAAAAAACAAATAGAAGGAGAAGAAATACTGTTTATAAAAGAGAACTGAACAATAAAAGGCAGAAGGTTATATCAGGAGACTGATCTCTTCATCCCACCTGTTAAGGCAACGAACAGTACGCTACAAATAATAAGCAAAAATTGGATCTTTTGGTTGATTTTCTGATACTACACAACCCAATATGACATATGCCTAGATGACCTACAATGCAAGAAACACGCGTCAATGCACCTCAAAACCAGAATCCGACATGACTGAACTAAAAAACATACTAAAGGGACTCGTGGAGCAAATGGGCGGGTACCATGTTAAACCTGTTAACCACAGTCATTGCCACATGATCTTAGTAAATTCTTTAAAATAGGCTTATGGAACATTAAATACAATTCATCCCTTCTTAGATTTTCTCATTATAAGGAACCCCTCTTCACCATACCTTTTGTTTGAAATTGATAGAAAACCTACCACAACTGATGCTCTCATTAATTTTGACTGAAATTATCCTATGTCCCATAAACTAGCTTCTTTCAACAGTTTTTGTTTGTATTATTCTCTATCCCTCTTTCTCATTCGGCTTTCACCTCTGAACTGAGCATCATTAAATAATTAGCAGTTAATAATAATTACCCCTTAGATCTGTTCAATAAACTTTACGTTAGATGCTTTTCCAAATTTAAACGCAATTTCTCATACGTTTCTATAGTTTCACAGGAAGAAAAAACTTTTTCAAGTTCTATTCATTATATTGGTAATATCTCTTATAAACTGTCCAATATTTTTCATAAACATAATATTAAAGTGGTCTTTAAGACATTCACTCCTTTGTAGTTAATTCAGATTTCATATTTGCATAAAACAGGTATCTATAAATTGTGTGTTGTTCTGATTGTAATGCAGTATACATCGGCCAGTCAGGTAGAAGAGTCGAGACTAGAATTAAAGAACATGTTAGATATATAGACAAATATATGAATACTGATAATATTAAACTCCTATTTTAACCCGCTGTTCCCGATCATACCCCTATTTCCTCTTTTTTTTAATTCTATAGTAGCTTTGTTATGTTTTTTCTCTTTAAGTTCAATATAACCTTGTCTTTTCTTCTATTTGTAGCTACTGTCAACAGCTACCAGTCACAACATCTCTTCTGTTCTTCTTCTTTCTCACCGTGGCCTGTACCCAATTTCCCTTTAGTCAATGTGGATTTCAGTACAGATTTTTCTTATTTAATTAACCCTTTTTTAAATTTATGTGTTATTTCAACTTTGCTAAAATCAAATTTAACTTCAAAAACTATTTAGATATACTTTTAATCTTACTATGCGACTACTATATAGTATTAAGTCTTGTACAACTACTTCCCTATTTGTTTCCCATACCCTTTTTCCCGCTCTTAATTTAAAATTTAATTATACCAATACCTGTTAACTGCCAAGTTACTTCCGGCAATAGCAACCATTTTGATGACTCTGTTATTGCGACTCAATTAATTGGTCAATGTCGACGATATTTAAAAAGTTATTCAGGAAGCGTCTGATGATCGCTTCTTTTTATTTAGTCCTTTATTAGACTGATACTTCTGCTAATTACCCCAAGTGTAGTTGGAGTTTATTTACTGCGCTGCAGTAATTTGAATTTTGTGGATTATTCCTGTTAACATGGGCCCCCATGTGGAAATCCTCCTTCTTGTAAGTTTTCCTGCCAGAAATCTTACTCATCATTTATTCCCGTTATTTCTGAACGCCCTAATAGGCTAATATCTGTGACATAGGTCACAAATCCTTTCATTCTTTAATTTTAAATTTTTTTCTAACCCACCCTTGTTTTATTTTACTTATCATTCATGTACCCCAAATTTTTTACCTTACACTTTCCTCCTACCCTTCTTAGTAGCGGTACCCTTAAGTTTAGCAATATGCTCATTTAATGTTTAATCATAATATTTTGTTAGTTTGGTAAGGCATTATTCTCATCTTTGTAAAAAATTTTCCCTACATTATTTGTATCTATTATAGGCCTGAAGATGGCTTATTAGCCGAAACTAGTTGCCTGTCAATTTGTATAATTAAATTTTAATGTTGTACATGATTTCGAGTTATTTTTATTTATGATTAAATAATTATAAAAATTATGTTGGTACAAACATAAAATTTAAAATAATCTGTGCGCGCACTGGTGCAAGAAAGTAAAAATTGTTTAATTTAAAGAACTATTTAAGGGAACCAAAGTGGTACCTGGATTGTTTGTGATTGAAAAAGTATGAGAATTAAGAAAAAGGTAACACATTAAAGTAATGTAAAGGTGAAAAATGAGATCCCAACGACAAATAGGTACCACGGGTAAAAGAGGGGTGATCTGAACAGATCCAACCCAAGAAGGAAATTTTAAATAAAGGAGGTACACAGTGCGCGGTCACAACCGGAAAGTTGACAACTTTAGTACCATTTTGTATTCATTCTACAACATTTGAGATAATGGACAACCTTTTGGAATTAAATAATTAAAGATTTTCATTAGCCTAATATGTAGACAGAAAATGGAACTCCACAAAAAAGTGTAAATTGATATAATTTACCTCTTTATCTCTTTAATAAAATATTATATTATATTTTTTATTTTACCTTATATTACTGATGTATGGATAAGAATAAATTGAAAAAACTGTATATGCCTTTTAATCGTTAAATATTTATAATTTTTATTACGATTTCTCACACACTATTATTGTGTCATTGTAATAATCCTCTTGAATAATATATGTAAATTATAATAATTTATTTTATTATCACTAAATTTCGCAATAAAACCGAGCAAACCGAAAAATCCAGAGATGACTACATTGAACTAGATAAAATCATAAACTTCTGAAATCTCTGAAATCTCGTGTTAATATTCCTATTCAAACTTTATTATGCTAATCAAGTTAAGCTTGTAAAATTATTGCCAGTTCTTTGACACTTTCTTCTGAAATTTTCGGATGTCTAAAGATCAGCAGACAACTTTTCGTACGTGGCAGTATACCTAAGGGTGTGTTTTATAGTAGTTTTGAACTACTTGCATTTTAACTGAAACCTGAACATGACAAATACATGTATTCCCTTGGGTTAAATATTCATAATGTAGATTGTACGATGCTAAAGTGGGCGTAGAAATATCTAAAGTAAAAAATTTTTATTTTCAATTCTTATTTCACTCCTTATTCCGTTCCTAACTGAGCTAGTCAGTAAGGCCAAAATGTTGCCATCAATAGAATGATTGATAAACGAACAGCCCTTGAAGTCATCCGCTTTACTGAATATTGAAAATTGGAGATATTTATCTCTCAGTTTGTGACCCTGATAATAAAAAAAATATTCGAATTTCAATTTGGGATTTGTAAGTGTTTCATTTCATCAAAGTCTAATTCTAATTTTAGTAAATCTAGTTATATTTAACTAACCTAGTTTTCTGTGATCTTATTAACATAAATTACTTTGCTAAGAAGTTCCGATGGCTTTAGATTTCCTTTGTTGTTACTCCACGTGATTACAAAGCACAATACCTTGCTTTGCACTTCATTTTGTTAGACAAATGTCAAAGGGTTTCAACGATTTAGATATATTTACATTATTTAGAAGTTTCAGATCTCTTATCGTATTTTTTTTAATTAAAATAATACACTCATTGTTGTTTAATATGTTAATTCTGGTAAAGGGTGCTCGTTATTTAGATATTAAGAAATTAATTTTATTTTGTAACTATTACCATTGCCAAAAAGGAATGTACTCCAAATTTGCGGTCAAACAATCAAATTTAATAGACTTACAGACTGGTGTTATACGAGGTTTATTAATTAGGCAATAGAGGGCTCCTGCTACAAAGCAAACAATAGGAGTTTTACTGAAAATGAGGCCAGGGGGGGTTTTATCAAACTGGTTACAGCCATTATGACTACACTGGCGTACTTAGGAAATTTCCAATGAGATATTTAGGTTTGTATTTTTTTTTTAAATCTTCATGCTATTCATTAACTTATTTGTGCTTGAACGTCATTACAGAACCTTCTAATAATCTAATTATAACTTCTTATTGAACACCTTGTATATTATTTTCCTCTTTAATTTTATGTCTTGATATTTTGTGTTTTTTGATTTATATCTCTACTACTAATTTTGTCTTATATTCTTGCTATCCATGTTTTCTTTAAAAATTTTATTTTTAAATTCTTAATGGTTACCGATTTCTTGTTCAGTTTACCTGAGTCAGCTTTACACATCTTTTTCCTACTAAACACTCTGTATATAAGGAAATAAATCACAAAGTTACGCAGGCAACTAGTTTCGGTCACTGACCATCATCAGGCCTAAAGATACAAACTTTCACAATTAGTCATGGATACAATTAAAGTTATAAACAAACTTACCAATATTAAGTACTCTACGAGGAGAAAAAATTGTTCACATAATGTGATAAAAAAACGAATAAAGGATAGAAAATTAAGTTAATTAAATATTTATGATACTTTAAAAGTAATAAGAATTGTAAATTGTAAAAAATTATACTAAAAACAGGTTGCTCCCTAGGGGCTGGCAGTAATTATCAGCACCTACAGGGAGATCAACATCCTGGAAAAAAATGGAAATGAAAAATCTCCACCCGACATGGGGCTCGACGGAAAGGACCACCAGGTGGTAATTGCAGTTAAAAAGAAGAGAATATTTAAAAAAAGTACCTACTTATCAAATTGGGGATAAAGTCACTACGTGTCAATACACAATCTCACCGGCAATGAGCGAAAGGCGCAAGTGACATGACAGGTGACATATGACACTGACAGAGAAAGTAACACCCTTCACGCTGAAGTAACAATAAATTTAAATAATACTAACACATAGTACAAAATAATAGCGATGATAGTTTAGAAATATATGTTACAAAGTTAACATTTAGAATTTACAAAAAAGGTTTATATAAATATTATTACTCTCGTTCTGAATTTTTTTTTTAAACTTGTACATTCAAGTATCGTGGCATGATCGCATAATCTCCATTATTAAATAGCGAAGCAAAACGAAGGTACGCTTATTCACTTTACAATGTTCGTCTATCCGTCCGTCTGTCTGTCTGTCTCTCTGTCACAGCTATAACTTGAGAACGATTTCGACTTTTGGAACTATGTTTTTAGCAATCGCTAGCTAACCACATTAGAGGGCCCACCTACAATTTTAGTGACCTAAGTCAACTACAGCCGTCTGTCTCTCTGTCTGTAGTTGACCTGCTTGAATACTGTTAGCTTGCTGAGTTTACTTCTTGTGGTACTTATATTTTTTTCTTGTATTATAGGTCTTTTTTATATTCCTATATATTTCTCTTTTTTACCCTTTTCATTACTTTTCGTCAGTCTTTTCTGACATTTGTCTTGATTTGCTTTATTTCATAAAGATTGCTCGGAGATTTTTTCTCATAAATTTTCTCCTGTTTCCATATTGGTGTTTTTTTTTTGATAACATTCATTAATGCTTTTCTGTTATTTAACTTGCTTCTTATAGTTTTTCGTG
Source organism: Neocrepidodera transversa (assembly GCA_963243735.1). NCBI lineage: Eukaryota > Metazoa > Arthropoda > Insecta > Coleoptera > Chrysomelidae > Neocrepidodera > Neocrepidodera transversa. The sequence continues at coordinate 17,616,653 of OY725349.1, read as the reverse complement.
TCTCTTTTTAGTTGCTTCATGTATATTATTCAATATTGCTTGCAACGTTGAATCTTGATTTATTTCCCCCGATTTTTATTCTATTTTTCTAGTTTAGTTAATATTATAATCTAGTCTAAAATCTCAATTCTTTAAATTTATATCTATTCATATTTGTCATTATTTGTTTGTTGATATTTCTGAAAACAAGGATGCGTTATGACCCTTACTTTTTCTATACGTCACGTCCGCTTTCTTTTATCTCAAAGCATGGTCCGGAGCAAGCCTTCTTTTTGCTTGACAGCTTTTGTCAAAGCACTAATCTTAAATCAACTAAAACATACTAGTTGTTTCGGTTAGTACATTATTCCTTTTTCAGCAACCGTCCGGGAAGTACGTACTTCCCGGACTAGGGAAGAATCACGTCGTTGTTGTTATTGTAAATATGAAAATCTTGGTACTAATTTAATAAAGAAATGTGCCTCATTGATTTATTATTCTATACGGTTGCCGAAAACTGTTTTTTTTTGGACTCACAGACTTGTCCTAGAATTTTGTCTACTCGTCCAAAAAACAGAATTTTCTGGATTACTATTCCCGGTCCAATCAAAGCAATATTATAGTAAACTGCAAAAAAAATTCAAGATATCGATGGAAATAACCATTTTGAGGTTCCCCGAGAAAATTGAGACCATTTCCAGAGGGAGGTCCGTCTGTTTGTTTCTGTTTCTGTGTGTTCATGTATCTGTGTATCAGCATGTCTGTGTGTCTGTCTATGTGTAATCTTCCACGATAGCTGCCGAATCAATGTAGCTAAAATTTGGTATGAAGGGTTGGAGTGTGTCTTGAATGCAACCATTAGATTTTGGTTTAAATTGGTGCAATAGAAGGTCCTCACGTACGACAATGATTCTTCTTTTTTACGCACAACTTTGAAAATATTAAAGATATAGACCTAAATTTTGGTATGCAGATACCCCTTCCGCCCTAAAACCCATTCTGGAATTTTATATTATGTACTTAAAATATTTTTATTCTCCACAGCCGACCCGGGAAAGTTCTGGGGTGGCACAGCAGATTTTTTTATGGTAATTTGAATCGTAACTGATTGTTGGGTATCGTTTTTTATCTATATGTTCATAAAATTTTTATTAAATGTTTAGTTTTAATTTTTATTTGCGACAAAATATTTTTGAAGTTTAAAAGTAAAGATTTTATGCTATTTTACTTTCCCGGTCCCTTCAAAGGGAAAGTATAGTGAACGAGCAAAAAAAAATCGACATATCGATGGAAATATCCATTTTGAGATTGGAACCATTTCCAGAGTAAGGTCTGTCTGTGTTTCTATGTGTAATCTTCCACGATAACTGCTGAACCGTTTTGACGAATCAAGCTAAAATTTGGTAAGAAGGGTTGGTGTGTACCTCGAATGCGATCATTAGTTTTTGGTTCAAATTGGTACAGTAGAAGGTCCTCAAGACCGCCATTAACTGAATAAACATGTAAGATTTTTTGCCTTTTGTTAAATTTTAAGGACAAAAAATACACTTTAATGCAAAATATTTTAGAGCATACAATTTCCTACAATTTGTGTATCAAACTTTTTCCAGAATTTCTAATAGCTACGCCACTAGAGGGCGCGCAAAAAATGTGCATGTAGTTTTTTCTTACCTTTTCCAAATGTTGGGGACAAACAATACAACTTTTATATTTAACATTTTTTCTAATTTCCCATAGTTTCGCCGCTAGATGGCGAAAAATATACACATTTAAACGTTTCGATTTTTTTTATTTTGAAGACAAATAATGCGCTTTAGTGCAAAATGGTCTAGAGCAAAATTGTAAAACATAAAATTCCCTACAACTTTTGTATTAAACTTTTTCCTGATTTCCCAAAAGTTTTCACTCATGATTTTAGGATATCCTAATTTTAGCAGTGTGCTATTTAATGTGCGCATGCGCCAGAATATGCCATTATCAACATTGAAATATCAATTCGGTAGACGTATTCACCATCGGCTTGCTTTTAAAATTTGTTCCATAAATTAATACAGTACTTAGTTTTTGTAATTAAAATAATCATATTCTCTACAGCCGAATCGGAAAAGTTCTCGGGTGACACGCCGATTTTTTTATATTGCAGTTTTTGTTTGATGTTTGTTAAATTTAATTTTTTATTTAGTTTTTTTATAACCTCTAATTTTATAGACAAACACTCATTTTTTGTTTATTCTTCTGGACTCTAAATAAAATCAAGAATAGACTGGCGCCAAAATTTAACCCTGATTCTTAATCTATCCTTCACAATTCTTAATTACCATTAGAACTATATTAAGTCTCAAATTAAAGTAGTTATTAAGTTAATAATATCGTATTCCGGTCTGTCTGTGTGTGAATGTGTGTACCGACACGATATTTTCCGTTCTAGATATCTGATTAATTTCATATTTGGTACACAGATACCTGATTTGCAGCCCGAGGGATCACCTCCGACTAGAGATACAGAGTGGCTCAAATTTAATTGAACACTATTGGGATTTCGTAAACCATTATAGATACAAAGCTGGTTAAACTGGAAATAAGATGCATATTTTCAAAACCAATTGAATGGTTTTTTCAAAATTAAAACATCAGGACCGGTTTCCGAGATATTTGAGGAAAACCGAAATTGGCGGTTTTTGATTTATTTAATTAACACTTCGAGATAGAAAAAAATTAATAAAGTTTTTTTACTTAAAGTCAAATGTCGCTTAATATAGCATATCCAATTTTTTAAAACAACTTTACTTCTTTCTCAACTATATTATCACACTACTTCAACTGCTGCTATCGAGAGTTTTCCCTCAGATTTTACATCTTCTAGTTAATTACTAATTAACAAATAGTAACAATTAGCGTTATGAAATTGTTACTAATTTTTATTTAACAAGGTTTTATCAGTACAGTATGTTTTTGTTTTCGATTTGTACTCTTAATATTTTTGTCTCGAGTCGAGTTACGTCCACTGTATTCTCTATCTATTAATGTATTATCAATCCAATCATATTACTTACTTGAACTCTCTTGCCAAACTTTCTTTTCCATAATCTCAACGTTATATTTATAATAAAGGTAATTTACTATTAACGCTACTATAATCATGTAGCTTTAAAATTCAGTTTATTACTTCTTTACTCGGTGATATAATGCCCCACGTTGGGCACCAATTTTTACATTAGTGTGTTTTTCAATTAATTATAATGCGGTTCATAAAAAAGAAAGACAGCTCTTGTGATCAATAATGTACATATTTTAGTAGTATAAACTTAGCATTCACTAGGAACCGATTAAGCACCTTTGATTTTTTTCTAATAAAAATAAGAAAAACAGACTTTTATGTCTTTAATACTATTCTTTGCATTATAAATTATTTCTTTCAGTGTACTAGTATGCTTATTTTTTAAACTATATATGATTCTAAACAGAGGCTAGTGATAGTAAGTTTTAAGAAATTATACATTCCGATCATTACCATACAGCCTGTTACATCGTTATTAAAATCATCTAACGGTGCACAGTAGTACTGGTCTTTCACTTAGTTGATGTATTATAGATCCCTTTCTATCACTTTAAGATAAATGGCGCTGCTATAATTTTTCTAATTCTTTTTTCTTTGCATTTTACGAATTTTAGATTGTGATATTTACATTTTCGCATTAGTTTTATTTGGGTTTGCTTTTATATGGAATTAGTTGGATTTATACATTTTAAATTTCTATTTTAAGCCACATAAACGTAAATGTATGTGTATATTTCCTTTTTCTACGTCACTGTAATTAACTGCCGGTAACGATTCAAAGCCACGAAATACAAGAGGGTTAAGGCCTTACCCATTGTAAAGGGCTCTCACTTTGAGAAAACAGAACTGCCACCAATATACACGACGCTTTGTGGTCTGTGTTTATGAGAAACGGAGTCATTTCTGCCTCGCATTTCGAGTTTTTGAAACAATAGGAAATGAGTTTAGAGGACTGTTTGACTATTTACGAAAAATTAACTTTGACCTACTTTTCACACAAGATCTAACGCTACATATGTAGTATGTACTCGGGATATTTATTTATACCAGATGTTAGCTACAAAATTAAAGACGTAGAAAACTAGATTATTACATAAATAATTATTTCTACTAGTAGCTTGCAAGTGTCATATTATTATTTTTTTGAATTTCACGTATATTTATACTAAATTACTAACGTAACTAAAAGAATGAATATTGAAAGATAACAAGAAAAAGAGAAATTTTGGAAATTGGTTCTCTGATTTTAATATTGCAGTTTTTCTAAATTCTTTTTTTATATAACTTTTTCTGTAATTTTGTATGTTAACTTTGTTTCAGAATCATTTTTGCCATTACTAATACTATGTTAATTTGTTATTACCCTCCATATTTGTAGTCGGTCTCTTCGAGCCCCACGTAGGGTGGCGATTGATCTGTACATTTCTCCTTTTTCTGGATGTAAGTGCTGTCAATATTTGCGGGTAATCACTGCTACCCCCTAGGGAGCAACTTTTTGTTTAATATTTTTATTTCATTTTTCATAAATATTTTCAATTTTTATAATTATTTTAATACTTTTCAAGTACCATCATGTTTAATATTATTTAAATTTACCTTATGCATTAATGGGTCTTTCACTTTTGTGAACATTTCGTTCCCTTGTTAGTACTTAATATTGGTAAGTTTGATTTTTAATTTTTTTTGTATTTCATGACTAATTGCGGACGTTTGTATCTTTAGGTCTGATGATGGTTAGCGACCGAAATTAGTTGCCTGCTAGTACTTTTTGTAATTAAATTTTGTGGTACCTGACTTTATTTCCTTATATATTATTACGTTATTTCAGTAATATTATTTAAAACCTTAATTTTGCAGTGGATTCTATAGAAAACAATGAACAAAAATTATATAAAAAAAATATAATGATAAGAAAATTTTATATAAAGGGGACAGATGTCTTGTCTAAGATGATCAGTCCTGTCCATATATTTTATATTATATATACTTACTCATAGTATGATTTTTATGGTCCTGGCTAAATTATTATTTATTGGCAATTTAAAAAAAAATAGTCAAGTAATAATACTTTGACTACACTTATATATAATTATTCATAACTTTATTAATCATTTGAAGAATATTTCTACTAGTCTCTCATACCATTATTTTTTCAGTACTTCAAGAATAATTTTTTTTATAGTAAAACTAACATATTAAGAAACACTCTCCCTATACGAATATATTTACACATGATTGTGACGCGTTTCAAAAACGAACAAACGATTTTCAATATATCTTTGTAATCGCTGGCGAACGCCTATTCAATAAAATTTTTTCATGCGGCTGAAATTTGTCTAAAAATCGAGGCGAACATTTGGTTTTTTTCTGTTTATATTCGATCAATGAAAATGAGTTTTTTGAACTTTTCTGTTTTGTTTAAAGGAGACAGCTATAAATCATTTAATTGGTTTACATCCCATTTAAACAGAAACGGTGACTTTCAACATACATAACTTTTTTTTATGAAAATTAATGGTATTTAAAACAAAAAAAAAGGATTTTCCCTAATCAGTATTATTAAATTTTTACCAAATAAAAAAAATGTTACATCGATAAACACAACGCCTATATACTCTAAGAGGTCGTTGATCCCGTGTTGCGGAAATCGGAAACTAGTTTCAGTTTTAGTCATTTTTCATCGTGAAATTCGCACTTGACGATTTTCCTGAAAAGAAAAATTAAGAAATATTCTAATTTTCCTGAACTGTCACGTTCGCCACGATGACAACAAGAAGTAATAAATCAATGTTACGGCGTTGCCAGGCTGTATGTTTAATTTTACCTAGAAATATTGCTAGTTTTAATGGGCCAGGTCATGGTCATTTATAGATCAAACATATCATTCAGGTGGCTATCTAATTGTACCATAGATATAAATTCGCCCTTCTCCGTAACTTTTATATAGCAAATAATGAGGTTCTGCTCCATTCTTTTGGAGGAATCTAAGATCATTTTTACCAAATCATGATTCTAATGATCCCAGGCCTCGTTACAATCAAACCTGTCTTGAAAACCTTCTTTCATTTATAATCAAAGATTTTCTTGAACACATTACTGCACGTTATTTGGGTTATTATTAGTAAATTTTGTTTCAACCAACAATAAAATTTGTTCTTGTCGTTAACTTGTTTAGATATGTTTAGAAATAAGAGAATCCGCATACTCACAGATAGTCAATGATCCCTTGAAGCAATGAAAAGGGACTATCATAAAACCTAAAGGCCCTGACAGAACATAATAAGATAACTCTTTGAATAGGTGCCTGTGCATGAGCGCATAGAAGGAAATGAAGAGGTAGACCTCCTGGCTGACAAAGGAGCCGAAAAATCTTTAATTGGACCGCAACCCACATGTTATATTTATTACCAAAATATAAAGGGTATGCTGGAGAAACAATTAAGGGATAAACACAGGGAATACTGGATGGAACTTCCGGGACTAAGACAGTCCAAAAGAACTTATAGAAGATGTACCGAAAAGCAGAGACAATCTGCTGTTATGCCTAAACAGACGAGAGCTTAATACTACACTAGGTATCCTGACAGGATACTACGGGCACAGAAGACACCGGAACCTTATAGGAGTATGGGAAGATTCCCTATATAGGAAATGTGAGGAAGAGGACTGTAACTCCTCTTCATATTACTACCGGGACCTGAACAGGGAAAGGGAATGGCACTTTGGGGTACAGTATACTGATCACGAAGAGATGGCAAAAGCTAACATCAGAACTATTCTAGACTATTCTGGTCTAAAAACTGGCGGAGTACAATAGGCCTAGAGCCTCAGTGCAGATGGGATCTCCCACACCCGATTAAGCTAGAATAGAAATAAATCATTTTCGTACAAATGCTGCTTTAGGTTAAATTTACAACAAGGGTATTTACGTTTCTTTAATTATTTCTCGATAAAGGTAAAAGGTAAAAATTAATAGCATTTACCTTTATAGTCAGTGGCGAGTGGTATAATTCACTAACCATATGAATGGATAATAATATCACAAAATGACTCAGTAGATACTTATTATGAATTGATTTATTTTCGATTTGACTGGTGCGTTATTGAGTTTGGAGTAGAGGAAATAGTATATACCCAAACGGACAGAGTACGTCAAATTTGTTGATAATGTCGTAATGACTGTTAAAATGTAGCAATGATAGTTGAAATGATATAATAACAGTACATGGAAAAAATAATTTAAAATTTATATATAATCCAAAAAGCCTTAATGTACCCTGCTTAAGGTGTTAAGGTTAAAAAATTTAATCAGATCAAAAGTACTATAAAAAATAAAAAGTTTTGTCAAATCTTGACCATTTTATTTACGAAAATTAGAATTTAAATTCGATATTTATACAGTATATTCTAAATTTGTTTAAATATATTGTCATAGTTTTAATTCCAGGAATAACGATAGTTATTAATACTTTGTCTATTTGAATTGTGTTTCACTACTTTTAAAGAAACTTCAACGAAATAATAAAACAAATGGCAACATCTAATTGTTGTAGCACCTGTACAGGAGGCCGGTCGTCGCATCCAAACCAGGTCAGGATCCGAAGACGGGTCATAACGTCTGCGCACTAACTTTTACTATAATGGAAAACAGAGTTTTCCCCCATTCCCCTGACCCCTTACCGTAAAATATCCTCATGGGAAAGGCTCGAAAATATTGTTCGATAACTTGAACTGCAGCTGTATACTCCACAGTCATGTCAATCAGTCGACCTGATTTATTTACTGGATGATATTTTAAAATTTATCGTAGGGGTGGTTTGAATATTTTATATAATTAGAATTAAATACATATCATTTATTATATCAGTAGCAAGAGTATTTATTTAGGTCTAAAATACTCCCTAACAGCCTTTATTCTTAACCATTTAACAAGCACAAAACCTCTATTCTTATTGAAAAGTTTTCCCGATTTACTTTAAATTTTTTAAAAGATTAAGCTTATACACTTAAGGACAACGAGTCTTGTGAGAAATTTATATCAGGCCCGGCTTTAAAGAATGTGTTTGAAAATGTTATGTTACTTCGTTTTGTCTTTTTAATTATGCATTAAATAAGGTCGACTTACTAATGATTGATTGCACCATTTAGTTATGCATGTAATAAAACCCGAAAAAACTAACCACTATCATCGGCACGGTGACACAGGCGGACTGAAAATCTAGTCTTGGCATTAAAAATTAATTAAATTATTACCGGCTTACCTGGTTAAGAAGCACATCAGGGAAACCTTCTTAAAAGAGAGGCCACTCCACCAAAACCAGCATGCTTATCAACCTGGAAAATCATGTGAATCAGCTCTATACCAACTGGTGTCAAAATTGGAAGACTCACTGAACATCAAGAAAATTGATCTCGTGACTTTCAACGATATATAAGAAGCCTTTGATCATAACTTCTTTAACTCTATAGTCAGAGCAGCCAGGCAGCATGTGATAAATGACAAACTACCCTAAAAGTGAATGGGCAAAAGGCTTTCCACAGGGAGCGGTCCTCTCACCTCTCCTGTGGAAACTTATCTTAGATGAACTCTTAAGTAAACTCAACAAGCTAGGCTACTTCACCCAGGGCTACGCGGATGACATAAACGTAGTAATCAGGGGTGGATTTCCTAGGACGGTATCTAACTTCATGCAAGATACTTTGAGGACAATTGAAGAATGGTAAAAAGAAGAGAAACTTCATGTAAACCCGTCTAAAATACCACTTATTCCTTTTACGAGGAATAGAAATCTAGAGGAATTTAATTCCAACAACCTTTGAGTTTTGGTAAGGAGGCTAAATATATAAAAGCTGTATGATACTGATGTCACTAAAGAGAGCGATTGGAAAAACGTGGTTACTAAAACCGTCAGTGGGGCATTGGCTGTACACCGCAGTTGTGAGATTCATGATAACATATGGCGCACAAGTTTGGTGGCCCAAAACAAATCAAAGGCAAGAGCTATTCAACATACAGATGCTGGCATGTCTCTGTATAACAGGTGCAATGAAAAGTACACCGTCAGCTACCATGGAATCAATTCTATTGACCTCATCGTCAAACCGGAGGCTAGAGTTGAGGCATTTCGCCTACGCCTAAAAAAAGTTGGAACCCACTTCCAAATGGACATGCGGCAATCACCAGCATAATCACAAACCCCATACTAACTATGCGAAGCGATTGCATGATACCGATCAAATCCCTTGATAAACCCTTCAACATTATTGATTTATGTAAATAGATCATTATTAAGATGTTTTCAGGTATAACAAAATTTTCCTGTCAATGCTTGCTTGCGTATTCTCAACTGGATTCAAATCAGTATAATAATTATTAAACTTTTAATATCATATTGTTTTTTTTGTTTGTTTCAGCTTGGATACTGGGATGGTGGATGTGCAAGACTGTGCCATATATACAGGGTGTCTCCGTAGCTGCGTCTGTGTATAGTTTAGTTGCAGTCTCTTTAGACAGGTAAGGTATACGATTTTTTTAAATAAATTTAAATTAAGTTACGTAATTTTTCATTTATTTAAAAATCTTAACCAATATTTCAGTAATTAACCAAAATAGGGTATATAAGTTTAGGCAGCAATAATTATCTAAAAATAATAAACTTTGGCAATATTTTAGAAGCATACTTTTTTAAGTGATAAAAATAATAGACCGAGATCCCGCTGTAAAAAAATCCGTAAGCTAAAGAAGATGCTGCAAAACTGGGGGGAAATCTTATTTGAATCTTTTTCGGCCCTTCCATGGAAAGAAGCAATACAGACATAGGAGTGTGAATAGGATATCTTAAGGACCCTATATAATCAGTTGCTGCATCATAGAGGGAGCGTAACCGGAAGTTTATTAGGGAAGAAGATGTAACAGGTATTATAAATGGGTTCTCTGAGTACCCAGAATCTCAAAAATTTCATTTGCTGCATCCCACCTGACCCACTTGAAAAAATTGAAAACTTGCTCCCGACCCGCGGAGTGGTGAGACTCACATCTTGTAAATTGGGTTATAAACTAACAAAAATCTCTTTTCCTGCATCAAAAACGCGTTTTGCAGTAATTTTCCACAAATTTTGTTCGAATACTGCATGATCGTGAAGGAAAATACGTGACTTTAGGGGCGTGGGCAAAAGTGGTGGTAGTTAACCCCTTAGGCGCTCTACAGGTTTTTAGTTAAGGCAACCACAGCTCTATGGAGTTTAGATATAAATTAAGGACATATTATTATTTGACACCTTTTATCCGTTTTAAAATCAAGAATTAGAATAAAGTAATATTTTGTAAGGCATGCATTTAATTCATCCTTATTTAATTAAAGACAACATGGGAATAAAAATGCAAGATGACTAATGGGGATTCAGGAAAGGATAACCGACGATATTCATGATAATTCAAATAATATAAAAATAATATAAATCCAATCTGAAGATATACATATTGTATGTGGATTAAGAAGAAAACAATAAATATTCCAAATTTTAATCGGCGTTATTCTTGACATAACACTTATACCAAGCAAATAAAGGATTCAATTACTAAAAATGAATGGGACATGATGGGGATAGACCCACAAACTTATTATGCGATGACCCAATAGGGAGTTATGCGACGGCCCAATAGGGGGTTGAATACTACGACCTATATGAAATCGTTATCTTCGTAACTAAGCTAAACCGGGCCATAGTATCTTCTGGAGAAATGATCCCCATCGAATTTTGATCAACTTAATTTTTTCTGTGGTCTGTATGTCTGTCTGTCTGTCTGTCTGTATGTCTGGTTGTCGTCCTCAAAGCTTAAAAATGTCATAATTTTCGTATGCTTCAATGTATCAACAAGAAATTTTCACCATTTTTTAAAACCCACGAGTACTACATTGTATTAGAAAATGAGCGAAATCAGAAAATGCGTAAACAGGCTTTTCCGGGGTTTTCCCTCTTTTTTTTTCTAGTTTCACAGGAAACACGCAACAGGTCGTAATTATTGAGAACATCTCCTCAAATTTCGTGAAAAAGTACAGTAAAGTACTAACGAAGCATATTGATAATCGGAACAATCGGAAATTTTCTTGTGGGTTTTCCCGGGTTGTTTTTCCGAAAATGCCATTATTTTAAAAAATCGAAATCTACGAAACCGTGAAAGGTATTCAAAAAAACAAAAATACGTAAATGTTGAAATTAAATACATCAACAAGTCTTATTTGAAGTATTTTCCAGAAAATTTTTGAGAAAGTTGTGCAAAGAAATATGAGAAAAAGAAATTTTTCAAAACTAAATTTCGAAAATCTCGGAAACCTGGGGGAATATCGAAAAATGTCAAAAGTACTTTTTTGCTGTACATGAAAAGATCCTATGAAAAGCTTTTATTCATTTTCCTTCAATTGTGGTAGGACTTGAGAAATTATAAAAAATTACCAGTTCAATTTTCGAATTATGTCAGGAAACCTTTTTTGTCAGGTTTAAATAGTTCGAAAAGAAAATATAAGCATACAAACAACACTTATTATAATCCAAGGGAAAATAATAGCGAAATAAGATTTTAATGAAAATTCTTTTATTGACTTAATAAGAATAAAAACACCTACAAGGTAAAATAGTATTTTTCCTTAAACATTGAAATTCTACTTCATCTGGTAACAATAGTCCGAACCTCGATCACCTCGAGACTCGTACGCGGCTTTGGTATTGAATTTTTTTCCAATAATATTTTGAGTTTTTTACAAATTATGTTAAAATGGAATATTTATGGGTTAGTTCAACTTATAAAATATTTTTTCCAATACAACCTATGAACGATATCATTTTACGCAGTTACTTTTAATTATTTATGATGCAAAAAATAAAAAATCAAAATCGCTGGAATGCTCAACAGTGGATCTAAATCGGACATAAAAAGATTTTGCCGAAAACTGTTGAACGGTTTAGAATAAAACTTCTTGATATTATACAAATCAATCTTTATTAATTTAAAGACCCGTCTGGCCACAGAATATGTCGAAATACAAAAATGAGTATAAGCAAGCCATCTACAGAATATGAGCCACCATATGAGAAATTCGTCGTCATAATTACTGACGTGAAATCTATCATATAGCCAGCATCCAACCCCAGGGCGAATACATCAGCTTTGCTCAAGTTGTTCTAAACCGATGTATTACAATTTAACCTGGTCCTCATACCTCGTCTATTTTTTGTTCAATTTACTATCTAAAAGATATTTATTTCTTGAGAATTTGTGACAGAATGTAATATTTCATCAATTTACTTCTTTTTTTTTCTTCTTGTTGTCTTCTTCTTTGTTGTTTCCTAATGTAGGATCGTGGCATTTAAGTCCTCTGGGAATTCTCCTTCTCACCAATTCCTGAAGAATTCTTTCCCGGCAAAAGCAAATTAGTCTGGGAAGCAACATCTCATTCCACAACTTTTCATTTTTTTAATCATCTCAATGACTCTTCGTGTCAACAAATACAACATGATTTTCACAGAAATAGGAAACTACGACACACTTTACACAATAATATAGCTATTATAATATTATCTGATTATTGCCGTAGTCATTCAGTTTTGACAGAAAATCGTAATTTCCTTCCCCAAAAACTTCTGCAGACTTAATAAATACCAATTATTTCGCAACAATAATCGACAACGTCGCATTTTCAACTGATTCGACAGACAGAATCTGACATTTCAGAATGAACGATGATGTGATGTTGGTTGCATACAATTTAATTTTCATGGCGCAATGGAATGGCGACATCTTGCGTTATAGTTTGTCAAGGATATTGGGACTTCAATCTTAATTTAAGTTTGTGTGTATTCGGTAAGAAAATTTCATATTATAGTAATATTTTTTCAAATAAATTAAATAATTTGACATCAAACGTCAAATTATTGTCAAAAAAATTGCAGTGTAATACAATCCAGGATACCTACCCTAGGTGAAAAGTATTTTAGGAAATACGTCTTGTCACCATGGCGACGATAAAAAATAATTGTACCTGAATGGTTCAAATATGTTGATGTGAAATTTCCGTTTAAATTTATTCTTAGGTCGTTAATAAAAATGCTAAAAAATAGTGGCCCCAGAATTGAGCCTTGGAGGAGCCCGATACTTAAAATATAATATTGGATTTATTACTTGGACATGCTGCAATATTTTTATGAAAATAAGAGCAAATTTAGGTCAAAAGCTTTATTTTAAAAATATCTTGGAAAAGTTATTCGAAAGATTTAAAGTATATAAATTACGTCAACTTGACTGCTTTTCACCACCTCACACAAATATTGGGAAAAGCTTTCAAGCTTTAAGAAGTTGATCTATCACCAATCAATCAATGATAATATAGTTGAAAATATGAAAATAAATGTATTTATTTAGGAATACGTGGAATTCGTTAAAAATATTTTAAAAAGTTTATTGAAGCTAAGTAGAGGGAACATCTAATGATATATCACTCGAAAGATCTCTCCAAATAATGTTTTGGTGGACTGTTTTTAATTGAAAGTATTTTTATTTAATAATGGAAATAATGCTGAGTAAATTTCACCAACATTTAAGTTTAGTAACTTTAGCTACTGCAAAGAGGGAAAAGGTACAGTGGTTAAAAACTTTATTATCGCGCACTGACAATCGACATAGACAACTACTAGTCACTGTCTTGTAGTACAAAAGTTAAACCCAACAAGTATTTAAGTATTAATTATTAATTAACATAATTTCCAGAATTGTAACTCAGTAGACCTTTTGAATTTATGAACCGATAACTGGGGTGTGATATTCCCTAAAGTTGTAATAATTTACCAACTATAGTATATTACATAACGAGTGAGGAAAGTGGCATATTTCGCACGAGTGCGGAACGTAACGAGTGCATGAAATCCACTTTCCAACGAGTTTTGTACACTATTTTTCCTACGACCAACAATATTTTAAGAACAGTCTATTTGGTTTTCTCATATGACACGATTATTTCTGGTGGTGTACATTCACATCGCTATCACTATCAACTTCCGTTTTTTATGTAAGAAATCGAAATTTAAATTTTTTGTTTATTTGCTATAAAGTAGAATAATTTAAACTTTAAAAATATCTTTTATAAAAGTACCTAATTATTCTGTTCAGAATTTACAAAACATGGAAACAGTAATTTCTTTAAAATTTTGACATAAGCCTACTTTATTATATTTCACTTTTATAAAAAAATAACCTTAGCATCAAGCCAATTAAAAAAAAATATTTTAAATAATTTTTATACATTTTTTACTTTAATAACTTGTAAACTTTGCAATTTTAAACCTAAAATTAATTTTGAATTATAAACTATTAATAAATTTAAGAATCGGGTTAGAAGATGTATGCAACACACAATACAAATACGTCTGTCTTATGTGTTGCATACATTCGTTTACACTGAAGTTGTTTCATAATTCATATGGACACTCATAACCTTAAAATAATATTTCAAAACATTTTAGTTATTAGTTATTAGGTGGTCGTAGGAAAATAACAAGCAACTGTTAGAACAGTTTTAAAATTGTAAGTAAAATTTATCATGTATGTACATAATAATAACACGCAGCGCGCTATTATAACACACGGCTGGTATGCGTCTATGTTGATATGAGACACTTTCCAAATATCAAAACAGTTGTGCTATTTGTTTTTTGCATAGGTGGTCGTAGGAAAAAGCCTTTACATGTCGTAGCTAAAATATTTACTTATCCCAAGTGAGTCGATTGTATCAAGGTCCTTCTTGTAGCATTCTCAAACAGCAAATATAACACAAAATCATGTACCACAAAATGTAATAAATCTTAGCTGGGGAGGCAGGCAACTAGTTTCGGCTTCTAGCCATCTTCAGGCATAAAAATAATGACACATTCGAAATAGTATACAAATTATAAAATTCAATAACACAACTTACCATATACTAACTAATACTATCGATTAGTAAAATAATAAGGTAAAAGGATAAAATGGAACATAGAGGTTATGAGTTAACTACGTAGGCCTGTATCCAATATCCTCTAACCAATTTGATAAATTTAGCTTGTTTATTTTTACTCTTTAAATTTTTATTATTATTCATGTTAGCGGAAAGGTCTTATACTTTTTACCCTATTAGCTTGTTTATTTTTACTCTTTAAATTTTTATTATTATTCATGTTAGCGGAAAGGTCTTATACTTTTTACCCTAAATTTTGTTAAGCTCTGTGTTCCATTACTATTTAATTTTATTCTTTTACCTTTCCTTACCTGTTAGTTCCGGCTGTCAGTTGTCATTTTCAACTCGACACATGACATAACCTAAAATGAAATGACGAAAAACGCAACTGTTTTGCTAAAACTCTATTTTTTACATTCCGTTATTCTATACGCTAGCCAAATTTAGCCTTAATGTTAGCGGGTGAGGTGCTAAAACCCTCTAATATCTCACTTACTTTAATGTAATTATTTGCGCCACCTCAGGCTATTGTTACACTAATTTTGTAATAATTTATTTAATTTTTTAAATTGTCACTATTTTGTACTGTCAATGCCAAATTTAACCACCATTTTGTATATGGTCCTTATTAGTTTGGTTACTCGAGTTTGTGAACTGATATTATTTATAGAAACCATACGTGGTTGGCCACCAAAAAGGGTAATACCTTTTTGTGGTATACCGGGCCTCACAATTTTTTCAATTTTCTTTGAAAATCTACGTGGTTTTTCACTAAAAGGGCTTATGCCCCTTTATGTTGCATTTTCCTTCAGCTTTTCTTCTGAACCCTATGTAGTTGGCTAATACCCTATTAGCCTATTAAGCTATTTTATTTTCTTGATTTGGCGAGAGCTTCATTCTACTTCGAAATTAACGTTGCCGCGCAGGCACTTCCCTACATTATCTTGTTTCTCAAGGTTTATGAGTACCTAATAAGTACTTCATTACCTAAAAACCTTTTAATTTTCCTGATACAATATCCGTTCGCGGAAAACATGATCCACATTTCTTCTTTTTAATTTTACCAACCTTTCCTGTACCACAACTTTCCTTCTAATCTTCCCTTATGTCCACAATGGAAAAATCTACTTGTTATTAAATATATTTCTAATTTCAATAAATAATATCAGTCGTATATTAAAATAATTTTCTCCAGTAAGTTTATTTTATTATAATGTTTATTCTTCCCTATCCTAAGAACTAATGAATTATAGGCTTGATGATGGCTTGTCGCCGAAACTAGTCGCCCATCTTCTTCAATTTAATAATAAAATTTTGTGGTACTCGACTTAGAGTTTCATTACTTCATTAGTAGACCAGATTTGAGATAATGGATAACCTTTTCAATATAAATAAATTTATTAATAATTGTTAAATATATTTAGTTGTTAATAATAATGTATGCAGTTTAGTTATTCAAAGCTGCATCGATTCAAAAAAACTAAATCCCATGTAGTTCCTTGAAAGAAAGTTAAACTCTTTACACATTTGTCCTTTGGCATTTTTCCATTAAAATCCTCAAACCAATATTGACAAGACTGTTTGGGGAAAACGGAATTAAATGCCGCTTTGCTCCAAAATACTCTTACAGTCCGGATTGAGAAGCTTGTATATGTGAAGGCCAATGATTTTCACTAAAAGCACCAGTAAATCCTACTGAATGTTGGTAATCCTACAACGAAAAAGGTCTCTAAAGGTGAAGTGCCAGAATTTGTTTGTTATGCCCTTTTATTTTTTGAAGGACACTGAAAATAGCACTTTTATTTATACATATAAAAAAAAACAAGGACAGTTCGCCAAATAATTATTTATCTCAAAATCATTTTTTAAACAAAAATGACATTACCTATTAAAAGTTATTTTATGAAAGTTTCCGTTGAGTAATCTATACGGACCACTAATGCCCTCATTAATGTACACCAACATGGATAAATGAATTACCTATATTAAAATGTTTCGTAGCGTCCTTGCAATGATAAACTTGGCAATTAGAAAATTAAAGGAAGATAGAACATTGACTAATCAATTTAGACCAAAGTTCGCGCTCCAACTTTAAACTTCATTGAAGTTTGTGATGAGCTATTCAAGTCTGAAAATATTTTAATTATGCTAAATTTTCATTGTCGATTTTCACGGCCAAATTTTCATACGAATTCTATTGGAAAATTTACATACTAAATACAGTTCTTTGGGTTTGTAATTCAGTTAACTTGAAAGGAAGTTTTATTGTAATGAAGAAGAAAAGCTATCAGTACAATTTTAATTCATATCAATATTATCTAAATGAAATGTACAAAATATATATGAAGTGAAATAATTAAGAGTGATTTAAAAAGTAGTTTCAAGTTAGTAAGCTATTAAATGTTTTTTCAAAGTACTTAAATGTCAAGTATAAGCTGTGTTGTTTTGTATAAGAATTTTGTTTATTTGTTTGTACGGGCTCTGGGATTTTGTCAAATTTAGTTTTATTTCAATTGCTTATTCTCATTTCAAATATTGTACTCGACAGAAATTTTTTTAAATATTATACTATAAAATCTTCTCGTATCCTATCCTCTTTAACGACCTCTGTTAAAAATTCTCAGTAGCAGTGGTACTCTTCTTTCATCCATATTTTTTGTTAGTCATATAGTACAGAGTCAAGACTTTGTAAATATATAACGGTACCTTCTTAGTTGGGCATTCAAAAAATAAAAAATGAACTTTTCAAAAATTTTAAAAATCATCGAACTACTATTGAGACTCTTAGGGATTAGGGATTTCAGCCCTTAATACAATATGTCGTTTTAATTATACTTAAGAAGGATATGTCAGAGAGTCCCGAAGAATAAACAAAAAATTAAATTTGACAATTACTTTGTTGAAAAATCTTCAACAAAGCTAAAATCTCAGGGAAGAAATACAAGAACTCTCTCACTGAATGCAACAAAGCACTAAGTCTAGCCAAAAGAGAATCGTAGAAAAGGGAATGTGAGGAAGTGAAAGGCACTCATGAGGGCACTCCACAAAAACTCTCTAAATAACCTCAACTAATGAGTCAGACCATTGAAACTGAGTCAGAGACCTATACGCAGAATGGGAAAGAATTGTACAGAGTGCACTTCCTAGGATCAATAAATACAAAAATAATACCTAAGGCCTGAAGACACTCAGAACTAGAACCTTTCCTTGAGGTCTCAAAGGAGGTGATAGATGTGGAAACATTAAATGGACAATGATCTCATTCCAACCATATAAATCGCCGGTGCCGGATAGCATTTCTCCTATTAAGCTACAAGGAGTAATATACCAACTATCACATAAATTAAGCGGGGTATTAAGGACCAGTCTTGCACTAGGATACATACCACAAGCGTGGAGAGCAACTACAGTCGTCTTGCACAAACCTGGAAGAACTAGACAGGATGTGCGAAGTCCAATAAGTCTTATGTCATTTATGCTTAAGACACAAGAAAACTTGTTGAACAAACATATCAGGGAGACAGTGTTGTTGGAAACCCAACCTCTACACAAGAACTTATAAGTCTTGTTCGCTGCATTTCTGGATAACGAGGAAACATTCAACAACACATCTCTAAACTTAATTTCAAGGGCATCAAGAAGAAAGACATCGATGAAAACTGATGCAGGTGGATAGAATACATTCTAAGAGAGAATAATCTACTCTTCCCTAGTGATAGAAACATATGCAGCCAAGGTCACCCGGGACTATCCGCAAGGAGGTGTATTATCCACAGTGCTTTGGAATCTGGTGGTGGAGAACCTGCTATTCACACTAGAAAGGAATGGACAAAAAATACTTGGATACCCAGATGACATAATCATCATAGTTCAGGGAAAATTCAACATCACAGTTAGGAAAGGAATGCAAATGGCCTAAATCTGGTGAGAGAATGAATAGATGAAGAGGGCCTACATATTAATCCCTCCAAATCAATCACAGTACATTTTACCAGAAGAAAGAAGAGGAAAGTTATTTCTCGCGGTTATTTTATACTCGAAACTTACCTGGAACTAGCAACTGGCAAAAGGAAAACATGTGGGCCAAGTTTAGAAATCGTGTATTGGACATATAAAACCATGGTGAATACCATGATCACCTACTCATCTTTGGTATGGTTTACAAAGATATTCCAAAAAACAACCACGGCTGAGATGAATAAGGTACAAAGATTTTCCTGTCTCAACATAACAGGAGTTATGAAAATAACACCAACAGCAGCTCTGAACATTCCCCCAAATGACATAACAATAACGAGAAAGGCAAGAATGGAACTTTCAATGCTACAAAACACGATCAATAAATCCGATCACAACAATATAAAGGAAATAGTGACGGATAGCGTTCTTAAAATCGTACGAAAAGACCACACAACACTACTTTCAAGGTGAAGATGCAAGACCAAATGAAATGGACAGATGACAACATCAAGGACAAACTAGGAAAGAGGATCCAAGACCAAGGAAGAAACTGGTGGTGGAATCTACAGCGAGAGGGGAAACTTCCAACTGAACATCCCAGTGGGAATAAATATTTATGTATTTCAACTGGAATTGTACGCAATCTTGAAATTTTCGGGAGAAAATAATACGAGAGAAGTGCACGCACAATGCACGAATCAAAATATTTTCAGACAACCAGGCATCACTATAGACTCTTATGAGACCAAAAGTGGCATCAGGATTTGTACGGGAATGCCGAGAAGAACTCAGTGTCCGATCAGAACACAACAAAATAACTTTGACGTGGGTTAAAGGACACTGTCGTATCGAGGGCAACGAAAAAGCTGATGAACTAGCCAGAAAAAGTTTATCAACACCATATGTGGGCCCATAACCCGTACTCGGAATCATAAAATCTGCCATACGAAGATGCATACGAGACTAGATCAAACGAAAACAAAGAACGAGATGAATTAAAGCCCCTTTTTTTTAATAACAATTATAGAAGAAGAAATGGTACAGACGTTATTAGAAAGAAGAATGATTGACAAATGACAGGTAGGAAATGTCAGTGGGGAAGTTCCGTCAGGACTATGCGGTTGGTGTTATTTTTTAAACACGCTTTCACCCCTTCGCAGGACATTTCCTTCAGTAGTTTATTTAAAATTATCTCCAAAATTTTTTTATCAACTTTTACAGTATAGTTTAACACCCCAATATTTTCCTGTAGTAATTTAAATGGTTTTTTAACTTTATTATTCAATACTCATTCCATAATGGAATTCGCATTTTTGTGACAATTTTCTCTCTTCTCGTACTTTAAATAATCATAGTTAAGCTTAATCTTTTATTGTAAAATGTATTCATGTTTTTGAACATATGGGCCTGATACTGAATTTTTTCCCGAATCTAGACGGCTAATTTTTACAAAAACACTTATGGTCCACGACGTGTTTTATTTCGTGAAAATTTGAACCATTTTTGAGATATGGATAACTTACTGGATTTAAAATTTAATTATTTTTTACGTTAAAGTGATACTATGATTTTCATTTGTAATTTCGTTACTCAATTTATTTATTTTTTAAGCTGCGGCCATTTGGTTGATTTATAGGAAATCTAATTGTAAATAAAGTTTTTTGTGCATTATAAACCTTTTTTAAATTTATTACCCGTGGCTCTCAATTAATTTTGAAATGCATTTTCTCACTGAATTTTAAATTCACTGTACGCTAAGTTTATGGATTGCTTAAAGTATTTTCCTTTGCAGAATACTATCATGTCCTTAGCCTAGAATATTCCTTTAACCATAAATGAATATTCCAAGATGTAACTAATAGCGCTAATAACTGAACCGTCTGATGTTGATAATATGACTTGAAAGTAAATCTAGGAATTTTGTTACAAACACCTTTGATTCCCCTTTGTGTGAAGTTTTTTATAGTATCAAAGGCGTTAGTTATATCAATAAACACTGCAAGACAATCTTGTTGTTAGTTGTAAAGGATTCGTGAAGTTTAGTTTACAAAAACCGTTTTATTCACTTACTAACAGAGTTTTACTTTCTCTAATAGACTTTTGTTGGCTATTCTTTCTATTGTTTTGTATATTTATTAAAGTAAACTTTTTTATTTAGAAATTGTAGATGTATTTTAATAATAAAAGAAAATATAATATTGTAATGGAGGCGAAAGACACACAGAGAAATTAAAAATTAAAATAAGTACAATTAAATATTTGTACATTAAACCAAATATAAAATTTTCATATAAAAGTAAATAATATAATGGGATACCCCAAAATATTCTAAATTAACTAACAAAGCAATCGAGGCAGGTCATAAACTCCACGTACGATATTTAATCCACAGAATGTAAAAAAAAATATTATAAAACAGTAGTCACATATGTCGTAATTTGAAAAACATATCAGGTTGAATTTTGTAATTTGGACACGTTTCACTATCTATTGGCAGAACTTGGTCAATGAGAAAAAAGGAGCACTCGGCCATGTTTTGTTACAACGCGAAACATCAATCAAAGTCACGGGAAAATAGTACCTCCAACCAGCGAGTCGGTACGATACCACTTGGTGTCACCTTAACTTTGCGACATGGTTACGATGGCAGGAAAGAAAAATTAACTGTTTTACTAACAATTATCTAAACGTTGGTACATTTTGGTTTTTGTTGTTGTTGTTTACCTTTGAAATCTAAGGGGAAGTCTCTTGTTTCTCGCGTCCTTATCAGTAGGGAAAAATAATGGTTAATTGTCTCCCCTCGGACTGGTAAAAATAAGAAATATCAATTTTGTTTTGGGGCAAAAATATATGGTTAATTTTCAGCCAGACTCACTAGTGATTTTTACTTTCTTAGGGAGTAATTTTTTTGTGCTATTTTTGCAACCTAATATATTTTTGCATTTAAATTTATATTATAGAGGCTACAGCCGTAGCCTAAACCTGTGGGTATTTTATAAACCGGGATAATTGGGAAAAGTGTAATATTTGTCAGTAACAGTTTGTTAACAGTGGCAGAGAGTTTAGTAATTTCTCAAATTTTAGTGTCAATCAGTTTTATTTTCTATTTGTTCGTAAATATGGTGGTGAGGTTTTCCGGGTTTTCCTACACCTATAGCCAAATGGCGCCATCAATCCTCAGTAAGTCACTCCGGAGCGCCACGGCAAATAATAATAATAGCCGTCCCTTCCCCGCACAAGCCATTGGCTTCTAGGGTTCACTCGTAAGGGGGTGAAATGCAGGGCGAGTATTATTATTATTATTATTATTATTATTATTTATTTGAAAATTTGTTAAACTCAATTGTTTCATTGTGATTTTTTTTTATTAGTATTTGTTTTAAATAAATCACGTTAAAATTTAATTAGCGTAGTCTAATTTTTCACCCAAGAGAGGAAACAGAAAATGGAAACTTAAAGGAACCGAAGCTAACTAAAAGAATCGATAATAGGTAACGTTTAAACTTTGAAATAACTAATATTTGTGTGTAAAGAGAAACCTCTTTCATCCCATAATCTTGTTTGTGAAATAAAGACTCTCTGACAAAGCGAGAGCACGAACTAGCCTTTTCGTTCAGAGATGTCTATGGACATAATGGGGACCATCGACCCTCGACCATAGCATAGTACAAAATATTAGGTATATACCTAATCTTTGATAGTACCCTGAACCCATACCCTGGCAATCGCTCCGACCCACGGGCACTGGTGGTCACATCGAGGCTCGGAGCACCGCACTTTTGCACCAGTTAAGCGAGAACAATCATTTCATAATCATGGATTTTTCGGCATCCTCTTCTTTAGCTGAAGAAGATATTCTGAATTCAAGTTCCAAAAAATGGTTCCTGTATGACGGTACATCCTTTAAATAAAAAACGTATGCTGTGTGGAGAATTTCATTATCTATTTAAAGATTTAATATCCTTTCACTATTATTCCAAATAGGTTCGCGAACAAATACCAGCCCGATTAACTTTTCTTTGTCCATGATAATGGCGATCTAATGCGATGTACTCAGGTTGAGGATCAAAAAAATACTAAGCTCGGGGAGGGGAATTTAGACTTAAGAGGAGAAGAAAAATGGGAAATGGCTAGAGAGGTGAAAATACCATACTTTATTGGATACATTTAATCATATTTAACCTTATCTTTCTTGTTTTACTGGCTGTGACACTATCTTGCACAAATTTTAAATAAGGTATTTCAAATACGTTTTTCATGGTTTTTTATAATTGTGTAATGACTTATTTTCAAGGAAAAAAAGGAAAACTCAATTGAGATGTGGTGCGGAACTGAAATGTTTAAAGTGGGAGCAATGGCGAGGCCTTAGCTCCAACCTATGCGCGGAGCGATAGTCGGCTCTCCGATATTATCACACAAATCTAATATTGTGTGTTTATTTTTTTGTGAGGGGAGCTATGGTGCGATGCTATGGTCGGAGTGATAGTCGGCACTCCGTTCTGATCGTACCCTTTAGTCTTCGGAGCCTGACCGCCGCTGCGCTGGCTAATCGCTAAAGACCTAGGGAGCACACTTGGGCCTTTTATTTTCTCTTCTAGGAGTTCCATTAATAAATAGCGCGAGGTAAATTTTATACAAAAACATTTGATAACTTATAGGTTGTTACCTGAAAAAATAACCATTTTGCCGATTATTACTTCGGGCCGGTTATTACAATATGTTTGGTTTTTAACAATGGTACAAATAATATTTAAATAGTTATCGATAGCTCATTGAAGTTAAAGATTTCATAAATTTTATTTCCCAAATATGTCAACTCAATTTTACCCTAAATTAAGTAATAAATATTGCAATATATATTTGTTTTTTTTTTCAGATTTCTTGCAATATGGTGGCCACTGAAGTGCCAAATCACGAAACGCCGAGCCAGAATTATCATAATCTTCATCTGGTTCGTTGCTCTAACAACTACAATACCATGGGCCATATTTTTCGATCTAGTGGTCATCTTCACCGATGCTCCAAACGTCCAATTGTGTATCGAAGTCTGGCCCGAAGAAATGAACGGATCGCTCTATTTTTTGACGGCAAATTTACTATTTTGCTACATATTTCCGATGATACTTATCACTATGTGTTACGTCCTCATTTATATCAAGGTAAAAATGCAACCTAAAATGTCAGTTATTGATTTAATACTGTTTGTGAAAAGGATTCGCGATAAATTATTGTAACTCATATATCAAACTGAATATATAAATTTATGTATATAGATCAAAAATTTGTGATGTACAGATATTTTTTTAAAGGAATATATGATACAGGATGGCCCAAATGATCCTTTAATTTTTTAGATGTTTTATGTTAAGAGGGAGACACTTTTGGTGGGTATAATACCTTATTTTATAATTCAATAAATTATCTATTCACTTTTTGGATTTTGGGCCATATAATCAGTATAAATTGCATCACGAGTTGTTAAATTTATTTATTTTATTCAGATAATGCGATAAGTGGTTTAACTAATGACGATTAGCATATTTATCTCTAATATTTAGAACTTCTCTGTACACAGCTATAATATTTTATATGCGATCTTTATTTTACATACAACAGCCTTAAGATTGTCCTACTGTAAAAATGCATGAATTTATGACTGGTGCAACGAGTAAATTACCCATTTTGGTGTGAAATTAGATACAAATAGTAATAAAAATATCTATACTTATAATGAAACGTTCATGCCTTAATACAGTTTATTTAGAGGTTGTATAGAATATGTTTCAAATAAAGGTTGTTTTTATGGGCGCCAGCTTATTTTTGAATATTTAAAAATTTCCAAAAAAACAAACAAATAGAAACTTGTGATTAAAGAGAGTGAAATAAAGTTACGTTAAGTTTAATGCTATTGATTTTCAAATATATTCTGTCGCCAAAATAATTATAATATAGATTTATTATAAAATTGTTCAGTTAACTTGCGACAGTCAGATTTTTCGATTTCAAATATAATTATATATCTATGCCTTTTTTCAACAAGGTACAAAAGATGTAAGAGTAAAATGTTGTGTTACCAGTCGTTTTCCAGTCAGAAAAAAATGGCTGCGGGTGAGAACTTATTTCTCAATTGAACTGACTATTTAGAAAAAACCAAACTAGTTATCCAGAAACGGAGTATTCATGAAATATTTAGACAAACCAAACTAAATTTGAACTTTAGCTAGAACTTGAACGTGAACCAAACTTGAACGTGAAATAAACTTAAACTCAAATTTAAACTTTGTTTATATTCCTGTAGGAAGAATAGAAACAAAAATTAGCAAATGGTTCAAAATTTAGTTTAATAATATTGAACAACAAAAACCTTAATATCGGCATGGACGTTACGCCATTTTGATTAAAGATTAATAGAAAAACGTTCAATGATTTAACTATATAAAATACATGGATATTGGTAAAAGAAACATCTAATAAATACATTAAAATGCCTGAATAAGTTTGCAAAGTTCACTAGTAGAACGGTTTCTAAAATTAAAATAACTATCTTGACTGAAGCTGATGATTGAACCGACAAGAATGTTTCTTAGCATCGTATTCAATGTTGCTATGGAGCAACTTTTCACTGTACTGAAGTTGGTCGTCACAAAATAGTGCCCAGTGGTGGGTCTTGACTCGTTGGATAGTTTCATCTTTATCGTTTATGAAGTCATAAAATAACAGATTCCTACTGAAATAGTAATGTGCATTTTTTGTTCGGTTGACTTCAATGGCGATTAATTTCAAACATTTCTGAGATTTTCTGGACCATCTTTAGACCATGAAATAAATTCAATGACAGACTCAATGGAGGCAAAAAACGGCATAGAACGATATAGTGCTAGTTTTTATCTATTTTTCAATAATGCATGCTCTAGGGCCACTAGAGAGCTGAAAGTGCCACTATTGGCACATTTGTGCTATATTTGATCGTGTTCAATCTCTTGTCCGTTATGGCAAGTGGAAATAGGTCACAAAGTCATGTGATTAGGAAAGGGAATTTGAATATTTGAAATCGCGCAGCTCTTAATAAAAAAAATAATTAAATTTGATGAATTAACAGAATTATGGAATTTAGAAAATATCTTTTAAATTAGGTTAAGTTTGATAAATTTAAGAACAT
Organism: Neocrepidodera transversa; assembly: GCA_963243735.1. NCBI lineage: Eukaryota > Metazoa > Arthropoda > Insecta > Coleoptera > Chrysomelidae > Neocrepidodera > Neocrepidodera transversa. The sequence goes on along the minus strand of OY725349.1, from coordinate 17,590,513 downwards.
AATTTAGTATTATCCTACAAACATGTTTTACATGTTACACTGACCACTCTTTCTAATCCATTTGCCAAGAAACCGGGTTCCGATAGAACCCACCACTTCCGTTAATTAATAAAGTATGGTATTTTCCAAACATTAAGTTTTTGTAGAACATTTTTAATAATCATATTTTAGTACCGACAATATTGTGTATTAACAATTTTTCGGCAAAATAATGCGATTTTCGATAATGAAAGTTAACAGTAGATAGTCTAGACCACTCCGACCACCACTATAGGGTACTCAACGTGTAAGAGAGAAAGAGAGGTATAGGAAATTCAGCATGTCGGAAAGAGAGAGTGCTATGAGTCTTCAGGTACTTGAGCTCCGTTAGCTCTGGTCTTCAGGTACTTCAGCTTTCAGTTCTGGTCTTCAGGTACTTCTGCTCCGTCTGGTCTAAGTCAACTCTGGTCTTCAGGTACTTCTCCTCCGTCTCGTCTAAGTCGGCTCTGGTCTTCACGTACGTCAGCTCTGGTCTTCAGGTACTTCTGCTCCGTCTAGTCTAAGTCAGCTCTGGTCTTCAAGTACTTCAGCTATGTCCCGTCTAAGCCGGCTTTGGTCTTCACGTACTTCAGCTCCGTCAGCTCTGGTCTTCAGATACTTCAACTCTGGTCTTCAGATATTTCAGCTTCGTCAGCGTACTCTCTTTCTGACACGCTGAATTTCCTATACTTCTCTCTCTAACACGTTGAATTCCCTATAGTGATGGTCGGAGTGGTCTAGACTATCTACTGTTAACATAATTTTATATTTAACTTTAATGCTATTCTTATAAGCATAACTTTAATTTGGACAATACTCGCGTAGTTATTGATTAAATTTTCATCTAGTAACAACAAAAATAGTCTCTTCAAATTTGTCAACTAAATCGAACAAGTACGTATGTGCTTTATGTATGTGCTTTATTAATTGCTATTCCGTATTGGTTTTAAATTTCTTTTAGCTGTGATAACAAGAAAACTATACAAGATATTAAACTGAGTCTAATGTCATTTAAACATCAATAAAAAATATTATAAGTCAGAATATTTTTAAACTGTTGGAAATATAATCGTGGACTTTAGAGAGAAATAACGAAAATAGAAAAATATCGATATTTTTTCATATTTTGAAAAATTGATTCTAAAAAATAAGATCATAAGACAATTCACCGAATTAACAAAATTCATTAAATTGTACATAACATAATGGACTTTATGATATTCACACATCCAATTTTTATAGGTATGGAAACGCGACATTCCAACGGACACAAAAGATGCTCAAATGGAAAAAATGCAACAAAAATCCAAGGTTAAAGTCGTTAAAATGCTGATTGCTGTGGTTATACTTTTTGTCATTTCTTGGTTACCCCTCTACGCTATATTTGCTAGGATCAAACTAGGCGGAGACATAGAACCATGGGAAGAAGAAATTTTACCTATTGCTACCCCAGTAGCTCAATGGTTGGGAGCTTCTAACTCTTGTATCAATCCAATATTGTACGCATTCTTCAATAAGAAATATAGAAGAGGATTTGTACAAATCATTAAAAGTAGAAAGTAAGAAGATTTTCATAATGTATAGACTATTTTACTATTGTTATATATTATGTATTAGAAAAAAATTAATAGTACCGTGTGTTTCAAATATATATGATACAACGCAAAAGGCCTTAAAGACCCATCACTTCAAATTTTCCAACCATCTTTCTCCGCTTGTTTCTATCTATGGCAGTTTCTCTTTACATGCCCTTATTCACTTTTTAAGAGGTCGTCCTCTTCATTTTTCTCATTCGCCCCTTATCAAGGATCCTTTGTCCCATCTCCGATCTGGCATGTCTTAACCAGAGTAACCTTTTTACTCTGACTATTTGAGTCTATAGCATTTTGAGTTTTGCTTATTTTCTATGTTTTTATTCATAACCCAGAATTCACTCCCTTACAATACTGTAGGTTGTATTACTGTTCGATATAATTTTAGTTTTGTTGCCCTTGAGACCTTTTTGACTTCAGTATCTTTTGAAGAGCTCCAACTTCTCGCCATTCGCTTCTCAATTTTGTAACAGAGTGTTAAATCACCCAGTTAAATATATTGTGTAAATGTGATCATTTTTATGGGTGGCAAATACAATTGTCTCGTCAAAACAAAGAATAAAGAATCTGTTTAGTTAGGAAAATATATATTTTAAGTTTAATTGGCGATACTAGAAGGTTCCCAGAGGGGTTTGGAAGTTTTTGGGTAAGATTTGTGTCATAAACATTGATGCCTTGCCGGAAATCAAATGACTTAATTTGCCGAGTCGCGCTTGTTCAAGAAGGTTTTAAGCATATCGCCTGTCACAGAGAAATGCAAAGATTTATTCATTCTTTGTCAAGGTTAATATTTTTCAACAATTTATAAATTAAAACCCTTTGCAGTAAATGAAGAGTTTAGTTTCGGTTAGAAATTCCAGAATAGTCAGTTAATTATTGTGTTTCCTTGGGTAAAGACCTGTTTTCAGGCATCTTTGAGTTTCTGTTAGACAGGCGAGGTTTTCTAAGAATTAATCACGTGTTCATTTTGATAATAATTATTTATTTTATTTGTATTCATTTTTGTATTCATGTTGTTTTTACCTTTATAAATATTTAACCCTCGTCAATAAATTAATTAGAAAAAGTTTTATTTACAACCGTAATAATAATAACTAATCAACTGTACTAATTAAAATCAGTGAAAAGGGGTCATGCTTCCCCTATTAACGGAAAAATTACGTAAAACTTTATAGACTTCACTCAGGATGGGATATAATTTCAATTACTGTTGATAACATAGACTTGTATAATTAATGATGTGAATAATTATCATTCACATGCGTCTATTTTGTCGTAAGAAAGCGCCATAGGTAAACCTTTGTTATAATTTCTTCTTCTTTCTCCTCACCTTTACTGGTAACTGTTACTCCCGATATTCAAAACGGTACTCCTTGCCCTCATCTGTTTTAATCTTAAATTCTCTTAATACCCCTCCTGCAGTTTCTCCAATTTTTAATTTATTTTGTTTTATTCTCTTTTCATTCTTTTAATATAAATTTAATAAAATATTTTCAGGTGTTGTGGAAGACTCCGTTACTATGAAACTGTTGCTCTGATGTCATCTTCTACAAGTATGAGAAAATCTTCACACTTCTACAATAATAACTCATCAACAAGAAAAATTCCTCCAATTCAGGATAATACTGTGTCCTACATCTACAACAATACCGGGGTCTGAACCTGGAAACGGTCTCACCCTGTATAAAGGTAAATATATTGTAACGTTACTTACACAATCTTAACTTTGGGTTGGGTTCTGTCAAAATAGGTAGAAAATAGCAAATTAATATTAACAATATTAAATCACTAAATAAAATTAATTAACACTATTTTCCAGTAGCTCAAGTTCTCCAAACTTCTTCTTATCTGCTTAATTCCATAGACTGTTTGGGTTGTACTTTCTTTTCTCCTATTCTTTATTCCATATCTTGTTCTTGATTAGTTTTTTTTTTAACCAGGTAGAGATTTTTTTTAAGTTTTAGTTTTAATTTTTTTTTTTTTATTTTATCTGACTTCGATTACTTAAGTTTAAAGCATTATGATTCCAAAAAATCAATTTTATTTTATAATCTTTCATTATATTAACAAATTTTAAGATTCTTTCACTTTTTCAAATTTACTGCCAATTTATCTATAACTTTCCTTTGATCTACTTGCATTTCAACAATTAACTTATATAAAATATTTTTTCTACTACCATGCGAAAAGTACTTACTTTACGCACGCTAAGGAGTGCGTAAAGTTTTACTTTTTTTCACTAGTGCGTTAAGTAAAATAAAACTTTCAAAATAACTTTTTTACATGCGCAACACATTTTTTTCAATATTCTTATGTTTCTTATCTTGCCAAGGTTCTACGTGCCAGAAATCAACTTGCTAACTTCAAGATTTTGGAAAATAGCTTGTTAACCTCTTGCATGCAAAATCTATTTTTGTACATAAAAATTATGGTAGTAGAAAAATTATTGTATGCAACTAGTGTGTAAAGTACCTTTTTTCACTCATGTGATTGTGGCACTCGCCTTTGGCTCGTGCGACAACATTCACATTCGTGAAAGAAGTATCACTTTACACACTTGTTGCATAAATAACTATTTTCTACTACCGTGCGTAAAGTACTTACTTTACGCACGCTAAGGAGTGCGTAAAGTTTTACTTTTTTTCACTAGTGCGTAAAGTAAAATAAAATTTTCAAAATAACACTTTTTTACATGTGCAACACGTTTTTTGCAATATTCCTATGTTTCTTATCTTGACAAGGTTCTATGTGCCAGAAATCAAATGGTTAACTTCAATATTTTGGAAAATAGCTTGTTAACCTCTTGCATGTGAAATCTATTTTTGTACATAAAAATTATGGTAGTAGAAAAAATATTGTATGCAACTAGTGTGTAAAGTGCCTTTTTTCACTCATGTGATTGTCGCACACGCCTTTGGCTCGTGCGACAACATTCACATTAGTGAAAAAAGTATCACTTTACGCACTTGTTGTATAAATAACTATTATTACAATATGTTATCAAAAATCTAAACATCATAAAAAATTCATTTTCATTTTCTTTAATTATTTTTTATACCGGATGTCCCAGATTTTTTGCCCAGCGGATATCTAGGTTGTTTGATGACATAAAATTCTGAAAAAAAAAATCTGAATAATGTATGCCTTGAAGCCATTAAATGTGCATTACTACTCATCATTTTATCACTTAGGAACGACATTTATTTTTTTGTCAAATTGTACTATATTTATTTTCATTGGAATTAATATTTTAGTTATTCCGAATACAATGATATGTTATTTGATTTAATTTAGGCCTTTTACATTTACTTCAAGTGAATTTATTGATATGCTTTTAATTTTTGGTGAATGCCAAAAAAATTTCGTGCTGCTGTAGTACTGTTTTAATAGAGGTTTTCTGAGCGACGACAAACGGCATCACCTAAAACGTTTTCTTATGTCTAAAACAGGTTGAGAGGAAGTTTATTCCCAGAAAGAGAAAAACATTGTCAACATGCTGCTCTTGCAATAAGTGAAGAAATGTTCATTAATGCATTAGAAATGTCCATTAATGTATTAGTTTACTTGCAGGTACATCCCCATATTTGGACTCGAAGCTTAGCTAACGATATTGGCATCATAAGTCATCAGAATATAGAATCCCTAAATCTTATAATTTCGACCCATTGAATCAGGCCTGGTGATTTCGAAAGAAAAATTACTTTCATTTCTCAATTGGAAGATGAAAATCCTCATTGAGTTCGTGAAACTAATTTTTAAACTATCTAGGGAGTAAATGTATAGTGTGGGTAACTTAATGGACGGCTTATGGGTCCTTATTTTTTTACGTACGTTAACTGGTACAAATTACTTAAACTTTCTAGAAAATGATTTACCAGAACTTTCACTAGAGGAAAGAAATGCTTTATGGTGGCAATAATATGGAGCTCCTGCCCATAATAATATTATGGTACCAAAATACTTGAATGAACATTTTGGAAATCAGTGGATTGGAAGAAGAGTCCCTCTCAAGTGGCCTGCACGTTTTCTAGATTTATTACCTCTTGATTTTTTCATTAAGGATATCTTAAGATAGTGGTGTTTGAGACAGCATCTTAATTTAGATGATTTGAAAAATAGAATAGTTCAAGTCTGTAATAACATTACTCCAGAAATCTTTAGAGCATCTTGCACTCGGGAACTGAAGTGTTGAAGTATTTTTGACAAAAATTTAAACATTTTTATTTAACTATTTCTTATTTTTAGCTTTTTAATATTAAAATTTATTGAAACATAAACTATATGGCATCAATCTATTATTATTAAAGAGGTAGCCATGAATATGCATAAAGAAAAAACTGAGGGTGGTATTTCAGAAAAAAAAGTTGAGGGTCGTTCGTAAGGGATAGAATTATGAGGAAAGATTTTAGAAGTACATCTTTAACGGCTTCAAAGTGTACATTATTCAGATTTATTTTCAGAGTTTTATGTCATTAAAGAAACAAGAGATGAGTAAAACATCTGAGATTCCCAGTATAGTAGTTCTTCTGTCGTTTAATCTGCAAATAATATAAATCCATATTACGTTCATACACAAAATCTGACTACAACGTTGCCAAATATACACTTGAAATTCCCCTAGATTTCGTGTCGTTTAGTTATGTTTTTTTCTACCAAATTTAAAAGTTGGTGACTTAATACACTCGACCGCCGACATATTTGATATTCTAAGTAAATAAATGATATATTAATCTCATTAGACCATATAGTGTTTCAGTTTGTAGAAACTGCAAAGAATAATATTTACTTAATTTCCATCTTGTTTACACTAAATACAATGAGACCGTTAATCTAAAAATTGCGTATAGTTATTCATAATACGTTTCTTACTCCGAAGATGTATGAAGGTTAATATTTTAATTAATTTTACTTTCTCACTATAAATTCGTCTAAGCAGGGCCAAAGAATTCGAATATCTGTTCATGGGGACGAAGGGTACAAAATACATCGCTTAAAAGAAAACAAAAAATTATATTTAAAGAATCGCCGATGACAGTACATTCGTGTCCTCCTTTTCCTTGAGTTCCAGAACAGAAGCTGCCGATACACATCTTTGCAGACAGTAAGAAGTTTTACATCTTAATAAAGACTTGGAAGAAATTTTAGCTTGGGGTGACAGTATCCAAGTAGAGTTTAATGCTAAGAAAATCCAGACAACCGTTTCTTCTATAAAGGATAACATTGTGGACGCTCGATTCTATTGGCTTCATCAATAAATTTGAGAAGCCACTTTAGCTGTTTCCATATTAACCAACGATATAAACCTTACTCTTTAGAAATTTATAACAAAATCTACTTTCATAAGTGGGAATGAAATTTTATTGCAACTATACTTTTTATTAAGTAGCGAAAGTACTTATTGACCTTACAATGCCCGTTTGTCTGTCACAGCGAAAACTCGAGAACGATTTCGAATTTTGGAACTCTGTTTTCGTCAATCGATAGCTAGTCACCTTAACTTGTCCATTTTCAGTCACCTAAGTCAACACAACTTCCCGTCTGTCCGTAGCTGAAATACTTTGATACTATTAGCTTGCTGGTTTTATTTACTATAAAATTCTTGAATTTTATTTCCATTGCTTTAGTTAATGCCCTTTTAATCAAATAATATTTATTAGTACATTTTATCCTCGTTTATGATGTATTTATTCTTAAAATTAGCGAAAAGGGTTTTATATTCATACCATGCCATCTGTAACTTTTCATGCCGAAATATTTTCTAAACTTATTCGGTATTTTCCTTAAATATTTTCTATGATTTCCTTCGTTTGACTAAAGACCAATCACGAAATAAATATAAAATCAGTGAAAAAAAATGTTTCTACTACCGTGTGTAAATTACTATAATAGTGCGTAACATGAAATACTAGTGCGCAATTAAAGTATTTTACGTACTAGTGCGTAAAGTAGATTGTTTATTTTTTACTTAATACCTACATATTTTTTGGTAGTAGAAAAAATATTGTATGCAATTAGTGTGTAAAGTGTTTTTCCTACGACTGCTTAGAAAAAATACAAACACGCACTGTCAACTTGCCTCGAAAAACGTTAATTTCAAACAGCGTGTGTAAACGTTTACGCACGCAGTGTGCAAAGTAAAATGACAGTTCAACTACTCATAATAACATAACATATATCAATGAATTGAGATGAAATCTAGCATGCAGACACTGTCACTACTGACAGTTCTCATTTCTCATTAAAATAAATTCAAATTTATTGCAAATTTAGAAAATAAAGTGGCAGCCGTATGAAAAGTATAGTGTGTAACTCGTGTGAAAAAGCACTTTTCACACTTTGTGACTTGTGGCACTCGCCTTTCAGGCTCGTGCCACAAACCGTCACATGCGTGTGAAAAGTGCTGTTATCACTTTACACACTTGTTACATAAATAACTATTTGGGTCGATTTTTTTCCTATAAATGTCTAAATGATACCATAATTCTGTTAATAAATACACCCGTTTTTACAGCAGTACTACAACGTTGCGCTCACTGCGTAGAGCCCTATTTTCTTGAAACTTTTATGGTTTTGAGATATTTTCAGAAAAAAACTACACCCGTTTTTTTAATCTTTATTTGTTTATAACGTTTGCAATTGTTTATATGCGGGTTTGAAACTTCCGCACATTATTTTTTCTAGATATGGGTATGTGAGAATAAATTAGCCTAAATATCTGTTTGTTTTTAATACATTTAACTGACTTTGTACACTTCATGATTTCTGATGAACCAAAGCTTCAAGCTTGTTATATTTACAGTTCAGTGTATTTAAATCGTTTGTTGTATTTAATTTTGACATTGTAATTATAACGTAAAATGTGCAATGTTTAGGAAAACGTTTCCAAGTTGTTAGTTATTGTGGAAATAATTGACACATATCTACTTTTAGAATCTTTTAACTTTGTTCTCGAAAATAATCCCTTTTCACTACTGCGATTTAAAAACATGTCATATTAACGGTTGGTAATTGTTTTTAAAATAGTAAAATGCACTTTAAAGTCAGACACAAAAACGCTAAAATGTTTACAAATACTCATAGTCTTTACATAAAGAAAAATATCTTATCTCAAAAATGCACTTTATTGAAGCGTAAGTGCATTTCAAATTCTACAGAGCAGGATTTAAAAACAAAATTTCAGAAAATTAATAATGGTCCAATATTAAATTGTTAAGTTTCAGTGTAATATTATAAAATAAGAGAAATCATATATTTCTGGTAAAAATAAATTGTCTCTTTTATTATTAGAAACAATTGCATATCTTTGTATTTTACAGATTGAACAACTTTTTAATAATAATAGTAGTTTCTCCTTGCTAAATAGCCAAAGAAACGAGTAAGTTAATATCAAAAGTGGACATGAGATGACTTGAAGGACTACGCAATTTTTAAATAACTGCGAAACTTGTTTTAAAATGAATATACAACTGATTTTAATTCTGAAGAGGTTTTATATGCTCATTTATAAACATTTTTGTATTAAATTTACAACAGGTTACAGATTTTGATCAAAATGACATGAACAAACAAATATACCAGGAAATGAGGCCCTTACTCAAACAATAAAAATAATTTATTCTCTTTTTATTTATTTTGCAGGGCTTGGATCTTCTCGAGAAAACTTGCTCATTTTTCTCTGAACGGTTTTCGACAGCAAAAACCAGAAATTATTGTGAACCAGTGTTGTAAAATAAATGTATTGAATTTGTCGAAGTAAATAAGAAACAAGAATTAGTTTTTAAGGAAACCAATGGCAGAAAAAATTGGTAATATTGTAAGCTTGTGGCAGAAAAACCGTAGTGAAACACTCTTTTAAATATTAAGATAGGTAATATATCTTTTTAATGTATATTTAAGCATCACCTACAGCGTGTCTTAACTCGTTTAATTGTAAGTTTTAGTTTTTATTTCACTATACGAGGGTTGTTCAATAATTATTTTACTATATACGAGGATAAAGTAATAGATATTTTTATTGGAAGGAGATTATCCGCATTTTAAAAAAATATATTACAATCATATTTTAATTCATCAACAGACTGAAATAAAAGTAATTTGTGTATAAACTCTTTTTATTCTCTTAGATTTAAAAAATGAAATGAAATCTTACATAATTAAGGCTAATAACCATGAATTTAATATTATCACTGCCGATTTAACATTCAAAAAATGTACAAAAATATTTTAAATTTCTGATAGATGTACTTTTTAATGAGACAATATAAGTCGAACAACCCTCGTAACAATAAAAAAAATCTTGCTTATTTTTGTTATCACTATTGTTTAGTTCCCTATTTGGATGTTAGAGTTAGAAGCTTGTAAGTAAAATGAAATATAAAGTATCTATTTCGTATAGTGTCAGAATAAAGATTTAAAAAAATAATTTTTGACGTAAGCAATTATATATTTGTAAGTTTTAAATTTATTTGAGAAACGCTTATGTATGAAACTAATAGTTTAATAACTGCCCATTTTAGGATAAAAAAAATAATAATTTTAAGTCACTTATTGAAAGTACAATATAATAAATAAAAATAAATTAATCGTTATGACGAAAAGGTGTTTTATTTCTTTAAATGACTCTAACCTGTACCTTTTTCTTATTACGTATGAAAGTTGTAACGCTCTTTGGTCGTTACGGGTCACTTTGGCGCTTTATAGTGTGAAGGCCACTTGCTCGGGCAGCTTCAGTGGAGAAAGAAATACTCCAAGGGTCATTATGGTATCGACCAAATCCACTGGCGGCCGGTAGGGTAGACTTTACTTGCCCCACTAGGTTGAGTTTCGGAGGATCTACTGCTATGATGTTAACGTATGTGGACAGAAATATGAACTTCGTTAATAAAAGTAGTTCCTAGTTTAAATGTTGATAAACAGGGCTGATCTTGGCCCATTTTTTAACCTGTAAAAATTTTCACTAGGTGCGTTAAGAACCACCATACCAAAATAATTCTTGAAGAGCAAAAAATATTAAACAGAATTTTAGCCCTACCCTTACAAAGCCGACTCTGCTTACTTTAAATTATTATAAGAGAAATAGATATACATTGACAGATACCTTTTTGAAGTGAAACTTTATGCGATATTACACTAGATCACACGCCGGAGCTAACAAAATCTGTTATAGATTATCCAACAACTAAAACGACACCTCCAGCGTCCCCACTTCTCTAATTTTCCCTTTGTTGGTTCGTTCCCCACTTGTCAAATTTTTAACCAAGCGGTCGGTATAGTAGTTGGACAAAGTTTAACCGCAAAAGTTTACGAAGATGAGACGCCACTATAAAAAAAACCGTAAATAAAAGAAGATGCAGCAACCCGGATATAACGGTAGAGGGGAGCAAATAATAGAATCTGGCATCAAGATGCCTATACCCAAATGAAAAAAAGCAATGCAGTAAGCCCCCAGGAGGTGGTTGAGGATGTCTTAAAGACCCTATATACGCAGATGGTGCATCCTAGATGGCGCGCAACTGGAAGTGGCCAAACCCCCCAGGTTCTCTGGACCATAGGATCACAAAAATGTCAAATGAAAAGATAAAATAAATTAAAAATTGCACTAGAACAAGTCGTTCGACCCGCGAAAAGGTAAACACTTCAAATTGGCGCGATCGGTCGAGGGTAGCTCCTGGTAGCCAAAAATGCTATTTGCTGCATTGTAATGGTGCACGCCATAAGAGAGAGGGCAAAAAAATGGCGGCGAAAATTTTCTAACTTTTGCTCGTCGGCGTCGCTAGAAAATGAAGGATTTAAAATTTGGCCATTTTTGTACCCATATCTCCATAAGTGGCTTGTAAACTAACAAAATTCTCTTTTGCTGCATGATCGTGACGAAAAAAGGCAATGGTCGAGGCAAGAGTGGTAAAATGGTGGCAAATAAAGGGAGGGCGCTCTTTCATGCAGCAAAAGAGATTTTTGTTAGTTTATAAGCCACACAATGAGATATGGGTACAAAAATGGCCAAAATGGCTGGCTGCATTGCTTTTTCCATGGAAAGGCCGAAAAAAATTCAAATGACATTTTCCCTAACTACCGTTCCACTTGGGTATAGGTATCTTGATGCCAAATGAAGTGGAAAATTTAGTGACTTTGTGAAAAATTATTAAAAAAGAAACAAATTTAATCAACAGAAGTAAAAGTAAGATTGCCCTCTTTTTATAAGTTATTATGTAACTTTTTTAAGATAAATAAATGCACTTTTTCTAAACTAAGTTTTTTTTTATAAAGTAGTTTTCTTAAAATTTATATTCGACGTTTCGTATTTGGAGGACCATCCTCAATTAGAATTTTTAAAATACGGAGCTGGATTTTTTAACATTCTTTGATACCTTACTTCCATCTCACTCCAAAACCCTGATTATGTTTAGTCGTAATTTCAGTGTTCGAAGAACTTTATTAAAGTTCGTTACTAAATGCTATAAGTATGTCTGTATCCAATGGAATTTTAAAATTCTCTTTTGAAGCATAAAAAATTATAATTAATTATATTATGATATTTATATACTTTATGAATGTTGGACCATTTCAAGTTCTACTTTATGAAGTTAAAAATTTAGTGACCTTGTAGAAACTAAAACAGATTAAAATGTTGATCGTGTGTAAAGGGTTTTATGGTGCTCTCGAAGTAGACACTATATGGGACGCCACTTGGTTTGGGGTTGGTAGGTTGATTAGGCGGTCGGATGGGTTGCTATAACCAAGTTTTCGCAGCAAGATTCAGGATTGTCTACTTATTTTTGAAAATCTAAAATTTCAACTGTCTCAGTCCATTTCTCGCACGTAGCAGCATCAAGGCTATGGATCAGTTCATCTACAATTTCCTGCTCTCCATCTTCACAAAATTCTTCATATAGCTTTTTTACTCTCTCCAGACCATCTTGGAATATACTTTCGATATCCTCTAGAAATTGCTGCTTTTCCTGCAGTCGTTATTGCCCCCGTCAATCTTGCGTAGTTTATGCTCTTTGGTGGAATCCAGCCTAAGCATTTGTCAAGGTTATTAGAAAAAGCAGCCCAATTAGATTTACTGAAGTTCTATCTCGGGCGTAGAAACGAACTTATAAGTGGGATGCTAGTGCAGATTTTAATCAGAACGTGGCGATGTTAGCTGTGAGGGAAGTCGGGCATGACCCTTCTTGATGCTGGTAGAGGTTGGCCTTTATTGTCAGTGGTAACAAAAAGGTTGAGAAATGATGAAAGAGAAGAACAAATCAAACCTAAATTTAAATAAAACAGATGGGGTAATATGTCTAGAAGATAGAGATATTGAATGAAAGAAGAATGACGAACGTACTACAATGTTGAAAATCAATAGGAGCGAAAAGGACGGACAAGTCAAGAGGTCAGAATGATCATGCGTTAATATAGCATAATCCAATGCTTTTATCTTTTCACGAACTAGCTGATATTTAATATCATAACCGAAATCAACCAATATTTGAGATGGATAAATAAATTACAAAGAATTAAAGTAAGTAAAAAAACTAGCAAATAAAAAAAGAAGAGAGATAAATTTAAATGGCGGAATCATGCGATATTATAATGAGTAATCATAAATGTGAATATGATGTCCTGGGTCTTTATGGCATATATATATAGAAGAGCTATTAAATAAATATCCTTTAAAAACAAAAAAAAGTCTTCAAGAACAAAAATATTATAGCATATTGGCGCACAAAGTCTACCGTTGGACCAGCTGTACTTATATTAAATTACTAATACAAAAATTTTAACTTAAACGTGAATTGTATATTATTATCGGTAACAATATTTTTGTTTTTGACGGAAACAAATCATATATAGTAGAAGTTAATTTGGAAAAATTCTTTATTTCAGTTAGGCTTTATTTAAGAAATCATATTGAAAACATTCCAGGAATTATAAATAATAATAAGGGATTCAGTAAATGAAGAAGAAACGAAAGAAAATGAAGCTATAAGGTAGAGTGAAGAAATAAAACACGCATTTGGATAAAGAAACCAAATTCTGTAAAGCTAAATAATAAAAGAATTTGACAATAAAAAAGAAGTCACGTTAAATGAAAGGGTCACTTGTGTTTCGTCAAGGGAAGAGATTGTTTGAAGTTATTTTATTGAAAAAAATTGCGTTTTAAATAATTTTTCATTGTACTCATTCAGATTTTATGTCTATTGAATTGAAAAAACCCAAATTTAGAGATTAATAATTTTTTTATTTGCCTGAGAGGTTAATTAATTAACATTTTTCATACTTTCTGTCATTTGAATATGTGTCCATGTATACTGCGATATTTAGAATAGTTTTATTCCAAAATAATATTACTTGTAGATAACATATATTGGTTTCTTGGAAGAAAAGCAGTAATTAGTTTATTTATGAAAAAAATTTATTAACAGTATTATCTAAGGTTACAAACTGAAATTAAATACTTAAATAATAAAATTCTGGATATCTCCAATAATTTCGATATAGATAAGTACAATATTTATATGTTAAACGTTTACATCAATGTTTCGGAAAATGTTTAAACATCATCAACGGGTGTATCGGGTATATTGATTGTCGCTCTATTTTCTTTCATCAAATATTGAAAAGCTGCATACGTTGTAAACCATATAAAACATACGAAAGCTAAAATAAATATTTATTTTCAGACATTTGTGTTTACCAGATTTGAAATGAGACTACAATACCCCTGACCCCTAAGTCTTAGTAGTGCATGTAAAACAGATGAGACAGACAATTTGCATCTATGGAGAATGTCTTCAATAACTTCACCAATAAAATCAAATGTCGCAATATTGTAATAAAGAACAGCAATTCATTTTAAAATTATTTGATTATTTCCAATCGGAAAAAGATGGCGGAAAGACTCTTTTGCCCTTGAGTGCAGTTTTAACATAGATGTGTATTCATTCTGCACTTTGTTATTGCTATAATATGAATTACAACCACATTATCCCATCGAATAAGGTTGTAATAACATGAGTTACAACTTACAAGATGGATTAAAAAATCTGACATATCTGGTTCATGTCAAGAAATCATCCTGTATATAACGTTTTCTCATTTGATTGAAAGAAAATCATGTGTAGGTTATTTTAATCGGACTAAAATGAACAAGGCCAAGGAATGTTTATTTATAAATTAAGAAATAAAATAAATAGCAATACAAAAAACAAAACAATTTTTGACAATACGTAACAAAGTATAAACCAATGTAATGAACACTACGATTTCAAAAGATGTTCAAAATGATTTCACAGGGTGAATTTTAGACATTAGATTTTTAAATCAGGCCCTATAAATTTATTCAAATTCTGATCTGTACTATACTGGAGTTGTTTGTTTTAAAGATTTCTTTATAATTACTATACGTTATTATACAGTAAGATATTTCATGTTTGCCAATTTTTAATTTGACTTTATAATGAATCTTTAATTGAAAATGTAAAGCAAGTGTGACAAAAATTTCGAACACTCTGATTTTAGATTTTAGAGAAATCATATACAGGATGAAGTATTGGATATGAAGCAGTCCCACAAAATTTCGCAAAGCTGGCCCTGGATTTTTTTATTCTAAATATTTCAATTGGTTGCTAGAGACCAACATAAACTTTTATCAAAAAATGAAACAAATCGACTTAATCATTAAAAATATAAGACCAAACAGAAAAGAAAAAGGCATTTTTTATATTGATCATTTGATAATCCCCTAAGGTCTTTCTCTTTTTATAACAGAACTTACCAAAAACAACAAATATAATCAAGTACGTATAATCATGGCTAGTATGACTTTCTATATGCATGGTTGCTGCAAAAAGACTCATAAATATCAGTAAGGCATACAGGAATGCATATTTTTGATCTCTCTGAAAACAAAAATAAATATAAGAATATTATTGTTCTAAAATTTATCAGTATCTAAGATATTATTTTTCTTTTCTTTCTTTCTATTACTTTAAAGTTAAACATTATCATATATGTCACTCCTATTTATCAACAAAATTATAAATGACTTACCTTAAGGACCGCTACTAATAGCAATACGCTTAGAACTAGGTTGCAAGCTGCAAATACCATGGATAGTTTGAAAAATCCGGCCTGAACTTCTTGATCGTCTGAATGTTTTAATTTTAAGCTACATATCACTACGCCTATAATACCAAAAATCTGAAAAAATAAGCCATAAATTGAATTCTTAGCATATTTAAGAAAATTATGAATGAGTATTATTAAATGAATAACTGTGTAAATTAGTGTATGTAAACCAATATTACAGATTTGTAAGTTTAAAGACCCATTTTATATCTATTATTTGTAATATACTAACTTTTAAAGTAAGAAAAATAAATTTATTATATGTAAGAGTGCATCGAAATCAAGTTAGAATTCAATTTAGTAAATAAAATTAAATAGATTGTGATAAAATATAAAAACAGTGATTCAAAAATCCAAGTCTTCATTTTAAAAATGAAAGCTGAAGGTAGATGCCCAAAATACGAAACGTTGTATTAAAATTTCTAATATCTAAGAATACATTATCATCAAAATTTCAGTTCGATTAGATGAAGGTAAATGTGTTAACGATTCATAATTTAAAAAAAAACACTGAAAATGGTTTTTTGCCAACGAAACGTCATTATAATTAAATTTAGCAATCAAACTTGGATATATTAATGAAATCATTTTGTATGATTTATAGAATTTTATTTATAATTATTATTATTATAAATAAGTGTTGTATAATTAGATACGAATGAGAGACGAAAAGTCATAATTTTAGTAATATTTGTCAAAAGAGAAGGAATTATTGAATGTATGGTAAAAAAGGCTAAATTTAGATATTTTTACATATCCAATATAAAAAAAATAAAATATGATAAACAATTAAAGTTTATATAAAATTTATTTAAATATTATAAAAAAATTGGTATTATATGGAATAATGGTTAAGAAGAGCAACAACAATTAAAAATATAATAGAAAAATTCAGAAGAAGTTATAGGAGGTCGTATTCAAAATTAACGTCAACAAAGTTAGATAAGAACAAGAAGAAGAGGAAATTAGCAGAGCACTAAATTTTATTAATTACTTATATTAGTTTTTTTTTAAATTTTATGATTTTTTATTTAGAATGGAGCCTACCTCCCATTGAGACAAAATCAAAATTGTATATTATGATAAAAGGGTAGATCATTATTATCATTAGAAACAAACTTCATCTCATTTTTTGGGGTGGGTTCTAAACTAAATAAAAAAATAATAAAATTTTAGAAACATTATAAATCCTTAATAAATATTTGTTCTGTTAATTTCCTCTTCTTCCTCCTCCCCAAAATATATTTCTTCTTAAACAATTTCTTTTCTATATCGTATTATTTTTTATTTATTTTAAATAAAAATTTTTAACTAAATGTTTGTTTTATTTCTCTTTCAGTATATAAATTCATGCAAGTTCAGCCTTTTTGTTATTTTACATTCAAAAATTATTATAACTTTTTGTATCTAATTAATTCTACCTTCTTTTTTTTCATCAAAAACAAAAAAAATCGTTACTTGATCGTTAAATCTTATCTAAAATCTTTAATACTTAATGATTTTTAATTTTCATAGTTAAATTTTAAATTATTTTCTAAATATAAACAAATTTTATTTAAATTAAAAATAGTTAATTATACAAAAAAATTTTACTTGTATTGGTACTCAATTACTTTAAATTAACTATAAAAAACTTTAGAATATAATATTTAGAATACAACACTATTATCTAATAATAATAATAATAAATTAATTTCTATAAATAATACTAACTGATTTCATTATAATAAATAGTGATCAGATATCAAAATAGTCTTCATTTGAAAAATGCAAGCTGAGGGAGGCTCTCCAAATACGAAACGTCGTATTAAAATTTAAAAAACGATATATTTAGATTTGATGACATTAAGTGTATTAACTTTTGTCCACGAGAGAAAAACTAGTGGGCCAAAAAACAAAAAACTTTGCCAAAACCTCAAAGTGTATTACAGAATGCTCAAAAATGTAAGTCTTAAATTTTTTGTGGTGGCTGATGTTGAATCTGATTTGATTAATTATAATAAAACAGGATGATAAACTTACAAGTTCACATTTTATTTTTTGCACCTCAGAGATTAAAACATGCATTTTACTCCCTCATTTTAGGGACTTAAGTGCCACTTTTACTCCCTTAGGATTAAAATATTTTTAGCTCCATTCCGAGGATTTAAATTTTCAGTCCCTCGAATAACAAAACCAATAGAAACTCGGTTGTAATATAAAAAGACCTCGTTTATCTTTTTTAATCTTCTTATTCTTCAATAACTTTTCATAACCATTACATAGTCGATTAATCGATTAAGGTATCGTTATGAAATAATATGGAGTGTTTCTTTTCACATAATTATCTTATGAATTTCAAAGTTTTAGTCCCTGAGGTGCAAAAAATAGCGTATGTACCACGTGACTAAAGTTCTACTTTTAATCTCGCTCCGCTTGGGCAACAATCTTCACTCTCGGGATTAAAAGTAGCACTTTCGTTCCTTGGTATATAATATACTATTACGACCTTGTGAATTTCATATAAAAAGTTATGGATACAGGATGTTGACTTAAAGAGATAAAAAATATCCTGTATATTTTTATATAATAAAATTGATACTTACGAAATTAAAAAACATTACAACGAACCAAAATAGTCGAATCCATGTATTTTTCTCCATGATTTCTATTTTTTACTAAAAATAAGTATGACTATGGTAAAGAATCAAAAACAATAAATATAGATTTACTTAAGCCTAAATGTATTTTAAAAACATTAAACCGTTTTCATGTATAAACAAATAATCGTTCTAGGCTCTGTTATTAAATATTAAAAATTACATTATTTATCCACTAGAATTGACTTTTATTATTTCGGTACCATATTTAAAAAATATAACGTCTGCTACGTATTTTTAATATTAAAATCAACATAACATATTTGTCTTTAATATTTGTACATAAAGAATAAAATCAATTTAAAATACACCAATATTTAATTACATTGAAATACATCATGCAGTAATTTTTTTGACAATCTAAGTAAATCTAATAATAAATGTTTAATCCCTTACCACACTTGTATAAAAAAACATTTTGTTTTATCACTAGAATAAAAAAAATCACAAAATACACCAAGTTTACCGCATTTTTTAACTAGGAGTAATTTTTCGTATTCGATGCATCACATTACGGACGTTCAGATTAAAGGCCGTAAGGATGCGACATCGCGGCGCCTCTCGTCTAGAATCGACGCTATGGGATGCTGAAATTCTGAACTTCGGACATTTTTTACAAATAATATTGTCGAAAATAACTACCTAGTTATTTAAATAAAACAGTTACAAACACAAAAAATTAAATAAATAACACGATACGTTAAAATAAAATTACCATCATTAAATTACGAAATATTGTACAATAATATTATTTTCTTTTCAGGTCCGCACAAAATCCATTTAAAATAATTTTGTAATAGATTTTGGATTGGATTCAGTAAACGAATAACAATATATATTTAACTTTTAATTGGAACACTTATGTTTTGTATAGAGTAAACTTTCTGGTAATGTTTTGTAAAATGGTTAACTAAGTTCTCCTGATTGCAGAGGACAGAGGGTCACTCTTTGGACCTTCTTTTACAATCTTATCGTAAATATTAAATTTCGGAAATTTTGGAGAATATGCTAAAATTCCATTGTTGTTTTGATATAGAATTACTTTAAATATTTGCTAAAGAATATTGTCTTCGACGTTTAATTGATATAAATAAATCAAAACAACATAAAGAGCGTTTTTCCTTGGAGTAGATACATTACAATTTGAAAAAAAGTAGCACCATCAATAAATGTTAAATGTATTGTTATAACATGAAAAAAATATGAGCATTGTTTCAGAATTTTGGCGCCGATTAATTATTGTAGATGAAACTTGTATTTTTTTATGGATACGGCAAACGCACAATAGGAAATCCTTTAAGCCGCTTCATTAGGTATATTCCAGAAACAAAAATACAATGAAAATATTGGACTACGAAGGGGACAAATGCTGTTCATTCAGCTGGAAAAGTGATGACTGTTTTTGGGATAGAGATCTTAATCGATTATCTTCAAAAAGGACGAGCCATTACAGGATTATATTTGACATTACAGAAGCATACTTGACAAGCTGAAGGCAGAAATTGCGGAAAACAGCCATAGTTGCAGAAAAAAATTGTTTTACTAAGACAATGCGTCATCTCACACCACAGCGATTTCCATGGCACGTATTATAATTTAAACTGCTTGACCGCCCTCCTTACTCACCAGATCTAGCCCCAAGCGATATTTTTTTTGTTCCATAAACCAAAAGTTGCATTCGAAGGATAGTGATTTTCGTCGACCATCACCTTTGTAAAGAACTATCTTGTAGAGAAAGTACTATTTCAACGAGTTAAAGGAATGGGAGTATCACTGAGAGAAGACTATGTAGAAAAATAAAAATAAATTTCGAAGAATTTTTAACTTACCATATTTTATATTTAAAAAGAATTATCGATCATTTATTTAAAAATTTTAACTTTGAAATTCCGTCCCCTTTTTGTCCCTCTTATCCCTTATGTATACCTTCAGGTCTCCGTTAAAGTTTAGATGGCACGATGCATGTGCCCTTCATGAATCAAGAAACAAAGTTTTTTCCACTATGGTTCCATACCTGAAAGAACCTTTAATCTCTTTTAGACAACATTAATTTACTTAAAAAAAAAAAAAAATTTCGTTCGTCAAAATTTCATGTACCCACTCTCCCATCCCCAACCCCTCTTCCTTAAATAATATGTAAATAATATAATAATATACTCGCCCTACATTTCACCCCCTTACGAGTGAACCCCAGAAAGTCAATGGCTTGTGCGGGGAAGGGACGGCTATTATTATTATTTGCCGTGGCGCTCCGGGGCGACTTACTGAAAATTGATGGCGCCATTTGGCTATAGGAGTAGGAAAACCCGGAAAACCTCACCACCATCAGATGTTTAAACGTTGTTTATTTAATTATAATTCTTTTTAAATACAAAATATGGTAAGTTAAAAATTCTTAGATTGAATTGTATAAATATTGTTTTTGTTACAAACCGGGTAATTTGTTTCTAGGCCTGATGATGGCTCATAAGCCGAAACTAGTTGCCTCCTAAACTACTGTTTAATTATATTTTGGCACATGTCTTGGAGTTTTATTCCTACTGAATAATTTGACCACATTTGAGATATGGATGACCTCTTAGAATTAAAAATAAATTTGATGAAAACATTTGTTGTTATGTTAGGTCAAAAACTTTTCTGACCAACTTCGTATACCATCAATTCCTTTCCATAGCCACTGATAGCTGAGATTATTGACAGGTTAAGTTTGAAAATTTTAATATTGGGTGAAGTGAAGTTGTTCTTTTTTAAACATTTGCCTTCTTTTACAATAAACGTAGTAGTAGGTCGTGAAGTGGATTAAAAAAAGTTCGTTGATTAATAGGTGAATTAAATAAAGAACAAATAGATAAAAATACTGATGAGTCTGTATCTTAAGTAATTTTTGTATCTTCAAGTTAGGCGAAAAAACGCCGATTTGCCGAATTTACAAATAATAAATTTTCGAAGAAAATATTATTAAGTATTATAGTTATAAAACATTGAGTTCCCTACATTTATATTTAACTTTTTTTCGAATCGTCCATATTTTCGCCCTACCGGTCGAAAAGTGCACATGTAGGATTTTTACTTTTTTCAAGTTTTGAGAACAAACAGTGCACTTTAATGTGAAATGTTTTATTGCAAATTTAAACAGCATCAAATTCCGTATAACATTTGTGTCAAACTTTTTCCAGAATTCCCCTCTAGCGGCGAATCTACGGAGAATTGGTATATTATTGAGTGTTAATAAAAATGGAAAAAAGACACCGCAGCACAAAAACTTCCCAGAAACAACTCTACAACTTTCCACTTACATTTTGCACTAAAATGCATTGTTTGTTATAAAAAACTGGAAAGTCTGGAAAACCTAGATGCACATTTTTCGGTGCCCTCTAGCGGCAAAACTATTAGTAATTCTGGAACAAGTTTAAGACAAAAGTTGTTGGAAATTCTGTTTTCTAATCCCCTCTATTTTATATTAATTATTAGAACAAAGAATATAGGTGATATCGGAATAAATAAAAGTTTATTTTCTGTAGCCGTTTCCTTCCTCGATTTTTCAAATTTTTATCAATATTTTAACCCCTTCAGGTGGAGTTACTATATCAAGTGTTATATCAAATGAAAGGTCATTATTTGCAAATTTCAAAACAATTTTTTTTTATAATCTTATTTCTTTTATAATTTTAAATGACCTACTTTTATACTTATGGCGAAGTTTTCTGGTCGAAGTAATTAATTCATACCGATAGATATTTATCTACATTTTACAGGAAGAATAAAATTAGGTATACAAATTTAATAATTTTTGTGAAAATAAAAAATCTGAAATAATTCATACTGATAGGCAATCATCTACATTTTACACAAATAATAAAATTTAAGTTTCAGTTTTATCAAAAACTGAAGTACATGTTTGTTTATTTATCAATGGAAAATACACACCAATTTTTAAGCGCATATTTTAATGCTCTTTGGGAACGCTGATAATGTAAATGGTTGCGTCACCCCTAAAATCGACAAAAACCACTTTTTTTTTGGGTTTTTTTCGCAACAATTTTTATAAATAATGCTCTGTAATGTGCTAATTGTGATGAAAATTAGCAAATTTAGTACGCCCATAAAAACTCAGCACAAAGTTTATGTTAAGGGGTGACACTTATTGTTATGGCCGAAACGGTCCTGACCATATAACCAAGGCAGACGACGAACAGACCATCATCAGGTCTTATATAGGTCTGATTATGGTCGCTATAGACCGAAACATGTCGCCATTATGACGTTTATGTCTTTTATTAAAGTAATTTTGTGGTATGACTTCCAGTTGTTTTATTTATATTTTTTATGTAAGTTCAAAGGAATGGAGTCGAAATATTAACAAAAATTGTTTTCATCCCTTCGGGGGTGAAAACTTCCCCTTAATCGCATTAAAATCCGATTAACGCTTAGACATTAACTTGAGATAAATAATTTATAATTTAATTCCGATTTCTAATTAAATTACTTGGAGCCAAATAATAAAAAATATTTGCACACACTCAGGGGGGGAGAGAGCCACCCCTAGATATATGCAAAATCGGAAAATAAAAAAAAATTAAATCATAGCTAAGAACACTCTTGATCAATTAACCTTTCAAGTAAAAACAATCAAAACTGATTCATCCGTCTAGGAGCTACGATACCACAGACAGATACACGTGTTAAACTTTATAAACCTTCTGTTTGCGTCTGGGGTAAATAATACAAAAAAATCCCGAAACAGGTTTTAGCTCATTTCTTTAGGAGAATATACGTATCAATTTTCAAGCGCCTATCATTTATAATTTTCGAGATATTCAATTTTCGCTGCTGACCTTTGACCCCAATTTTGAAACACTTAAAGTGCTCCTTTACACTACTAAGAAAGCTACCCTGGAAATTTCACGCCTCTATCACCTCTGGTTTAGGCTGTGCGTTGATTGTCAGTCAGTCAGTCAGTCAGTCAGCGACACAACAATTTTATACATATATAGATTAGCATTATTATACAAAATTAAAAATATATTTATTGGGATATACTGTATATATTTTTAATAAATGACATAATTTTTGATATGCATGCAGCTACTTGTTAGAATTAAATTATACGTTTCAATGACTAACTTTGAACAAAAATTTAAAACATAATCGTAAAAAGCGAAGAAATATCTATACATACAACAAATTTGTACATAAATCTTTCATGCGCGAATTAGCATCGCACTAGATCGGTTTTTGTTACTTTATCTATAAAAACTTTTCCTAATCATTATTTACTTTAAAATACGCTAGACATTTCTAAAACTATCAAAATATTTCGTGTAAATTACTTACCCTTGATCTTGTAGATTTATTGTTCACTTTTAACGTCTAACTAACACTCGATAATTGCACTACCGTTTGCTTTTTTTCTCAAGCATTCACGTACGCGCGCATTACGTTGAATTTTCCATCGCGTTTTGCTTTTCAAGCAACATAATTCGCGTTTTCTAAGTTTTCAAAGTCTAATTATACCGGTATAATTAATGATTAAAGCGTCTAGATTTTTGTTTGAAAATAAGAATGACATTTGACGTTTGACATTTCTAGAACGTGAAGCAGTTTTTCGTGACCGACTTTGCTAAGTCTGGTTATCTAAACGAAGCGTGTAATAATAGGGCGAATCTGCCATTTACAAGAAACATTGCGTTCCACCAAGCGAAAGCGAAATTCTCCTTCCTAATAACTGTATATTTTGATTAAGATGACATAAAAAACATCATACAGTGCCGGAGATAATTTTAAAAATAATAAATTACTAATCTTTTATAAAAATCTAAACTGTGGCGGATGAAACTGTCGAAATCGAAACTATATTCAAATTTGGTAAGTGAATGTTTTTGAGGTTGAAGGTTATCAATTTTTTATCAAAATTAATCAATTCAAAATGGCGGCTCCAACGTCTAATGTGCGATTATGTTTAAAAAATTAAAAAATGCAGTTAAAGGGGGGAGCAATGGAGAAGAGTATAAATAAATAAATTTTAAATAAGTAGGTACTACAAAGAAAGAAAATAATACAATTGAGTGGAAATTCAAAACAAAAAAACGCTCGGGATATGGCGACATCCCAAAAACGAATGGGGGGAAGACCTTGAATGGGACATGTATTAACAGAAATAGAGAATAAACTTAGAACAGTTTTACAGAGAAGACAATACATGACAAACTGACAAAGCACACACAAAGCGACATGACAAACAGACGATGTAAAAGGGATCGAGGCTTCGGTCGTCCCTAAGACAAAAAATTCAGAGGACAAGCCAGGCATCCACCAATGCCCAATGGGGTGGAATACGGCGCACCCAAGGACTAGAGACGATAATGACGACCAGGGGACTTCGGTCCTTAAATGCAACCCTGCGATATGCTCACAATAGCGGGCATGTCGGGGGGAGAACCTGAGCGAGGAGGCAGGGGACTTGGGGATCATGTGCCGATTAGGTACAATATCCTCTTGGCTCGGGGTCATTAGGTGTGTGTGTATAACAGTTTGTGGTAAACTCTCCGTTTTAGGCGATAATGACGTTCCAGAAGGTGGAATAATTAATGAAAATTTAAGTAAAATACAAATTGTAGCAGAGGTTCCTACAGTAGAAGAATCTGTTAAAGATTATGAAGCAATGGAAGAAACTATTGAAGATAATACTGATCATGCGCATTGACATTTTCTTGCACTTTTTGCATCACTTTCATTTCACTTTTAGCGCATTCGACTCGTACGCTCTTACTCGATGCCAGAGCGCTTTTGGTTCTGCACTGATTTCGTGCAGCATTTCTATAATTCGAAACTTTATCGAGCAAGGGAAACTGGTGCGACCCAGTTGGGCAATGGCAAAGTGCATAATTTTATCGATATTCGACTGATGCAATTGACATTTTTATTTTCTAACCTAATTTTATATCTGTATGTGTTTTTAACGAAATTTATTTAAAATGTCTATTAAACTCTTCCTCACTGTCATCACTAATATCTTCATCTTCACTACTACTGGACAATAATAAAGAGAATGGTAACATATTTTAAAAATTGAAAATAAAACCTAACCTCTAAATTGGCACTGGCTGGCACTGAAAAAAAGTACAGTTCCAAAAAATTCGAACTTTGAACAAGTGCTTCTACCAGTCGGACAACATCACTCTGCCCTTGTGCCGAGCAATTCCAGTCGAATACAATAATTGGTTCAGTTCCGCCAGCCGAACAAATAGAACTTTACTCTAGTCTATTTCGGAACGCACCTCGGAATATTTTCTCTTTCTGTTACGAATGTCAAAGCGCTGTCAAACAATTGTTAACCTTAAAAAAATCAAAATACGGAGTCTTTTGTAATAAAAGTTACACATTTATAACTAAAAAATAATGCCAATTCGAAAAAAGCACTTGACAACGTTTGATTTTAATAGCTGACAAATAGAACTTAACAAGAATTTCCACAAATTTGAGAAATCCATGTCACTGGTATTGGAAAAATCGAATTATGCTAGATATATTATTAACCAACCAAGAAAAACGTTAATTGTGAAATTAAGACGAAAAAATTCAATACATTGCTTAAAAGAGGTTAAAGTTATTATAAAAACAGTAATGGACTTAGAGAGTGCTGGGACCAGCAATGGGTTACCACCAAGAAAAAAATTTAAACATTCAATAGGAAAGAATGTATGTAGAAGAGATTTGGCAAGCTTACCAGTAAGTAAAGTGTTTAAATAAAACTGTTTAATTAAATATACATTTTTCTTTTTCAGAAATCTGTTTTACGGACAATTTTTTCATATCTAGATTTAAAGTCAATACAAAATTGTGCAGTGCTTTGCTCAACCTTCTATAATTTGTCCAAAGATAGTTCTTTATACAAAACTTTGAACTTAAATGTATGTATATTGGAAATTACATTAACAAAATATTAACTGTTATGACTGGTAAATGTTGTTTTTAGCTTTAAAAATTAGTAGAATTTTAATTTTTTAGTACAAGATGTCTGAAGAAGCCCTTGAATATCATATTTCAAAGGTAACACATCCAGGGACGGTTGAAATTGAATATGATTCTGAGTATAGCAAGGATGAAGATCTCACATTTTTTAATAATTCTGTTGTAAGGTAAGTAAAAACTGCTATATTTAATTTTTAGGATCAGTATAATATATTTTTTAGGATATTAAGAAAATGCGGAGAGAACATTTTATCTTTAAAGATTGATTACTGTAAAGATGAAGAAGTATTAACAAATATAGCAGAATGTGTTAATCTAGAAAGTAAGTTATGACTTAAAATATCTTATAAATTTTTAGACTTACATTATATTTTGTAGGACTGCTACTGTATAGTTGTAAAAGCTCTTTTGGCTCTTTACTTTCCTTGTGTACATTAACAAGTATCAAATTTTCATCGTGTCATTTTCCTCAGAAGATTGTTAAAGAAGTAATAAAAAATAATGTGGACTTAAAATATCTTAATTTATGTAAGTAAAGTATTTAATTTAATTTTCTATTTTATTATTAGTAAATAAGATTAATTTCAACATGACTGTGTTAAACTAAAAATCATCAACCCACCAGGAAAATACTAATCAACATAAGTTGTAATTAATTATTCTTTTCTGATCTTAAATATTTATTCAATACAAAATAAAATAGATGTTCTATCAGCTTCTTGAAACCTATAATGTTCCAGATTTTCTAATAATAAATATGAAAAATCTTAAAACCATGTTTACTATTTAATGAAGTTGCCCTGTTTTGTAAAATAAAAATAAAAATTAGCATAACATCTATAAAAAATAGCGTAACATCTTTAAAAATATGAGATGACTAAAATACATTTATAAAACATACCATTAGCTTGTTTTTTATAATGTATAATAAATAATAAGTACAGATCTATCTAAAACACACTTTTATTTGTACATTCCTGATTCTGTTAGGCTTTCTGTCAAAATCATTTCACTCTTTCCTTTTAATTGTCTGGTTTGTTTTTCTCAACTCATACTCATGGTTTTTTCTTTCTCTTGTATTTGATTTTCTTCAGATTTTTTGATCATCGTTATGACTTCTGCTCCATACATCATAATTATACTTATCTGTTTCATGTATTTATCTATTTGTTCTCTAGTATTAGTTTGCAGTTATATAAAGTTAGCACAATAATTATAGCACAATCTATCCGGACCTGTTTCATATTTTTGTGCAAATTATGTGCACTTTTGTGCGCTATTCGCGATTTTTCTGCATTTATGTGCGTTTTATGTGCAAATAATGTGTGAAATCAAAAATGAATTTGGACAAATAGGTCAAAATAATATACTGTGCTATCTTTCATGTAAAGCTAGCAAAACTTTTGTTAATTATTATGGTTTTTTTAAAATTACCATCATCATTTTGTGCGTTTTATGTACAAATTATGTGTGGAATCAAAAATTAATTTGGTCAAATAGTTTTTTTTAATAATAAAATAATGAAAATTTGTCCCTAAAAGAAAATAATGTAAAGACATTCTATCATTAATAGATTATATATTAATATATTTCAATCTAAATTAAAATTTCTTTTTTTTAAGCAAATTCTTTTTTTAACTCAGGATTATAATTTTTTGTCATTTTTTGAACAGTAATATATCTGGCGCCCACTAGTTTATACACAGCATGTTTCAAAAGTCTGGAAACAGCTCTGTGTCTTTCAAAAGTCTGCAAACGCCCCTGAGTGTTTCAAAAGTCGAAACGATCCTGCGTATTTCAAAAGTCTGGAAACGGTCCTGTAATTCAAATACTACGAAAGATAAATTGTCCAAATTCGGGATTTAGTAATGACATGTTTTTTTTTCACATTTTCATGCACTTCAAATTCAAAAACATTCATTTATTTTGCTACAGGCGGATATCTTGAATTTTTTAAAAGCAAATATGATGATAGGACCATTTCTAAACTTTTGAAACATCCTGTATATCTTGTTTTGCCTATAAACCTTTCACTCAGCTTCTAGCCTATATGAACTCACCCCAAGATAAGAGTCTGTAGTTACCCCAAGATAAGAGTCTATGGTTTTTTTTTATTTTTCTGATATTTAAGTAACCCCTTTTTTCGAGGAGACAATTTATTTTTGATTTACACATAATTTGCACAAAATTATGATGGTAATTTGAAAAAAATCGCATGGTCATTAACAAGTTATGCTAGTTTTATATGAAAGATAATATATTATTAAAAAAAAACTATTTGGCATAATAAATTTTTTACATATAATTTGCTCATAAAACGCACAAAGTTATGGTGAAAATTTAAAAAAAAATCGCTTGATAATTAACAAAAGCATAAAAGATAGCACAATATACTATTAAAAAAAAATTATTTGACCAAAATAGTTTTTGATTTTACACATAAAACGCACAAAATTATAATGGTAATTTTAAAAAAATCGCATAGTAATTAACCAAAGTTGTGCTAGCTTTCAATTAAGCTGGCACAACTTTTAATATAACAAAAAGTATAAATGCATAAAAATCGCGAATAGCGCACAAAAATATGAAAAAAGTTCGGGGAGATTGTGCTATAATTGTTGTGCTAACTTTATGTAACTTTAGTTTGCCCTTTAATAACTTATTCGTTTTCATGTAATGCCCTATTTGCTGTCATAATTGTTTTTTTATTTCTCCTCCCCTTTTCATATCATTTGACATAAAAAATACTTAAATTTGTTCACTTATTTAATTAATTAAATTATAACCTTGATTTTTTTAAATTTTATTTTACCTTGCCTATTCGTATAATTCTTATTTTTATTTTCCTTAAACATGTCTCTTAAATTTCTTGTATTGTTATGTTGCAATATTATTTTTTCATCAAAATCTTCCTTTCGTTCCGATTTATTTACGCTTAGCCACCATAGTTTTAATTTGACTTGTTGTTAACTTGTTTTTTTGCATTTTCTCTTTTTTTGCTGGTAGGTTTATTGTTTTATTTATTACCTTCCAGCTTTCTTCTTTGTCGAGTTTCTTCCTCATTTTGCAGTAATATCTTTCTTGTTATATTTCCATTTCATTATTTAGTATTTCTATTAGTGAGCGAGAGAAGCAACTCATTATGTGTGTATCTGCCTGTGTGTTTTTTTTACAGTTTCAGTCAAATGGATTGCCTTTTGACTTCCAGGTTTTTTGTTGTCATTTTCATATAATTCCGCAGCTATGTATGATTTTTATAATGACCTGAATTAAAAAGAAGATAAACCGACATCCCTCGGATGTGTTTTTATTTTTTTAAAGTAGTAAAACTTTAACTATAGAGATGGTCAGATTTGAAGTGTTAGCGTTGTTTTTAGCTCGTTCCCAGTCTAGGTATTCTGTTCCCATGTTTATTTTTTACTTGTTTATTATTTGTTTTTCTTTTATATCAGTCATGAATGACTTCCTCGTTTTTCTATCTAGTATGTGATATATCTGTGTTTGTACTTTTTGTATATATGATGTCCATGTTAATTTGTGTTTATTTTGCTTGACTAAATTTAGTATTTAATTTTCTTGTGCACCACGATCTCCAAACACTGTTACTACACCTTCCTTCTAATTCATTTATATTTTTATTGACTCTTCTTCACTTAATTTGCATAGATGTCTAAACCATTTCAGTCTTTTTCTTTTAATTTTTTAATAATTTCCTAATTTCTTTAATAATACTTTAATAATAATAATTTTTTTTTATGTCTCCTTCCCTTTTTTCAATCATTTAACAGTAAAATTCCCAAATATTTAAATTTGTCTTAGTTCTTCAAATGACTAATTTTCTACCCTAATTTTTCATTTTCCTGTTTAGTGCTTATTCGCATAATTTTTGATTTTTTTTTTAATTTTCATGCAATTAAGAATAGTGTATATTATTATTTCTGTTGCATTGTTTTCTTTTTTCTAATCCACTTCAATTAGTTTGACTTTTTCATTACTTTCTCTTTTCACATTTTTGATTATATCATTTTTTGTTATTTTTCGTTACCTATTGTTTATTTCTTTTCCATACTTTTGAAATGGTCTGAGTTAACATTAATTGCCTCATTTTTGAAATTAGTATGTGATATATCTCCTTTAGTGTCTTTTGGTTAGGTGATGTACATAGCTTTGTTTTGGTTTTGTTTTATAACTGTTCGCAAATTATTTTAGAAATGTGCAGAACAAGTTGCGTAGTGGTACATATTTATTAAACCAATTCCGAACTGATTGTAATAAGTGAAAACGAAAACACTAATATGCTGGTCTTTTCTTTATTGTATTCTTGCCTGTAAAGATGAACCAAAACACAGAATTCTACATGATGACTGATTCCGAATCGGTTTTGATAAAACCAACACAAAACTTATGTGTTTCTTCTTTGTTTAAATGGCCTTTTCCTGTTTTTTCCATATACTTTTAATAATGGTAAATTATATCGTTCTGCTCTAACTCTTTAAAATAGTAATACATTATTTTATTTATCTATCTGAATTCTACTACTTTATCCCGTGTGACCAATTAGTATAAAAAACTTACCCCATGTTGTCTTTGTTTCTTATTGGACAATACTTTTATTTTGGTGCTTTTTTCATCCATCTTATCTATTGTAAGGACGGTTTTCCACCATTCTTCGTTTTGTTTATGTTTTTAGGGACAAAACAAAAATAAAACTGAAACTCACGCTAAACTGTTGTTTAAACCAAGAAGACTACAATTGTTCGAGTCCTGCTTTTGTTTCCGAAGCTTTTCAACTAAGACGTGGTGGGTTCATAGTTTTTCAATGGACCAAGTAAACCATACATAGGAATGTCTGTGTATATTTTGGTATATGATATGTCATGAATCGGTACAAAGGTGACGGAGAAAACTAAGACCGGGAATTCAGTTTTTAACATGTAAATTCCGATATCTCTGTTTTCTAAAGAGGATCCTTAATTTAAAGAAATAAAATAAAACAATTATAGCCGTTCACACATTAAGAGCAACCAAAATACAAAATAAAACTGAAACACAAACACAAACAATTTCCTTTCCACTAAATCGACTTGAGTTTGCAAACACGTCGAAACCATTTGAAGTTCTTTCGATCTGGACACCGAAAATAAAACAGAAACAGTCGCAGAAAACTCAAATCTTGAAAATATTCCTGAAAACTTGCAGTTTTGTTTTTTCTGACACGAGTTTCTGTTTTGTGTGTTGGGTGGAAAACAGTCTTAACGCTCTGAATTTAAGTCAAATTTCCTCTAATTTTGATATTACTAACATCTTCCTTAAATTCTCTGTACTTTTTCGATTTTGTTTTTTCCCTGTACTTCGATTTTATTCATTTGATTAATTTTTATAATTTTCCCTATATTTTTACTTGTTTCGAGTGTATTTTTTTTTCGATTTGTCTAACTTTGTTCAAATTTTTCCCCCATCTTAAAATAAAGCTAGCGGTATTCGCGATTTCTCGTGAGCGGTATGAGCAACTAAATCGTTTCTTTGGTAACTAATTAGCAACTAATTCGAGTGTATTTTTTTATTCCGCTAACCTTTCACTGCCAGCTCAATGGAGCTATTGTTATTGATCAATATCATTGAATATATGCCATTGAAAATATAATTTAATGAAAATTTTGTTCACATGAGCATTAAATATTCAGTCTAGAATGTGTCCGTTTTAAAAATGGCTGCCAAGCAGAAAATTGTACGTGTTGGCGTTCATATTATGTGTGAACATTTAATAAACACGATTAAAACCAGGACAGAAAGGAAACCTCGTCGTTGGTATGTCAGATCATTGGATCTTAAAATGTAGATATGAAGGTTCTTCATCTCTATCAACTTAGCAAGACAACTTTGGAAAATTACAACGGGATCTTATCAGTAATTTGTCGCTTTTTGTCGCTAATTAGTGGTGCAAAAAAAATTGCCGCTCTTTTTTTTATTAAGAATTAAACATTTTGCAAACTTGATAGTTTGCAAGACAACTGCGTAAATAATGACGATATTAAAAACTAAAAGCTGGAGAATTAGCCGCTTTTTGCCGTTGATTAGCTATGGAAAAACAAATTGCTGCTCTTTTTTTTATTAAAAATTAAACATCTTGCTAAGTTCGTATCAAGTAAGCACGACAGCTGCGTAAATAATGACGATATCAAAAAACTAATAGCTGGATAATTAGCCGCTTTTCTGCCGCTAATTGTGGAAAAAAATTTGCCGCTCTCTTTTTTTATTAAAAATTAATTATCAAGTTGGCAAGACAATTGCCAAAATTATGACGATGTCAAACAACTAAAAGCTGGATAAATTTCTGCTTTTTAGCGCATTTTCCTCTTTATTTATAAAGATAAGGCGCTATTGTCCTTACTTTGTCCGTCCGTCTGTCAAGTTGAGAACTCTGCAACGGATCGAGTTGCTTGATGGCTCGTTAGATTATGACTCACATATGAGACGATCCAGTACTTCACCCCCGAACTCCGGCTTCTTCTTTTTTCCCACGTACCTTTTTGAATTAATTTTTTTTAGGTTTTGAGTCAAAATTATTCATTTTTATAAAAAATTGCAGAGGATCAAAGTTGTAGAAAATAAAATTTCATAAATATTGTGTCTACATTTTTGTCGAAGTTTGCATAGTTTCATCGCAAGAGAACATAAAAAAGCGGCAAATTCTACATCTTTTAGTTTTTTGATATCGTCATTGATATCAAGTTAGCAAGTTAAATTTTTAATAAAAAAAAGAGCGGCAAAATCTCTTTTTCCACAACTAATTAGCGGCAAATTACTAATAAGATACCGTTCTAATTTTCTGAAGTTGTCTTGCCAAGTTGATAGACGTTGGTTCTTGGGTGCCTCTAAAAACCACTTAAGAATTACCGAAGAGAAATTTGAAGAACTTTTAAATCCTTTATACAGAAAAAAACTACTGTATTGAGGGACGCTCTTCCAGCAAGACTAGAACTACAAATAATTTTAAGATATTTAGCCACAGGAAATTATTTTCCATTTTTTTGTTCACTATACTGTACCGGTTATATATCAACAATAACAAAACTAAGACCCACTCAACGATCTTTCAACGGGCCTGAACACTGTCAATCACTTTTCAGTTAAATCGAATAGGTCCCGTTGATCTATCAAAAGTAGTCACTTTTATTGAAACGCATAATTATTGAGAGAAGATTATTTCACTTCAGTGGCATAGATTCAATGATATTGATCTATAAAATCGACTAACGAAAACCCGTATTTAGACTAATACATGTTTCCTCCATATCGATTCATATTAAGCCTATAAAGTTAAATATTTATTTTTAGCAAATAACATAAATGTGAATCCGAACGAGATATGCGAGCTAATGTCGCGACAGTCCTACAACATGAAAGAAATCCATATTTGCGAGCGAAAGAGGTTAAAGGCGAAAAGTCTAAAATGCCTAGCAAGACTGACTAATTTAAGAAAACTAGTACTCGGTTCCAATGTGGGCTTCGAATGCAATCCTGAAGATTCTTTGGAACTTATAGCAGCTGGATGTACATATCTTGAAAAGTAAGCTGAAAGTACCACAGTTGTATATTTGTACATTATTTTTTAATGATTTTGCTCATCATTTATTTTTATAAAACAGAACCACTTTAAATACTTATATTTTATTTTGTCTATCATTGTTTACTTCTAATTTTTGTAAAAGCGAAACTAAATTTTCTTTTTTTATTATTTTAAGTGTTTTTCGACAATTTTAAACCACGTATCAGAATAATAGTTATATTTTTATTTCATTTAAATATGTTTTAATTTTCTTAAAAAATCGCTTTCCTATCGTTATTCTCTATTTCTAATAATTTTATTTATATTTAGATTGAGTATAGATAATTGGAGAGAAATAAACGATACGAATTTCGTACCTGCCTTACGAATGTTCGGTCAGTTAAAGACATTAGAATTAAAGAGGACAAATATTACAATAAAAAGCTGTAGGGAGGCCGCCCTTACGTTGCCGTTGTTAGAAACTTTGGCTGTCGTTAAATGTCAAAGGATAAAAAAAAAGCAGGTAAGATTTTTATGGATAATGGAATAAAATAAACAAAATGTTTTTTAAATGTTTATTGAAAATATAATACCCATGTATTTTTTTATTTTCAGTTGTTTTCACTTAGGAAAGATTTTG
This sequence comes from Neocrepidodera transversa, assembly GCA_963243735.1. NCBI lineage: Eukaryota > Metazoa > Arthropoda > Insecta > Coleoptera > Chrysomelidae > Neocrepidodera > Neocrepidodera transversa. The sequence goes on along the minus strand of OY725349.1, from coordinate 17,555,986 downwards.
AAGATTTAAATATACCTCCAGTTTAAGTTTTTTGTACCTAAAACAATTAAAATATTTTAATTTTTCTTTATTGTTTTTTTTTTCTTAACTAAATTTAAAAGGATGTGAATTATGAGTTTGCTACTATTTTCGTATATAACATTGTATGAAAAGGGGTAAAAGTTTCACAAACCGAAAAATAAAGAAAAGAAAACATTGTAATGAAATACTTTATATGAGTTTTTTTAATTTTCTAATTATAATGTAATTGTTAAAAAAAAGTTTGAATCATAAATTTTACTTTCCCAATCTCATTAAAGGGAAAGTATAGTGAACGAGCAAAAAAAATTCGAGATATCGATGAAAATATCCATTTTGAGGTCCCCCAAGAAGATTGAAACCATTTTCAGAGTAAGGTCAGTCTGTGTGTCTGTTTGTAATCTTCCACGTTAACTGCCGAACGGTTTGATCAATCAAGCTGAAATTTGGTATGATAGGATATCATAATTGTAGCATAGAAATGTGTTCCATCCTGTACCATTTTTTTGCCATGTGTTTGGCTTTTACTACGGCCCGCCAATACTTCACCTTTGGTGAAGTATGGCAAACCGTAGTATTGAAATCGTGCAAAAATCACAAAAATTTTTTTTGCTCTAAATGACTTAAAATGTCATGAAACGTGGAAAAAATTGATTTTCCGCGAATAAAAAAGTCTGTCTGTGCGCACGATAACTCGAGAACGGTACGGCCGATCCGGAAAATTCTTTCGGCCATCGGTTTTTATTCAAAAAAGAAAGGCTCTATCAGAAGATAGAGCAATTTCGGGTCCGAGGATCCCGGTCCCGCCTACTAAGTGAAACTTCTATTCGAGCTACCTCGATAAGGAAAGCAAATTTGTCGATACTGATTTCTATTAAGGTGTTGTGTAAGTCAAGACCGGTTCGTTGACATAAAAGTCTTGAAAAATCTCGCAGAGATTATTCCTTTTACTAGTTTTTATCTTTTTTTTTGGTCTTTTTATCCCTTTTTTGCCCTTTTTACTGTTTTTTGGACTCTTTTGAGCTTTTTGCCTTTATTTTGTCTCTATTTTACTGTTTAAACTTTTTATAATAGTTTTGGACTTTTTTGCATTTTTCCTTTTACTTTGTCTTATTTGGTTTTTTTTTGGACTTTTTGTTTTACCCTTTTTTGCCATTATTAGGCCTCTTTTTCTTTATTTTACATTTTTTCCTTTTGTTCCCCAGTAGCACACAATATTGGTAAAATATTATATTTATATATTGGCCCAAAATCCCAAACGTCAATTTTTTTTTATTGGTTCAATATATGTTTTTAATGTATATCCATTATTTAAAATTAATTTTGACCCAATATATGCGATCAATATTTATTCAATATTTAATTTTAATATAGGACCATTGCTGTTTTTTAACATAGGTAAAATATACTCAACACATATTCCACCATCTTAAATTTTAAATATAGGACCAATATTTTTATTTTACAATGCTTCAATATAGTTTTTTCATATCCCTAATAACACAAAGTAGTCCTACAGATATCCATAGGACGTCCTCTTCGGACATTCCGGACATCCTTAGGACATCCTTTTCTGGTACACTGGACGTTCTATGGACGTCCGAGGGACGCACTAATGTCACAACTTTGAACTGAATTCGAACGTCCGCCGCGGACATCCATTGGATATCCCCCTGGGACATTCACAGAACGTCCTATTTTGGTACAGTGGACGTCAGAGAAAGTGATTTTTTTTGTTATTTATTCACACCAGTTCAATTGTAATTGTGAAATTGTTATTTAAACACCTGCTCGTGTCGGAAACTTCATCTACGTGAATAATAGCCACCGTTTATGCTCGTTGAGCGAGCTCGGAGCAGACTTAATAGGATGTTTTAAATCGCGATATACCATACTATTCGTGGTGTCTAAGCAGCATCAGCGCAAGTGTCTCCATCTTTCAGGCGGAGCTTTACTTTTGGTCCATATTATGTCGAGTGAGGACCACTCTTAGGTGTCTGTCCCGGACATGTTTTGGACATTGCCTGTATTAAGTCGGCGAAGGACTGTTTTAAGACTATGGTATGGATATGTTATATTATATCCATCACGGACAACTACTGGATATCCGGTATGGACATTGTACATAAATTGTACAAATAATGGATATATATCGTGGACGTCTTAATACTGTCCAAAAACAAACATCCACAGGACATACATATTAAGTCCATGGACGTTCCGACATTAAATGGACATAAATTGTACGTCCCAAGGACGTTGTGTGCTATTAGGGATATACCCAATATTAAACATAAATCTGGTTCCGATATATGTGTTGAATATTTAACCAATATTTATGTTAAAATATAGAATTAATTTTTTTTATTATAGTTGAAATAATCTCAACCTATAGAACCATTATTTATGCACACATCTCAAGTATTTACATGTTTAATGCTTTGACTGACAATTCCCTTATCAAAGACATACGTTCTTGTGTACATAAAGAGTGTAGAAACCTGAAAACAATTATAAATTTTTAACTATCATCACTTATATAAATAAAATAATTTGCTTACACATATTATCAGGTGCAGTAGCTGTCTCTTGTGACGTTCGATATCATCTACAAAGCCTGTTATTAGTACACTAGATAACTTAATATAATGCTTGTAATACTTACGGACAATTTGTTTAAGTTTAAGTGGTACCAAATCTTTATCGTCACTATTGCCATTACTATGGTTATCTGGTGAACCTACTATTTCTCTTTTATTAAGACTGATTTTTTTATGTTTTAAGAGTATGACTTGTGATTTCTTCATACATTGAATTTGTTACATGTTGTGGTGTAGAAGCTAGAACACAAATAGACATTATTCATGTTTCATTTTAACCATTTGGAGTTGTGATTTTGATTAAGGGTAACACTGTGACTATAGCTATGATTAGAAGTATCTAAATAATATTGTATAAATAAACCCAGTGAAATCTACCAATATCAAAATCGTTGAAAAGAATTTGTAGGTTAGGAACACTAAAGCACGCCTCCGGGATTCTGCCCAATATTAATAATATTTTGCATAACTAATCTTAAATTCATACCAACTAAGTAAAATTATACCTCTAAACCTATTTAAATGCATTTTTATATGTATACTTACCCCAGCAAAACACACTCTCTAGACACACACAATTGTATTACTGACAATCAAAAACTATAAAATCTAATTTAATAAACATAAGCCGGCAACTCCCAATGCGTATGTTATGCATATTGGCTCAACATGGGATAAATATAACATTATAATATTGGAAAAAGTTGTATTGCCAATAAATAACCAACGTTGGATTAAGTGGCAATACGTAATACGTATGTTGTGCATATTGGCCCAACATTTCATAAATCTACTATTAATGGAAAAAGTTGTATTGCCAATAAATAACTAATGTTGGCTTAACCGCCAACCCAATATTGCCCAATATTGGATAAAAATAATATTACAATGTTGGAAAAAGTTGTATGGCCGATAAATAACCAACGTTATATTGATCGGCAACACGCAATACGCATGATTTGCATATTGGCCCAACATTGGATAAATATAATATTATAATATTGGAAAAAGTTGTATTAACAACAAATAACCAATTTTGGTTTAACCGGCAACCCGCAATATGTATGTTGTGTATATTAGCCCAATATTGGATAAATGTAATATTATAATATTGGAAAAAGTTGTATTGCCAATAATTAACCAATGTTGGTTTAATAGTGCCAATATTGGCCCAATAAACAATATTGGACCGACGTAGCATAAACATAGGGCCCATATTGTGTGCTACTGGGGTTAGGTACCTTTTTTGCTCTTTGTCTTTTTCTGCATCTTTGCCTCTTTTTTTCCAATTTTTACAAATTGTATTAAGATTTTTATCGTATTTTTGATTTTTGAATATTTTCACTCTTTTTACTTTCCGAACAACAGAGTTGTATAGAAGGAAAGTATTGCGATCATGATATTTTGACCATACCCAGATTTTAACGGATCTTTACGTTTTGAGGTCACCTGAATCCATTTATACCATTTTTAGCATGATGTCTGTCTGTGTGTGTGTGTGTGTGTGTGTGTGTGTGTGTGTGTGTGTGTGTGTCTGTGTGTGTGTCTGTGTGTGTGTGTGTGAACACGATAGCGTCTAAACGGCTGAACCGATTTAGATGAAATTTTATATACATATTTAGGGTAACAAGGAGACGACCTGTATAGATTTTGGAGTTAATCGGACAACCGGAAGTGACAGTTGCTATAAGTGATGACGTCATTACCTAACAAGATGACAATAAAGTTTTACACATATATTTTTTATACGTTATAGTTTAATTTCGAATGTTTAAAATTTTCAAAAACTTTTGCCATTGTTGCCAGATTTATAAAAAAGTAATTTTTTTTCATATTTTTCTTAAATAACCAAAATAATGCATTTTTATGAAAAATTACAGGATATAAAAGATGTACAACATAAAATTTTCTACACATTTTGTCATTACCGTTTTTTTGAATTCCTCACATTTTCGTCGCTAGAGGGCGTGAAAAATAATGTATATAGACATTTGCGACTTTTTTTAGATTTTGAGACAAAATTATGGATTTTTATGAAAAATTACATGATATCAAAATTATAGAGCATAAAATTTTCTACAAATTTGGTCTTAACTTTTTTTTCGAGTTACGCATAGTTTCGCCGCTAGTTTTTATTTTAATTTTTATCTTTATTAAATTATTATTTTTTAGTTCAATTTTAATATTAAAAATTTAAAAAAAAATATCTTTAAATTTGTAATAATTAATTTTATGATTATCATTTTTTTCAAAATTTTATTACAAAAATTGTGGAATTTTTTAAAAAATGGCTAAGGAACATTTAAAATTTTAATACAATTTTAAATTAAATTGAATAACTTCTAAAATATTAAAGTTATTAAAATGTGATTTTCACCATTCGAAAGATAATATAAAACTCTAAATTTAAAATGTATTTTAGTTTCTTAAAATTTAGAATTGTAATTATTATGGAAAAAATTAAGAATTTTTTTTTAATTTTTTGTAATTTTGTTTTATCAATAAGTATAAAATAAATGAAAAAAGTAAATAGCATATCCGAAAATAATCCAAAAGTACTATGTGAGTAAATTATTTCATAATTTTAACATAGTATTTGTAAAAGTTACAGCAAAAAATGAAAAAAGTTAAATCAATTCAATGGATTTACCCATGAATTTTTGACAAAAAATTTGATTTTTTTTTAGTTTTCTAAACTAACTTTATTAACGGATTTTGATCCAGAAAACCTTAAAAAAAGGTCTGTTTCCCATTTTGAAAATAATTGAATGAGATATTAATTATTTATTGACTTTAAAATTATTCAAAAATAGGTTTTATTTTTTTAAGGTTAATAATAATATTAAAAATTAAAAAAAAATACCATTAAATTTGTAGTAAAAAACTCTATAATTATGATTTTTTTCAGAATTTTATTCAAAAAATTGCAGAATTCATAATTTTTTTTTTGAAATATAATATAATTTAAAAAAAAATTGAATAACTTTAAAAATATTAAAGTTATTAAAATGGGATTTATACCATTCGATAGGTAATATAAAACTCTAAATTTAGAAAATATTTCAGTCTCTTCGAATTTAACATTGTAATTCTTTTAAACAAAATAAAAAAAAATTAATTTTTTTCTTTTGTTTTATCGAGAATAGTAAAACAAATGAAAAAAGTAAATAGTACATACGGAAGGGATCAAAAAGTAAATTATGTGTGAAATATTTCATAATTTTAAAATAATACTTATAGAAATTATACAAAATTATAAAAAGTTAAAAAATTTTTTTTGAAAAAATCAGTTTTTTTTTAATTTTTGTAAACTAATTTTATTAATGTATTTTGATGCAGAAAAACTAATATAATCGATTAAACAATTACTTTACTAGGAGTGTTCGGAAAGTTGGGTGGGATAACCCCCTCATTTTTTTATTATAGTTTAAATTTAGCAATTCTTTATAATTTTTAACAATTTTTTGAAATAATTCGTTACCTTTTTAATATTTATAATCACTTGTTACCATTTTTAGTAACTTGTCGATTTTCATTTTAATTATTGTTTGCGCATTTTTGCAATATTTACCCATTTTTTTTCAGCAATTTACTTCAGCTTTACAGCATTTTACTTTTCCATTCAGGAATTTTATATTTTTTAATTAACACAGTCGATTTTTTTTTATATGTTTATGATAAAGTTAGATGTTACAGTTTAATATCAAAAAAGGAATTTATTGATATTAATTGACCGCCCGGAAGTTGGCACCCCAACTGCCGAAACCCTTTGATTTTTTCGGAGTTCTGGACTCGTCTCGAAGAGTTCTAGAGTTCTCGAGGGGGTGCAGATAAAGTTCTGCAATTTTTTTGCGGAGTTTTTAAAAAACAAATATTGGGGTGCCAATTTCATGCCGCACCCCTTTTGTGAGAAAAAAGAGTTCTGGGTGAATAGATATCTCAGAAATAAAGAGTTCTAGAGTTCTCGGTAGGTTTTGGAAAGAGTTCTGGGAATTTTTGGAAATTACAAAAAAAAATAAATTTTGGAGTGGTAACTTCATGCGGCATCCTTTTTTATTTATTAGGTAGTTTTGGTCACTTAGGGCTGCTTTTAAATACAGCACCCCTGAGTTCTGACTCGAAAAAATACTGAAAATTATGAAAAATGGATATTTTCAAGGGGTGCTACAAAGTTCCGATTTTTGTCGCTAATTTTTCGCCAGAATATTCAATTTTCTATTTACTGGTCAGTTTTGGTCACTTAGGGTTGCTTTTAAATACAGCACCCCTGAGTTCTGACTCGAAAAAATACTGAAAATTATGAAAATGGATATTTTCAAGGGGTGCTTCAAAGTTCCGATTTTTGTCGCTAATTTTTCGCCAGAATATTCAATTTTCTATTTACTAGTCAGTTTTGGTCACTTAGGGTTGCTTTTAAATACAGCACCCCTGAGTTCTGACTCGAAAAAATACTGAAAATTATGAAAATGGATATTTTCAAGGGGTGCTTTATTTAAAAGCAGCCCTAAGTGACCAAAACTACCCAATAAATAAAAAAGGATGCGGCATGAAGTTACCACTCCAAAATTTTTTTTTTTTTTGTAATTTCCAAAAATTCCCAGAACTCTTTCCAAAACCTACCGAGAACTCTAGAACTCTTTATTTCTGAGATATCTATTCAACCAGAACTCTTTTTTCTCACAAAAGGGGTGCGGTATGAAGTTGGCACCCCAAAATTTGTTTTTTAAAAATTCCGCAAAAAAATTGCAGAACTTTATCTGCACCCCCTCGAGAACTCTAGAACTCTTCGAGACGAGTCCAGAACTCCGAAAAAATCAAAGGGTTCCGGCAGTTGGGGTGCCAACTTCCGGGCGGTTATTAATTGGTATACTTTAAATCAACAATCGACGCATCCAGTGATTTTTTTTATAATTTGGTCCCACCATAACACATTGCACCGGGTCCAGCCCTTCTGAGACCGATCCTGCGGCTGTAATTAAGTCTTGAAATTTGAATATCGGGGCTATAGTGGTTTTGTGACGTGGCCCAATTGAAACAGATTATATTTGGCTATGTTGTCATATCGATAAAACTGGCAACTCTCATTTTCTCTTTTCTTATGATTAAAAGAAGGAAAGAAGTATGTCAATTTTTTCTACAAACGAACAAAGCTAGAATCTTGGCAATACTGTAGAAAGTAAAACGTCAGTTATTGGTCAAAAAGTAGCGCCACTTTCAAAATATATTAATTACTTTTTATTGATTTTTATTAATTAATGAATATTATAAGAACAATGAAAATCAATATAAGCAACTAGGTTCTTTAAGCTATTCATTCATTAATATAAAACCAATAAATTCGTTCCTACTGGATAAGTCCGTTGTGGAATATAAAGAATCTTATTTTTATTATTATTATTATAATTTAGTTTTGGGAAATTATGTTAAATGAAAATTTTGGTAAGAGATGGGTGAAAGTTACTAAAAGAATTTTTTAAACTAATGTAAGAATAGTAATTTCTTCAATGAGCGTAGAATGGTGGCTATCATTCACGTATATGAAATTTCAGACACGAGCGAGTGTTGGAATCGTCTAAGTGAATAATAGCCGTTCTATGTAAATAGAAAACTACTTTCTCTACGACTATGCCACTTATGCAAGAAATTATGTATCTAAATCATAGGTTTTAACACAAATCTGTAATTGACACTTAAAATAACTTCGACGTTAGTGTATTTGACATTTCAAATTAGGAGGTTTCTATAAACTCGGTTAGTTATTTTTAAAGCAATGTGATTTGTTGATATTAGCGAGTAAGTTCTTAAAAATTAAAGGTTGTGATCGACTAATTTAAAGCACATTTTTAGTAAGAAATCACGGTGTGAAGAATATATATGCTATTTCAATTTAATATCCAACAAAGAATGAGCGTATTACTTAATAGTTGTAGAAAAATATATTTTTGGGAAAAAAACAGATGAAAAAAAAATAAACAGACGTCAGATAGATAAAATATTTTCAATGTCACGATAAGTTTTATATAAATGAAATGATATTGAATGGTGTAATAATATATATAAGAGTATAAAAAAAATATAGAGGAATTTTATTTCGTAAATTTAAAAAGTACAACAAAAGAAAATGTATGCCATTAGAGAAGAAAACTAGGGTAAAAAATATGATCACTGAGAAAATTGGGTTTATGTATTCGAGAAGCATCAAATAGAAAAAGTAAGTTATTTGGTTTAAAAAAAATTATAATTTTAGTGGAATTAGGATTCATGTTTAAAAAAAAAAGAATTGGAATATAACAGGAAAACATAAAATTTATAATTTTTGTTGTATTTCGTAGAACCCACCCCAAAATTTGAGATTTTATCTATAGTACCATTACAATATTTATTCATAAAACATACCCCTCTGTTATCTTTTTTTTTAATAACTTCTATGGAAAAAGGTGTCACTTTTAGGGTGTTTCATTGGGAAACGGACATACCCCTAAGGTCCTATTGGCGTTTTTTATGGTTCATTTAACGTCAGAACGTCTAAGGTCTAAAGTAAAACGTTTGTGCAAGAAAATTTTTAAAATGGACTTAAAAAAACTTCCAAAATATATCGAGAAAAAGTCCGAACTCATAAAATAAAAAAACCGTTTATGTTTATATATGCTACAATACTCAGACGTGTTTAAAACCTACGAAAAAAAAACGTTTAGTAAATGTTTTTTTGACGTTCATGTCAGAATTTTTTTATAAAGTGATAAACTTTGCAAAAATTGCACTTTCCCTTGTCGGAGATAATCATTTCACAAATAAACATATCATTTCAGCTAAAAACCGGTTTCTTTTTTTCATGTAGACAATTACCTATATTAACTTTACGTCGATTTTGGAAAACCCGCTAAAAACTTTATAGAACGTACAGTGGAATTACCAAAAAACGTCTTTTGTCGAACCATTTATTTAGTCGGTTCTAAAAGGTTTTTACAACGTCTATATGACGTTCGAAGTTGTGACATTTACACTAGATAAAAACGTCTTATAAACGTTCTCGGCTACTTTAACGAACGTTTTTAAAACGTCCCGACCGGTCGGTCGTGTACGTTCATAAGACGGTTTTTAAACGTTTTTGTGCTACTAGGGAAGTTACACATAGGTGATTCTAAATAACTCCCATATATGATGGGTCTATTTTGTCCATTTCTTTAATGGCCTATAAATTACGATCCATTCTGATTGTTTTTATATTTGGTCTACACATTCTTCATAAAGTTGCCAAATCCATTCATTCATAAAAAACAAAATCCAGGTCCGAGTTCACAAAAAATGTACAAATTTGGTCATCCCCATGTTTATTCCTGAATTTAAAATGTTTGTTTCCATATTCAAAAAGAGCGCAAAAAACTGGAAATCCATCGGATTGCTTACATATTGTTTCATTTTAATGACAATTATCTTAAATAGTAAATATTGTGAAATCAGTATTAATTCATAATATTCTAGTTTACTACAAATTGCAATGGATTAAACGTTACAAACATGTAATAATATTTCAAATACCGCCCTGTCTAAAAAAGTCCATAACCTATTATAACATAACGGTAAAATGAAATTTAACTCAATCTACTTAAAAAAACACCAAAAACAATGAAACTCCGGATTTTTTTATACAGGGTGTTTGAAATATTATTACAAATATGACTTACCAAAATTCTAATAAATAAGCAATTTGAACTATTGATACTATTATTACAAATGTCTGTCCCAGCGATAACTCGAGAACGGTTTCGATTTTTGCAACACTGTTTTCAGCAATCGATAGGTGGTCACCTTAGCTCGCCCACCTACTATTTCAACTACAACCGTCTGTCTGTCCGTAACTGAGGTACTGTGGTGGAGAAGAAACTATATCTATCGCTAAAAACTTGAACCGGAAGTTTGTCCAAAGTTAAATAGTATTGAGATTTTTTAGAGGACATATATTTGATTACTATAAAATTGGTTCTCAATTTATTGAAATTATAAATCCGGTTTAGATATCCATCGATTTCGTCATGAGGATTGGTCATCTTTACTCAATAATTAAATATAATTGTAGGTTTTCAAAATAGAATGTCGACTCGATGAGTCTTGTTCCAGTAATTAGTCCATAGGTTGGTTTTCCTCTAACCATTAATTATAATAAAAACGATACAACTATCAATGTCACAAATGAAAACAATTATGTTCACATGTAGAGCATGCCCCAATAAAAAGCAGGCGCTACAACATAATATGGTCAGTTTTAGTCGTTAATTTGTTTTGAATAAAACTTGCTTCCGTCCTAATTTTTTTATGATATTAAATGACTACTTTTCTACAAATTTCTTTTTTCAACTACATACATTTTAAATATATTAATTTATATACTATTTTTCCATAAATTTGTACATTGATTGATTCTTATTTTAACTCTAAACCCCGGCGGACTATTTCAGTCATTCAGGTGACCTACCGACTAGCAAGCTTAGACAAATTTATATATTACTAGCAAGTGTCTTTCTGTGCCACCAACCCATGGAGGAAGAAATATCCTACCTCCATGCACCAACCACTCTCAGTTCAACGAGGTATCCGACGTGAATGGAACTGCGCATGACACAGCACAAATACCTTTTTGCACTTGCCCATGTCTTATCCAACTTTTTTCCATATGAGTTTCAAAGAGAAGTATAAGGGTCGATACCTTATAACCAAGCTGGCCACAATGTCTGGATAGATTTGGGCATTAAAATTTATTAGTTTTTATATTTTTCAATGGATAAATGCAGTTTAATTTGAAATCTACTGCTTTTTTACTGTAAATAACAAATTTACTGCCTTTATATTAATTCTATTCAATTTCCACCCCCTGAAAATCGCCCTAGTACATCAAATACATTTTTTCGGTATTTTTTTTGAGTTCAGAGAATAAATTTGAATCCAAAGTTTTACAATAATACTCAAGTTATTTTAATTTTTACCACTTTAAAATCCACCCATATGTCAATGAGATTTTGTATTATTTTTCCTTTAATCCTTCATGGCATAACAGAAAAGCTTTTTTAGTTTTATAGCATTTTTCGCATTTTCGACATATTAGTTTATTCCATTCTATACGAATATATGTTCGAATTTCCAGTTTTCTGAAATATTTTGTTTCTGTGATCTTCAGTGGCAATATTTGTTGACTATAATTATTATTTTCATTATATATTTTTATCATCGATAGTTTTATTACCATTATCTTCATTTTAATAAAATATATGAGGAAGAAAAACAAAACTAACGACGACTATCAATATAATTTTCAACATTCAGTTTTTTCCCACTCCTATCAACCGTGGTCCATTTTTTGCGAAATCGTAACATTGATTTGTCACTAACAGTTACACACTAATGAGACTCCTACAAGGAACGTTAACTTATTGAAATTCAACAATTTCACTACTTTAACAGATTAAATTACATTGAATAAAAAGACGTGCTATAAGCACTAACATTCTTTCGTTTATTTTAGAAGAAACGTTGAATTAAACGACGAGCGGATTTGTGGCACAAACTATAAGGTATATACCTAATTTAAAGTTAAATGGTGTCATTGTTTTAAATAATACTTTTTTCATATCATTTCCGACAGATATACAATTTTTTATTTGATCATAATCTGTATTTTGAAGTTATTTACACAAAAAAAATTTAAAATATATATTCTATTGACGCTACAGGCGAGGTGAAGAACCTGTACTTACTGAAGAATATCAACTGATATCGAAACAAATTCAATTTGCATCTTGATTCCGCAGTATTTCAATTATTCTTAAAGCTCACATTGAATAAACATATTTTATATTGTTGATACAAAAGTGTAATTGACTTTATAAGAGGATATGAAGATAATCCAGAGAAATGGTTCAAATAAAATACATCGACATCGAAGGCTCTACATAATAGCAGTGTAGTGTTATCTGCCCTAAATAAGGGACAAAGACCAATAATCGGCTGATAACATAGAGGAATTTGGGGTCTACTCATACAAATTTTCTCGTTTTATATTATATCTGCTCTATTTTGTTTCTATTTTTTGTAGCGTTGAGAATAGGCGGCCACGAACAAAAAATATCTGATTACATAGAGGAATGGATGAAGGACGATTTAGACAAAATTTTTCGTTAACATATATCTTTCACAATAAAGGGCTCCATGAATCGAAAAGTGGATTTTCAGAGCTCAGCTGAGTCAAATCGATACCTTTTTTGCCAAAGTATCGTACTTAAGTGAGATCTACCGTAAACGTAAATGTATCACTCAAACACGTTGGTAAAGTATTATTAGCATCAGTCTATTATAATAATGACGAGAGGGTGAAAGGACACCATAGATAACTTATTAAAGCGGGAATTTCGTGATGACAACAAATAAGGTGTTCAAAATTATAAATGTAATTATAAAAATAAATTGGCATATTATTTACGACGCAGACGAAAAATGTGTTAAAAAAGTAGTTCTCAAAACATGACGACGACATATGAGCTGCCAATATTTTAAAATAATGACGGCTGTTGAAAAACAAAACCCTTTTCATTTAAAATACATGTAACCTTGTAACCCCCTATCTCTGGACAGTATATCAAATGCGCCATAAGTGTTAGAAATAAATATATATTTCTTAAAAGATGGTACAATCACAAACGAATAACATATTTGTGAAATTATTTGACCGTGGTGGAAAAGTGCAACTTGGAGCTGGCCGGCAGGGAGCCAAGATTACCTCGGTATAAGCTTGGAGCTGGCCGGCCGGGAGCTAAGGTCACCGAGGTCGAGGAAAGGGCTCTTAACGTATATACAACTGTAACTCTTATTTTTGTATTATCGACCCAACTTAAATAATCTAAAGACAATTAAGCGTAACTATCAAAATTAGCGCTGAGCTCCAACCGACTGGGCTCGAAACTGGTGTGGAACTGCATAGAATCCTTAGATCGCATTGCTACCAGTAACAGAGTAACCCTACTGTGGGTACCTGGACACGAAAGGGTGGAGGGCAACGAAAAGGCTGACATTCTTGCGACAAAAGGTGCGGAATCCGAGTTCATTGGACCGGAACCATTCTTTGGTAGACACTATCTGTAAATGGGCCGATAGGAAAACTCTTCAGCACTGGAAAAATATTTCTGGATTAGTTCACTCTAAGCTGTTCATAGTCAAACGCTCAGGTAGCACCCTATCGCAGATCCTATAATGAAGTAGAAGTGATCTACGCTTCGTAATTGGACTGCTTACAGGGCACTGTCGTCTTAGTTAAACATTGAACTGTCGCTTCTGCAGTGTGGAAGACGAAACTTCGAGGCATATTCTATACTCCTGTCTTGCCCTGGAAATGAGTAGGCTTCGTACGTTTGGTTTCATACAGCTGGAGACTTCACCTAAATTGACCATATACTTAGTCAAAAGGTTTGGATTGTATGTTGAATTGTAGCCCGTAGGCAACTGCTGGCCGCAGTGGAGGGGTGAGCTAACGCTCCACTCATATCGAACCTAACTCTAAAAAAATGCAAGTTTTCGTAAATTTCTTATTCCTTCTTCGTCATAAATTACTGAGAACGAAAACCTCAGTATTAATTTCGTTGTGCCGAAAAAATTTCTTACCCCACATTTTATCACTTTTCTCGACGTTTCCGAGCTTCCTGTTTTTGAAAATGCAAAAAAATCCTGTCCGGACGTATGTCTGGATGTAAACATTATAAATCTTGAACGAGTTCCGGTTTTCACTTTACTAGTTAGTTTTCTTCAGGGAAGAACCCTGTCAAATTTGAGCATGTAGGATCACTGGCGCCGTTCCGGTAACTGCCATTCAACTTTTTTTCACTTCAATTTTTTAGAACTTTTTGCCAGTATCGCACAAACCATTCATAAATAGGCAAAAGTCCAGAAACGGTGCACTACCATATTTGAATGTCCATATAGAATTTCAATTTTTTTCTCTTCCACAGCTTTATTTCAGCTGATTTTTGAATTGCTCTAAAAATGAGGGTCGTTGGATTTTTTCCTATGAAGTCAATAACCGATATAAGTAGGAAAGGGATGTCCATACATTCTGAACGTACAAACCCTTTTTATTATGTAAACTTTATTAAAACAATATTCGACATGTGTGCCCATTGCCACTGATTCTATCTGAATGCCTGTACTTTTTTGCCTCTCAAATGGCGTTTCAGAGACCTAAAAATATCAACACCCATTGATTTACGACGCCATTCAAGTGGTCTACCAAAGCCCTTATGCCTCGTCATCATAATTCCTTATATTATAATTACAACTAATAGAAATGGATTATTGCAAAAATTAATTCTAATTTGCAAAATTAATTTCGATAAACAATCCTAAAATAATCTAACTAGTTTAGATTCAAAACAAGAACGTCAACTCATTATTCATCATGACATGAATGTTAGAATTATAAAAATAATATTTATTAAAATAACTTAAAAATAACAGCCAATCAAATATCTAAGTGGAACAACAATAATGTAATCATTAACATAATAATCATGTGTAATATGCAGATCGTTGTAAACAAGGTTTAGTTCTAGAAATATCTGAGATATGTTGGCTAGAATCTTATTTACAAAAACACGTCGTAATTGAAACTCATATCATATCATTTATAATAATAGTGGTATTATTACAGAAGTTTTAAAGCAAAATAAATTGTTAAATAAATCGTCAAAAGAAATTGAAAATATTTTAATTACACAGGCCAACAATGAAAAACTTTTTCAATAATTTTAACTAATTTTTCCCTGTTTTTCCATTTTTACCCAATTTTGTCTCAGTTTTTCTCCATTTTTCCCTATTTTTTAAACTATTTTTTCCTATACCTATTTATAGTTTTTGCACCTCAGTGACTAAAAGATGCATTTTACTCCCTCATTTTAGGGACCAAAGTGCCACTTTTGCTCCCTTGTGATTAAAATATTTTTAGTCCCGCGTCCGACGATTTAAAATATTTTTAGTCTCTCGAATACCAAAAAATAAAAACCATGGCAAACTATTTTATTCGGGGGTAATATAACAAGACCTCGTTTATAAGCGAATAAATTCTTCGATTTTCCCGAAAATAGTTTTGTTTGAAACAAGGACGTAGATATGGGGGTAATTCCATATCCTAGGACACCAAAAAATAGCACGAAAAGGACAAATAAAGCATAGGAAATGTATTAACGGACAAACATATTTTTCTAAAAGTTTTATTACCCCCCCCCCCCCCAGGAAAAAGTTATCTACGCCCTTGGTTTTAAACGGATATATTTATTTATTAATAGTTATAAAATAATATAGAGTGTTTCTTTTCACAATTATCCTATCAATTTCAGTTTTAGTCCCTGAGGTGCAAAAAATAGCATAAATTGTTCCTTTTAATCCCGAGAGTGAAGATACTTGGTACATATGCTATTTATTTCGTAAAAAAATATTTTTCCTACGGGAGCTTTGAACCCAGGACCTCTGGTATCAAGACCTGTTCCCTTAGGCATGAGGCTATAACTGACCGGTCTAAATGTTTTTTTATATTATGTTATCCCATTTAAAATGCATGCACACAGGCGGAATTGCGATATTATTAACTTTAAAGTTAAAATAAATTATGTTAAACATATGAAGGAAACTTACAAAAACCTGGATATAATTTCAGAGAAAATTAATTATACAGCTCATAATTGGATGCTGTGTGGATATTTAAAAGTTGTCTCCATGCTCGTTGGTAAACAAAAGGGATTTACAAAGTTTCCATGTGTTATATGTGAATGGTACAGCAGAGCAAGGGATCAACATTGGTCTAAAAAATAATGGCCCATAAGAAAAACTTTAACACCTGGCAAGAAGTTATTTGATATACCGCCACTACACATAAAGTTGGGCCTAATGAAACAATGCGTAAAAGATTTTGCCTAAAGATGGTGATTGTTTTCAATATTTGTGTTGAAAATTTCCTCATTTATCAGATGATAAAATGAAAGAAGGGATTTTTGTTAAGCCTGATATTGATGTTCGATTCCAACTTCAAAGTAACGATGAATATAAAGGAAAAGGAGACTTGGATATCATTTTAAGAAGTTGTGACTAAGTTTTTGGGATGTGAAAGCTCCGTAGCTAACAAAATAAAAAAGTTTAAAACGCTTGGTTGTCTGATGAGCCTTAAAGTCCACTTTCTTGCACAATCATCTTGACTTACTTTTTCCTGAAAGGTGATGTGAATAAAGAGCAAAGGGAACGGTTTCATCAGGACATAAAAGAGATGGAGAAACGATATCGGGGACGGTAGAATGTCATAATGTTCGGTGATTACTGTTGGTCACTTTACAGAGAACAACAAAACGCATCACATCGGCGAAAAAGCTATTCAAGACACCTTATAGTGAAAAGAGAGAGGAACTACAAAACATAAGCATCTAATATTCACATTTTTATAATCAATGGGTAATAGAATAAAACTACTAACGAATATGGTTTCATCATACAAAAATACATAAGATTTAGGTAATTTTTGTAAAAAGTGTTTACTAACATTTTTTTTGTTGACATGTATTATATACAACATGTGAGTAAAAATGTACCTGAAAAAAACTTACCATGTTTAACTGAATGAAATGTTGATAAGAAATTGAAGAAAACAAAACAATATGAAGATAACGTCTTGGTAGAGGTAACAACACCTTATTAATAATTCTTGATCCGTTTGAACAGGTCCTCATTTGTTGGACTCAGAGGGAACCTAAAACTTGGAATATAAGTAAAAAAATTAAGATCAGATCCCAGCACTTCATTTTGCTTTATACGGATTGTAAAGTGTTGAAGAATACCATCACCACTAACTAAAACTAGACTTTTAACACTCTACGTACGTTTCGTTAAATATGTTAGCATCATCAAGAGTTGATTATGAACTCCTGATGATGCTAACATAGTTAGCGAAACGTACGTAGTGTTTAAAAAAGTGTAGTTTTGGTTAGTGGCGACGATATTTTTGTCTACCAAATCGCACCCACTTTCTGGTACACTAGCCGACTCGTAGTCCTCTCCACACGGCGTACAGAGAAAATTGAGAAAAGGAAAAAAGGCATGATTGCTGCACTTTTCTTTCCCAGTGCTAAGTAAAAAAAATACAATAGATATGATACGATACAATTAATCGTCCGCGTTTGTTCAAAATGCCATGTAAACACTATTAGGAGGTCAAAAAAACTTTCCAACAAATTCTGACCAAATTAGGAACATAAGCATAATAAGTTCCAAATACTAAAATACATAATTTTTCCAAAAAACAAGGTCCAAACAAATGAATATTCGTTAAATAATAAATTAATTTATTAACGACATTTTGCACAAACCACGAAGATTTTTAATTAGTCTTGTTTGTCCTACTTTTGTGTACTTGTTGTTTTAACAAAATCCAAAAGCAATTCAATTTTGTTCATAGTATTGATTGCACTTTTTTAATTAAAAAATAGGGAATAATATGGAAAATTCCAAATGTTATCCATATCTCAAATGTGGTCAACGTTTTAAGGAAATAAAGCACAAAATCAGGTATCACAGAATTTAATGAAATTATAACAGAAGGCAACTAGTTTCGGTCACTGACCATCACCAGGCTATTAATAAGTACTTCCGCATGGGGAGAAATGTCAAAAGTGACACCCGGTAAGGGTAGTAAAAAAAAAGTTAATTAAAAAAATTATGAATGGTACTTGAAACAGAATAAAAACATAACGTAATGATTATACAATAAAAGACTAAAACTAGACTAGGTTGCTCCCTAGGGCTGGCAGTAGTTACCAGCCCCAAATACAAATTTAGGTTTTTTTACCTTGTTTATAAATTTTGAAGACAAACAATGCACTTTAGTGCCAAGTTGTAGAGCAATTCCCTACAACTTTTGTATAAAATTTTTTCAAAATTTCCTACAACTTTTGTATAAATTTTTTTCCCAATTCCCAATAGTTTTCAACCATGATCCTGATTGTAACAGTGTGCTATATGTGCGCATGCACCCGCATATGTCATTATCAACATTGAAATATCAATTCGGTAGACGTATTCACCATCGACTTGCTTTTTAAAATTTGTTCCATAAATTAATGTATTGCTTAGTATTTTGTAATTAATTCTCCACAGCCGGGCCGGGAAAGCTCTGGGGTGACGTGACACAGCCGATTTTTTTATTTGCTTCCGATTTAACGAATTATAATTGTAATAAATTTGGTGGGGGCAAAGCCCCGAAAAGAAAAGTGTGTGGGTGAATAGAGGAAATAATATGATTTGCTTGTAATTTTATCTGGTGATTTCAATACTAATTTTCTCGTCATTTAATTAGTATTATTTTGCTTGTGCTTGTCATATTTATTTGCTTGTGATTTAATGAATTCTGATTGTAATCAATTTGGTGGGGCAAAGCCCCGAAAAGGAGGGTGGATGGGAGAATAGAAAAAATAATATGACATTCGGTTGTGCTTGTAATTTAACGAATTCTACTTATAAAAGGAAAGTGGATGGGAGAATAGAGAAAATGTTAATATGATTTGCTTGTAAATTTACCTGGTGATTTCAATACTAATTTTCTTGTCATTTAATTAGTATTAATGACTTTTGGTTGTGCTTGTACCTTTTAGTTGCTTGTGATTTAACGAATTCTAATTATAATAAATTTGGTGCGGCAAAGCCCCGAAAAGAAAAATGGATGGAAGAAAACAGGAAATGTTAATATGATTTAGTTGTAAAACCTGGCGATTTCAATACAAATTTCCTTGTCATTAAATTAATACTGATTAATTTTGCTTGTTATTTTTATTTACTTGTGATTTAACGAATTCAAAATGTATTAAATTTAAAGGGGCAAAGCCCCGAAAGGAACGTGGATGGGAGAATAGAGGAAATAATAATATGATTTGCTACTAATTTTACCTGGTAGTCTCAATACTAATTTCCTTATCATTTAATTAGTATTGATTACTTTTGCTTGTACTTGTTATTTTTATTTACTTGAGAATTAACGAATTCTAACTGTCAGTAGATAGAACGTTCATTAACTTTAACTATTCTGTAAGTAATGACAAGACGTTTAGATTGTGACAATTGTACAAAAAAGTTTTATTCTAAAAGTCATTGCCTCTACTTACCGAATCTTTAAAGTTAATGGACGTTCTATCTACTGACAGTGAGTGTATTAAATTTAGAGGATTAAAGCCTCGAAAGGAAGGGATGGAAGAATAGAAATTAATACTAATTTCCTTATCATTTAATTAGTATTGATTACTTTTGCTTGTGCTTGTTATTTTTATTTGCTTGTGATTTATTGAATTCTTATTGTAATACATTTGGTGGGGCAAAGCCCCGAGAAGGAAAGTGGTTGGAGAATAGAGGAAATGATAATATGATTTGATTGTAATTTTACCTGGCGATTTCAATACTAATTTTCTTGTCATTTAATTACCTTGTGCTTGTCATATTTATTTGCTTGTGTTTTAACGAATTCTGATTGAAATAAATTTGGTGGGGCAAGCCCCGAAAAGGAAAGTGGATGGGAGAATAGAGGAAATATTAATATGATTTGCTTGTAAATTTACCTGGTGATTTCAATACTAATTTCCTTGTCCTTTACTTAGTACTGATTACTTTTGCTTGTTATTTTTATTTACTTGTGATTTAACGAATTCTAATTATATTAAATTTAGAGGGGCAAAGCCCCGAAAAGGGAAAGTGGATGGGAGAATAGAGGACATGTTAATATGATTTGCTTCTAAATTTACCTGGTGATTTCAATACTAATTTCCTTATTATTTAATTAGTATTGATTACTTTTGTTTGCTATTTTTATTTACTTGTGACAATGAATTCTAAGTGTATTACATTTAGAGGGGCAAAGCCCCGAATGGGATGTGGATGGGAGAATAGAGGAAATAATATGATTTGCTACTAATTTTACCTGGTGGTCTCAATACTAATTTCCTTATCGTTTAATTAGTATTGACTACTTTTGCTTGTGCTTTTTATTTTTATTTGCTTGTCATTTAATGAATTCTAATAATAATTGTAATAAATTTGGTGGGACAAAGCCCCGAAAAGGAAAGTGGATGGGAGAATAGAGGAAATGATATGATTTGCTTGTAATTTTACCTGATGATTTCAACACTAATTTTCTTGTCATTTAATTACCTTGTGCTTGTCATATTTATTTGCTTGTGTTTTAACGAATTCTGATTGAAATAAATTTGGTGGGGCAAGCCCCGAAAAGGAAAAGGGATGGTAGAAGAGTATAGGAAAGGGAATAGAATGATAATGGATTTGAGGATAAAGGATGATATTTTACACAACTAATTGAAAAGAAAAATAACAAACAAATCTACTAATATTTTTAAAACATAAGTAGCGCTTATCAAATAATCGGAAAGTACACATTGAAGATAAAACAAGATGTTAATACATCTTTTTTTATTTCAATGTACACTTTCTTTGCAGACTTAAAATATAATACTTGTTTTCGATTTAAAACAAAATATGACTTGCTTGTTATTCCGAATAAATTTGTATGAAGAGATGTGTAAAAAAGGGATGAAAAGGTTAAAGGTATCACAGATTTAAAGGTGGAAGATGAAAAAGGTACATATCTTTATATTGCAAATGCTGGTAGATAAAAAGTACTCAAAAAATTTTTAGTGAACATAGTTTGAGATCCGAGATTCCATAAAACTAAAAACCTAAACATTAACATATATATTCATTAGAGATCCTACTGCAACCAAAAAATAAAATAAAGTAAAAATCTGTTATTCTATATAAAAATTTTATCTTGATATTTTCTATACAAAAAAATGAACAAAAATAAAACCTAAATGGCAGAACCCCTAATAATTTTTATACTATTAATTAAATCACCAATTACTGATTTATTGCACATCACTACAATTTGTGTTTGCGTTAACTTGACCTCCCAAAATTTTATTTTGCGGTGCTTCATTGTCATAAAACTATTTTTTTTAAATTATTTTACTATTTTTTTAATCGAGTATAAGTAACATTTTTAAATCAACCATTCAGCCCACGCGATTAAATTTTTTAATAAATATTATATTTGGTAATGAGATTTATAATTTAGCAATATTAAGC
This sequence comes from Neocrepidodera transversa, assembly GCA_963243735.1. Lineage (NCBI taxonomy): Eukaryota > Metazoa > Arthropoda > Insecta > Coleoptera > Chrysomelidae > Neocrepidodera > Neocrepidodera transversa. Next base: position 17,534,207 of record OY725349.1, on the reverse strand, counting down.
TTCAACTGAAACTGTCACTGAAAAATTTTTGAAAACGGCATCCATTTGTATTTCTTTCTAATACAAGCTACGAATATATTGGGAAAGCTTAGGCCAAAAGATGAAATCTTCATTTTGAAACTGAACGACAGGTTTAGGCAAAACAAAATTTACTACAAAAATTTTTATAACATTATAATTCTACAATGGAAAAAGCTATAAAAATCGCATTTATAAAAATCTTCAAATTGATGCAAAAAAATAAATCTTCAGTTTGGGACCAAATCAAAATTCACTACCAGAAGCGAGAAAATCCTGTTAGTTAATTATTTTCTTAAAAAGTATTTGACAAAAAGTGAGATAAATATGTAAGGTTAAACGTTTATTAACGCTAATTATTTAGTAATTAAAGGTTGTGACATTGTTTAATTAAATTGAGGTTTAAAATTTAATTCTAAACGCCATTGCCACTACTTACTGAATCATTTTAGTGAACCTTCTACAAGAAAAACGCTCCTACAAGTTTGCAAGAAAGATAGTTTACCATCCTCAAAACAAGTTGGACAAGAAATTATATAAATAAGATAATTTAGAACATTTGTCATACTTATTGGATGAAGGAAAAAAGATTGGGAAAAATGTACAAGATACAAAATTTATGAACTATTCAGTTGAGATTAGAGTATTTATAACGGATTAAAAACACGAAAGAAATAAAAAACGGTTTGGGCGAAAAAAATGAAGAAATGATACTCTAAAAAAGAAATCAGAGAAAACGAGAAAAAAAAAACAAATGAACCATTACAATATATACAATATATCAAGATTTTTGTAAATTATAAAAAATGCACGAGTAAAATGGTTAATATAAAATGTTGGTTAACCCGAATGATTTATATTAGTTAAATTTTAAAAAGTTAAATTATAAATGTTAAAAAATTAAAGCTGTAATAAAAAATTTTAAGATCAGTCAAGTAATACATTTTTTAAACGTCGAGGCCACAACATTGAATGATGAGTAAAATGTCACAGAGTTTAGAATCCCTACGCTATTTTCCCGCCTGTTAGAAAATTAAGAGATGGGAAAAAGACAAAAACGTGGGATTTTATACTCCCTTAAAGCTTCATTTCACTTAAACGCTAACTTATATTCTATAAGTGATTATACATTTGTACTGCCTTAACAAAAATATTCGTCGTTAATTGACGATTTGAATAAACTGATTTTTTTGTTTTTCTGCCAGACTAGCGAACACAGTGGCGTTCTCATCTAAAAAAAATAAAAACTTTCATTCTATATGGTTCGTAAACGGGTCCTTGTGGTGCTCGATTATTAAAAAAATCAGTACTGTAATGATAAAAATCATCAGTTTCGAACACCAGAGGGAGCGTTTAAGACAAAATCGATGGGTACGTCACTGGGTTTACCCTAATTCGATTCCCAAATACTTATAAGAAACACAAACACATCAACGAAGAATATCCAGTTAATATAATTACCAAAATTAACATTTTTCATAATTTAACTTTCTATTGCAGAAATATTAAGTAATAATGTTTTTAAAATAAAAATATAATAAAAAGTTCTAGTAAAACATTTCTTGACCACGTTTTTGCAAAATGAATACAATATTCGAAGTATTAAAGCCAACGAAATCACCAAGGTACAGAACCCCATGGATTTAGGGAACCAAAGAAATTCAACCTTCAGATCAAGTTCTACTTTGCGGGAATATAAAGTACCGCCCCTGCAGATGCTCAATGGATGGTCAAATATATTTTGAAAAATTTAACACCAAATAATTAACAAGATCGTCAGAGAAAATATGATCCATACAAAAATCGAGAAATACGGCTCTGAAGCCAAAAAAAATGAGATAAAAATGGATAAATTGCTTTGAAAACAGCTCAGAGGTAATAGACGAATTAGATCATTACTAAAATTTAAGAAGTTGTAATGGATAAAAAAAAATCTTGCGGAAAATATATGACGAAAGAAAGACAACAAGATGATGAGATAGACAAATTATAAAAGTAGATGAAATAATAACAACAAAAATATTGTTGTGGAAGGATCACATAAAATGGATGGAAATACAATAATAGATATAAACATAGCATGGATAATATTAGAAGGAAAGAACAATTTCTTGGTGAAAAAGGGGCTCTAAAAAATGAACAAACGTAGATAAATAGCGAACAAGGTCTAGACAAAGTCTTTATGTGAATCAATATTTTTAATTCTCCATAATTATTGTTTTCTATAGCATACTCTTCTTGCCCTTCTGTTAAATTATTTAATTTACTGTTCCAATCTGATCTGTATTTTTTGTTTATATTCTCAGAATCTCCTGTATTATATTTTCTAGTACAAACAAATTGAAGAAAAACGTAGATAAACGGCAAACTATTATAAGTCGAAGTCCTAATGTGAATACATTTTTATTAAATTTCTTTTAAATTGTCCATATTATATTTTTCTTGCCCTTTTTTTACTTATTTAATTGCCAGTTCCATTCTGATCTGTATTTGCTGGTACAAACTTATTGGGTACATTCCCAATAGTCGCAATATAATTGATCCCATCAAAATTCCTCTCTATTACAGCCACCAAAAAATTTCTTCGTCAAGAATTCTTCCTTAGAGGAGTATTCTGTATTTTTTAAATTTTACTAGAATATAAGCATTCAGTTCTGCTGACAATGTTTCTGATTAAACAACGTAATTTTAATGCCCAATTTTTTTTCTTCTGTAATACATTGCAGGCAGGATATGCTTCTTTGGACAATGTAAATGTTATTAATCTTTGTTTATCTTCATTAAGTTTCACAATTTTTTCTTTTTTCATCAACTCGTAAATGCTATTACCCAAGTCTGCTAGACCCATACATTATTTTTCCTCATAATTATCTTAATATCCTACGCTACTTACACTTTCGAGACTTATGTTCTAAAGTGTCGATTCGAATCATAAATTTATTATTTTGTTAATAACACGCCAATTGGGTCCTGACAGACGAATTATTAGAGAAGTTGAGTGGATTATTTTCTAAGTTGAAGAAGACTCAGAAATTGCAGACATATAAATAATAAAAAAACTGAGTATGTAATCAAAGGTTGAGTGAATTATCTAACACATATAAGTAATAACCCAAGAAAAGCACAATATCATTTTAAATGGACCAAAAAAGGACGAAATCAGCCGATAAGTCTTCCAGGATTGATGAAAATGAAAAAATAAAAAATGTGACATTTGAACTAAAAAGGACTGAAAATTTAAGAGAATTAACAGACAATGAAAATGGAAATAATTGTGATCTGTCCAGACTTTTCTTTATCGAGAGGGATTAAATTAAAACAAATGAAACAAGTCCTTTTAAAAAAAATCATAAATTCTAATGTCTTCTAGAAAAGAAAGAATATATTTCAACGATGTCCTGTTTTGGTGTTACAAATTTTAGAAGGGGGGCAAAAATAATTCAAGTTAACTTACTAAAACGTAATTTTCTATTGAAATGTAATCACTCGTAAACTCAATTTAATTTAAAACTGATTGTCACATAGGCGTACATTCTGTTACATAAAATAGACTAGAATAATACCCTGTTATAATGTATACTTTTTATACGGTAGAAGTTACGGATTAAAGTAATAATCTATTTTTTATTATTTTACTAGCAGAAATTTTCTTCAGACTTTGCAAAACAACATTGGGCGGTATTTTAACTCTGTGATGGATAAAAAGCTATAAAGACGAACCACCTCATAGTAACCATTATTTGGTAGTGTTGATTTTGTTTCAGATTAGGAAAAAAACTTAGGTCAAGCTTGGATGTTCAGCAAAAATTTGAGTTATTGTATAATATCTTTGTGTAACCAAAAACTAGAGCAGACTTAATGATAATCAGTTTGTTGATAAAGAATGAGATTTGAAATTAGTAAACAGCTGAAATAAAAAACAATCAACAATTTATTCAAAAAAAGAAGTTTAACCTTTAGATTAATAATTTAAAAATATTTATTGTAATTGTAGTAATAAAATCCGGATATTCTTCTTTGAGTGAAATTTGACGTTTCGTTGATCGTATTGGGATGACTTTTACAAAATTATCACACACAATCCGCGAGCTGCCGCTCGCAATACAAACTTAAATGTTATACTCTTACAATTTTTAACAGTTGTACAAAATCACATTTAGGAAAAGACTAAGTCAAGGTTAAAACTATCTAAGATCTAGGCGGCCACGCCTAATTTGGCGAAGCCGCGGTATCACAGCGCGGCTGAACAGGACAATCATAGGATCATTTTTTTTGTTTACCATCAAACCAGAACCATCTTTTTTTTTTATTAAGTATAGAAAAGTGGCAAGTATGCAAAATATAATGTCGATACATTTTCTAGAATTTAGATCAAAAAAATGAATTTATAAACATTAATTTAATAGTTATAAATCCATCATATCTGACAGAATTTAATTTTATCATTCAATGAAAAGATCTAACCAGCATTTTTTTCATAATTTTTTTTGTATTATTTTTTTGTGAATTAACAGCTGATAAAATATTTTCATAACTAAAATTAAAACGAATATATATAGAGAGCATTGTATTCATATTTCTGCTTCTCAAGTAAAAAATTCTAGAATTAAAAACATGATCAAGATAATTGAAGTAAACTCAGTTTTATAAATTATGATAAAAGATAAAAAATTTACAGTTAAGTAATTTTTTATTTATTAATAAATTTTGAAGATTAAAAATACTTGAACTATAAATATTACTTATCAAACAGAAAAATACCAATGAATGTGTTTTCTAACAAATTGAGATAAAAACAATACTCAATTTGTTAAAATTACTTTAGGACCCTTTATTTGTACCTCTACAATAAGCAAATTATGAATAGGAAATATTATTTAAACCAAGTAATAATTTGGTACTTACAGTAAACAATATTATATTAATAAAACAGATGAATATGTTCGATTTTGTAATGTTCCTTTTTTAACAATTCTAGAAAACTGAATGTTTACTTCAACTTTAATTACATGCGAAGTCAACGCCAAGATGTCAAATAAAACATTTTGACGTGTATAGTCCTCAGAAAACAAAATTTGGTACATAAAGGAGGATAAATTTTCGACTTTTATATTGTATCGGCATTATTTCAACATCAAACGATTCCTTTTGGCAAAATCCTTAACCTAAACCTTGAAAAAAACAGACGGTAACATTCTCACTGAAAAATTGGGATGGCACAACCTACCTTTGGACGCACAAATACAGAACTTCATAGAAGCGACTATCAAGTTCTTACAAAAATAATATTGTCGTGTTCACTCGCTAACCAATTCATTCTTAATATTAATCACAATTATATTCTCTCGATATCGTGTTCACAATCAATTTTTTTTTATTTTGCTTTACCGCAACAAGAGATACAAGTGCCTCCTGTTGTTGCTGTTTAGCGCTCTTTGCTGGTTAAGATTTAAATTAACTGTAGGTCAAGCTTGGACCTTCAGCAACAATTTCAGCTGCTGCGTGATGTCTTTATGGTCAGAGGATGGTGCCACCGCGGCCGTATGGAAGTTTAGCCTCGATGGCCGCGGTGTCTGCATCCAGTGTTTGGGGGGCAGCGGCAAAGCTGACGGTAATGGGGGCTCTGAGAACTTGCAGCCAGCGTAGTGGCCAGCCACCAGACCGGGTGATGTGCGAATACCAGATCCTAAATAGAAATAATTATGCATTGTATATACCAGTTAACTAATTTGTAATTCTTATCAACGGAAGTACCTAATAATAATAAAATATCTATAATTGAAAACAAATATACATATCAAAGAATTTCGCTCAGTCAGGGTAATAAACTTGATTAGTATAATCGTTAATTTTAGCTGTAAAGTTGGTTTGACTTCATAGATAACACTATGCAATAAAATATTTTTAATTATTAATAAATATGTATAAATATTTAAATAGAAGGTCTAAAAATAAACAAAAGCATAATTTTATTTTTATAGTATTTTTTTTTTACCAAAATTGAATACCTATTTTTAAATATTACATAGATGAATTCACTGTTATTATAATTATTTTATTTTTGTCCACGTCTGAATTATAATATTTTTTAAACCGGAATATAAAACTTAGTTACAAAATATGTAACAAAAATCATAAATTTATTAATATAAAATGGCGTAGTATGCTAATCTGTAGGTTTGATCCTGAACCGAGTTCCAAATTTTTTACTAAAATTATCTGATACGCAAGTAAGTTCCAAATAAATGTAAGCTGGAACAGGTCTAAAAAGAAATTTCCCTGAATATTTGAAAACAAATGTAATAAGATAAAGTATGTAATGTTCAAATAACGACATAATTTTGTTTTCGGTAATCACTTTTAAACTCAGAAAAACATTGAACTTTTTTTTAAATATGAATGACTCTGATAGTTATGGTTAGTCTAAAATCGAATAAAAACTAATTAAAATGGAAAGTAACAAAGAAAAAAGAACAATATCAAATAAAAACGCAAGTTCTCATTTTATTTCGGAACTAATAGAACAAGTAACCAACTATGTTTTGAACAAGTTAATAGTCTTAACACAAAACAAATTTAATTGCTGCCACCAACCATCCACTAAGCACTTGCTCTTAATTTTTTAATTTTTGGTCAGTTTTAGCTAATTTGTTTTATAAAGAAAATTTTTTCCTGACACTATGTATTACAGGCCTGATGATAGCAGTTCTGCGGAAACTAGTTGCCGTTTCCCTCTATATGGCTTCTTAACAACTTGGTTTTAATATATTTTGTGGTATTTGATTTTGAATTTTATTACCTCATCATTCAACAACATTTGAGATAATTGATAACTTGTTGGAATTAAATTTAATTTGCTTAGAACAATTATTTTATAGTGGGAAGAGTCAATATGTTCATAAGTTAGTAACTTGCTTCAGGAACAAACCTTTGTGATTCACTCTTCTTATACTAACCTTGTACAATTAAAAATATACCATGTGATTCTGACTGACACCCTACTTTTGAGTAGTGTTACGATAGAACAACCTTGGTCAGTGATTAAATTACTATAACACAGAAGTTTCTGAACATGAGTTGGTAACTCAGGTTAGGTACACGAACATGCAGTTTAGTGATCCTGTCAACCTATGTAGGTTTCCGAAAGGCATTTGGACTATTACTTTAAAACCTAATTATTACTACATATACCAGACAGTGTTAATGTAAAGGATAACGCAGGCCACTGTAGTCTTTAATTAAATAAAGTGCGAAATATTGTCAATAGTAAATCATAAATATATCCTACATCCTAGGTAAAGCTAATTTTTATAAATTTTTTCCTCGACAAAAAGCACACTAACCAAGATTTGTTTTAAAATTCGTCAAAAAGTCCAAAATAGCTTAATGTCTTCCTTCAGAATGCAGGTAGATATCCGATAACATAAAGAAAATTAACGTGAGAATGAAACATCTTACCGCCGTGTCTACATGGGGGAAATTTTAGGTATAAATAAGGTTTAAAATGAAAAAAATGTTAAGTCTTGAAAATAAATCCAAGCATCAAAGTATTTCCAGTAAAAGAAATATATAAAAAGAATTATTCATCCATAAACTTCAGTCCCTTAAATAATTATTTTGTAGGCGTGTGTCTACTCAAAAACAGTTATGTAAAGTTTTGTGTACTATTCGCAATTTTTGTGCATTTCTACTTTTTTTATAGTGAAATTTGTGCCAGCTTAATTGAAAGCTAGCACAACTTATTGTTAATTATCATGCGATTTTCTTCAAATTCAAATTGTGGTAATTAATTTTTGATTTCTTACATATTTACACAAAAAACGCACAGAATTATGGTGGCAATTTAAAAAAAAAATCGCATGATAATTAAGCACAACTTTTAATAAAAAAAAGAAGAAATGCACAAAACTCGCGAATAGCGTACAAAAATTGCGCATAATTTCCACAAAAATATGAAAAAGGTCCTGTGTTTCGACGAGTTTAAACTATCTGTATATTGAAAACTGCTTACAGAATATTTAAGAAAATTTGTATACAAAGGTATAATTTTATCTCGTCCTGACACACCCTATACTGTGCTGTAATGGACCTTTTTATGAATCATGTGAGAACACTTTAATTGGAAGGTATAAGTGTTAATATCACTTGGGAATTTTTTTGGAATGTTCTGATAGCTAATTTTTCCATCATCAGGAAAAAAAAGGGTTCGTGACGTCACGTTCACTAAAATTAAATTTGGCAGCGTTGTGTAAGGTTTTCACCATATAACCTCAATTCACCGATATGTCTGAATTGTGACGTATGAGATTTGTCATTTGATACTTAGACTTGTTCATTTGCATCACGGAGTAGAATATTATCAATCGTTTTTCTCTTTTCAGGAATTCAACCCAAAATACAAGAAAAACCAAAGTTCAGTACTTACTTGTCAAGCGATTCCCCCAAATTATTTTACAATTTTAATAACTGAAAATATCTAAAAAATGCTTTTTTACTACATTACGTCATAATTTTGTGTAAGGAACGTTATAATTTTATTTAAGAAATTGCCTTTAGGATTTGCAGCGTTGCCAATGCTCGCTCTTCGTCAAAAGGAAGGCCCGTTCAAAAACTTTGAAATTTTAAATAAAGAAAACAGGAGATAAAATAAAATAAAATAAAATTTTTTTGAATGAGTCGGATCAAATGACAGAGTTCAATTATGTATCAAATGAGTATATCAAGTATATATATAAATGGACGTTTCATGTAAAATACAATCGTCTCATATAAGTTTTAGAATTTATTTTTTTGTAAATGAAAAGGTCCATTGTTGTGCTAACTTAAATATAATTGTCAAAAACATCATATGAAAGATTCCTAAATTAAACTGACTCAAAAAAAAGTTATAACATTTTACCGTCTACAGTTTAATTTTTAAGTCTACAGTTTATTTTTTAATTGATCCCGAAAGAATTGTATCTATGCGAATTGAAGGAGGTATATTCCACCTAATTTTTAAAAATAAAAAATGGTCATACAAAAAAGTATAAGGTACCTTTTGTATGTAATTGTGTAATTATATACTATAAATATAATCTTTTCTAATAAGTATCTTAATCTTCCAATCAATAGGAAGTAATATAATCACAAACAACCGATTAAATCCGGAACACAAAAAAATGAAGTGTTTACAAAAAATCATTAAAGAGCTATTGCCCCAGTGAGTCAAGTAAAAATTCCGAAAAATATAAGCTTTGACATTTTTTAATATAAAATTTCACAATTTTTAAAACGGGTTTTTGATTTTTTTTTACTGAAAGTGTACTTCCAAGTATTATATGAAAACATTAAAATATAAACAAATAACCTGAACATGATCCAGAAAAAAAAATTATTTTGTTTTAAAAATGATGATTTCGCGATTCTTATTTTAATCACTAGGCAGTTATTGCTCAATAAATTTCAATTTTTTTTTAAATAATACATACTTCTACAATTTATATTACAAATATTTACCAAAAATTAAAGAGAATTTGTTTAAAATTGGGGTTCTTCCATTTTTCTAATATCAATTATCTACATACTGCTTCAACTTTTTTTTTAATTAGACTAATAGTTAAAACGCCCGTGCATGGTCATATGCAAATTAATTTTTTTCTGGATCATATTGAGATTTTTTGTTTATATTTTAATGCTGTCATATAGTCCTTAAAATACACTGTATAAAATCAAAAATCAATTTTGAAAATTGTGAATTTTATACTAAAAATACGTTTTTCAGTATTTTTACCAGACTCACCAGGGCAATAATTTTTCCTCAGACGCCATTTGGTAGATAAAATGACTAGACTATTATAAATATGGACCAGGTAGCCAGTCCCTTGTTATAAAATACCTGCCAGGCAACTTCTAGATATTATAAAAGGATTACTGGCCATTTGACCAGTTATCTAATAATAAAGATTATGTGGTTGTTAATACCAGGTAGAAAAACAACCAAACAGGTGCTAGAACTAAAATTGAATTCATTTTAAAACATCTTTTTATATGGTCTAACAATTTTTGAAGTAATAATTCAATAAACTCACATTTACAAACATTTTACCTTCTGTATAATGGTTTTTCAGTCTGGAAGGTATATTTCAAAAATATTTGTGTAAAACCTTTATCTCATACATAAATAAACTAAGACAGACTAATCTTTTAAATTATTAGGGTCTTACTTTATTGCAGCAAATTAAATTTAAATAATTTCAACTAGGTAAGTAATGTACTTAACCTAAATAATCATTTAAACAGGTAGGCACCTAGAAAATATTGGATACTTATAGATAGTAAAAGGTTAATGCATTGTAAAGTTTAAAATATATTTAGCACTACATAGGAATGTCTATCATTTTTGTCTTTAGTATATTTATAGTATCTAAATTTGACTAAAAGACTATTGGAAAGAGTACGTTAACGTGTAAAATTTAAATAATTTATTAAAAATTTGGCTGAGCGCTTTCGGCTCACAAAGCCATCCTCAATAAGATACCGCCACAAGAAATCTGAACAAATAGGACATTTACAGTGTAAAAAAGTACTACTATTTGTTGATTTCATTCCACCTTCGGCATGTTTGTATTTTTTTACGCTGTAAGCCAAAAATGCTCAACCAAACTTTTAATAAATGATTTAAATTTTACACACTGACATACTGTTTCCACTCTTACATTTAGTGTGTACACCATCCTCGATTTTTGTTATTTAATTTTCTTTGCCAATCCTGTTACTAACAAACTTAGACAAGTTTTTTGCAAAGAAAATGTCCCTTGGAATTGATACAAATCTGGGATACAATTTGCATTAAAATTTAGAACAAATTTACTGTTTTATTAATAAATGTAACAAATAGTATAGTAATATAAAAATATTATACTTGAATAAAGAAACTAAGGTCAACAGCCTATTGAGAAACCAATAAAGATAATTAATTCTGTATCTTTCTCTGTAATTTTTAATCTGCTTAAGTAATTTCATATTCTTGCACATTTGCATTTAAGATTAACTCAATATGAATTATAATTATAAAATTAGATACACTATAAAGGAAAATAATTTTATTGTCAAAATTTTGATACGAAAATGTCAATTTAAAAATCCCAAATATAAAAATAAGTATATTTATTTATTATTGCATTTAAATTAAGGTTTAGTAATTAATTTTCACTTTATAAATATTCATGCTTTGAAATACTTCATTTAAATAATCAGAAAAATCTTCACTGTTTGTTAAAAGTTGTGAAATGAAATACGACCCACAAACAGTGTTATATTATGTTTAGTAATTTTAAAAGATTTAATACAAAATCTGGGAAGTTTAATGAGAATGCACGTGTTAAAAACGAAAATATTTACCTTGAGGTGAGTGCCCCCTGGTTGATGCATTCAGTCTTTGAATGGAAGATTCCCCTCGAAGGGGAGAGCTCCTCGGGATCGCGCCCTGTTGGAAATTGGCCCTGGAAGGATACCTAAGGACACGAGAATTGACATTGACGAGTCTTCCACCCTCTGAGTGCTTTGTACCCATTGCCATATTGAGCAAATTGCGAACCTAAATATATATCACTGCAAAGTCTTTGTCTTTGTTATAAAAATCGACTAAAACACACTCTATTCACTCTATCTCTGCTTTATCACAGACCAAAATAAAGAATTTTGCGTTTAAAACCAGTAACTATCAATACGACACAAATTTTGCTCGTTTTCACAAAATGGACGATGATAATTGGTAGGACAAAAACAAAGAACAATCTGCTTCACAGTTTACGATATGTGAGGACTTTCTCTTTGTCTCCGTTTTCTCCACAGCTTTTCTTTCGAGTTCGCACTATTGAACGAAAATAGTTTACTCATTTAATAACACTGCTTTTGAGCGCAAAATTCTAGAAATAATTCATTTACTCCACTCTCCAAAAACTTTATTTATATATCATTTGATCGAAGATCACCTTGGTCGAGACATTTTTATCCCCACCTCTTTCATTGACGTCACGACGATCAATCTGGAATATCCTGTTTACAAACAGCTTTATCGATTTGTACGTTCAATTGAATTTTCGTATAATGTTCAAATTCAAAAGTTTCAAAATCTAATTGATTAAAATATGTAATTTTAATCTCTATGTTATATAATGTATCTATTTTTACTGCTAATATGAACATAAATAGATAGAAAAATACAGAAATAATTTTTTTTCAGAAATACAAATGAACGTACCAGTCATTTTTTCTTCAAGGGTCTACTATACATTAGGTTAACCAGTAAACTTTTGTTTTATTTGATACGTATTCCATTATATTCTTTCCAAAGATGATAAAATTAGAATATTTCATTTTTTAACAATATTATATTATACGATAGTATGAATATATTTTTTAAATCACACAAATTATAAAGCAGTATTGAAATAAAAGTTCCACTGTACTCTACTTTTTTCTTGAATTTTAATTTTTCTGTCCTAATTAATTACACATTTGTAGTAATATGTTATGATTTACGTGTTCTTTTATATTTTATCGACACATATATGAACTGAACGTTATTTAAATTATAGTTAATTACCAAACATGTTGTCCTGTATTCGATATTTGTAGAAAGTCAATATATTAAAATGAAAAAGAAGAAGTATGATTACGATTTATTAGGTTATGTTTATTATTTTTGTTTTAAATTTGTATGTAATAGTTTTTTTAATAATGTGGAAAACTTTTACATCTGAAGATAACGTTTATATGTTAAAAGTGAACGAAAATAGTGGTGATTATGAAATTTATTTAACAAATCTTACAAAACTGTGGTCATGTAATCTCTCTAAAGATTTACTTAGTCAAAAATTTCAGGCAAGACCCAAACTACACATTTATATAAAAATAATTTAATCTATTTTATTTTAGGAATACAACCCAATAATAGAACTGAAAAATGAAGAGGCATTATCTCAAACATTAAAATTGTTTCAAGAAATCAATGCAGTTGAAGTTTTAGTCACATTATTAGATTCTACTGCAAAACTCCTCATGAAAAGCAATTTATCTGATTTTGCTGATTCCAAATACAAAATAAAATATGAACTGGAGTTCATAAAATCAGAAAGTGATTTGGTACTAACTTTAAACAATAATTTTTATGTTGTCCTTAGTTTTGTTTTGTCGTTATTTATTCTTAAAACGTATTTTTTAGTTTACAAAAAATATTACGATACCTTTATTACAAACTGTAATATTCTTAGAAAAGCAGCAAAATATGATGAAAAATTTGTTGTTAAAGAAAGATAGGGAATTAGAAGAATATCAAATGGAAAAAGGAGAAATTTCAAGAAGTATATTATTTATTTTGTAATTTTCATGTTTAAAATAATTTATTTTAGGTGACTTAATAACTGAAACATTTGATCCTGAAATTCTTGTTTCATCAAGTAATAAGCTTATGTTAAATACTTTTGATCATAAAGTCAATGATAATATTACGCAAAAATATGGAGAAATTGAAGAAAAATTAGCAGAGTAAGTATTATAATTATAATTACTATTTTATGGAATTTTTAATTGTTTTAGAGTTGAAATCGACTCTTGGAATAACGTGAAAAGGAAAAGAAAAATTTTCAATAAAGAATCAGCTGCAAGAGCTAAAAAAAGTACGAGAATTGTGTATAAAAGTGAAAAAACTGTTTAAAATTGTTTATTTTTAACTACTATACATGTATTTAAGTTTTTTTGATAATTAGTTTTCACAAGAGTAAGTTGTTGCTGTTAGTTGATATACTAACACCAGTCAGGTATTGAAACTCGTTTACTTTGTATATAGATACTTTATACTGAAATAAAATGACTATAATATTTCCATTGTCTTAATCACATATTTATAACATAAGTTTTATGTATTGCTATGGCTTATAAAAACTAAATAACTAATCACAGAGCAACCAAACTAGGTATTCTCAAATTTTATTTATTTTCGAAAATGTTTTCATAATTTTCAAACAAAAATAGATCCTTCGTTAAAAATTTATTTCCAAATTTGTATAAATTAATAGGGTATTTCAGAAAGATCATGCATTATTAATCAACATTATTATTGACATATCTAAGATTATTCAATTATACAATTACAAAAAAAATCGGCTGTGTCACCCCAGAACTTTCCCGCCTCGACTGTAGAGAATATGTTATTTATTATTATTATTTTAATTACAAAATACTAAGCATTACAATAATTTATGGAACACATTAAAAACAAGGAGCCGATGATGAATTCGTCTACCGAATTGATATTTCAATGTTGATGACATAAGCTGGGCATGCGCACGTTGTTTATCACACTGCTACCATTAGAATCTCCTAAAATCATGTGTGAAAACTATTCGGGAAAAATTTTCATACAATAGTTGTTGAGAATTGTATGCTTTACAGCTTTGCACTAAAGAGCATAATTTACCTCGAATTTAAAAAAAAAATAGAAAATTATAAATGTGTATTTTTCTCGCCATGCAGCGGCGAAACTATAAGGAATTCGATAAAAGTTAAAGAAAATTTGATGCTTTACAACTTTGAACCAGAAAATTTTGCACTAAAATGCATTGTTTGTCGTCAAAATCAAGAAAAACTAGAGACAACCTACATGCTCTTTTTTTACGCGCCCTCTAGTGGCGCAACTATTGAAAATTCTAGAAAAAGTTGTAGGGAATTTTATGCTCTAAAACGTTGTACTATAACATTTTGCACTAAAGTGTATCATTTGTCCTCAAAATCAAGAAAAACTAGAGAAAACATACATGCACAATTTTTACGCGCCCTCTAGTGGCGCAACCATTGGAAATAATGGAAAAAGCTTAAGACGAAAGTTGTAGGGAATTTTATGCACTACAACTTGGCACTAGAACATTTCTGCACTCAAAGGCACTGTTTGTCTTCAAAATTAAAAAAAAAGCCAAAACTCCTAATTGTTCATTTTTTCGCCCTCTAGCGGCGAAAATATGGGGAATTCGAAAAAAAGTTAAAGAAAATTTGATGCTGTACAACTTTGCACTTGAATATTTTGCACCAATTTAAAGTGCAATGTTTGTCCTCAAAATGTGGAAAAACTACAAAGCACGTCTTTTGCACGCCCTCTAGTGGCGCTACTACTGGAAATTCTTTAAGAAGTTTGATATAAAAATTGTAGGAAATTTTATGCCCTAAAACTTTGTATTAAAACATTTTCCACTAAAGTGTATTGTTTGTCCATAAAATTTAAATAAAGGCAAAAAATCCTACACGTGTATTCAATCAATGTACCAATTTAAACCAAAAACTAATGGTCGCATTCTAGGCACACACCGACCCTCCGTACCAAATTTCAGCTTGATTGCTCAAACGGTTCGGCAGTTATCGTGGAAGATTACACACAGACACACAGACAGACCATACGCTGGAAATGGTTTCAATCTCCTTGGTTGGTTGGTTATTAATTATTATTAAAACTACATTCGTATTTAATACTTTAATTTGCTTCGTGCTTTTTACATAAACATTCAAGCATGGGCCCTGTCTACAGTCTACGTTCGACTGCCGTCTCCCTGTGCCGGCTGTCATACTTCAGATGGCCAGGCACGTTCGATTTGTAGTATGCTACTACCTTACATCCCCCTTTTTTAAGAACAACATATACTATAAAGAAATTAACACAAAACTAAAAATAAAACAATTCCTAATAACTATAAACTGGTCATTCAAATCTGGAAGGTGGTTTGGAAAGTCTACCTGAATTGGTGACATTTATTTTTTTATAAATATTTCTTTCCAAATCTGAATCATCAGTATCACTTTCATTTGTAATGATTATTTTAATTTCTTCTTGATCATTACTAGATGCACTAGAATATTCATTATCAGTCTCATTGTTTAAACTGTCATTATCTGCAACTTCTACCTCTATAAACTCATTAATATTGTTGTCTACTACATTCTCTAATTCTAGGAAATACCTTACTTCTTGTTGAGATAAATCATTATTCTTAAGACTATTATTACATACTATTTCCTCCTGTTTTGCCAATGAACACTGATTCTCGTTTTTAACTGATTTATTTACATTTAATTTTTTAATAAACTTACGATTACGAATTAAAACAGAACCATTATTCATCTGCACTTTATAATCTCTGTTTCTAACTTTCTGTAAAACTATAGCAGGAAACCAGTTGCCTTTGGGTTCTCTTTGAACATAAACTTTTTCATTTACATGAAGTTCAGGTAACAATTTTTTCCCTTTATTATAATATTTTTGTTGCTGTTGTTGATTTTTTTTTATAACATTTTTATTGTATGTAGTAAAAATCTTGGGTTTAGATTGATTTTTAGTTAACATTAAATTGGTTCTTAATTTTCTGGACATAAGTAATTCCGCTGGTGATATATTATCAAAAACAGGGGTAGACCTATAATGAAGTAAAGCCATTTGAATATCTTTTTTATCATCAAAAATTTTTTTGAACATTTTTTTAGCCGTTTGGACATGTCTCTCTGCCATACCATTGGACTGTGCATTCGTGGGTGACGTAATTACATGTTCAAATTCCCACTCTTTACAAAAATTATCAAATTCTTTTGACCTCAGTTGGGTACCTCCGTCATTTACTAAAGTAAGGGGAATTCCATGGCGAGAAAAAATTGTTTTAAGATGTTTAATTATTGAACTACTAGTAGTGTTATTATTCAAATCTTCTACCTCAATATATTTTGAATAATAATCTACTATTAAAAGATACTTTTTACCATTAAGCTCAAAAATATCACACGATACCTTATTCCAAGGTAGCCAAGGTATACTATGTGATTTTAAAGGTTCCTTAACTTGAGAGTTTGCATAAGTTAAGCATTGATGACAAAGTGAAATTTTGTCTTTAATATGTTGAGTCATATTTGGCCAAAATAAAGACTCTTGTGCTAATTCAATGCATTTTTTTATACCTAAATGACTATAATGAATTCGGTTAAGCATTTCAGACTGTAAGGCTTTAGGAACAATTAAACATTTACCCTTAAAAATTAGATCATCTGAAATGGTTAACTCTGATTTATATGGAGCAAAGATTTTAACTGATTCTTTTAATTTTTTATTTGAATTGGGCCATCCATTTAAAATAACTTGTTTTAAGTCTTGTAAAACAGGGTCTGTTTCAGTATGAAATTTGAATTCATTTATTTTTTGATCCGTGGCATTTAATTCTAACCTAACTAGACAAACTTGACTGTCAATGTCTTGATCCAAGTCTGTAGTCTCACTGCAAGGTAAATAGGCACGTGAAAGAGCATCAGCCAAAATCAATTGTTTTCCAGGTTTATACTTAAGTTCAATGTCAAATTTTTGCAATTGTAGCATCATTCTTTGTAAACGAGCAGGACACTTGTTTAATGGTTTTTTAAAAATAGAAATTAAAGGTTGATGGTCGGTTTCTACTGTAATCTGTTGACCGTATACATACTGATAAAATTTATCTACTCCGAAGCAAATTGCATACAATTCCTTCTCAATTTGTGCGTATCTCGTTTGTGTTTCAGTTAAGGCTTTCGAGCCATACGCACAAGGAAGGTTATTTTGCATTAAACAAGCTCCCACTCCAGATTTTGAAGCATCTACAGAAAGAGTAATTTTCTCTTTTGAATTGAAAAATTGTAAAACTGGTTCATTTACCAAAGTTTGTTTTAAATTTAAAAAAGCTTCATCATGTTCTTGTTGCCAAATAAATTCACAATCTTTTTTAATTAATTCACGTAACGGTTTAGTTTTATCTGAAAAATTTTTAATAAATTTACTAACATAGGTTAACATACCTAATATTCTTTGAATGTCTTGTTTATTTTGGGGTCTTGGTAGCTCTGTAATTGACTTTATTTTATTAGGGTCTGGAGCTATACCTGTTGCAGATATAATATGACCCATATATTTAATTGAAGACTGCCCGAGCTTGCATTTTTCTTTATTAAATTTTACATTATTTTGCCTGGCAGTTTCTAAAACTTTCTTCAGTCGCGCATCATGTTCTTCCTGGTCTTTTCCCCACACAATTACGTCATCTATATAAATGTCTGCTCCATCGATGCCACCAAAAATGTCTTTGAACCTCTCTTGAAAAATTTCTGGAGCACACTTTATGCCGTAGGGGAGTCTTAAGAATTTATACCTGCCATAAGGTGTCCCAAAGGCACACAGTTTTGTGCTTTCATCATCTAGAGGAATCTGATAAAAACCACTGGCTGCATCGAGGGTGCTAAACAATGTGGCGCCTGTTAAATTGCTCGATATTTCGTCAAAAGTTGGGATTTTATAAAATTCGCGTTTACAAACATCGTTAACATCCTTTGGATCTAAACAAATGCGAATTTTACCATTAGGTTTGCGGACCAGTACCAGAGGATTCAACCAATCAGTTGGACCTTCAACTTTTTCTATAATTTTTTGCTCAATCAAACTCTCTAAACCTTCTTTTAAAGGTTGCATTAAGGACAGTGGTACTTTTCTAATTGGTTGAATAACTGGCTTACTGTTCTCTCCCAGTTTAATTGAACACTTTTGTTTAATACACCCTATTCCTTCAAATACATCACCATATTCCTGTATTAGTTTATTATAATTATCTGACAACACGGAGTCAATTCTTTGAATTAAATTTAGGGAAATACTAGATTTAAGACCCAAGATAGCTTGAAGATCACCCTTAACCACAAAAAAATCAACATCATAACATCTCTCATTTTTAAAGCAAGGTAATTTACATTTTCCAATGACTGGCAACTCATTTTCTGTGTATGATTTTAATTTACTATCAGTATTATTTATTAACTTATGTGACAGACCTATATAATTAAAAGTGCTTAATGGCAAAACATTAGCCTCTGCACCAGTATCAATTTTAAATTTAACATTTTTATTATTTATTTCTAATCTTGTTGACCACTCTGAAGTTGTATTGTTGTTTATATTATTCACATTATTTATAGCCCCGATAAACATGAACTCACCTTTGTTGTCTTCTGTAATTGTGTTAATATTTTCCAAATGTATTTCACTTAACTTGTTTCTCGATTTCTTCTTCATACACTTACTTTCAAAATGATTCTTGACTCGACAAAAATTGCATTCTTTTCCATATGCTGGACATTTATTGAGCAGATGAGAAAACCCACACTTCGAGCAATCATTGATTTTCTTTGAAGTCGTTCCATGCTTCTTATTTACAGCATTTATCGATGTACCATCTGTATCCACACTAGCTATATCTTCGCTATTAACTTTTGCGCTTTCGTATACAATGCATTTCTGAATAATTTCCTCTAATTTAACATCATCACTTTCTTGCAAAAGTTTTTCTCGAATATTGTTATTGGAAATACCACAAATAATCATAGTTTTAGTTAAATCATCCTGTAGACTACCAAATTTGCATTTCATAGCTAACAATTTCAATTCCGTAACAAATTGTTCAAACGTTTGATTTAATTTTTGTCCGCAAGTAAAAAATTTATACCTTTCATAGGTCAAATTCTGTTTGGGAAGGTAGTGGTTTTCGAATTTATCCAGAAGAATTTTTAATTTGTTTTTTTCAGACTCGGCAAAATGAAAAGTTGTGTAAATCCGAAAACCTTCTTCTCCTATATAGTGAAGTACTTGTGCACACTGGATAGCTTCATCCTTTTTATTTATTTCGCTTGCAATTAAATAATTTTCAAATCTGCACCTCCATAGTTTCCAATTTTCACTAAGATTGCCGGTCATCGCCATTGTGGGAACGCCTCTGTTATCGCCCATTTTGTTGTTTTATTTCTTAAATTGTCTGATTTGACTTATTATTATTTTATTGTCTTTCCACTTGAACAGCAAACTCAATTAATTAACTGACTGCGCCATGTTGGTTTAGTTATTAATTATTATTAAAACTACATTCGTATTTAATACTTTAATTTGCTTCGTGCTTTTTACATAAACATTCAAGCATGGGCCCTGTCTACAGTCTACGTTCGACTGCCGTCTCCCTGTGCCGGCTGTCATACTTCAGATGGCCAGGCACGTTCGATTTGTAGTATGCTACTACCTTACAGGGGACCTCAAAATGGAAATTTCCATCGTTATCTCAATTTTTTTTGCTCGTTCACCTTACTTTCCCTTTGATGGGTCCGGGAAAGTAATATATACGAACGATTTGCCGCAGTAAGATTTCATGGAGCCATGACGTCATTAATGTGTATCGTCGGCTGCCTAAATTATTAATAGAATAAAGTTACTATTATATTTATTTGATTAAAATAAGTCTTGACTATTTAAATCTAACATGTGTATTTAAAAAAAATTATTTAATGTCAAACCAACCCCCGGTATATTAATTTAATTTTTTTATCAATTTCCAATTGTAGTATTTTGTATCGTCTTATTAAGTTTGTTTCCATCAATTTTAGAGAGATAATCAAAACATTATATATTTAATGTGTTCTTTAATGTTTATCTATAGTTATCGAAGTCAAGTGGTTTTCTCAAAAGACATTCCATATATAAGTACTTTTCTACAAAACTAATATACACACATGGACCATTTGAAAAAAATATTAAATTACAAAAGTTAGAATGTTGAAATATTAGAAAACAATTCTTTTCACGCCTAAATATTGAGGGTTAGATAACATTCATGAGAACGAAAAGGAAATTTGGACCACAAAGATTATGACGTAAACTTTTACGTCATAACTCGGCATAAAAAGGGGGTACCAACATGGTCACCGAAAATCTTGTATAGCGTCGAGACGCCGACGCCAATAGTTTCAACAAATAGTTTTACTTCTTCAAAACCCAGTCCATTTGCACAAATTAAACTACAAAACGCCATTAGCAGAAGTTACAATATTCGACGCTACGCTTTTTACCCCGACGCTAAATATTTCGGCGTCTATACCCATATTTACATATCTCATCGTAAACGACAAATTCTTCTCTACCGTTTGGATTTATTTTGACTTCTCAGCAATAAATCAGAAGAAGCATTTTAACATTTTAATTCGCCAAATTCTTGTAGTCCCTGCCAAAGGTTAAATACATATCGACTGAACCAGCTTATAAGATTTCCATCTTTCGTGGGTTTGCTGGGGAGGGTGTCATTTATCAGTTAATTGTACCATCCTAAATAACAATTTTTATCATATATTTTTCTAAAATATATTGTCAGTGTTAGGCAGAGGCGTACTGCGTATCAATCGCGTTACCTTTTTTTAAATTATGGTCCAACGAGTATTAAGTCTGAACATAAGGGTTGCATCACTGATATTGATCCGGTCGCAATCTAGTAGGATTATCCATACAAAATATGATATCACTGATATCCAAACAACAATAATAAAAGATGAGATCTCAGATGTCCATTGCCAATAATGCAGAGAGAGAGAGACAGTGCACATAATCTGATGACATTTTACAGTATTTACTTTTTGTACATATTCGTTGATAAATGTCCCATGGGTATTCATTGGATGGAGTTTTTATAAGCTCCATAACGGCTATTTACAATTTATTTATTGTCAACACAATTGGTTAATTTATAATTAATACATTCATTTCGATGGTGGTTAGGATTTTCGGTTGTCCGGTTTTCCCTATACCTTTTATGCCAAATGGCGCCATCATTCTTTAGTAAATTTTCTTAATGAATAAATATTTGCTTGAGATTTTTGTGTTTTGATTTATGTTCACTTTTCACCAAACTTTAAAAGAATTTCTGGGGTTATTACAATTATTAATAATAAATGCTATTATTATTACTACGATGATTAAACGCAACGTGGGTTCTAACTTAACAATACTAATTGCTCAGGTATATTTTGTGATAGGTACATTTGAGTACGGAAGTTTCTTACCGGAATGGCCATCAGTTTGTTAATTTATACTCGCCCCTTTTCATGACATAAACAGGCCAGAGGATGGGAGGCCACATTGTATTATTAAAAGTATCTATCTAAATCTAGCCTGTGTATTTTGAAAAAAAATATTTATGTTATTTAAAAGAAGTAGGTATTGACTATCTAACTGTCAGTAGATAGAACGTCCTTTAACTTTAAAGATTCAATAACTAAAGGCGATGACCTTTAGAATAAAATTTAACAAGTTGATTTCTTGTACAATTGTCACAATCTAAACGTCATTGTCGTTAGTTACAGAACCGTTAAAGTTAAAGGACGTTCTATCTACTGACAGTAAGTGTTTAAAAAAAAATAAAAAAAAAATTTCCTCGGGAATCGAACCAGAACTTTTATGTGTAAAGCATACACCGGTACCACTGAACCATACTCCTCACGGTGTTGAAGAATATCGTCACCACTAACCAAAACTACACTTTTTAAAACACTCTACGTACGTTTCACTAACTACGTCAGTATCATCAGGAGTCGATGATAAACTCACAATGATAAATAATTCAATTTTCAAAAAAACTTGGTCTAAAGGAAAAAAACTTGGTCCAAAGGAAAAAAACTTGGTCTAAAGGAAAAAAACTTGGTACAAAGGAAAAAACCCTAAAAGTTCACATAAAGTAAATATAAGACAAAAATCTTATAAATTACCAGATTTCGTGGTCTCTGTTTTTGAAAAAGAATATAAAACAATGAAAATATTAAAATGAAATACATGAATTTTAGATCAAAATATAAAATATAAAAATAATTAAAATGAATTAAATTCTAAGACAATCTGTACCAAAACTACACTTTTTAAAACAGTCTACGTACGTTTCGCTAACTATACGTTAGCGTCATCAGGAGTCGATGATAAACTCACAATGATAAATAATTCAATTTTCAAAAAAACTTGGTCTAAAGGAAAAAAACTTGGTCCAAAGGAAAAAAACTTGGTCTAAAGGAAAAAAAACTTGGTCCAAAGGAAAAAAACTTGGTCCAAAGGAAAAAAACTTGGTCCAAAGGAAAAAACCCTAAAAGTTCACATAAAGTAAATATAAGACAAACATTTTATAAATTACCAGATTTCGTGGTCTCTGTTTTTGAAAAAGAATATAAAACAATGATAATATTAAAATGAAATACATGAATTTTCGATCAAAATATGAAATATAAAAATAATTAAAATGAATTAAATTTCAAGACAATCTGTAAAAACAAATTAAAAAATAGATTATCTTTTGTAAAACGAGACACAGACATCAGATAATGTATATTATTATAAAAATATAAGAAATGAACTTTTGAGTAAATATAACAAAAAATATTGTTATGAAAATGTTCACCCTGTATAGGGAATTTTAGAAATTATTTTTTTTGTTTGAGCTGATATTTAATTTATTTAAAGATTATTAATAGTTAAATGTTATGTTTATTAAATGGGATAGAAGAGTTGATATGTGAATAAAGAACAGGAAACGAAGGTATTATATCTATAGTTAAATTGGCAATAAATTTAAAAGTGAAAGAATCTTAAATTAAATTAAAATAATGAAAAACGCTATAGTAAAATTGAAATTTTGGAGGTGTCATATATGAAATTTAAGTAGTCAAAGTCAGATAGTAAACAGGGAATATAGGGTTAATAAACTACACGAATGCTGGGATATATAAAAAAAAATCTGGTGGTAAAAAAATTCTTTTTTATAAAAAAAGAAAATAATAAACAAGTCAATTTTTTTTTGATTGATTGGTTTTTGAGATAGAATTTGTGGAAGAGGTCAATGTTGATAGAAATTTTTAAGAATATTGTCATTATTTATAAATTGTAAAAGGTATATGGTCTGGTTTTGCATAGAAGACATGGAATAATATACAAAAACAAAACATTTATAGTTTGATTTATAAAAATAAGTATTTAAACAAATTAAAAAGCAGATATTAAGACAACAAAAAAAACAAGAGCACAGAAAGAAGAGTATCGAGTTACAGAAATTAAGAGGCAGAGACTAGGAGATCAAGCAGGCAGTAAGAAAAAATATAAGGTCAAAGTAGAGAAGTGAAATTGGTACAGGAGATAGAAGAAATGAAATAGCAGGGCATATACAAATTTTTTTTATATTTTTTGTAATGTTTATTATTTTTTCCTTTTTTTTTATTAGAACCCAACCCAAATAAGTGAGATAAGTTGTTAATATCATAACAATACATATATACCGGCATTAAAAGAATTGAAAATAAAAGTTAAAAGCGTCGAAACAAATAATAATGATATCAAAGAATTTTGGTGAAAATATAATATAATATAATAAAAACTTACCCTATAAAATGAGGGGGAGAAAAACAAAATCTTCAGTAAGCGACACGAACGATATAAAAGTCAGTTATTTTGACTGCTTAGGCATTATAGGAATACCAAGAGAAGAGAGGGATATGATCATGCGAGGAAATAGGAAGGGAATATCAAGCGAGTATGAAATTAAAATATACTGAGTAAAGGAATAATGAAAATACAGGGTGGCACAAAAAAATGTAACATGACCTGTGATGTAGGCAACCAGACATGCAAATACTTATCCACTAAAACGTTTGAAATCAAGTAGCTGTGTTAGTACCTACTATCTGTCATTGTATGTCATTATTTATTTTGTTATAATTTCTTAAAATTCAATGTATATTTTAAAATCAAACGATGGATATTGACGAAGAGTTTATTTTAACTCCACCAGAATTGGCAGAAAATGCAAATGTGTAAGTTTACTGCCTGAAAAAAGCAAACTGTTATACCAAAAAACATACGCCGAATTTATTGCATGGTGTGACGAGAGAGAAACAATGCTGTTGGCATATTTTTCAAAAGACTTGAAATTAGAGCACCCTCATCTGTACACACGGCATATTGTTTTAGACGTTCTTCTGCCTCGATACTGTTGACAGTGGTGCAGACTTTTCAGCTATTAAAAGATTTGGTGGTTGGAAATCTACTTATATAGCAAAAGGTTATATAGATAATTCTCTGCATAATAAACTTGAGACGGCTAATAAATTCTTGGAGAAAAATACCACTATAAATTTTCAAAGTACTTCCTTCAGCACCACCGCTTCTTCTATTACAGAAGTCCAAGAAAACTTAAATATAAATTTGTCAAAATGCTATATACAGCAGAAAATCATTTATCAATTCGTTCCTTTAATTTCAGTAGTTGTACAAGTTTGAATATTAATATTTACAATAATAAAACCACCATTAATGAAAATTAAACTCTATTGAGAGTTAATATAAATAGAAAATAGTGATTGTTGTTTATCGTTAAATAAATAAAAATTGAAAATAAGAGACCTTTATTTTTGAAAAGTGCGGTCGACGGAAAAGTTCTGTAACGAACTCGTGAATTAAAAAGGCGATTAACAATCTGGAATATTACCGCGCTCGGTCCGCTCGCGCGTTAAATTATCTCGATTTTTAATCGCCCTCATTAATACACTTGTTCATTAAATAACTATTAAAACGAATAGCAGACCAGACCGATACAGTTATTAAAAAATCATTCTGAGTAGGCTGCAAGAACAAACAGATGCTTTAATGATAATGCCAAAAGAACAATTTGGATTTAGGAAAGACCATAACTGCGAAGCACAACTGATAAGAGTGACCGAATACATCACACAGGGCTTTAACAGAGACCAATCGACAGGAGCGATTTTCCTTGACATCAACAAAGCGTTTGACAAAACCTGGCACGAAGGACTAATATACAAAATGAGACAATCGGGGTACTCCAACGTACTTACAAATCTCCTGCTATCTAAAAGGACGAACCTTCTAAATTAATTTCGGAGAGATCTTATCAAAGCAAGAACAACAGGAAGCCGGAGTACCTCAAGGGGGCGTCCTTTCAGCGCTCTGTACAATATCTACATCGCTAACATCCCAAAAACAGATAATACCGCGCTAGCGCTTTACGCAAATGACACGACAATAGATGCCCGTAGCATACATCCAAGGATGATAACTGGAAGATTACAAGAAGCCGCCATAGACATCGAACAATGGTACGAAAGATGGAAAATTAAAATCAACATAAACGAAATAGGAGGAGACAGAGTCAGATGGAGAAACAAAGCAAAGTATCTAGGTGTAATTATGGACAGTGGACTAACCTTCACAGAACATATAAAATCAACAATAAACAAAGTAAAGAGAATGGCCGATCAACTTGGGGGCCTCATAGGATCCAAAAAACAACTACTGGTAAAAACCAAGCTGATGATAATAAGAAAATGGTAAGAAATGCCATAAGAGATCTGTGGTATCACAAACAGTCAACTATTCAGAGAGTTCGAGCAAAAACCGTTACTCGATACTATGAAAGAAAGAGCTAGAACCCTGTATGAAGACCTAAGAACACACCCGAAAGTTCAGATACGTGAGCTAATTGACTAAACAAGACAAAATTACAGGAGACCAAGAGAACACTTCGAGACGAAATTTAAGAGATAGTAAATGGAAACAGAGGATAAAAAGAAGAAGAAGAAGTAAAAATCTACAGGTCGTATGCAAAGATGACCTTGCGCCTTAACAAAAAAAAAACGCCAGTTTACACCAAAAAAACAAAACACAAAACCCAAAAGCCGAAATGCCCCAAAATAATTGACCATTCTTATGTTTTAGACGCAAAAAAATGGGTAAAAAAAGAAGACAAATGGAAGGAAAAAAAGACAGCAAATATTTGACGGGAATACAAACGATGACAACTATTTGAAATCAGACAAATATCATTACAAGAGACCTACTCACGGGCCTGTGCTTTCTGAATGTTTGGAGCTGGCTCTAGTGCAAGAGCCAATCAGAAACATCTCAAAGTAAGGACAAAGCACACACACGAGAATGCTCACAAACAGAGAATAAGAGATCAAGGTGATTAACTTATCTACTCTATGTATACAAAAAATAGGCCTGCTTGAACTATTCACCACCCAATGAGTAGGTTATCGATTACTGCCGACTTATTGGATGAGATAGGGGGTAGAATTTTAGGGCTCTCAGGCATTTATCTCTACAGCGATAGAAGCTTGAAGGCACGGGGTCAGTATAAGGTGTATGTGTGTGAAACAAACAGAAATAATTCATTTTATCAAATGTGATTTTATATTTTAAAATTTTGCCAAAATTTTATTTATTATATTGGCGAATCGTGAAAAGCAATACTCCCTCTGTTGTTGATATTAGAACTCAACGTAACGGTGCAAACAAATTTTTTATTTCCATGACACCACACCAAAATCAATTTGTTTGCACGTGATGAATGTGATGATACAAAAATCACGTAAATGGTTCAGTGCCTCGACAGTAAACTTCTGTGCTCAACACATAATAAGCTAAAGGGATAAAATACACCGCACAGACTCTAGCAAACCAATTTGTAAATAATTGGTTTTGATTCTTATTAGGACAGAAATTTTCCAAATTATCAAAAACTCACGGAACTAATTCCAAAAGTTCCAGATTTTCTAAAGAATTCGACAGGCATCAAAACACATAAAAACACTCTTTTTAAGTTCATAGAACGAGCGGGTTCAGAGTTTAGACATTATAGCTCTTCAGGAAATTAATTTAAGGGAGGAAGAAAAATTCAAATTTTCTGGAAATTACATTTACTGAAACAAATCAGGCCAATTTCAGGAGGAACTGTAATTCTGGTAAACAATTGCATATAACATCATAGTACACATAACCCATTGGGATTTGATATAGTACCAAGCAACGGTACTAAAAGTAAAAACCAGTTACGGCTCTATGAAAATCGCATCGGTGTACGTTAGACCTATTAACGAGCAATTAAATATTCATGAAATCGACGAGCTTTTACAGGATGAAAATACTATTTTAATTGGGGACCTGAATGCTAAATCACACGTGAAGGTCGCCAACTACTTAATTATTTTCAAAATAATCCTGATTGTCACGCAATAGCCCCTACTACGCCGACGCACTAGCCACGAAATCTAAACCACAGGCCCGACGTACTGGACATCGCGATGGTGAAGGATACTAATTTCCCTTACGAAATTTCTATACTTTTCACGAACTAGAAAAGGGACATATAACTGTCCTACTAGAGGTATGAGAAGGAAACCAATTTGCCGACACATACTCATCGAAAACTACCAACTGGTTCGTACTGGTATAAGACACGAAATAGGTCCATCTCCACGTATAGAAAGTACAGCAGAAATTAAAAGGTTTTTACTCAGATATCAGCGACGATCTGAAGACCCTAATTCAAAATAAGAAGAGAGCCCAAATATAAAGGCCAAACAAACAGAGGATATCGTTGATCAGAGAACAGCCACTCGATTACGCGAGCAAGTCTTAGCAGCTCTCAAGTAACATCTAGAGGAAAAACGAGAACGATGGATTAACGAGCTTAATCCACAAGAAGCGGCCTTATGGAACCTCTCAAGAATTCTAAAACAGGACGATAATGGCTTAGCGCACACCGCTAGGGAAAAAGCAGACGCGCATTCAAACATACCATGGAAAGAGAATGTATGCTAAACCAGCATGAGGACGAAGAGGGCGACTTTGTAGGCGAGGTCGAGGAAGCTATTCATGACTACATAAATATGAACGAGGTGTTATTTAATTTGGAATAGCATGTAGATGATTTTTGAAAAAATTCAAGAGCCACTTGCATAAATTGCAAAAGTTATAAACAATTACCTGAAAAAGAAAAATGGGGTTTGGTTTTTTGCAAATATCTTAATTTTTCCAACGGGAATATCTTCTAAGACCTTTTAAAAATACGGCCAAAAAAGGAAATAAATCAGATTTGTTATATAGCAATTATCGCACTTACAATGTTCATGTTCAAATAGGAAAAAATTGTTAATTAACTAATGCATAATTAATAGAAAAATCGCGAGAAAAATTTTTTGACCGCGGATTATTGTTCATAAATCTATCCAGTATAAGCCTGAATTTTTTCAATTCTTAATTTTCATATTTAGTAAGTTTAAATAATATTTATTCATTAAAGGTCCAAAGTGGGCGGTGCTTACGAAAGGCAGAGTCCCCGTTTTCGGCCGTATTTTTAACCCTCTGAGAAAATTATAAATATTGGTCCTACAGTTCCGGGAGCGTATAGTTTTTTTTGTATCTTTTCGCCTTTTTTTGAATATTTTATCAAATTTGAAAAATATCAAATAGTTTTTGAGATATTGGCAAAAAACCAAACCTTCTTTTTATTTTTCCGTTAATTGCTGATAACTTTTGCAATTTTTACAAGTGGCTCTTGGACTTTTTCAAAAATCATCTACACGCTATTCCGAATCGAATGACTCCTCGTTCATATTTTTCGGAGGCGGAGAAAAAAGTTTGACCCAAAAAGTAATTGTTGACTAGACTATTCGTTTGTTTGACAAACAACAATAAACAATTTTTTTGTAAAAATCGATTTCTTTTTTATATTCTTCTTTTTAGGAAAAATCCATAGAATAGACCGTCGTCTAGTAAGAAAAAAAGAAAAAAAAATCTGATGTGGCCAGCACATGACCTCTCGCTATTTTTAAATCAAAAATTTACAGGTTGACACAAAAAAGTATGAAAAAAAATTATTTTTTTGTAAATCTGGCAACAATGGCAAAAGTTTCGAAAATTTTAATGAGATGAAAATAAATTATAGGGTATACAAAATATATGTGTAAAAATTTATTGCCGTTTTGTACAATAATCTCGTCATCACCCATAGCAACTGCCACTTCCGGTTGTGCGATTGGCACCAAAATCTAATCAGATCTAATCTAGGGTATCAGAATTCTGTATGCAATATTTCAAATTTTTTTATTCAGCAGTTTTTGAGTTATCGTTACTACAACATCCATCCAAACACACACACACACACACACACACACACACACACACTAACACACACACTAACACACACATACACTAACACACACACACACACAGACATCATCGCGAAAATATTAAAATCGTATTCTAGGGACCCTAAAACGTGTTTATCCATTGAAAACTCACTACCCAATTTTTAGCATGATTCCTATACCTCTCTTATCTGAAGGGCGAGAGGTAATAAAAAACAAAAAGGACCTAGTCCACAAATACAATTATCTCTTTCAGAAATCGGCATACAGTAAAATTCACCCATATACTTTTACTGATTATTTCTATTAATCTATTTTAGGTTTAGGTGAATGATACAGCAAATACTACACTCGACAGACAGATAAACAATCCTTTCGCGACAGGAACAAACAGACCAGACACCCAAGGATAGAGGTTTCGATCATCCCCAAAACTATTACGAAGAAGACTGGCCAGGAATACACCAATTCCCTTTCTGGTGGAATATGGCCAAAAATAGGTAAGAGGAGACTATACGCGTTTGAGACAATTTACGACAGTGGCAGATTTAGGGGGGGCTGCAGTCCAGGGCGGCAGATTCGAGGGGGGCGGCAAATTTCATTTTTTTCGTTTTTCTATTATGGTTTTTTCTAACGTTGTGTTACACTGTTGTGTTTTTTGAGTGAGGCATGCATCACGCTACAAAAGTATTCATCTGAATAAGTGACAACTTGATGATTAAGTCATAGTCATGATAACGGTTACTCCAGGACGGCAGTTTTGCAGGAGACGAACTTACTCTAGATCGTAGGAATCAAACGCCGCTACGCAGCTCTCGCGGTCCTAAGCGCAGTTGGCACTACTGTTTCAATCACTGTCAAATCGCCATTCGCAATATCGCAAGGTTGTGTTTGATGCTAGTGGTGTTTACTGTGTTTGTTGTAGATTAGATGAAGTGACGATTTAAGTTGTTGTTGGTCAGTTTGATGAACAAAGGTTTGATGAAGGAATAACCTTGTTGTCAATAAGGAAACAAAATGAGAGGGGAGAGAGCTGACGGTAACCAGATTCACCTCAAAATGTTTTCCGACAAAGAGATAACCTAATTGGCGCTTTCCCGTGCATTTTCGGGGTGTATTTGGATTAGGCAGTGGTGCTATCCCGGTTTACCGGAAGCTGAGGGTTAGAATATGCATATTGCTAGGAGGGGGAGGGCGACAATGTACAATCAGTTCCTAGGCGGCAAAAATCTAAATACGCCACTGGTAACATTATAGTATACCTACTCATTAATAGTAATATATTTTCGATTATCTGTTTGTTAATATTATTAGATTACTTTTTTGCTAAGGAAATGATATAATTGCTTTCGTAGAACTTTATCTCTTATATACGAATGAAGTGGGATATTGTTTGTCTTTATTTATTTATTTCAATTATACTTACATAAGATATGTAAAACTCTAGTAGGTGTATAATATATTTTTGAGATTACTGTTAAAAATAATTTCCAAGGTATTATTTTAACTATATGTCAATAAGATTAGATATTTTAATAGTTGTACATATATAAAAGTGATGTAAAATAGGCTAGACCAGAGTTTTTGCACGTCAACGGTCCTCTGAGAGATAAAAATTTTTAATTTCCAAAAGATATTGTATAACGAGTAATTTTACGAATTTTAATCTTTTTCATGGTTTGTCTTCAAACTTTTTGACCACCCATTTTCAATGTATTAAATTATTTGGACTAACCCTTTGTCATTTTTTGTTACGTTTTGAAATTTGACAATAGATCAGCTATATACATATATTTCCTAGACAGTATTCAAAATTTAGGTTATACTTTAACAATTTTAATCTGAGTCGTTGAAGTCTAATTTTATTTTTCTACAACCACTACGCAAAACACGCTTTTCTACACAAATTTTTACACGCAAAGCAGGTCTTTTCTTAATACCTTTGATATCCGTTAGAAAAGTAATAATTTAGAGTGCGAAAATACACGCTATGGCACTTTTCCCCACGAAAATGTCAAAAAATATTGTGTACAACTTGTACGCAAAACAGTTTTCCCACTCGCTAGATTTGCTTCTGAGCTCGTGGGAAAAGTGACGCTTTGCGCACTGGTTGTACAAACTACTCATTTTTCATGATACCTAATAAATTATTGTTATTAGTAATATTTTTGACACATCTGCCATAAAAAACAGCCTCAAGTTCTTTTTCACACTTACTGTCAGTAGATAGAACGTCCTTTAACTTTAACGGTTCTGTAACTAACGACAATGACGTTTAGATTGTGACAATTGTATAAGAAATAAACTTGTTAAATTTTATTCTAAACGTCATCGCCTTTAGTTATTGAATCTTTAAAGTTAAAGGACGTTCTATCTACTGACAGTTAGAATAATTGATTTTAGAGACCGTTTAACTTCGAGATGCATGATAGATATATGGGTTTATCTTGAATAAAGCAACAACCAATACCTTCTTTCGATTCATTATAAGGGCGTAGATAACTTTTTTTCCTGGGGGAGGTAGTCAAACTTTTAGACAAATATATGTTTGTCCGTTTCTATATTTCATATATTTTATTTCTTCTTTTCGTGCTATTTTTTGGTATCCTGGAGGGGCTATTACTCCCTTTACCCCCATATCTACGCCCTTGCGTCTAAACGAGCGAGATGGAATTGGAATTGGTTGCGGGTGATTCTCCAGAAGCAGATTATCCAGGAAGTGATTTCTTCTATCTTTTTGTCCAAGATGTAGATAAATGCATTGTTGCTTTGTTTTCCAATATCTTGTATGGAAAAATGCATTCTTGCTATGTATTTCAAATTCTTGTGTAAAAAAATGCTTTGTTGCCTTTTTTTTATTTTCTGTGTGGAAAATGCATTGTTGCTTTTTTCAATTTCCTGTATGGAAAAATGCATTCTTGCTATGTATTTGAAATTCTTGCGTAAGAATATTTCAAATTTTTTATATAAATAAGTACATTGTTGCTTTGTTTTTGAATTTTAATTGTGGAAAAATGAACTTTTGATTTCAATTTCAAATTTTTATGTGAAAAAATGTTTTGTTTTGTTTTTCAGTTTCCTGTGGAGAAAAATGCATTGTTGCTTTGTTTTATAAATTTCTGTGGGAAAAAATTCATTAGTGCTTCCATTTTTTTTAAATTTGTGGGTGACAAATGCATTTTTGCTGTTTTTTCAAATTTGTGTGTGGAAAAATGCATTCTTGTTCTTTCTCCAATTCATATATGAAAACTGCATTTTTGCTGTTTTTCCGTGAAATGGACTATAGCAACTCAACAATTTACCGAAAAATTAGAAATAATAAATTTTAATCTGTGAAATTTAACTGTGAAAAAATGTATTCCTGCTTCTTTTTTTTCAAATTCGAATGTAGAAAAATGTATTCTTGTTTCTTTTTTTCGAAAATTAATAGTGAAAAAATGCATTCCTGTTTCTTTTTTTCAAATTCGAGTGTGGAAAAATGCAGTCTTGCTCCTTTTCTCCAAATTAACAATGGAAAAATGCATTCCTGCTTATTTTTTCAAATTTGTGCGTGGAAAAATGTATTCATGCTTTTTTCCAATTTATGAGTGATTTTTGTTGGGCCTTTATAGAGTTTTCTCCTAATTTTTGTGAAAAAATTTATTTATTTTTGTAAAAATTTGCACTTTATACGTGTTTTTTCCTTATACTTTCGTTTTCATTGGAAGAATTTTACGAAAAAAATTCCCCTTTGGAAATTGTTTGCATTTTTATATCTTTTTTTCCTTATTTCTTTGATTTTCTGCAGTTTTCCGTGAATTTACCTTCACTTTTTTCTGTTCCAACAGTGATTCTATAATTGTATCTAAACTTTTATTTGCGAGAATGATTATCTGATTGATTATTTTCTACTAACCCTCGCGATGAAAACCTCTTGTGAAACACTCTCTATACAAGGGCGTAGATAACTATTTTTCCTTGGGGTGGTACCTTTTTCTGGGGGGGAATCAAACTTTTAGACAAATATTTTTATCCTTTTCTATACTTCATATATTTTATTTCTTCTTCTCGTGCTATTTTTTGGTATCCTGGGGGGGGGCAATTACCCCATTTACCCTCCCCATATCTACGCCCTTGATTCATCACTCTATATAACAATTTCTTCATTACTTTTGAAATTACCTAACACAAGTTTTGAAGACAATATGTCTTTTAATGTATTATATGCCTCTCAGTTCATTCAAAATGTATTCTCTGAGGGCTATTGCGGCGAAATTTGGTATAAATCTTAGTCCACATAAGGCAACAAAATTGTTGGCAACATGTTGACGGCGATGTTGCTGTTTATGTATCCCGTCAACATGTTGATGGATACTCTTCCATACATCAAAGAATTTTGTTGCCGCTGTGTTTCCCATTTCAAATGGGAAACATTGCTCAGTGTGGATGGTATTACCAACATATTGCGTGAACAGGTATATTATATTCGTATACGAATCACCTGAAGCTAAATATCGGAGAGTGACAAAAACGTACTGATAACGGGATGGCTGCAGGGTAATTCGTATCCTTTTTTATGGTATAGGAGCTATCAAATGAAGAAGATCTTCAAAGTTAGTTTTCGCCAATCTGACAAAATTGCGGAATGAAATTTCATCATTTAATAGTAGTTCAGACATCAATTTGTAGGCATAGAACGTTCCATTTTTAAATAATTTTCTTTGTCAATATTCTTTTTCGTTTTGTGGAGTTAGCAGCTATTACAATTAATGAAAACACAAACACCTGCAACAGCTGTCATGTTCACGACCATAATTCAGAACTTGATCGATAATGGTGTGGACGCACAACATCACTGACAACATCCAGATACAGTAGCTGCAACTCTATCTCTTGGCAACAAATTGTTTGACAACGTAAATATCGATGTTGCCAAAACTTTGTTGCGTGGTGTGGACTAAGCTTAAGTGGTTGTGTTGGTAATACGGCAACAACGAATGGCAGTTGACGATGGTATACCAAGGGAACTGATAGGAGTTGGTGGCACAAGAACACACTTGATAGTCGGTAGATCACCTGAATGACAACAACATAGTGATCGAGGACCGTAGTTCGGAGTCCACGATAAGCTGTATGTCCCGTCCAGATTAGCCTTAGTAGCAGAAAAGAGACATTAAAATTACACATCAGCAGCAGCAATCATGAATCATGAATCATGAATGATATTCAGTAAAGGATCTTCATTTAATAAAACAAACCTAAAGCTACGACATGGTTAAAAGGCTCTTTCCATTGTGGGTGTCTTCATTCCGAAATTGATCCTCGTTTTTACTTTTATTTTGAACCTTATTCGCCTAGTCCATAAAAATCCAAGTAAACTTTCAATGCTAGTAGGTACGATAATATCTAAACACATAAAATATTGTTTATATTAATTTTATTTTAATTTTTAAAATTCAGTATCTTTGTTACACTTTTTCTATAATTTAAAATGCCCGAAAAAAAGATATTAAATAAAAAAAATAGAAAACAGACTCTTATAATTGACGTGAGTTCGACCATAAACTAGAAGCTGAGTGAAAGGTTTATAAACAAGATAAATATACATTTTGTAGACAGAAAAATTACAAATTAAATTATAAATCTTTCTCTCTTGAGTTGTGAAATAGAAAGTAATTTCCATAAAAAAAATTATTAATGATTACAATATATTAAAATATTGTTTCCTTTTTACCTCTCGCCCTTCAGATAAGAGAGGTATAGGAATCATGCTAAAAATTGGGTAGTGAGTTTTCAATGGATAAACACGTTTTATGTCTGTGTGTGTGTGTGTGTTAGTGTGTGTGTGTGTTAGTGTGTGTTTGGATGGATGTTGTAGTAACGATAACTCAAAAACTAATGAATAAAAAAATTTGAAATTTTGCATACAGGATTCTGATACCCTAGATTAGATCTGATTAGATTTTGGTGCCAATCGCACAACCGGAAGTGGCAGTTACTATGGGTGATGACGCCATAGTTATACAAAACGGCAATAAAGTTTTACACATATATTTTGTATACCCTAAAGTTTATGTTCATCTCATTAAAATTTTCGAAACTTTGTCCATTGTTGCCAGATTTACAAAAAAATAATTTTTTTTCGTACTTTTTTGGGTCAACCTGTAAATTTTTGATTCAAAAATGGCGAGAGGTCATGTGCTGGCCACATCAGATTTTTTTGTTTAGGAATAACTCAACAAATTAAAAAACACGATTGGAAACACTTCACTGTGTACGTAAAGTATAGAATTCGTAAATAAAAAAAAAATTTGAAAAAATATCAGGGGAATGAAACAAATGAATTAAAGTATTTTTTTATAATCGTAAAATGAACAGAACTATTATTATTCTTGAGTTTCTGTGTTATCGTTATATTGTTTAAAAAATAAGGGACATCTGTACAGGTGCCATGAAGGTAACGATATCACCTTGTCGTTTGTAGGAAAGAAAATAATCACCCTGAAGAGTTACGTCCACCTCAGTTGA
This sequence comes from Neocrepidodera transversa, assembly GCA_963243735.1. Taxonomy (NCBI): domain Eukaryota; kingdom Metazoa; phylum Arthropoda; class Insecta; order Coleoptera; family Chrysomelidae; genus Neocrepidodera; species Neocrepidodera transversa. Next base: position 17,497,859 of record OY725349.1, on the reverse strand, counting down.
TTGTTTAAAAAGAAATTTCTTGTAGGTGTTGTCTGAACCCAAAAATGCTAAATTACGAGGATCCGTGTGATCCACACGGAAAACTTGTATACTTCAAAAAATTCTATATAAATTACGTAATCTAAAATACTAGGGATTCCCGTAACAAGATATATATCAATATTAAAAGAAATAAAATAGATAATTTTAAATATGCACAGAATAAATTTTGTAATCCTCGAGTGCATAAAATTACTATTTGTAAAATTATCTTGATGAAGATAAAAAATAAAAATTTTAAAACATAAATGAGTGAGATTATTCGTTAAACAAATTATATATACCTATAATTTAGAAAGAAATAAAAAATTTTAAGTCTAAATAAAAGAATGAATAAACATTTTATGAATATGTTTCCTGAGAACGATCGAGCTCACCTCTAAAATAAAGAGAAGCGAACGACGGGACATTTATTCGGAAATCCCAATTCAAAATATAAATAGAGCTCAACGGAGGGCTAAAAAACGCGAGACATAGAAAACACGGGAACAGCCACTCTACTTCGCGAACAAGTCACAGCAGCTCTCAAAGAATATCTGAGATAAACTGGGAATGATGGGTTAACGAGCTTAATCCACCAGAGGCGGCCTTATGGAACCTCTTAAGAATTCTAAGAAATTCTATAGAAAAAGTGGAATCTTTTAAATGGATAATGGAGAGAGAATAAACTCTGAACCAACAAGAGGACCAAGACGGCGACTTTGCAGACGAGGTTGAGAAAAATATGTAAACGCATCAAAAAACCCAGACTTGTTTATATCTCATACTTCACCAGACCTAACCTAACCTAACCTAACCTGATAAAGATCACAGTTTTCCACAAAACTACAGACTAATCACACCAAAAGTCTGTTAAACGAGACAGAAATATTAAATGTCCAGTTGAGCAATTCTTCTTTCGTCCTGAATACCCGACTGAAACGCAGATCCTAAGACTGGTTGTAACCCAGGGTTACAACATCAGACAGTCAATGGGTGCTGTGTTTCTAGATGTCAGTAAAACATTCAACAGAGTTGTGCACGAGGATCTAATTTTCAAAATGACAGAGATCGGGTACACAAAACCTATAATCAAACTCATTCCTGTGTGAGTTTCTTCATAATCAAAATGGGACACGTCCTATCTGACTGTGGAGTATTGGAAGTAGAAGTGCCCCAAATTGCTTTACTTTAGCCTCAACTTTCTTTTTTAAAGTGAAAAATTGCAAACAACGCTGACAAAACCCAAACCATATATTTTAAAAAGGGTAGGGAAAATACAGACGGGAGAGTATAAAACCCATACAGCACACGAAGTCCAATGGATGTCCATTTCAGGTCCAACTGAAGTCCAAACATCCCTAGATCTTATAAGGACGTCCAATGGATATGCAATTGTGAACATGTCCAAAACGTTTCATAATTGGTCGTCTTATGGATCTCTGTATGTCCATAGGATGTAAAAAACTGGATCTTATTTGTACATTCAGAAATTGTACGTTTGTGTATCTCCATGCACTGGATGTAAAATATTGGATCAATGTGAATTATTCATATTTGTACATTCCTGTATGTTCATAGGAGTTCATAGGATGTTAAGAATTAGATCTTATTTTTACATTCAGAAATTATATGTTTGTGTATGTCAATTGGATGTAACATATTGGATCAATATGGAATATCCATATTTGTACATTCTTGTATGTCTATAGGATCTAAAGAACAGGATCTTATTTGTACATTCACACATTATACGTTTGTGTATGTCCACTGTATGTAAAACATTGGATCAATTTGAACTATCCATACTCAGACAACACACATACATCCATTAAATGCCCATTTTGTATCCATCAGGTAGCCGGATGTCCATAGGCATCCATTGGATATCTATCTTGTGGATGTAGGACATCGAAATTGTATATACATTATTTAATAATCTGCTCTAAAATGAGGGCGTGACGTCAGTGAATATTCTTTTGTTTTCGAAGCAGCAGTGGAATCATGAGATTCGACTCGATTTAACTCGTTATCGTGTCTATACAATTGTTTACGGATCTCGATCGAGTAGAGAATCGAGTTTCTCGATTGTGCCTAACTTCGATTCGGATAGCAACAGCAGTCAAAGAAACCTGAAATTTAATAATAAATATTGTCTTTAAGACCGACCCCAAAACACTGAAAAATTATTTCAGATAACTTTAAAAAAATCCAGAAATGGTTTCTGGCAGAGCGACGGCTCCCAATGCAAAGCAAGTAATGAAACAAGTACGAAACTCTTGCTACTCGGCTTAATAGTTTCGGGTATCCTAATAGGTAAATCTAGCGAAAACGGCTATGTGTGCTTTATACCAAAACAAAATTAAATTCTTCCCCTATACATTTTTGATATGACCCTGTTGCATAAAAAACGGAAACTACATAGTACCACATTTTTGAGAGTTATTCCATACTAAATTCTTAGACAACCTGAGGAGTTCAATAAATTATCTGTCACATTGTTTTTGGTGGTTTATTCTAAGTTGTTCACGTCTACGAAGCAACAAGAGATTTTCTTGTCAAAAGGCGCGTGCAAAGAGTTCAGGGCTGACTCTAAGCACTGTGCTTAGTGCTTTGCTAAGCACTTTTGTGCTCGGGAACACAGAGCCTTATGAGCACTCTTTAAAATCGGTGCTTAGTGCTTAAAACACTTTACTAAAGGGTTTAGCGCTTGGTGTTCGTCAAAAGATCTCGCGAGCACTTCAAAAGGCTAGCGAGCACTCGAAAAGGCTCCCGAGCACTCCAAAAAGCCCGCGAGCACTCCAAAAGTATCGCGTGTACTAAGTATTAAGCCCTTTCATAAACATTTTTAAATTCATACTAGGAAATATTAGTATACTTTGGAATGATATTATGACAAAAAATTACATATACGTCTCGTTTAATGATTCTTTAAAAAAAACGTTTTATTAAGTAGCAAAACAAGTCGAAGGTACTTATTGACTTTATAATGTTCGTCTGTCTGTCTATCTGTGTTAGTTACAACTTGAGAATTGGATACTGTTAGCTTGTTGTGTTTATTAGTTTAAACCGTTTTTTATGTATTCAAAAATAATACAAATTGCTTTGTTTTCATATTGAAAATTTAAATTTTTGATATTTTGCTATTGGTTCCTATATTCCAATTCTAGCACTTTTTTTTGATTGCTTAGTACTCGCGAGCACTTTTGTCAGCTCTGAAAGAGTTGCACATGCAAGACATGATCTCGGAAAATTGGCAACATATTTAATTTAATATTTTTCAATTTTAATCTTTTAATTTTAACATAAAAAAATTAAAATTTTGTCAATAATTAAAAGGAAAATCATTCATATAAGCTCAAAAAATAATGAACACTGACTCCTTCAGCGCAGTCGAGAGATTTTCATAGGGTCGTGTCGATTAATCGAAGCTCGTGAAACAAATGTATACGGAGTAAACTTTATCCAACTACTAAACCGACCGCTTGGTTAAAAATTAGAGAAGAGGGGAACGAAAGAACAAAGGGAAAATTTGAGAAATGGGGACGTTGGAGATGTCGTTTTAGTTGTTGGACAATCTATATCTACCAAACTCGGTTTACTTAAATCGAGTCTCGTGATCCCACTGCAGAAAGGGACCGCCAAATGCCATTTTAATTTTGCTGTTCATCAACTTAGCGTTACAGTAAACATTAATAGTGTGTAATTGCTTATCTGAGCATTGGAGTGCTATTATTTAGCCAAATTTGGGTAAATACCTATTTCTCTTATAAAACGGTTTTGTCCGTCCGCCCGTCCGTCTGTTAGCCTGATTCAGCTCGAGAACGGTGAGAGATAATGACAAACGGACAATGGCAATCGATTCAGCATTGCTAAAAACCCCAAAAATGATATTAATCTTTGACCTATTTTTACTTTGCCGCTACTTATACCATAGATACTGTAGTGTAAAAGGTATATAGTCGTTGCAATAAAATTTCAATCACACGTGATCAACCTATGAAAGTAGATATTATATTGCCATTTTGTTATAATTTTCCAAAATGTAAGGTTTATATTATTGGTTAATATGGCAATAGCTACAGTATCTAATCAATTGGACAAACAAATATTGCATATAAAATTGACATGATTAATATTTATTATTTGACACAGCTACTAGATAAACTATTTTTGACAATTGTCAAAGTGGGATTGAAATTCTATTGAAACGACTATTTATACCTACAGAAATTTATTTTCTAACTTTAACTTTAGTTATTACATATAGAATAAATGTGTTTTAATTTATATTATTGATCATTGTAAACGAAAATTCAATTACAAGCGGTTTATTAAAAATCTTAAAAGAACTAGTCAAGAAGAAGCTTCTCTGGCAATTTCACCATTTAATTTACATACCTGTTAGGGATTAGGAATTAAGAGTTTGGAATAAAAGTAATTATTAAACTTACGATTTTTGCAGAAGCAGCAGGAAACACGGATATATACGAATACGGATAGAAAATCAGTGATGGACGCTATCAAAAATATGTTACCGAGAGCCAAAGAATGAAATGCATGAACTGATTTTTTTGTGATTATGAGTCTTTGATATTGTCGTATATTTTACCATTCTTATTGTAACGCTACTGGTGCGTATCTTTAAATTCCTAGAACCCTTTTTTGTATGTGTTTTTCGGTAGACACAGTTTACATATTTGATACCAGTTTAATAAATATACAGTTACCTTTGTATATTTGTGAAATTAACTTACTAATTAAATATCCCACAGATATAATATGTAATATAAGTGTAATAAATATATAACATATGTTCCTTATTAAGTTTTATTTTAAATAATGTTTGTATAACTATAGCATATTTTTTTATTCAATCAGTTAGTTAGTAAATGTCCATCAGACACCCAATAGGAACATATTGGACGTCTCGAATGGACATCCATTGGATCTGTTGAATAAGGACATCCATTGGACGTCTCGAATGAATGGGTATCTTATCTGGTCCTTTGGAAGTCTATGTACATTCATCGGACCATTTGAATGTCCATTGTACGTGTTTCATGTACATCCAATAAAAGTCTCGATTGTAGCGTCCATTGTACATCCTGTATACGTCCATAAGATGTTAAATCCAGTGAGGTTGGGACATTTTCTGGACATATTATTCTATATAACTGGACGTTCAATGGACGTCCATTGTACACCTCGAATGAACATCCAATCCAATAGACGTACATGTGCTATATGGGACATACTAGGTATCATCATTGTGTGGCAAGACAAGGTAAAATATCTGAGCTTAACACTCGATAAAGGTCTAAAGCCGGGTCCCCACCAAAGCAACATTTATAGGCGACAGTGTCGGCGACTACTGGTGGAAACAAAGTTTCCGAAAATTCGGGAAAGTCGTCGACTTTCATGTCGCAAATTTAAGTTGCCGACTTTGTTTTCATTTTCGATCAAGGAGCGGTACATAAAAGAAAAATAGACTCTGCGACAATGTTTACAAATATGTTGAAATGCGTCTCTACCAAATCAACTTGATTAGCGATTTTTTTCGGGTATTTTAGTATTTTGTTTATGGTATAAAAACAAAAAGTACGATGCCTGGAATGATACTGCAACTAGTTTGGAAATAGACAAGGCGGAGGTTGAAAGGAAAATAAAAAACATCACCGGACAATTTTTTAGAAAATACAAAAAAGCCAGAGAATCTGTACGTTTGAGCATGGATACATAAAGTGTGTAGATTCTCAAATGGTTTGCCTTAAGTTCGGCAATCAGGGCATCACATACTTCTAGTATTATTTTCGAAACCATCTGCTTTTCACATTCGAAAAGATAACCACGGCTAGTAAATGAATCTCCAAAAGCTAAAAACCTAAGATTAATTGCAAGTCGCTCTTGAACATGAATTGCACCTCGGTAAATTGTATCCATTTTACAAATTCTGGGGCCAACCATTTGGAGCAATGTTTCAAACTCAGCTGAACTCATTCTCAAGAATTTTTTTTTATTACTTCTCACTTCATTGGGAAGGGGATTAAAATCGTCTGAATTAAGGTCAGTTAACAAGTCACTGCCACTATACACATTACTCTTTCGGAGACTAGGACGCATCCAAAAACAACGTAGGAGGTGTCCACGACGATGCTCATCTCGCGAAATAATAATGAATGACGCTGAAACTATGGCAGGATCCTCCTCATTCTACATGTTGCTAAACACAGACTAGATGAATTTCACTTTTTTTATAGTAACAAAGTCGGTCAACAATATTTCATAGGTTTGGACGACGTAAGATTTTTCGACAATGTTTATGAAAATAGCAACAAAATTGACGACAATGTCGTCAACATGTGTTGCTTTGGTGGGGACCCGCCTTAATATTCACCGAGCATACGAAGACAATTGTAAATAAAATCAAGTAAGCTCGAGCTCGCTTTCAGCTTCTTATAGGCCTGCGCAGCAAGTTGACAATGAGGTTTTTCTAACGGTTTAAGTAACTTTCAGCTTTAAACAATAACTATTGTTGTCGTCTCTATTTGGGTTTTTTATTGGGAGATATCCTCCTTTGTGATAAAGGCTCTGAAGATGGTCGTTGACCAAAAGCGCTAAGCCGAATCTTATTAAAAGCAAAATGCTATCATTAACAAACTAGCGTGGAGGCAAACGTGTTCTACAAATCGGAACAAAATCCAAAGTCAGCAAAATATCTGTTTACGGCAAGCTGCTACCTTGGTATGTAGCCAATCGTGGGATATTCATAGATTTAAAATCGACTGACGTTTTATAGACCCTTAAAAACCGTACAAAACGGATACACCCTAACTAACAACTTAGGGAACTATTATCATGGGAAACACGCGCGCCCAAAGAGTTAACTCGCGAGAGCACGATAACTTGGTTTTATTGACAAACAGCGATTGATTACTTTTCTATTTTTATAATTATACGGCGTCGTGTTCAAACTTCGTCCTCGTGCGATATGGCCAGGGCGCCACAATTTTGAAAGATAACTTTCTTGGGTTTGTGGAGGTTCCAGACACTTATGGTGAATGTTTGGCCATCACTTTGTTGAATGAACTTGTAAGCCCACAAATACCCCTGGAAAACATGCGCGGTCAAGGGTATGATAATGGTTCTAGAGCATTTTTGCGCCCTGTGGCATCCACTCATTAAATCTTGTTGTGAATGCTGCCCTTTCATGCCCATTGGCCATATTTATTTTGAGCAATGTACAGCAAATCTATAAGTTTTTCTCAGCATCTGGAGTATCTTGATTGCTAATGCCCAAACGTTGACTGTGAAACTTCTTAGTGAAACTAATTGGGAGAGCAGAATAGAAGCACTTAAACCTCTAAGGTATAAGATTGAACAAATGTATGATGCCGTCTATGAATCTAGTGTAGACCCAAAGATTGACGCATTTGGTAAAAACACTAGTATTGGAATTGCTAAAAAGTTAAAAAATTTTAAATTTATTTGTTGCTTATTGGCATACTATGAGATTTTGTTTAAAGTCAACTTGGTCAGCAAAGAACAAAGAAAAACTATCAAATTGCAAGTGGCTGTTGACATTATTGGAAGCGTAAAGAGCTTTTTAGAAGGAATGGGGTCAGAGGAAGGATTATACAGTGTTATAACCGATGCACGTGAATTGGTAAAGAAAATATGGATATCCGTCCAGAGTTTGAAAACGAGGTGAAGATTAGGCCGAGAATGGTAAAGAAACAGTTTTCATACGAAAATGATGATGAGCCTGTTGAGGATGGTAAGACCGTTTTTAAAGTCAACTATTTTTCTAATTTTGGATAGAGCTATTCGTTCCTTATCAGAAAGATTTGATCAAATGCAAAATCATAGCAACAACTTCAAATGTCTTTATGGTATACCTAAACTCAGTTCTGACAGATAATACTAGTTCCCACAGTGATATTAATGGCGATGAGCTGTTGATATTATTTCCCATGCTTCCTAAAGATAGTTGTCCTCAAAAAGTTTTGACCTAGATCACCAAGAATTCTTTAGTTGATTTATTTCCTAATGTGTTTGTCAGCTTAAGAATCTTACTCACACTACCTGTGTCTCTTGCAAGTGGGAAGTTGGGAGAGAAGTTTCTCCAAACTGAAACATATAAAGAACTATCTAAGAAGTACTATTTCCCAAGAACGGTTAACTTGCTTGGCAACATTAGCAATTGAAAATAATGTTTTGTCTAGTATTGACACTGACTATGTCTTAAAAGAGTTTGCAATGCAAAAAGTAAGAAAAGTCAATTCTAAGTGTTAAAGAAAGTGCATATGTTTCTAGCATTTTTTTTAATGTACAGTATGCAGTAAAAAGTGCGATGTTTTACCCCGTAAGTATGCCTAATAATTATAACAATAAGAGATCATTTCTTTGTCTACATTTACAGATATACAAAGATTAATTTAATATTAATGATTAACATGACAATTTTTATTGTGATCAGTATTGAGCTATTTTATTTAGTAACTATACTAAGTGAAAGTGTTGTAGACTAGTACTAGTAAGTTTGTTATTGCTGTTAACATATTTACTAACTAATTATGTAATTAAAATAATTATGTGATTACTGGTTTGTATAATGTATTTTTAGTTGCATTAAATCACCCTACAAATAAAAAAATTCAGTTTTTTGTTTCCTTTAATCCATTTACTTATTCTGACATGGCGGCCTATGGGGAAAGGAAGTGCACACTGCAAACTTGACATAGTGAGTGTACTGCTGTGTGCGTATGCACTTTTAATGCAAACTTTGGCTAACTTTTAATTTTTGGGTAATAATATCATTATTATTACATCTTTGCGGCTAAATCAATATTTGGTGAAGTACCATTTATTAACTCATCACTGAAATTACTCATTTTTATAGTATAAAAAATTTTGACAGTTGTATTGACAGATTATTTAAAATAAAAAAATAGGTGGTAGGTTACTTAATGTGAACTGGTAGATTTCATATCTCACGCTAATGAAATTATATCCGTACAGTAGAATGATTTTGCCTAGATATACATTCTGTAAAGTGTGCGTAGAATTGACAATATCCATGTGGATGTAGAAAAACTACTATTTTCTACTTCTTTATGACTAATACGTATTTTTTTTTATTACGTTACAAATGCAATTTCAAAATCGAATCATAGCTGGCGTCTATCAATGTCATTATTGTCATTTATATTTAAACATTAAAATAAAATTCATCACTCTTCAATAATTCCTTCAACATATTAAACAGTTTAAGAAGCTAAAACAGCTATAATTTTTCAAAAGTTTTCATAATTGTACAATAAATTACAGCTGAACAAATATGATTAAGAATCGGTAAATATTTGAAAAAGCTACCATGGGAGTCGATGTGTTAAGACCGAATAATAATCGAAGGACCAAACAACTTTAATTTAAAGCTGTTACATTAATAGAAAAACTCATATTGAAGTAAACTGTAAGGGCTATTTTTATTTTACACCCATCTATTAATATTAAAAGGTTATATTATAAAAGGTACATTATTTTTCGAACACTTTAACAATGATAAAATTAACTGTTATCACTTACTACTCAGGGTATAACTCAATTACAATACTTTGCGAAATCTCAGAAAATGTTTATTGAACGATGTGATAAAAAATGCGCGGTCTTAACCGGCATTTTAACGAAGAAATTTTACATGTTGTAATCGACTAATCTCTACGAGATCTGAAAGGCTATAGTTATACGTGAACAAATTTTATCGCGAAAAGGGATTGTACACCAAGCACGTCTAATGGGATCCCAACCGTCTTTTTTAAAATTGGAACGTGATCAATGGTGAACGAGATGCAATATATCTGATATAGTTATTTTTACTTTGAGAAAGCTGGTTGAAGAGAAATAATACACATACCAACAAAAATTGACAAGCTTATATTATTTAGGAGAAATTGTACTTTATGGCGAATTTGTTTTCGCTTCTTGTGAAGCGAGACGAGGACAGAAAATTTTATAAGAGAGACATCTAGGCTTTTTACCGTATTAGCCGTTTGCAAAATAATAAAGAGTTGATATGGTATTATATGTATTATATTAATTTGATAAGAACACATATTGATAGGAATATAAATTATGGATAATTTTTCATTACAATTTATCGAACAGCTAAAGTTTTAATAAAATTTAAGGTTGAAGGAACACTTTATATTTAGAATACAATTTAATTTACTAATGTGTAACAATTTAAACACTGAAAAAATAGGTAAAGTAAATAATTAATAACACAAGGAATGGTAAATGCTATCACTTAGAGAAATAATAATAACAAAAGACTTTAATTCTAGGTTCACCTTGTAGATATACTGTCAGTAGATAGAACGTCCATTAAATTTAAAGATTCAGTAAGTTAAGGCAATGACGTTTAGAATAAAACCTCACAATTTCATTTCTTGTACAATTGTCACAATCTAAACGTCATTGTCATTAGTTATAGAACCGTTAAAGTAAATGAACGTTCTATCGACTGACAGTTAGAATTTTACTTTCAAAAACAGCCTATAGTATAATTTATAAGTAGTTTTTTAGAAAACTACAACAAAATAAAACGTAACTTAATCGCTGCTTCTAATCTTGTAGTTTTTTTATGTGTAGATCACACGCACAATGAGGAGAAATCTTTGAAGCCGCTTCAAGAGCGGTATATGCATAATTGATTTTTAATGTTGGAGAGGGCATTAAGTAGTCCATTACATATTTCATATCTATTTTTAAAAATAAGTCATTTTTTACCGTGAATCATTTTTAATTAGTGCACCATCAGTATGTTAAAATCAGATAAGACTGTTTTACCTTTATCAGTTATATGAAACAAATCTATCTAATACAAATACAAAATTATATTAAATTCCTGATAAAAGAAATCAATAAATACTTCTCATTTTCAGTTTACTCACTAATTACCCGAAGGTAAGTTGACTTTGATTAAGCTTAGAAATAAGAGGAAGGAGGGTTAAGTTTACTCGTGAGGTTTGAGCACAAATTCGGTAAGCAGAAAACAGTTTTTAGTAATCATAATAATTTTTACTAAATCTATCATATGGATAAAATAAAATGAAAGTTGACATATATAAATTAAAACGCTGTTTTAAAAATAATTTTTAAATGACATTAGTATGAGTGTAATACCTCATTTGAAAGCTACTTCAAATATCTATTCAAATGTTTTTATTTTGAGTTTTGTTTTTTGATTTTGGAAAAAAACGACTAAACTTATTTTGGTAACAAATTGCCTAAAATCGTACAGAAAACGAAAATTAGTGGCGAGAGACCTGCAAATTTTGAGAAAATTTGTCGGTATTTTGAAGTTCTATAGAAGGAAAGTATTGCAATCAGGATTTTTTGGCCATACCCAGATGTTAACGGATCTTTACGTATTCAGGTCACCTGAATTAATTTCTACCATTTTTATCATGATGTCTGTCTGTGTGTCTGTGTGTTTAAGTACGATAGCATCTAAACGGCTGAACCGATTTAGATCAAATTCTATATACATATTTGGGGCATCAGGGTGATGATCTGTATATATTTTGGTTATAATAACCGGAAGTGACAGTTGCTATAAGTGATGACGTCATTACTAAACAAGATGGCAATGAAGTTTTACACATATATTTTGAATATATTATAGTTTAATTTCGCATGATTAAAAATTTCAAAACTTTTGCCATTGTTGCTAGATTTATCAAAAAGTTATTTTTTTCATATTTTATTAAATTGCCAAAATTATGTATTTTATGTAATTTTCAACACATTTTGTTGTTACTGTTTTCCCAAATGCCTCATAGTTTTGCCGCTATAGAACGTGAAAAAGATATATATTGTAATGTTCTACAAAAGGTAATATCTATTTAGGGGTAGTTTCTATTATAAAAAGCTAGACATTACAATTTAAATAAAATAAAAAATTATAAATATAAAGAATTATCTTCCTATTTGATCTCTTCTTTATTTTTCTATTCTAGTTTCAGTAATGTTTTTTTTATTATCTTCTATAATTTGGCTATTTGAGTGTTCACCCTATTTCAGTCGTCTCTCAGTACTTTTTTTCAAATTTCATAAAAAAAATTCATTAATAAATCTTCCTTTTATTGGTTATACATTTTTATATTTTTTTTGTTAAATTCCATTTTTACCTATATTACTATAATATATTAAAAAAAATGTTTTTTTTATAATCTTCTATTATGACAATTCAAAATTGTTAACAGACTTTTCTCCGCTGTCTATTTTTTTATTCCGCCCAAAACCAACTTCTTACTTGATAAATTTCAAACATATTTTTTTTTTAATTTACAAAATTGTAATAATAATAATAATAATAATAATGACATAAGATTTCTTACTATTCCACAATTGTTGATTTGGAATCCTTTCATATTTTATATACCAATAAATATCAATAAACTCTTTAGAATATCAACAACAAACTTATTCAAAACTCATACAAAGTATTTCATTAAAATATATATATAGGCTTTCGCGCCTTTTTTAAATTTTGAGCCGAAATTATTCATTTTTATGAAAAGTTACAGTAAATAAAAATTGTAGAACATAAAATTTTCTATAAAGTTTTTCTGTACTTTTTTTTCGAATTTCACGTAGTTTCGACGCTAGGGGACGTGAAAAAATATATATAGACTTTTGCGCCTATAGAGAAAATTGAAAATATCTTATAAAAGAAATACACTGAATTAAAAAAGTTCCTTTATCACAAGAATAATTGATTAAACATTTAATTTACTAGGAGTGTTCGGAAAGTTGAGTGGGGTTACGCCCTCTTTATTTTAATTAGATATATATTTATATGTCATGTTTAGGAAAATTATTTATTTGATGATTGAAACAATCATATTTTTAGTTTTTTTGACAACAAAAATCTGAATTAGTATTATACTAATCAATTTATAACTTTTTATTTTCCGAATATAACGAATTATTAAAAATTGATGCCATTTAGAGCCATTTTTGCTACACTAAAAATGTGTCTTTTTTACTACTTTTTGGGTGGGAAAAGTTTTTTTCTAAATAAAGTTTTTTCGTATTCGTATTTAATTTCAGTTTTTCAAATACGGATCTGGATTTTGAATCCTTCTTTTGATACTAACTTTGATTACAAAATTTTATTCTAATTACGTTTCATTGAATAAAAAAACATTTTTAGTTTTTTTTTTATTTGAAAAATATATTGTTTATTTGTCGTTACTAAAATAAAACAACTATAATATTTTCTATTCGTACAAAATTGGTCATTTTATGATATTCATATACTTCATGAAGTTTAAAATTTATTAAGTAACAAAATTTTTACTAAACGTGTTCGGATCAGATTTTTTTAAAGCAGAATCAGAGAAAGGGTGAAAATGAACAGCATTTTTGCCGTTATATTTTTACAATGGCATCTTTATACAGGGTGTTACAGAATAACTATTGATAATTGTTAGAAATGATAGACATAAATATTTATAATTTATAAACTTCTCGTTGTCAAAATAAACTAGAAATATTTAAAAACAATCTCAATTACAACAACTTACTAAATTAAAGCAATTAAGTTAAGGAACATTTTATTAATTAATAATACTTCATTAATTTTATTCAAATATCAAAATTATTCGAAGTTACGTCCATTTTCGATACGTATGTTATAACGATGTTTAATCGACTGTGTTTTAATATGACCTCAAATATAAAAATCAACTGGAGTCATATCTGGTAATATTCAAGACAAGAAATCGGCCCTTTCTTCCAATCCATCTATTTGGAAATTGTGCATTTAGATAATTTCGGCCAATTAATTTAAAGTGTGCTGGTGTACCATCTAGCTGGAAAATAATATTTCTTCAAATATTCAGTGGGATATTTTCAAGGAATCCTGGTAAAGTTAGTTCCATAAAAATCATATACACACGACCATTTAACCGTGCAGCTCCCACTACATAATTGTCAACAATGCCAGCCCAAATATTAACAGAGGCGTGAGGAATTTCTTCGCTTTAAATGTGACTATTGTGTTTATTAAAACATGCCTTGTCTATCCATAGTATACTCCTTGGATCTTGACCAACTGGTACGCTAGTATCGATTTGGGATGGGTATTGGTCGGGTGTATCCTGTTCTGGAATGAACATTTCAGATTTACCGGGACCGTAAAAACTGTTTGTAGGCTGATTGGCAGTCACTGGAATAATGTATCTTTGCAAAACGTCCCAATCTGAATTAAAGGTAGACCAATCTCCGGTGATCTTACCGTAAACAGCTTCTAACCTAAAATAGTATATTGTTTAACGAGCAAGGAATGATAGTTATTTCCCACGAGTATGAAGTTTGTAGCATGAGCCGCCGGCGAATGCTGCAAATCATACGAGTGGGAAATTAGCATTCCATGCGAGTTAAACACAATACTTTTTCTACGGCTGTAATAGATAATAGCGAAATGATTTAACAAATAACATGAATTTCAAATTTAACGTCATTCAAAATTTCTATTTAGATACAATTAAAATATCAATTACACTTAGTATAAATGAGAAGTTTTGAAAAATAATTTGTAAGACTTTTCATATTTTTCCTTAAATAATTCTGGAATTAAACTTTAAACATGCCTGATTTGCGGCAGCAGTTATTTCTGGAGGAGTAAGTTCTAATTCACTTTCGATGCTCATCGTAGGATTTTAAACGTTTCACAGCTATATAAATATACGAAAATAGAACTGTCATTACTTAAAATTGACATTCCATGAAAGGCCTGATTTATTGAAATAATTACACAATGAATTATTGTGTTATCAGATACGGAAATGAAATTGGAGACATACAATGTACCTCATTGATCTATCAAGAACAGTTAAGAAAGAGCAGTTTTGTATTATAGCCGTAGAAAAATGTAATTTATTTAGTACTATCTTACTTTTTAATAAGTATTATTTATCTTTACCAAACATAGTAACTTAATGATTCAGATGTAGTTTCGGGACCGTGATCGGAAGCTTCAACAATTATAGTTTCAACTGAATGGTACGGTACTCCTTCGGGGGAGAAGTATTCTGCGCTGTGGAGTTTTTGGTACTAAATGTTGAAACGGTCGGTGTATTTACCTGTATGGGCCAAGCCCGCAATGCAAGCCACCAACACGATTAGTGCTTCATTTTGATCTGTAATAAAAAAGTTACTTGTTAAAAACTTTTGGTACTACCTATCGCAAGAAATATAAGTTGAAGAAGGTTTAATAAGTGAAGGCATTAATCTCAATACTAATTTGTTTTATGTTCCTGGTAGTGGTGACCTGAGCGTTGTATCGAAAAAATTGGAAGAAAATTTAATTTTTTTTAGAAGACAAATCGGTAAAAAATGTTGAAACACGAATAGAAGAATTAAAGCAGACAATGTATGATGAGATACACATACAAAAAGGCCCAGATTAAACAAACAGGTTCACAGTCATAAATAATCAGATGGAGACCTGGTCCTATTTCGTTAAAAACGAAAATTTTTTCACGAAAGTGAGAAGAAAAATGAAAAAATGCAAATTCCACAATTTTTCTAATAAAATTTTGAAAAAAAGCAAGTTATAGAATTTTTTATTACAAATGTATAACGGTATTTTATTTAAGTACCATTGTGCAAATTGAACTGTCTTAGGATAATCAGCTCGAATTAACGATTGTACTTTTTGAATGTGAAACGGTACTTTAAGCTTCTTGGTCCTCAAAGTCAATATTTCCGACTATTTTATTTACTTTGAGTTCACCAGTATCTCGAATACGCTGATCGAATCTTGAAAATAAAGTATGACAAACACTAATTTATCTAATAAAGATTAATTTATGACACGTAAAACGATAATTAAACATACTTATCTAAAAAGGAATAATAGTTGTTTTTTAAAATTTGCTATGATTCTATTTTATATCATTTTATTTCGATACTGAATAATTTCTGGACACTAGTTTATATATAAAAAATGTTTATTTAAAGTGTCCTCACTCACAATTAGAAGTAGTTATTTTGTGACACCCTGTAAAAATCCTGATATACTGATATGGTAGACCAGATGTCCTATCTATATTCTCAATCTGGCGTAGTATGTAAACTAAGCACTAAATCCCTTTATGACATGTAATATGAGGACCATTTGAAACAGGGATTAATAATCCGACATGTAATCTGAGGACCAAATAAAACAGGTAAAAATTACGAAATCTCAAAACGGTGCACACGAATTGCAAAAATACTAATACTTTGATCCTATTGCTTAATGATCACCGGCTAATGCAGGACTCGAAGTGCAAAAAGTAATTAAAGGTAAATTTTAATTTTTAATCCTATACACGAAGTCGTTATATCGTATTTTCTAAGAATATATGATTTATTTATGTTTGTTATGGAATTTAAAATGCATTTTTGTCTTTAAATTTTTAGTTCTCATATCGTTTAATCCCTGTAACATAAAAACTATCAACGTTATTAAAACTTGCTGACTGTTTATAGAAAGAGAAAACAATATTCTATATTTACGAAATTTTTCAAAATTTTAGATCAGAAATTGGGGACGTGAAAATAGGGCGAGACCATAACTCCAAGGATTTCTTAATTTTCCCTCCTTTGGTCTCTTCCTTTTCTCAAGGTCACAATTCTTGCTAAAAAAAAATTGAAAAAAATCTTATTTATATTATTTTTTAATCCCCTTTCAATGGTATAAATTTCAATTTAAAATATTATTTATTTTTGTTATGAGATATAAAATGCATTTTTATCTTTAAATTTTTAATTTTCAAATCGTTTAACACCTGTGACATAAAAAACTATCAACGTTATTAAAATTTACCGACTGTTGATAGAAAGAGAAAACCATATTCTATATTTAAGAATTTTTTTCAAAATTTTAAATAAAAAACTGTGGTTGTGAGAATAGGGAGAGACCTCAACTATAACGATTTTTTAGTTTCCCCTCTTTTGGTTTCTCCCTTTTCTCAAGGTCACAATTTTTGCTGAAAAATTTAAAAAAAATTCTCATTTATAGTATTTTTTATTATCTTTTCAGTGGTATTAATTTCAATTTAATATGTTATTTATTTACTTTTGTAATGGGATAAAAAATGCATTTTTGTCTATTTTATAGTTTTCATATCGTTTAACTCCTGTAACATAAAAACTATCGACGTTATTAAAACGTGCTTACTGTTGGTAGAAAGAGACAACAATATTCTATATTTTTTTTAAATTTTAGATACAAAATTGTGGCCATTGAAATAGGGAGAGTTTCTGATTATTTGGTACAAAATTGTATCGAAGAAGACTCTCTTTTTCCACCAAAAATCTGGACCTGGTATAAACAGAGTATTTAGAGTACAAATTGAGTGAATTTGAGATTATAACAAGTCTGCAAATTATTACGTTTAAATGGGTATACATATTAAAAAAAAAAGTTTTGAAAAGTGATAAAACTTTTTGGACTTGCACAAATAGTGCGATGATTTTAAAAACACTATATATTTTTTTATCATTGTACACGAAATATGTTTTCTTGAAATTTATTATTTTTTAATTAACTCTGCATAATATGCTGCCGTGTTAAAAATGAAAATAAAAAATAAATGTTATTTAAATCGTGCGTTTCAGATTACCAGTTTTTTCAAAAACGGTTAGTCCTCATATTACATATTAAATCTGAATTTTGGTCCTCAGATTACATGCACCCCAATCTGGGTTGGGTTCACTCTATAATAAATTTAAATAAAAAAAAATACAATTTGATTCATTTTAATGTTTCGTGTCTCCTCTTCACTTTCTTCGATGTTGCTCTTTCACTGGTGTTTCTTCTATCACTCTTATATAGAACTTTTATTTGTAGCACCTTTCTAGTCTTTTCTGTTTTCTTAAGAATATTGTAAGTCAATATTTGTTTCAGTCTCCTGTCTTATCTCCTAGTTCTTACCTTTCTCGTCTTGCTTTTACTTCTCGGTTTCACCTTCTCGTATTACTCTTGTATTATTTTATTTTATTTTTGTATATTATCTATTCAACAACATTCAAAATTCTAATTAATATTTATTTACAAAATTTCTTTTTTAAACATCAATTGACTAATTTTTAATTTTGAATTGCCAAACAATAACCTATCCAGGACTGATCATCCTAGACAAGACATCTGTCCCCTTTATATGAATTTTTTTATCAATACATTTCAATATCCTTGTCACATTTCAGTAGTTCTAAATCCAAATCAAAATGACGCTCCTTGCAAAATATGTTAAATTTTATTTTCAGAAATACATTTTTCTATTTCACTTTTTGTGGCTTTGATTGCACAGTATTCTAAAGATCATAATTTTACTATTAATCCGTTAAAAACGACAGCTATTTTTTTTGCAATAACGTTAAACGAGATACTATTGAAGGCTCGTTGAGGCAAGCATTGGATGGCGTTACTATCAATTTTTCTGAATAAGCAAAAAATTTAGATTTACTTATTGACTCATTAAAGGCATACTACAGAAATGTTACTTAAGGTTGCGGTTACTCTACATAAACAAGCACATTTTAAACTTCAAAACTCAGCGTGTCCAAAATAATTGCTGTAGGTAGATCTATAATTTAAGAAAATATCTCAAATCAGTTCTCTCTACTTAAATGGTTGAAAACTTGAAATACGTTTACTTTACATTTTATGAAATTTCTATTTCAGTTAATGTAATATAAAGCTGCCCACATACTAGCATACATGTGCGTCATACATGGTTATCGAAAATGCTTGCGCATTCATGTTTACCAGTGTGTGGGCAAAAATTTGCAAACATGTACGTCACACAAGTTTTCGGACCTGACCGGACCGGAATTCATGCATGTACAAGCATGAACTTCACACAAGTGTGTCGGTGTGTGACCACGATCATGACCTTATTCTCATACATTTTTAGTACAGTGTCTCGTAATCCCCTGCAGCCTATATATTTTTACTTTTTGTAATTATTATATTAATATTTAGTTTATTTTCAATTACCGAACAATGTCTGATGTAAGAAACATTTCCAAAACGTTTTTTACAGACTTTATAAAGGCGGGGCTGTACCCAACTGGCCTAGCCCGGCGGCACGTGCCGCCGGCATAACCCACCGACTTTTGCCGAATAAAAATTGAAGTAAAAACATGCTTTGCGGCCGCCGGCATAATTTTGCTAGCGGCCAAATGTCGGTAAAGATCAAAGGAATTCCTGCGGTCTACGTGGGTAGGATCGGTGCGAGCACGAGTTTTCAATCAGTTTTGAATGTTTTACTGAATAGAATGGTACGTTAGTTTTTTTGTTATATACAAGTGACATTAAAATGGATAGCTAACATTCGAATACGGAAAATACCCAAGAATCTGACATCAGATACATTATCCTTTTTTATCACTCTAAACGTACAAAAAAACGATTTAGAATTAATTTTCTTATTTATTTTTAACCTTTTTTCTTTTTGTTGTTTTCAGTTAAGAAAGTTTGTTTTAATCATTAAATTAATAAAATTAAAAAAAGCATACTTACTTTTATTTGATCTATCAGTCCTTCTCTTATTGCTCTGCACACTTCAGGTACAATAACTCTAATCAAATTTAAAAGTGTAGCTTTGGCTAACAAATGAATCACCTGTGCCTAGAAATCGCAATGTTACTGCCAATCGATCCACAACTGGTATAGCATCTCTGTAGTTTGTGTTACTTTTAGCAATTGTTGGTCCAATTAAGCAAATTAGTTCCTCAAAATATGTTGTAGTCATCCTAACAAAATTCTGAAAAGAGCTTCTGATAATTTTTGTTTAAACTAGGTCGTACCCAAAACCTATGCTTCCTTTTATTTTTTTTTTGTTAATAATTTTTAGGGCCATATACCCTAATAACAAAATTTCGTCGTCGTCAAACATTCTTGGATGAAGAACAACAACCAACTATTTAATCCGGCACATTTAAAATGCTCCTGCGCAGATTGGTGGAGTCGAATTTAATTCCGCGGCATTTTGTGCCGGCGACATGGCCGCAAGTACCGCCGGGCTATGCCAGTTTGGTGGAGCCCCACCTTAAAAGCCAATCTTTGACCCATTTTGTTCGGTTTTTTTTTTGTTTTGAAGTAATTTATTTTTTTCTTTTTAATCAAAACAGCGTACGCCGCTGCCAGTAGAATGTATTCGTCGTCATTATTCATCAAGTACTAATCAAACTACTTGTGTGATAAGCAAGTGTCTAGATCTGTGGATAAAACCCCTTGTCATACATGTACGATACACATGAATAACAAACATGTATGACCCACATGTATCCTAGTCTGTTGGCAGAGATATAACACTCTTACCATGCCCCAAATTAAAAAGTAAGAGCAAGTGCTTAGTAGATGGTTGGTGGCAACAAAAAATACTTAAAAGGAAGTGTGTGGGCGCACCGGCACAAGAGGTAAATTAGGGACTAGGAGAACGGAACATTGGGGTATTTTGAAAAAATTTTTTTGTTAAAAGGATATGATTAAAGATGTTTATAAAACGGTAACTCGTTAAAGTAGTAATTTATAAGAAAAAATCGTGGTCACAACCACATATGAGTACCACAAAGACTTCCCTTTACTATTCACCTCTCAACTCTTCGTGGTACTCATATGTTGTTGGGACCACGATTTTTTCTTATAAATTTCTACTTTAACGAGTTACCGTTTTATAAACATCTTTAATTATATCCTTTTACAAAAATAATTTTTCAAAGTACCACTATGTTTCGTTCTCCTAGTTCCTAATTTACCACTTGTACCGATGTTTTTAAGTATTTTTTGTTGCCAACAACCATCTAATAAGCATCTTAATTTTTAATTTTTTGCCTGATGATGGCAGTTCTGCCGAAACTAGGTGCCGTTTCCCCCTCTATGTCTTCTTAACTACTTATTAATAGGTTAAGAGTTAAAGAATAGCTTGTAGCTAATCTTCGCCTGCTAGATGCAAATGTAATGCATTTGTTAATAAATACATTTTTATTTATTTTCTCGTATATGAGGACAACCTATATATTTCAAATTGAGTGTGATCGTCATTGTAAGTGCACATTATGCAATATGTGGTGACTCACTGTATATGTATATAAAAAAGAAATATACTTTTATGTCAATCACTGATTGTGTTCCATGCCTTATCAATAGTGAAAGACGATGAATCTTATCTATAATTCATCCTGTGAGCTTTTTTAAGTGGTCTTATTATCTTGGACTAAAAAATTAAAAATCACAATATTGATAGAGTTAATCTTACATCATAAAATATCATTGCTTTTAAAGCTACCTGAGTTTTGTAATCCCAAATAAAAGATATTTGTCAATGTATCTGATTAAAAAACAATTTAATGAAACAACAAAAGATAAGCTTATTTACTTATAAGATTAGAAATTATTTCAATTTCAATAAAAACGAGGAAAGATATTTTAATTCTATAAAATTTGTAAAGAAAATTAATCATGTTGCAATAAAATATTCTCGAAATGACCACTACTTTACAAAGTTTTTTACCCATAGATGAAACTAATGTGTATCAGTAGAATAATGAACCTTGAGTTAGATTCTGAAGTGGAAAAAAATAGGACGTGAAGTATATTTATTTTTGAGGAAGTAAAACTCTAAATCTACTACCACATGTAATATATTATAAAATAATTGTTAAATATCCGTTGTTAGATTGAAAGGGGGAGAACGGCGACTAGTTTCGACACTTATGCTATCATCAGGCCAAACTGTTAATAAAGAGAGACAAAAATTAAATACCAAGATACATGATTAAAATAATTGTGCGCACAGGTACAAGAAGGTTCAATATATAATGGAATTATTTAAAAAAGAGTAAAAGTGATGTTAGGTGGTACTAAGAAAAAGTGTGGTCTTTAAATGAGTAATATCAGCCCGATTTGAGAATAGAAAATTTGAATGGGATGGTTGAACAAAATCCATAGTGAAAAGTAAAATAGGTTGAGGTAAGTGTACCAAATTATCATCAGCAGTATAACATCTTACGTATCTTGGTACACCATATATATAGGAAGGCGACCCAATAGGTGGCCAACCGAGCACAGTATACAATATTAGCGGAAGCACTACCATTAATAATAAGTAGTTACATTTTACAGTTAAAGCGACATTAACGATGGCGTGTATGCGAAGCAACAAAGATGACAATTTCAAAAAATTTAATTGCACATAAATATTTATAAGAGTTATAAACCAATAAAGATTTAAAGAGAAAATGGTGCTAGTTTCTGGTAAATAACTCTGAAATTATAAGCGTTAGAGTGAATTTGAAAAAAGTTTGTGAAAGGGAAAAACCCGAAACTTTATCTTAATTATTAGCTTAATTTCAGGCTAAAAATAACACCCAGTACAGTAAACGCAGAGCTATACGCAAACGTATTATTCTAGCTGAATAGGGTATGGGAGATCCCACCTGTACTGATGCTCTAAGCATATTGTGCTCGGCCAGATTTCACATCATACCAGTACTCTTCACGAAGTCGGGTTCAGGATAATGTACCCCAAAGTGCCATTCCCTTTCCCTGTTCTGGTCCCGATAATAGCATAATATATGAAGAAGAGTTTCGTCCTCTCCCTCACATTTCATACATACTCCTATGAGGTTCAGGTATCTTCTGAGACCGCAGTGTCCTGTCAGGACACCTAGTACAGTTTTAAGCTCCAGTCTATTTAGGCGTAACAGCAGATTGTCTCTGCTCTTGGGTAGACCTTCTATAAGTACTTTGGACTGTCTTAGTCCCGGAAGTTCCATCCAGTATTCCCTGTATTTGTCTCTTAATTGTTTCTCCAGCATACCCTTTATATTTTGGTAGGAAATATAACATGGGGGTTGCGGTCCAATTAAAGATTTTTCGGCTCCTTTGTCAGCCAGGAGGTCTACCTCTTCATTTCCTTTTATGACATTATGCCCAGACACCCATTCAAGAGTTATTTTGTTATGTTCTGCATTTAGGTTTTTATTACAGTCTAATACTAGTTTGGAGTATATTTCCACCATTTCAATTGCTTTAAGGGATGCTTGTCTGTCTGCATATAAACAAGCATTTATCGCAGTCATTTCCGCTTGAAAGACCGTTGCCATAGATCCCAGGTTTAGAATGCAAGTTCTCCCTGATTTCATATGATAGAATCCAGCACCTGTGCTGTCTTCTGTTTTGAACCCGTCCATATACCAGACTGATTGATTTTTCCCAACCTAACTCTTTCTGTCCCTCGCAGCTATCTTTACCCTGAAAGGTTTCACAAAATTGTGGCTGACAGGCATTCTGTCCGATGGCATAATTAGCACTTAATTTTCTCTTAGTTTTTCTGCTATCATGGAATGGTATCCTTTCCTTGAAACAGTTTCCATCCCATACAGTTAATACACAGCCTGTAGGTTGCGGCCAGTGTCTATTTTTCCACTACTAGGTGTAGCGGAAGAAGCCCATAGCAGAACTTCCATTGTCCCAGTTCGCGTTATTCTAAACGCCCCAGTAATGAGAAGACATGTTACTCTCTGTAGCTTACCCAGCTGCCTAGCCCTGGTATAAAGCCAATGCACCATTCCTGAGTCCATACTTAAACCCCACCAATCTCATGCAGGTCCAAAGGGTTCTTAGAGTTTTTTATGTTGCCCTGCCTATATGACTAGAGAACGTTAATTTATCATCTAGGATAACTTCCAAATATTTAACCTCTGTTGCCAGTTTTAGTTGTTTTCCCCACATGGATAGCCCCTTTATGTTTAATTGAAGGCAACAACTGATGTTTTCGCCTGGTTCGTGGATAATATCTCTTTCCGGCATCATATTTCTACCATGTTGAGTGCCCGTTTCATCCTATCAGGTCCAGCTGTCTTGTACGGCTGAATACTTCTCAGAGCCCATGCAAGGTTAGTTCTGTTTACAACTTATTTTGTGTTGGCATACTCTCCATTTTTATTTTTCAAAGACCCAATACATCCTTCTTTTTTACTTTGCAGTGTTTTACTGATTCTGGAGCACTCAGGAATACTCTCTATGTTCTCACAGAATTTTTTCCCGGAATTAACCTTAAATTCCTTACAGCTAGCCGTATTCCCTTCTGGATAACTTAAATACTTCCCAGTTGCCAGTTCTTTTGGACTGGTTAAAAAGGCTTCGGAGTTCTGCTCTTTTCTTAGAACTGTCCCTATTCCATCAATCGGCGTATCAGTTGTCTTTTTTTAGCTTTAAAGGGCATTTTTTTTCATAAGCTTTAATTAAGGTGTGTGTCAGGAATTCCGCCACTATCTCTACTTCACAAGAGTTTTTTGGTTTCGGGAGACATTCCTCCAGTGTCTGGTCGAGATCCTTTTTAAAAATATCCCAATCGCAGGTTCTGGAGTTTCGCTATGACCTCTATTCCATGATTTTCCCACCCAGCATGTATGTTCTGTGCCTGTGGTCAGAGTGCGACTCCTGTGAGAATTGCCACTCCCGCAACCACGAGCACGCCCTTACAGTACCTATAGTGTAATGGCAATGACCTCTCTTCTTGTCTTAGTTACGAAGGTCGGTTCATTGCCTCTTTTTGCAATCTCTAGATTGTTTTCTGCAGTAAATTCTAGAAGTGCCTCCCCTCTGCCGTTGATGCCTGTGCGGTGAAAATTGGCTCCACAGACTACGAGGAGTTCGCAACCGTAACCCTGAGATATTTTTTTTACAAAATGAGCCCATTGCTAATTAAGTAAATTTCTAGGGGTTGTGGTTTATATTCCGAGTCGTATATTTGCTAAATTAAATATTCCTAAATTGTTTTGTTTCGTGAAGAACTTTTGTCAACTATACTGAATGAGATTCTAATATTGCATTATTTCTCATTGCTATAATATAATATATTAGTTATTAATTTTCTTAACAAAATATTTAAAAAAATTTGATGTGGCCAGCACATGCCCTCTCGCCATTTTTGAATCAACAAATAGCACGTTAACACAAAAAAGTATAAAAAAATTGACTTTGTAAATGTGACAACAATGGAAAAAGTTTAGAAAATTTTAATGATACGAAAATAAACTATAGTGTATACAAAATATATGTTTAAAAATTTATTACCATCTTGTTTAGTAATTACGTCATCTCTCACAGCAACTGCCACTTCCGGTTGTCCGATTAACACCAAAATCTAATCAGATCTAATCTAGGGTATCAGAATCTTGTGTGCAAAATTTAAAAATATTAAATTCAGTAATTTTTGAGTTATCGTTACTACAACATCCATCCTAAAACATATACACTAACACGCACACACATTAAAACACACACTAACATACACACACAGAGATCATCGCGAAAATATCGAAATCATATTCTAGGGACCTCAAAACGTCTTTGTCTATTGAAAAGACTACCCAATTTATAGAATGATTACTATATATCTCTTCAGTCTCTTCTCTGAAGGCAGAGAGGTAAAAATGCAAAAAGTGCTAACTAGACTATTTTGTTATAATAGATTTTTGATTTTTTAATAGTATGATCTAATAATCTTTTACAAAAATACATACCACAAGCTAGCAGAAACAGAAACATTTGCGAAATTAAAAAATAAAACCTCTATTATTACTGATATTTTATTAAAACCCTACAAAATCAAACAATATTAAATTAAATCACTGTTATATACGATTTGACTGGCGCAGTCAATAGGATTTGCCTAGCAATATACATAAGATAAATTCATTCAAACCATGGCAAAAATCGAAGGAGCGAAATTAATGAATATTTCGAAAAGTATATTGAAGCAAAGACACATCTTCAGTGAATACTCTTAGTAACCACAATTTATTTTCACAACAATAATTTATTTTAAAAATAACTATCAAAAAAATAAAATAATATTTGAATCAAATTTAGGACCAACAAAATTTCTCGATTAGATTTATGTATTGAACAAAATTTAACGTTAAGTAAACAAGTAAATTTTATTCCGAGCTTACCAACCTCATTTATGAGTAAAACTAACTCTCCCAAAATTATGCAAAGAGAAGGGATTCGTATTTTTATTTCTGTTTTGGATTAAAAATTTTATTTTTCGTGATTGAGCTGTCTCAATTTTGAAGTGAATAGTCGCATCCATTATAGGCAGCTGCTTCAAGAGTTATAGGCATATTCTCAAATTCTTAACTTTATCGTTAGCTAACGATTGTTGATTTGTCTTTGTTTAGTACAATGCATTTAGAATAGGTCGGAAAGAGACAAAATATCAACATGGGAAATCGCTAAGGTCCCTTCTGTTAATTTTTGCTACACGTCAAGGTTCCGATCCGTGCTAGACGAGTCTCATTCCGGTTCCGATTCGCGCTAGACGAATTTCGAACAGCTTTTAACATGTCTCAAAATGCTTTTAACAGGTCTCGAACAGCGTAAGCGGATCAAACCTAATAAGCTATTCGAGACTTGTTAAAAGCTGTTCGAGGCCTGTTAAAAGCTGTTCTAAACCTGATCGAAACTGTTCAGGGCTCGTCTAGCGTGGATCGGAACCAGATTGAAAGCGGATAGAGACTCGTCTAGCACGGATCGAAACCTTGACGGGTACAGAAGGGACCTTAGTGATTTCCCATGTTATTTTCCATAAGGAGTAGCCAAGAACATATTCTACTCTGAGTATAACAGAAAAGAAACGTCGAGTATTCATCTCGAAATTGATTCAATCCCGGAAAACATAATTTTATTCTGCGGTGGAAGCTTAAATTCTTAGACGTTATTTTCCACTGTATACTGTTAATAAGTAGGTATTTAATGGTGAATTAAGTTTTTAATATTTTGATACTTTTCAGGTTAAAATGTTGCCAGTGAAATTAACTCTTCTACTACTTACCACTACCTTAGCAAATCCTACCTATAAAATTTTAGCCGAAGATGCCACAGATGACGAATATGGTGGCTATCGTTTACCCGGTAATCAGATACCTTCAGATTATAAATTGAATATTGCTGTGACGACCGATCTTATAGAAAACAAAAATAATACGTTCGAGGGAGATGTCGAGATTTCTTTTACGGTAAAAGAAGACTTGGATTCTCTGCAAATACATGCACCTATGAATGTACGATCAGTGATTTTAACATCAAATACCGAAGATGTGACAGTCAAAGATTTTTCCAACCTCAACACAACTACTTCCATAAGGACTATAACTCTAGATACTAAGATAGTAAAATCATCAAAAAACGTCCTCAAAATTTCTTATGCTGGAGAAATAGATCCAAACGCTATGAGCGGATTATACCGAAGCAGTTATACCAATGAAAAAGGTGAAAAAGAATATTTACTTACCTCTCAATTTGAGCCAGTTTCGGCTAGAAAAGCATTTCCATGTTTTGATGAGCCAAATTATAAAGCTACGTTTACTTTGACTCTTACGTATCCTGACGGATATAACGCTGTGAGTAATACTGCTGCTGATAAGTAAGTATATTTTTGTTTTTCATAATTTAAAAGTAGAACTTTTCGCTATGCTCGTTTTGCAGATTTTCGTACACATTCATTTTCACCACCTTTAGGTTTTTTGATCTTATGAATAGCTAATTTTGTCGTCGTTTGTGATAATATTATAAGAGTAATAGACACTCAACATTTTGTAGGTACTTAATTTAAGGCATATGGGTAAAATGTTTGTTTAAATTTCAAATTATCTCCTATTTTTCGCTTAACTTTACAGTAATTGTGCTGCACCCATTCAAGCGCATTATCATTAAAATCTACATGTAAATCTCCATAAGCAAATCTAAATTCAGAAATAGCAAAATTTGTCCACATCAAAGTTACGTGTCACCGCTCTTATTATATTAGAGATAACGACGGCTCTGGTCTTCGGGTACTTCAGTACCATCTGGTGCGATAGCAGACGTACCTGACAGAGGTGAAGACTAGACCAAACGTAGCTAAAGTCCTAGACCAAACGTAGCTAAAAGACCTTGATTTGCTATTTTTGAGCTTGGATTTTCTTATGGAGATTTAAATACATATTTATATATATATATATATATATATATATATATATATATATATATATATATATAGATTTTGCTGATAATGCTCTTGAATCGGTGCAGCACAATTACTGGCATGGCTGGAGAGGGGAAAATTATGAGAGAACGAGGTACTATAATATATAAGATCTAATTATGGGATACGGGGGTTGTGAAAATTCACAAATTTCCAAAGAAAACAAGCAAAGGACCCCTCACTTCTCTTATGGAAAAAGGCTTTCTGCCAATTTTTTTAAAACTTTAGTATGTTGTAGATCTTGATGTTCTGATTAAATGTCTCCATGGGCCCAACTCAATCCTATGATCAGTTTTTGAGATATTGATGGTCAAAGTTCAATAATTGGGTATTTAGGTAATTTTGTTTTAATTTCAATTTCTTCAATTTTTAATAAAACTGATCAGCTTATATTGAATTTGTTTATGGGACAATTTAGTCAAATGATTGATCTTTAAAAAAAATATAATAATTATATATACAGGGTTTACCAAAAAGTCAGTGGAGCTACTTTATTTTTAAAATGACTATAATATTGAAAACCATTAAACCTGTTTTGATAAATTCCTAATAACTTTAAAAAAAAACGGCCAGATTTCCTTGAAATAATTATATACTTTACAGGTCAGTAGTCAAAGAAAAACTGCACTATGTACAGTTTGAAAAATTACATACGGACCCGATTGTAGGGCTTTCAAATCTCATTTTTTTCCAAATCGCCTCAATTGTGCTGCTTTGGCAATACAGTTTTAACAGTTTTTCTGCTAAAATGGTAACGCATTTACTATTACAACTTGATGTAAAATATATTGTGCCCGAGAAACATTGTTTTGTATATGTGTACAGGGTTTTTCAAATATTAGGTAACTACGAGCTATACCGGGTGACACAGGATCACCCATTTAAACTTTTTTATTTATTAGCTGATTTTTATCAAAGTTTAACTGAGTATAGTAATAGTAATTTCTGAAATTCAATATGGCCGACTTCCGGTTTCGCCGGAAATGGTCAACAATTTTGTTTTTTAAATGGAACACCCTGTATATTTTGATAAATTGGGATTCTACGGATCAAAATACATGCAATTCACTAGCCAAATGTCAATTCGACAGAACTTTCATTTTTTCAAAATAAAATATTTTTCTCAATGTACTTTGCTAAAATTTTATGATATCAATTAAAGCTGAAAGATAACTTCATAAAAAATATTATTTCCTTTAAAAACCAGTTTTTGTCTGATTTATTATAATTTTATTAGAAAAGCTACCGTTTTTTACCTAAACTCATTTTTGATCCGTAGAATCCAAATTTATCAAAATATACAGGGTGTTCCACTTAAAAATAAAATTGTTGTCAATTTTCGGCGAAACCTGAAGTCGGCCATCTTGAATATATACTTCAGAAAATCAGACATTACTATTACTATACTCAGTTAAACTTTCTAAAAATAGGCTAATAAATAAAAAATTTAAAGGGGTGATCCATATATCTCTGTGTCAATAGCTCGCAGTTACCTTATTTCAAACATCCTGTAGACATATAAAAAAAAACAATGTTTCTCAGACACCATATATTTCACATAAAGTTGTAATAGTAAATGCGTTACTATTTTAGCTGCAAATCTGTATTGCTAAAGCAGCGTATTTGAGGCGATTTTGCAAAAAATCCGATTTGAAAGCCCTACATTTGGGTCCGTATTTAATTTTTCAAACTCGACATAGTTCAGTTTTTCTTTGACTACTAACCTGTAAAGTATATAATTTTTTCAAGAAAATCTGGCCGTTTGTTTTAAAGTTATTAGGAATTTATCAAAACTGAGGTTTAATGGTTTTCAATACTATAGTCATTTTAAAAATAAAGTAGCTCCACTGACTTTTTGGTAAACCCTGTATATATAATTATTATATTTTTTAAAGATCAATCATTTGACTAAATTGTCCCATAAACAAATTCAATATAAGCTGATCAGTTTTATTAAAAATTGAAGAAATTGAAATTAAAACAAAATTACCTAAATACCCAATTATTGAACTTTGACCATAAAAATCTCAAAAACTCGTCATAGGATTGAGTTGGGCCCATGGAGACATTTAATCAGAACATCAATATCTACAACATACTAAAGTTTTAAAAAAATTGGCCGAAAGCCATTTTCCATAAGAGAAGTGAGGGGTCCATTATATTGTGAGTAAATTTATTAAATCTTATAAATCACATGGGATAGTAATGTACATTTTTTAATAAATACATTATTACTTCTATTTATAGACTCAATTTTTGCTTCACACCAACGTCTGTTGCTCTATATATTCATCTCACTTCTTAAAAAGGACCTCTTATGCCCACTCATAGCTACTAAATAAGTTGCAGTAATGTTAAAAATACTTTTAAAAATGTATTTAACTTGTATTTACTACGGCACACCGTAGTATTGAAATCGTGCAAAAATCTCAAAATTTTTTTTGCTCCAAATGACTTAAAATGTCATGAAACGTGGAAAAAATTGATTTTCCGCGAAAAAAAAGTCTGTCTGTGTGGATGTCTATGCGCACGATAACTCGAGAACGGTACGGCCGATTCGGAGAATTCTTTCGGGCATCGGTTTTTATTCAAAAAAGAAAGGCTCTATCAGAAGATTAGCAATTTCGGGTCCGAGGATCCCGGTCCCGCCTACTAAGTGAAACTTCTATTCGAGATATCTCGATAAGGAAAGCAAATTTGTCGATACTGATTTCTAAGTCTGTTGTGTAAGTCAAGAACGGCTCGTTGAAAAAAAAAATTCCGTTTTTTTCGAATCGGAAACGGGCCGTAGTCTTGAAAAATCGCGCAGAGATTATTCCTTTTACTAGTTTAAATATTTATTAAACATGTATTTAAATACAAATAGTTCTTCTTTGTATTTAAAAATTATTTAAGTAAATACAATTGGAACTTCCATGAAATAATAGATCATAAAGATTAGAGATGTAGGCCCGAGAAGTAGAAACTTTATGTCTGCATGAAAGGATAATCCGAAGTTAGGGGGAATTTTTCTTTCCACGTAAAAAGAGAGAAGCAAGTGAACGATCTCAAAATACCCGGCAATTGTGTATTTAAACTTTAACCACAGTATTTAAAATGTTATACAAAAATATATTTTAATTACACAGTAAATACAATGAAATTTATGTATGTAACTACGTAGTTAAATATATTGAAAGTATTTAAAACACAATTTTAAATACATGTATTTAAATATTAAACAACACTCACAAGTTGGCTCAGTCACTATTTTTATAGCTACGAATACAATCAGAATTAAGTGTATTCATAAATTGTTCTTAACTGACCGGACACTCTAGTCAGGTTGGTTAGGACATCGGCCTTTATACTTGCTCATTGTTCGGGTCGTGGGTTCGATACCCATGAATCTCAAGTCAGATAAGACTTTGGGCAAGTGCAAAAAGGTATTTGTGCCATGCGCAGTTTCATTCACGCCGGTAACCAGGCCGGATGAGATCGGATATCTCGTGGAACTGATAGGGGTTGGTAGCACAATTACACACTTGCTAGTCGGTAGATCACCAAAATGACAAAGGCATAATCCTGGGTTTAGGGTGATTGAGGACCGTGGTTCGGAGCCTACGATAAGCTGTAGGTCCCGTCCAGATTAGCCTTGGTAGCAGAAAAAAGACGTTAAAATTTATAGCAAACAAGCAACTTCTTAACTGTAAATAGCGAGAACTAGGTGAGTAACTTCTCATATCTCATCATTTACATTTACTCCGAGTTTAAAGTAAAATAATCTTGGATTTAATTTACTCAGTAGTTGTTTTAATTAAAATGTTTCAAATTTTCATTTATCATTTATAATATTACACCGACCTAAAATACAGCAAAAAACAAAAAAGTTGGGAACCACTGCTCTAGAATGTTAGGTATATGTTATAAGAAATATATGTATTAAGCGAGAAGATAAAAAACTTTAAGATTAGATAGCTTTTTTCAAATGTAGTACAAGTTGATTTTTAAATGATTATAACTAAATAAAAATCCCTAAATTCTTTAAATAAACAAGTCAGAAGCGCCTGAGTGTTAGCAGACACGTGATGACTTCTAAACACGCATTATCTCATGAACCATAAAAATATCTTAAATCTGTTTTCAAATATCGATTCACCGTTAGATTTCGCGTCGGATTGCTATTTTTGAAACCGGTAGGTTTTCTTTTGTAAAACCAGTTTTGAAACCGGAAGTCATAAAAATCTGAAAATCTATTTGGGAGCTATTCAAGCTATGCTGAGTTTATTACCGTTGACCGTTTGTCTCTATCTCTTTTCGTTTTTGAATTATAAATGTGGACAGACGGACAGACAGAGCTGTATTATAAGACTTCTCCTTTAGTGTTTATTAGAAGTCTAAAATCAGAAACGTTATTTAAAGATACCGCTTAATGATTTCCAAGTTTAACATTCTTATATTATTTATACCGTGATGAAACAAAAATGGCAGTTTTCATCACATTCTTTTAATCAGTTTATCATAATAGTCCATTTTACCGATCATCACTAATGTACGGAATAAGTAAACAAAAAGCATGAGCCAGTCATCGAAACAAAAAAGGTCAAAATTCGCAAACCCGTATTTAACTACGATTTATTTATTTGTTAGGTCCCCTGAGAGCAGTTTATATCCAAGTTTGAAACTCTCAAAACATTGTGCTCGAAAAAATACAAAATCCTAACACCTGTTTCAGGTTTTTCGTAAAAATACCTTAAGTAGGCGTTTTTAATTATTTTTGTTCTATACTATTGTACATCTAACTAAATTTTCTGCAATTTGAGCCCAACACGAGCGCCCTAGGTCCATTGGTTGCGAAGATACAGTTAGTGAAAAGAGACACGTACTAGCTGAACTAATGGTCCTAGAGAAAACTCATAAGAAAAAAATATGTAAAGAATTAAATTAGCTTTAATTTAATTCTCAAATTGAACATCTAGGCCTCATAGTTTCCTCAAAAATAAAAAAAATAGTAAAATATCGGATTTTGGGTAAATAATGAATAATGTGAATTTGACATTTTAGATGTAAAACGGCTTTAAATAAACGAAAAACAACATAATCGTAAATGTAAACTATAAAATAATATTTACACGCGGCGGTCAAGCACAAAAACAGTTACAAAAACAGTTTATACTTCCGCCCTTTTGAAAATCTAGATCAGTGGGGTGAGACAGCGAGGAGGTACAAGTTACTGCAATTACGCCCTTCGCAAAAGGAGCACACGATAGAGCACTTAAGCTCTGCCTTTCTGCAAGAGCACGACCCTAAGCATCCGTTTTGCATTTACAATCTACTATTCTAAGCAGGGTCTCAGGAGCGGGCTATGCGCACATTGTGACGGGCATGAGACCTTGCATGCTGGTGACTCATCCCCAGTCACACAGGTTTTTGTAAACCCCTAACCATTTCACCTGATATTAGGTCCTCCACGAATAATACTTTGCAGGCTGGGACGCGGGCATGGTTGACTTTGACCGTTGCTGCCGATTTTACAAATGCTTATTTCCTCCATAGATGTTCATCAAGACCTTCTCGCCAGTATTTCCTACTTCTTCATGGTTGGAGTTTGGATCAAGGAAAATGTTGGCGAGGTCTAACCAGTCGGGGGTTCTTTTAGAACGTTCCACTAATTAATCTTACCTTGCTTCAATATCTGATGCCTTCATCAAAGATTTTTCATCTTTGTGCACTGGGTTCTTACGAGCTGCTGGTAGTTCTACCTGGCCCTTTAGAAATTCTTCTGTGATCTTTTCTCCACACAACAAATATATATATATTTCCGAGATTTGTGATGTGTTGCTGGTGCTTCTGACATGACAATGACCTAGGTGATAGCCGCTCGGGTTTAAGTGGATCCCCTCTTAGATGAACAGCAACATTGTTCAGCTACATACCTCTTTCTGCATGCACAAAGACTTCATTTGTTTAACAACCACCACTTTGCTTTAGGTTTAAGCGACATATAAACCAATCGCCCGGTGAATTCGACATCCCGTACGAACTTTATATACGATCACAATATATTTTCAACTTTTATTTTACTGAGCTCAAAAAAAAGAAATTTTGCAGTTTTTCGAGCACCATGGAAGTAGCACAGGGTTTTCAGGGTTGTAAATTTAGGAATAAACTGCTCTCAGGTGACGTGACATCCTATAAAAAAATCGTAGTTACATGCTTGTTCGCGATGTTAATGACTAGCTGGACTAAAATTGTAGCAAATTTAGTTTGTCTTACAAAACTATAGACCGAAAGACGAGTCAATTGTATTTGCTAGTCAAAAAATGGTCACATTTACACAATATGTTTTACTAGGTGTTTTTCCACTCTGTTACATTTTGTTATCTATTCTAATTATTGTCTTTTTCTTAATATTCTTCTTATTAACTTGAGTTATTGAGATCATTCTGTTAGTGTGACTGTGTGTTAGTGTGTCTGTGTGGTAGTGTGTGTGTCTGCGAGACCTCTCACGGCCATTCCACTGGATCGATTTGCTTCAAACATGGTATGTAGGTACATTAAGATCATACCTCGGTCAAGAGTAGAGTTGGGCCCTATAGGTGAAAGTAGACCGGATATATGGGGTCAAAGGTCACATGCATTTCAAAGGGCAAAATTTTTTGATGGTTCATACTTACTCAGCATCATTAACAAAGTATGTCATGATAACATACAACAGTCAATATCATTACTGCACAGTACTCTGAAGTAAGTTTACCTTCAGAGGTTTACACCTTTCCAGTTTTGTTTTTTAAAAAAGCCAGCAAGCTAACAGTATCCAAGTAGATCAGCTACTAACAGACGGATAGACATACGGTTGTAGTTGACTGAAAGTAGTAGGTGCGTGAGCTAAGATGACCAGCTATAGATTGCTAAAAACCGAAATACAACATTCGAAACCTTTCTCGAGTTATCGCTGAGATAGACGGAAAGACGGATAAACGGACAGGCAGACGGTTGCAGTTGACTTAGGTCATTAAAAATAAGAGGTGGCCGAGCTATTGGGACCAGCTATCGATTGCCATAATTCGAAACTGTTCTCGAGTTATCGCTGTGACAGATAGACAGACAAACGGACGGACGGACAGACATTGTAAAGTCAGTTAGTACCTTCGCTTTGCTTCACTACTTAATAATCTGTTTGTCAACATAAATAAAGACACCTTCTCCAGGATGTGCTTAGACAGACCAACTGTGTTGTATATTTTTTGGTATTTCTTTTAATTTACCATAATTTTGTAGGTTTAAATAACGTAGGGTTTCATGTGGTCGCCTCTCGGATTATATACATTTCAACACTGAAATAAGAAGAAGTTACAAAAATGAAATACCGGGTGTCTCACCATATTTTTCCACATTTTAAGGACTTAACCAATAAAGATATCGCGATGCTGTTTTCACTAGACTTAAGTAGCATCATAAATTTTATGAGGCTATACCGGAAATGAAGTTGTAACTTCTGAGTTTAAAAAAACCAAAATGGCGAAATTGCAAAGTTCATAATCTAATATTATTTAAATGGGACAAAATATATTAATACATTTTTGAAAACCCTCATCTTTTATCTACATTACTACAGAAGGTTAATAATGAAAACTGTGAATTATTAAAAATTAAATTATAAATAAATGTTACGTGTTTTTTCAATTATTATAGATATCGAATATTTTAAAAGCTAGTGATATTTTTTGCTGGATAATTAATAATAGAATATATGGGAAGCTTTGATTGATTAGATAGAGAGATATAGTTATCAGCACAAATTTTGTTTGGTTTTGTATTCCTGCTAATTGATAAAAATTATCTTTTCCACCTTCATCAACTTTAAGGTAAAAAAATCTATAAAGGTCGTGAAATTATCGCTAATTGGATAAATAATAAATAAAATACAATTATTGCGCAAATAAACAAAAAGAAGAAAACGTAAAAAAAATTATACTATTATTTGAGATATAAATGTTGAGTTTTCAGTTTACAAAAATTTACTGCACCGGAAATGTATATGAACATTTCCAGATATAGAGCAAGTTCGTTATTCAATATATTTTTAGATGTTCAAAAAGTTTCTCCTCTTCCCTTTTTATAGTATTTTTATATATTTTAGGGATGAAGCAGGAAAAGTAACTTTCAAAACAACTCCAAAAATATCCACCTATCTAATCGCCTTTGTAGTATCTAAATTTACTTGTACTGAAGGAGACGCTATAGAAGACAAAATTGCCCATAGAGTTTGCTCTAGAAATGAAGCTGAAAATAATAGAAATCTTTCAAAAGAATATGGAAAGAAGATTTTGAATAAATTGGAAGAGTTTACTGCCATTCAGTATGGCGAGAACATTGGAAAAATGGATGAAATAGCTATTCCAGATTTTCAAGCAGGAGCTATGGAAAATTGGGGATTAGTTACTTATAGGTAAGTTCATATAAACTATCGAATTGGATCGA
The DNA here is from genome assembly GCA_963243735.1 of Neocrepidodera transversa. NCBI lineage: Eukaryota > Metazoa > Arthropoda > Insecta > Coleoptera > Chrysomelidae > Neocrepidodera > Neocrepidodera transversa. The sequence continues at coordinate 17,461,278 of OY725349.1, read as the reverse complement.
TATCGATTTGACGATTCGGGTGTTGATATTAGAAATCAGAGTTACAGAGCAAACAATTTATTATTCTCAATGATAACCACATTAAAACTAATGGCTTTCAAAATTTATTTGTACTGTTTAACACGTTTAAAATTATTCCGTTAGAGGGACTGACAGGTACTTGGCAATATTGCATCATTTTTACTTGTTATATTGGGTTATTGGGTTCACAGAAATTCGACTTCAGCGCGCGGCACCTCCCCATCAATACTGTAATTTTGAAACAAGATGGAGGTAGGATATCACATCTTTACCTACAAATAAAAATACATATTTTCCGCGTTGAACCACTTCGTTTTAAAAATTTACTTAACGATAAACGAATGTTGTAGAGAGACCTTGAAAATGGGCTCTCAACCATTACAAACTTGGTCATTGTTTTCGTAATTACGACTAACCAAAATTATTGACTGGAGGGTTTGAGGGGAATAGAATATCAACCAATAACAGAAACGCCGCTCGCTGCAATAATCGAAATTATGTGAAGCCGGTGTTAATTAACAATAGACGTTACAACGTTAAAACGAAGATGTTAGTGATGCGAATAAAAAAAAAACTGTAGTAAAAACAGACCTTTTTCAGACACTAATGGTGGTTTTGTAGGATCGAAATTGTTTTGTTACTTTACAATAATAAATTATTAATGATTTTTTTAGGGAAAGACTACTACTCTTTGATGATGATGAATCTCCGGATACTTTCAAACAAAGCATTGTTACCGTAATAGCTCATGAATTTAGTCATCAATGGTTTGGCGATCTAGTAACTTGCCATTGGTGGGATGATATTTTCTTAAACGAAGGTTTTGCTGCCTATTTTCAGTATTTTATTCTAACAGAGGTAAGAATTTTTTTACGAGAACCTGCTACTTTTTTGATAATTAACTTTAAGAACTCAATATTAAGAAAATAATATTTTTATAGCCGTCCCTTCAACGCACAAGTTTTTGGTTCCTGGGTCCATTAATTTATATGTTTTTTGAAAAATTAGCTATCTTGGTAATTTCTACTTTGACCTTTAAATAAAAGCAATAACAACTGCTATTTCTAACAAATGTTTTCTTAACCACTAGACTTCTTTTCGTTTGATTGTTGTATAAGACGCCATCGGATAAGAGGTGTCTATCCGACATATTTTGTAAGAAAGTATTTCCAAGGGTGATTCTATAGCCATTCTAGTTTTACATTTTAAGCTAGAAGAAGGCTCTACTTACGTTATTACCTGGTCATCATTAGTAGCAATTTGGGTTTTAACTTTTTTCTTATTGTTACTTCAAAACCACGATCTGAGTTGGATCCGTTTGGGATATAATTTTTCCCCTTTTAAGTTTTATTGACAAGACTTCTTTGGACATATGTTTTCTGTTTGCTCTGTTTCCTCAATTTTGACCATTATAATATCTTCACTGAGGTGAGATAATATTTAAAAATTTTCTTGGTAAAATAAATAAAGCTGATTTTTCCAAAGTGATCACAGAAGCTGATATCTTTTGCCCGTCAAATATCTTGTATATAAATGACTTTTGATGCTTAATAAGATTGTAGAGCTCTCAATATATTTTTTCCATTCATCTGTTTCTTCCCGAATCAATTCATCTACATCTTTATACTTTAATCTTGTGCCATTTCTCAGAAATCCTTAAATTTACTTACTCTTACCCAATTATGACCTTAGAGTGAGTAACCAGAAGTGTAGTCTGAAGCACTTTGAGATCATCATCATCATCATCATCATGACCGTTCAATCCTAAGGAATTACTGCTAGCTCAAAAAAAGTTGAATTAAATCCTATTGACGAGGTAGATAACTCCTCTTCTATCAGTGCGTTTATAATATTTTATCTGTCCTGGCCTGGTATGTTTTTCTATTTTCTTCTGTTTATTTTCCAGTCTCTGATTTTCAATACTTTTATATCTTCCTCTACTTGATTTCATCATCTACTTCCTCTAGCTCTTTCTTCTGTTTATTTTCCAGTCTCTGATTTTCAATACTTTTATATCTTCCTCTACTTGATTTCATCATCTACTTCCTCTAGCTCTTGTCTTTAATGAAACTCATGTCGTCATTCTTTTTAATGTCTCTCTTCTCATAATATGTTCCATCCATTCCAGTCTTCTTGCTTTTATAAATCAGGCTATATTTCCCTCACCTATTTCCTTATATTTCTATTTCTATGTTTCATTTTAATCTTCTTTCTCCATCTCCTGTTATGGTTGGTCTATGTATTGTTTACAGTATTTTCCTTTCCAATATTTGTAAATCTTCTTCTTTTTCGTTTATAGTTGTTGTTTATAGGGCGTAAGTAATGACTGGCCTGAACAAAGTCTTATAGATTTGTATCTTTATTTTTTTTTGCTGGTCGATTTGGATTTTAATAATGTCCTATTTATGCTAAAAATTTGGTTTCCTTTTAATATTCTTTCTTTTATCTTGTCTTTTCTATTTTGTACTGGGTACAATTTCAAACTTGTAATTTTTTATTCTTAAGCGACTATCATTGGTCTATTAACTTTTCCCCATTCACATATAATTTGTTTTGTCTTCATTTATTTGTAATCCAAATTTTTGTGCCTCTGTGTCCAATTTCTCTACTGATTTTATTAGACTTTCATTAAGTATAAGCGATTAGCTGGATCTCGTTCACGATAATATTTTTCTCGTTTAAGTTTGCTTTCTTTAAATTGGTTTCAAGTACTAGATTGAACAGTTTTGGACAAATTGGATCTCTATATTTTAGTTCTTTAATTGTCAATTTTGAATTCTTGTGATATCTCCCCTTGGAATTTTACTTTCCCTTTAGTGCTTTGAAGACCCATTTCCAATAATTCCCTAAGCTTCTTTGGGATTCCAAGTATTTTTAGTTATCCTATTGCCTTGGATCTTATGATTGAGTCAAATGCGTTCCAGAGGTATATAAAATTACGTGTAGGTCATTATTGTATTCCAGGGATTTTTCAAGGAACTGCTCGCAGTTACTGTTGATTTTCCTGGTCTCTCTACCGTTTTGGGAGTCCCCTATTATTTTTTCTGCGTATGCCTTTAGCTTGTAATTTATAATATTTGCAAGTATTTTGTAAGTGATGGTTAGGTTAGGGTTATTGGTCAATAATTTTAACACATCTCCTTTTACTTTTTTGTGGATGGATGTGATATTATTCCAGTGTTATATTCGTTAGACATTTTGTTTCCTATGCAATTTTTTTTTGTTTCAACATCTCTGCTGCTATTTTGTCTTCTCCTTTGGTTTTTCCGCTTGCAGTTCTTTTTATTTCCCTCTATTTCTTTTTTAGAGGACAGTTTAACTATGTTTCCTATCTCACTGGAGTCCTCAGCATCATCGTCATAAAACAGTCTGCTATACCTAATATTTCTCCCATATTTTTACTAGTTCCGTACTTTTATGTACTGTTGCTCCATTTTCATCGTTTATTCCCCTTGATTTGTTGTAATGCTTGTTCGATGCTTTTATCTTTTTGTAGAATTGTTTTAGGTTGTTGTTACGCCTATCGACCTATATTTCTTTAAATTCTCCATTTAGCCAATCATTTTTTTTTGTATATTGCATTTGACTGTTTCTGATTACATCGTATGTTCTTCTGTTCCGTTCTTTGTTTGTACTTTTCCAATAAAATCTTGTCGTGTTTTATTGATTTCTTATTTTTCGCACTATTGGTCGGTATACCATCTTTTTTCTCCTTTTGTGTACCCTTTTTCCCTATTTCTTGATTTGTTGCTTTCAATACGACGTTTTTAATTTTTTTCCAGCTATTTTCGATGTCTGTAGTAATGAGTGTATTGTTTTCGATATTTTCTGTGATTTTACTTCATACTGTTTTCTTATTTCTTTAGTTCTTAAGATATCTATAACTTTGAGATAATGAACCAAAAATTTTTAGAGGTTGTCTTGTGTCAAATCTAGACGACGTTTTCGCATAATTAGATACGGAAATTAATATAATATTGAATTTAAAACGTACTCACTCCAAATTCTGCAAAACGGAAACATCGAAATAAGGAGGAAAAAATTCTTTGTATAACTTACTTACCTTCTATTATAAGTCACACATGCTTTACAGCAAACAGGACTGACATATGAACGATGATTCGATGATTTTTAGTTCTACACGAAATAAATATGGGTGTTCTACAAGGATCTATTCTTAGTCCTGTTTTATTTATCTTACATGTGCATCGCTTCTACGTCTTTATTATAAACATATCTTTTACGGCATATGCAGCTGATTTTTCTATTTTAACGTTTGCTAGTAAAGATCATAATTTATTTACTAATTGTATTAGAAGAACATACGAAGTTCAATCGTTAATTTACATTTATAATGAAGAAATAACTATTTTAGATATACAAAATTCTTTATAATTCTCATATTCAAATAAAGTTTTTGGGTGTGAATTTGGATGAGAATTTAAATTAAATAGAAGTCTTTTTTTACTTTTTTTAAGAAATTTCAGTGAATTTGACGTTAATTAAACAGTGTTTGTTACTGACGAATGACGATGTTTTATCATTATGTGAAGTCTGTTTGATTATTTGTGTAGTTTTTTATATAAAAGATACGATTAAAGTAGAAGTTAAACAAATTTATTATGAAGATAAATCAGTTTTTTGTTGATCAATAGGTAATGAGAAAACCGCAAGTTAACATGCACTGATTTCTTTTTCACTGCGAAGTACTAATTTGCACTATTGTAAGTTTCACATACTTAATTACTAAAAGTAGCGAATTTATCAACTGAATTATAAAATAAAATTGGCAAGCAAACATTTGAAAATAAAATATAACTATAAAAGTTGCCACCTTTATATAAAATACAAACTAGTTGTACCGAAGAAGTTTTTGATTCGAGTTTCAGCTCAGAGTGTATCTGTTTTCCCACATGATGCACCTCCTAGCAAAATTTAAAGACCGTTTTACCCTTGCGTTGCTTAATGATTATGTATGAAGAAATATAAATATTATTCAGACATTCACCAGAAAGTCTACTTCAAGACAAAGAATATGACAAAAAAGTCTAAATTTAAGATATGTACAAAATGATTAAAAATAAATTATTATTATTAACTACATACATGATAATTTTATTTTTTAAGCTTGAACCTACATGGGAATTAGAAAAACAATTTATTGTGACAAATCAACAACCGATTTTGGTAGACGACGGGTTTTCAACTACAAAAGCTGTAACAGCAAAAGTAGCAAGCCCCGAGGATATTGCTGCTAAATTTGACACCATTGTCTACAACAAAGGTAAGTAAGAATTAGTTATAAAATATAAATAAAATTTACTTTTTGAAAAATTTACCGAACCCGGAAGCCATGTTGTTCCTCCAGAGGTGGACTCTTACATTTCTACTTAATTGTCACAGCAAACGTGACGTTTTTGAAAAATTTACCATACCCAGAGGCCATGTTGTTCCTTCAGGTTTAAAAAGGATTTCTGACAATATCGGATCCTCTCATTTCCCTATTATTTCCTTGAGGAATGATCTTTCCTTACTTAGTAAGGTTTCCAAACTGTTTCTTGTTTGAATTTAAAAGAATCCTTTCAACTTTTACTTTTTCATATTCCACAATCTTTTTTATGTTCCATTAAATACTTCACTCCTTCCTATATTCTTCCCCAATTACAAAACCCCCTTAACATTATTTTTACTACTTTGATCTACTATGATTAATTGTTAATTATTAATTTTTAACTGAAGATGGCATTTCAGATGAAACTAGTGGCCGCTTCCTATTTTTTTTTAAATTATATTTATGTGGTATATGACTTCGAGTTTTATTTCGAATAGAACGAGATGAAGGTTGTACTTTTGAGTGCAGACCAACATTAGCAATCTTCCTAACACCCATTTAACAACGGCGTCTGTCGCATCCACTTCCCTTGTCCTACCGTTAGTCCAGTTCTGTTGGTAATTAATAATTAAAAATCTGATGTGGCCACCACATGACCTCTCGCCATGTTTGAATCAAAAATTTACAGGTTGACACAAAAAAGTATGAAAAAAAATTATATTTTTGTAAATCTGGCAACAATGGCAAATGTTTCGAAAATTTTAATGAGATGAAAATAAACTGTAGGTTATAAAAAATATATGTGTAAAACTTTATTGCCGTTTTGTATAATAATGGCGTCATCACCCATAGCAACTGCCACTTCCGGTTGTGCGATTGGCACCAAAATCTAATCAGATCTAATCTAGGGTATCAGAATCCTGTATGCAAAATTTCAAATTTTTTTATTCAGTAGTTTTTGAGTTATCGTTACTACAACATCCATCCAAACACACTCACACACACACACACACACACACTAACACACACACACACACACTAACACACACACACACACAGACATCATCGCGAAAATATTAAAATCGTATTCTAGGGACCCCAAAACGTGTTTATCAATTGAAAACTCACTACCCAATTTTTAGCATGATTCCTATACCTCTCTTATCTGAAGGGCGAGAGGTAAAAAATTATATTTTAAAATATTTATATATAGTTTTTATAAAACACGAGCGGAATAGTTCCAACCTTATTTATCAATGAAATCAATAATTACGAAAAACACACATGTTATATTGTACTTTTATATACAATTGGTATTGAACATATTTTGGACAAGGAAGTCATTAGGCAAATAATTGTACAATACAAAATGACAGAAAAAATACCACAAATACATTCAAAATTATGGACACTTCATTCCTTGGATACCTCTCTTATCCAGAACCGTATATATAGGGGGGCAAGCGAGATTTCAAGCCCCGAACGCCCTACTTCAGCGGAAAACAAATTTGAGTGTAGCACACCAACATGAAGTTCTCTATTATTAATCAAAAGATCAATTAATCGTATTATGAAAAATACCACCCGAACCATAAATGAAATAAAAAGAGACTTTCATCGATCAATCACTAACGAAAATTCAATGTGAATTTTTAATTTGGAACTTTTGGTTTTTAATGTTGAAGAATATCGTCACCACTAACAAATAATAATAATAGTCGCCCTACATTTCACCCCCTTTTGAGTGAACCCGAGAAGCAAAAGACTTGTGCGGGGAATGGACGGCTATTATTATTATTTTCCGTGGCGCTCCGGGGTGACTTACTGCGTATTGATGGCGCCATTTGACTATAGATGTAGGAAAACCCGGAAAACATCACCACCATCATCGGCACAGTGACACCGGGGGATTGAAAATCTAGGCTCCGTATTAAACATTAATTAAAATAATATTCATTGCGGTTTACCTATTGGGGCCAAGTATCTAACAGTGACATTTTTAAAGCTAGATACGACGCACGTTGGCTCTAGCATCTAAATAGCCATAAATGAATATGACCGATAGCCAACGATCTGTTCCACCGAGATCAATAAACTAAACTATACTTTTTGGTAACTAAGTTAGCCTTGACGATAAACCATCTGTGTAGTTGTGGTGAATGGTGAAAGTACATATTACTAAACCTTAATTTGTGACTTTTCGTCTAGCTCCAGCATGATGAACATAACAACTAAATGGTGCCTAAAACTTTCCATAAAATCCCTTTTCTCTTTCATTTATGTTTCTTACTTCGTTTTTATTTTTTTTAGGTGCTAGTATAATCAGAATGGTAGAAAATGTCCTAGGAACTGATAAATTTAAATTGGGTCTTCAGAATTATCTAAAAACAAAGTAAGTAAGGCGTTAAGGTAAAACAAAATAGCTAATTGGTCACTGTTTCTATTTATAAATTATAAAAATTATTTTTTTTGCACAACTCCACAACTGCCCTGACGGACTATAGAATTTGCTGTAAAGCTTGTCATAAATTGATAGGATGGAATTCCGTCATATAGACCTAATTTTTCCTTTTTCTCCTTGGCGTGATCTCTTCAGCGTACCCAAATATGTCGCTGTATTAATTATTTATGGTAAAAGGGATTTGTTTTGTTATTTTATTTGTTAGACATATTGTTAATTATAGCAATATCATCAGCAAAGCCTATATTTTTATTTTTTTTAATTTCTCTTCTGAGTAGTTATGTGGCGTTAATCTCTTAATATCTTAAAAATAATTGTTTTAGTTATTTTTTTTGTATTACAACTATTGTCTAGAGTTGTGGAGCTGGAATTTTTAAAGATAAGCTATGTTCTATGCGTGAGGTAGTGCCGGACTCCCACTGATCGCTCTGCAAGCAGATTCAAGGGCATACCTGCTGAACACTCCTCATTTATTTTTCCTGGTGTTGATCTATTCTTTGTATCCTGCTGAAGAAGTAATTTACTCCTTTTCAGGGATACTTTGGATGGTGCTGTTCTAAAAAGGAAAAATTTTAGACATTTGATTGAAATTTTTTAAAATGATACTTACGAGCCACCTCTAACGTCATCTGATGCCTATAGATGTGGAGAGATTCCTGGTAATGGGTGTCCAGCTGTCCAGTCTTCTCGTGACGTATTTTCCCCAGAGATTTTGGAACTATTGGGGAGATATTAGTAATGTTATAAATATCGTTAGAAGGGAAGTACCAGGGTATGTAGGTACATTTCCTGAGAATCCTCCCCTCGGTTGCCGTAACGGCGCTAAAGAGGAGGAGGAGGAAGAGATGAGAAGTTAAGAGCTCTGTAGTACATTACTAGACGAACATAAGTTTTATACGTATGTAACAACATTTGAGGATTACATCTACCAAGTCGACCACCCAGAGCTCCGATGAGAGCGTTTCCTAACTCTGTCTAACTCTGTCTAGAGTATTTTGGACTTTGGTCGCCCAATTGTTTTAATACATGTGAAGTATTTATTTTATATTTAATACTAGGAGTATTATCCCATTTTGCTTGTTGGGTATCTTTAACAAGTGTTTCTGCTTCATTGTCTGGCAGGTCATCGTTTCTTAATAAGACAAATTGATAGCTGCTTTAAGTTTAAAGCCCTGCCAATCATTGGTCTTTTAATCAATCTTGGAGACATTTCCTTTTGTGTGATAATGTTGTTAGGGGTAAGGAGAATGGGAAAATGATCAGAGCTTATATCACAGGCCTCTTCCATCTGCAAATAGTTCACGAACATATTTTACGAAAAAAATAATTAGATCGGGGATTTTATTGGTCAATATGTCGGCTTGTCAGCTGATATTTTTGATGGTATGTTTAATATATCTTTGAACAAAAATGTAGTATTTTTTCAATTTAGGTGTCTGACTTTCGTTTCTACTTGTTAGAGGTAATTGAAACGTTGATTCCCCTATACATTAATCTCATTGATTGGACTAATAAGTAATAATCTATTTCGATTTTTCTTAGTTCTCTGAAAGCTGCTAAACCCTCAAATTTGATAAGTGCTTTAGCAGAGCAAGCTAAAGACAACACACAAATTCCTTCTGAAGTAGACTTTACCAAATTTATGACAGATTGGATCGATTTAGAAGGTTATCCTGTTCTAAGCGTTTCACAAAGAGGAAAGATACTTATACTTAAACAAGTACGTTTCACTTTAAATTTATTTAGTTCATTTTATTATACTTATTACATTATATATCAGTTTCAAGGAAAATATTTGATTTAATATTTTGCAGGCACGCTTCTTGTACGACGAAAAAGCCGAAAAAGCCGAAAGCGAATCGATATGGACTATTCCAATAAGTCTAACACTTGGATCAGACGAAAACAAATTTGAGTCTGTCGCACCAAAATACTGGTTGAATAAAACAACAGATTCTAAGGACAATGTTTTTAGTGATACAAATAGTTGGATAATCGTCAATAATCAACAAAGTGGTAAGTTAGTTCAGTAGCATTTTTTTCTTCTTTTAGATTTAGCTTTAGATTTTTGGGATTTTTAAATCATATACAGTGTGCAAACCACTGGTTTACAATCCTTTGATCCCATATATCTTTTTAGCTTATTATAGAGTGCAATATGGTCAACAGCTTTGGGAAAGAATTGCAACTCAACTCCAAAAAGATCCTACTCAAATCCACGTACTTAATAGAGCCCAAATAGCTGACGACCTTTTTAATTTTGCAAGAGCAAGTAATGGAATGACATATTCGAAAGCTTTTACATATCTACAGTACTTGAACACAGAAACTGAATATTATCCTTGGGTGTCTGCTTTAAATAATTTGAACTATCTTTTATCAAGAGTTGGTGAAGATACTAAATTAGGTAATTTTATTATTTAGTTTCTTAATTTTGAGTTTTATAATATTAAAAAAAGATTTCTGATGATGTATTTAATTTGTTAACTCCTACATTAATTTTTTATATTTATTTCAGGTACTGCTCTTAAAAGTAAGGTAGTTGAATTACTAAATGGAATATATACAACACTTTCCTTTGAAACAGACACAGATTCAACACAAATTGAATCAATGAAGAAAGATTTGGTTTTCAATGCGGCTTGTAAATATGGAAATGACGATTGCATTGATAATGTTAATAAATTATTTAAAACTTACAAAACTGATAATAAGTAAGCACTATTTTAATTAAAAAATAGTAATATTCGTATTTAAAAATTATATTATTGTTTTTCAAGGATTGACAAAAATTTAAAGAAAGTAGTCTACTGTTATGGTTTAAAAAATAGTGATGATGTAGAAAATGATTGGAAATTATTATGGGATAAATATCAAAACACTAAATTATCCACTGAACAAATTACTATACTAGGAGCACTTGGATGTACGAATAACAATGATTTATTGAAAAAGTAAGTCATTGCCTTGCTGTTTTGTATATCCACTATATACAACGTTAAAGTTTAATAATTGTATATCTAGGCAATGAAATAATAATAATTTATAACAATTTTTTTAGTTATTTAGATTTCTCTCTCGACGAAACAAAAGGAATTCGTGTTCAAGATCTTGCAGCCGTTTGGAGCTCAATTTATACTAGTACTCCTCAAGGTGTCCAAACAGCTTTGGATTATTTATTGGAAAATCACGCAAAAATCCTGAAATAGTAAGTATTTTAGAAGTACATCCAGTTATCTTATCTAGAATATTTTATTAAACAGTTTCTTTTTGAGAAATGTTCAGAACGTGCACTCTCATTTTCAGCGGCTGGGACTCAAAGTTCACCAAAAATAAGATTGTGAAAATTACAGGACTTTAGTTAAAACTAAATTAATCTAAAAATATATTCTTCCGACTCTCATGTCACAATGATAGCAGTTGTTCCAGTGGCGGATTGTTAAATATTAACTAGATTTACATAATTAATTCATTAATATCCCTTGTGCAATATTTTGAATATTATAATCTGATCAAAAGTTCGATCAATAATGATACAGTTCGAAACTTAACTAAGGTTTGGGTTTAGGTTTGGAGCCTGAATGAGGTGAAACTGAAGTAAGTGGGGACTTGCAAGGTAACCTACAACCCTCCTCTACAGAGGAGGAACCAAACCGAGAAACCAAACCCTCTATTCCCCAATGAGTAAAGAACATGCTAAAGAGAAGGAGTGCCGAGGTGATTCTATTCGGTGAAGCTGTGGAGATTTCTGTCAAAAAAAGATGCCTGCGGGGAGGAATTCTATCCCCTCTTCTACGGAATCTTGTGGTTAAACAACATCCTCAGATGTATGAATTAAGCTGGTATATATGCCTAAGGCTACGCTGATGATATTATAGCTCTAGTCAAAGGGCACATGTGTAAAGATTACACAAAATGCTCTGAATATGATTAAAAATTAGTGTTTAAGGGAAAACCTTACGGTTAATCCCCAAAACAACTATTTTAGTCCCTTTTACAAAAAAGATAAAAATTGGGAACTTTAACGTACCCAAACACTTTAATAATGAAATCGCAATAAGCTATGATTTCAAATACTTAAGTATAACACTGGCCTCTAAGCTAACGAGGAACGCTCATTTAATCAGGGCCATTGAAAAAGCCAAACCCATCCTCATGATGGCGAGACGATCATTCGGCAAAACATGGGGGCTGAAATCTAAAATTATCAATTGGCTATAAACCACGACAGTTCGACCCGTAGTTACATATGGAGCTGTGATGTGGTGGCCAACAGCGAAAGCCCATCTTGCAATTCTACAACGACTGCCATGTTTAGGAACACGGGGAGAACTATATAAGCAGTAGATCTATAGCGGCTATGGAAACAAATATTCCTCCTTTGGACATACTCATCAAGGAAAACGCGAGATTGTCAGCTTGGTGTAGGTCTTGTGTAGCCGAGGAGATAAACAGGGATTATAAAGATAAATCCATCTATATTGCCTCAGACAGGGAGGTACTGAAATTGCACCAATACTATTCCAAACTTGTATGGGACTGCCTACAATTACTTAGTACCTTGGCAAGGGACAATGTGACAATTTGGATACCAGGGCATAGTGAGGGAGAAGGCAATGAAAAAGCTGATAACCTCGCAAGGAAGGGAACATCCGAGATCTTTATGAAACCCGAACCACTATATGGAATCTCATATGCACTAGTTCGTCAAAAAATAAGACAGCAGATGCTCAACCAGCATTCTAACCACTGAAAATCATTACATGATAATAGGCATACGAAAAGACCTTTTCATAACTTAGAGCAAATGACCCCTTATAGCTCAACCATCGACCTACTGAGAGAGGTTGTCGGCCTACTAACAGATCATTTCAAACTACGCACACACTCACCGAAAATGGGAATTCGTCATGGGACCAAGAACTGCAGAATGTGTGATATGGCAAAAGAAACTGCAGGACGCTTCATGTTTGAACGTGACTTACTGGTGCAAAACGAGGCCATGCAAGAGAGAGAGCACAATAGGTCAATGACCAAGTTACAAAGGGATAAATCCCCCTTTATTTCCCTAAAAAAAATAAAAACTAAGGTTTTACTTTTTAAACCACTAGATAACTTAATTGCTCTTAAATCCCAAAGGTTATCCATATCTCAAATATGTTCCAAGTTTTTAAGAAATAAAGCACAAAGTCAAAAGAATTTAATTGTATAAGAAAAGCAAGCAACTAGTTTCGGATACTAACCATCATCAGGCCATTATTTAGTTAGTAACCGAAATTAGTTGCTTACTTTTCTTATACAATTAAATTCTTGTGCTACCTGACTTTGTGCATTATTTCTTATTAACTGCTTTTCACTATTACTACAACACTAGTACGAGTTTTTGACGATAATCGTACTCAGAACATTTTGTCGTACGGGCTCTATTTGTATATTACGAAGGCGTAGAAGGGACACTTAAAATAAAAAAAATATTTAATCTATAATTTCGTGTTATATATCGAAATTTTAAAATTTCATGTTATAACTCGAAATTTTAAAATTTCGTGTTATCTCGAAATTTTAAAATTTCATGTTATAACTGGAAATTTTAAAATTTCGTGTTATAACTCGAAATTTTTAGCTAACCCTACATCTCAGTTGCAGTTGTTCAAATATTATTGTTTAACAGTTTTTGCGTTTGATTAAGATCTTATTTTTTGTCCTTTTTGTGCTAAAGGCATTTAATATTCGACATGGCCTCAAGAGACGTACTTGTAAAGAAATACTTCCTGTTGGGTTTTCAACAAAGGGAAATCTTAGAAGTTCTGGAAAATGTTAAAAATATAACAGTCCAACCAAGAACATTAAAACGCATTCTTAATGAGCAGAATCTGTTTAGAAGGAAAATTTTTCACCTCTTGAAAACGTGGCTAACTTTGTTAAAAACAAATTGGCAAAATGAATTTTAAATGCATCCCTCGGTATCCGTGCAGTTGACCTGATTTTTCCAATTCGGAATGGAATAAATGCTTTGAAAATTGGTTTAAGCGTATGCAAAAGTGTATCGATCATCGTGGCGAGTATTTTGAAAAACAATAAAAATATATTGGCAGCTTAACTATTTGTTTTTTTTCCTATTCCCGAAATATAAATAGTGACCCTCGTATAATCATAAATCCCGTACTAACTATATGGGATGCGATTACATTATGCCGATCAGATCCCTTAATAAACCCTCCAATATCGAGATCCATTCGAAAGGGAAATCTGGGAAAACATCAGAACAAAAATAGTTTGGTATACTAGATGGTTCCAAAACTGAAATAGGAACCGGCCCTGGAATATATGGTTAATCTCACAGATGTAACTACAGTCATTCTCTGGGAGTACATACTACAGTATTTCAAGCATATATATTCGCAATTGACCTCTGTCTAAGAGGAAGGGATACACATGTAAAAACATACTTATCTGCTCTGACAGAAAAAAAATCGGTTGTGTCGCCCCAAAACTTTCCCGACGAGTATCCACGAATACTTTATCAGATATTTAATGTTAAAGTTTCAACTTTTGACATTTTTTTATTTTTGACAGGTGACAGTTGGAGAAATAATTTTGACTGTTCTGAATAGAGTTTTTCAAGGGCTTTCAAATGACATATAGCATGTCCAATTCTGTGACATATTGCATCTGTCATTTTTTGATAGTGATACTTGCGTTTGACAGATCTCGTACGAAAACTAATAGATTCTTCAGACAGATCGCCCAAACTCATATTACAAATTTCAGCTCAATCGGATTAATACTTCTTCAGATATTTAATGCTGAAGTTTCAAATTTTGACATTTTTTTATTTTTGACAAATGATAGTTGGAGAAATAATTTTAACTGTTCTGAATAGAGTTTTTCTAGGGCTTTCAAATGACATATAGCATGTCCAATTCCGTGACATATTGCATCTGTTATTTTTTGATAGTGGTACACCCAATTGACAGATGTCGTACAAAAACTAATGGGTTCTTCCGACGGGTAACCCAAACCCCTATACCAAATTTCAGCTCAATCGGATTAAACGTATGGCCTCTATCGTGGAAGAATACACACACAGACCGACAGACAGAATTCCATCTGGAAATGGTCTTAATCATCTCAGGTGACCCGAAAATGGATATTTCTGTTTTTATCTCGATTTTTTTTTTAGCTCGTTCACAATACTTTCCCTTCTAGGAGGTGGGTCGGGAAAGTAATATTGATAAAAGCGCTTACAGTTGTCAAGTAAAATCCAAATTTGTCTGGGAATGCTTAGAAAATCTCAAAACCCTAAGGTCCAATATTATGGTAACCCTTAGGTGGGTACCAGGACATAAAGGTATTGATGGCAACGAAAAAGCAGACTCCCTTGCACGAGAAGGATCAGCAACCAGATACACCGGCCCCGAACTGGCAATTTTTATAACCAAAACTTCGGTAAACTACAATTAACCAGTGGGTGCATAAACAACACCTAATATACTGGCAGTCACTTCCGAAGCTTAATCACCGTAAGCTAATGGTAAAACAACCTTTACCAAAACTCACTGAATAAATCCTGAAACCAAACAGGAAACAAATCAGGCTAATAACCGTTTTTATAACTGGACATTGTAGCCTGAGAAAACAGCTTCACATAATGGGGAGATCCCCATTGTGTGAAGGTGTTTTCCAAGAGAATCCTATATGCAGATTGTGTGACGAGGAGGATGAAACAGCCACCCACATAATATTCGAATGTGGAGATGCGCTAGTGGAGATCTGCACAGATAGGTCCAGAAGATCCTTTCTCCTATCTCACCAGATGTCACATGGTGAAGAATCTCTTAAAACTTATCAAGATCACTAATCTCTTCACAGACTAACAGATGAACAGGACAAAACAATAAGCCGATGGCTGCAGTGTTGGGGCACTCAACCCATCTGCACCCAAACCAACCAACCATCACTACAGCAACTCAAATGGTTTGGTCATCTTGTCATGTTGGTGTTATCGAGGACCTGGATTACCTCGGTGTTCATATGATAGAGAAGCCTTTGCTCATGACTTCTGGCAAATTTGGGTAACGTCTGGTTCACTGTGTCTATTTCAAGATTTCGGTGAATTATCAAAAAATGTATCGACATTTTTAGAACTTTTCTTATAAATAGGAAATTTATTGTATATGTAAATTTTTCCTAAGGAAACAATACATCTTTTTAAATTTTTACCAAGTTCTTCTCCTTTCTTTTTTATATGCACTTTCCAGTATCTAATTTTATGTCCAGGTACCTTTGGTACCTTTCTGACAAAACATGTTGATACGGACATAAATGTTGTTTAAGTAATTATAATAAAGTCATATTATTTTATTTTTTAGCTTTTCTGATGCACCAACTTTGTTGACTGGAATTGCTTCTCAAATTACTAAACAAGAACAAATAGATGCAGTAAGTACTTACATTATTATTTAATTGATTGATGAGTGACAAACTATGATGTGATATAAATAGGAGGAAATTACATTGTGTTTTCTCCGAATGTCTATTATCAATATACATTTATAATTTACTAGACGCGTAGCTTAGTCAGTGAGTCAGTAATCAAACAGTGATGCCGATTTGTGGGGAATTTCCTAGTTTGGGTATTTTGTAATCAACAGTGATACCGATTTGTAAGGAATTTCCTATTTTTGGGTATTTTGTAATCAACAGAGGTGCCGATTTGTGGGGAATTTCCAATTGTATAGTATTTATGCATATCATTAGGTAATTAAGTATAAGTATATATTATACACCTGTGTACCGTTCTTTTTACTTTCGCGCTACATATAAAGAAGAACAAACAAATTAATAGCTCAGTCAATCAGTAATCAACAGTGATACCGATTTGTTGGAAATTTCCCATTTTTGGGTATTTTGTAATCAACAGTAATGTCGATTTGAGGGAAATTTCCCATTTTTTTGGATTTTTGCACATCATTGGGTAATTATTGGAAGATAAGTTTATTATATAGTACCGTTTCTTTTAACTTTTTCGCTACATATAAAGAACAAAAAAATATATTATTGCGGATTTTGTACTTAATGCCCACGCGGGTATTATGGGTCTAGACCATTGACTATAGCAGTCATGTCAACCTCACTTGTAGTCAATGCGACTGTAAATTGACCATACAACATACAAAATAGGAACATTTAGCATTTCTAATAATTATCAGTAACTTCAATTATATATATATATATTAGTCTACATAATTTTGACGCTCATTTAATGACAGTTTTATTAAAAAAAAAATACGGGAAAAGTATAATTCAAAATATTGTTTAACAGAAATATTGTTTTATTTTTAGTTGAATAAATTTCTTAGTGGTGAAGACGTTGACCAATCATACAAAAGCGTTGGAAAACGCGCAATTGAAAGTGCAACGAAAAATTTAGCGTGGTTAGAAAGTAATAGAGAAGATTTAGAAGAGTATTTAGGTATCACAACAACAACAACAGCAGCAACAACAACAACAACAGCAGCAACAACAACAAAAACAGCAGCAACAACAACAAAAACAGCAGCGACAACAACTACTACACCTGCTTCAACATCTACATCTTCTTCAACGTCAGAAACTGAGTCACCAGGAGGTGCATCAACAATAACTTCCATGTCTTCTTTCGCACTGATTTTAATAATCACTTTTAAATATCTGTTATTATAAAAAAAAGAATATATAAAGTCAAAAGCGACAAATTACCATTACATAAAAGAGATATTTTTAAATTATTGTAATTAAATTTACACTAAAAAATGTAAGTAAACTAATCAACAAGCTATATTCAACAATTTATATTAAATAAATTTAATTTAAGATAAATATATAATAAATAAATAAATTTGATCCACTTATGTTCCTTTTTGTGGCATTCCAGGACACGAAAAAAAAATTTTAAATTGAATTTGATCAAACAATTATTATAATTAATCAATTAAGGACAACCGTTAATAATTTTATTAAAAGATTTATAATAAACAACAGCTTCCTTTTATTTATTAATTTAACAAAAGCATGCCTGGAGAAAAAAATTTAATAGTGAAATTATAAAATCATGGGATCACTTAACGTATATTATTCAACTAGCATATAATGATAGCTATTATTCACGAGAGTGGCTAACTGCTCGCGTGAATAATAGCCATTATATGCGAGTAGAATACGAAACTTTATCCACGACTATTAAATAATTTTTGGCTAAAACTACAATAAACCTTTATTTTTAAATAAGTAATACAAAATATTGTATTTCTGTATAACTAAGTAATTCAAAAATCTATAATATAAGCAGCAAAGTCCTGACTGACTGACTGACTGACTGACTGACTGACTGACTGACTGACTGACTGACTGACTGACTGACTGACTGACTGACTGACTGACTGACTGACTGACTGACTGACTGACTGACTGACTGACTGACTGACTGACTGACTGACTGACTGACTGACTGACTGACTGACTGACTGACTGACTGACTGACTGACTGACTGACTGACTGACTGACTGACTGACTGACTGACTGACTGACTGACTGACTGACTGACTGACTGACTGACTGACTGACTGACTGACTGACTGACTGACTGACTGACTGACTGACTGACTGACTGACTGACTGACTGACTGACTGACTGACTGACTGACTGACTGACTGACTGACTGACTGACTGACTGACTGACTGACTGACTGACTGACTGACTGACTGACTGACTGACTGACTGACTGACTGACTGACTGACTGACTGACTGACTGACTGACTGACTGACTGACTGACTGACTGACTGACTGACTGACTGACTGACTGACTGACTGACTGACTGACTGACTGACTGACTGACTGACTGACTGACTGACTGACTGACTGACTGACTGACTGACTGACTGACTGACTGACTGACTGACTGACTGACTGACTGACTGACTGACTGACATAGACTCAGCGCACATCAAAATCTACTGAACCCAGAGACTTGAAATTTTTTGTTTTGCTCGATCACTTTACTTTTCCTTTGATGGGTCCGGGAAAGTAATAGATAAAGAATAGGAAAAAATAGGGTAAAATTCTGAAAATAGGGAAAGTAGGGAAAAATGTGGAAAAACAGCGAAACATATAAAAAGATATGAAAAAACATGGAAAATGGAGAAAAATAGAGAAAAATAAGGAAAAATAAGGAAAAAAGGGTAAATTATAAAAAATTGGAAATAATATAGATAAATAAAAAAAACATGGACAAATAGGGACAAATATAAAAAAAGGAAAAATGAAAAAACCTGAATAATAAAATTTGGGAAAATTAGTGAAAATATGGAAAAATTGGGAAAATGGTGCAAAATAGAGAAAGTTAGGAAAAATAGGGAAAATGAGGAAAATAGTCAAAAATATGAAAACAGTAGGGAAAAATGAGGAAAAGTAAGGAAAATAGTAAAAAATTGGGGAAAATATAGAAAAAAGAGAAAAGTAGAAGAAAATAGTGAAAAATTGGGGAAAACAGGAAAATATGAACAAACAGGGCAAAATAGTGAAAAAAAGAGAAAAAATAGTGAAAAATTGGGTAGTTTAGGACAAATAGGGAAAAATTAGGAAAATTATTGCAAAATAGAGAAGTTTGAGAAAAAATACGGAAAAATAGGGAAATTAAAGAATAAATATAGAAACATATATTGGAAAATGGTGAAAAAAAGCGAAATATTGGAAAAAAAGGAAAATAATAGGGATAAAAACAATAATGAAAAACAGGAAAAATATGAAGAAATAGAATAAAAAGGGAAAAATAACGATAATTGGGGAAAAATAGGTACAAACAGGATAAAATAATGGAAAATATTAAAAGTACAAAGAAATTGTGAAAAATAGAGAAAATAAGAGAATTTTCGAAAAATAGGAAAAAACAGTGAAAATAGAAAAAAATCGTGAAAAAATAGGGACAAATTAGGAATAATAAGAAAACAGGGAAATATATTGGAAAATAGTGAAAAATAGGGGATAATAAGGAAAAATAATAAATGTAATGAAAAACAGGAACAATTGGAAAGAACAGGAAAAATAGGACAATTAGAGAAATAAAAAAATCAAAAACAGGAAAAATATGAATAAGTAGTAAATATAGGGGAAAAATAGGGAAAAATAAGTACCAACACTAACAACTATAAAAACAATACAAATAGGATAAATAATGGAAAACAGGAAAAAATAGAAAGAAATAGGAAAAACGGAAAATACGGGAAAAATATGGGAAAAACAGTTAAAAATTGAGAAAAATAGGAAAAAATGGGGAGAAATGGAAAAATTTGGGTAACATTGGGGAGAATGGGGAAATTTATACTTACTCGTTATCATCACACAGCTCTTCTTATTGTTGGCCTCTTTCAATTAGGTACGGAATCATGAATCATGTCTTATGTGACGTATTTGGTGTACTAGTTGCATATATAGTACATTTTTATTTCTATTCAATTTTCGTTATAATAAAGAAAATAAATAAAAACGTATTGTTAGATAAAAACACTTACTTTTCCGTAATAAATTAAAAAAGGAGGGGTGAAGATTTTTGTAGCACACCCAATTATCATATTTTATTCTTTTTTTTTATACGAATTCACGGTATTAGTTTCAATCCCAGTTCTAGATGAAATATTTTATTTATTTTTAATCTTTTGTCCGATATATATGATTTAAATTTTGGCCGAGACTACACACACGTAAACCTGTGGATAATTTCAGAAATTCCCCACACGTTAAAATATTAAACTTGGTTATCTGAGATAAGAATAAAGATAAAGAATTCTTACTATCTAAATCTAACCTGTGTTTAAAAAAATAAAAGGCCCATGTAGGGATTCGATTCCCGGACGCACTGCACCACTAGCGGGCACAATGTCCACGCGGCTACCAGAGTTCATGCATACATGTGTTCAAACTTATTATTTAAGCGAATCACGTTTCACGTGTGGGTAATTTCTAAAATTATCCACAGGTTAACGTGTGGCTAGTCACAGTGTTAAATTTTTACTATTTGTCAATGAGTTTACGCATTTGAGGCTCAGATAAATGAACTACTAGATATGCCCTGTATATCTAATGTCATTTACAAAATTTAAGCCAACATCTAGCCCTCTCTCTCTCCAGATCCGTATTCCGAATTCATATTCCCGCTCTCCTTTGTGATTATTAAGTATTAAGTGTGGAGTTCTTAGTGCAAACTTGATTCATTAGGCACAGTTCTTAGTTTGGTTTACTATTTGGACAACTAGGGTAATAATAGCAAATAAAAGACTGTGAGTGCTTGTATGGTAATTTCGTGGCCCAACAAAGGGAAAATGCCGGGAATTAGCTACTTCAAGTAAGTAAACAATCCTATAAAATGATTTTGGAAAACATTAATACTGGTATTAAGACTGCATTCATAATAGAAAATAATAATTATTAAACAATTTCTGTTTCATTATATTTGTTAATGGTTTTATCCATCTATAACATGTACTGATTAAAAATGTAAGCTTATTCCGCCCCTGTCCGACGTAAATTTAAACTGCGAACACACGCTTGTTCAAAAATGCAATCTGATAGGGCACAGTAAAATGATTATTTTTACTGTGGCTAGGGACAATACTGCGTAACTCAGAAGGTTCAAATTAGTCGCGTGCTGCTTCAATTTAAGAGATAGCATTAGCATTCTATGTAATATAATTCTGTGGTGGCGACGCGACGAATTATAACTTTTTATTTATTTTAACAAAAAAATAGAAAATTAAAATTAAGTATTTTACATGTTATTCATATATCGCATTTGAATTAAATATGTCGTGAGAAGTTGTATAATTTCGATAAAGTTGTATTTTCTGTAATACTGATAAATATATTAACATTAAAACATAGCAAATGCTTGTAAATTTATATTAATTGTACTTTCCTAACTTACTTGTGAAGTGTAAGATTGATTATCTAATTACTTGAGAAAAGCACCACATTTTTCACATTTCTTTCTCATGGTTAACAAGCTCTCAAGAAAATCACTTAAAATAGTTCAAAATGTTTACAAAAATATTTAGTACAACCTATAACACTAAAAAATAGCACAAATCAATTCACAAACTGTAAACTATTTAATGTATGATTTTAAATTATCCTGCTTGAAAGTACGCTTATGGAATTTCTAGGGGACGATGTCAACAAAAGTTAACTAGATGTTGGCTTAATAAAAAATCTGATGTGGCCAGCACATGACCTCTCGCCATTTTTGAATCAAAAATTTACAGGTTGACACAAAAAAGTATGAAAAAAAATTATTTTTTTGTAAATCTGGCAACAATGGAAAAAGTTTCGAAAATTTTAATGAGATGAAAATAAACTATAGGGTATACAAAATATATGTGTAAAACTTTATTGCCGTTTTGTATAATAATGGCATCATCACCAATAGCAACTGCCACTTCCGGTTGTGCGATTGGCACCAAAATCTAATCAGATCTAATCTAGGGTATTAGAATCCTGTATGCAAAATTTCAATTTTTTTATTCAGTAGTTTTTGAGTTATCGTTACTACAACATCCATCCAAACACACCCAAACACACACACACACACACACCCGCGCGCGCGCCCACACACACACACACACACACACACTAACACACATACACACACACTAACACACACACATACAGACATCATCGCGAAAATATTAAAATCGTATTCTAGGGACCCTAAAACGTGTTTATTCATTGAAAACTCACTACCCAATTTTTAGCATGATTCCTATACCTCTCTTATCTGAAGGGCGAGAGGTAAAAAGGATAGAATGCCCTCTCTATATATATTTACTCTGAGATCTGAGGTCTAAATACGGAACGTACTTGATTAGACTATTTTTAATTTTCGGTTGAGAGCTGTCATACTTCAAGTGTCAATTTTGATTACAAAATAATTATTGAATTTGAAAATGGAGTTTAAAATTTTTTAATATTAATATTTTTTAATATACATTTTTAGCAAGATGTAGTTACTGAGTCATAATATTTAATTCGGATATATTTTATTAACTGCCAGTGCATCTTTTACTACAATTAATTCTTATGTTATTCATAGGTATATGGACAATGTTATCTGAACATTCTGAATTAGAACACAAAAGGAGCGAACGATTTCTCGTTCATTACAGTCTAAGCTTTAAACACATTTGTTTGGTAACAGTTACTTGCCCCTTTGTGGCACTTGTGATATGTTTTGTTACAGCTTACATATTTCAGTATGATGATATACATGAAACCCACTGTCGAGTAAGTTTTAAATAAAAATGGTTGAGTTCAGCGAATGTTTATTTTGTCTTTATTATTATAGGTATTCAACATTGTACCTTCAATTAGTGCAATAACTGGTATTAGTCCTCAGCGATATATTTGGAGAGTTAGCATTGCCTTTCATGTTGGACCAAGACTAATAATATCAGCTGTATATCGGGCATATCATCTTACTTTAATAAATCCTTTTGCTCAAAATGAAGTAAGATACTATAGTACTTAGCTTGTTTATTTACAGATCGGTCTTTTACTATTTAAATATCAGCTGTAAGGTGACCAGAGTAAATTATTAAGTAGCGAGGATACTTATTGACTTTACAATGTCCGACTGTCTGTCTATCCATTTGTCACAGCGATAACTTGAGAACATTTTATAACTCTGCTTTTCAGACATGATATACTATAGTCCGAACATATTCTGTTATCACTTGTAGCTCCAATTTGTTTAAATGATACTTTCCTTCAGCTATTTTATTTTCTTTGAAACATATACTGGATGAAGATCCTTTAATTTCTTCGTGAAGTAATCAATACAAGCTGAGTTTGCTTTTCGATTATACAGTCCAATTTTACTTTGAATTTCACATCAAATTTTTCTTGTCAAGCCATTCAAAATTGTCAATTTTTCTTGGTAAAGTGTTTTACCCATTGACCCGGACCCAAATGAACTAAGGTTCCGGTCCAGTTCGGGTTCTACATAATTTGAAAAATTTCGGTTCAGGTTGTGTAAAAAATATTTCGGTCCGGTCCAAAGGATTTTTCGAGAAAATTTTTTTTTTGAAAAATTTCAGATAGTCTTCGTCCAGTTAATACCAATTAGTATTATACATTTGCAGTCCCAGTACATTACAGGCATCTAATATATGGAGTTTAAGGACGTCAAAAATTCGTAGCTTATTCCATTGCAGATTATACAATTATTCATTGAATCAAAGTGATTAGCCATAGCCACACAGTAGAAAAATGAACTAAAAATATATTAATTCCATAACTTTTAATTTTATTTATTATATATTTTATTAATAATAATTAACAAACCCTAGTTACAACGAGTGTAGTGTAAGTGAGGATGAACGGAATCTTAAAGTGACTTACGAATTACTGTTTATAAGTGTTAAATATTTAGCTTACATTTATATATTTATTTTATACTTTCAAAAATTAAATTCATCAAGATAAGAAACTTAGAAAGAAGTGGTATTTTTTAAAGGTTTCGGGTTTGGTACCTAAAATAATTTTGAATGCTTCATGGTTTTGCCTGATCTGGAAAATGTTTGTTTTACCTCTAATATAACTAGTCCCTCTTATAATAAAAATGTTCCAATTTCTTAAGCTGAAAAGTAATTTTCTAAATTTTAGAGGGAGTTTTGCTACTTTGAACTCTAGAACCAATTAAAAGGTTGTTTTGTAGAGGTCATATTATTCATAAGTATTTAAAATTAATATGGTTTATTTGTTAAATCAAATTTCTGTATTTCATCTGACTTTATAAATGCTAAATTTTATTTGAATGTATTTTTAAAATTCGAAGTGATTTTACTCTAATAACCTAATACAATAATTTTATAATCTGTTCTGCATATGTATTGACATTGTTTTGTTAAAAGTCCATTTTTTAATCTAACTACCTTATTTTATGATTTTAGTTTTAATATTTAATTTATTTAATATTTCCTAACTAGCTCTATACAGTACATCTTGTATAAGAATTAATGTAGCTGGAATTGAAGAAAATTGTTTTTTTAGATTCAACTAAAAGCCCATTTTTGGCTGAATGCTGCGTTTTGGTTGAATGTCATTGAAACAGGTGCATTGTGTGGAGTTACTTATATTTCGAATAGGGAGAATTATGGTAAGTAAACAAAATAATATAAATCTAACGCTCCTTTCACACACTAAAAATTTGGACGTACGGTCATTTGTCCATTCGGTGGTTTCTACGTAAGGTGATAATTGCTTGTCGTTTTACACAAGACGACACGCAGTAATTGTGAGTAATTTCACTAGTCTGTTAATAATTTTGTGAGTGGAGGGCAATTGTGAATAAAATGTGAGTAATCGGAAGGTCAGCCTATATTTTTGGTGTAATGGTAGTTAGGAAAAATTCTCATCTACTCTGATAAATTATTAAATCCTTTTAGTTTTAAAAAATCTTACTTTAGACCTAATTTTACGCGCTATTGGTTTTCCAATATAATATTGTAGGTAAATATAGTCCTATTCAACGGTTGCCGTCGGCTGAACGTACCCAATATCCTTGAATATAAGTGTTTAAAATTCTTTAAAAAGCGTTTAAACAATCCTTGATACTACTGAGAAAAAAAACCTTACAATCTTTTTAAAATATTCTTGAAAAATACATGAAAAATCCTTTAAAAACCATTGGTAACAACTTAAGGAAGTTCTTGAAATACATAAAAAACGTTTAAAATTCTTTAAAAAAAAATTGGAAAAAGGATCCTAAGAAATCGTTGAATATCTCAAACAGTCTTAAAAAATCATTAAAAAAATTTCAATAAAATCCTTGAAAGGTCACTGAAATATCCGTAAAAAATATTATGAAATTATTCAAAACAAAGTTTCAAGATTGTTTGAGGATTATAACATTGTTGAAAAAAAAATACTTACAAAATCCTTAACGTATCT
Organism: Neocrepidodera transversa; assembly: GCA_963243735.1. NCBI lineage: Eukaryota > Metazoa > Arthropoda > Insecta > Coleoptera > Chrysomelidae > Neocrepidodera > Neocrepidodera transversa. Next base: position 17,435,479 of record OY725349.1, on the reverse strand, counting down.
TGAAATCATTCAAAAAATAATGAAAAATTCCATAAAACATCCTTAAAAAAATCTTTAGATATTCCTCAAAAATCATTGAAATATATCATTCACAAAATTCTTAAAACACACTTTTAAGATTCTTAAAAAATGCCTTCGACAGTGCTTGAAAACCTTTTAAAAAATTCTTGAAAAATATATGAAATATCATTCTTTAAAAATCATAAAAAAAAATTTTGAAACATTATTGAAAAATCACTTACAAATCCTTGATTACTCCTTAATAAATCCGCAAAACAGTTGTAAAAAAATCTTTGGAAAATCCCTAAAGAATCATTAAAAAATCATATAAGATAGTTGCCTATATGATTCGTCTGTTTGATATAATAACTTGTAACGCCTGTTATTTCTAAGATGGCGAAGGTGCATAGAAAACAATACACCCGTTTTGATTTTGAACGTTTTAAGCGTAGGGATTTTTTTCTATGGCAACACTTAATCAAGCGAAGCAATACCAGCCTTTGATGCTTGGCAACATTGCACAGTCACAAATTTAAAATCCAACAAAAAAAAATAATAAATACATAATTTAATATACCATACGTTTTCAAAAAAATTGCCTTGTTATTGATATTTTGAAGTTGTGAGTAATCCGGAAAAGCTTTGAGAGTAAATCGACAAAAACTAGTTGGCAATCCTGACGACACGGCCGCCGTCTTTCAGTCTTCATCGAGTTGTTAACCTTATAACACTCAACATAATTTATTCATTTATTATTCATTCCAAGCATTTCTTGTCAAGTTTCTATCTTTATATATGTCTTTTATTTTATCCCAAAGAACAGAGGTCTTGCTTCAACCAATGCTATGAATATCCCCAAACATTTCGGACACTATCTTGTTAAATAATAATAATATAATAATAAATCGTCTTTATTAATAAACTGTACAAAGAGGCGCAGTTTAGCTACAAGCTATTCTTACACTTAACCTTAAAGTATAATATAGATTTCGAAATATAAAACTGGATATAAATAAAAAATAAATATAGTAGAAACATAAAATATAATACAATGAATTCATTTAAAAATAGTTGAGGAGTAAAGTTTAAATTGACATTGTATTTTTGGTATTGATTGTACCTCTTCTAATCTAGTCAAGGAATGTCATCAATATTTTATTAATTCTTTAGTGCATATATTGCATTTGATTTTTGCGTCAGGTAAAATACCACAGTAATTTAAAAATCTCAGTTATAACGCCGGTTGTTAAAAAAGTTTCAAAAAAAAATATTTCAAATTATAGGCCAATAAGCATAATAACAAAATTTGCAAAAATATTTGAAGTGTCTTAAAAATCGATTAATTGATTACTATATAAAAAAAAATTAAACAGTAATAATAAATGTATTTAAAATCATGGAATTAGAGGTATAGTATTGGGGGTCTTTAAAAATTATTCGGTTGAAAGAAAACAAATGCTTTAAATTAGAAATGAGTATAGCGAACCTACAACGGTGCAAATTGGAGTACCACAAAGAACAGTCCTTGGACCCACTCTCTTTATTCTATATATGAATTCATTACTAAAACTAGATATAAATGGCATCAGCATCTCCTATGCTGACGACACAGTATTGTTATTTGAAGGAATTACATGAGAAGTTGTTAAACAAAAAGTAATAGATGGTGTAAAAAAAGTTAAGCAATGGCTTGTAGTAAATTGACATTAAATACTTCCAAAACCATTTATATATCATTGTCCTTGTCTGAGGCTAATAAACCACACTATAACGAAATAATTATTGAAGAAACAACTTTTCTTATTAAGGAAATTGAAAACATAAAATACGAATATTGTCAGTAATTGAATCACTAAAAAGATATGGAATAATCATATGGGGTGGTCTTTATAACAATGCTTTACAGTCATTAAATGCAGTATGTGCAGTTGCTTGGGCCACTATTGGAATGTCATCGTATGTCCAAATTCTTAGCTTGTGAAAAGAGCGTAAGAGTTATAATTAAATATATTCCAATGAAAATTTCAGGATAGTTAATAATTCTAGTATTTGTTCTTTACTTGTTTATTTCCTTTTTCTATTAGCTTATTTCCTCTTTTTCTGCATATTTTTATTATTATCTGTTACTAATATTCATTCATTTAGGTTATCTTGTTTAAATAATAAAAAATATCAAATAACTTATAATTCAGTTACAATGTTCATAAAAAACCTGAAGAAAATAAATAGACACACATATACTGCCCTCATAAGCAGAAGTGCCGTAACTACAAAAAAATCAAAAATGAGCTTTTTGCAACAAACGATTCTTTATCAAGTATTTTAACTTTTCCAACACAGTAAACTGCGGGACCTACACTCTAATATTGAATTCTAATTTAACAAATTGCCGCATCTTCACAAATTTGACACACGCCACTTCGTAGAAAAGCGGCTTCTGTAAAATTCAAAACATAAACGCAGCATATGTGCGTAGAAGCTGCGTTTCTGTTCGGTTTTGTGTGGATGCCGCGTTTCGGCTTTGTATGGAAAGTTAAACATCGGCAATTTTGGGCAGTTGATGCATTTCTATTCAGTTGACACTGCTGACAGTGTCGTTGTAAACCCAGAACCTAAAAGTTATAATCGCAGTAATTCACCTAAAGAAGAATGAGAGAGCTGTGCACTTTTCCGCTGACCTAGAGAAAGTAATCATGCTTCCTCGTGTGGACACCTTCAAAGAAGTCATCTTTACCAAAAGATTAACAGTGTACAACGAATGCTTTGTGCCAGTGAGAGAAAAATCCGAAACTCAAAGACGCAAGTCGTCCACGTCTGTTTGTGAGAGGAAATTTTATCCTTAAATATAAAAAAAACGTACGAGGAGACCGAAGAATACAAAGAATTGCATTTTTTTAAAGGAATCTGCTATGAAAAGAGGTGGTATGCATTTTCCCATAAAAAAGGTCAACTCGATGGGTTAACAAAACAAAAATATATTGCACAATTTAAGTAATATTCTACCAGAAAAAGCCTACCTGACCCTACTGAAGAAGACGCAGCAAAGAGCAACATATTAAAACGTTTAAAAAACTATCACTACCTGAACCAATCGCAGAACAAAAGAAAATCAAAACGACTCTCATCATTAGGACGTTGATTGTTTTTATAAAAAGTATTTTCTGCTTGTGTGTTTTATTTCCTCCAATTGACCAATTACAGCAATAACAATACAAAAAACTATAACTACTAAATGCAAAATTCTGAAATATTATTTAATTCTGTTTCTGTCGTTATCTCAAAACTATACAGTTAGTAATATCCGCACTTCTGCTTATGAGGGTAGTATACAGAACTCCACATTTTTTGGTATTAAAGGTATCAACAAATCTTACATATAACTTTTTTTAAATAATTTTAAAGGCAAATATGCTTTAAGAATTTTTTATTTATTGTCGAATGCTATTACGTTTAAAAAAATTGAATTATATCCAGCAATAATTAGAATAAAATGTTGTCTATTATATTCATGAATGTTATCAAAAGTTTATAAAATATTTTGAAGCTATTCAGGTTGGTTTTCCAATATTATTGTATGAATATTGATGTTTAGGGCCGTTTGCACCGACTGACAGTTAAGCGTGGTTTTGTTAAGTTAGCTGGGTTGTTGCACCAACGTATAGTAATGTAAGGTTTAAGCTTGAACTGGGATTATTTTTGGTTCTGCTGTTGCACCAATTGTAAAACCAAGTTTAAGTCGTTCTGATCCAAGATTAACATAAACCATCATTCTTGAGAGTTTAAACTGGGATTGACTGGGATCAACTGGTCAAACGTCAACAGCGCACGAGTAACGGCATTATAACCTTAAAATAAATGTTGATAATTTTAAAATTATGGGGTTTCTATTCCATAAACTGTTTTCGGGTTTATGATTGAAAAAAGTAGCTCATCACCAGCACCTGTTAAAAGGTTTTTGTTCTGGTAAACAACCTCCAGTCTGGTATAAACTTCGCTTTTCTAAAGCCATAGTTTTTCGCAGAGCCGTTTTCTTCTTTTCATACAATCTTTTTAAGCAGCTCACATCACGAGGGCAACAAGCTCCACTGCTGTTAAATTCCATTGGTGATGGTTATCCAAGCATCCGTTTTCTTATTTTCCACAATGTGTTTATATTTCCACACAATATTTATCAACAGAATTTAATCATTGGGAGTAAAATTCAAAGCCCTTTTTTTGCACTGGCCGGGGGATCCATTTGCACTTTTTTTTAAATTTTCAAATTATAAGGATAAAGAATATAAGGTTAGAACTTATATTTTTAGTTTTCACTCTGAATTTAGTTACAATCTTTAAAATAAAAAATTCCCCAGATCTCATCGGCTGATTTTGGTTTAACTGAACTTTATACATTTTAAGCTGGTGCAATAAACTACTTTTTAATAGTGGATTACTATTTAAACCTAGATCTGTAAATCCTGAGTTAAAGTGCAACAATCCATTAAATATTTAAACCTAGCTTTATTTGAAGCTATTTGCACCGTCAAAGTTTTGATCCGGTTTTGTTAAGCGCAATTAATGCATAACAAATGAACTACGTTGTCTCGTGTAGGTCTAATGAGCTCATATTGCTAACTTCACCGTAATAAACCTAACTTTTATCTATCTGTGATTTTCTGGCCAGTAGATCAGTAGATCAGAGCCTTAAACAGAAGATCATTATCATTATTTGTGATTTTGTATTGGATTGGTATTGGTGGGTGCATGGGTTGGTGTGAGTGTTTTCTGAAAGATGCCAACAGCTGATTCATAGGAGAAACCGTATTATTAGTAAAATAAAATATTGTAATCCAATCCATCTTAAATATATATTTTTACACTTCGCATAATTAATATTGGTATTTACATTTCGTCAGAATACTACAATTCTGGTTGATTTAACTGAAGAACATAATTTGCTGTCTTTATATAATCTAAACCTTTTAAAAAGTCAACTCATTTAAAGTTTCAAATGGATTATTTCTCGCATAAATTTGCCGTGTAAATCCGTATTCTATTATTTCCAAAATATCTAGATCATCATCAAAAATATCTAAATATTTTCCTCAATGTTTAAAATGATTTGAAGTAATCCCAATATAACCAAGAGGTTCAAAAACAAACAAGATTCGATAAACAAAAACAAAATAATTCTTTTTCTAGCCTAGAAAACACACATGTCTATCAACTTAGCAAGGCAATTCGGAAAATTACAATCGTATCTTATTAGTAATTGGCCGTTAATTAGTTGTGGAAAAATAAATAATCACGATATCAAAAAACTAAAAGCGGGAGAATTTGCCGCTTTTTGCCGTTAATTAGTTGTGGAAAAATAAATTTTGTCGCTATTTTTTTATTAAAAATGAAACATCTTGCTAACTGACATTAAGTTAGCAAGGCAACTGCGTAAACAATGACGATATCAAAAAAATGAAAGCTGGAGAATTTGCCGCTTTTTTGTCGTTAATAAGTTGTGAAAAAATAAATTTTGCCGCTCTTTTTTTTATTAAAAATGAAACATGAATGAATTGAAAGTAGTAATTGCCGCTTTTTTAGTCGCTAATTAGTTGTGGAAAAAAAATGCTGGGTTTTTTAATTTTTTATCTTCCAATTTCGTTTCTATCCATGAGTCTTTTGAATCAACATTTCAGATTCAGTTCATTTCAAGCTTACTATGAAATTTCCAATGTATCAAGTTCCAAAAATTTCTTAAGATTATTAAAATTGTTCCGTTTCGATTTTAAAAATTATTGTTAAAAGAATATTTCTTTCTGAACTGTATTCTTAACGATTTTCTAGTTCAAAGAATTTTAAACTCATAAAAATGAGACACTACATGGAATTGTATAATAAAAACCGGATTGTGGGAGTGTCAAAAAATTTTTAATCAAAATTTGAATGTTCACATGCAGACAAGAGTTGTACAAAAATTTTTCATATGGCTTGAATGATATCTTTATTTATTCAAACATATATTCCGAATAAAAACAATTTTTCATTTAAGTAAAAAATTTTTTTGTAAAATTTTAAGTTGCTCTATAAAAAAACTGGAAATAAAAAACAAGCGACAAATTTTTGGTTTCCACAATTATTTAGCGGCAAATTCTCCAGCTTTCAGTTTTTTGATATCGTTATTATTTATACAGTTGTCTCGCTAACTTAATATCAAGGCGAGATGTTTACTTTTTAATAAAAAAAAGAGAGGCAAGTTTTTTCCACAACTAATTAACGGCAAAACGCGGCAAATTCTCCAGCTTTTAGTTTTTTGAAATCTTTTATTTACGCAGTTGTCTTGCCAACTCGATATCAAGTTAGCAAGACGTTTAATTTTTAATAAAAAAAAGAGCGGCAAATTTTTTTTCCCACAACTAATTAACGGCAAAAATCGGCAAATTCTCCAACTTTTAGTTTTTTGATATCTTTTATTTACGCAGTTGTCTTGCCAACTTGATATAAATTAATTTATTTATTAAACCGAGCTTTATAACATGTCTCCTAAAATATCAATTTCACCTGCTATAAATTACTAATATTAACTAGTAAACGGTATATTGTACTTATTTGTAAGGAACTAATAGACTTACTAAATTCACACAGTTGATATAATTTTTTTCTACTTTTCAAAGTTTTTATTGATTCGACGAATATACTATTCTACTTCGCCACGATTTGTTAATATTTCGAAATTTTAATTTTACAATCTGATTCTAAACATGGGTGCCAAATCTTTTTATACTTCTGAAATATGGAAAAAAATTATATCCTGTCATATAAAAGATTCTACAAATTATTGCTGTATTGTTTTCCTTCATATTTTTTCTAAATGATGATAGATAATGTACTTTCTTGTTGATTTTTCAATTTAATCATTTCTACGTCCTGAAATGTTTCAAAAAAGAAAATTGTTGGTTTCCATTCCAATTAAATAAATAATATAATATTTTTTCAGAAATACATGAGAAATTTTTTATCATATTTATGGTGAGCAGTTTAACTCATATGTTGGCTTGCATTAAAAGTGTTAAATACGTAGCGGAAACTAGAAATAAGTCAGACACGACCTGTTTGTTGTTCAAACAAAAACTTTTTAACGCTTCCATTTTACTGACTATTGGACTCATTGGTTTTTTCTTACAACATAGATTGTTGTGCCACAGAATGGGTAAGAAATTATTACTAATTTATTTTACTTTATGTTTATTTAATTGTTTTTAATTTTTAGCTTTTAGCATGTTTGCCATTTGCGAATACGTAATAGCATTGGCAAATATGGCATTCCACATAACTGTTATTTACGATTTCCCAACCGAATATTTTTTAGTAGCTAAAAAAATGGTTAATAGAGAAGAAGTGAGGTTAACACAAAAAATAGAATAACTTATTAATTGCAAAGTTTCCACAAGGTGTTGTCATTATTTTTCCTTTTTTTATAAAAACATTTATCTTGTAACCTTGTAGAAACTAGAAAAAAAATTATTTTAAAATATCTTTTAGAAATATATTTAATTTTTAGAAATAATTGCTTCCACATGTAGACTGAACTTCTTTAGTATTTACTAATAATTTTTTTCGAATTTAGGTATAGGAATTGATCGTTCCCAGCGTTTTCACTGAAATAAAATTATTAGATTTTAGTGTTTTGAAGTTTTTAGAATTTAGAGTCATTCCAGTAGTGTTTGGATATGAATTTTGGGAATTTCATTGTTGAAATTGTATCCTTAATATCACTCGTTAAAATCCGAACATGAATGAAAAATATGACAAGAAAGCATTAAAAGTTTACCATTTTTTTTTCCATTTTAGTTCTAAAAAGATGTTTTTTGGATCGCATTGTATTATTCTTCCTATAAAAACAAATTTTGCTTCCTGTTTTTTATACACTTAATATACATAAGAAAAAAACAGTAGAAGTTTAACCAAATTAAATAAATAGGAAAAGAGTTAACCAATTTTTTCACTTTTTCAAAATTTTCAGCACTATTATTAATATATTAAGTTTACATATTTAAGTGTTATCTAGTACTATTATTTATATTTTCGAATTATGTGATGTTTTTTGTGATGATATTGACTTACCATGTAGTATTAAAAAAGTTTGTATTGTTAAAAGTATTGGTCATTTTTAAATCATTATTCTAGTCATTTTTTTTTCTGTTATATGTATTAATTAAGCAGTAATAAAAAATTAATCTCTAGTTGAGTACTTTTCTGCAACTCTAAACTTAGTAAAATGTTAATACATACCTGAACTTGAAAGTTCCATTGCGGTAAATTGAAAAAATCTAAATACGGCAAGAAAATAGGTTAAAAGCTAGTCAAAAATGATGCAGTTATACTCTCCGCGGGTAACTAATTTCGACTGGGGAGTGGGATGAGAGGCGAGGGAGGGATGACTCCACTCCTTGGTTTTATTATGCAGGGGATAGAAGGGCATCGAAAAATAATAGGACGTAGAGTGTACATGATTTATTGCCAAATTTTGAGGGCTTGTTGCCACAGTGTGCAGCGTTTGTACTTTGCAAGACAGATTTGCTATGTACGGCAGAAAGATTTACAAGCTGTACCAGATTAAAAAAATATATATATTTCAAAACTTAACACCATTTTAATGAATAAAAAAGAACAAATATAAAATGTTTAAAGATTACTCTGGTTAGCAAAACTCAAAACAGTACGAATGCTAAAAAAAAGAACAAAATTAAAATGTGACAGTTTTTTATGAATTTAAATATTATTACCTGAGACCTTTATGCATAAGATGGAAAGCTTCATTGATTTCTTCAAATTTCAAAGAGTGGGAAATAAACTCATCCAATTTAAGCTTTTTGTTCAGATATTCTTCCACTAATTTTGGCACACTTTCACGACTCTTCCAACCTGTAAAAATAGTTTAAAACAAATTCTATACATAAATAAAATTCTACTTACCTCCAAAAGCTGTTCCTTTCCATACACGACCAGTTACGAGTTGGAATGGTCTAGTGCTGATCTCTTGTCCTGCTCCAGCCACACCTACTATAGTGGATACACCCCAACCTTTATGGCACGATTCAAGCGCTGCTCGCATAGTTGTCACATTACCGACACATTCAAATGTGTAGTCCAAACCACCGTCCGTTAATTCTACTAAAACTTCAGTGATGGGTTTCTCATGGTCTTTGGGATTGACGAATTCAGTAAAACCAAATTTTTTGGCTGTAAAAATAATAAATATATAAATATATTTTTCAACTTATTTATAAGCTAAATTAAAATGTTACCATACTGTAAAATAAATAAAATAGAGAAATTAATGAAGTGACTACACTCAAATTTCAAATATATTGAGACATTTTTAATTCTCAGTACAGTTTATGTGTATTTTTTTAACATACCAGTGGTAAATTTATCAGAATTTAAATCGACTCCAATGATCCTAGAAGCTCCAGCAGCTTGACACCCTAAACCAACAGCAAGTCCCACTGCACCTAAACCCCAAACTGCGCAAGTACTGCCTTTTTCCACTTTGGCAGTATTTAGTGCTGCTCCATATCCTGTAGGAACCCCACACCCTAAAAGGCACACTTTGTCTAGTGGAGCATTGGGATTGATCTATAAAAAAAATTACATTTGGTTTTCAAAATTTGAATTTAACAACAGGCAACGAAAAAGTATAATTTGTATTATTTGAGTATATATCATTTATATCAATAAATAAATATATTACATTTGACTTGTGCATGTATAGGGGTGTATTATTTAAGTTTTTCTGACAATTATATGCACACTATATATCAACAAAATTAATAAAAAACATGTAGCAAGTGTTCATTTTGATCTCAACAGAATCGTTACTGTTAGTCACTGTCTACTGGCAGTTTACCTAAGAATTTCAAATTTAATACCTACTTACCTTAGTAACGGAAATATCAGCAACAACAGTATATTCACTGAAAGTAGAACATCCCATAAAATGAAACAGTTCTTTACCATTACATCTAAATCTTGAAGTACCATCAGGCATTTTGCCTTGTCCCTGGGACACACGAATTTTTTGACATAAATTAGTCTTTGGGCTTTTACAAAATTTACACTCTCCACATTGGGGCACATACAAAGGAATCACATGGTCACCTGTAACAGAAAAAAATGAGTTATGAAATGAATAAGTACATAAAATATTTTATAACCTGGTTGAACACTAGTAACTCCTTGACCGACACTTTCGACAATGCCGGCACCTTCATGCCCTAATACAACGGGGAAAAGACCTTCAGGGTCTTGTCCACTAAGAGTATATGCATCAGTGTGGCATACTGCAGTGTACACAATTTTAATTCTCACTTCATGACTTTTTGGGGGGTCAACTTCAATCGTTTCCAATTTTAAATCTTCCTTGGGGCCCCAAGCAACTGCGGCTTTACATTTTATTACCTGAAAGTAAGTAAAGTATAATGATTTAATAATTGCTAAATAAAAAAAGTACCTTGCCTACAGTACTCATTGTACAATAGTTTGAAGCTGAGAATTTGCACTGCAACTTATCACCGTGACGTATATGAAAAAAGTGCTTATTATAAATTATTATCACTTCGAAACAAAATTTATCTAAATATTATAACCTTGAATAATTTAACCCTGAACATTGATTTAGACACGAGAGGTTAGAGGCCAAACTCATTGACATTTACAATAGAATATATAGAAAGTAGAAAGGAACATATCACTTTTGCTAGGTGGACATGATACATCTTGCAAATGGCGGATACCCCTATACACGCACAAGTCAAATGTAATATATTTATTTATTGATATAAATGATATATACTCATGGACATGGCCAGTGGTGAGAATTGTGATATTTAGAGAGAAAGAGATGAAAAGAGGTTTCGGTCAATCCCTATCTCTATGTTAGAGATAGAGCTAGGCGAAACTGTTTTACCTCGAACTCTAAATATAATTACTTCAAATCTTTGCAAAAATCATGTTTATACTAAATCAATTATATTTTCTAAAAACCTCCTCATTTCGCTTAAATGGGGGCAAATCACTAGGGCAGCACTGAAATAACGATATAATGAAAAATATAAAGACCAATGAAAAAGAAGATTATTGCATATATAAAAAAGAAGAATTAATTTTATTAACATAACCTTACATTTTAATGTGTGGTTAACAAACGTTAAAATGCAGATTTCAAAAGTAAAATTTAATATTACGAATGTGGAGCAATGTTTAAGAACGGAAAATAAATTCATAACGGATTTATTAAAACGTTCTTGTATTCCAGAGCGTAAAGGTACTAATTAGCACATTTTTCCGTACATTTAAAACATTAATAAATTAATTACAGATGTCGAGAGTAGTGATAATGATGAAGAAAGCAATCAACCTGTATCCTTTCATTCTAATTTTAATAAAACTTCTAGAGCAAGATCTCTAATTGAATTACAACAGCGATTAGATACCCTCAAGGGGAAGAAAAAACAAACTTACAAAGAAAAATTGGCTAAAAAAGGACTTAAAAATCGCTTAAAAAAGAAAACACAACAGGACCAAAGAAACGCCGAGAAGAAACTGGAGAGAGCTACTAAATTGACAATTAAAGCAGAACTTCAGTCTGAAAATATTGAATCTGAAAAAAAGGGAGAAAGTATAAAACCAGTTTTTAACAAAGACGACAAAATAGTTTTCTCTAAAATTGACTTTGATAATCTAGGCAAACAGAAAAAAACTAAACAGGAAAAGGATCCCAAAAAAATACTCAAAAAACTTGAAAAGGAAAAAGAAACTATTCAAAAATTAAAAGAAAGTGGCGATACAGAAAAAGCAGTAGAAATTAAAGAAAAATCAGCATGGAAAAATGCCCTAGCTAAAGCTGAAGGTCAAAAAATTAAAGATGATCCTCTTTTACTTAAGAAAAGTGTGAAGAAAAAGGAGCAAAAGCAGAGATCTAGCAAAAAGAAATGGGAACAAAGGAACGAGAAAGTTGAAAAAGCGAAAAAAGAAAAGCAGACAAAGAGGACAGAAAATTTAAACAAGAGGAAAAAAGACAAAGTAAACAAGAAAATGAAAAATGCTGTAAAGAGAGGAAAGGTCATAGCTGGATATTAAATAAGGTCACTAAATTGTAAATATAAATAAATATATTCTTCTACATTGAAGCAAGTTGTTTCAGGGATATAAAATAAATATTTATATTAAGATGTGTCCTTATTAGTGATCGGCTTATACCAATATAAATATTGGTACATTAGTTTTTCAACTGTTATCACTATTTTCCCCCATTATATTTTTACATGAATTGAAAAAAATAAAAATACTACACTCTGCACTATTCTATTCAAGAACTGAGCACTACAGTGCACTTTTTCTAATTGACTTGCCGTTGCTTACAGCGTTGCCACTACAGATCTTTTAAAAATGTGCCGATACCAATAATGTATCGGCATCAGCAAAAAAATCGTAACGGCCAATCACTAATCCTTTATTTCAAATGCAGTCTCCAATTCACGGAATTTTTAAGTAGATTTGTTGAGAAGTTTTCTGAATTTTTAGAACCTTCCACTTTCAAATTCAAAATAATTTAATTCAGGTTATTAATCATCTGGTGCAGAATAAAATTAATTAAAAAATAAAACTGATTTTTCTTTTGAAAGTAGATACTACAAATGCCAGTGTTTATATGACTGCGACACACTGATGTAAAACCGAAGAGGCATTTTATTTAGCACAATAGAATAAAATAATAAAGATAACTTATTGACCAAACTTAGAATGGTGGATCTAAGCTGCTGTCTTGTCTTTATCTGATGTTGGACATGGTAAAATTTATTCCACCCAATGAATACCATGTGCTTATTCCATAATATACTTTTTAGATGACTTTTCTGCATTTTTCTAGAGGACTCTATATTCTTATTAAGCCCATAAAATTTCATGTTATTAACTTCCGTTTTCGAGATACAAGATGTTCAAATTTGCAATAGTTGAAAAAACAGTGCGGCGGCTCCTGATGTCACTATACGCAACTCTAGACTTTGTTTCATTGTGTGTTAACATTTTGCTAATATGTATTCAATTGAAGTTGAATTTAGTAAAGTTAAATCTGGTCATCTAGCCGAAGTTGACATGTTCCTACTAAATACTTTATAGTGTTAAATCCTTTATATTGAGACAAGCGACTGTTGAATTGGATGTCTGAATGAGATCGGAAGAACATGCTTTTGTAACTGACATACAGAAGTTATCTACTAGTCCTGTACGATATATGAATTTTAATTTTTTTTAACGTGATAAATATGTCGAACTTTCGAGATATCATCTATAATAAACAAAGAATTACTGGGAATTCCTAAATAAAGTTTTGAATTTTTTTCAATTAAATATGTAGCTCTTTTTTTGAACATACTTTGGTATAATAAATTTGTTCAATATGCTTCGATACAGCACTTGTGGATACCAACAAATCTATTTGGGAACCTTGTTGTGATTTAAACAGTGATAGGCTTTCACGTTTTCTTTGTCTTTTATTGTTAGATTCTTTACTAATTTACGTTTTTAGCATGTTTTTTTAACCAAGTCATTCCTTAGGCCTTGAATAGCTTTGGACCTTACAGGTCGTCTCAAATTAACTTGGACGTCCTCGATCGGTTGAAGTGTGCTCTTGAATTTTAATTTTTTCTTCCTCTTTATTAGTTTCCAATATAATTACAAAATGAAACAAAAACATTTCTATCAGGGATATTTTTTTGAAAGAAATATAGTTTTAGCAAACTTAAATTAAAATAAACTCTTTAAAGTTCTGTTAATTTATTTAATTATTTCATGCAACTAAAATTCAAGGGAGGCGTGTGAAATTTTCTTACCGAATCTCCCACGTTCTTGAATTTCTACCTGGAAATATCTCCTCGAGCATGAATTTTTTATTTCCGATAGTAATTCAAGCACTAGGGAGATTACTAGTGAAAGTTTACAAATGAATTAAAAATTTAATTAAATCCTTCAGTACGGCTTTTCTTGGAATGTATGGTCTATGTTTATTTCAAAGTTTTCGGCTGTTTAAAAAAATTAAAATAAAAAATAGTCAATCACTTATTTGTAAAACAAAATATATAAATAAGAAGATTAATACAGATAAATTATATACATGTTTGAGTCGAAAAGCTGCATTAAAAAGGTAGAGGCAACTAATTCAAGATTTCGCATGTTATTAGGTCAACATCAGGTGGATTTTTTGGATTTAAATTAATTTCTACTTTTTGCTACTTCTTTTGGTGTAACAGGAGTAATATCTTCTGACCTTTGGTTAATTATACATAATCTTCATTTATCTGGTTTAGGATAAATATTGTAATGATTTACTAATACAAAAAAATCTCAATTTTTGGGTGGGTTCTATAAAAAAATAACAAACATTACAAAAGAAAACCCTGTATACAATTAAATTTTATACCCTGTTCACCTCTTCTTTATACCCCTCCAACAAATCCAACTTCAATTCTTGCAACACTCTTCCTTCTTCGTCTAATGACTATATTTAATAACTTTTCCACCTTATTTTTGCTATAATCTTAGGTTTCTCTTCACCTTCAGCTCGGTTATAATTATATTATATTTACCGAATTTTCACGCAATAATTCTTCTGTATCTGCTTTTTGGTCTTTTTTTCGTTATTAATCGAGGCTTGGAAGTGTAGAATGCGGAGGGAGCGTTTCTTTTGGAAATCAAAAATTTTCACTTATAATCTCCCTTGTGCATGAATTATTGCAGGAAACTTTTTGAGTACATGTTTTTTTTTGAAAATTCATGTACGAGACAAACCCGCAATTAATTCAAGCGTGGAGGATTTGGTAAGAAAATTTCATACCGAAATATTAATAAAATACTAGGACAATGAGGTTTTTGATGGTAAATGTAAATATCATTTTACTTTAAACGTCAAAAAACTTCCAGTGTAAATTTCATGCTTCTTTTAGTGGCTATATGGTAACGATACAAAATACAGGTCGAAAATGTTAGGTGTGAAATTTTCGGAATAACACCTGATTTCAATTTTATTTTCCCACACTTCATATTTTTTTATATAAAGATATGTCTACTTAAAACCTATATGAAAAACAAAAAAACACATTATAAATCTGATACCTACTTATAGTATGGAATAAACTCACATTAAAGTCATCCTCACATCAAAATCTCGTGCTTTTGTCGAATACAAAATCAGATCTCCGCATTGCAAGTTGCAATGTTCTTATATAGCTTTTGGTCGTATGGCAAACAAATAAATATTTTATTTTCTGAAATCGCTCCGGAATGCATACTTTCTCGGGGCAAATTTAGACCCCTAATACGTTAATCATTGCTTATATGAACTTTCCCGAAAAGGGTCCGGGAAAATTTTTCCCGACCCAAGCCGTTAACATTGGTTTTTATATACATTTTAGACAGTAAATAAATACACGCAAACAACCAACTCACATTAAGAACATTTATTGAATATATTATTACACATATATGGAACGTTTATTTCATCTATTTTTGTATATTTGTAGTTATGTTGCAATTTGTACAATTATATCAAACATAGGCTAAACTGATTTTCAGAAAAAATAATAATATGTGTACCTCTATAGTAAAAGCACATTCCCAGACTTCAATGCTTGTTGGCCTCGGCAAAAATTTACATTGTCGTCTGGGAATGTATTGCTTTTACTACTAGTTACACAATGTACTGTTCCGGAGCATTTGTAGTTGTATTTGTGCATTCTGGATCCATAGTTCTTGAAATTCTTACTCATATTTAATCAAACAGGCAGTACGCAACATAAAAATACTTGCAATAACTAAAAACCTTCGAGTCAAACGCAATCGCTGAGATATATTATTGTTTTTAAGGCACTAAACCTGCGAATAAAATTCTGATTTTTTGAAGATCTATTTTTTTTCCATTTGTACTTTCCATTTTGAAATAAAAAAAGTCAAAACAAGCTTATTCTACTCTCGGAGGACTATATCCAAATAATAGACAGCGATTTATACCCAAACGCAAGGATTGTGCAAATAAAGTAAAGGCACAAAGTCCCTATCTATTACTTTCCAACTGGACCATAATCCGCAAAAATTACCCTTTTAATCTTAATGTGGAAGACGAAAAAAAGTTAGAAAATTTTTCCAAAAAAAGTCAAAAGGAAGCAGCTACAGACGATAATTTAAAAGTTTAACATGATTTTCTCAGCTATATCGAGTTTTTGATCTTTTAAAATAATTTTTATTTATCTCAGGCCTGAGCATAATCAAATCAAAAAGAAACACATGTATGCATGATTATTTATTTATTAATATAATTAATTATTTATTTGAGTAATGAAACACAAAGTCCAGTGTACTACAATATATATTTTTTGCTAAGTTGTTTTAGTGAAATTGGCAACTAGTTTCGGCTTCCGCCATCATCAGGCCTACAATAGCGCTCGTTAATACAACAGGCACAAAATTATAATAAGAGGGGCTTACCATCAACATCATGGGGTATATTTAAAGTTCAACAGTTAAAATTTAAACATACTGGTACTTTTTATTTCCTAGACACTCTTTGTGTCCTCACAACGAACGTATTCGTTTTAATTTTATATTTTATATATTGTGGTACTGGACTTTGTGTGTTTCATTACTTATTGGTTGACCACATTTGAGACATGGATAACCTGATGTATTTTTAATTATTCATTTATTAATATAAAAAATCATTTTCAACAATAAAGTAAAAATATTATTAAGAAGTAATTTTTTGAGCTAGGACTTGGCTGACTTTAGCATTTTTTATTAGAATCAAGTGACACAAAAAATCTTTATCTTGTGCTAAAAATTTCAAGGATCTATCTGTCAGTAGGTTGACTAAAGAGAGACCTTCTTCCTCTTTAATTGAATTTGGCAGCTTTGCTAAAAGCCTACAAATCTGTTTGTTAACTTTAACTTCTGTTTCTAAATTTGAGTTTGTCAACAGCTTTTGCTAAAAAAATATATATTATTATTATCCGTTACAAATTATAATTTGCATCGGATTTTACCTGTATCACCAATCCATAATTTTGTAGACAATATTTTAGTGCTAAAAATACTGATATATTTTGTTCTTTATCTTGTGTCGCAACCACCTGAGATAAAAGTATCATAATATCTGTCAAAAGTTCCATACATTTATCATTTCCACATATGTTGATGATTTCTTGAGATATAGCTAACCATTCTCTACTTACTGAAGGTGGTAATATCTAAAATCGTCATAAGAGTATAATAATTTCGTAAAAATTAATTTTAAGCCTTCTTGTATTCAAATATTAAGTCTATATTAGCTCCAGATATATTGGTAAAAACATAAAACCAAAAAAAAAAACATTTTTCTGAGAACCTAGTTCAAATGTGTACAGTAAACGGACATAATCGATGACAAAAAAATTTCGGACACCACACTGCACGGACGTAGTGTGAACGATAAAACTCCGAGGCGCGGTAGAAAAAACGCTATAACTTTTTTATTAAGCTTATGGCGGACTATTTCAAAACAGTTTTCTTATGAAATAATGTATTTTATCGATTCCCGTTAGGATTTTTAAAATCGGACCACCTACTCTCTTTTCGTACCAAGATTATAACCCCTTTAGGCTTTGCCTCGAGGTAAAAAAAGGAAACGTCATAGACCAAGACCAACAAAATACTCAGAATGGAGAAGTTTCATGGTAGTGATAATATAATGTTTTTACATTTACCTAAAATATAGAGAAAAATTAATACAGCAAGCGCCAACTAGGAAGAGATTACGCAGATCCTGAAATTCGTCGTACTCCGCCCAATACTGGGCGACTTAATCTCATCCTAAATGGCAAATACAGTATTAAAGTTGTTGCTTTTTAGCGCGGATTGTGGTTCGTGTGACGTCACGTCTTCGCATAGCCAAAGCGCCGTACTACAAAACAAACTCTTATTCTATGCCAAGACACGATTGACGTATGTCTGACTTTAATTTAATTTCAGTCACCGTAATTGTTGGAACATGTTCAGGGGTGTCCCCTGAAAGTAAATTCAAGTTGGCGGGACCAGGCACGCGCCAAGTACTTTTCAGCGCTGGCGTGATAAATAATAGGAGCCTTTATATTTATTGAGCCAAAATTACCACCCAATCTCACACAGTTCAATTTGTTCGGATTTTACGTGAAAATCATTGAGCAATACAAAAAAAAATAAAATAGCTTCAAATGTCAGTGGCGTAACAAATAGGGGAAGAAAGGTGACATATTCTTCCAAATCCATGCCACTGGATAATTGGACAATTTTAGGCCATTTATTTTGAACAATTCTCTGATCAATTAAAGTAAGTTTAGACCATTTTACTAATATTTTAGACCGTGTTTGGATAATTGGATACTATTTGGACAATTTTAGACCATTTTAGATTATATTGAAAAATTTTCTGAACAATTTATGTAACTTTAGACAGTTTTATTATTATGTTAATCCATTTTAAGACAATTCTAGACCATTTTGGATAATTTTAGATAATTTTAAAAACATCTCTGATCAATTTAGGTAACTTTGGTTCATTTTTGGGGAATTTTAGACCATTTTGGACAATTTTAGGTCATTTTAGATTACTTTGGACAATTTTAGGCCATTTTAGATTACTTTGGACAATTTTAGGTACTTTTGGTCTATTGTAAACAATTCTTTGATCAATTTAGGTAACTTTAGACCGTTTTATTACCATTTTAGACCATTGTTGGACAATTTTAGACTATTTTCCACAATTTAGGTAATTTTCAATAATTATTTAGGTAATTTTAGACCGTTGTATTATTATTTTAGTCTGTTTTTGGACAAATTTAGACCATTTTAGATTATTTTGAACTATTATTTTATCAATTTAGGCCGTTTTATTACTATTTTAGATAATTTTTAGACCATTTGGACAATTTTAAGACTATTATAGATAATTTTGAACAATTATCTGATCAATTTAAGTAACTTCATACCGTTTTAGACAATTTTTAGACGATTTTGAACAATTTTAGATTATTTTGAACAATTCTCTGATCCATTTTAGGTAACTATATACCGTTTTATTATTAATTTCGACAATTTTTAGATTTTGAACAATTTTAGACCATTTTAGATTATTTTGAACCATTCTCCAATCAATTTACGTAACTTTAGACCGTTTTTTTTTATTATTTTAGACAATTTTTATAAGGTTGGAGAATTTTAGAGCATTTTAGATTATTTTGAAAAATTCTTTAATCAAGTTAAGTAACTTTAGAAGTTTTTATTATTAATTTAGAAAATTTTAGAGCATTTCAGATTATTTTGAACAATACAATTGATAGACAATTTTGGACAATTTCAGATTAGTTTGAACAATCCTCAGATCCATTTTAGGTAACTTTAGACCGTTTTATTATTATTTTAGACGAACCGTTTTATTATTATTTTAGACAATTTTTAGAAGATTTTGGACAATTTAAGATTTTTGAGCACTGATAATTCACACGAAAATGCAAACGCATATGTTCACAGTGGAACCGACATTTTTGACCGTGTTACTTGCCTATTTTTCGAGATGATTTAAAATACGGGTTTCATGATATCGTTCGTAATTTTTATATAAAAAAATTTCACCGCCGGTATTGGTAGATAATTTTTTGGTTATATGTAAATGCGCCTTTAAGGCCTTGGCCATATGGACGGCGCGTCCCAGGGCGGGACGGTGGACGCGAGAGCGTTAGCCGTTATCTTGAAAGACACGTTTGTGAAATATCTCGTGAACCGTGCACCGTACAAGAAAAATAATAGATGATTTTTGTATTCAAAACTTTTTTTGTATAGGTTTTTATTTATAGTTCTCCAAACTTTTTTCAATACGATTATTGCCAAATATGTATTTAACGGTTGATTTTATGTTAAAAATGGTGGTAACCAAATTTGCAGAACATTAAATTTCCTAAAAATTCGTGTAAACCTTTTTCCGTCAAATTTAGTTTCAGAGTTTAATTGCTTTGTAAAACTTGCACCTCGTAAATTATCAGTGGAAATGTGGCTCGTAGTGCACGGAGAATATTTCATAACGCATAATAATATAATAGTAACAATGAGAAGGAAAAGGTGTAGAATTTAAGGGAATAAAAGAGCACAATTAATGCAAATTAATGTTTTTTAAACGGAATCAAATATTTATTGATTTAAAAAAGTTGGCACGTTATTTCACTGTGCAAGTCTGATTTGTTTTGATGATAATGGTAAGCATTCACCACCATGTAGTTCTCCGTCTTCTGCCTCTGCTTGTGCAGGAGATAAATCAAAATTGAAGTTCTCCCATCGATTTCGACGGCACCAATTGTATTTGGCACATTGTCACATGTTTGTCCATTGCAATTGGAATAAATAATCATGCATTTTAATCCTGCTTTTCTGTATACATACTCCACAGGTAGCCCCGCAAGTTTTTTGTGCACTTGCAAGAAATTATTTGTAGTAGACTTGACGGTGAGGGAGACACTAGTAATTCGAATGGTTTTTTGTGCGTTTGATCGCTTCCATCCAACCCCACTTATCTGGTTCATGATAGAATCCAAGCCAAGTTTGAACCTGGTGATAGACTTCGAAAGAGTGGTGTCGTGCCGCATCTTATGATGGAGGTCAGTGGCGGCTCGTGAACTTTACAAGAGAGGAGGCTGGACATAAAACGTTTGTGTAAAAATATAGTCTTTTCAGCCAATTCATTTAATCTTTGCGCAGCGGTCGTACCAGCTACTTCAGTGACAAAATGAATTGTTGCCCAGCAAGAACCAACGTTGCATTAAGTTTTAATTCGTTTGAGAGTAGAAAATGATCTCTCCACCGTGACAGGAATGGTGACCAACGCAACACACATGTGTCGCATACCACCGTTCGTACTGAACTGAAAAAAGGCAGGCGGCTAGCCTACGGAGGGTGTTGCCATTTCAGCTATTTATTACGGTATTTAGCAATTGACTGGTTTAAAAAACGGCAACTGTGGCGAGCAACACGAGTTTAGGGTTTGAGATATACACAGAGTTTGAAGAATCTAGTCTCAGGGCACTGTTGTCAGATTCCAAAATAATTACTGAGAACGGTGAATTAATTGTAAAGAAATAAAATGAAGAATGATCAACAAAATATGTCTGGTGCTATTTGCTGGATAAATTGGTGAGGACACTGGAGCCTCGGCCTCCTTCGAGAAACGCCGCCACTGTTGGAGGTAGGAGCGATAAATTTTAAGCGAAAAAGGTTGACATGAATTTTTATGAAATTTAATGCTCCACATATTTGGCTACCACCATTTTTAAAGTAAAATCAACTGTTAATTATATATTTGGCAATAAACATATTGAAAAAGTTTGGAGCGCTATAAATAAAAACCTTTACATTGTAAAGAAAAATGTTTTAAAAAAGTTGGAAAATATGTTTTATCTACAAAGCAATACATTTCCGAACAACAATGTAAATTGTTGGCCGAGGCCTTAAGACGAGCCCAACAATTAAAAAGTAAAGAACCGAATGAAGAAAAATTTGATCACAAGTGAAATTAGTTTCTGGATGAAAAATATATATAAAATAAAGAAAATGGGATTATTACCATGGTAAATCCAAAAAAACATATTGTAGAAAATGCAAATTCCAGGATAATTAGTGTAAGTTATGTGTGTTCCTACATACAAGTAGAAAAAGTCGAGAAGTGAATTTAATATTTAATCAGAAATATGTCATTTATTCCTGTTTGTTTGTTTGCTGTTTCTTTTAGAAAAATAATCGAGTTTATACCAATTTTTTCGCGGAAAAATTTTTTACGGTTTTAAATTGTTCTAATTTACTTTCTAAAATATAGTTAAATTTAAATAATATTTGTATTCACCTTTAACAAATTATTAACACAATTTCCATAATTATCAATATCAAATTCACAACACAAATTTTGGAATATAGACTTCTCTTGACCAGAAATTATTGACGATTTATAAAATTGAGTAAAATCATCTTCATCATCAATATATATTTCCACTAAAAGAAAAAAATATATATTAACTAGTATGTAATAAAAATGTTCGAAAGTGAACTGTCAATGTGCAGATTTAAATTTTGAATCTTAATTAATACTTAATATAGTTCCCTTTATTTGTTACAAATTGGAAATGAATACTTAGAGAATAAGTATTAGGAGCTGTGTATCTTGACACAGTAATATGATGATAAAACAGTGCTGCCTGTCATTTTTCATTAGCTACTGAAGAAGTATTGTGAAGTCAGTGAAGTAAAAGTAAGTAAAAATAAGTAATCGTAATGATTTAAACAGAGGATCTGTTTATGACCAGTTTTACTACTTCTGTTAGTCGAGATTCAAATTTTAAGAAAAAAATGATTTTATTATACATTTTTATTGAAATTAAATTTTTCGGGGTTTTTCTTCCTATTTTTTTTTGAGTAAAGAAACACACAAGTTAGTACTACAGAAATATATTTGTTAAATTGGTTCAAATGTGAAGTTGGCAACTAGTTTCGGCTTCCACCATCATCAGGCCGTAAATATCATGTAGTAAACAGTGTTTATGGCCTGATGATGGCGAAAGCCGATACTAGTTGCCAACTTCACATTTGAACTAATTTAACAAATATACTTCTGTGGAACTGACTTTGTGTGTTTCTTTAGTCATTGGTTGCCCGCATTTGGGACATGGATAATCTGATGAATTTATTATTTTTTTTAACCTTTCCCATCTTTCCCCATTTTTTCCGTCTTTTTTCAATTTTTTCCGGTTTTTTTTTTATTTTTTTGTAATTTCGATCTTTTTTTTTCATTTGTTTCAGTTTTTTTCGGTTTTTATAAGGTTTATTACGGTTTTTTTTACGATTTTTCACGATTTTTTATGATGTTTTACGATTATTTAGCATTATTTACGAAATGTTACGATTTTGTACAATTTTTACGATTATTTAGCATTATTTACGAAATTTTACGACTTTTTACCAGTTTTTTACCAATTTTTTACGATTTTTTCCATTTTTTTCTATCGTAAAAAATCATAAATATTTAGCGAATTAATTTTATAACATAAAACAAAAATTGTAGAGTTTAATTATCTAAAATCTCCCTATGTTACCTTTTTATCGGAAATATATAATTTTACTGGAAAATTGGAGATAAACCCCAAAATGTTATATACAGGGTGACGGAAATTTAGTTGAATTGAGAGGGATAATAAAAAGGACAAATATTTTTTCATTGACAGGCTTGAGTAGTAAAAGATACATATTTATACATGGACAGGTTAAATACAAAAAATTACAAAAATTCAAAAAAAAACGAATCTTCTAAAATTAGCAAAAATTTCAATTTTAAAAAATTAAAAAAATTCAAAGATTAAATAAAGCTGAAATGGTAAAATTAACAAATATTTTCACAATGGCAGGTTTATGGGACAAAAGTTTAAAAAATTCCAAATATTTGAAAAAAATTCAAAAAATTTAAAAAATCGTAAAAATTAGCCAATTAATTTTATTAATTAAAACATAAAAAAAGTCTTATGACCGGTTTCGATATTATTAAAAATGGCGGAGATATAACTTTTTTTGATATTTCAACCCCCTCCAGTTTCACCACCGTAGGTCGGATAAAAAAAAAATTTATACAAATTAATTTTATAATAATTAGGATATGAAAAATGAGTAAAGACCTATTACAATATTTTCAACAATGGCGGATATGAAGTTTTTGAAATTTCAACCCCCTCAAGTTGAAGGTCAAATCGAAAAAGTTTTAAGCGGTTTAATTTTATAATAATTAGGACATGAAAAATCTTATAACCTGTTTCGATATTTTTAAAAATGGCGGATATGAATTTTTTGAAATTTCAACCCCATCCGTTTCCCACCCTTACAGGTAGAATGCCCAAAAACAAAAGGGTTCCTTTCATAGACACGAGATAACGATTGAAGAAAGAATTTTTGAAATCGGACGACTGGTTCTTGAGGTATCGTCTCCACATACATTCATCCATCGATCCATCCAGACCGACGGACATGAAATTTTTTTTCATCTAATCGTGTGGGTGACTGAAAACGTCGAAAAAAGTAATTTTAAGCAAAAAAAAAAATTCAATTTTTTTTTAAGATATTAATATTTCCGGACCGAAGTAATTGACATTTCTGGTGTACCAAGTTAGGTATGGATTTTGAAACGTATCACTTGAGATTATACCAGAAACATGGATGAGCAAAGCCTTATTGCTATGACGGGAGTTTTTAATACATTCCTAAACGAAATATTTAATACTGACAATAGTTCAAACAGTTCTGATTCAGATGAAGATAATATTTATTTTGAACGTAACGAACTAAAGAAACGGATTTTTATATGTTGTTTGTCAATTGTCATTAAGTGAAAAAAATCCAACTGTTTACCGCACTTTAAACACAGTTGAAAAGTTGTACACTGGAGTAAATCAACCAAATTTTTGGAACGAGATTTCAAATTACGTAGTTAACTTCATTGAAGGTTTTTGAACGACTTAAGCGAAAAGTTTAGGGTTTGGAACGCCCTCCAGATCATTAATTATTTATTTTTCAATTATCGAACCCATAACTATTGACAGCTCACTTTCACACTAAAAACTAATTTATACCTTCAACAATAAACACTTACTTTCAGTATTATAGGTGGGTTTACATATATCAGAACATATATCAACAGCATGTTTAGTTGTTTCTTGCTTCAGACCATCAAAATTTAAAAATTTACATCTATTTTCATTCATAATCTTTAAAAATAACTTTGACAATTCTTTGGTGTTTTCTGTTAGAGGAAAAGTCAAAGATAGGCCCTAAAAATATATAAAATATTGTAAAAATCATAAGAACTGGGACAAGCAAGTTATTGAAGCAACAATAAAATTAATATCTATTCGGTGAGTCTAGTAGAAATTCCGAAAAATGGGCTGACTCTAGACCGAATTCCAATGAACCGAACGCACTCTCCCAATAGACCGAACTGTTAAATAACTATTTTTATCTATTAAAGAAAGTCTTGATTGGCCAAATCAAACCTGTGTATTAAAAAAAAAGAAAATATAACTTGCATTTATATCTTTACTGTTAAAAGTCCAATACAATCAAAAAACCGGAAAGACAATATTACTGAATCGATAAAATATGGAAGGGAGTAAAAGGATCTAAAGGATAATCTAGAAATAAAATTGACTTACTAAAATTATTTGAAGCACAAGATCCAACTTTTCCAACGATTGTTCATCGTAATATTTTTTTAATATATTGTCCAAAATTTTAAGTAAAATATCTTCACCAGTAAAATATTTTATCTCTACAAAGGTCTGCAGTAACTGAATATAATTATTAAGATTACCATAATTTAGTGCAGTCTTTTCAGCAACTGTTAAAAAAATATTAATTCCCATATTATTAATTTTAATAATCTCTTTTATGGAATCGAAGCTTTCTTTAAAAACAGTTGTATAAAAGATGTTTTTTAAGCATTCCTCATATAAATACATTAAAACTGTTTCAGGTTGTTGTAGAAATAGAAGAAGAATGTCTTTAGTTAAGTCACTATCAACATCACTATTTTTTAGTTTGTTCAATTGAAATGTTAGATGTTTTTCCACATCAGTGGTTCCCAGATTTAAAAATTTATTTTTGTAGAAGTGAGTTGTTGCTACTATTTTCAGTTTTTCTAAATCCAGATTCGAAGCGCATTTTATAACTAAATTGACTGATTCATCCGTGTTCATATGTAAACACCAGTTTAGTATAATGGAAACGTCACTTTCATTACATAAATGAGACCAAGATCTGAAATAAATATGCAAATTATAAAGAAATATTTACCAAAAAGGGAATCAAAAAAGCGGTATAGATTTTATATTGTAATGAAATATTTTTTATGAGTTTTTTAATTTTATAAACAGATTTATTTTAAAAAAAGTTGGATATTTTAAAGAATTTATTGAGAGTAATTGTATAGAAGATATTCATAAACGTCATAATAGTATTGTTATTTTATATTAGATATATATAATATGGTATTTCCCAAGTTTAGTCAAAAACGTGTTATGAGCAAAAAATTAAAGTGTTGATTACGCTATCATTGGCGTATTTTGTTTTTATTTAATTTAATATATGTTCTTTTGATTCACTATTTGAGTAAAAGTGATTGAATTCGTTGTATTACCATATTATTTTGATAGTTTAGTATATTTTGACCTGTTTATGTTTATTTACTCATGAATATTATATATTGAGAACATTTATTTACACTAAACCTGCATGACAGATATCAATTATTTTTTTGATATCCATAAATACTACTGCTAATTTATTGCCTTTTTTTAAATAGGTTTTACCCCATCACTGGAAGAAGTGTACTAAGATGGACTTGTAAGTTAAAAAAGAAAAAAAGAAGCTAAAAAATAATACCTGATACACTCTATAACGTCCTTATTATTAAAAATTTGGGTCCTCAATAAAGCTCTGAACCAACTTATCTGATCCTGATCTCGTTTATTAATTTTCTTAATCATAGTTTCAACATCAGCTTCGTATATTTGCTCAGTGAGCGATTTGGGTTTTCTGGCGAGAAAACCCAACATGCTTATCAACTCCGATGCTTCAGGAAATTTTTGATAAGTTTCAATAAAAACGTATGCCTTGTTCGAAATTAGTGTTTGAAAATTTTCCTCATTTGAGTTAATCTATAAGAAAAAGCAAATATGTCTACAATTCTGTAGTTATGTAGTCAAAAATTTATATTTAACTCGAAGAAAAAAACATAAAATACTTATTTATAACTTACTTCTGCCCAAGCACAATACACATTAATAGTGACATTTTTAACAATAGAACAGCATGTCCTTATGACGTTTCCTATAAATTTTCTTAAACTCACACAATTCTGATCACACAGGAGCAATAAATCAAGCAGTGATAAAAGACAGAATCCCATGTGATTAAAAATTTTCTCTTGATTTAAAATTTTTAATTGATCAGTATTTAATCCTGATAAATTAAAAAGTATCATGTTTGTTACTTCACATAGGTTGTCTATGTCGTCTTCAACCTGAAATTAATACATTTAATTATAATTCCACGCTATTATGACAATCATAAAGGCCTATCATATAAACCTTTTTCACTATTAGCAATACTATCAAAATTATTTATTTTCAAATGACTGAAACCAATAATAGAAAGGAAACTAGGAAGATAAATTATTCTAGTTAAAAAGAAAAGAAATAATACTCCAACTTCAACGATATAAAACTGCTTGAATTGAGGGTTTAAAAATGTAATATTGGTAGGCATATTATAAATAAATTAAACTCACCTTAGCACAGTAATTAGTTGTAAATAATTTATTAGCTGCGGCTTTTAGAAACATACAAGAATATTCCAGTTGAATATTTTGATTTGATTTTTTTAAACACTGCAATACCTCATCTAATAATTGTACACTAAAGTCTATTGGAAGTACATCAATAACGTTACAGTAGTATTTACATAAATCTAGACCATATACGATATTCACATAAAGACATTTTGTTAATGGTGGTGTAATATTCAAAAGATGAGAGTATTCTTCTAATTCAATAGGTTTCTTAAATATTGTGTTTAAGGCAAGAAAAAGAACGATATCTTCTAATTGCTTATTGTAAATTTCGTTTGGTGTATTGTCTTCTTTTATATAGTTTTTGGATTTAAGAAACTTTTGTATTTCTATCATTATAGTAAGAATTTTGTCTTCATTGCCTAAAATGTTTTAATTAAGCAAACACAAGTAACAAAGAGTAATTCATAAGTACTTACCTCCTCTATAGTTAACCCTAGTAAATTCTCCAGTATTTTTTATTAAATTTGATAAAATGCTTTGAATGGCAATTAAATCACTTGTTAATTCCATATTTGGTTATATTATTGTAATTACAATATCAAAATACTGGAATTAATCAACGATAACCACAAATACTTAATAGTTAACCTCAAAACCAAATTATTCAAAAAATAACAAAACTTTTTCCCGGCACGTACAATGGTACTAATTATCTGTTTTATATTTGGCCTTTGTTCTAAAGCGATTTGGTCACTTCATTATGCCTTCTTACGTCCTCTGGCGTTGATATTATAAACCAGCGTAACGGTGCAAGCGTAACAATTAATTATTTTTTCTACAACCACTACGCAAAGCACGCTTTTCTACACAAATTTTTATACGCAAAGCAGGCCTTTTCTTAATTTCTTTGATATCCGTGGGAAAAGTAATAATTTAGTGTGCGAAAAGTACGCGTTATGGCACTTTTCCCCACGGAAATGTCAAACACAGACAGCTATGACCTCAGAGTAAATATATATAGAGAGGGCATTCTATCCTTTTTTATTAAGCCAACATCTAGTTAACTTTTGTTGACATCGTCCTCTAGAGATTCCATAAGCGTACTTTCAAGCAGGATAATTTAAAATCATACATTAAATAGTGAATTGATTTGTGTTATTTTTTAGTGTTATAGGTTGTACTAAATATTTTTGTAAACATTTTGAACTATTTTAAGTGATTTTCTTGAGAGATTGTTAACCATGAGAAAGAAATGTGAAAAATATGTGGTTCTTTTCTCAATAAGCCATTAGATAATCAATCTTACACTTCACAAGTAAGTTAGGAAAGTAGTTTTTGAATAATTTAAAATATAATATAAGTTGATAAGATTTGATAATTTTTTATTTTGCTTCCTTTCTTTTTTATGTTATATACCTACCATTCACATTTTTTATGTTATTCGCATTTAGGTACTCCTTACTGTAACAAGGTTTTAGGAGCAATAAACAATATTATTTATTTGATTCCATTATTAAATACGTACATTTAATATAAATTTACAAGCATTTGCTATGTTTTAATGTTAATATTTATCAGTATTACAGAAATTACAACTTTATCGAAATTATATAACTTCTCACGACATATTTAATTCAAATGTGATATATTAATAACATGTAAAATACCCAATTTTAATTTTCTTTTTTTTGCTAAAATAAATAAAAAGTTATAATTCTTCGCGTCGCCACTGTCTAATACATCACGTCAATTTTTATTGTTGATTTCGTCCTCTGCACGAGATTTTTCTGCGCGTCTCACGTCCCTCGCCCACAAACTTTGCCGAGAGAGAGAGCTAGATGTTGGCTTAAATTTTGTAAATGACATTAGATATACAGGGCATATCTAGTAGTTCCTTTATCTGAGGCTATGACCTGTCAACTTTTTTTGACAGTTTAACATTATAGTGAATTTCTGGAAGTTCAAATTTGAAATTGAAACTAAAAGTAAGTAAACTATTTATTTTAATTTATAAATTATAAACAAATTAATTTTTCTGTATTCAATAGTCATTTTTTAATTATTTCTTTTCAAAGTTTAACTAAAATACCTATATAAGTTGCTGTTTTTCTTTTATTAATAAATATGGTTGTAGAAAAAATATTGTGTACAACTCGTACGCAAAGCACTTTTCCCACTCGCTAGATTTGCGGCACTCGCCTATGGCTCGTGCCACAAACTTCTGCACTCGTGGGAAAAGTGACGCTTTGCGCACTTGTTGTACAAACTACTATTCCCTTACCCACATCAAAATCAAAAGGCTCTAAATATTTGTTTGCACCGTTACACACGTTTAAAATTATCTCGTTTAGGAGTTTAAGAGGTACTTGTTGTCGTCGGTCCTTTAATCAAATTCGCCAATTCCTCTCAATCTTTAAATAAATATAAAAAAGCATGGTCTTTTATGGCTACGGACATCATATTGGGGCACTGTTTGTGATCATTGATATTGAATATGTTATGTCAATGGTTATCTTTAGATAGCGCTTTAAGAAATAATATTTTAAATTAATGTACGTCGGAGGCATTTTAGAAATAATCCGATTTATATACTGCGTCTTTATTTTGTTAACAATTTCTATTTAGTCTAAAAAGAATAGGTAGAAGAAAAAATAACCGGCAACATCGCTTAATCTGTTACATTTTGGTGTTATCGGGAGACAAATATTCCATATGACGCGCATATTTCCTTAATGTGACAAATGAAATTTCAAAATCTTAATATAAACATAACATGTTGGATAAAGTTTTGTATGGTAAACGTGTATTATTACAAAGTCACTTAAGAAAAGTACCCCACTCAACCTATCTACCGAAGGTGAACTTCAACTGAGTATATGTCGATGGTGACAACTGTCAGTCACTTTTGGTGACCTTGGCTGTAAAGTCAGGTCCGGTTTTGCACAAGTAGATTCTACAGAGTCGGCATGTGTTTTTCAAATAAAAATAGGGAGATTTTGAAAATGATATAAATCACAGAAATTAAATAAGTATTTGCTTTACGACAATTGAAATAAGTCGTGTCAGTTTGTAATAAAGTTTTTAAAACATTCCTCCTTAACATTATTGTAAAATATCAGTAAGAATATTTGGACACATACCTTTTTAATATTTATAATCTTGTAGCATTTAAATTTCCAGAACATATCTTTCTGTTTAATTTAGCACACCGGTTTCTAGTTTGTCGTGTAAACGTTGTCTCTCTGTTATCACTTACGTTCCTTCTTCAAATGATCAAGATACGTTGTCGACTATTTAGCCACATATTTCTTCTTTTTCTGTGGTCTTAAGTTTCGTATTAACTGATTTCTGTTGTTATGATTGGCTCTGAGAAATGACGCAGCGGACACGCGTATTTCCTTTTTCCGTTTGGGCTGTCTAAAGGCCACTTGTTGGTGAATGCTCGTTGAGTCTATACGCTACCATTTGAAGGTGAGATTATGAAGTAGATTTTCGCAGCGCCATGCCACAAGTCGTTTTATTTGTTGAGCAAGGCAGAGGATTTCATCTCGCGAGCCTGTAGCAATTTTGGTTGATTATAAAACAGATGTAAATGCCATTTTTGTAAAAAGGGTCGTTCCTCTTTGTTCCTCTTTGTACGAACTGGAGTTTTGCAGAATAGAATCTATAACTCGTTCTTAGTCGTTAAAAGGAACTCTTATGGCTATCAAAAGACGGTGAACCACTTTTTCTTTCGTCCGGCATTTTGGATTAGTTTGTATCTTGTCATCATGGATTATGGTACATGAAATTTACAAGTTAGACGTTTTCGCCACCATCTTGAAGTCGGTAACTTTTTAAGATTTTTTTTTTAATTCACTTTTCCTTTTATTTTTATGTTTATGTATAAATAATCAGATCTTTATGTGACAGACTTACTCTGTATATTTTAAAGTATATTTATTAATTTGATACAGTTTTACATATGTAAACTTGAATACGTAACGTTACGACATCAGGTAATTGAACATAAGTTCACTCCTTTATTTGGTATGATCTGTAGGTACACCTTATTACCATCACTTTAATTTAAATAATTACAAATAATGAGATTTAATTATAAACTCTGATTTAAATAGGTGACCTGTTTTAACATAAAATACTATCGCATATGTACTTCATCACTACTTAACCATCCTATTTTATTTTTTATTTACTGTTTTATAATTATTTACAATTTCATATATTTACATATTTCTGTACATAGAATCAATATAAGTATCGATCAAGTTTATTTCGTTTCATTTGTGAGACTGTTGAATTACGAACTTTAATTTAATTAACTATTTCAAAGGTTTTACAAACTTCCTAAGACGAAGATAAATATCTGAAAAGTTTGTATGGCGCCCATTATAACATCTTATAAAGATAAAACTTGTACCAGTTAATAACCCACGGGCTCCCGACTATAAAAGCCAGCCGTTCGCAAGTGTAACATCTACCGATCCTTTAGGAGAAGTTGATATGAATATTATTTTTGCATCCACAATCGTGACCTAACATGACGCGCACTAAATGAGGGTATAGTAAATAGTGTAAAAGCCCAACAAACATCGCCTTTAAGAATTGTTAAAGGCACAATGAAGCCAGCCATCGCGGCTTTATTATGGGCCAGAAAAGCGGCGCTTCATAAGCCTGCCAACCAGGTGGTCAGCCGAACGCCAAGCGACCACATGACAATATGCCGCTTGTACATTTAAGGGCCTCATGTTTTTAATTATGGTAAAACTATATAAAGTCTTAATCAAATAAGCTTCTGGTGCGATTAAGGTACTTTATCCAGGAAATGCCTAAATTTGTACAAATATGTATTTGGCGGAGCATGTTTTTTACTTTTACACCTAAATTATATTTAAAATTAAAATTTAATACCACGTGAAAAATAGATAAAAACATTTTTCAGCATACATATAATTTATTTCTAAAACTTGTATATGAGAGAATTTGAAGTCAAACATCAGACATCAGAGTCATCAATGGCAATGTGCCCAGTTGCTGGAGTTCTTAATCTCACCTCAATGTACCATATTACAATATATGATAGTTACGGAACCACGGACCCGCTTACGTTTTTTTAAACATTAATTAAGGCACGCAATTTAAATAATTTTCATTATGCCTGTTATGTAAAATTTACATCGCACAATTTAAGGTCATATTTGTCTGGCCCTTAATAAATTTATATGCAGTTTGCTTTTAAGGTAATTCTTTTAAAAGTTCGACAACAAAATTACGGCGGCTAGCCACAGGCAGCATTTTGCCTTCGCATTGACAATGGCCGAATTTTTCCAGTTTATGTCAACGACATATATATCAAGTAGATTAATAAAGCAGTGAACATTTTTTTAAAAAGAAGCGCGGAATTTTGAATTTAGCCAATAGTGAACAAAAACACAATGACGCGACGACTTTCTTCTTCCTTAGCTACCAGGGATATTCGGCCTTCAAATGTGACCAATGTCTGCGGCGCATTTTTGACATTTGACAAGACCAAACCTTAAATACACAGTCTCAAAAACCCTCCCTGTCATAGTTGTCACTATATGGAGCGTATAGAAGGAGGGCAATCTCTAATGGACAACACGTTTAAAATGTGGTCAAAATTTTATACGCAACTAATGGTACATAAAATAACCGACACGGTGCTGACGATCGTATGTCGAAAAACTGTTTGTAGATTAATTAGAACCATATAATCTCAAATAAGCCACCCAATTTTTATAAAATACATATCTTTTAAAAGTTTACGTAATGAATTAAAATTATTATTTGAAAAAAAGTCAAAGGAAATGTCAAAACTCGCTTAAACTGTCATCAACAGCGCCACCAACTGGCTTCCAAAATCGGGCCACTTTTTATAACGTTGAGATGTGCCTCCTTCTATACCCTCCATAGATGTCACATTCAATTTGGTACGTTTTTTTTGCGCATCTAATTTGTTATAATACACCGATAGCAATTTCCATTATTTCTATGGTCAACGATGTCTATTTATTAGTCAATACTCTAAATTTGTATAAGCAAACCAATATTACACATTAGTAAGTTCAGGCCAGTCATTTTATATCTTAATGCTTTAAGATTATGATTACTTGAGGCTTCAACTCTTAAACTTGTAGAAATAGTAAAAAAACTGATATTTATTTTGAAATGTAAATGCTCCAAACTGACCATGTATTACGTTTCATCTAAATCAAGGACTACATTTTTTGAAAAAAGTGTTTGTTGGTTTTGAAAACTGTGAAAACTAGTTTTTCTATTATA
This sequence comes from Neocrepidodera transversa, assembly GCA_963243735.1. Taxonomy (NCBI): domain Eukaryota; kingdom Metazoa; phylum Arthropoda; class Insecta; order Coleoptera; family Chrysomelidae; genus Neocrepidodera; species Neocrepidodera transversa. Next base: position 17,401,773 of record OY725349.1, on the reverse strand, counting down.
GCAAAAATAATAAACTCATAATAAAAAAAATGTTTATTACATAATACAGTACCATGACATAAAAAATAAAAGTATATCAAAACAATTTTAAACACATATCAATAACGATGATCTTAATAGCTAGCGTTGTTCCCTTTCATGGAAATGCTCATTCTTCTACTGGCCCTTGAGGTATAACCGCCGGGATCATTTGAACTACTCGGTGGTGGATATCTCCATCTCCACGGCTTTTGGTGGATGTGTCCATCTGTAGATGCTCTTTCTCTAAAGGGAGCGCTCTCCTGCGGACTAGACATGTTGCTCTCTTTCGCTTCAGATTCGCTTTCTTCTTCCAATTCTTCCTCTGTCCATCGTCTACCTAAAAATAAAAACATTTTCATTGAATATCAGCTATATTTAATGAGAAATCTAATAAAATAGGATTAAATATAAATTATAATAATTCTAGTGTTGCCTATCAATGGAGACCGTCTTTGTTAGAATGGCCTATTTGAGTGAAACACAAAAACATGTGACTTTCAGTTGGAGTATTGTAGGCAGTCTTTATTATGTATATAAGCATTATTTTCTGATTTTGCTATTCATTAAATAAACCGCAACCTTCTTTAGAACCCTACTATATAATAGCACAGGAACAAACGTACACGACCGACCATCGGTACTTTTTAAAAACGTTCATTAAAGTACCCGAGAACATTTTTTAAGACGTTTTTCTATGGTGTAAATGTTATACTACTTATAACGTCATATAAACGTCCAAAGGGAACGTTCTAAAACCGTTTTAAAAGGGAACTAAATAAATGGCTTGACAAAAGATTTATTAATGCTTTTTAGAACATCAATTTATTCAAGTAATCATACAACCTCTGTTTCATCCAAATATTTTTACAACGTCTAAAAATGATAGACAGCAACGCAATCTATCTTATAAGACCTAAATAAACGTATTTTGCACGTTTTTATTGTCGTAATTAAAACGACTCATAATGAAGCTTTAAAAACGTCCTTTTATGAAAACATATTTTTACGGACCTAAACAAAACGTCTGTGGAACGTTTTTAAAGTGGTTCTAAAAACTACTTAAGCAAAAACATTTAAAAAACGTCACTTTCTCATTTTTTATAAAAACATGCTTTTGAGGTACCTAAAAAACCGTTTTTTAATGTTTTTACTGAGGGTTTTAAAAACGACCAATCAAATAAAACGTTTAAAAAACGTCCTCTTTCTCAAAACATACTTTTGCGAACCTAAAATAAAAATAATATATTTTGCATCAGTTATAAGAACGATTGGCATTGAGTTTTGAAAAAGCGCCATTTTTACGACTTATTATGAAAACATATTTTTGCGGACCTAAACAAAACGTTTTTTGTACGTTTTTACGGTCACAAAAAAGACTTACAAACACGTTGAAAAAATTCCACTTTCTAATTTTTTCTGACAACATCGGTACTTTTGAGGACATAAACAAAATGTTTTTTAAACGTCTTTACCAATGAGTTTAAAAACGACTCAAATAAAACGTTTTAAATACGTCCCTATTCTTACCTTTCAAAAAACATTCTGATACGGACATTAAAAAAACGTTTACTAGTCGTTTTTCATCGTTTTGGTCATAATCTCTCGTACTATAAACATATTCTTTGATAATAATCATGGGTGCTTCTTCGTAAAGTTCTGTCTCTGCGTAGGGCTATTCAAATATTCAGCCTCTGAACAGAAGGTTTGATATCCGTACGTTAGGATAGATCTAACAATTTGCTTGTATAATAATAATAATAATCAGTTTTGGGGATAATGACGTGATCTTTGATCTCAATGTGATCTAAAATTCAAATAATGAACATTGGTAAGTCTCGTGCATTAATTAAAATCATTTATTTGTTCCTGAATGAAAGAGGCTTGTGTACAAACGCAGGACACGTACCTTTATGGCTATACACATGATTTATATCTAGGCCTTCACACGAGACGAAATAAGATGAGAATTTCATAAATATCGTCTCGTTCTCGTTAGTTGAGAAAAAAATAAGTCCCATTTCAGTCTCGGTCTCGTCTCGTAACCGTTTGACTCGTCTCGTATCGGCAAATCTCGTTATTGCTAGAACTTATTTCTAAGATAGTACAAAACGAAGTAATTATTAATTCTATTGTAATTTATAAATTCGTGTTTATTTATTTATTTTATATTTTATTTGGACGTTACTAAATCATTATGTATACAAATTATAATTATAAACATATTGTTATATAATAAAATACAACTTTTTATCATATAAATAATTTTTTATATGGGAGATAACTGATTATCTAACCGGACACCATTTAAAAAAAAATTACAATTGTCGAATTTGAACTGGAGAGCCTGTTAATGTTGATTTCATTACTCCAATTTTCAATGGAATTGAAAATTTTATTTAAAATGTTTTATTCTGCACCTATTCAACCTTCAACAACAAATGTAGTTTCTAGATACACTTTGGGTACCTAAGACTTAACTGGGTAATAAAATTTTATTACCCTCAAACTGTTTGGAAGTCGTACAAAATTCGAAACACATTGAGAGTGTTATTTTATATAAAATAAAATATATCACAGATAGTTACCAGATATTAGATTCCGTAATCTCGTAACCTATGCAGACTTTTCTTTTATTATAAAAAAAATTAAATGTTTATACTGCTTATAGAAATATGAACGAGTCTCTCGGGTCTCGCCGTATGTGGTCTCGGCATCGCCTAAATAATTTTCAAAAAGGTCTCGCCTTTGTTTTACGAGACGAGAAAAGTATCGTTCTCATGTAAATCCCTATTTATATCACAGATATACCCAAATCGTCAAACACCCAGCCTCGAATGATAAACGATTACCTCCAATCAGCATTGAAGAAAATAAACGACTTGTGCGTTAGTACAAAATTTCTATTAACGCCCGTAGAAGCAAAGCGCTGTATTTCAAAACACGGAAGGAACTCTATACAATTTATATTAATTTTTAAGGCAAGCGAAGACAGCACGAATCCATCCAAACACGCGATAGACAGTGGCGTTAAAAGTTGTTCTGAGAATTAAACGAAGAAAATTCTCGCCAATGCGTATTGGAAAAATAATAAATGACATTCACTTTCAAGAATGAATAAGAGGGGCGCCAAGACAGCTTTCGCCAAATATTGAACTTTGCGCGTGTCTTTCCAGAAATGACTACGAAAGATGTGTTTTACGTGTTAAAGAACAATACGAACAAGAGATACAGAAACGTGGAACGTTTCACAGTATAGATAAATTACGTGCCTGACAAAGTTAGATGAATTTTAAAAATTACTTTAAATGTCGCTAAACTAACACTTTTCCGCTATTAATTTTTCTTTGAAAAAGATTTATAATAATTAATTTCTTATAAATAAAACATTAGAGATGTCTAGTATAATAATAATATTTAAAACATCTACATACACTATGATATCGTTTTAAATGCAAACCTGTATATATATGTTTTCTCTTGTGGCATTACTGAATGCACCTTACAGTTAATTAGACAAATCATTGACAAAAATGTCTTTTTTTCTTGTTCAGAGAACACTAATTAGAACAATTATATTAAATGCGGGGACATTAAACATAGTGGACAAATTCTATTTGACAATTTGTATTTTCTAGTGTCGAAGCCTTTTTAGTATTTATGAATTTAAATTCAATCAGTATTAGAAAGTAAATGTATGCAACTTGAAAATAACAAGTACTAAATGGTTATTCTGCGGTTTGTCACCCCGCACTTCGTCACCCAACATTTGGTCACCTATAGACATTTCGTAACCCATCAATTTGTCACCCATATAACAATCGTAGGTATACTTATTATTATACGACGAAATATAAAATCAGTATAGTATCGTTTTGCATTGAGAAGTCAAATTTGTATTTTTACTGTGGCCCAAAAGAATAATTATTAATATCGTGATGGCGAAAAAAATTTCTTATCCCACTTATTATCACTTATCTCGACGTTTCCGAGCTCCTAGAATCGGAAAACCTACTACATTTTGGCCAGGATCGTACAAGCCATTTATGCTTCAAAACATAAAAAGTGTTCGATCGAAACAGTTCACCACCGTCTGAGCGTCTGTTATTTTATTTTCCTACTCATAGAATCAGTTAACTACAATATCAGTTTGGATTGAGAAGTCAGACTTTTTAAATCTATGTTTCTACTCATATCAGTCAGTTTTTATTGAGTCGTAAATTTATCTAATGGAGCAAAAATATTACCATTATTCCATTAAAAAAAACAATTGATCTCGTTCTTGAGAATCTTCTACTGAACCAATTTGAAGCAAAAAGGTTGCATTCGAGGTACATACCAACCCTTCAAACCAAATTTCAGCTTCATTGATACAACGGTTCGACTGGTATCGTGGAATATTATACATAGACAGACAGACAGAGAGCCAGACAGACAGACAGACAGACAGATACAGACAGACAGATATAGTGAGACAGATAGGCACACAGACAGACATCTGCATATTTTGCTTGTTCACAATACTTTCCCTTTCAAGTTGGTAAACCACTTTACTCTCCAACTATCTATTGAGAAAAAATAAGTAAAACAAATTAGAAAAAAATAGATTAGGCTAATGGACAAATGTCCCCGGTCATAAACCTCGAGGGAAAAAATACTTTCCCTTAGATGGGGCCGAAAAAGTAAAAATTAAAAGAATATAAAAATACAAAATCAGTTTATTTACAAAATTAAATTAACATCTAGGCATATAAAACTACAAAAATAATATTAATATTTTATTGCAGAGTCATCCGCAGCCACAACATTTCCAATCTTCTTGGTATGGCCAAAGTTAAATATCGCAAGTCTCTTTGATATATATTTTTGACTATGAAGCCCTCTACATTTTCAATGGGGTTAAAGTCAGGACTTTTTGTTGATCACAGCAAAACATTTATGTTGTTGTTGACCCGCTCTTTTGTAATGTTATCCTGTAATAAAAGTCGATTATTACAAACATTTCGAGTATATCAAATTGATTTCTTACATGTTGAAAGATAAAATTGTCAGGAAAATCTTCTATCTGAAACTGATTTTGCGCCGACTGGGTGGCCAATGGCAATTTATAATCACCAAATAAAAATACTGAAGAGTTCGTATAATTGGAAAATAGATTTTCCATTGACTGACAGTGGCTGTCATAGATAACGTAGCCAGAGTCTGGATGAATGTATCTTGAATCAAAAATGAAACTTCATTTGTTGTGTGTAAGATGTACGGAATAAATATTCAATATCAATATTCACTTCATTAATTGGATATACTTGTAAATCAGTTTTAAATGCCATCAAAACTTCACCACCTCTTTTCAGGTTGTTTGTTGATTCATTTTTATCACATCTAAGTACTTATAGTTTTTTAAACCAAGCTCTGAAGTAGCAAATGAGTCTGTCAACTAAGTTTATGACACCACAATCACAACAAGGTACAGCGTTCTGCAATTCAATTTATTTAGTTCTCAATCCTCCAACATTCTGAAAATAAATCTTGATTTTGGTATAGTGGTTTCACTTAGTTTTTTCTTATGAGTTTAGTTTCAAATTATCAAATTTTATTCACCGGTTTTCCTGTGTAGTTTTAATTCATTGCAAATCTTCTTAAACGTCTCTTGTTGTAATTTTGTTCTATCAAGGGCCGATGTTATATCTTGAGGTGGACAAAACTCTTCCTGATTTCAAGGCTTTACCAACAAAATCAGGGTTGGATAAGACTGCTTTGACAGGTCTCGGCTTATTGGATTTATTACCAACTCTTGTTAGTCGAACAAGCTATTTATTCTGAACATCCACGGACTTCAGAATATCTACCATTCTCAATATGTTGGTCCAATTCATCTATACTTCCATATTATAGATCATCAAGTTGTTTGCTCGTTGGAAACGTTCATAGACTTCTGATAGAATGAGATCCATATTGTTGGAGGGACTAATGTATTTTATGGGTTCTAGCTCTTTTTTAGGGAACTAACCTCAGATTCTAACGTAGTTATTTTATTTAGTAGGTATGGCACTCTCTTCATAACTAAGCGACAGTCATCACAAAAAAATATTATAATTCTTCCTTTTTCAACTACGGCTCGGATTTCACTTGCACATAATCTACTGTATTGTTTCACCAGGTGAAACTAAGGTGACAGGGTGATAGGTCCGATGTAAATGGAGCATTATCTCGCCCATCCACTGCGGCCAGAGGTCTATTGTGGCTCACACCTACGGTCTACAATTCATCATACAATCCACACATTCTCACGAAGTCTATGATTGATTTAGGTGAAACTTGCTTGAAGTCGGTAGGCTCCAGCGGTACGAAACCAAACGTACGAAGTCTATTCATTTCCAGGGCAGGATAGGATCATAGAATATGTTCCGCCGTTTCTTCTTCCACACTGCAGAAGCGACGGTCCGATGTTAACTCAGACCTAGCTTCTTCAGATAATAACGCAGACGACAGTGCCTTGTAAGCAGTCCAATTAGGATGAGTAGATCACTTCTACTCCATTCTAGGATCTGCGATAGGGTGCTACCTAAGGGTTTGACTATGAACGCATTAGAGTGAGCTAACCCAGGAATATCTTTCCAGTGCTGGAGAGTTTTCCTCTCGGCCCATTTCCAGATAGTGTCTTTGGCACTGCTTTTGGCTATGCCGAAAAATGGTTCCGGTTCAATGAACTCGGATTCTGCACCTCTTTTCGCAAGGGTGTCGGCTTCCTCATTGCCCTCCACCCCTTCATGCCCAGGAACCCAGAGTAGGGTTACTCTGTTACTGGTAGCAATGCCATCCAGGGATTCGATGCAGTTCCACACCAGCTTCGAGTCCAGCCGGTTGGAGCTCAGTACTTTTAAAGCTGCCTGGCTGTCTGATAAAATGTAAATACTTTTGTTGACAAGATGATGGTTTACCAACTCTCTTGCACACAATTCTATAGCGAAAACCTCCGCCTGAAAGATGGTAGCATACTTGCCGAGGCTTACTGTGATGTCAACTCTCGGTTTTCTGCTGTACACTCCGGCTCCAACACCACTTGGGGTCTTTGAACCATCTGTATACAGTACATAAGCCGTCCCTGGAAAGAGGATCTCCCCCTTTTCCCATTCGGCTCTTCTCGGAAGAAGCACGTTGTAGGACTTCTGTATGTGAGTTCTGGGGGAGAGCACATCCGAAACCATTCCGAGAGTGTGGTGAGTACTCATCTCTCCGATGTTAACTCAGACCTAGCTTCTTCAGATAGTAACGCAGACGACAGTAAGCAGTCCAATTAGGATGCGTAGATCACTTCTACTCCATTCTAGGATCTGAGATAGGGTGCTACCTAAGGGTTTGACTATAAACGCATTAGAGTGAGCTAACCCAGGAATATCATTCCTGTGCTGGAGAGTTTTCTTCTCGGCCCATTTTCAGATAGTGTCTTTAGCACTGCTTTTGGCTACGCCAAAGAATGGTTGCGGTAAAATGAACTCGGATTCCTTTTCTCGCAAGAGTGTCGGATTTCTCGTTGTCCTCTATTACTGGCAATGCGATCCAAGATTCGATGCAGTTAGACACCAGCTTCGAGTCTTGCCGGTTGGACATTTTAACCTCAATTTTTCATCTTATTGACACTAATAATGGGGAATAAATAAAAACTGGTAACGCCGCTGTAACTTGGATCAAAGTTTTAAAAGTCCATATTACAGTAGGTTTGTTTTGTTAATTATCAATTGATAAAATAAAAAACTTTTATAATCACTTATAATCAAGTTTATTCCTCCAAATTGCACCTAAAAGTTCACCAAATATGCACAGTTTTCAAGATTTAACAACTCTGAGCAATTTGATACTAAACTTATCATATTAAACTCGTTTTTAAGTAGCAAAACAGGATATTGGAAGTAAAACAAATATGTGCATAACCTTTATAAAGTTCTATTAGGCCAGCACATTCCAGGACCGTTGATGCTTATCCGCGCCTAAATATTGACGGAAAAGCGCCCCGCTATTCAACGTATAATTCTATTCGAATCTTGAGTTTCCACTGGAGCGTTCTTTTTTTATCGGAGAATACCACGTTGTGTCAAAATTCTTCCACGTGAATTAAAAATTCATTTACAACTGGAATCTATTGGGCGTATTTTCTGCACTTAAAAAAATGTTGCGGGCAGCAGCGCAGTTTTTTAAGCTCTTCCAAGAAATCCTGGGAATAATATTTCTTCCCGTGCTTCCACAATTAATGGTTCTAAAAGAATTTTGACGGATATATTCTAGTAGAACATTGTCTTAATTTTCATTAGAGACCTTCCCTACACCTTGTCTTAAAAGTCTTCACAATCTTTGTTGTTCTTGCCAGTGCATTTTAATGTAAAGAATTTGGTCCAGACAATTTGTGTGGGAAGGAGTAGGTGTTAAACATAAGAATGTTTATCTTGTAACTCCTTTATTCTGGGGGCGAGAATTGAGAGGAACTGGGAAAAGTTGCTATAAAAGCTCTTGGGGCATCTGTTGCCGCCGATGAGAGGACCTTTAGCACTTTGGTTGGATACATAACAAGAAAAGAAACAGACTTACATCTGAGAAGACAGCCAAGTTAACTTATCTAGCATACAATTGGAAATTGATGCTTGGAACATCTAAGCGTAAGCCTGATAAAATAACTGAAGAGAATCTACAGGCTAATCCAGAACAAGTAGAAAAACCCATCATCCAGTAAAGAATGAATTATAGGCCTAGAAGAGGCTTCAGAATTAGAATTGTCAGAAGAATTTGAGTCAGAACTACTTAAAAGTTCTTGATAAAAAAGTGATGAAGAGTTTACAGACGAAAGTGATTAAGATACACAAAAACAAGAAAACAATATAGCCAATTATAATTAATTTCAAATTAAAATATATTAACTTAATTTGTTTCATTTTTCTCCAGTTAATATAGCAATATAGCATTGTATTCAGTATCAGTTCCATTATTAGGAAAATTTTAAAACAAATAAATGCCCCTACTTATAAATGCCCAGGCTTTTCACATCAGGTACCTACCTAAAAACATAAAGAAAAGTCAAGTATTTGAATTTTTTATACGGTTGCAATACATTCCCTTGATATATTATATGGTATATGTTGGGGGAAATAAAAATTTATGAATCAATTTATAAACGTCTATAATCTCCAATTTCATTTTTCTTTTTTATTTCTGAATCAAAGGTAAATTAAATGTTTGCGACTTAAAAGACTGAAGACCTTTACGGAAATTGCGAATAACTGGAGTTTCGATACAAAATACGGTCGCACAGTAGTTTAAAATCCCTAAAAAGATGGTCAAATTATGAAGATATTTCTACAATTTTTTTAAACTAAGGGTATTTTTTAACCGCAGGTAACAAATCTGAAATCGTATTTTTCGAAAACAAAATGGCAGATCTAATAAAAAAAATTGATTTGAAAAATAATAATAATCCAGGTATTTTTATGATCGTTGATTAAAAATATTACAAAAACAAAATGGATGATTTATACAACAGACATGTTTTTGAAAAGATTTTTTTAGGCCGCTGATTATAAATCTAAAATTCAGGATCCATGCAAAATATCCCAAAACTATATTTTAAAACTGTATTTAAATACTGATTTACAGTGGTAAAATAGCGAAAACACAAACATTGAATTTGTCAAAGGATACAAACATCATAAAGTATGAACACAATTATGTTTTTTGTCAGGCCCCTATAACAACAAACCAGTACAAAAGGAAAACCGTATTTTCACGAACCAGTAACCTATCATAAGCGTAATTTAACAAAACAGTATAAATATAATAAAGTTATATTCACAAAACGTAACTTTATACAAATGTACAATTTCAAACCGTACCATAGCAAAACCGTATTTTATCCCAAAGAGAAAGTGTGGAAGTGCTCGAAATTTAATTTTTTTTCTAATCACTCCTATGATTGAAAGTAAGTTTCTATTACGGCAGATTTAAAAAAAGTGAATTCTCAGTTTCACAAATTAAGAAAATTGAGAATGTACTTATTAAAACCTGTCTCAGTTACGTATTTAGGTACTCAGAGGTATTTAAAACTAAATTTGAATTTCGCGCCGTTTTGTACTTCTTGTTTTGGGATGAAATAATCATTTTCTATTGGTATTGTCTTAGAAATACACGCGTTGGTAAATTGTTCATTATTATCTAAATAAATTTCTATGATTTTGTTTTGCTTAAAAGTACGTTTCGGATGAAAACTTAATACATTTTTGTACGAAAATATGATTTTTCGATTTTGCTGAATGATTGTGTTGGCGAAATAAATTCGGATACATTGTGTGGTACCAGAATTCAAATTTGCAATAAGTAGAATTTATTTTTTTAACATATATTTCATCAAGTTTAAATCGACTTGGAAAAGAAAATATCTCGACGTTAACTAATGGAAAAAGTACTTCGGCACTTAAGGAAAATTTCCGGTGACTATATAAAAAAATAAAAAATAAATTAGAACGGTAATCAATAAAAATATAATTTATTTTGGGTTTATTGATTCTACAATCCTCACTTACACAGAAATCGGTTCACCTTTACGTCAATCAAACATTTTTAACAAAAAAATTTATTCCAACTTATAATGCGTCCGTGAAGCGCACGTTTGTAGTAAGCTCCCTTTAGGCTTTATCCAAACCAACGCGAATTATTCGCAGCGGATTTTTGAAAATTCGCAACGAAATACGTGACGTAATCCATATGGAACCTCACATCAAAGCGAATGTAATCGCATCAATTGCGTCATATTTACAGTATCGAAAAGGTTGAATGCTGTTTCTGAAAACAAAATCAAACAACACTTACCTATCAGATATAAAAAATGTAGGGGAGAGTGGTGAAATTGAGAAAGGCGAGTAATACAAAAGTATAAAGCTCACATTGGGCAAAGGTGCTACCTAATACTCAATACCAAAAACAGCATTATTCAAACAACTAAAACAACTTGAATTTAAGATACCAAAAAAAGGTCGGTATACTGTATTTAATAAAGAACAAGAAGACCAGGTAGAAAAATACGTAGGTACTTGATTGCTGCAAGTCTTTTTATGCCATAACACCAAATTAATTACGTAGAATCCATTTTCGATTTGCTGAAGCTAACAAACTGAAACACAATTTTAAGAAATAAATCCAGCTAGCAGACAAACTGTCAGTAGATAGAACGTTCTTTAACTTTAACGGTTCTGTAACTAATTACAATGACGTTTAGATTGTGACAATTGTACAAGAAATCAACTTGTAAAGTTTTATTCTAAACGTCATTGCCTTTACTTACTGAGTCTTTAAAGTTAAAGGAAGTTCTATCTACTGACAGAAAGACTGATACTATGGCTATATATCTTGATATCCTTTAATCAGTTTACGGATTCCAGAAGCTATTTCACTCAATCGAATAACGGATTTTAACGCCACCGAAGTAAATCTGTTCTTTGATCAACTTAAAAAGATCCAAACCAAACACAATATACCTTTTGTCATCCTATTTTTAATATTGATGAAACCAGAATTAGCACCGTCCAAAAACATTACAAGATTTTAGCTCCCAAAGGTTTAAAACAGATAGTAAAAGCATGAGACTGAGAATGCGGTGTCATATATATACCTCCATAGTGGCATATATGTACCTCCATTTTCAGTTTGTATAATTGAGTCCATATTTCTTGACTAGTTGCGACACTTCTTTTGTGAAACTTACCAAAGAGGAACCAGTATTACTAATACTTGATAATCACGAAAATAATATCAGTTCCAAGAATATTACTACCTGCAATCTTCAGTTCACTAAAGATGGCATATAATAAAGAATGCCAACAATCCTGGCAAACAAATCACACAATATGGGGTTGAAGAACTTTTTACAAAGGCCTACAAGAAAACATCTAAATAAACAACTAATAAAGGGCAAAGGAGTAAGAAATTTGAAGAAGGCTTTACAAGAAAATGAAAACGAAGAGGAGTTTCACTGTAGAATGTGCAACGAAAAGTATGAATACCCACTGACAGAAGATTCAATCATTTGCATCATTTGTAAACTCTGGGCACATGAAAATTGTACTGCCGACGAGACAAGTAAATGTTCCATGTGTAATATGTGCCGTACAAAGAAATTGTAGTTTCAAAAACAAATAGAATAAGTTTTCGAAACTATACACTCCGACCATTACCATACATGTTTCATCCTTATAGGAATCTTCAGTGGCACTTTGTCGGAATGCATAGTTTCAAAAATTTATTCTATATACCCCAACTATTTTTATGTGACACCAAAATGATAGATAGTCACGCCATCTATCGTATTGGTTGATGGGTACCAAACGGGCAGTGCATTTAGCAGAATACAATTCTGTAAACGCGTCTCCAAATACAATTTGGATTGCCGTCAGATGGAGTAACCCATCAACCATCATAATGCCTAGGGGTAGCGGGCACCTCGCAGGCATTATGATGGTTGATGGGTTACTCCATCTGACGGCAATCCAAATTGTATTTGGAGACGCGTTTACAGAATTGTATTCTGCTAAATGCACTGCCCGTTTGGTACCCATCAAATAATACGATAAATGGCGTGACTATCTATCATTTTGGTGTCAAATTGTAGATTATTATAAAGGTTTATTTGTATCGTTCCTAATTACCTCATACCGTTCGCATTTCCCCAGCGGGATGATATCAATTATTCCATAGGGTATGAGTAAAAATACATAAAACCTTGATTTTTTATTTTTATTTGTTATTAATAGATGAGCAAAGTTTATGTTTCAATTTCGTGTTAGGGATCTGACTAGAATTTTGTCAGTATTAGTTGTACCTAGTCTTCCTCATATTTTGATCCTTGGTTCAGACTTTTGGCTTATTATTGGCATAGTTCCAGATTTGCGTCATGATGAATGGTGTTTCGTCGATGATCCAGCAAAAGTTAGCGCTGTGGATCATCTTCGTGGTCAGACATTTTTGTGTAACATGGAAAAGTCACGATTGGATGCGGTTATAGAGAGAAGTAGTGATCAAATGGGTTTAATATTAGGGTGTACGGATGTAGCTGAACATGTCATCGTCTGTTTCGCCTATTATTCTTCTATTTTGATGGTGAAGAAGAAGGATAGATCCAATCGGTTTTGTGTTGACTATCGTAAATTAAATGCCGGGTCGAATAGGGACAGTTATCATCTTCCTTATCTCTCAAATATTTTGGATAAGCTTCGAAATGCCCATTACTTATCAACATTAGATATTGAGTCGACATAATGGCAAGTTCCGGTAGCTGAAACTTCTCGCCTTTTACTGCATTCACTATACTCGGTAGACGTTTATTTCAGTTCAGGCGCATGTCTTTTGGCCTCCACAATGCTCCAGCAACATGGCAACGACTGATCTATCGTGTTATTGGACCAGAGTTAGAACCTCATATTTTCACTTATCTTGACGATGTGGTAGTTGTTACTGAAAGTTTTGAGCAACATTTGGCTGTCCTCGAAGAAGTATTTAATCGTTTTAGAGATGCCAAATTAACAGTGAGTTGGGATAAATGTCAGTTCTGTCGGCCAGAGTTAAAATATTTAGGACATGTTGTTGATATGAATGGTTTGCATGTTGATGCGGATAAGGTAAAAGCTATGTTAAATATTTCTATTACTAAGTCAGTAAAAGACTGTTCTCTATTATTTTTGAACGTTGGAAGTTAAGTGTTCACAATTCCCCCACTTTCCCCTATGCTTCATCGGATGAAGAAGCACTTATATTGCTTGCACTGGCAGAAGAAAATAGACGCTAAAATTATTATTATTGTTATTTTCTTTCCCTTCATAATCTTAGATAATTTCTTACAAACAAAAAAATTTGATGATGGGTTCATCGAACTTTTAGACCCGCAGTAGAACCTGACTCGGAGCTTTTAAAAATTTTGACAATGACCCCTGGAGAGCACCAAGACGTGTATTTTCTGTACATGACAAATTTGTATTTTTTTTTAAATCAGGCCTATGAAGAGTAATGTTTTTTTACAATAAACACAATTGACGTTTTATCTAGTTGGTATAGATAAATAAAACATGTTAAATAGGTACAATAAATAGTAGTAGTCTTCTCCTATTTTACTCCAAATCTTATCCTTTTTCAGAATATCCTAATAATATTCATGAGAAAGGTCATAAAATATAGGAAACTTTCAAACCAATTCAATAACTTTTTCCATTTTCTTATTACAGACACTTCTACGAATCTAAGAAACAATGAAGTCAATTGTCAACCAAGATTCCGTGCGAGTAAATACGCAGACAATTCGCGGTTTAAACGGAAAAAATCGTGGGAGTCTGAATTTGTACATTATCAATTTTATGCGATTTTAAACTTTATCATTTTTCTCGGGTCTACAGCAATAAATATTTTAGAAAAAAACTCTTTTCCCACTTTAGAACACCTTTTAGGTATTTTGAACCACTTTTGTCGTTCGAAGTTTTATTAAAGAACACGCATTTGCTTTTAAACACGTGCTGTTTCCTTAATCTAACTCTGCTCTAAGTAAATTTCGAGTAGAACAAAGTAGGATTGGGAAGTGATTAAGAACGATTGATATTGCCGTCGTCAAAACAAAACTCGTAGGTATACGCCAGAATTATCGAAAATTGAGTTATATACTTAAAAAAAGTAATAAACGAGTTGAACGTAAAATTTAATACAACAGACTGTACACAAGGATGAAATAATGTCTAATAAAAGAATTCCTTAATATTCACATGAATTCGCATGATTCTATATGAATTGCTATTAATTCCTATAAATTTCAATAATTTCCAATAAATTTCCTTAAATTCACATGAATTTCCATTTATTTTCATGAATGTTGATAAGTTTTCATGAACTCCCATCTATTCTCATCATTTATGTTTATACCTATGACTTTCCGTAAATTCTCATGTATTCCCAGGAGATTCCATGAATATAAGTTAATTTCTATGAATTTCAATTAATTCTGATGAATTCCAATGATTTTTATGAATGCTCGTTATTTGCTATCACTTGATTTCCGAGAATTCCCATGAATTTACGTAAATTTCCCATTTATTCCCATCATTTCCATAGTTTTCCATCATTTTCCATCAACTTCTATGAATTCCCATAAATGCCAATTAATTTTCATTAACTCCCATTTATTTCTATTATTTCTCAGATGTTCCTAGAATATTCATGATTTCCGTAAATTCCCATAATTTGTCAATATTGTATCTTCTATTTATTTTTATCATTTCCTATCATTTCTTAAAAATTTTCATGACTTTCTGTAATTTCCCATGTATTCATATTACATATCACGAATGTTCGTTAATTTACATGAATTCCCATTAATTCCGATAAATTCTCAAAGATTTTTATAAATTCCCATGAATGTTCTTTAAATTCTATGAATTCCAATAAATTCCGATAAATTCCTAACTATTCCCATGATTTCCAATGAGATTTCATGAATTATCGTTATTTCCCATAAATTATGATTTTCCAAAAATTGTCTTACATTTTCATGACTTCCCAGTATTTTTCATCAATTTTCATGAATGTAAATTAATTTTTATGAACACCTATTTATTTCTATGATTTCCCGGAATTCTTATGATTTCCATAAATTTTCCATCATTTTTCATTTATTTTTATGAATGCCCATGAATTTTCATGAATGTTGATTAATTTTCATGAATTTCCATTTATTTCTATCATTTTTTAATATTTCCCATGAATTCTCATGACTTTCCGTAAATTCCTATTTATTCCCATTACATCTCATAAATGTATGTTAGTTTCTATGATTTTGCAATAATTGTAATGAATTTTTATGGATTTCTATTAATTCCGATTCATATGAATTTCTATGATCTGTTATGAATTGCTATTATTTCCCATTTTCAATGATATCCCATAAATTCCCATAATTTTACATGATTTTTCATTAATTTTCATGAATTCTCATAATTTTTCAAGAACATTGATTAATTTTCATGAACTCCCATTTATTCCCATCGTTACTTATTATTTCCCATAATTTCCATCACTTTCCATGACTTCCCGTAAATTCCCATGTATTTCCATAAGGCCCCATGAATATGCGTTAATTTCCATGAATTTCCATTAATTTCGATCAATTCTTGTGGATTTCTATAATAATGTCAAATAAAAATTTAGCAATTTAAAATACACGTGACCTTGAGATCCCCATATCTCGGGTTCCTTGTGACTGGCAGTATCAAACTCGCCACATGCTAATCTTTTAATCCTTATGCATTTTAAATTAGATATTTGAAACGACAAAGTTGTTAAATTTGTTGCAAATTATAAGACAATATAATTATTGGAACGATGATCCCTTCAACTCTGATTATATTCATATCAACCCAATAAAATTGTCGATATCAGCAGCTTCCGTCACAACTAAAGATACAGAAGTTTCATGATCACCAATATCTTCTCCTACTCCTATTTGAGAATCCGGGTCGCCTACATATCTCATAAAAAAATGCATTTTATCAAAGTTACAAGAAGCATCATCTCTTCTTTCTCCAGATTCTACACCCAAAAAGGGATTTGATATTAGCTCGACGTTTTCTGTAGCAAATCGATACAAAGTTTGGTGCCTATCATACTCCAAAATAGATTCTCACCTCGAAGAGCATGGACACTTTTTTTCATAGTAAAGTAAGAATTTACTGACAACAAATTGTACGTAGAGTACTTACTCAAGCGAAGCATTTGCTCCAGGCTTTTATTCATGCCATGTGGAGTATTTGCTCCAAATGGGCTACTTTTGTCATTTTTTTAAAAATTATTTTTAAATATATAAGGTCAAAATGTATTATCTACATTGATTAATAATTCTAAATCTTAACGCTTTTGGGCCCTACTGACTTCTTTTTTCAAATTTCGCGGGATATGACGTACTACCTGTAATTCCTCCCCTTTTGCAGATTTAGTTTGAGAGTGTCTACTCGACCACATATTATATTTGGTGGTATAGCTAAAATAATCGGTATATGGATTTTGAGTGGCTTTTGTTAATAATTAAGAAATAACATCCAAAAGCAGAAGAATTTGGTTTAATGTGATTGTGCGTTAGCTTAGCAACACACTTTTCACATACTTAAACTGCAGGCTTACCTAAATTTAAATTTCATCGATTTTTATAATCGTATATCATAAAATAATCCACATTAGGCAGATTATTTGATGTGGCATTTATATATTCATTCTCCATTTTTCAGAACACTTCCACAATGACAAATAAAATATCACAATCGATATTACCTAAAAATAAAGACGTAAACAAATTTTATTTTCATAGACAATCCCGTTTTCAAAGTGACGTTATATAAATAATCATACATCTCAAGTAGTACGTCATTATTTCTTTTAATCTGCTATTTCTTAAAGAAAAAGTAAATTTGTGCAAAGTTATTTAAGGTATCATATTAGTCATTTATAGCCAGTATCATAAATATCGACAAAAGGATCCTTTAACAGCCAGTACCATAATTAATATAAAGTATACTTTAAGGGTAAAAGGTCCCTTTTACCTATAAAACCCGTACCATAATACAACTTTAAAGGAGGATTAGGCCAAAAGCCGGCTTTATTGTAAAGTCCCAATTTTGACACTTTTGCGTGGTTAAAGTAAGCTTTATTTTGAAACATAACCTACAAATCTTTAAAGGTTATTAATTTTACACCGTCCACACGTGCTTTACTTTGATTACAAAGGGAGATTAGGTATTCGATTCAAGTAGTAGTTCGAGCTCTTCTGAAGACGAAGAAAATATCGTAGTGAGAAGACCAAAAATATATAGACAGCGGCAGCATTATTTAAATAAATATGACGACTTCGAGTTTTTCGACCGATTCCGATTAACCAAACATACTGTATTGTGTTTGTTGCAAGAAATTAACTCTTTTTACGCTTTTTGTTTTGCTCTGACATAATTTAAAAAAGCTGACGATATTTTAAAACAATTTCAAAAATATTTCGGCAAACACAAATCAACAGTCAAAACGCGCTAGTAAATAAACCCAAGCAAGTTAGGTTAAGTAGAAAAAATTCTGTCAAAATAACGTCACTTATATCATGAAACACCATTTCCAGTGCAACCAACACAACAATATTTAATTAAAGCGTCCTTTACCTAACAGGCGATTAAATTTGCATTATGATACAGGCCAGACTTTTAGGTTAGTAAAAGTCGACTTTAACCACAAAGTCTACTTTACTTAAAGGATCCTTTTGTCGATATTTATGATACTGGCTTAGGATTTTCTGCGTGTTTGTAAAAAAAATAGAACATTTCATACTGTTTTTCTTTTTAAACTAATACAGTTTAAAACAAATAAAATCTAATTTCTGACAGAAAGTCCGTTTAGTTCGAAGATTTTGAACTAACATCCCTTGTGTTCGCCGTAGTCCGGGGACACAAAAGGCTGTTTATTCAAAACACTTCGGATTAAGAACGGAAAACTGATTTTTGGGGATTAGACTCATAAGTTCGAGAATTTCGCCCTAGTGATCTCCGTAGTCCGGGGTCATAGGGGACCTCTTATTCAGAGAACACTTAGTCAAATCTAGAAAATCAGGAATTTTCTTTTTTTTCAAATACCGTTTAAGCATTTTGTTTAATTAATTAAATCTTTTAATCAAGAAGTGTAATCACACTGTTTTAAAATTAATTTCATTAATTTTGATTTATTTATTATTTTAACACCGGCATATTTGCGTTGTAGACGCAAATACAACGGAAAACCTATGTCATATTGCCTAATAACGCTTTCCTGAGTAGATATCATTTTCACCTTCACTGCAAATTATTTTCACACGCTTTTTCTAGAATTTCACGCTATCATGCATTGCTTTTAGTTAATTACTGCTTACCGATATATTTTTTTTTAAAGAAGTTGATCTGTATTTTTTTTATTGTTGCTTAAAACACCGCAAATTTTAATATAGCTTTCCATAGTTGACAAGAATTAATAATTATAAAAATAATTATTTATTTGCAATTTTTCATTATCTTAACAAAAGCAACCGGTAAATTCAGGTTTGGCACTGTGAAACAATTAAAGCTCCCCTATTCAGTCTACGACAACAGACCCCTGGAATTACTGTAACCTCCACCTGTTGCTACCCTGGTACTCTTGAGGTCGTAGATCGAGAGTCAGTGGAGTAAACCATCCCAAAAATCATTCTTTTGGAATTCCTATTTCTTTGGATTCCCTACTTCTTTGGATTTTTAATTTTGTAAATTGTTAAGACAAACCGAACAAATCAGTTCCGTGGACGATCGCGCATATTTTCTGATTTAGTGGGGCCTTTGTTAAGTGGGGCTGGGAAAACTGATAAAAAGGCCAGGAGCCGCTAAAACCACTCTCTTGTCGCTCTTGTCTATTGACTCGCTTCTGCTTGTGCCGATTAAAATTAATACCGGCCGACCGAACTGATTTGTGTACGTTTTTGTTTTTTTTTTGTTTCTTATCAAAGGTAAGAATATTTGAATTTTTTTGTGCAATTTTATTTTACTGATTTAAACAATAAATATCATTTGACTGCACTGAGGTTTTAATTGGCAATACATTTCCTACGTATTTGTGTAAAATAAAATATTTCATACTTGTTTTAAACTCATAAAGTTTAAAACAAATAAAAATTTAAAACTCTTTTGGTCCGAAGATTTTGGAGTGATATCCCTGTTGTCCTCTGCATAGAGCAGGGACGAACACGGCTATCTATCCGTGCTCTGCATAGAGCAGGACCATAGGGGGCCTCTTATTCAGAGAACACTGAACCAAATTTAGAAGATCAGTTATTTTGCTGTTTATTTTTGAATTCCGTACAATTTATTTTTTTAAAAAAAATTAATTTCATTAATGTTGATTTATATATTAGTTTGATACCGGCATAGTTGCATTTCAGACACAAATACAACGGAAAATATATTTGATATTGCCTAATAACGCTTTTCTGGATATATATCATTTTCACCATTACAACTGCTTAATTATTTTCACGTACATTTTGTGGAATTATACGCTATCTTATACTGCTTTTATTTATCCTATCATATACCGAAGAATTTTTGCTTGCATTTAAAAAAAAAAGAAAATTTAATCTGCATATAATCTGGGGCATTTGGTTATTAATTGCTTAAGAGCATGATTTACTTGACGAACAGATACACCTGAGGGGCAACGGTGTGGTGGGAAGAAGCATATTTTATGATAGGGGGCGTGTCTTATCCCTTTTGACCACGTTTCTCGGTCTCTACCAGGGTAGCTATAAAAGTTGGTGGAATTGTATCGACTGGATTTATCACAATAGTTACATTTTTACGATAGTTTTGGCTTTAATATAAATAAGTAAATTAAATAAATAAAATATTTATTTATAAAAATAAATTTATACAATAAATTAATTATGAATGATAATTTTTACAAGATTTTGAGCCATAATTAATTACTTGTTTGGCTATAACTTCTACAAATATTATTTTAAAATTAGGAAATAATTCAAACACATAGTACTTTTTACTCTTTCGGATCCTCTATTAGGGTACACATCGTTTGGTCCGGTAAACCCCTAATAAAATAAAGGTAGTAATGATTGTTTACCTAATGAATAATTGGGTCGTCCGGAGGGCTCGATATTACATTTATCTTTGGGTCAAAATGTGTTTTTCAGAAAATAGGATTATTTTATTTAAAATTGTATTACGTACGTACTTTCTGTTTTGAAAATTATCAATGCGAGACATATATACAAATTCAGAATATTTGTAAACAAAAAATTTCGAATTCTAAAACCCAAAACGGGCAAATTATTTAATAAAAAATTAGGCAATTAGATAATAATGAAATACATTTATTGCACTATGTAAAATTGAGTTCCGAATATAATAGTTTTATGTAGTTACTTATAATAATGTTATCTAATTTTGTATTTGTGTCTCATTTAAAATATTTTTAAAGTTATTAAAAATATTTAGTGAATTAGTATTTTCTTTAATATTGATGAAATTTTAAAAAATTCCGTTTAATAATTGTTAATTCTTTTTCTTTGGTTATCTACAGTTCATCAAGCAGGTATTAAGTCTTATAATATTTTCACTATTATTGTCCATAATTACAAAAAACAAAAATTAATCAGTTAATTTTTATGAAAATTTTTTGGCAGTTCTAACAACTAATCAAATTTTGTCATTTTGTGTCATATGAAACAATTTCACCGAATCATGTCAACATTACACTGAGAATTTCATAAATTTATTTTCAACCAATTAGAAGGCTCCTTTTTGTTTACGTTTCTTATAGCAACGGGAGACTATCGCGATAATTTTGTTAGTTCCTATTAACATAATGGAATTAATAAGTGATAATTTTTCTGTGAAAAATGAAGCGCCTTATATTTATTTGCAAAAGTCACTCAGAATAAACATTTTGTTGCTAACTTATAATTTTTATTGATACGAACCAATTTGCTTTACATATCGAACACCGGGGCTAAAAGAAGACACAAAAAACGTATTATCAATTTCTCCTCATTTGTACAATTAATGTCCGTCACATTTTAGTAACAAAAAAGTGTTACATAACGTGAAAGTAAAATTTTCTTGTGAAAATTCATATTTCTGCATAGTAACAAATAATGGGATCATAAAATCTTCAGTTATACATATAATGGTATTATAGGTATTTCCGTTTTTGTTTATAAACAATTAAAATGTGAAAGGAATTTAAAAATGAAACATAAGCTTCGAATAGAAATTGGGGTCTGTTTAAAATGCACGAAGCGAATTAGGGGGTAGTTTGAATTTATTTTAAAATACATTTTTATGAAAAATTACTTGTTATCAAAGTTGTAGAACATAAAATTTCCTACAAATTTTGTTTTTACTTTTTCGAATTTCGCCGCTAGTTTTTATTTTAATTTTTAAATAACTTTTATGTTATTAAATTAATTTTTTAGTTAAATTTTAAATTAAAAAAATATTTGTAGAAGTTATATATCCAAAAATGTAAATAGTTAAAAAACTCAAAGATAAGGGTAATTATTGATAAAAAATTTGGTTTTTTTAATTTTTTTTAAACTAACTTTATTAATGTACCTAAAAACTAAAATAATTGATTAAATAATTACTCTACTAGGAGTGTTCGGAAAGTTGGGTGGGATCACCCCCTCTTTATTATTTTTAATCTGATTTTTATTGTCTGCGGTTGATGTGAACGCATCTTCTAGTCCGTGCAGGTATGAAAAAAAAGTTACCGCATCTCCCACTGACCGCATCTCGGAATGGCCTCATCTCACACGACCACTAATTTTTTTTGTAATTAAATCCGTTGATTTAATAAATATTTTTACACTTACTTTTTTTATCCAGCAAATCCTATTTCGTTTTGATAATCGCTTTGACGATAATAGTCCCTTCACTTCACGAGAACAATAATTAATAGTTGAAGAATCGAAATAATCAGAACACTAAAATCACCACACTTATCTCTAAGAAAGATCAAACTAATAACAAAATGTGTCAAAAATAGTCCGAACTTAAACTTTTATCCCCAAAGTAAGTACCGACAAAATATCACACCCCCACCACCACTGATTTTTGCTGACAAAGTTCTTTGCATTCAAAACATACCGATTGTTGGTAATTAAACCGTCAAATGATGCCGATATGCCAATGTTGGGTAGCTAGAATATATCTTATTATTTTTTACTACTTATTAACCGTGCGATGTGTAAAAGTACCAATACATTTGTAAATTAAATCTCAATTTTAACTTACTAAATAAATTAATTAAATACTTATTATATGTTGTTAAACTCCTGTAAAATTTTAAAAATGATGAGTAAAATTAGTTTTATTGTAATTTTCATGTTGAAAATTGTAGTTCATAAAAACAAAAATTGTCATCCAAATAATAAAATTATTTTGATTAATTAAAAGAAAAATATTGTCCGAAAAATTATAAACTCTATAATTAAGTTTAAATTTATTTCATACTGTTTACCCTCGTAAAACTCTGCTGACAAGAGAATGTATTTTATTTCTATTTACAAGCTATGTTTCCTAAATTCTAACGGTGGCGCCACTTCCTTGGAGCAAAATCTTCAGTTGCAAGGGTTTCGCTTTACTCGTCCTATACGTTTGTTTTTTATTTTTAATGAATGAAAAAAATATAGGTGTATTGGAGAAGATCTAATCTGTGCTCCTCTGCAGCTACTTTTTGAATATTTTACTTCGTTTTTTGTAAAAAAAATTTAGAAAAATGTCTAAAATGAACAATTTTTGGATTTTTTTTGAAAAAAAATGAAGCCAAATTTTCAAAATGTAGCTGCAGAGGAGCACAGATTAGATCTTCTCCAATACAAATATATTTTTTTCTTTTACTAAAAATAAAAAACAAACGCGTAGGACGAGTAAAGCGAAACCCTTGCACATACTATTTTGTCGCAAGGTAAATCCTCCTCTTAAGAACACCGCAAGTTTTAATATAGCTTTCCGTAGTTAGTGAAGTATAGGCATGAGTTAGTAATTATAAACATAAATAGTTATTTGCAATTTTTTTAAATTATTTTTACAAAAGCAACCGGTAAATTCAGGTTCGGCACTGTGAAACAATTAAAGCCTGTTTTACACCGTGCATCGCTAAACAGTCTACGACAACAGACCCCTGGAATTAATGTAACCTCCATCTGTTGCTACCCTGGTACTCTTGAGGCAGTAGATCGAGAGTAAGTGGAGTAAACCATCCCAAAAATCTGGCGCCCGAGGCAATCTAGTGAAATACCGAAGCCGTGGGTGTCATAGTGACGGCAAATTACTTTGGAAGAAAGCGCGTCACAAGAACCGGTATCGTTTCGGGAATGCCGAGGTTTTGCTAATAATTTTATATATTGATAAAGCAGGAACATTTATCAACATTATTGTTTTCTACAGAGTTTGATAACTTCAATTTAAGATCTTTAATTAAATAAAATTATATTTATTAACAAATCCTCTCAAGACATTATTTGTAACAGAGAAATAACAAAATGTTACATATCGGTAAAATACTAATTAAAAAAATACATAAAACAGTTAATTTTATTTACATTCAAAACAATTTGTTTACTTCAACTGATATATGACTGCGCTTTTTCACAACCGGCACATCCACATTAATTTTAGGAATGAATTCATCAATTTCAAACTCCATTATCATTATTACACAACACTTAACAACAAACAATACAAGAGCACAAACAGAAATAAAGCCAGATCATTAAGAATGGTCAGTTCAACCCTGTTAATGCTTGCCATTTCAACTATGCAATACATTATAAGGGTTACAGTGGTTTATTCAAATTCGAACAGCTGTCGATAACTAGGATCGTTTCCGATGTTATAAAATTTGGGTATTTTCTTTCTACTATAATTTGGAATGCATTTAAAATTTAAATTATAGTTTTTTCGTATACGAGGTTTTGGTATGACGGTGACAATACAAAGAGGTCAAAAAGATACCTCGGCGAGATCTTTTTAGGAAATTGTGACAACTTTTGTAACTTCTCTGCGACGTTATCGAGAGCTCAATATCTCCTCCAAATATCCGTCGCCGGAATATTCTCATTGACGTTTTAGCGATATGTAGTGGTAAGATAAGGATGCATCCTATTTAATTATTAGTAATTAATTATATTTTAGTTTAACATCCTGTAGATTTAGTTTAACCTAGTTATTTATATCGTAGTCAGTAAGAATTATTGTTTTATTAATATAATATGTACATTTCGGCACTTATTCTAATGACGCAGCAAATATCGCGGGTCATTGGAATAAGCGAAATACTCTAAACCATTTTTTAATTAGAATAAAGACACTGAAGAAAAAACAAGTTTTTTAATCAATAATACCTCCGCAAAAATAAGTTATTAATGGAGTTATTACATGGCGATCCTGCCAGTCCAAGATATTAAAACTGGAATGGAATGGGTTTAATAAAATAAACGAAAATCAATGTATATTAATTTAAGAAAAAACGAAACCTGAGAACCGAACTAGAACTATATAAAGATGGGACAGGAGCAATCCAAGGAGGAAGTTATTATTGCCCAAGCGGGAAACAGTGGTGGTCAAACAAGCCAAGGTGACATATTTTCAACAAAAAATGTGGTGGAGATGATATTTATTATACTAGCCTTTATCATGCATTTATAAGAAGGTGAAGAAGATGTTAAAGCGAAAAATAGCCAACCAAATTAGAGCCAGCCAAGACCTCGTTTAAAATATAAAGGCCAAGCAGATTTTGTTTTAGGTTTTTAGGGTTAACAAAAATATTTAAATGGAATGAAACTGGAAGAGGAATTTCAAAATGTATTAGAAGAATTAAAAGCTTTCCATAGAAATTTAGTAAAAGATAATATTCAGAGACGAAGTGATGTTAATATAACTAACTGTAAGTTTAAAAAATTAGATAAGATTAGGGATAATTATAAGGAATTAAAAAATTTATATAATAAATCAAACGTAGATTTTCGCATTAATAGTAATATTAAAGAAATTGCCAATAATATAGAGACATTTTTAGAGGCTATAAAAGTTAACTTGAGCGAACGGCTACAGTGTCAGCAGCATACCGAGCAAACTGGAACAAGTAAAGTTTTAGATTCAGACTCTTCTATTCCAGACTGCTCAATAAACGAATTTAAAATGACTGAGAAATTTCAATTAAAAACCGCGGCAAGTCTGCTACCGAATATGAACGGTACTGAGACTGTAACCAAACAGCTTATTGATGCAATCGAACTTTATGATTCCATGCTTGAGGCTGATAGTAAAAAATTATTAACAACATATATCTTAAAGAAAAGTTTAAGTGAAACCGCTAAAATAAGGTTAAATAAATCCTATGCAAGTAATGAAGCATTAATTTGTGATTTAAGAAAACATTTTATTTCCAAAAAATCTGCCACATCTTTGTCCTCACAGTTAAATAATACTAAACAGGGTTCAAAAACCGTTGAACAGTTTGGGAAAGCGTTAGAAGAAATTTTCACAGATCTAACGATTACCCAAGCGGAAAATGACGACAATGCTGTTCAGATTTTAAGGGAAGCTAACGAAAAAATAGCTATTAATATTTTCGCGAACGGGTTACGAAATCACAACATGCAGACAATTATTAAAGCCCGTAATTTTTCAAAATTAAGCGATGCAGTACAGGTAGCAAAAGATGAGGAAATTAACTATAAAAATAATAATAATGAGCAAATATATCATATGAGAAGTTACAATAATTTTGCGTTTAATTCAAGAGGTAACAATAGAGTATTTAGACAAAATAGCTATAAAAATCAAAATGTAGGAAACCAATACAGGAGTAACTATAACGGCGGTAACAGAGGGGAAATAAATCAGACAAACACTAGATATAACAAAGGACATTTCAATAATTTTAATTATAGAGGACATTATAATACTTTTAATAACAGAGGAAACATTAATAACAGAGGTAATTTTAATAAATTTAATAGAGAAAACAATTTTAGGGGTAACAGTCGAAGGGTATATCACATAACTAATCATGATGAAAATTTAACGCGGGGAAATACAGAAGTCTCCGAATCAGCGGATCGGTTTTTTCGTTCCAATGTGTGATATAGAAAAAAGATACAAAATATTTTCGTTAAATGGCTTAAATTTTGTCGAAATTTTTTATAAAACACTTAAATTAATATTTTTATTAGATACAGGTGCTAGCGTTAGCGTTATTTTTAAAAACGAAATATTCAAAAACGAGTTTATTGATTCATCAAAAAGAATGCGTATAAATGGAATTTCTGGGTCAGTATTCTCAGATGGCACAATAAATATCTCATTACAAACAAATAATGTAACTCTTTGTCATGAATTTTACCTTTTAGACGGCCTTGAACCTGACATTCATATGCACGGTATTTTAGGATCAAATTTCTTTTACGATTATTCAGCGACAATAGACTATGAAAAATGTTTATTTTCTTTCATATATAACGATAATAAACACTCAATTCCTTTAAAAACAGAAAAACAGAATTATTACATAAAAATACCTGCTAGATGCGAAATTATCAAATACTGCAAGGTAAATATAAACGAAGATTGTATTGTTCTTCCTAGTGAAGTATGCGAAGGCGTTTTTGTAGCAGGAACTCTTGTTAGACCAAACCAAAATATGATCCCGGTCAAAATTCTTAATGTTAGGGACCACGAAGTTACTTTAAGAAATTTTAATCCAAAACTAGAAAAATCAGAAGGCTATAATTTTTGTGAATTTAAAACAGAACAGACAATATCAGTTAATAGGGCAGACAAATTATTAAATTTGATAAGTCTAAAACATTTGAATACGGAAGAAAGTAGATCATTAGAAAAAATCTTAGTAAAATATTCTGATATTTTCCACTTAGAAAACGACCCGTTAACCGTGACTAACATTTGTAAAGAGAAAATTCGATTAAAAGATTCAGTAAAACCCGCTTTTCGTAAACCTTATCGATTGCCTTATGCTCAAAAGGAGGAAATAAACAAACAAATCGATAAAATGCTCCAACAAGGTATTATAGAAGAGGCTAGATCCGAATGGCAAGCGCCCCTATTAATTACCCCAAAAAAGGGATGTGACGAAAAGGGTGTAAGAAAGGCAAGAATTGTTATAGACTATAGGCAGTTAAACGAACAAATACAAGATGATAAATTTCCATTGCCCTGTATTACAGAAATTCTAGACTCACTATCAGGCGCAATGTATTTTTCTCACCTTGATTTATCTCAAGGGTATTATCAAATCGAACTAGACAATTCGAGTAGAAAATATACAGCGTTCGCAACTGATCGAGGTCAATATCAAATGACTCGTTTGCCTATGGGGATGAAGTCAAGTCCTAGTGCATTTTCTCGTGCTATGACACTTGCAATGTCCGGGTTAAATTATGACTGTTGTTTTGTTTATCTCGATGACTTAGTAGTTTTCGCCAATAATTTAATAAATCATAACAAAAACCTCATAAAAATTTTTCAGAGGTTACGGCAAGTAAATTTAAAGTTAAATCCAAACAAATGTGTTTTTCTTAAAAAAGAAATTCTTTATTTAGGTCACATAATTTCTGCAGAAGGCGTACTACCCGATCCTTCTAAAATAGAAGCGATTCAAAATTTTCCAATTCCAAAAGATTCAAACGAAGTTAAAAGATTTGTTGCTTTTGCTAATTATTACCGAAAATACATAAAAAATTTTGCACATACGGCATCACCGTTAAATGAACTAACAAGAAAAAATGTTAAATTTATTTGGAATAAAACCTGCCAAAAATCTTTCGAACATTTAAAGCAAGCATTAAGTAACCCGCCAGTTCTTCAGTACCCAAATTTTTCACCCGAAAATCAGTTTATATTAAAAACAGACGCATCAAACTTTGCTATAGGAGCAGTGTTATCAAATGCGGATGACAGACCAGTGGCGTATGCAAGTCGATCTCTTAATAAAGCAGAGAAAAATTACAGCGTTATTGAAAAAGAACTTTTGGCAATAGTATTCGCAGTAAAACATTTTAGGCCTTATTTATTTTCTAGAAAATTTCTTATTGAAACAGATCACCGACCTCTAATTTATCTATTCGGAATGACCAATCCGAGCAGTAGGCTAATAAAATTTAGACTTGCTTTAGAGGAATACGATTTTACAGTCAAATATATTAAAGGTACAGATAATATTGTAGCGGATACCCTATCCCGTATCGATATATCGTCAGACGAATTAAAAAATTTAAACAACGAGGTATGTAATTCCCTCTTTATCACAACAAGAGCACAAACAAATAAAGTTAAAAATGAGTCTTTGGGAAGTTTAGAGCATAGTTCTGACAAAAGGATTGATCACCCTGGAGTTGTAGAACTGCTAAAACATCCAAAAAACTCAGTCAGTATATGTCCAATATCCTTAATAGAATTCGAAAAAATGAGAAAGAGTAAAAATTGTAATTACATAAGTGGGAATTTAATATATAGTAAAGATTCGCGAATCATATTTTTTTATCAGGATCCTCGATCAATGTTTGACTTAGGTAATATGTTGAGAGACCTGAAAAATATAAGTAATAAATATAATATTCCGGAATTCGTTATTTTAAAAAATGAAAAGAGTGCACAAATAATAAAAAATATTTTAAAATTCCCAAATCAAATAAAAAATACCGGTATGAAAATATCCATAATAAATGATGTAGAAAAGGTAAGGGATAACGAGACAAGACAAATTATTTTAAATGACTATCACATTCTTCCTACTGGAGGACATGCAGGAATAAATAGAGTTTATAATAATATAAAGAAAAAGTATTTTTGGGGAGGCTTGCGGAAAGACATTGAAAATTTTATAAAAAAGTGCGATGATTGTCAACGCCACAAACACTCTACCCCAAATAAAGAACCTCTAACGGTTACTACAACAGCCTTATCAGGATTCCAAAAGGTTTATTTGGATTTAGTTGGGCCGTTGCCGGAGGATTCGGAAAATAACAAATACATTTTAACGCTACAGTGCGAACTAACCAAATTTGTAGAAGGTTATCCTTTAAAAGATAAAGAATCCCATACGGTAGCACAAGCCTTAGTAAACAATTTTATATTACGCTATGGTATACCAGGGGAGATTGTTTCAGATCAAGGTACTGAATTTTTGGCGTGCATTTTGAAGGAAATTTGCCACCTTTTACAAATTAAAAAACTTAACTCCACTGCTTACCATCACGAGACACTAGGTGCTCTCGAAAATACACACAAACATCTCGGTGCATATTTGCGGATTCAAGTTGCAAAATATGCCAATGCATGGAGCTCGTGGGTGCCATATTGGTGTTTTGCTTTTAACACAACGGTACACACTGAAACTAAATACACACCCTATGAGTTAATCTTTGGAAGCCAAGCAAAATTACCTTCCAACCTAAGTGGGCAAATAGACCCAATTTATAACTTTAACGATTATCCTTTAGAATTAAAATATAGGTTGCAACAAGCATGCAACGATGCACAAAATAATTTACTAGCCTCAAAATTTAAAAGAAAATCCACGTATGATTTAGGTACAAAAATTGTAAAATATAATATAGGAGATAAGGTTATGTTAAGAAATATTGGTAAAAATAAATTAGAACCACTTTATAATGGTCCATTTAAGGTAGTTCAAGAAAATTCACCAAATATAACTTTAGACCTAGGAAATAAATTAGTGGAAGTTCATAAAAATAGGATAAAGATATATCATGGTAAATAAATAACTAACTAAAAAAAAAAAATGTATATTTTATAAATTTACATTTTTTTTCTCGTCCTCGAGGGAGATGTAGTGGTAAGATAAGGATGCATCCTATTTAATTATTAGTAATTAATTATATTTTAGTTTAACATCCTGTAGATTTAGTTTAACCTAGTTATTTATATCGTAGTCAGTAAGAATTATTGTTTTATTAATATAATATGTACATTTCGGCACTTATTCTAATGACGCAGCAAATATCGCGGGTCATTGGAATAAGCGAAATACTCTAAACCATTTTTTAATTAGAATAAAGACACTGAAGAAAAAACAAGTTTTTTAATCAATAATACCTCCGCAAAAATAAGTTATTAATGGAGTTATTACAGATATCTCACGTGGAAATTCTCGAACAATACACTCAGGCAAGATATCTGAAAAATCTTGTGGGGAGTACTTTGGCAAAATCTCATTTACTGACGAGGTCGAGGTCTCTGTGAGTTCACATGAAAGCTAACTATGCAATCATTGCAGGCGGTGCCTCTGACGAGTTCCGTGAGAAATTTGCATATATAGATTTTTGGAGAGTTCTTTGGGAAATTCACGTCAACTGCCTTTATTGAGATCTATGTGAGATTCGCATGCAGTACTTCTGGCGATATTCTTATCATCCCGCACAGTGCTTCTGGTGTGGTCTTTAGTTTGCATTGCGAGTATTACAAGATCTATATGTTATCCATGACCGCCGTTGGCACATGTGTCGCCCATCTATCCCATCAGTGAATAACATAGGTCTACTACACCATTGTACCACCATTACTCTTTATACAATGCTAACACCATAAGTCACGCTGTCCTGACTGATATTTTAATTATTACATAGAGAGTGTCTAGAGGTCCGTCTAGTCGGACCCGGTAAAAGCTTCGGCATGTTCACGGTCCGACTGCCTAATAGTTATACGTTAACTTGATTCCTGAAGATCTTTTTATTTAATTTTTTTGTTTTTATGAAATAAATGGAAATTATTTCTTATTTTTTAAATACACAGGCTAGATTTAGACAGTCAAGACTTCTTTCAATAAAATAAAATAAAATACACAGGTTAATTACGCTGGTTCTCTTGTTTTATTTTTCATCTTTTCTTATATTTATTTCAAACTAAATCCTAACAGCCGATTGACGAAAATTTTTTAATTAGACACGATATCTGTCAAGACGGACCTATTGGGTTTTCACCGGGTCCGACTAGAGGGATCTCTAGACACTCTCTATTATATACCAGGATATCTGATCGATTAATGAACTAAAGAAATATTATATCCATAATATGTTGCAACATTATTTGATCATCCTCTATCGTTAAAAACAAAGTATTTTATTTAATTTTTAGTTTTTAAGTTATTTTAATTTGTTGAAATTTTGATTAAAAAACAATTTTGTTTTATTGTTGAAAGTAGGTTAATTTAAAAACACTTCCTATTTTAATATGATACAGACAAGATTGTTTTTTACTATAGTTCAGTTATCATTACGTAAAATAAATATGATTCTAATGGCTCCCATTTGATATCCATCCATCTGATATTGTCGGCTACGGCGAGGGCCGAAGAGAGTGAAAGGCAACATATTTTCACCCGAATAGTCATCAAGGGAAACCCTTTTAAATTTAATCTAAATCTCGCCAATCCAGAAGGAATTTTATGGCGTATTATGTTTCACGGTGACACATTAAGAGTATATTAGAAGGATTTAAAAAGAATGGAATGAATAACTCTCATTAAAAAAGAAAATAGAACGTTTTTTTGACCATTAAGAATTTGTAAGATTTGTAAAAGGTTTAATAAATGACACATTCTGTAAAGATTTAATTGAAGGTATAAAGTTATATACCAGTGAAACAAATTTATATATTTTTATTTTTATTAAATAAAATGAAAATTAAAAAAAAATATAATACAGCAGAAGACGAAGTAGTCATAGACGGAGTAGTCATAGTATAAAATTAAGGAAAATGTATAAAGGCAGTAAATAATTCAAGATCTTCTAAGAAGTGAAATATCACGTATTAAATAAGTTAGATTTGATTAGAGGCTGGAGAGAGGCAGTGGCGGATTTAGGGGGAGCTGCAATCCAGGACGGCAGATTCGAGGGGGCGGATAATTTTCTTTCTTTCCATTTTCAATTATGGCTTTTGTATCGTTGTGTTACAATTTTGTATTTTTTTGGCGAGGGATGCATCATGCTACAAAATTATTCATCTGCACTTAGGTTAGAACCTTAGAGCATTTACTATTAGACATGCCTTGTTTACATTTTTGTACACAACCTAGCCTCAAAATGATTTCCGACAAAGAGATGATCTAATTGGCGCTTTCCCGTGTGTTTTCGAGGTGTATATTTGGATTAGGCAGGGGCGCTATCCTGGTTTACCGGAGGCTGAGAGTTAGAATGTGCATAATGTTGGGGGGGGGGGGGGGGGCAATGTAAAATCAGTCCCTAGGCGACAAATATTTAAATCCGCCATTGGAGAGAGGCAGAAACACTAGTAGGATATGTATAAATGAGATTTTGGTTCCAATATATCAAATTCATATGTGTATTATATTTTTGTGCTCTGGTTATTGAAGTTCTCTTTGTGTTTAAGGTTTAAGATACGTTCGGGTCATTCGGGGTAACTTTAGGAACTCGAAGTAAGAATTTTTTATTTAAGATACATTCGAGATATATTTATTAGATGGAACTTGGAAAAAGGAAGAATACGAGGACTCCCAAGATTTCTCCTGGGGACCCTAGTGAGAATTTCGCTTAGTTACTGCATATAGAGATCGCCAAGATCTCACAATAGGAGTTCGCATAAGATCCTAATTGTATTCTCTCAGAGATATCGTGGAGAGATCTCTGTTCCCTGGTAAACGTATTTTTTTAGTATTTATAATAGAGGTGGTTCCAAGGAACACATACTTAATGAGTCTGTCGTACTTTATAGCCAAGATACATATTTGCCAAATTTTTTATACGCTCATTACATTTATAATCATTTTATTAGGTTGTAACGAAGCTTATTAATTTGATTAAATGCAAAAACATATTATTAAGTACTGAAACCTACGAAATAATACATATTTTTTATTACTGAAAAACTAAACTAAAAACTGATCACTTAATAAAAAAAACTTAAATCTTAACCAATTAATAAACTTAATTTAATAACAAAAATCTACAATCATTGACTAACATGTCCTCTACGCCTTTCGATGCAATTTCTGACCCTCTTTGTAATATTATTAATTAAATTTTCTAATTACATCATGATTATTTTTTACGTCCTTAAAAGTATCTTCTATCATTTAATTAAAGAAGTTGTGATCTATTATTTATTCTAGTGAAATAAATTTTGGATTTTACATAACCCCAGAGATTAATTAGAAAGCAGCCAATTTTTTTTACTTTAAAATAAAATTTTGCCAGGTATTACCTTTATTTTCCTTTCCAGAAAGCATTTCCCTTACAAGCGGATCCAGCAACCCACTACAGGCGACCCTGTTAACCATGTAAGTAATAGTAATGTTATATAAATAATTTTTTGATTTACCCAAAATATCTAAGGGAATAAGGGAATGCCTAACTCCAGATTTAGCGTTACACGTAGATCTTGAGACTCTTGCTCTTTATTACATGAAAGACGCTCTTTGTCCCAGCCATCTCTCTCACGCTACCAGTGAATTCTGGCTTACATTTTATTTTTATTAAATCCGCTTCGTTAATAAATTTTATTGTTTTTATAATACCGTCATGTGTGCTAAGACAGTTTTTCAAACTTTCGGAGGGGGGGGGGGGGTCTTTCTTCGCGTAGAAGGTGACTCGATGTAATGTATGAGTGACCTATTCGAAGTCGTGTAAGTGCTACTTGTTCCCTTCTTTTTAGTAAAGTGTAAGGTGTTATCTGTATATTTGGTTTAACAGTTTTTAATTTTTGTTCAGTTTCAGTCCATTCCTGTTGCCACATAACATTTAGGTTTAGTTTAAAGATAACACTTCAAATCTTCCACGCGGATTGGTATATCATGTTGGTAGTTTTCTTGAGTAGCATTTCGGACCGCGTTATCTAGCAATTCGTTTGCTGATATACCCATGTCCGGGAGTCCAGAAAAAAATGACCACTTTAGATGAGCTCCGAATAGCTTAGATGGAATCTAATATTATTTGTACAAGAGGCTCACGAGTAAATGTATTTTGCATGGATTGAAGAGCGCTGCAGGAGTCAGAGCCCATCAGATATGTATTGGGTTTTAATTAATCTATTAGTCTTATACTCAGTAGATAGAATGTTCTTTAACTTTAAAGGTTCTGTAACTAATGACAATGACGTTTAGATTATGACAATTGTAGAAGAAATCAACTCGTAAAGTTTTATTCTAAACGTCATTGCCTTTACTTACTGAGTCTTTATAAAGGACCTTCTATCTATTGACAGTTAGTGATTGTAAAATAGCATACAGTTCCGCCGTATAAATAGTAGTAATATGCAGAATGCAGAACTAACTCCATCTTCAGTTTCGAACTGTCTGTGTATATAATTGACGAATAATTATATGTATTTGCAACCTCTTGAAAAATTTGACGATATATTAATGGATTAGTATCGTCTTTTTTATTTTTGGTATAGTCAATGTGTAAGTTAGGAGATTGCAAAGTCCATGGGGGACATTTACTGTATATTGATGGAAATACTGAAGGCAATTTTACATCTAGTGTTTCTAGTTCATCTCTTATGCGTACTCCAATTGATTTTCCATCATATGTTTCGGGGTTAAAGATATTATGGTTTGGGTGGTTAGGCTGTGACCAGATTTTTAGTCCATACTTTAAAACCAATTTGTTCCGTCTAAATTTTAAAGGTGGGATTCCTGCTCCGCTATAAATCGAATGAGTTGGACTTGTACGAAATGCTCCTATAGCTAACCGCAATCCTTCTTTGTGGATTTTATCTAATTGGTAAAGATAACTTTTACATGCAGATGCATATATGCAGCATCCATATTCCAGTTTGGGAAGTACCAAGGATTTGTAGTTTTAATACTACTTCCCTGTCTGCACCTAAAATAATATTAGAAACACATCTTATTATATCAAGGGCATTTTTGCATCTGATAGCTAAATTTTCTATGTGAGGTTTCCAGTAAAGTTTCTTATGAAAGATGATTTCAAGAATTTTAATAGTGGTTTTATCTTCAATATGGTGTCCATTTTCATAGATTGCTGGTTTATTGTATCTCTTTTTTAGGCGACAATAACAGTGAGTTTTTTGTGAGGAAAATTTGAAACCTAATGAATCTGCTCTTTCTGTAAGTTTGGTTACTGTTTCTTGAAGTTTTTGTTGGATTTGGGCCACGACTTTATGAGAGTAGTAGATTATAAGGTCGTCTACATAAGGACTTTTACCAACATCAGTTTGAATGTAAGTCAATAAGTTATTTATTGCAATTATAAATAAAGTCACACTGATAGTACATCCTTGTGGTAATCCGTTTTCCAGGCGATGTTTATTTGATGTTGCTTGTCCTACTGTGACGTTAAAGTTTCGAATATAAAGGAAACTTGAAATAAATTTTGGAAGCCTTCCTCTCGTACCCCATTGATGTAATAATTTACTAAGATCACAAGTGAGGGATATGGGCCAGTAATTGGAAGGGATTTTGGGGTCTTTTTCGGGTTTGGGAACATGGATAATCAATGCTTGTTACCATTATTCTGGATAAACACTTTCTGACCATATTTTATTAAATGAATTAACGATTTGTTGTTTTTCTGTTTCAGCTAAGTTTCTAATCCTATCGTAGTACACATCGTCAGGGCCAGCAGAGGAGCTTTTGGATTCATCTAGGGTATGGTTAAGTTCTTTTATGCTAATGCCGTCATTGTAGGGTTGAGTTTCCGTAGGATCTGAAAAGTCTGATTCAACTTCAAGTTGACGTTTTAAAATTTGAAATTCTGGGGAGTAACTGCGAGAACTGCTAATGTTTTTTAAGTATTTAGCAAGTTCAATAGCAATGTTAAATTCTCCTTTAATCTCGTTGTTATTTAAAACCAGTATTGGTGAAGGGTTTGAAAATTTTTTTCCCACTATGGTCCTTATTTTATGCCATACTTCTGCTAAAGTAGTTTCACCAATAAGTGTGGATACATATTTCACCTACGAATTTTTGTCGCTTCTGTAATTACCTAACGCGCTTCTTTTCTTTTTTTATTAGAACGTGATCAAACTGAACAAGTTAGGGGCTACCTATATCGCAAATATCAAATAAATATACAGTGCGCTCCATAATTTGTGAGCGTAGAAAAAATTTGTCAAAACTCGTTATAAAGATCTATAAAGTATGGGTTCTACCTCGATGACCTCTATCCACAGTTAAAGTATGACCCACTTCTAATGAAACACCCTGTACATATAACACCTAGGTCTTACTTTTACTTGAAGTAGAGCATTCAACCATCTCAATATTGCAGCTACCAACGAACCAAACTAAGAACAAAATCTTGAAATTTAGAGAACGTTTCCTATATTTTAGGGAATAAAAACAATAATTATAATAAGCGTTCTATCGACCTACACATACTAAATTCCTAATAACTCTTTTACTGAGTTACAAATTTAATTTTGGTTTTCACTAAAATCTATTATTGTGACCAATTACATTTTTTTAGATAAACTTATATTTTGTTCTCTCTGTTTCATTTTTTTTGTAAAATTTTGTAGCTTTCCACAATTCGTTATAATATATTTGGTGAAAGCAAAACGAGAAAATCTAACATGAGTTAAGTTTTAAGAGCGAATTAAGATAAATGCATTTAATTGTTTGGAAAGAGCTGCCACCTGTTAGATGGACCTAAATCTTCGCGTTTCTATCATCATTGAGTTTTAAGTTTCTATAGGTGGCCCACTGCTTCAATCAGAAAGTAGAAGGGCGACGCAACTAGGATTTAGTTTGCAACGATAGATCGCTCTTAATAACAATTGTTCACACACTGAAAGCAGTAACTTAAAAGTATTAAAATAATTACTAAAATAACTTACCTAACAGTCCCGATGGCTTGCAACTATAAGGAATTAAACTACTGGGAGAACACAATAAACGAATCGTATCAGGAGATATTGGTTCTTTATCAGTCCCATTTTTTCTGAGTTTCAGTGGATTTTTGCTGTGTACCCTCCAAAAACGACAGACGTCTCGAAAAACATTCCAAACCTATAAAAACGTTCAGTTTATTTTTTTGGCGACTAAATATAATTACTCAAATATGTAATGCAAAAGAAGTGATAAATTCCCTTTTAATTTGGCATAAATCTCCATAAATAGTCCTTAGAAAAACAAAATCCATATACTGTATATTTCTCGGTTACTGATAATTGAAGTATTTGAAAAAGTTATGAGAAATTTTTCGTCAAATAAATGACCTTGCAAAATCCTTATGGAAATTAGGTCTCGGTGGATTTGTTTTAATTTTTGATATGATGTGATCCATGTTAACATTGCGCCAACCTAAAAATATGAACAGTGGACCATAATGGACTACTTATTCTTGAAGACGGGAAAAATATTTTGAAATATTTTATTCTAGTTCATATTGCATAACAGTGTTCGTAAAACATATATAACCCCTACTCCCCTATTTAACCCCATCGCCTATTTATATAAATAAATAAATATTAATTGCTGACTCACTTCAAAAATTATAAGGGGATGTTTTAATAAGCTCAAAATATCGGTGGATTTTGCTGAATTTTTAGTATGATATCGTGCATTTGATTTTGAAAAAAAATTTATTGGGTGCGAATCATCAAAAATGAACTGTTTTTCTTCTAGAGGGTGTTACATTCACACTTTGCTCATAATAGACCATTTATTTTTAAAGACTGGAATAATATTCAGGCTATCCAAACACCAGCTTTGGATTGATTTTAACCCAAATATATAAGATGAAGAGGAGGATGAGCCAGTTTGTGGGTATTACTGCACTTGTAAAGCAGGTGCAAGAACTTGGGGCACATATTCACATGTGGTACGTGTACTATGGTTCTTGGGCTTTACACA
The DNA here is from genome assembly GCA_963243735.1 of Neocrepidodera transversa. Taxonomy (NCBI): domain Eukaryota; kingdom Metazoa; phylum Arthropoda; class Insecta; order Coleoptera; family Chrysomelidae; genus Neocrepidodera; species Neocrepidodera transversa. The sequence goes on along the minus strand of OY725349.1, from coordinate 17,363,316 downwards.
TCATGACACAAATGTTAGGTACCCATGTAGTTATGGATGCCGCCAATGGGCCTGCTTAAGTTGATCTCAATCTACCACCACCTCAAATTCACATTATTGATGTCTTTAGCGGAAAAACTGTTCATTTTTGATGATTGGCATCCAATCAATGTTTGATCAAAATTAAATGGAAAATATCATACTAAAAACTCACCAAAAGCTACTGATATTATGAGCTTATTAAAATGTTCGCTTACAATTTAGTGAGTCAGCAATTAATATTTTTTTATTTCTATAAATAAGGGTTGGGGTTAAATATGGGGTGTGGATTATATATATTTTTTAAGAACACTGTTATGTAATATAAATTAGAATAAAATATTTTTCCAGTCTTCAAAAATGGGCAATATGTGAATTAACCTCCCTTAGCAGAAAAACTGTTCATATTTGGGGATTGGCGCAATGTTACACATATGTTCAGAATTCCCTGGATTATATCATATCAGAAATTAAAACAAATCCAGTGAGACAGAATTTCCAGGATTTTGAGGGGTCGTTTGAACCACAAAGAATATGTTATAATGAAATCATTTTGTATGATTGATGGAAGTTAATTTATTATTATTATTATTATTATAAATAAGTGTTGTGTTATGAAAAATTATATGGAAGAAGAGGAACAACAATAAAAACATAATAAATTGAGAAAATAACAAGAGGTAGGAATAATTCTAAATAAGTTTAACTAAGTCACATAAGGAAAAGAAGAGGAAATTTATATAAATAAATAATAACTATTATAAAATTTATTAGGTATTTAGAATTTTGTAAAATTTTAGGATTTTTTTAATTTAGATCAGAACCGATCCCAAAGTTTGCGATAGAGTTCAAAAATTTGCATAATGGAAAAGGCAGATCATTATAATATAGTAATGTCAACACCGAATAGCACAAAATTGCGTAAACAATAGATTTATTTTAGCTTTTCGTTTTTTAGTAAATAAATAATTTATCTTTAACATAATATACAGGGTCCGGCAAACCTCTGTCGTAGTTCTATAACTCTTCTTGTGTAAAACTTACAGATTTATGTGAAAGGTATCTATTAATGGTGGTTAAAAGCGAATATTTTAAATTTATTTTCATGTATACATGGTGGTCCATTAGTAACCTAGGCAAATGAATTAATTTTTTTTAAATGGAATGCCATAATTTTTTTACATTTTTAGAACCGACATAGTTAGTACTACTCAACCCTAAATTTTTTTGTAAAACTCCCAGCCATCTCGGAGAAAACAACAGTTTTACCAAAAATATTTGAATTGCACAACCCTTTTTAAAATATCACAACTTTTTCACATTTAATGGTAAAGCTTTAAAATTACCAATGTACAAAGACAATAGACTGAAGATTTTTTTTAGACTCAGTGCGAAATTTTTATTTTGTACAGGGTGGTCTAAAATAAATTTTACATTCCAAAAACTTAAATTATAGATTTTTCAGTTTTTTCAAATGGGATACCCTGTATAATTATTGATCAATGGATACTAAATTTTATGCCCTTCAACTTTGCCATTTAATCTCCGTACCTATTTTTTGTCGTTTAAAAGTTATTTAAAATAAACATATTTTTGGTAAAAATCTAAGTAGGCTGTCCTCGCTTAATGAAGTGTCAGAATGTGACAGTTTAGATTTTGCTGTTTTTATTGTGTGTTTTAAGCTTTGCGTGTTGAGTAACAATGAATTTTACTACATATGAATTAATGGATATGATTTTTGTTTTGGGAGAATCCAACAGAAACTGTGTATTAGAAAAAATAATTCATAATAAACGATATCCTGAGCAACGCGTTCCAGATGAAGTTTTGAAAAATTAAAACACACAATAAAAGCAGCAAAATCTGAACTGTCACATTCTGACACTTCATTAAGCGAGAACAGTCTACTTAGATTTTTATCAAAAATGTGTTTTTTTCTTAATAACTTTCAAACGACGAAAAATAGATAAGGAGATTAAATGGCAAAGTTGAAGGGCATAAAATGTAGTATCCCTTGATGAATAATTATACAGGGTGTCTCATTTGAAAAAACTGAAACAACAATAATGGAAGTTTTTGGAATGTAAAATTTATTTTAGACCACCCTGTACAAAATAAAAATTTCAAACTGAGTTTAAAAAAACCTTCAGTCTATTGTCTTTATACATGGATAATTTTAAAGCTTTACCGTTAAATCAGAAAAAGTTGTGTTATTTTAAAAAGGGTTGTGCAATTCAAATATTTTTGGTAAAAAGGTTGTTTTGCCCGAGATGGCTGGGAGTTTTACAATAAAAAATTAGGGGCGCCAAGTAATAATTATGTCGGTTCTAAAAATGTAAAAAAAAGTATGGCATTCCATTTGAAAAAAATTAAGTCATTTGCCTAGGTTACTAATGGACCACCCTGTATACATGAAAATAATTTTAAAATATTTGCTTTTAACCAACATTTATAGATACCTTTCACATACATCTGTAAGTTTTACACAAGAAGAGTTATAGAACTACGACAGAGGTTTGCCGGACCCTGTAGAATATGTCAACGAACAAAATATATTTATACAGGGTGATCAACTTATACTCCGGAGTTTAATATCTCCGTTGTTTTGAAGGATACGAAAAAAAGTTTTAAATACAAATTATAGATAGTCCAGCTTCACATTTTAAAATTATTTTGTAATATACAGGGTTTTTTAATTTAACATCCTATATATTATCTCAAATTTGAATTTTGCTCATTTTCCTATTCCCGCAATATAGGAGTTTATCAGGTTCTACAGGGTGCTTTTAAAGATATGGCCACTTTTATGTTAAAATCTTAATGACATCCTCACCCTCGTAGTAGTCTAGTTTTGTTGCAACTCATCATGTTTTTGATACCTTTCATTTTGTATACAGGGTGACCCAAAACTCACGACCATGATTGTCTCGGTTATTTAAAATGGAACACAATGTATCTTATATCATTTTCTTAAACTACTTACAAAATACTTTTACTTTTGTTATTACTCTACCATACTACTATACCTGTTACAGTCGTAGAGTTATTTCGATTTTTAACAATAAAATTATATTTTTGGCAAATAGTGAAAGTTTCGTAGAGTTGCCAAATGACAGCTTGAAAAACACGTTAATTATAAATACTCTCATATTAATACTAACAGCAATTAACTAAACAAACAATTTCAAATACTTAGAACAAAATAATTACAATAACAAAGTTGTATCCGATATTCAAATGACCTCCCTATATTTATAGACTTTTTAATTTTAATGTAGTGTAAAACAACCCTAATTGTATTTTTCATGTCCTCTCTTGTATAGTTACAGGTATTTTATAAACCTCATTTTTCACATACCGCCACAGAAAAAAATCAACTTTTGTTAGATCTGGCAATCTAGCTGGCCACCGAATTGGTCCTCCACTACCTATCCATTGTTCTAGAAATTGATCATCAAGTTGACCATGAATTACTGCATGTTGTATTGGAACCCCATAATGTACCACATTTACTAACGTATACGAAAAGGAACATTGGAACAAGGAACATATGGTCCAATTACATAATTACTAGAGAAGTAGTGATTATCGCGTAATAGTAGGGGAGACCAAGCGGGGATTTGGGGATTTACTGAAGCGCGGCAGATTAATATATGGGGGATACCTTGCACCCAATTGAGTAATTTTACCGGATATGAGCTCCTAATATATAGCCGCCCGTGTAGGATAAAGGATCAGAATAGTAATAATAAGTTAATCAATAGAAATTCTCGAACGCGAATTAAGGGATGGTGAGTTAATTACACAAATTTGTTAAAAATAAACGTCACCTTGAAATACTCGAGCGCGGTTAATTTTGTTTTAATTGTTAAGGAAAGAATTTAAGGATCACGAAAATAATATAATCTGCCGATGTCCTAAAGCTGGAGTACTTAAAATTATTAATAAAGTGTGGTGTGTGCAGCTGCTGAGAATTTTGTATTTCCCACTCCGCGCCTCTTCCCTTCACACACTTTGGCACCGTCACCGAACTACTTTCTGTCGCCATAATGCCATCCCAGCTGATCACAACTACGCGTTCGTGTTCGTATATGTACAACGCTTCGATTTGTTTATTGTGTTTTAAAAAGTTTTTTTACATTTTTGAATATTTATACACGCTCCCCCCACCTACCAATGATTTTTTTTAAATCGTCATATTTATGAAATTCCTCAGAATAATAGTCAGATTATTGGTCAGCACGTCTAGGACATTAAGATGAACCGTATATATCTTAATCTGGCGCGCTAGAGTTTTTCTAAACGACGATTTTTTTTCTGCTTTTTTCAAAAATTGTTAGAATATTAAATGAGAACTTTCTTTGGGTATACTTGCCACTCTCTTAAAATATCTGACACGCTTGATTGATTTTTTTTGTTGCTATTTTTAACCCTTCCGTACAGCCACCCCCATCTTGCAAACCGTCAGATTAAACAATCTCCATTATTAAAGATACGTTGGGCATATATAATATCAATGTCTGACGCGCTCGAATATTTCCATGTAACGGTTTTTTTTACATTTTTGAAATTCTATAGACGCTCCCCCCATCGATGAACGGGTATACATTATATAACATCTTTTTCTTTTTATCATCTAAGCTTCGAAATCTAATAGGTCCTCACGACTTTCGAGTAAATCCCCATTTAGCATCGTGGCCTACCCTAAGGATGTTTTCTCGCATAATGGTGAAAATTATGTCGATTTAAACCGGTCTAGGACAATTCGTCGTCGCTGATTCGCCGTCGCAGTCGCCGATTCGCCATGGGGACAACTCGCCGTCGGCCGATTCGCCGTCAGGATATACGTTTTATAATTAAAACTTGAATATAAAAAAAGAATATTTATTTATTTGTCATTATGGAAATGAAATTTGAATTTCGCCAAAATAGATATTTATTTTATATTATATTTTCTATGCATAAATAAAAGAAAGAATTAGTTCTACAAATTCTAAAAATTTTGACAAAAGAGAATTTTAGAATAAGTAAGAAATTATAATAACAATAAGATTATAGAATATCTTAGAGGTTTAGCTCATAATTATGAGGTGTAAACATTGTATAACATCATATAAAATTAAATATTTATTTTTTGTGAAATTCAAATGTCAATTTAAAGTGTATTGCCTATTTTTAAAACTAAATCTTAATTATAAAATTATGAACTAACGGCGAATAGGCCGGCGGTGAGTTGTCTATACGGCGAACAACCATTTTTATGGAATGTCGCCTCATCTCCGAAAAGTACATAATCAAAAAAATCACTTTGATCATGAATTTTTCTTTGTGCCAAATCACAAAAGTTTGTTCTTCTCCGAAAATCATCATCCAATAATTCCTGGTGTAACTGAATGTAATATGGGTGCATCTTATTATTTGATAGTATTTTTTGCACACTTCCCTTGCTTATTTCTTGTTCCCTGGAAATAACTCGTATATTTGTATTTGGATTAAATATTAAATCAATCCATGACTTTCTAGAAATTTCTTTCTTCAGATAATCAGCGCTCTGGAAATCTTTCATGATACACCCACTGCTAGCAAGCTATTTTTATAACATTCTCCCAGTATCCAGATCATATGAACTAATTCCTAATTGAAAAAATTGATCATTCACCAATTCCAGTTAGCCTGTTTCCTCTGAAGATTTAAAAAAAAAATCCACCAGAGACAGCACTAGTGGGGGTACAAATATTTTGATTTCCCTATTGACAGTAGTATTAAATGTACTTTTAAAAAAATGGAATTAACGGATGATGATCTACCTGGAGCAAAGTTCAAGACCATTTTGTCCGGGACTTGAAACAATGGCTTGCATGTCGTGGTGTACCTGTTTCAGGTAATAAAAATGTACTCGTAGAAAGGTTAGTTTTCATTAACAGTTCATTTTATAATTTGTCAAAGATTTAAATATTTTATGTAATTATTTTTGTTAAATTTTCCTTTTTTATATTTAAGAATTGAAGAATGTATCGCGAATGGTAATGATATAAACATTTTTATCTATCGGAATCGATGGTGGTAAATATTTAGATAAGCAGTAACGCATTAAATTACATAATCCAGTTCCACAGACATCCTGCACGTTTCCCATCCAGGACTCTTCCTCGTATATGTATTAAATTTAAATCTGTTAATTTTTTACGTCTCAAGTATAACCTCATAAAATGAACAATTACTAACCTTTGACGCAGCCGCTGATAACGGATTTTGATTTTCTATTCCTGGACCATTTGGACTTATAAAATGTTTAGTACACAAAAAAGTATGTTTTTTTATATTATTAATTGTTAAATCTGTTCTTTGCGATAAATTAATCCACTCCAAACACTTTTTCTTGTCAACTTGAGGTTTTATAAACGGCACAAATTGTATACCATCCTGCTTTGAATCAATTGTCAGAAGTACAATTCGCGAATGTTTAGTGGACATGATAATGGGGACGTATTATGTAATTTTTTTAAATTAGGACCTTAAAAGTCTGTTATCAAATATGCCTACAAAAATATTTGTAATTTTTTTTAAACCTCTATTATATTTAAAAAAAAAATTAAAAATATCTACATTAATTGATAATACTGTTAAGAGATGGCAGTATATATGAATTGAATTCCTTATTAAATAGAGGCCAGATGTAAATATGGGAAGAGAAGAAAATTGTATTGTTTTTATTTTCGTCGTGACTAGCAGTACATCGGATGTGCTTGTTTATATTGTACATCGGAAAATAAAATAAACTACCTAATTTTTACATCTCGAACTTTAAGAAAAAAAGACACTTTACTGTGTAAATTAAACTAGTTACCATGTCACCATTTTTATGTAGATTTTAAGATGTTAAAAAGTGAAATCTAATAATCATTAATTTTGGAGAAAAAAAATCTCTACTATACAAATTAAACAAGTTAACAATCACTATTTTTTATGTGGTTTTTATGAAGCTAAAAAAACTATTAAAACGTAAAAAAATGGCCGTACTGGGATGAATATGAGGCGCCGTTTGGGACAAAATAAAACTTCTTTCAAGATATATAATATTACACCCTCTCTATCCTATATCTATGACTACACCATAAGTAGAAAAATTCCATGTATATAATGTTTTCATATAGATCTCTAATTTTACTAACTACCGCAATAGAATGAGGGCGCTAGATCCTTTCAAAGATTGCGACGTGTAACGTAGGTCGCAGTTTTTTGGATATTTTTGCACATCATCAGGATAAGTTATTTTAACAAAGGGAATTTTTTTAGATTGAATTTATATTTCGTGTAAATTAATTGACTAAATGGATATTGTATCGATTGTTATAAAATTTTTTGGAATTCGAGTTGCGATAATGAGTAAAAAGCCGATATAAAAAAATACATAACCTCAAAATTTCGGCATGTGTGTTTATATATTGAATTTCGATAATTGATTATATAGGGATGATTAAATTAGACATAAATAGATTAGAGAGAGTGTGAAAATTAAAAATATTTAATAATAATAATAATAATAAGGTCGATTGTTGTTTAAAAGGTGCGAGAATTATAGTAAAAAATAGATAGTGCATGGCTGGCGCTGTGTTTAAGCAACCAAACAAAAATTCTCAAAATGTATATTATTTGGTAAAATTATCGCGTGGTAGTATAAAAAATAGTGTATATTACTTGTGCGAAAGTGATTTTACACGAAATGTAATATATTGTTTACTCCGATGATCAGTTTTTAAGTTCAAAGAAATAAAAATCTGAAAAAAAAGTATATTTCTTGATACAAAAATTGTGCGTATACACAAAATACTTTAATATTATTGAAAATGGCCATGAACTACACTAAATAATTTATTGCTACACGTCGCAATCGATGAACCGATATCTAGCGCACTCAATCTATTGCGGCAGTTAGTAAAATTAGAAGTCTATATGAAAACATTCTATACGTGGAAATTTTCTATATATGGTGCAAAATTATTATATATATGGTGTAAAATTATATATATATTGGAAGAAGTTGTATTTTGTCCCAAACGGCCCTCACAGATGAAACTCCGGCCCTTTTACACCAAAACCATATACTATAGGCATTACGCCAAAAACAACGTTACAGAAATATTATCAAACTTATCAAGTAAATGCGGCAACATACTTCTATACTTTATAAACCTTAAAACGCAGTGAACAGCCGAAGTACAAAATAAATGCGTACATCCGATGTACTGCTAGGCACAATGTTTTATTTTTGACTTTTCAGTATAACATAACCTATTATTTTAATCTTTATGTGTCGCCTGTGTGTTTTGCTTTTTTCTTCTTCTTTTTTAATAGTATAAGCGGCTAAGGCTATTTGGTTTAGTAATACTCGACAGATAACTGTAAATTATACCTTGTCATGCCATCTACATTACTTTAAACAAATTAATGTAGCTGACGTCATTTAGAAATTTTGAAATTTAATTTTCTTAGTAATCGTAGTGTTTTAAAGTTAACCAAGCCTATTTTTATGAATAATTTTAAGTAGATTTTCATATACTACAAACGAATTTGCTGTAGCTACCGCATCACACGTCCCCATTAATTACCATTGGCGATACATTCTTCAATTCTTAAATATAAAAAAAGGAAAGGTTAACAAAAATAATTACATGAAATATTTAAATCTTTGACAAATTAAAATATGAACTGTCAGCTAAAACTAACCTTTCTACGAGTTCATTTTTATTACCTGAAACAGGTGGTCTTGAACTTTGGCTAATTTCAATTTTGCTCCATGTTCCGTTAATTCCATCTTTTTAAAGTACGTTTAACATTACTGTCAATATTGAAAGCAAAATATTTGTACCCCCCACTACTGTTACCTCTGGTGGATTTTTTTAAATCTTCAGAGAAAACAGGTTACACAAACAACAAGAAGAACCGAATCAATCAGAATTTATACTGAAAGCCACAGTTGTTATCTCTCGAAGCTAACTCGATCAAATTAGATGGTAACCTCGTAATTATCTGTCGTATTGTTACCAAACTGTGGTCCAAGCACAAAATTAAAATATTGAAAAGAAATTGAAAACAACAAATATGTGTAAATTTTTTACTTAATATATCTTGAAACAATAATATAAAAAATAATTTTCTTTAATGAAAATAAATTTAAATTCCATTAACCAATGACAAATATTATAAATTATAGTACAATCTCGAAATTATGTCTAATTCAGATCAAGTTCAACGTGACCTATCTCAACTTCAGTAGCGTATGCATGATTTAACATATATTTTCAAACTCCTTTAATGACAGGTATTTTCCCAAAATAACATTTTTGCACATTTTAGTCTACAGTGTCCCAAATTGGTGTGTTTTGCAGGGTATCTCGTAAACTAGAAGGGATAGAAAAAAAGCAGTTAAGATGTTATGACTTCTTTTTTTGTTAAAGTAACTATAGCCTAATTAAATCTTTAAAAGCTCCCTGTATTTGGAAGATACAGGGCGATTATTGGAAACTGTCGAAAACTGCAAGGTTCTATAACTTCTTAATTAAGAAAAATATAAAATAACTTTATAAAAACTTTTGATAGATATAATATTGAACAGTTCAGTGGAATACAAAAATTTTTTTAGGGGTCTCACTAAGGAAATATAATGCAAAATTATATTTTTTTAAATGTGATACCCTGTATATTTTGACGTTTTTTGTTTCGTTTTTTAATTCTCATTCGCCTGATATGACATATTATATATTTATTTTCAGTGGTTGGAGCTACAGTGCAAATAAACCATTTATCAATGTAATCAGGCGAAAGACCCTTAAAAATTGAACACTCAGTAGCGAAACTTAACATTTTATTATAAGGATAGTAAAAATTAGATCAGCAAGAAAAAGGTGCCAATTATTATTACAACAAAATGGAGGGCATTTTTAATATTTAATGTAATTTTCAAATTCTACTAAAATTAGTTAGAGGTAGATAATAGTTATTACAAGGTTTATTGTTATTTCATAAGTTTATTGTTTTAATTTTTTTAATCTGTTTTTTTTTTTATTAATTATAATTTTGATAAATAAACTTTTCACATATCAGTATCCTTATAATGAAATGTTAAATAGTTACTTAGTGTTCAATTTTTTAAGGGTCTTTCACCTGATAACATTGATATATAGTTTATTTGCACTGTAGCTCCAACCACTGAAAATAAATATGTAATATGTCATATCAGGTGAATGAGAAATTAGAAACGAAACAAAAAACGTCAAAATATATAGGGTGTCCCATTTAAAAATATATAAGTTTGCATTATATTTCCTTAGTGAGACCCCTTAAAAAATTCTTGTGCGCCAGTGAATTTTATAATAATATATCTATCATAATTTTTCATAAAGCTATTTCATATTTTTCTTAATTAAGAATTTATAGAACCTTGCAGTTTTCGACAGTTTTCAATAATCGCCCTGTATCTTCCAAATGCAGAGACCTACTAAAAATTTAATTAGGCTATCGTTACTTTAATAAAAAAAGAAGTCATAACATCTTAACTGCTTTTTTTCGATCTCTGCTAGTTTATGGGATACCCTACAAAACACACCAATTTGGGACACCCTGTACTTATATTTCAATCACACCCTGTATGTATTTAGGGGTCTACAATAAAAATTTTATTTCGATATTTTTTAAAATTTTCCATATAAGTTTTCTTTCTCAAATAGTAAATTAAAAGTTAATCAAATTTAGAGAGATATGCATACCTTGAGGAAATGACGGCATCCCTCTAGAGATTTATATTATACGAAATGTGGAAATAAATTATGTATAGTTCATTTAGCAATTGTTTTGTTGCGGAAATATTTTAGCGCAAATCAGATTGTAATATTTTTTTCTGAAATTAATCGCAATCCGTGAGATTGTATACTTTATTATGTAAACTGTATGAAATTGAAAAATGAATCTACGTTTTTTTTTAAATATACATTGCGTTTAAAAAAAAGTGGGGCACTCTAATTTAGCCGTGTAAGATGTAATTATTGATATTTAAAACGTCATAAGTAAATATATAAATTAGAATAACATAATATCGTTGATTTGTGATTTTTAAAAACATATTTATTCTATAATTTCTAAATGCTAATCAAACATTTTGCCTCGGATTGTATATTTTTCATGCTAAGACTTGCCTATCTTTATCTCAGAGTGTCTATAATTTCTAAACGCCAATCGAACATTCTGTCTCGGATTGTATATTTTTCATGCTCAGACTTGCCTACGCAACATCTTTATCCCAGAGTGTCTAGAATTTCTAAACGCCAATCGAACGTTCTGCCTCGGATTGTATATTTTTCATGCAAAGACTTGCCTAAGAGAAACATCTTTAACACAGAGTATTTATAATTTCTAAACGTCAGTATATCACATTCTGCTTGTATATTTTCATGATATGACTTGCCTGTGAAAGAACATCTTTATCCCAGAGTATTTATAATTTCTAAACGTCAATCTAATATTCTGCCTCGGATTGTATATTTTTCATGATAGGACTTGCCTACGAGAAAGATCTTTATCCCAGAGTGTCTATAATTTATAAACGCCAATCGAACATTCTATCTCAAATTGTATATTTTTCATGCTCAGATTTGCCTACGAAACATCTTTATCCCAGAGTGTTGATGCTGAGTGAGTTATCCAAATAATTATGCTCATCTTACTTCAAGCATACCGCCTTCTTTGTATTTCCTGTTGAGAGCGAAAAAATATTCTGCTAACTAATACATTATTGTCCACACATCATTCTTCATAGCAACAGACTTTAGTGGCGATATAACCTTTCAGCCTATAACAGTTTTATTCACCCTACTCCCAATATTAATCTTTAACAGATCAAAACTAAGATCTATACATTATTTTCAAGACTAAAAATGACTGTATTTCCAGAAATATCGGTTCTATTAATAAAATATCAAAAAAGTTAGTTAAAAAGCAAACCATAAACATTTTCTAATGTTTATTTAGTAATATGTTTAATGAAAATGAAAATAATATCTTTTGTAAATCAATGTACCTAAAGCTTTAATAAATGAGTAATATTCGGCTCTTAAACATTGTCAATGCCTTTGGAAAACGCATTGGATCATGTTGTAGGCATAGCGAAAAAAGCTTCCCAAAAACTTGAAATACTGTTTCGTACAAGAAAGCTTTACTGACCGCGATAGCTTTTATTGCTTTACAATTCGATCATCACTGAAAAACTGTTCTCACATCTGAAGCTCTGCTTCTAAGCGTACCTTGTGGTTGCTCCATTCTATCCAGAATAGAGCCATTAGCCTTGTTGGAGATCCAGTACTGATAAGAAATATTGAAAGTTTGTAACATCGAGAAAAAAGTGGTAGATCTGTATCTTTTGCGTGCAAGGAACACCCATTAAGCTGGTATGTTTTATCCCATAACAAGTCTAACTTTGTACTCACAGTACTAGTCTATTTAAGAACTCCTTTATCTGGAGAATGTCATCATTCTGGAATACCCAGCGATTCAAATCCTACGTGAATCGGTATTTTTATTCACGGCTCTTGAACTGGCTTAAAGGATTTATGCTGTATCCATTAAAAAATGAAATCGCAAGAGCCATCTACTACTCATTGCCTCCTTTTTTTGAATTAGCCGTCTTTCTTCTATAGTAAAGATCTTGGGAGGTGTTATAACAATCAAATGTCGTTTGTCTCACATATAGAAAAAATTACTCGTAGTGCAAATCGTGCTTTGGGTTTTCTTATAAGACAAATGAATAAATATGAATTAAGAACTCACATCCATTTGGAATTTGTTTTACTAGTTGGTCGACGTTCTGGCATCAACCATCTTCAGTTCGAAGAACCAGTGCCTGATTAGCACATCAAACACATTATTTAACACAAAATAATTGATTTCATTTATTTTTAAGGGTTATTTTCTCATTCATTTGAAATAGTAAAATCTAAATTGCATTTATATTTTTTTAACAACACACTGTATAGAGCATAAATCTAACTTCATGGTGTTGAGTGACTGCTTCAAGTATAAAGTACAAGTCAGACCAAAAATAATCAAATTTGTAAACAAAAAACTAAATATTTAAATAAAATTTAAAATATCAATGCAAAACTTTTTAATGAAGAAAAATAATTATAATTTTTATATTTAATAAATTTTATGGTCTACTGTTAAGTTTACATATTATTCACATATAACATTCCGAATATTATTATTACCTACTTTGTATTAGTTTATTACTAATAAAACGTACGACGCTATCAAATACTGGCTTTTAAAATTTTAAACCAACTTGTTTTGTCACATAAAATGTTTTAAAGTGTGCTTGGCATTTATCCAAAGTGAAAACGGCATTGATTTTCTATGGCAATTATTGACATCTGTTGATTCAACTAAATGGAAAGATACTTTTTAATTAAATGTGTGTAATAAAGTTCAGTTATACGGTACACATATACTGATAGTGTTTACAAAATATGCACTATATAATACATTTCTTGTACTTATATTCCGCATGAGTAATCATATAAAATACTAAGCTTTATTTAGGTTATAATAAATATCATACATTTTTTTAATTGGTTACTTGTATCTATGTAAATAAAACAAAAGGTGTTTAATGTTGGTTGTAACAATTCTTTATTTTAAGTGTTAATACCCTCATACTGTGTAAAGCGGTCTATTAGTAAAATACAGAGCCTTTCAAGGTGCTAAGCAAGTCATCCGCAGATATATTACAATTACGAATACTATGACAACCGGTAAAGGTCAATTTATAAACTTTGAAGTTGCCGTTGCAGCTTGACGTTGATGCTGCCGTTTGACGTAGCTTCAAATCAGTTGAAAGTTCTATGCCCATATTAGCTAATTGAGATATTTCCCAATAAAAAAAGAGAAGAAGAAAAGAACATTGAGGTTAGTATTAAATGACGTGCTCTAGTATGCTCATTTGATTGGCTGAAAGTCGAACAGCAAACGTAAAAATATAAAAGTTGAGCATATGAACGGCTCTGTAAATGGCAATGGATGTGACAAAATGAGTTTATAAATGGTTCCTTTACATTACATCAATTGATCTTATAACTGTACCGCAACGTCAAACATCAAATGGCAAAGTTTATAAATCGGCCTTATAATAAGACAAGAGTAGTTCCTCTAAATTAACTATAATTTTCATTTTTAATGTTGGCGACCTTGCAATCACGTTTTAGCGTTATGTTAGAGAAGTTTCTAGAACTAACAAATTGTCAGAGGTATAATAAGCTAGTCACAATAAATTGAAATATTAATCAATTAATGTATTCAAACTATGGTTCTGTTGTAACGGTATATTTTTCTGAATCAGTTTTTTATGTCTCCCATCTCTATACTACAAATAAGCTCGTATCGCGATTTAAGTAGTTGAGTAGATGTAAAATTAAATACTGAATCAGCCATTAAATATTGTGTTTTTTTTTTCACAAATTGGTAAATTAATTAACTGAAAGCAAACGGTTGGCAGTTTTTTTGCGACAATTTGTATCTAAGATTTAGACTTAAGCTGGTGCTAAGCAATAAAAATATAGCTATAGTAAGAAGAATTACTATTTGAGACTAATTATAAAGGTCAAATGTAATAAACTACCTACCCTTAACCACATCTAACAATCGTTTATGAGTCCGGCAATAAATTCAACCACGATTCAAAAGTAGACAGCTCTATGGCCCGTATTACAAATTTTGTTTTTAAAATAATAAGTATTGATCTATATTTAAATCAAATTGTATTAACTGTTAAGGATCTATTATTTTCCAACAAAAACTGTAATTTCAATTTTCTAGAAAATGAGTTAGGGTCGATTATAAAGTAATTAAAACGAACACTTTTTAGCTAAAACGATGTACATAACAATTGTTTTGTTTTCTCAAATAAAGGAGGCATGTTATTTATTTACATTATATTTTAAATATAAATAATTATTAAGAAACAAAAATAATTAATTGACAAAATTAAGACTTTTTAGGTAATTTTAGTTTGATTATACAGAATTAAGACCAAATTATTAGAACTTAATCAGAAATCGATTTATTAAACCTCTATGTTTTTACTCCATTATAACTAATTTTTTTGTAAATATTAATATTGAGTTATGTAGTACATTTATTTAAATTATTGTATAAAATTACAAATTATTCATTTGTATTATGTTATGTAGTTTACAAATTGTCGTGTTTTTTTACTAAATTGTAATACACCGATTTGTATCTATCTTTGTTTTATTTTAATAAAAATGAACACCAATTAATGAAACAACTTCAAATTATACTGAACAGTTGCCCATAAAACAGTAAAAACCCTCATAAAACCTAATGAACCCTCATAAAATATGAATAAGTCAATCTCAATTATCAGTTCCAAATACTATAAGTAGTGAATGCAATCAGGCACTTCAAACGCACCCAGATAAGTCATTTGTCTTATCAGTTTTCTCTTTAAAATTCTCATATTTGTTATACAGTGAGAGGATTAAGTCTTACCCTCCCCTGTCAACTAGTTTATTTTAAAGAGTAAAAAAAATGTTCGAATACGCCGATTTTTACACTTATCTGAGTATCTGATGGAATAAAATTTTCGGAATTTAGATGAACTCCTTTTAGGTGACAGTCACCCTCTCATTTTTACTTTCCCGGACCCATCAAAGGGAAAGTAAGGTGAACGAGCAAAAAAAAATTGAGATATCGATGGAAATGTCCATTTTGAGGTCCCCAAGAAGATTGAAACCATTTCCAGCGTATGGTGTGTCTGTGTGTCTGTGTGTAATCTTCCACGATAACTGCCGAACCGTTTGACCAATCAAGCTGAAATTTGGTACGGAGGGTCGGTGTGTGCCTAGAATGCGACCATTAGATTTTGGTTTAAATTGGTACAGTAGAAGGTCCTTAAGACCGACATTGATTAAATACACATGTAACAATTTTTTATTTTTTTAAATTTTAAGGACAAACAATGCACTTTAGTGCAAAATGTTGAGGTACAAAGTTTTAGGTAATAAAATTCCCAACAACTTTTGTCTTAAGCTTTTTTTAGAATTTCCAATAGTTGCGCCACTAGAGGGCGCGTAAAAATGTGCATGTATGTTTTATCTAGTTTGTCTTGATTTTGAGGACAAATAATACACTTTAGTGCAAAATGTTGTAGTACAAAGTTTTAGAGCATAAAATTCCCTACAACTCTTGTCTAAAACTTTTTCTAGAATTTTCAATAGTTGCGCCACTAGAGGGCGCGTAAAAATCTGCATATAGGTTTTCTCTAGTTTTTCTTGATTTTGAGTTTTGAGAACACACAATGCATTTGAGTGCAAAATTTTCTGGTGCAAAGTTGTAAAGCATCAAATTTTCTTTAACTTTTATGTTTAACTTTTAATCGAATTCCTCATAGTTTCGCCGCTAGATGGCGAAAATACATATTTAGGATTTTCCATTTTTTTAAAATTGGAGGTAAATTATGCTCTTTAGTGCAAAATGTTTCAGTGCAAAGTTGTAAAGCATAAAATTCCCTACAACTATTGTATGAAAATTTTTCCAGAATTCCCAATAGTTTTCTTACATGATTGTAGGAGATCCTAATTGTAGCAGTGTGACATGTAACGTGCGCATGCAAAAGTGGTCTGTCCTGGGTGTGCGACATAGATTTTCCGACGTATTTTTTTACCGCTGAACACGAATCTGAAGTCAAAATTGGGGGTCAAACTGCAAAAAATGGAGAAAAATAAAAAAAACCGATAAAATCTACGATCTAATAATTTTTTCTGCATGATAATTATAATCTTATAATTTCTGTCGTTTCCTGGCCTTTTTCTCCTCAAATGACCTGTGCAACGGATTTCTGCTACGTTTTTTCCTCTCTGTTGAGTTTCTCTTTGTAACATCCAGCAGTAATCTGCAAACATATTTACTCCCCACTGCCCCTGAAATCGCCGTTCAAATTCCTTAAAATCTTGGTGAAATCTTTCTCCTTGATCCTCACTGAAGTCTCTGTTATTCTCCAGGAATTAATCAAGATGAGAATCAAGAAAGTGCAGTTTCAAATTCATTAGGCAACCTGAAAGTTTGCAATCATATTGGCCACAATATTTTCGTAATCAGCGTCCTTGGTATTACCTAAAAACTTGGTACACACTTCCCTGAAACTTAGCCTTTTCTTGTTCATCACTGATGGATGCTACAGAGAGAAACAAAGCAGAAACTGCAATTTGATCATAACATACTGAAAATACTATTAGATCATGGATTTTATCGTTTTTTTTTATTTTTCTCCGTTTTTTGCAGTTTGACCCCCAATTTTGACTTCAGATTCGTGTTCAGCGGTAAAAAATACGTCGGAAAATCTATGTCGCACACCCAGCTCAGACCACTTTTTTTTTGTGGACCTGTGTTATTAGTCAAAAAAATTACAGTTGTCAAAATTGTATAGCCATCTTGAACGGTCAATAAATATAATGAACATATTGGAGCGGTAATCGAATAATTACGGCCTCTTAATTGGGCCTTAACTTTTTCTATGATATTGCATATGATCTAGAATTTACTTCCAATTCTAAATTCACCATAAAAAATATTTTTTCTCTGTCAATCATCATTCTGTTATATTGGACAACATAGTCGAACCTACTTTGGATATTACCTGGAGTGTTACGTCTTTCTGTCATAATTAAACGCGTTTTACAGAATAGTGAGATTCCTTTATCATTCTATCAATGGTCGATAAGCAATCATATTACACATTTTTTCTTGCTCCTCTTTACTAAATATTCTGGATCGATGCCCAACTCATCTCTTATTCACCTCGTTGGTTATTTTGTACGCCAGGTAAATTTTTCTTACAGTGTCTGGCAATACATTAAATTGAGGTTCTATTCGGCCTTCCGAAGTACTATCATTCATTGCTCTGATAATAAAAGTACGCACCCCGTTGGATATTTTGGTATTTGGTCTTCTTTCAGCATTAGTTGTGATTTAATAATAATGAGAAATTGATTTTAGAAATAAAGAAACGCTTCTATCAAAAAGGAAATTGTTTGACAAAAAACACTCTGTTTAATAGAGATGGGACAGTTTTGAAAAATAGTGAAATTCAATTGACAAATGAGGAAAAGCAAAAGAAAGGAAGTGTAAGGAAATTTTTAACTTTAACACAAAAAAGGAGGGTCTTAGGACATATATTTATTAAACAAACTCTACTTAGAAGTATCGCTTAACAATTTTGGTCCACCTTGTATATCTGCTTTTAAATTTAATACTAAAGTATAAAACCTTCATTATTGAAATATCATCTTAGTACGAAATATTCAATGTTGGAAAACAATCATTTTCAATCGAAAATTGACAGAGATGAAAGGCACAAAGAAAAGATTAGTAAAATGCGGAAAAGCTCACAGAATATAATTTTGGCGAATAAATTCAATTATTTCGTTCAATGTATTTTGCTAACTGTCTTGTATAATTAGAAAATGAAAACGAAGTGATCTTTCCAGAGGCGTGCGCAATAATTAAACGCGATTTTTACATGGACGACCTTTTAACAGGTGTTGATTCAGTTCAAGATATTTTGAAATTACAGGGTCAAAATGGTTATGCAACGATAAATACTTGTTAAATAAATTTGAAATAAGTGATGATAGGGTTTTACAAATAGGTTAAACCGAGCAAATTAAAACTTTTGGGTTATATCGGGAACGCGGAAGTCAGAGGTGCACTCGTACATAATCCAGAACCGGAACGCTAATTTATGCGATAACTTTAATATTGTAGGTAGTAAGATTATATAGAACGCTAAAGCAAAATGTTGTTGTGACTCTAATCAAACTACATACAAACCTAAAATTATTAATTTGAAAATAAAAAATACAATTTTTTTTTTTCAAAAACCTGTGTCGGAACGATGTTCCGGCGCGTTCCGGCACGAGTGCACCTCTGGCGGAAGTAAAATTAAACAGTTGGGATATATTGGGACGCGGAAGTGGATATAATTAAATATAAGTTTAAAAAACAAAAAAATTACGTTAATAAATTCACAAAAAGATACATTTTACCTGTCACTTGTCAAATTTTTGATCCTCTGGGGCTACTTGGACCCTCAGATAAAGGAACTACTAGATATGCCCTGTATATCTAATGTCATTTACAAAATTTAAGCCAACATCTAGCCCTCTCTCTCGGCAAAGTTTGTGGGCGAGGGACGTGAGACGCGCAGAAAAATCTCGTGCAGAGGACGAAATCAACAATAAAAATTGACTTGAAGTATTAGACAGTGGCGTCGCGAAGAATTATAACTTTTTATTTATTATAGCAAAAAATAGAAAATTAAAATTGGGTATTTTACATGTTATTAATATATCACATTTGAATTAAATATGTCGTGAGAAGTTATATAATTTCGATAAAGTTGTAGTTTCTTTAATACTGATAAATATATTAACATTAAAACATAGCAAATGCTTGTAAATTTATATTAAATGTACGTATTTAATAATGGAATCAAATAAATAATATTTTTTATTGTTTCTAAAACCTTGTTTACAGTAAGGAGTAAATGCGAATAACATAAAAAAATGTGAATGGTATATAACTACTTTCCTAACTTACTTGTGAAGTGTAAGATTGATTATCTAATGGCTTGAGAAAAGCACCACATTTTTCACATTTCTTTCTCATGGTTAGCAACCTCTCAAGAAAATCACTTAAAATAGTTCAAAATGTTTACAAAAATATTTAGTACAACCGTTGTCTGAATATACAGACAACGGTATAACCTATAACACTAAAAAATAATACAAATCAATTCACAAACTGTAAACTATTTAATGTATGATTTTAAATTATCCTGCTTGAAAGTACCCTTATGGAATCTCTAGAGGACGATGTCAACAAAAGTTAACTAGATGTTGGCTTAATAAAAAAGGATAGAATGCCCTCTCTATATATATTTACTCTGAGCTTGGACCCATTATCATAATACCTAAATTAATAATGCAGGATTTATGGAAATTGAAACTCGATTGGGATGAAGAAGTACCTTTAAACGTGTTAAAAAAATTTGTAAATTTTCAAAATGATTTAGCAGGTATAAATACAATAAAAATTCCGCGTCAGATAGTAATTCCCGGGTATGAAAAAATCGAGCTACATGAATTCTCAGATTCATCACAAAAGGCATAATGGCCGTGTATTTTTGTACGATGTTTGCTACCCTCTTTCTAATCTGATGGCGAAACTTGAGAAGGTTCTACGTGTAAATTTTGACCAATCCTTTCATTGGACAGACTCCACAGTTGTTTTAGCTTGGATTTTTTTTGTCCGTGACCGTTCTTTGCAACCGGATTCACTGCAGCCTCGTGGATTAAAAAACCTTCAAATAATTGGAAGACTTTTATCGCTAACCGCGTAAGCAAAAGTCAGTCGCTGACAAATGTTGAAATTTGGTATAACGTGAGTTCTGAAAATAACCCTGCCTATCTCATTTCTCCAGGTGTATCATTAACATGTTTAATTAAGAGTAAATTATGGTTGCAAAGGGCCACATTGGTTTCAGTTATCACATTTTACTTGGATTTTGGATAAAAACTTTGAAACAGAGAATATCCCCGAACAAAAATTCTTATCAATGATAACTGTCAAATCTAGTGATTGGATAAATATGTTAATAACTAAATTTTCTCTTAAAACTAAAAAGAGTATTTGCTTACGTAAGTCGTTTTATTAAAAATATTAGAAGAAAAAAGCAAGATAGACAGTACGGTTTATTAACTCCACAAAATAAAAAACCCTTGCAAAATAAAAGTCGTATTTTATCGTTGAATCCGTTTTTAGGTGGCCTCTAGACGGTCAATATTATTGCACAATATTACGAATTGCGCAATATTATTGACCGTCTAGGCTTAGTATTGAAGTTTGCACAATGAATGAGGAAAAGATTCAACGAGTATAAATTTTATTGCATAAAATTTTTCATTGACAATATTGCTTAGTCAACGATTAAATTCGAAAAAGAACGACGTTCGCATAAAAAAATGGTGCTGAAGCAGAAAATTAAGAAAGAACGAGAATTTATTGTTGATTGCATCCACCTATACAGAGAGTTGCCAGCTCTATTGAACGTTAAAAGCAAAGAATATCATGACCGGAATAAAAAAACACTGGATATGAAACATTATTAGTGAAATATAAGGAAATGATTCTTGTCGCAACAAATGATGAATTGAAAAAAAAATTACTCTCAGAACGAATTACCGGAAGGAGCTCAAAAAACACCTCGAGTTTATGAAATCAGGATATCGAGGGTTTGGAGCGAAAACCCGGTAACTAATAAAACTCTTCTTTCGAGATAATCAAATTTAAGTTTTAGTAACTTTAAAGAAGATTTAAAACCTTATTAGTATGTTTTACGAACGCATAATAAAACATACCAACATAGTTTTAAATCTTTTTCAAAGTTATTAAAAATATTAAATGGGATTATCTCGAAAGAAGTGTCTTATTAGTTATCGGGTTTTCGGTCGAAACCCTCGATATATAAATCAAACTTATGGTATTACAAAGAAAATCCTTCCCCATACAATCCTTCCTGAACAATTCTTCCCTACAACAATCCTTTCCCACAACAATTCTTCCCCGCTATAAACCTTCACCAGTCTTTGGTTAGTGAAGAAAACACAAGATATGTAGATACCAAGGACGAAAATAATTGTGTAACCAAGTCTAGTAATTCTTGAAACATTGCCAAATCTAATCTTACAAAATTCTTGAAGTAATTTACCAAATTTAACGCCAAGTCTCTTAAAAGACGTTTGTGGGTATATTTTTGACATTTTTTGAACCATTTTTTCAACCAGCGACGTTCTCGCTTTTTAAGTTTAAGCACCAACGCGACAGCTGCAGCTAAACCTTGGTCAGACATTTCCAACAATGCAGCATTATATAGAGAAGTCCTGCTCATGCGAAAATATTCAAGCTTGTGAGCCGACAATATTATTGTGCAATAAATCTTGATCAATATAAAAGAATTGAGAAGGTTGCTTAATTAGTTTTAAGGCAAAACCTAAGGATACGACATATCTGATGGGTGGCGGAAGTTAAGGTACAAAATTATTTGCCATTTTTTAATGCTGATATAGAAAAACAAGGGGGTCAAAATTATTAAAATAGTATATTTGTTTGTTTGTATGTCCACAAAGACCATGCACATTGAATTGGTATCTGAATTAACAACGGAGGCCTTTTCAACAGCCTTTAATAGATTTATAAGCAGACGTCAAAGACCACATAGTATTTTTTCGGACAATGGCTCTAATTTACTTCAGACAAATAATGAATTATGAAGGGTATCAGAATGTTTAAAAATAAATGAAAATAAAATTAGTAATCAAATTGCAGTAGAACAAATACAATGGCACTTCATACTACCGTATTCACCAAATTTTGGAGGTATTTGGGGAGCTGGCATTAAGGCTACCAAATACCATATAAAACGTTTAGTCACTGAATCTCTTACGTATGAGGACGTCAGTACATTGTTGGTACAGATTGAGGGAACATTAAATTACCGTCCCCTCTGTCCTCTAAAGCCTGATCCATACATGCGTTATTTGTGTACGAATATTCGACGTTCGCAGTATATACTGAATATGTGGATACGAAGTTTGGCATTCAGTAACAAATGTTTGGTATTCGGAAGCGAACCCGAATGCTATCGATCGAGAGGCGGTAAATAAACACACATCAAATTACCCAAATATTCGATAAAAGGTAGTTCGTGTTGACATCCACACTGCGAGACAAATATCAATGGTTCAGGCTTTTATTGTTTACGGTTAAGGTATGTGAATTAAAATTCTCCTTCTGTGAGGTTTCTTTTTTTGCAATTGAAAATAATTATTAGAAAATGTCCCGCAGCAGCTACTATATTATTATCCATCGTTGCGATGTTTCCCGATCAGGGTGAAATGTGTGGAAGGGTATTTTGATAAAACATTCGTACAAATCATTCGTCTATAAATATTCGTATATATAACAAATGTTCGTGTACGTATGTGTGGAGCCAGCTTAATCGAGGATTCCGATGATCTCTCTGCGCGAACGCCAGCTAACCTATTAATTGGTAAGAAGATCACGATGTTACCTGAATCAGATTTTCTCGATGTTCCTGCAAATGGACTAAACCGATGGCAGCATAATCAGGCTCTAGTTCAACATTACTGTACCAGATGGAGTAAGCAATATTTAACTGAGCTGCAAACCAGAGTTAAGTGGAAGACATCTCAAGAATCCATTAAGTCAGGCGTTTTAGATTTAATAAAAAATGAAGATACACGTAGTATGGCCTTGGAACTGGGGCGAATCATCCAATATCATCCAGTTAAGGACGGTGATAATAGTGTAGTGAGCATACAAACTGAAATGAGAACCTTAAAGCGAGCAGTGATCAAAATTTGTGCACTACCAATTAGGTGCGATTAAACCAAAAATCTTATTATATATAAATAGTATTGTTATCTTATGTACCCAATTTATAATAGTTTAAATTAAGTTCGAGAGAACCTTAGTTTTCCAAGACGCGAAGTATGTTAAAGTTTCTATTTAAATTTAAGTTTGAGTTGAGACGAGCTGTGGCGAAGATTCATTCGAAAAAAGACTTTACGACGAGCAACGTGCTCATGTTTCTTTATAAATATTTTTTTTGTATATTATTTGATCCACTTGTGTTTAATAACTCTAAAAATAAACCAGTATAATTCTATACAGTCCATTTAATAAGTCAGTACATAACACTAACAGGTACACAATTTTAATATGAGATCTCTAAAAGTAGGGAGTAAATTTTGGAAAAAAATATCCAGCTGTTATTTTGGGAAACAAATTTGTTTTGTTGCGCTGTGTTAGTTGAAAATCCATCTATGCGTGCACTAAAGTGATTGATTAAATGTTCACCGCTGATCTTTTCCCAAAAGGGCGGTTAAATTTGTTTTATCTTTACAAACAAAACCCAAGAGTGTTAAATATGTGAACATCCTTTCTAGCAATATATTTCCCGATGTTGAGGATCGTTTTTTTTCTTCGTCTAACTTATGAGAAACATTTACGATTAGAATCTTTGTCGAAAAAAATCGTAAAATTATATTGATTCAAATATATTGCTAGAATCTTTTACTTATCATAAAGGCACGTATAAATCGTTTCTGTCTGAATTAACAAAATTAAGTTTAAAAATGTAATTATATATTTATATAAAGGGCGATTCTTTGGGAAACGGACATATATTAACTCTGGATGGGAGTCACCGAGGTGATTCTAAAAACGTCCATTTAATTAGCCTGTATCCTCGGATGATTTAAAAAAGTCCACAAGGGGCAGCACTTGTTACTTACTTTAAAAAAATCGGCTGTGTTAGACCAGAACTTTCCCGACTTGGATATAGAGAATAGCATTACAATAATATAAGAAACAAATATTAAATAGAAAACCGATGGTGAATACGTCTACCGAATTGATATTCCAATATTGATAATGACATAAACGCTCGTATGCGCACATTATATAGCATACTGCCACAATTAGTATTTTCTAAAATCATGGCTGAAAACTTTTGGGAATTCTGGAAAAAGTTGTAGGGAATTTTATGGTCTACAACTTTGCACTAGAACGTTTTGCACAAAAGCGCATTGTTTGTCTTCAAAATAAAAAAAAATAAAAAAAGCATAAATATGTATATTTTTCATCCTCTAAAATACAAAGTTAGATATAAAAGTAAAAGAAAAGGAGGGTATCGTTTTTTGGGTTTTTTGCGACCCCGTACGAAATTTTTCTCACTAAAAGGTATTAAAAAAAAAATGGATTTCCCAAAATTTTTTTCTTTAAAACGCCCCGGAACATACTTTATTTTAATTTCGAAAATTTGAAATCACAAGGACTGACAAGGAGGATTTGGCAACATGGCGGCCAGCTGTCATTTAATAGAACACGCGCGATTTTTCTCGAAATAGGTCAAGTGTTTTAAAGACCAGTTATCCACGAATACTGTCTGCTATTTTTTTTATTGGTACACTTTAAAATCATAAATACTGGTATTATTACTACAAAAAATGGAAATAAAGAACCAATAATGTAAACTGGTTGAATTAGTGATATCATCAGCTGTCATCGAAATGACAAATACAAAAATTAATTTGCAATCTATTACATAAGATTTATTGTTGTCACCACAGTTGTTACAGGTTGTATATTACTTAAAAATAAGTTCTAACATTGATACCTAAAATAATAAAGCAGAATCGCGGTTAATACAGCAAAAATCAGAAGACACTAAAGATTATGACAAGTTCATCACATGGATGGAAGAGCAAAAGGTATTAATTTAAATAGCATTTCATCTGATTTAAAATATCGAAGTTTCAATATTTCAAACAATACTAACTATACTTTTCACGTTAATTTAAAAAATATAATTGATAAATATTTGAATAAAGCTTTTAAAATATGTGTTAGTAATATTTTATTTGACGTTATAGGGTAATCCTATTAGATCAATAAAAAGATTAACATTTAAACTTCTTACACGAATGGGGTGTTTGCTTGATTTTAGATTAATGGGCCATTAAAAACCTGAGTAATAAAAATTTAACCCTTATTTTTTATTATTTTTTAAACCTATATTCAACCTATAATTAAAAAAAAATCTGTCACTTAAGGTAGATCAGTTAAACAAATATGAGAAAGATGGTGCCACTCGGATTTATTTAAATTCGGTTTACAGTCGACATTTTTCTCTGTAGTACCGGCAATACTACACCTCAATACTATAAATAACCAAGGGGGAGTTAGCGTCGAAATTACGTTTTTATTCTAGTTTTTGAATCACTATTAAAAATACTATTCTTGAACATTGCGACACAATAATTATAGGGCATTTTGTAGCAAAAGGTAAGCATATAATTAAATAAATAACTTCGATTGTAACGCCATCTTTGCGTAAATAGATAATTCAAACTTAAATTGACGACTGGCGCCATCTTTCGCTTATTTCTTAAACTGATCTACCTTAAGACGTCTCAAAAATATTAAATATTTGAAATTAAACGTTTGATCTTAAAAAAATCTGCTAAATCCTGGTCTTTGCTTATAAATATGGGTAATAAACATATTAAAGTTAAAAAAAAACATAAAAGTCCTAGTTCTGTCGCAGCTTATAGTAGGAGGAGCTATTTCTGTCATAGTATAAGGTTCATAGTAGGGGGAGCTATTGGGAGACAAATATTCCATAATTTTTTTTTTTGTGAAATGCAAAATAAATGCAATTTTGTATTACTGATTAACCCCCGTTTAATCCAAATAAGAGTTTTTTTTCTTTGTATTCTAAATAATCAGAAAAAACCTAATCTAACATTAACGACGCATGCGCCCAATAATGAGTATTTGTCTCGCAAAAGCTCCACCTCATACAGGAGCTACTGGGCTGCGTTCAGATTTAAAGTGCGTTTTAGACCCAGGATGTTGTGACGTCTTATAGGAATTGTCTTGTAAATATGAACGACTGGGGCGTGATTATTTAAGCTATTATTTATTTTCGGAATCAAGTTCTAGTGAAGAAGAAATTGTAAGAGATTTCAAATATATAGAATGAGAAACAGGATAAATAGAAGTAATCAAGAGTGGAAAATTTCATTCAAACCATCTCTAACTTCACCGCAATGGAATTTAGAGAAAATTTTCGATTAGCTTATGAAAATCAAGTTTACATAATCTCACCTACCTTTGTAATAATACCAAATTATTTTTGTTTCTTATTAAATTGTTTTCATCATCTTGAACATGATAATAAAATTTTGGTAGAAGAGTCTGAATCCATTTTAATCAGATTTTAATTTATTTCATTTATTTATTTAATAAGGCAACTGCCAATTTTATGATATTTGTGAGGTTAGAGAGACGTTCATTTCATTTAAAAACATGACTTGTGCTCAAACTGCGCATGTCGGATCAATTTTCTCCAAGTATTTACTGGGATGAAAAGTTGTCGTCTGGACGATAAATATGAACGCAAAAGTATGTACACTCGGACAAAACGCCCTCTAAATCCGAACGAAATTAGACGTTCGGTGTGCACTCTGGACGTAAATCTGAACGGAGCCCTGTGGTTCTGTGTTAAGACATGCGATGTTGCCATATTTAAAAATTGGTTTAACAACTTGGATATTAATAATAAATGTCAAACTTTTACAGTTCTTAGATTTTTCAGTTAACAATTGTTAAATATTTGGGCTTTTTTAGACAGATGTAATAGTTGTAAAAGTATTAGTGATTCATTCTACGTATTTTTTTTTCATTTCAAAGAGATTTCTTCCATTAAATATGTTTTATTTATTAATAATTTTAGCCGTCCGTATACACCCTAAAAATCAGGTAATTTAGAATTTCTCGCAATGGAAATTCATTTTAAGCTTATAGTTTTAATACAAAACAAATTTTTTCGCTCTCCTCTCTTGGATTTTCAAGTTTTTGAAACATAAAAATTTTTTTCATGAGAAACCCAAAACACCCATTTAAAACGATACCCTCCTTTGGTGCTCTACAACTTTGCATTATAAAATTTTGTACCATAGTGCATTATTTGTCCTCGAAATTTGGAAAAACTACGGAAAACCTAGATACACATTTTTTTCGCGCCCTCTAGTGGGGCAACTATTGGAAATTCGGAAAGAAGTTTGATACAAAAATTGTAGGAAATTTGATTCTCTACAGTACAGTATTTTGCACCAAAGTGTATTGTTTGTCCTTAAAATTTATGAGAAATGGCTTATTGTGAGATTATTTTGAAATTCACATATGTTATAGAGGTCGATCTCCTGATTAAAAAATACCATTGCCTCAACTTTCTATCATCAACCGTTTAGATAATACAGGGTGTTGAATGTGAACTTTTTGATATTGAACTCAAATCGGTGTACGCCTCCCCTATAGTGTCCAATTAAAGAAAACCATGCTTTTTTGCAATTATAAATATCGAAATATATTCTCTTTAATATCTGGTACTTATTTTTTCAAAACTATCATTTGCTTGCATACAGAGTGCTAAAATATATTTTGTCTAACAAAAAAAAATCCATTTTTATCAAAAATGAAATTCCAAAGAACGTATCGTCAATTTTATTTTTATTTTTTTATGAATTGTATAAAAGACCATCTTTTTTCAGATTGTGTAAAAAAAATATCTTTTCTTGATACAGGGTGGTCAACTTAGAGAAAAGTATTTTGTCACATATCTATTTTAGTTCTTCCAAAATGAGTAAAGTTTTCAATTTTATTTATATACAAAATAATAAATACATTGCCAATATACAGAGTATTTTTTATTTGATATTAAAAATAATAACATTTGTTAAATTGTTCAGCTCATATTTTCAACACTGCTAAAATTAGGGTGCATCCCTGTATTTATGTATTTACGGAATATTTTTGTTATTATTACAATATTACAATAAAATACACATAGAGAAAACAAACGTATCTAAAATAAAAAATTCTATGTTCAAAATAAGTTTAAAGAATACGTGACAAAATACTTTTCTCTAAGTTGACCACCCTGTATCAAGAAAAGAAATTTTTTTCTACACAATCTGAAAAAAGATGGTCTTTTATACAATTCATGAAAAAACAAAAAAAAATTGACGACACGTTCTTTGGAATTTTATTTTTGATAAAAATGGATTTTTGTTTAAGTTAGACAAAATATATTTTAGCACTCTGTATAGAAGCAAATGATAGTTTTGAAAAAATAAGTACCAGATATTAAAGAGACTACATTTAGATATTTATAATTGCAAAAAAGCATGGTCTTCTTTAATTGGACACTATAGGAGAGGCGTACACCGATTTGCGTTCAATATTAAAAAGTTCACATTCAACACCCTGTATTATCTAAACGGTTTATGATAGAAAGTTGAGGCAATGGTATTTTTTACTTAGAATATGGACCTCTATAACATATGTGAATTTCAAAATAATCTCACAATAAGCCATTTCTCATAAGATTAGTGCGGGGTCCTTTAAAAAGAGGCAAAAAATCTTGCATGGTTATTCAATCAATGATGGTCTTGAGGACTTTCTACTGTACTGTAGCATTTAAATTTCCAGAACATATCTTTCTGTTTAATTTAGCACACCGGTTTCTAGTTTGTAGTGTAAACGTTGTCTCTCTGTTATCACTTACGTTCTTTCTCCAAATGATCAAGATACGTTGTCGACTATTTAGTCACATATTTCTTCTTTTCCTGTGGTCTTAAGTTTCGTAGTAACTGATTTCTGTTGTTATGATTGGCTCTGAGAAATGAGGCAGCATATACGCGTATTTCCTTTTTCCGTTAGGGCTGTCTAAAGGCGACTTGTTGGTGAATGCTCGTTGAGTCTACACGCTACCATTTAAAAGTGGGATTATGAAGTAGATTTTCGCAACACCATACCACAAGTCGTTTTATTTGTTGAGCAAGGCAGAGGATTTCATCTCGCGAGCCTGTAGCAATTTTGGTTGATTATAAAACAGATGTAAATGCCCTTTTTGTAAAAAGGGTTGTTACTCTTTGTTCCTCTTTGTACGAACTGGAGTTTTGCAGAATATAATCTATAACTCGTTCTTAGTCGTTAAAATGAACTCTTATGGCTATCAAAAGACGGTGAACCACTTTTTCTTTCGTCCGGCATTTTGGATTAGTTTGTATCTTGTCATCATGGATTATGGTTCCCGGCTCTGTGGATTCTAGCAGTCTTCTACTATCCAGTTTCGTTATTAAGATATTTAGGAAATTACTACCCAGCACTAGCAACAATTACCTAGTGTAATATATGTATGTTATATGTAAGTAGCTGCCTGTGTTACCACGCTATCAAAGGCCACTTAGACAGTGACAAGCCCGCCATAGCGTGTGCAACATAACCTACGACACACACAAATGTACTGCACTGTCATTGAGAGTTACAAATACAGATTTACATTGGAAACTGTTCTTATTCTATTATTACTCTATCCTGGAAGTCCCAGGATATGACATGGTGTCAGGTGTGATATCTCTGGCGATAGCAGCAGTGAAGTATATGTGTTAATAGTGCAGTCGCCCTTGATTATCAATAGTATGGAGCACTTTTGTAGGCCACCGGAGCCGTTAGTTTTAGATGGCAATATTGCCGAGAATTGGAAACGTTTTGTCCAAAAATTTGATGTATTCTCTACGGCGACAGAGTTGAAAAAGAAATCCGAAGAAACTCAAATTGCAGTCTTTTTGAATTTAATAGGTGATGACGGGTTGGAACTCTTTAACAGTTTTACGTTTACAGCTGATGAAAGAGGAGAGCTTAATCAGATTAAAGCAAAGTTCGAAGCCCATTGTGCACCAACTGCAAATGTTGTGTTTGAGAGATTTAAATTCAATAGCATAATTCAAAAAGAGGGCCAATCATTTGACTGTTTTCTCACTGAATTAAGGAAAGCCGTTAAGTCGACAGATTACAAAGACAGTGAGGATATGATTAGAGACCGACTTGTAATAGGAATTTGGGACAAGAGCTCTCAGGAGAAGCTCCTCAGAGAGTCAAAGCTGACGTTGAATAAAGCTATAAGTTTTTGTCGTGCCACAGAAATTAGCAAAAGCCTTGCAGAGTGATGCAGTTGTTGATGAAATAAGAAGAGACAGGGATAGAACCAATCAAGGATCATCGATGCAAACTAGAGACAGGGATAGAACCAGTCAAGGATCGTCGATGCAAACTTACTTCATCCTGTGTAAATACTGTGTATATAAACACTTGAAAAACAAAAAATGTCCCGCATATGGAAAGACATGTGCCAAATGTCAGAATCGCAACCACTTTGCTGCTGTTTGCCAAAATGAAGTGAAGAACCAAGAAAAAGTACGTTACAGGTTTGATAAGCAGTTAACAAAAAGAGTCCATGATGTGGAGAAAATACAGGAAAATAGTGATAGTGATTCGGGTAGTGATGATCAGTTCTATGTCAGCTCAATAGATGTGGTTGAGGTAGCGCAAGAAGTCAATGCCATTGAGAGAGTATGGAAGCAACGAGTCAGTGTCGAAGATAGGCAAGTAGAATTTAAACTAGATACAGGTGCTGAAGTAAGTGTCTTGCCTTTAAATATTCTTAAAAAAATGAAATTTGACCATAAAGTGAAACCTACAAAAGTAACCTTGGTATCATATGGTAATGAAAGCTTCAGGATAGAACCTGTTGGTGAAATTAGCTTACAATGTAAAGTAAATGATTTAATAGCTTGTATTGATTTTATTGTTGTTGATAGTAATAATTCTATGCCTCTGTTAGGCCTACCAGGTTGTACATCATTAAAATTGATAAAACGGTTGGCTTGTATTAGTCAGGGTGCAAATGTTGTTTTTAGGTCATTAGATGACATTATTAAAGCATATAAATCTACCTTTGATGGTTTGGGACAATTTCCAACAAGTCATCACATTACATTAAAAAGTAATTCAGTACCACATGTTCAGCCCCCCAGGAGGGTTCCTAGAGCACTTCATGACAGATTGAAAGATAAATTGAAACAACTTGAAAATCAACATATAATAGAGAAACTTGAAAAACCAACTGAGTGGCTGAACCCCCTTGTAATAGTAGAAAAAAAAAATGGTGACCTTCGTTTGTGCCTTGACCCAAAATTCCTAAATGCTGCTATACAGCGAGAAATGTTTTTAATACCAACTGCTGAAGAAATTGCAGTTAAACTTTGTAACAAAGAATATTTCACGGTTCTTGATATGAAAGACGGTTATTTTCAAGTAAAAATTGATGATGAAAGTGCTGATTACACAGCCTTTGGTACGCCATTTGGGCGTTACCGTTTTGTTAGGTTACCTTTTGGCATTTGTTCGGCGCCAGAAGTTTTTCAGCGCAAGAACTATGAAATATTTGGAGACTTAGATGGCATAGGAATATATTTTGATGATCTTATTGTAACAGGCGCTAATGAACTTGAACATGATCGGAATTTGCAGCTAGTCCTCGAGCGTGCTCGTAAATATAATATTAAATTTAACAGTACAAAAATTCAATTCAAATCAAAGTCTGTCAAATTTATGGGACAGATCTATTCAAAGAATGGTGTTGAGCCAAGCAAAACTTACATAAAGGCCATTACAGACTTACCAAAACCAGGCAATAAAAATGAGTTATTAAGAATTTTAGGTATGGCCAAATTTCTAGGTAAATTTGTACCGAACATGTCCAAGGTCACGGCCCCATTACGACATTTAACTAGACAAGACATTGATTTTCAATGGAGTAGTGAGCATGAGCAGTCTCTTTCTCAACTTAAGCATCTGTTGTCGTCAGCCCCCGTACTAAAATTTTTTGATAGTTCAAAAAGCATTGAAATTGAAACTGACGCATCGAAGGATGGCCTTGGTTGCTGCTTATTGCAAGATGGGTATCCGATTGCGTTTGCTTCGCGTAGTTTGACCACAACAGAACAAAAATACGCTCAAATTGAGAAGGAGATGCTAGCCATAGTGTTTTCTGTCCAAAAATTTCACTACTTTATTTATGGCCAAAAAGATTAAGATTAGATCTGATCATAAGCCATTGGAGAGTATTTTTAAAAAAGAACTGGCCAGCATATCTCCTAGATTACAAAGATTGCGTTTGCGGCTTCTTAACTATGAATTATGTGTTACATATAAACCTGGAAAATATCTGTTTATCGCCGATACGTTATCAAGGGCATTCTTATCTGAAAAAGGCTTAAGAAGTGATAAAGAGTTTGATTTTGTTGTTCATTCAATTATTAAAAACATACCTATGTCCGAGGACAGAAAACAACAGTTTAGAAAGGAAATCAATAATGACATGCAACTCGAGGCAGTAAAAAAATTCTGTTTAGATGGGTGGCCAGATAAAAAAACTGAGGTACCGGAAGCCATTCGACATTTTTTTAAAGTCAAAGATAATCTAACTTTTTCAGATGGGCTACTGTTACTAGCGGAAAAAATTATTGTTCCTCATGTGCTACGTCCAGCAATGTTAAAATTGTTAATGAGGGTCATTTGGGAATCGAAAAAACAAAAGCTCGTGCACGACAAATTTTTTATTGGCTAGGTATCAATAGTGATATTGAAAAAACAATTAAATCATGCAAAATTTGTGAAACACATGGCCGTAAACAACAGAAGGAACCTCTAATTTTGTACCCAATTCCTATTCGGCCCTGGGAAAGAGTAGGGATTGATATTTTTAGTTATGGAGCTAAGAGTTACTTGGTCGTTTTTGATTCCTTTTCAAATTGGCTTGAAATATGTAATATTAGAGATAAATCTGCACGCTCTGTAGTCAATGTTTTAAAAAAGATATTTTGCAACTTTGGCGCCCCTGATGTTATCTCATGCGACAATGTTCCATTTGACAGTTTAGAATTCAGGAATTTTGCCAAAGCGTGGAACTTTAAAATCCTCACAAGAAGCCCGAACTATCCGCGCTCCAATGGCCTAGCCGAAAAAGGAGTAGGGATAGCAAAGAACATTCTTAAAAAATCCTTGGAGGGTAAGGAGGACATTGAAGTTGCATTGCTTCAATATAGAAATTCCCCATTAAAACACATTGATTATTCACCATCTCAGTTGTTAAATAGTCGCATATGTAAGTCAAAAATTCCAATTAGTGCTGAACTGCTCATGCCTAGGTTATGTGAAAATGTCAAACAAAAAATAGAGAATAAACATAAAATTTATTATAAATATGATAAAAGCTCAAAAGACTTACCACAGTTAGATTCTAATATCGATGTAACGGTTTATGATCATGTTAAGAGGAAGTGGGATATGGGAAAAATTGTCAATAAGCATAATGCACCGCGGTCCTATGTCATCCAAAATACAATGGGTGACACAGTTCGTCGTAATAGAGTTGATTTAAAAGAGTCACTTAATAAGTTTAAAACCTTGTCCTCTGAGCATGATCAAGTTGTTGACAATGAACCTGATAACCTTCTACACCACGACCAGCCCCAGACTACAATCAACAATAGTACATCATGTTCTCAGAACATGGAAATTGGGCGACAAAGCCCAATTGCTTGTAAACCCTTTAGTCAAACTCCTCATTTGTTGACTTGTCAGACTAGGTCTGGTCGTATAGTCAAAGCCCCTGAGAGGCTTGATCTATAGGAAGGAGGATGTAATATATGTATGTTATATGTAAGTAGCTGCCTGTGTTACCACGCTATCAAAGGCCACTTAGACAGTGACAAGCCCGCCATAGCGTGTGCAACATAACCTACGACACACACAAATGTACTGCACTGTCATTGAGAGTTACAAATACAGATTTACATTGGAAACTGTTCTTATTCTATTATTACTCTATCCTGGAAGTCCCAGGATATGACACCTAGGACCACTTGTGATCACGACATCCAAGATACATGAAATTTACAAGTTAGACGTTTTCGCCACCATCTTGAAGTCGGTAACTTTTTAAGATTTTTTTTTTATAATTCGCTTTTCCTTTTATTTTTATGTTTATGTATAAATAATCAAATCTTTATGTGACAGACTTACTCTGTATATTTTAAAGTACATTTATTAATTTGATACAGTTTTACATATGTAAACTTGAATACGTAACGTTACGACATCAGGTAATTGAACATAAGTTCACTCCTTTATGTGGTATGATCTGTAGGTACACCTTATTACCATCACTTTAATTTAAATAATTACAAATAATGAGATTTAATTATAAACTCTGATTTAAATAGGTGACCAGTTTTAACATAAAATACTATCGCATATGTACTTCATCACTACTTAACCACCCTATTTTATTTTTTATTTACTGTTTTATAATTATTTACAATTTCATATATTTACATATTTCTGTACATAGAATCAATATAAGTATCGATCAAGTTTATTTCGTTTCATTTGTGAGACTGTTGAATTACGAACTTTAATTTAATTAACTATTTCAAAGGTTTTACAAACTTCCTAAGACGAAGATAAATATCTGAAAAGTTTGTATGGCGCCCATTATAACATCTTATAAAGATAAAACTTGTACCAGTTAATAACCAACGGGCTCCCGACTATAAAAGCCAGCCGTTCGCAAGTGTAACATCTACCGATCCTTTAGGAGAAGTTGACGCTACAGTACCAATTTGAACGGAAAACTAATGGATACATTCAAGGCACATATCAACCTTTCATACCAAATTTCAGCTTGATTGGTCAAACGGTTCGGCAGTTATCGTGGAAGATTACACATAGATACACAGACAGAACTCTGGAAATAGTTTAAATGTTCTTGGAGGACCTCAAAACGGATATTTCCATCGATATCTAGAATTTTTTTGCTCGTTCACTATACTTTCCCTTTGATGGGACCGGGGAAGTAAGTAAAAACAATTTAAAACGTAAATATTAGACACAATAACACTCTAACAACACAACCTCAAATACTAAACAACGATTGTTTATATGTATGTTTGAAAGAGGTTCCACTTTTAATCAGCCGAGGGCGTATTAGTTATTTTGATTTGCCTATTCGCTTTTTTATTAAGATTGTACAAATTTACTTTCTATTTACATCTAAAAAATAACCATTTTATCTTTCTTATTTGCCAGTGCCCTTTTTTCATGTTATTTGAAATATTTATAATTTACTGATTTTATTATATTTTATCATCAATTATCTATCACAGATAATTTAATAAATCACAAAAGAACACAACATAATTTTTCGAGAGAATAAGTTACAGGAAGAAATGTAATATTTAAATATTCAAATTCAAATCAGTTAGAAGATATCTTGACAAAAAATGCCGTTATTTTATTTACCTACTTATTATCGACAATTTTCTACGCTCCGTGGGACTTGCGAACGTGGGCTTTACGAACAGATCCTTTTTCGTGGGATTTGCGAACACAAATACCTTGCATTAATCTAACCGCTGACCATCTGTGGGTTTTGCGAACACCCTCAAGATTAGAATTATAAAACAATTAATATAAGATGTTATTGGCCTGTTATTATTATTTAAAAATGTTAAAAGTCAAAAAGATAAATATTATTAATAATAAATGATTGAATAGCTAAAACAGCAATAAATAAAATGATTTTTGTTCAATTTTATAATAAATGTTAACGAAATAAATTTTTTATAATCCTAACGCTTTTTTTTGAGCGCACACATGTATCATATAAATATAATTTACCATAAAAATAATATAAGAACATATAATTTATCAAATTCAAAGAAAGATTAAAATAACACCGAACTCAGAAAGGGTAATTTCAGCGAAATTAAATCTTTTTATTCACAATCGTATATGTAATAGCTCAATTACACACTTTTTAAAGGTCGGGAAATAAGCTATTACAAACTTTACTTTTATTTAATTTTTCTTATCATACACAGTCGAATTCTATAAATTAAAAATATTCTTGTTTTATTCCATAAAATTTTTATCACCTGCTTTTATCCGTATAACTTACAGTTTTTGAATGTTACCACATTATATGTACCAAATGTACCAAAAAAAGGATAAAAAAAATAATGAAATACTAAATAAGCTGCACCAAGATGGAAATATTTTGCGTTGTCTTCGACTGTTACAGTTACAGTCAAAGCTACGAATAGTTTAGGTTTTTGTCAAAGTGAAACTATAGAAAAAATTATCTTGTTTAATAAATATTTACAAATTATTGAGCTATTTTATTAATTATAAATATTAAATAATAATGCAGTTTGAGGATAAAAGATAGGCATGCAAAAATGGTAAAAATTAAATCAGTGTGCAGGGTTTTTCTAAAATGTAAATTTTGGGAATTATACCTATGTGTGAAAAAATAACTGAAATATAACATTTACTGAATTATTTTTATAATATTAATACTCTCTACCACTAATAAGTCTGCAATATTTTGTTATTTTATTAAAATACGAAAATAAAGCCGTCACAAATTTAACTTATTTAAAATTTAAAAAAATTACCTGCATTGTCCGCAAAACCCACGGTCTCCATAAACTGACCGAGGGTAAGCCAGGTATATTTTAGCAAATCCCACCATTCGCAAAGCCCACGCACCCATAATACTTATAATAATTTGTATTTACCTGTTCTATACTTTCTCTAACAGAGATCTCATGAAAACATACACATCCAATCTCTTTACTTCTCCTTTGACCTTCTTCTGGTGATATCATCCGGTCTTCGATTTGGTCTGTTTTGTTTCCTACTAGTACTACTGGAACTTCATCGCAACTACCAACGACGGCGCTTCCTAACCTCCGTCTCCTTTTATTGTAGTTTATAAGGAATTTAAGTCTATGGCATTCGTCGAAAGAACACTTGTCTGTTACTGAATACATTAGTATAAATGCTTCTGCCCATCGAATATTGGCTTCAAGTCCTAGACATTCTGCTTCCTGTAAATGAAAACAAAAAAATGCAAAATTTGGTGATATTTATAAAAAAGAGTTTCTTAAAACAACGAAACAAGCAAAAAGATGAAGAGGACAAATAGAATTGTAAAGATTGAAAACTTTTACTGTCCGACAAGTTTAAGGATAGCCGTGAGAAAGTGAAGCGCACTGGTTTATACCACATTAAAGCACAGAAACTTATATAGTAGTGACATCTTAAAAGAATACCTGAAATCATGTGTAATATATGTTGTTAAATTGTATCCCCACAGATAAGACGATAATTCAGATTTGGCAACATCCGTTTGATTTTTTTACGGTTTTGATGCTTTACTATTCTGTCTCTTTCTGGTTCTGACTCTTTAAATTCTGTCTCATTATTTTATGACGATGTACGGGTTTGATCGATTGGCGATTCGATAAATTGGGATTACAATCTATTGGTATTTTGATAAATTAGTGTTATTATATTTTACTTTTTGATGTATTAACTATTTGAAGTTTTAATGTTCTGGTTTTTTAGTTTATTGATATTTTATTATTTTATTATTTTATTATTTTAATAAAATATCTATCTGATTCTTTAATATTTGTTTTAATACGAATCGATTTTTTACGGTTTTGATAAAATATCATTTTGCTATAATAGATGTTTGATTTTTTATTAATTTGATATAATAACCTTTTGAAAAAGTATCTGCTTGATCTTTTAAATTCTGCTAAATTGTGCCCTCCCATATAATGGTCAATAATCATCAAATACATAATAGCTATTTATGCACCAAGTGTATTATATAGATCCTAAAACCGGAAGTGTTAGGATTTAGTAACACTCGTGGTGCATTCAAGATTTTATTTTTTACGAAAAATGTATTTTATTTGTTGTCAATGTTTCATTATATTTAGTGAATGACATTGTTGCTTTGTGTTATATGCGTCTTAGAAAGTAATGGAAATAAATACCGATTTACCAAAAAATATGAAAGAAAATGCAGACAAAGCAACCAAAAATTTATTACCGGAGAAATCCAGGGCCGCTATTCTTGATATCACTCGCATGCATGCGGATACGTTCCTCTGAGAAGCGGGTTTTAACGAATGGTGCAAGCAAACTGTATTCTTGACCGACCTTCGAAATGAAACATTGTCCCTTCGTATAATTGGACGTTAAAATAAAAATCAAGCAAGCAAGCAAATAAATATTGAACGCGATTTATTTGCGATAAAGTGATTTTTTTTGCTTTTATTAGAAGTGAACCTGTTTTGATTTAAAAATGTTTATATTAGATTAGATTAAATTGAGACGGTGGGCGTTTAGGCCCCACCTCGACCATTTCAGATCTATTGTGGATATTCTTCGAGTACTTTGTCTATTTTTGTCGTTCTCCATATACTATCAATTAGCTCTCCTGTGTAGTTAATTACACTTGCACGTTTTTCTACGCCAACTGAAAGTATTGAATATACTTTATATTGCAAAATTACTATGAAAGAGAGGTTTCTCTAATATATTGTAATGAACGTCAATGAGACAATTTAATTTTTTGATTATAAAAAAAGATAAATTGGAAAAACTGAAATAAAAATTACGTTAAATAGTCGAATAGTTAATATAGAACAATTGCAAGGCGTGAATTATAACTAAGAACATAATTCAAGGCTGGATTTGGTTTTTTGGTGGTGTGTCGCTTTAAAATTTTATATCAATTTTGGACAAGATGTTGAATTCCAAGTAGTCAATAAATAATTTAATATTAACAGGTGAAGAGAAGGAACTAGGTGGATAGTGAGTTGGTTTTAATTTTAATAAGTAATCTGTGTATATTGTAATAAATTATAATAAATCTAGTTTAAAGTATGAATGAGTAAGAAAAAGGTTAATTTTAGTTTTTTTTAAACAACCATTCATTTAATTGTACAATTTTTATTATTTAATAA
This sequence comes from Neocrepidodera transversa, assembly GCA_963243735.1. Taxonomy (NCBI): domain Eukaryota; kingdom Metazoa; phylum Arthropoda; class Insecta; order Coleoptera; family Chrysomelidae; genus Neocrepidodera; species Neocrepidodera transversa. Next base: position 17,323,849 of record OY725349.1, on the reverse strand, counting down.
TGTTTATAATAAAAGGTTAGTAAAATTAGACACAGTTTTTTCAAGAATACTGAGAATAATAAACTAATTATAGAAAATACTAGTAATCAATTTAATTTTTGGTATTTCTTTTTAAATTTGAATTTATTATTTCGTTATAAATTTAATATCAAATAAACATCAAAATTTTATGAACTCAATCATGAAAGAAACTTAATTTGATCTGATAAAGTCGAGGAAAGAAATAAAAAAAAAATTAATGTAAAAAATTTATATTCAAAATCCAGATATTTTTAATGTTCATCGGCTATTTAATAATAATTTAACAACTGTTATTCCTATAATCTAGTTTACAGCTTTAAATACTTCTTTTATGTAGTGGCGCACCTTACATCGTGCCAAAATTACAATACCTACAAATTAAATGTCATAACAATATATTTTTATTAACTATTTTTTTTTGTATCAAAATTAACATATATTAACACAAGTTATATTGAAACTAGTTCAACACCTCCTTTATTTTATTAAAATTCATAGATTAAAATTTTCAGCTTGTCTTTTGGCAAGGCTTTTGTAAACATATCAGCAGTTTATTAATTGGATGTTAACTTATATCTGCGGAAAGACATGTGAACACTAGCAGCAGAATCCGTTAACCATAAATCTGCATCATCACCTACATTTTTGTAAAATTCTGCACTGCATATTTTGAATTATCATATTTTTTTTATTCCTAGACAGAGCTGGGACGAATTCCCTAATGTTAAATTCAAATCACGAATCCGAATCTCGAGTCGTGATTCAAATCACGGATACTATGTCCGGATCCTTTTTGCAAAAAAAAATTCTAATCAAGTGAATTGAGTCTGTTATTTCGAATCATGAATACAAATCACAGTCATACTATATATTATACGTATATGATGTATAATACTGTATTTTACTAACTGTACACGAATAAAAATTTAAGATACAAAAAGATGGTTGAATAATTGAACTGTAAGAAATAATCTACAAAAAGTAAACTTTACTTTATTACGCTTTAGCTTTACACTTGTATGTTATAACTAACTACTAACTGTGATAATGCACTAAATAAAAACAAAAAATGAAACAGTTTTTTTGAGACAGTCCGAGATATATACAATATTCACACAGGGTAATTAGTCTCAGTCTGTCTTTGTTTATCTTTCGCGATAAGCCAATTCTTGAGTAAGATTGTTGCGCCGGCATGTTGTGCTCTAAAAGGATTTGATCCTAATATAGGCGATTCGAATACGATTTTTTTGAACGAATCCAGATAATAATTCGAATCACTTAAGATTCGAATCCTTCCCAGATCTGTCCTTAGATAGCCTCTTTCTGCATTCTTTCCACCAGTGGTTATCCTGCTTCATTTTTTGTTTTAGATTATGGATACTTCTTTCTTTAAATTCATTATTTGCAATTGTAGTGCTAAATTATCATCCTTTCTTTCATCAGTAGATAACTTTTGTTCTTCTTTTAAAAGTCTAGCAAAGAAATCTATTAAGGTTTGTTTTGTTGGATCTACAGAATCAAATGCTTTTTCCTGCACCAGCATTGAATATTTGGAGGGTAAACTATTGATAATTTTTAATATGGCTGCTATATATGATATATTTTCATTCATATTCAGTTGCTTAATTAAAGTTTCTACTTCAAAAATAAATGTAGCTGCCTTGTGTTTGTGATTTATTTTAAATTCATAAAATTTTTGATAATAATAATACTCGCCCTACATTTCACCCACTTATGAGTGAACCTCAAAGCCAAAGGCTTGTGCTGGGAACGGCCGGCAATTATTTTTATTTGCCATGGCGCTCCGGAGCGACTTACTGAGGATTTCTGGCGCCATTTGGCCATAGGTGTAAGAAAACCCTTAAAACCTCACCACCATCATCGGTACAGTGACACAGGAGGATTGAAAATCTAGGCTCGGCATTAAACATTAATTAAATTAATATTCAATGCAGTTTACCTATTCGAGCCAAGTATCTAACACTGAATTTTTTAAATTAAAATTTCACTTCAAGATACCAGGCACGAATCCATGTTGATTCTAGCATCTAAACAGCCATAAATGAATATAACCGATAGCCAACGATCTGTGCCACCGAGACCAATGTCCATATGTTTTGAAACTTCAGTTTTCTGCTCATGAATAGTATTTCTCCGGCAGTTTCACAATTAACCAATTAAGATAGTTTATAGAAGATAAAATATAACCATAGCTTGATTATCTTTCTTTTCTCACTGTTCAAGTCTCTGGCATTAGCTTCAGTTTTATCAAAATTTTATTGCATCCATTAATTCATTATTTTTGAGTACAATGGATTCGCTGAACTTCCAAAGTTTAAAGTTTGTTCCGTCGAACTTCATAATTCTAAGACTTAATTCACTTTTTTTTTATTCAAACAAATATAAGAAATTTCCTTTTAGTTTCTTCAAAAGTAGTTAACCTATTAAATATACTTATATATTGCAAAATTACTATGAATGAGAGGTTTTCCTAGTATATATTTTTATTAACAAATATTACCATTAGACACAGACCTATAAGATTACACTTTATTAATTTTAATGAAAACTAGTAAGAAATCTTAATAGGCCGCTGAAGTAGCATAGTTACCTCCTCTTCCTGGCAGAATCAGCACAAGGTCTCTTTGATTTAATACATAGGTTTGTTAAGTCTACAATGCATTGTTAATAAGCCTATTAGTATTCTGGTATTTTTCATATTCAGGCTTAGTAGATACGGGGTGATTTTTGGCGATGGCTCTCTTATGAACTTTCTGAACTGTCTCTGTCCAGATGAGTTGTTGCACTATTCCTAAAATATATTTAACATCCACTGCTTTGTGCATTTTCTAATGGGTGGTATTGTGATACCTCGGAAGAGTTCTGGGCCATTGGGAGCTTCTGAGGCTCCTTCTTAGACTAGTGAATTAACCTCTTAATTATGTCCTCTGGGCTTATTACCCATTTTAAAGTAAGACTGTTTTGAATATCCAGTTTTCCACACAACCATTGAATGGAACTAAGTGCTTTTAACGTCTCTTGACTGTTAAAGTATTTGGCAATGGTTTTCCTATTTACCTTATGTCTTAATACCTCTTTTGCACTGCTATTTCTCCCTAGAAACTTGTCGGGTGAGATTCTTGTCTTTGTTTTGGCACTAAAAATGTTTTTTCCAGCACCTTCATCGATTTTGGAGCAGTCTGTATAGCAGGTGAATTCTGCGTGAATAGGGGATCCTCCTTTCCACACTTTCCTGTCTGGAATGATTACTTTATATGGTTTGGAAGCTATATTTTGGGAGCATTCCATATGAGGGCATTGCTATTATTTGGTCATTTTCCAACTATTTATATCTCTCGAAATAGACATGTCCATGCAGATTGTTTATGGATGATAGATCTTTGTGATGAACTTGACTTCAACTTGAATGAATAAGTATAGTGGTGCTAGGTTTAACGCTACTTCCAGAGTCATTCTTATGGCTCCTGTGGCGACTTATGTATGCTTGCCTTTGAATACCATTGAGCTGACAAATAGGTCCAGTTTTCCGAGACTTTAGCCATCACACCACCTACGGGTTGCCATAGGCCTTTAAGCTTGTTACAGATTGTCTTTATTTTTTATTTAAAAAAATTAGTTTATTAAATCTTAATTTGAATTATTTCTAGTATTCAATATTTCGTATTTTGTTTTAGTATTAGTTATATAGCTTATTCGAGTTACCATAGGCCTTTAAGCTTGTTACAGATTGTCCTAATTTTTTATTTAAAAAATTAGTTTATTAATTGGTAGTTTGATTTATTTCTAGTATTTAATATTTCGTATTTTGTTTTAGTATTAGTTATATAGCTTGTAGTTTATCTAAAATTTGTAAAAGTTAAAAGAGCGTGGTCCGGTGGTCCGGTGGATTATAAAAGGTCTAGGAATAATATAAAATACATTTCTGTAACGGTTACCATAAGTTAGAGATATATTTTATGTCCATTAGTGACACAAGGCTGGTTCTCAGCAAGCCTTATCAGTTTTTGGCAGTTCCCTGATATAAACATTGAAATCTTGCTGAAAATCAAGTGGCGAACTGCTAGCTTTTGCCTTGGGCATAAGAGGGTTTAAACGACTCGTTTTTTAGAAAGAAAATCAAAGATACATTTATTTTTCTCAATGTTATTTGTTTCAACGAAATTGTATTTTAAAACGTTTTAAGATTGGTCAAATATTTTATAATTGACGAAAATCTAGTACTGGACCCATTTTTAAACTTTCCGCCAGCGCATCCAAACCTCACCTGTTTTGGATTGGTCAAGAGTAGATGGGGGACCACTTTGGTACATATCAGTTTGAGTATACTTTTCAAGATGGTGGCGATTGGCAGGAAATTGCGAGATGAGTGACGGGGTAGAAAATACCACTTAAAGCGGAAGAATCATAGATGTACAAATGACAGATGGACAAATGACAGACGGACAGACGAACAAACGAATGCTTAGACGGTCAGATTTACAGATATGTCTGTCTCACTTGAAGACCAGTTCTGATGTACTTCAGGTCGGCCAGGTCTGCGTTCGTTCGTTCACGCGTCTGTCATTTGTCCACCTGTCATTTGTCTCTCTGTCATTTGTTCATTTGTCATTTGTTCATCTGCCATTTGTACATCTGCCATTCTTCTGATTTTAGTGGTTTTCCCTACTCCCGTCCTTCATCTCCCAATTTCCCGCCAATTGCCGCTAGCTTGAAAAGTATACTCAAACTGTGTACCAAAGTGGTCCCCTATGGACTTTCTGTCACAGGATTTTGCCTAGATGCTGTAACTTTATGTATTTAGCATCTAAAGGTGCATCCCGACCGGTGCAACAAACCGCGCAAAACGTTCGCGTAATTGAATTTAACAGCCACTAAAACAAGTTACTTTGTACCAATATTCTCATAGACAGCGCGTTCTTGTTGACCAAACAATTACTTGAAGTCTAAATACATTAAACAATTATAAAAAAGAACCAATTACTTATTGGTTAAATTGCCCATGGACATAGTCCAATAAAAGAAGAACACAATACATAACCTCACTTTTTAGATAAGAATTACAAGAAACTAATTATATATATAATTTATTTTTTATTAGGAAGAATTAGCGTTAATGATACGTGTAGGTAATTAACTTTCAGTTGATTTTGCTACAATTGTGTTAAAAAAATGTAGTCCAAATTCTCAATGTTTTTATTCATTTAAATTGAAATTCAATATTCAAGTTATTCGAATCGAAATTGTCTCTGGCAATTTTTCTTAAATTTTCTTCCATATTTGGTCCGGTTTCTCTAACGAGTTGTGAAAGGTAACAATCTGTATTTTGTAATAATTCATGTGCATGTGTATATTCCACTTCTTTTCCATCTTCGATAACCAAAATTTTTTCGTTATCCATAACTGTTGTAAAAGTATTCGCAACAGTTATAATTATACAATTTTTGAATTTATCTTTAATGATTTTTTCTATTAGTTTTTCAGTATTGAAATTATAAATATTATGAAATATAATTAATATTTGAAGTATGTAACATTTTACCTTGAATCGATATTTATACGATTATTTTCTATAATTAATATTTTAGTGTTTCTTAGAAGTGCTCTTGCTAGGCATAAAAGTTGTCTTTGTCCTGAACTAAAATTTAATCCACCTTCGATTATAGATTGAGACAGACTTTGAATAATCGTTTTGAGTCCAACCTTAAAATTAAGTAAACGAAACATGTAAATTATGTTTAAAAAATTCCTGAATTTGGTACTGCGATTTATTTTTATTTAAAAGTGCAAGATAATGGAAAAATTTTTATTGAAACTACGATAAAAAACTCAATTAATTCAGAAACTAAAAGAGCTCGAGCAGAATGGATACTTTTTTTGGAATCCACGCCTCTTGAATCACCCCCATCCCATTTATTTTACAAATCTAAATTTTGAAAAATTTTGAAGATTTTTGAAGGCCCTTACTATTTTTTTCCTGTCAGATATTTTTTTACTCCAATTTATATGAAATTTTATTTATAGATAGAAAAAGATGATTCGAATAGAGAATAGCTGTTAGTTTCCTTCAAATTTGTTCATCGAATTATTTGGAAGTAGCGCGCTTACACCATTTTTTTAAAAAACTCAATTATCTCATAATCTAAAAGAGCTAGAGCAAAATGGATACTTTTTTTGGAATCAACGACTGTTTAACCACCCTTGTCCATTTTTTTTTCAATTCTAAATTTTGCCCTTTTTTTTGGGTCTGATATTTTTTTTCTCCGATTGAAATGAAATTTTTTTTAAAAGATTCACAAAGATGATTCGAATTCAGAATTGCTACTGGTTTCCTTCAAATTTTCTTTTTTTTACCATTTTTTATCGAATTAAGTAGAAGTTGCGCTCACACCTTTTTTTTTCTTATCGTCAAAAAAGACGTTAAAAAAGAAATTAAAAAGAAACAGACATCATCCCTTAGTTCGGATTACCTATCTATATATATATACTACAAATTACAGTTAGATCGGAAAGAAAAAAAATCTGACCCGAAAAAAAATCTGACCCGAAAAAAAGGGTAAGCTTCAAAAATCTTCAAAATTTTTCATCACTCAGATTTTCAAAATAAATGGTAGAGGGATAGTTTAATTGGCATAGATTCCAAAAAATGATCAGTTCCTCTCTAGATCTTTTGGTTTCAGAGGAAATTGAGTTCTTTTAAAACATGGTGAAAGCGCAACTTCTAAATAATTAGTCAAAAAAGACGTTAAAAAAGAAATTAAAAAGAAAACCTAACCAAAGTCCGGACTCCAAAAGTCCGGGGTTCAATGTCCGGGGTCCAAAAGTCCGTGGTTCAAAAAAAGACATTAAAAAGAAACAGACAGCATCCCTTGGTTCGAATTACCTATCTCTATCTATACTACAAATTACAGTTAGATCGGAAAGAAAAAAAATCTGACCCGAAAAAAAGGGTAAGGCTTCAAAAATCTTCAAAATTTTTCATCTCTCAGCTTTTCAAAATAAATGGTAGAGGGATAGTTTAAGGGGCGCAGATTCCAAAAAAATGATCAGTTCATCCCTAGCTCTTTTAGTTTCAGAGGATATTGAGTTCTTTTAAAAAATGGTAAAAGCGCAACTTCTAAATAATTAGTTAAAAAAGACGTTAAAAAAGAAATTAAAAAGAAAACCTAACCAAAGTCCGGACTCCAAAAGTCCGGGGTTCAATGTCCGGGGTCCAAAAGTCCGTGGTTCAAAGTATGATAAAGCGTGTCATGGATACGGTAAAAACCTAACCAAAGTTCGGGGTCCAAAAGTCCGGGGTCCAAAGCACGGGGTCCAAAAGTCCGGGGTCCAAAGTATGATACAGTATGTAATGGATACGGTAATAACCTAACCAAAGTCCGGGGTTCAAAAGTCTGAGGTTCAAAGTCCGGGGTCCAAAAGTCCGGGGTCCAAAGAATGATAAAGCACGATGGATACGGTAAAAACCGTGTGGGTGTGTGCGTGTGTGGGTGTGTGTGTGTGTGCGTGGGTGTGTGGGTGCGGGCGTGTGTTTGTGTGGGCGGGCGTGTGTTTGTGCGTGTGCGTGTGTGTATAAATTAAATTCGCATGTTTGTGCGCGTTAGTATGGAAGTGGAATTTGAATTACACGCCCGGTACGCGGTTTAGTTTGTAGAAATATATTGAATTGTCAAAATGTATTGAATTTTGAATTAACCAATTTTTAATATGAATACAAGGAGGGACCGTAAGAGGGTTATTTAATTAATAGAATCACACAGCGAGTCTGACGAACACAAATGGAAACATCAACGAACAAAAAATTGTTGCTGCAGTTTAAACGTTATCCACGCTCACCCGAATGCTTGTTGCAAAATGTTCGCGAACGTTTTGTGCTGTTTATTGCACCGTTCTGGATGCACCTTAAGATGATCAGTCCTGGTTGAATTATTGTTTGGTAATTTAAAAAATGAAATAAGTCTAGTGAGATAAAAGGGAGAGAGTGAGTGAGTCCATATTTTTTAATAAAGTCAAAGGAGTAAAAAGAAGAAACAAAACAATCTATATAATAGCTGTTCAAAGATGAGACAATAAATAAACTAGTAGGAACTACAAGGTGAGGCAGAAGGAAACAGATAGAGAATAGACCGATCGTCTCCGAAGAAAATGAAGAGGAAAAGAAAACATTAATTTTCTGTATACTGAACCCAACCCGGATTAAGAATCTTAGATAGGACATCTGAACTACCGGGAGGTCCATATCAATAGACTATACAAATAAAATATATCTAAGTAAATTCCTTGGCGTTCCTGAACAGCATTCCTGAAAGTGAGTTTCGTCTCAACTTAACTGAATTCTATTTGCCTGAAACAAGTTGAGAGCTATCAAAGCGTCAAATAAACACAAAATACGAAAAGTCGAAAAGTGCCGTAAACTTCTAATATGCTGCCAAAACTTTCTCTCGTACTCGTTTGTCATATAAAATGATGGCACAGCATTGGCGTCTTTGCAATGTTTGAATCTGTGTTTTAGATTTTTTTGGCTTTATTTATATAGTAAAAATTATGAAAAACATACATAATTGATTAAAAAAATAAAAATGCATTCCTTGTTATAAAAAACTCCCCTGTAGTTTTTAACATTTTCTTTAGATCCAGATTTATAAATATGTTTAAGAAAACTCTGTTCCCACGCATTTGATAATACAAACGAATGAGGGATTAAAAAGTAAATTTAATGGATATCGTCATATTTTGATTAATGATATCTTTTACGTTGATATAATGATTAATTTCTATCATTGAATTAAATTTAAATGTAAAAATTTGATGGATAGAATATACTATTAAGAAAATATACACCATACATAAAAAACACTAAGATTTTCCTATCGTAGAGATCGTTCAAAAATAATAGTGAATCAGATTCCAATATTGCCTTATACTTTTTACAAAATTAATACCTTATAGCAATGATAAGATCTCATTAAATATAGTTGTTAAAAGTAAAATAAAAATAAAAGATTTTTTTGATAAATACACAACGTGGAATATATACTACAACTTCTAAAAAATAATATAAACTAAAAAAATGTTTAATAAACAATAGACTCATTATTTTGTGAAAAATATATAAAAAGATTTTTTTTCAACGCAAGTATTAATTAAAAAATGTTTCGTCTCATGCCCAGAATTATGACTGCGAACTACCGCTGAGTTCATTGTGCGGCATATTATTTTCAGCGTGAAATTAAATTAATTAATAATTAGGATAGAGTTCCGGCTGTCAGGACTTTTTATTGTAAATTCTTTCACGATATTTTTTCAAAATTACTCTAATGCTTATATTTTGAGTTGTTTGCAAAAAAATATACTACTTATTTTAAATCATTATTTATTTATAAATTTTGCAATTGTTTATGTGCGGGTTCAATTTTTTCTCACAATTTTCTATAAACCATCCCCAAATCGGATAAGTAATTGCTTATATTTTATTTCGTAGAATCACGATTAAATATGTTTTTTATGTTGTGAACTAGCCTATAAATTAGATATTTAATACGTACCCAATTATTTTCAATGAAATTCAGTGCGCTCGTTATTGAAATTCTTTTCACGCTATTTACCATATTCAAGGAGCGAAAAGCAGCTTGATCCTACCTAAGTGGTTATATGAACAAGAAAATAAAGCGAAATTTCAGCTAAAACGCTATAAATCTTAGTTTCTCCCCCTTGCTCAGTTGTTACAACTCGGCTTCCTGTAAACCCAATGGCATTGCTCTACATTCGGGAGAGGTTTTCATATTTTAGGTCACTGTTAGTCACCAGATGTAAAAATAAAATAAAAACAAATTTATTTGTATTTGTAGAAGATATTGAATATCGTTTTACGGAAGCTTCGTTGTACAGATAATCTGATCTATAGTAAATTTTAAACATTAAATTCAGTATATGAAGGATAGGGTCGCGCAAAGTAAAATAGGATTTTCTTGACGACGTTGCCGCTTCACGGCAGCAACCGTATGATTCAAATGCCCCTTGTTGACTACAACCGATAATCAGGGCGCACCAACTACTCTTCGGCGCTGTCGTGCGAAATACTGATAGGCGCCTTTATATGTGTTGAGCCAAAATTACCATCCAATCCCATACAGTTCTAGTTATGTGTTTTTTTCCGTGAAAATCATGGAACAATACAAAAAAAAATAAAAAAGCTTCAAATGTCTGGGGCAAAAAAATGGGAGGAGAAAGGTGACCTATTCTTCCAAAGTTTCAAATCAATATATTTATTCATTTTAAAGTTATCAAATAAATTCATTTAATTTTTTATAACTGTAACACCCTGTATTTCAAAAAGTAAATGTGTTGGACCCCTCATTTCTTGTATCATTTTGTCCAATTTTACGAGAGGTACCTACAGACAAACGTTTTCAGCGTCATTTGGAAACACCCTGTGTAAAACTGAATTCACTTAATTATTTACCTTATAGTCTATACGAAGTCAATTCGAATGGAATAAAAACTAAATATCTACCGACCGTCGGCGGCTTCTTTATAAAGCATATGGGCGGCATGATATAATTTATTATCATAATCAATTTTATTTTTCATATACCTACATGGATATTTTTTTATTAGTAATATAGAGTAATGCCAATGAGAATTTAATAAAAAGTTATATGAATTTTCAGAGCTTGAAACTGAATTTGGCGTTATAATAATGGAGTCAATGAAATGTAAAATTCAATATTTATTCTCCTTTATTCAACATTGTCCGTTTTATTAACAGAAACATCAATAACGCCATCCTGATTAAATAATAACAACAAGAAAACAATTTAGATAAACACGACAGTAATGCAAGCCACTCGCTAAAATTCGCAAGAACGCATAATAAACTAATTTTATAAATCCTAACCCAAGCCGCACCAGTGACAATTCACTCGAAACTCGAAAATGCAAACACATGTGTTCACAGTTGACCCGACATTTTTTGACCTTCATATTTTGCTTGTGTGTAAAGTAAGACTATAAGAAATAGAATAGAAATATAAGAAGGTGATAAATCACCAAGCAATTAAGTTATCCGTATTCGGTCGATTCTACGCAGAGACGTGCCTACCTACCCTAGTACCCTAAATATGTACAAAACTGTCAACAAAAGACAAAAAATAATAGAGAGCCAAACTATTTTACGAGATATTTTAATCCGGACCTGGGATTTTTTTAAGGGACACACAATTTTATTGCTTATCTATATTTTGAAGAATAGGTAATAATGAGGGTCGTCAGCGAACCTACTTTGAGTGAGTGATAAGAAATTTATACGAGGTCTAATAATTAATTTTATACGGGAGGTTTTATATGGTATTAGTAGAAGATATGCCACTTGAGTACACACACCCCGATTTTTCCCCAGATCTGGAGAAATTTATACAGTAGATCTGGCAACAGCACACCGTCTGATGCGTCGGCTCTTGTCTTCAGGTACTTCAGCTCCGTCGGCTTTAGTCTTCAAGTACTTCAGCTCCTTCTGGTCTAGTCTTCAGCTTCTTCAGCTCTCTCAGATACGTCAGCTATTTGGTCTATCTACGTGATTATTGGTCTAAATTTAACGCAGAACCAAAGCCAAAGTACCTGCATCAGATGGTGCGCTGTTGCGAGGTCAACTCTATAAATTTCCCCAGATCTGTGGAAAAATCGGGGTGTTTGTACTCAAGTGGCATTCCTTCTACTACTAGTAGTATAGTAAATTCAACGTGTTAGAGAGAGAGGTATAGGAAATTCAGCGTGTCAGAAAGAGAGAGCACTGATTTGTTTATGTATGCTTTTGTTTCAACAGATTCGATGTTAAAAAATTAATAAAAAAATTTCTTCAAATTCCAAACTACAAATCTTATTCAGAGCACATAAGTACTGATAGGTTGTCGGAGGCCATCAGTATTTAACTACTATTTAAATGCACGAATATGTGCGTCTTGTGAGATACTAAAACCAAAACTATGAATGTGTGCCTTGGCGGTACACTTGGCCTCACATGGCAACACCCTGTGTATCCTCAAGAAAACACGTGGCGCTCAAATGTAGCACCTCATTTTATCCTTTACCTGTTAGTCGAATATTTTTAGTAAAGGACCCTTACAGTGCTTTAACGTATTTTGTTAAATTATTATTTGCTTCTAAAGGTGCATCCAGACCGGTGCAACAAACAGCGCAAAACGTTCTCGTACGTTGCAAAGCATCTCGGTTTGGACGGGAACGCGCTCACGCCTATTCGTTCGCGCGCTGTTTTGCTCAGCGCAAAATGTTTTCCATGCAATGTCGGTACATCAAAAGAAATTTGCTTGTTTGTGCGCATTAGTTTGGACGTGGAATTTGAATTAGACGCGCGACACGCAGTTCAGTTTGTCAAAATATATTGAATTTTGGATTGACTAAGTTTTAATAGTGGAACTGTGTGAGTGTTATTCAGAATTTTATGAAGAAAGGCCCATTTTATGGAATCCCAATAACAATTACCATATGAAAACTCTAAAATATGATGCCTGGAAAGAAATCTCTGATAAAGTAAAGAGTGATATATGAGTCTCCTGTTGCCAACCTTTAATTTAAAGGGCTATTTTGCCTATAATTTGTATTTCTTTTTGCAACTTTGGGCCCAATTAAATTCATCAAAATCTCAAAATCCACTGCAGACATTCGGCAAAAATTCTTGTATTGACCTGTATCTTCAATAGATAAATCATTAAGCAAATTGGAGGGTCTATAACGGGTCCTACTTCTAAACAAGTTTTTCATCCAGTAACGACGCTTCTCTTTCTTTTCATTGATTTAAGTGCATCACATAGTACTATAAATGAAGCGCAAGCAATTTGCAGTTCGTCGTCGCTCATTATTCGCGATTTGTGCAACGAGCACGACGAACAAAAATGGAAACATCAACGAACACTGACAAACGAAAAATTGTTGCAGCAGTTAAGACGTTATCCGCGCTCATCGGAATGCTTGTTGCAAAATGTTCGCTAACGTTTTGCGCTGTTTGTTGCACCGGTCTGGATGCACTGGTCTGGATGCGCCTTTAAGGCGCATCCAGACCGGTGCAACAAACAGCGCAAAATGTACGCGTATGTTGCAAAACATCTCGGTTTGGACGGGAGCGCGCTCACGCCTATTCGTTCGCGCGCTGTTTTGCTAAGCGCAAAATGTTTTCCATGCGATGTCGGTACATCAAAGGAAATTTGCTTGTTTGTGCTCGTTAGTTTGGACGTGGAATTACACAGCGAGTTTGACGAACCAAAATGGAAACATTAACGAACACTGACAAATAAAAAATTGTTGCAGCAGTTAAGACGTTATCCACGCTCACCCGAATGCATGTTGCAAAATGTTCGCGAACGTTTTGTGCTGTTTGTTGCACTGGTGTGGATGGACCTTAAAGGTGCATCCAGACCAGTGCAACAAACAGCGCAAAACGTTCGTGTACGTTGCAAAACATCTCGGTTTAGACGGTAGCGCGCTCACGCCTATTTGTTCGCGCGCTGTTTTGCTCAGCGCAAAATGTTTTCCATGCGATGTCGGTACATCAAAGGAAATTTGCTTGTTTGTGCGCGTTAGTTTGGACGTGGAATTTGAATTACACGGTTATGCAGTTTAGTTTGTAGAAATATATTGAATTGTCAAAATATATTGAATTTTGAATTGACCAATTTTTAATATGAATACAAGGAGGGACCGTGAAAGTGTTATTTAATTAATAGAATTACACAGCGAGTCTGACGAACACAAATGAACATTAACGAACACTGACAAACAAAAAATTGTTGCTGCAGTTCAGACGTTATCCACGCTCACCCAAATGCTTGTTGCAAAATGTTCGCGAACGTTTTGTATTGTTTGTTGCACCGGTCTGGATGCACCTTAATAGTAAACCAATGTTTTCCATCTTCCCTTTTTACATATTGTTTATGATATTCGGTAAAATATTTCGTACCAAATCAACTAAAAATCTGCCACCTTTCCAAATAAAACTCAAAATATCAAAATCGTTTTACAACATTTTTCATTAAATATTTACTGTTCAAATAAATAAACATTTCCTTATTATATGAAGCTCGTTGTAAATACGGAAATAACAAAATGCGTTTTACTTTTAAGTCTAAATATGCGATGTCCTCCGGCAGTCTTTTGACAAATATTGAACTTTGCGTTGCTCTCTGGAAATAACTACGATTGATGTGTTTTACGTGTTAAAGACTAATACGAACAAGAAACGTATGAATGTAGAAGGTTGCGGCTCAGAGCTACGCAGTATGGCACAAACACGTGCTATCCAAAGAGGGTCAATTATAAACAAATGAAAAACGTCAATATTTTTGCCGTAATTTTTTCGAACATTCGAAAATTCTATATATTATAAGTAAAAGTAAGTCGAAAGATTAATATAATTTTAGGCTTTTTTAACGATGCTAAGTTGATTGCCGTTATCTGTTTGTCAGGTTTGTCACTATTACTATTACCGTTTCTGAGGTGAATCTTGTCACAGTTAAGTTCTACATTATAAACTTAATTGTAGATTATAAGTGGCGCTCAATAATTTTAGTTAATTATTAATGTCATGAAAATTTAATATTTAACATATTAAATTAAATAATTTGACATAAATAATTCATATGCAACGTTTTTATATTTTAGTACTTGATTTGGAAAAAATATCTGCGTATTATCCACTTGGAAAAATAATTATGTCACTCACCTAACAACACAAAAACGATTTCAAAAGAACAAAGGATAGCTACAGAGTGTAAATAAAAAAAATTAATTTTATCCGCTTTTTACGCACGCTTAACAACCAAGTAAATAAACTTTTAATGATTTTATGTTTTTGAGTGAAAAAAAAGAAGTAAAAAACTCAAATTGAATAATAATTGAATATTGTGTGGAGTAGCTTTCACTACTTTATTTAAATGACACAGAAGTGTAGGGATACTATTGGGTGAGAAATTATAATATTAATTAGCTATTAATATAGTAGGGAATTGTGGTCGATGTCGATGTACCAAGGGCCTAAAGTGTTACTTTTAATCCACTCGGGAAATAATCACTCGAGGGATTAAAAGTAGCATTTTAGTCAGGTGGTACACACAAAATTTTTTGCACCTCAGGGACTAAAACTTTAAAATTCATACGATAATTATGTGAAAAGAAACACTAAATATTATTTCATAATGATAACTTAATCGATTAATCGATTACTTAATGGTCATGAAAAGTTATAAAAAAAAATCTGATGTGGCCAGCACATGACCTCTCGCCATTTTTGAATCAAAAATTTACAGGTTGACACAAAAAAATTATTTTTTTGTAAATCTGGCAACAATGGAAAAAGTTTAGAAAATTTTAATGAGATGAAAATAAACTATAGGGTATACAAAATATATGTGTAAAACTTTATTGCCGTTTTGTACAATAATGGCGTCATCACCCATAGTAACTGCCACTTTAAGTTATCGTTACTACAACATCCATCCAAACACACACACACACTAACACACAGATATCATCGCGAAAAAATCGTATTCTAGGGACCCTAAAACGTGTTTATTCATTGAAAACTCACTACCAAATTTTTAGCATGATTCCTATACCTCTCTTATCAGAAGGGCGAGAGGTAAAAAATTGGCTTATAAACCAGGTCATGTTATATTACCCCCAATCAAAATAGTTTGCTATGGTTTCTTTTGATTTTGATATACGAGGGACTAAAAATTTTTAAATCCCTCGGACTGTCTTAGATTTCGAAATAGTATTAAGGAGTTCCGGACACATTATCTTATCATTTAAAAGTTTGATTACAAATATTAGATCCGCATAAATACGGCTTTATCTTAGTGTTTTTCTATCTAGCAATCTCACAGCACTATCATATACAGTGTGTCCGTAAAGTATGGAACAAATTCATTTCTAGCTAAACAGGCCATTTTAAGAAATAATCCTGAAACACGTCGATTTTTGATTTTAATTCACCGTATTTTAAAATAATAATCTAATATACAGGGTGAATTACTTTCGAGTAATGAAGTCACCGTCATTTTTACCTCTCGCCCTTCAGATAAGAGAGGTATAGGAATCATGCTAAAAATTGGGTAGTGAGTTTTCAATTGATAAACACGTTTTGGGGTCCCTAGAATACGATTTTAATATTTTCGCGATGATGTCTGTGTGTGTGTGTGTTAGTGTGTGTGTGTGTTAGTGTGTGTGTGTGTGTGTTAGTGTGTGTGTGTGTGTGTGTTAGTGTGTGTGTGTGTGTGTGTGTGTTAGTGTGTGTGTTTGGATGGATGTTGTAGTAACGATAACTCAAAAACTACTGAATAAAAAAATTTGAAATTTTGCATACAGGATTCTGATACCCTAGATTAGATCTGATTAGATTTTGGTGCCAATCGCACAACCGGAAGTGGCAGTTGCTATGGGTGATGACGCCATTATTATACAAAACGGCAATAAAGTTTTACACATATATTTTGTATACCCTATAGTTTATTTTCATCTCATTAAAATTTTCGAAACTTTTGCCATTGTTGCCAGATTTACAAAAATATAATTTTTTTTCATACTTTTTTGTGTCAACCTGTAAATTTTTGATTCAAAAATGGCGAGAGGTCATGTGCTGGCCACATCAGATTTTTTTAAAATGGAACACCCCCATTTTGTTTCAATTTTCCGATTACTCTAGCTGAGCTGATTCCAAAAATGTATCACATGTTGATTCCAATTGGTACAGGGTGGACAAAAATACAATAGTTTTGTGTGTACTCATAAAGTAACGCGTAACATTCTTTATTAATTAAATTAACAATATTATCAAAAATACTTATTGTCTAGCAGACAGAATATGATGAAATACATGACTTTGTAAATGTTCGAACTGTAGCCCTTGCTGTATTTGACAGTAACCCAAACGGTGTACAAATTCTTGTTGAACCTTGTTTATTGTGTCTTGAGAAATATTGTTTATTGCTGTCCGAATTCTCTCTTTTAATTCTTGAATATTTGCTGGTTTCGTTTGATACACAACATTCTTCAGATGGCCCTACATAAAATAATCCAAAGGATTCAAATCTGGTGACCTCGCTGGCCATTCAATAGGTCCACGTCTACCAATCCACCTGTTCGGAAAAATTTCATCTAGGTACCTTCTAACATCTACAGCATAATGTGGAGATGCATCATCCTGTTGAAACCATAAGCTTTCATCAAAATCTCCAGGATTACGTCTGCTGCGAAACAAATTACGTAAAGTAGGTACGAGATACCCCCTTAAAAACTCAAGGTACATTGCCCCGTAAGTAGGGTCCGATGATTCGATTTCTTACAATTCCAGACCATACATTAACCTTTTGTCCACCCTGTACCAATTGGAATCAACATGTGATACATTTTTGGAATCAGCTCAGCTAGAGTAATCCGAATATTGAAACAAAATGGGGGTGTTCTATTTAAAAAAAATGACGGTGACTTCATTACTCGAAAGTAATTCACCCTGTACATTAGATTATTATTTTAAAATACGGTAAATTAAAATCAAAAATCGACGTGTTTCAGGATTATTTCTTAAAATGGCCTGTTTAGCTAAAAATGAATTTGTTCCATACTTTACGGACACACTGTATATGGTCATCAGGAATCCTTAAATTGAGTTTGAACAAACAGAACCTAATAAATTTGTTCTGAACCTTTTCTAGGACTAAGCAACTATTCATATACAATGGGGACCATATTATTGATCCATATTCAAACAGTGAGACAACAAGTGCCATGTATACATTTTTACAGGTCTCTACAGAGAACTCTCTGCAGTTGCGTTGTACGAACTCTAGTACTGATTTTACATCTGAAGAAGATATTGTATATCGAAACGTATATGTTTGTAAAATATAGTGAATATCGAAAAGTACTCGTGTTATTTAAATTTTAGAAGAGTTGATAACAATATAATTTATATGTGTATTTAAATTCAATTGCTCATTAAACCAAATATACCAAAATATTTTTTTGTGTTACAATAATGACGAGTGTTTCCCTCTACATTATAAGATAAATCAACCTTTTCCATTTTCTTGTGAAAACTTATATAATTACATTTATTTATATTCAACAATAAATTATTGGTAACACACGATTCATTTAACCTATGTAAGTCGCTCTCTGCAATAAAATCTGATCAACGTAAGACGAAATATCTCTATAAAACATCTCAGCAACCATGCTGCAATATCATTTACGAAGTTATTAAAGAGCAAAGGGGAACATTGGCCTCCTTGTGGAACACCAGAGGACACATTAATATAACTTGATATGGCATTACTTATTCTTGTCTGTTGAGTCCTGCCTGATAGGGAATCTGCAAACTAAGCCACCATAAGATCAGAGAAACCGAAAAGATCTAATTTTTTAAATAAGATATGATATACTCTGTCGAATGCCCTGGAGAAGTCTGTATATATAATATCCATCTATTTATGTGAAGTTATCCACAGATTTCCAGCCACAATTCTTCGGGCAGGGATAGCCGAATGACACAAACGTTCAGTGTTGTCATGTTTTCAACTATTTTATACTATTTTTTCTTCATTATCAAAGGGTAGAGAATAAAAAAAAAATAATATTTTTTTTGTGGAAAATATCTCTATATATTTTTAGAATATTTATGCAAAAAATCATATGTTTGTTATTTATTTTAATTGTTTTTATGTTAATTTAACACCAACAAAATTCGTTGATGTGCGTAAAATTTTGTTGATGGATATTATTTGTACGTGTCCATAGAATATTTCTGCCTAATCAAAATCATTTGCCTCCCCGTTAAAGACGGTAAAAAGAGGATGTTTGTTATTTATTTTAATTATTTAAATTTTTTATTTCCAAACTAATTGCCGTGCTAATTTCTTTTCTGCTTAAAATGGTTTTTATATCATTTTAGAACATTTTTGGCAAATCATGCTTTTTTCATATACAGGCGAAAGGGGTGAAAAAGGATGATTTATATTTTATTTTCTAGTTTCCTTGTTCGTTGATGTGCACAAAACTTATTTTTGTACGTTGTTTTTAGGTAATAATTAGATATTTCCGCAAGATCAGATTTTTTGCATCTCCGTAGAAAGCGATGTAAAGAAGTGAATTATTTTTAATGTTTAGATGGATTTCTATGGCGTCGAGATGTATAATGGCATTTTTATGGATTTCTTCTTGTCCTTTCGGTACGTCTATATGCAGAGTGTGGTTTGTTAGATACCAGGGAGGATCTATAACTTGACGTAATATCTTGGTTTGACAGCTTTCGATGAACACAATGTTTAATTTCGAGGGGCAGTCCAGTCGCTTCCAGTGGGGGTATGTTGTGGTTCTAGTCCATACGTCCAGATAGGTCTGATTTATTTTCGCATAATTAGATTTATTTGCCTCTTTTTAAAATGGAATGGAAAAGATTGGCATATATTTGTTAGTCAAGTTTCTGTATTCTTCGCTGTGCTGTCAAGTTTCTGTATTCTTTGCTGTGGTATATCGTTAAACATATCTCGTAAAATTTTCTCTTACAGTTTAGCAATGGTAAAAATGATTGTCTATATTAACAAATCTGCCATAAAAAAGGCATTTATCTGTCATGTTACCTGACTCTTTAATAAAAAGTTCTTTTAAAGTTCGATAATTTAAGATGTCGACATTGTTGATTTATAATTTTTTATTTGACAGTTTTTCAACGAAATATACAATATAAACCACCACAACTTAATGAATCCGTCTGTTTATCGTGTGAAATAAGTTGGTATTTCCAGTTTTCAAGAGATATTTTTTTAACGTGTTTTTCGTTATAAAACTTTAAAAATTCAAGAAATTTTTCTGAATATAATTTATTTTCTGTTTTTGTACTTCCAAAAGGATTGATAAAGGTGAATTCTTTCTCAAAAATACTTGCCGAACCTAAACAAAAGTGGTGTTGATTTGTACGAGGATTTATATCAGAGTAATTTTGTAAAATGGGGAAAACCACATAATTTTTGGATATTATGAATTTTTTAATAGCTCTATGGTATTCACCTGTTGAAAATAAAAAACATGTTGTTGCTAATATACAAGGTACTACTTGATAACGAAATGATATTTTTTGTTTCATATATTTTGACCCTCTTTGACGGGAGGCAAATGATTTTGATTAGGCAGAAATATTCTATAGACACGTACAAATAATACCCATCAACAAAATTTTACGCACATCAACGAATTATAAGTGTGTAATATTAAACATAAAACATCCCTTTCTACGGAGAGACAAAAAATCTGATCATGCAGAAATATTCTAATTATAAGTAAAAACAATGTTCAAAAAACAAATTTTGTGCACATCAACGGAGTTGGAAATCAGAAAATAAAACATAAATCACCCTTTTTCGCCCCTTTCGCCTGTATATGAAAAAAGTATGATTGGATAAAAATGTTGTAAAATGATATAATATCCACTTTAAGTAGACAAGAAATTGCGTTTGGAAATAAAAAAATTTAAATAATTAAAATAAATAACAAACATCCCCTTTTCACCATCTTTGACGGGGAGGCAAATGATTTTGATTAGGCAGAAATATTCTATGGACATCAACAAAATTTTACGCACATCAAGAAATTTTATGGGTGTAACATTAAACATAAAAACAATTAAAATAAATAACAAACATATGATTTTTTGCAGAAATATTCTGAAAATATATAGAGATATTTTCCACAAAAAAATATTTCTTTTTTTTATTCTCTGCCCTTTGATAATACTAATAATAAAATAGTTGAAAACATGACAACACTGTGAACGTTGGGTCATTCGGCTATCCCTGCCCGCAGAATTGTGGCTGGAAATCTGTGGATAACTTCACATAAACCATCCATCTGACATCCTTCCTCCAAGGCATTCAACAATTTCTGCTGAAATAGTAACAAGTTGGTCACTGTCCAGAGCTAAAGCCATGATGACTGTTGAGAAATAACCGTTTACTATAAAAATTCTATTGATCACATATAAGACTATCTAAGAGTTTTGGAATGGCTGATTGTATGCACACACTTCTGTAATTCTCTATCTTCCTCCTGGCCCCAGATTTAAATATTATCACCACAGAACTATGTTTCTATAGGGTTGGAAACACTGCTAAATCTACAGATCTTTTAAAAATACATTTGACTGGAAAATAATTTAGTACACCATCAGAACCTGAAATAACTTTGGGAGGTAATTTGGAAATTTTATCAAAGATCAGACCAACTTATAACGAAGGATTCGAAATGGTCGTGTTAGCTCTCGCCTGTTTACTATTAACATAATTATTATTGTTATTTTGACTACTGATAAAAATTGGGCACAACCTTATCTACCTGTTCGCAGCCCATAAAATTATCATTATTGTAATACATTAAATTAGGTATATTATTTGTCGCTCTTTTATTGTTGTACCAAAAGCTTTTAGGGTCAGTATAGAGCAGCTGGTCCAAGTTTGAGATATAATCTTGATAGTAAACATCAGTCAAAGCTTTACATCTTGCTCTGAGATTGGGAAAAGTAAATTAATCAGCCACACTTTAACTGGTCCGGTAGCACTTATGAGCAATTTTCTTTTGTCTATCTAAAAATCTTAGTTCAGCTGAGAACCAACATGGAAATTAAGACGTTTTTTATTTTTTTAAGGGAACAAATAAAGCTATAGCCATACAGGATCCGGCAAACCTCTCTCGTTTCTATAACTCTTCTTGTGTAAAACTTACAGATTTATGTGAGAGGTATCTATTAATGGTCGTTAAAAGCGAATATTTTAAAATTATTTTCATGTATACAGGGTGGTCCATTAGTAACCTAGGCAAATGAATTAATTTTTTTTAGATGGAATGCTATACTTTTTTTACATTTTTAGTACTAATATAGTTAGTACTACGCACCCCCCAAAATTTTTTGTAAAACTCCCAGCCATCTCGGAAAAAACAACCTTTTTACCAAAAATATTTGAATTGCACAACCCTTTTTAAAATATCACAACTTTTTCAGATTTAACGGTAAAGCTTTAAAATTACCAATGTACGTAGACAATAGACTGAAAATTTTTTTAGAGTCAGTTTGAAATTTTTGTTTTGTACAGGGTGGTCTAAAATAAATTTTACATTCCAAAAACTTCCATTAAAGGTTTTTCCGTTTTTTCAAATGGGACACCCTGTATAATTATTGATCAATGGATACTAAATTTTATGCCCTTCAACTTTGCCATTTAATGTCCGTACCCATTTTTCGTCGTTTAAAAGTTATTTAAAAAAACCGTATTTTTGGTAAAAATCTAAGTAGGCTGTTCTCGCTTAATGAAGTGTCAGAATGTGACAGTTCAGATTTTACTGTTTTATTGTGTGTTTTAAGCTTTGTGTGTTGAGTAACAATGAATTTTACTACAAATGACTTCATTGATATGATTTTTGTTTTAAGAGAATCTGGCAGAAACTGTGTATTAGCAAAAATAATTTATTTAACGAAACTGGAAATGTGGTGTATAAACCACCAATAATCCCCAAACGTGCTATCCATGATGACAATCAATTATCAGTTATTTTGGCAGTAACAGAAAATCCAAATACAAGTCAAGAAAATATTTCTGAATTGGTGGGTATTAGTGAAAGGTCTGTTGGACGAATATTAAAACAGCATAACTACCATCCGTACAAAATACAAATGCATCAAGAGCTCAAATCCAGCATTTTTTGAAAAAGTATTATTTTTCGAAGGCAATTTAAATGACTTGATGTATCTAGATTTTTTGGCTAATTATTTTCCTCTTAGGAGAGCATTCATATCTATTTCTCCTCAGATGCTAAGAGACATTTCGGCATAATTTAACCAACCAGTAAATTTATGTATAATAGAAAATGGCAGTCATTTTGAGCAACTTATATAAAATGAAACTGAAACTTCAAATAAATTAAAATTGTTAATTATACTATTCTTTGAGTATTGAGTATCTACTTTTAATCCAAACTTGGATTTTTAACAAAAAATGTGTTTTTTCTTAATAAATTTTAAACGACGAAAAATAAGTATGGAGAGTACATGGCAAAGTTGAAGGGCATAAAATTTAGCATCCATTGATCAACAATTATACAGGGTGTCTCATTTGAAAAAACTGAAAAAATTATAATGGAAGTTTTTGGAATGTAAAATTTATCTTAGACCACCCTGTACAAAACAAAAATTTCAAACTGAGTCTAAAAAAATCTTCAGTCCATTGTTTTTCTAAATTTGTAAGTTTAAAGCTTTACCGTTAAATCTGAAAAAGTTGTGGTATTTTAAAAAGGGTTGTGCAATTCAAATATTTTTGGTAAAAAGGTTGTTTTCTCCGATATGGCTGGGATTTTTACAAAAAAATTTGGGGGGTGTATAGTACTAACTATATCAGTTCTAAAAATGTAAAAAAAAAGTATGGCATTCCATCTAAAAAAAAATAATTCATTTGCCTAGGTTACTAATGGATCACCCTGTATACATGAAAATAATTTTAAAATATTCGCTTTTAACGACCATTAATAGATACCTTTCACATAAATCTGTAAGTTTTACACAAGAAGAGTTATAGAACTACGACAGAGGTTTGCCGGACCCTGTATATAATATATGATAGAACTGTGATATCACTACATTAATATCAGTTGAGTTTACAACCAAATCCCAATTAATGCTGCATAAGTAATTATTAACATAATCAGCCCATTTAAAATCGTAAAAAAACTACATACTTTAGATTTGACTCAGTCGCCCTACCAAGATCTATTTCAAAGTTATATGCTTTGTGATATTGAGACTTAGTCAACAGCCTCGGTTACTGAAATATTACACTCATTTGAGAAAATAAGATCTAAATAAACAAGCCTGTCATTTGGAATTGTTATGTTCTGATAAAACCTCAGATAAGCATAAAACTGACCAATAATTAGATCTGCTGAGTTTTTAAGGACAAGCAACTACTGCCCCATGTCATTCTCCCAGGTACATTGAAATCACCAAAAATATAAAAGTCACAATTTGAATATTGCATGAGAATATCGACTGTGTGTCGCAGTGCCTTTCATACAAACTTAAATCTAAATTAGGGGGCATATATGCACCACCAACCCATGTGTAATTAATAACCAATATCTACGATACTATGTTTTTATGATAAGCAAAAATTAACTCAATTGATATTTTCTTATTATAAATTTTTAAGTTAAGTAGAGTTTTCACTACGACGGATTGCGGACTTTTTTATTCAGACAAAGTATTACAAATTTATATAAATTACATGCTACGTTTAGTATAGTTCATAGGAATTTTGTAAAATTAAATTCCGCCATCCGCAATCCGCCGTTGGGAAAACTCTACTTTATGAAATAAAAATCAATTATTAACAAAATAAAGAATATACCTTATTTTAATTAATATGGATAAAAAATAGAATATGTAATTTAGAACAAAAACCAGAAGATTGAATAAAAAAACAGATTATGGGATACAAATATATATGGCTTACTTATACTCCCGGCTTTCGTTTGTTTAATTTTCAATCGATCTTTAGTTAACTAACTACTTCTGCAATCCATCAAGTTACTTCAGTTCATATATATTTATGTACGTAATAGTAACTTTGTTGTTGCCAATTTTCGAAATCATTGAGCAGAAATTGGTATTTGTAATCACAGTTATAGATTCTAATTAACCCTTTGGGAACATCGTAAAGTGTATGTGTTATTACCGACATTGATGCAATTACATCAATATAGTGGAATATAACTAGTGTCCACTTATCTGTTCCTATATTTTAATTGCCTATAACTTCTAAACAATTGAGTATAGAAATATGCGATTTTCACTAAAATGTTTAATTTTAGTACAAGTTTATCGATTTCGATGTCGTCAAAACAAAAATGGTGGATTTTTAAATTTTTTTAATGAAACGCTCAGTATATTTTTTGTGAGGTAACAAAACTCGACATTAAAGTGTATGACCATAAATAGCTAAAATCAAAATGCACCGTGAAAACGAAAAATGTAAATAAACACCGCGACCTTCTAATGAACATATGGTTAAACTCGGTTAGTTGCACAAAGTTCACACGTCGTTCGAAACTAGACCCGTGTAGCCAAACCGTTCCGGTGACAGCCGTACCAGTGCCCAGCCGTTCCAGTGCAGTACCAAGAGAATTACCGGTGAGAAATTTGTATATAGTTTTAATACAGGAAATTTCTATTGCCATTTATTTAAAAGTTATTAGTTAATTTAATTTATATTCAGGCGAGTTTTCTCGATTTACTACTATCGTTTTAAGCCCAAACCGGAACCAAAGAAATATTTCAAGCGAGTTTTCTCGATTTACTTCCTTGGAGGTTTTGTTGATAGTAAAAGTCATTTATTATACCGGGGGACAGCGATAGCTAGTATTTCATGCAAGTTTTCTCGATTTACTACAACCGTTAAGCGCAGATCGGAGCCAAGGAAGTAATTCAGTCATGTTTTCTCGATTTACTTCTTGGGACACTTTTGATTGCAAGGATTCATCTACTCTCCGACTTGTAAAATTGCATACGCTTCACTGGGCACCCGCACGTTGTTTCACCCGCATTATTTCACCGTCTCTAACCCCCGCACGTTCATTAATTTAACATTTTTGGCTTAAGTCTTGGGATTCATTTTGAACCGAAAAACTGATCACCGCCCGTTACACACCTTTTTCTCCTTCCTGCAATAAGTTTTGGTTTGATTATTAATTTGTGTATCCTCTTTGTGGCTGATGAATGGAATAAAATTGGTATATTGAATTAATTCATTTTTTATTTTTCTGTTCATACGTTAAACTTATAGCAGCGGATACTCCGAAAAGTAGTTAAGGAGGGCAAGTAAAGTCTGCTCTACCCGACACGGGATTGGTCGAGACCATAACGACCCCTGGAGTATTTCTTTTTTCATTGAAGCTGAACGAGCAAGTGGCCTTCACACTTTAAATGGAAGATGGCGCCCGAGGCAATCCGAAACCTAGACTAAGGCGCCAAAGTGACAAGTAACGACCGAAGTGCGTTACGTACCACAGTTGATTTATTGATATAACTTAAAGTTGAAAAATGACGGGGAGAAAGGAGTTCTTCAATGGTGGTGGAACCAAAGGATTAAATTTGGTGAACGGGGAGTTAGTTACTAGATCATTTTTATGCCCGTTACCTACTTTTCACAGTATATTTAAGCTCGGACATATTGTCACCCCCTTTCATATTTTTGATTTTAAATTTAATCACTTTGTACAACATTTTTAATTGTTAAATTTTTGTTCATTAATTTTAATTATAATTATTGTTACATATTGCGACATGTAATACTAACCAATTAGTTTAATTTCAATAATTTCAATTTAATATAAAATTAACTCCTTCTCCCATGAATACATTGGCCTGATGATGGCAAAATTTCGCCGGAACGGGTGGTGTTCATTTGGTCCCAGAGGTCAATTTTGTCAGCGGGATTCCGTAATCCTACCGGTCTTTTGGGCTCAAGTTTTAAAATTAGGTGGGCCTTTTGGGCACAGTAGTTATCAAGCATAAAGTAACAAATCCTTTTGATTCAAAGTAATATTTTTAAGAAAAAATAGCAATAATTTTAGTGACTTTTTATTTTTTTTCCAAATAAATATATACCCTTCATTTGATTTGTATGGTAAACATTTTTTTTGTCCAAATTAATAATCTCTGTATGATTTGTATAGTAAAGAATTTTTTTTCTCCAAATAAAAATAATGATTTGGCAAAAAATTTATTTAAACTATACATAAAACAAATTAAAAAAACTCATAATTAATAGAAAAGAAAAATTACAAGGAATATAATATTACAAAAATACAACACTAGGAAAAATATTAAATAGCTACATAAAATACCGATTAAAAAGTATATTATATTTTTATAATGATGCAAAACTGCTTTAATAAATTGACACCTCGAAAGTATGTTATCCATTTTCCTAGAACCCTTAATCCAGCTTTAGTACCCAGAACGGCTACACCTTTAGAAGAAATAAAAGATTAAATTCGGGTATAACTGACCACCGTGCCGAAAAGGGCTCCACACGCCGAAACTAGTAGCCCTCTTTCAACTACCCATTTTTGTTCTGACGTCATCGAAATCGATAGAAAAAATTCAATCTATTCAAACCAAACCTGTACTTAAATTAAACATTTTAGTGAAAACCGCATATTTCTATCTTGAACCGATTAGAAGTTATAACTGCATGAATTAACAAAAAAAAAAAAAAAAAAAAAAAAAAAAAAAAAAAAAAAAAAAAAAAAAAACCAGGGTAGCTGATCTGACCTTAGTTATACAGCTAAACTATGCCTTGGTTATGTCTGACTTTAATTTTTTACTTCATTTTAATAAAAATTGAGATACAAAATAGTACGATAGTTTAAACGATTTTTAAAATTTATTTGTGATTTTATTTTTAGAAGAATTTAATTAAAAACCAGCCATTGGCAAAGAATTGATCTTTATAAACACATTTTTAATTTCACTTCATTAAGGGTTAAATAGGGGAAACTATAAATATTTGAGTATTAAGTGGTATACTTTTTTATATAATTAAGCTCAGTTAAATTTCGCATCTGGTTGGGACACAAAGGATAGCTGGTTTTGACTTGTTAAAATACTGACGTGGGAAGTTTCACTTAAAACATAATTAATTTTACTACGACTAAAACTGTTACTTCCGTTTTTAATTAATTTTAGGTAATGACCATATTTAATCAATTCACGCCATTTATAAGTTAATTAAATGCGACTTTGATCATTTTTATATTAATAAATTATATCATAAAAGTTAAAGTAAAATATTGTTACTCACGTGTGATTGTCCAGCAGTATCTAATATCTCGAAATAAACTGTTTCATTATCAATCACAGTATGAAAGTTGTATACTTTTTCTAAGGTTGGATCGTATTCGCCAATATACCTCCTTGTGATAAATCTAACAACCATAGCTAAAACAAAAAATATATTGTAAATAAACTCAAAATCCAAGAAAAATAACTTAAATCATAAAAGATGTATTTTGAATATAATAAACTAAACGTGTAAATAATTATGCTATTCAAATATTAATATAGCTCAATATTGTAATAAATGCCCGATATGAATACTAGTATTAGTACTTTTATATAAACAACTTCTGTGCCGTACGATTTTTATTCCATATAGGGGCGTGGCGTAACATTTGGATACCCTTATGCAAATTTCAATGGTAAGAAACTGTCTTAAATTTAAGATATAAATGCTGCTTTTGTAGACTTTTTATTGCAAATAGGCAATTTTGTCATACTTGAACTTTTTTATTTGCCCTATTAAAAAGGGATGTTTTTCCAGCGAGTAGTATCACCCGCTTATGTGGAAAGTCGTGAGGAGGAGGGCCGAATTGCGCCGATGGTTAATCCTTTAATTAAGGCCAAGAAAACGCTCGAAAAGAGGTACGGCCACATTGCGCCTAAAGCTTCACCTTATTTACCTACTTGTAGGTTTATCATCAACTCCTGATGATGCTAACGTAGTTAGCGAAACGTACTTAGAGTGTTAAAAAAGTGTTGTTTTAGTTAGTGGTGACGATATTCTTACATGGTTATAGGTAGGTGTCAGTTAGTACTTAAATTAAAGTCTAAAATTATATAAATATTGGGTGCACATTATAGAACGACGAATTGAATATTGCATGAAAAGATTTGCAAGCATTAGTTGTTTTTTCAGTTTAAGCCGTGCACGACTCTTATGACCGGTGGATATTCAGCTATTTTCTACTAAATAATCACTAAACAAAGCTACCTTAGCATCCCTTGGTTGCAGTTCCATATAGTATTCAAAATTTTACTTAAAAACTGCTAAATTGACAATGACAAATAATACATTCATTTCTATGGTCCAAGTAGATATTAAACCCGGCGCAATCCGGCCATTTATTTTAGATATGAAATTTTAACATCGGGTGAATCCGGCCATAGAATTAATGAAAACAATAGCGCAGTCCGGCGACATATATTCCATTTTTATTCTATTAGATAAATAAAATATTAGTATTTTATGTACCAAGGGACTAAAGTGCCCCCTTTAATCACTATAGTGAAGATTATCGCTAGAGGGATTAAAATGCACCTTATTATCGTGGTACAAAGACTAAAACTGAGAAATTCATACGATAATTATGTGAAAAGGAAATTCAACTTTATTACGTAATCGTGCTAATATATTTCGCAATCATCTGGGGACCAAAAACCCAACAATAGATTAATATCCGCAAACTAGAACAAATTCAAAGAACAGCATATTTTAACACAACTAGAGCCATGAAAACACCAACGAAAACTATGGAAGCCATCTTCAGTCTCACCCCTTAATATTTATATAAGGGAGGTCGCGTTGACCCGCTCGGTTGGAATAGAACCTGATGTAGGTTGGAATATAACCTGATGTAGGAGGGGAAGGCACTTGATACGCTTCTACTACTACTCTATCTCACCACGATATGCTTTTCAAAGTTATCAGAAAACATATAGAAGAGCCGGAAGTAGCAGGTATGCTTCATATTTATACCGATGGTTCCAAAACAAAACGTGATTCAGGGTACGGTAAATAATCCACTTCCCTAAACCTAAACATAAAATAGTGCCGGCTTAGTTTAAACGGAGCTCACTGGCATCCTAATAGTAGCAAAATAAATCACCGTCACTGGAAGAAATATGCTCATCTATACAGATAGCAGATAATCTCTAATCACCCTGAACAGGCCACGAATTTGCTCAGGGTTAGTAATGAACATTGGTAGAAGCTTCCATCAATAATGTGATCACCTTTAGATGGACCAAAGGCTATGACACTTCAAAAGGTAACTGACTCGCCGACTCATTGGCCAACAAGGCAATCAACCAAAAAATATTTGGACCTGGCTCCTTCATTGGACTAACAATAAAGGAAAGACAGAATGAAACAAGAAGCTAGCAGCCTCGCAAATTACCCTGATAACACAGCCAACAAATACTTGTCCATGATTATGCAGAATCTCCGCCTTTTAACAGATATTTTGAGTGGTCACCGTCCAATACTAAAACACCTCAACAACATGGGGCTGTTAGACACCGCACTCTGCAGATGGTTTGAACAAGAAGACGAGACAATCAAGTACATACTTTATGATTGCCCAACACTCTCGTTAATTAGGAAAATTGTGTTCGGCGACTATTGGCTAACACCGACCAGCATAAGACGTGCCTACCTCTTGACAACTACATAGAAACTATAGGCTGGCTGATAAGCTAAGTCCTCACTTATTAAGAAAGATGCATAACGGGCCTAATGAGTCCTTAGTGTTGTGAGATAGCCCACTTGTGAAGCAACCCACCCTCCCATCCTACATATACAGATACTTAATAGTTATAAACAAGTGAAAAACGTCAGGTCAAAACATTAATTAAAGTATTATCAATAACCTTTCTGTTAAACTAATACACTCTCTGCAATTAATGCCTTGTTTGATGATCAATAGTTCAACTAGATGTAATAAAGTTTTAAAAGTTTTTTTACTCATTTGATAATAGTTTTGAAGTTGGGTAGCCCAAATATTTCCATAATAATCTATTAATTTAATAAATGGGTGAGGATAATTTTCACAGAAATTTATCCAGTATTCTTTTTAAAATAATAATAATATTTTTAATTATACTCAAGTCATATTTTCAATAACTACAATAAAAAATAATGTGAGTTAAAACATACATATATGTTGACTTATATTACAACGTCATTGTAAAATTTCTAGAAAGATCGTTCTCACAAGTATGCAATATGTTCTATTTCAATTTCACGTGCTTTTCTCTTTCCCTCCTTTACTCGGCGACAAAATATTCTATCCATAATTATTCATCTAACGAATTTACCCAAATGCGGCCTCTCAAACCAACACATCACTCTCATTTAACCAATCAAATTAAGTTACATATCTTGTGATGAATTAACTGTTTCATGAGTAGTGATACTTTACAGAGATGACCGGCTGCACCCAACAGTTTATCATAATTTCTCAATAAAAGATGTTCTCCGTTTAGAGAAAAAAATTCTTGATTATAAGTTAAAGTGCCGCAGAAGAATCCGGTAGTTAGTTCTAAAATTAAATGCAAGCGTGCTGAATGCACCAATTTTCTCAAGATTTGAACAAAAGGGACAAGTATTCCTTTAATAATGTTGTGTTTGAAAGTATAATTTAAAAATTTAAGTGATTAAACAAATCTAGTGCAAGTAAACGAAAGTGAATTCGGTATAGTTATTGCGTCAAATAAATTTGGTCAAAATATGTAAATATTTAAATGTAATAATAAAATTTTTGATACGAATAAATGAGCATAGAAAAAGCTCTTCAAAATCAAAATAATAGTTTATACATTTATTTGTGCGGTCTGAGTTCTGCAAACAACTGATTGGTTCTTTGACAAAAAATATCTTCCAAGTCCACTTAGTAACAAGCTATAATTCTTGGCTGTTAATTCACAAAGACTTACAGCATGCATCCAATATTCTATATTTTTTCGTCTTTTTTTTCTTAAATGCCATCACATTAAAAAAAATCTTATCCTCGGAGTCGTCGGATGTCATAATGACTGGTAATACTGTAGGTCAAAATAAGAGAGCCGCCTAAGACTTTCATGTAACATGGTGATCTTAAATAATTTTTAATAATTTTATGCTTTAAAAATGGCCTTTCTCTCGATTAATTGATAACAAAAGTAAAAGTAAATTTTGAATGTTTTTATTTCTTCGTAATAAATCAACTGATCAAATTTGTACATCTTGAAACTGTCTTTAGTTCACTCACCAATACGTTTATTGATATATTGTTTTGTTTCTATTTTTAGTTTTGTCCGAAAATTCGAAGCAAAAGCATGTAAAATTATCGTTCCTGTAAAAAATGTTGCCGAAGTGCAATTTCGATACTTTCAGTAATCGGATTTTAGTGAATAATTTTTTAGAGTTTGCGAAGAAAAATCTCTTAAAAGATTAGGAAAGAAAAGGTCAATACGTATTTTCAAGTCTGTAAAAATCTTTTTGCTTTGTTCAAGTGGGTCTAATCTTTGTCCTGAAGATGGAATTATATGCCTAAAGCGCTCGACATTATCTCTGACTGAGAAATATATATATTTCCCACTAATAAATTAAAAAATTTTTACACACTTGAAAATACGTATTGGCCTTTTCTTTCATCAAATGGATAACGGCAATCGATTCAGCATCGTTAAAACCCCCAAAAATGATATTAATCTTGGACCTATTTTTAATTTCCCACTACTTATACCATATATACTGTAGTATATAAGGTATATCCCTATATAGAAATTTATTTCCGTAACTTTAAATTTTCGAAAACTCGAAATTACGGCAAAAATTTTGTCGTTTTTCACTTGTTAATTAGCAGATGATGGCTTCTAGTTTCTATATAAATTAGAGCGATTGTGAAAAAAAAAGTATTAGAAACGAAAGGAGAAAGGGCACTAAGGAGACATCTTACTTGTTTACGTGAAACTTCGTGTCGTGTTTGTTGGGATACATTTTACCAATGTTTTATCACGTTTTGTCTGTTGTGTACCTAGAAATGACCATTGGCGATAGAAAAAATTTAATTTATCGATTATAGAAGAACTGATGGACTCTGTTGAAATGGATGGTTTAGCGCAGGTAATATGGTAGTTTGTCTGACCCTCTCCACTTTTTTCGACCCAGGCGTACCGCATCGGCTTTGGTCTTTAGGTACTTCAGCTCCGTTGGCTCTAGTCGGTGCTGAAAAATGCTGCGTTAAATACGTCGAAAAACGACTCAAAATGGAACGACCTTAATAATAGCATATTAAAAGTGACAAAAAAACGTTGAAAATGATGTTTTTACCGCACCTAAAAACGATGCGTGAAAACCATTAAAAAACGTTCCATTATGAGTCGGATTTTGACGCATTTAACGCACCTAAAAACGTTGCGTGGAAACCATTAAATCCATGAAAAAAATTTGGCAAAATCTAAAGTTATTTTTTTATTCTGTTTTCAGATATTCAGGATATAGCAAAAGATGCGGTGCAATTTTCTAAGATAACGTGGCGAAGGCAACGAATGAGCTTGCATGTAAACAAAGTGGCTCTCAAAGGAGATTCACGGTTGTCATCACCAATAAAAGAGCGAATAACACCGATAGAATTTTCTCTTTACAAAAGAACTTGTTGATTTGATGGCAAAAGAAACGAACTCAGCAGCTCGTCTCGGAAACAATAACACACAATTTTCCACAAATGCAGAGGAGATTAAGAAGTACATCGGAATTTTGATGTACATGTAGATTTATCGATACCCCAATCTTGT
Organism: Neocrepidodera transversa; assembly: GCA_963243735.1. Lineage (NCBI taxonomy): Eukaryota > Metazoa > Arthropoda > Insecta > Coleoptera > Chrysomelidae > Neocrepidodera > Neocrepidodera transversa. The sequence goes on along the minus strand of OY725349.1, from coordinate 17,290,368 downwards.
GAGCTACTGGTGCAAAAATGCCTTCGCATCCATTCAGAATACGATGCCAATGAAAAAGTGTATGGCATTAAAGAAACACTTATTGTTTCAGAACGAAACACACAACGCATTAAAACGGGTATGCCTGGCTAAGATCCATAATTTCGCATACGCAAATTGGCCGAATTCCTCAACAGTCGTTTTGATTCCATTCCAAAGATTGCTTGATTGGGTGTCGATGAGCAAATGTGATCGACTAAACTGAAGCATCATCTTCGCCAATATATGCAGAGCAAACCGCACAAATGGGAAATCAAATTTTTTGTGCTCTGCAATTCGCGCAGCTATGCACATCATACGTTGTCGTACGTTTGTCACAGGCAATATCAGACTTTGCTTATCATATTATTTACTCTTATAATCTCTATACGTCGCTACCTTTGTTGGTTTATTTACGAGAAAGAGGAATATATAGCCTAGAAAGAAGGCGAGTAAATCGAATTCCAAACTGTAATCTTTCATCGGAAAAATATATCAAGGATAAAGAAAAAGAATATTTAGTTGAATATGTCTGCCCACAGATCATTCGCGAGTATAATAACCATATGGGTGAAGTCAATCTGGTGGATGGGTTGATGGGTCGCTACCGCATCAGAACAAAGACGCAGAATCTAATGATTCGAATTTTCTACAATTTAATCGATATAATTCAGCTGAAGATGGAAAGCTGCTGCATTTTCCTGAATTTAGAGAAAAAATTACTAGTGCTCTTGTTATGTTCAGTGAAAAACGTGCAGTTGGCCGACCTTCAGTACTGAGTGAACCAAGATCACAACAAAGCTCACCACAACCGACGAATTCCGGTATTGGGAAAAAGGTAAAACACCCAATTGATGACATTCATATCGATGGTATTGACCACTTACCACTTTGGCTAAGCAAAAAAGATGGTAAAAGAAAATGCAAACTTTGCAAATCGTCGAAAATTCAATATGTATGTAGTAAAAGTGATCTTCATTTATGCTGCTCTAATACCAAAAACTGTTTCTACAGTTATCATCATAGATAATAACATGCCTATTCTCTTTTCTGTTGAGTTTTCTGTCATATTTCAATAAAAACAATAACATGCATCTTGTTTATTATTTTTTACCTAAACCAGCAAGGGTCTCGTGAGGGCACCTTTACCTTTTTTCATATGGTGGCTTAACAAAAAATGCTAATTACATTCTGATAGCTTTTTCGAAATTCTTGGTCCATTATTAACCCGGAAAATAAACTGAACAATTTCGGATAATTTTTAGGATCTTGCCAATTAGAGGGTTAAATTCATTAAGATACTCATTCTTCATCTAGGTATACTGATTTGTATGTTATACAGGTTGTTATTGAAATACATGTACATATTAATACGGATTCATCTTTTGACTTTCCTAAAACATATTATTTTGAAAAAAAAATTAAATCAGGCGTACCATTCTGAAGTTAAAGTATCGAAACAAATATATCAAGTGTGTTTCTTCACATTTTTGCCAAATATTATTTACAATTTTCATGCGTTTTACTAAAATTGAGGTAACAAATATGGTTTTATTGTATGGGGTTGCTAGAGAAAATTCTTTTCAAATACCTACAGATTATTTATGGCGTAGCTTTGTGGTACCTTTGTAGCAACAGCACAGCATTTAATAGATCATGAAAGTTTTATATATAATACCGATAAAGACAGGACCCATAGTAGCCTGTGAAAATAATAACAGACTTGTTTTTTAGTGTCACAATATTGAGTATTTTTAACTTTGTTACGAACCGGGTAGAATAATGTTCAGAAAAAGGGAATATTGACCCAAATTTAAATTTTGGAATTTAATGCTAAAATTTGTGCCATTCCTTTTTGAACATCATTCACTCTTGTCAGTTTTAACATGTATATGTAATTAAATTCCACACAGATTTGCGCCATTATCATATCCTTATCTACGCACGTCGTAAATACTTAAATTTAAATTTTGTAATAACTCAGTCAAATATTTACTCATTCTTTCATTCTTCGGTTGAATTAATATACGACAAAATTATATAAAATGTTTGCACAACTTTTCCTGTTGATTCATTTAAATTTAAACTTTGTTCAGAGTAGCTTACATCCGGTTTACCATCAAGATTAATTGAATAGAATTTTTTACATTTGCGTTATACAAACACCTTCTTTCATTCCGGAATTTAATCTTGCAATAATTTCAATAGATTTAGGGAAATTAAAATTATTTTCATGGGCCACGTAAATTAAGACATTGTCTGAAACAAAAACTATATAACTGAAATAATTCGTTCAATAACCAGATACGAATGTTTTTTTTTCTACTTGAAACAAACGTAAATCTTTTTGATTTACAGTGCTGTATTTAGATCACATAAATACCAAATTTAAACCAGAATCTTGTTATAGATAGAGAACAAACAAAAAACACGTATGGATAAATTATGAGAGAAGACTCAAAAGCTAATTTTTGTTTTATATTCAAACTGCCCGCCATATTAAATTAAATGTGTAATTTTTTGTCCTCTCTTGGATTACAAGTTCAAAGCTAATTTTTCTCTTTGTTAGAAGACAATTTTCATCACCGATGCCATAGAACAAAGTATCAACCACAAGAGAATGTAAGGCCATTCTCAAAATTATAATTTTTATGCGCTTATGTGATGCGTTTGTATGTTTTACCTCTGAATTAACAGTATATAAGTGTTAAATTAATGTGGACTAAACAAAGAAAATTTTCTAAATTCAGAATGATAGTCAGATTTTTTTTTATTCTTTATCAAACGAATTCACTTCAGCCTCGTGTGTTATCTCCCATCTCTTTATATACTGTACCGAGTTAGTTAATCTTGTTCCCTTTACTAATTTCTATAAGTTTATTAAAGGCTGTTTGCAGCAGTTTTCTGGATCCAGTTTATGTTTTCCATATATGATTTTCCTTCTGTGGTCCAGTGCCTCACAGTTGCACAGTATTCTCGGTCTCCTTATTGTATTGTCTGTATTTAAGGTCGTCGTTGTATAGCCTCATTTTGTTTAGGTGCTCTTTGGGTGACCCAAGAGAAACCCTGTGGTAACTCGTCATTGATTCCTGCTCATTACAAGTAATTTTTCATTTACATTCCTTGACGATTCTTATATAAACTTTTTCACGTGTATTAGTACAGGTAATTTGTCCCCGTGTAATTTGTTTTCGCTTTTATATGGTTCCTGAAATTCACCAGCGTAATAAGCAGCGAAATAAACTAGAAGGTTACCTAGTGTAATAACCTATATCCGTCAGCGTACTGTCACCACTCTCCTATGAGAGAATAAAAGGGCCTAGAGCGTTAGTCAAGGCTCTGAAAAAATGGACACGCTTCTCTGCCGAATTCTCTGGACGGGAACGGCCACTCTTCAGTCGAAAGGGTAGTTTATGCTCTCGCGGTGTTGGAGAGTATTTACCTTACAGACAGGACTTTGAGGGATGGGGAGAGTTTCACTTTCTGTTACTAAATATTTAATTCTTTGATTTATTTTAAGTCGTTACTCTTTCTTTATATTTTCCCCTACAACCCCCTTGGGAAAGAAGAAATTAAAATACGCTACTGTGTTTATTAAAAAAAAAAACAAGACTATGAAAAGTTTAACAACAAAAAAATATCTATATAGAGAAAAGAAGAAAAAAACAAATAAAACTGACTGACTGAATTTACAAAAAAAAACTTACAACGCGAAAACTGATAATTATAATAAGAACCCAAGTTATCGCGAATATGACGATCCCCTCAGTAATAAAATATAAAAAAAAACATATACTGCAGATAGCACCAAAATTTTTGGGACTTAGTGCCCGCCGATTCTGGCCTTACTGACTTAATAATAAAAAAACATTAAGTAATTACAAATAAAGTATATACGACCCTTAGATGTCAAAAATTCTGACAAGAGATACAAGTACTCCACTAACGGTAACTAAACTTAAGAAGATTTTTATCTATGAATAATAATTTTAAAAAAATCTGACTAAAAAAAAATATAGCAAATAATTCTAACAAATTTGACAGCTCCCCACGAGGGGCTCAAATAATAATAAAAAAAAATTACTGGCTTACTCCCTTACTTAACGGGAGGGCAATGTCCCTTATTTTAAATTCTCTTTTTTCTATTTATCCGCTTAACTGTAATAACCAGACCAGAACCCCAAAGAGATTTTCCTCATTTTTCTGAGGCACATGTTATAGCATAAAAAAAAACAAAATGTTTCAATGTTTAAAAGAATTAAACTTCGCTTACCACGAGCTGAGTTCTCTCGATTAATCCTTGACGCGCTATAGTTGTCGCACTCAAAACAAAATTTTCTTTTTATTGCTCACTATCCGTTTGCGAGTTAACACACACAGAAAAAATGATTGCTCCGGTGTTATTATACCGCTGCTAAGTGGTACTCGTTTCTCACTGGCCAGTTAAAATTTTTTTCGTGACCACGTCGTGTTGCACATTCGTCGAGACGCCCCGTGAGGCCTGTCTTTTTTGACGTGTACATTGGTTGGCTATCTTCATTTCCCGCGACTTTTTGACCAGTTGTGGAATTCGGAGCAACCATGGCCGCGCACTCCCGTTTTCCCATTGGCCATGGATCTGACGCAGTACCACGAGTTGAGGGCGTCAATTGTAATGTTTTTCGAAACTGTCTTTCGCTGCTTCAGCGTTTTTTCTGTCTACTAGCAGTTCGTGCCTTTGCACGAAATTCAACTCGATATGTTTTGCAAATAGCGACATGATATAACTTTGTTTAAAATAAAGAATTTTGTTATATCCTGTGAATTAAATATCACACCTTCGGGTTCCGTGACCCGACCTTGCTAATTTAATAATTTAGAATATTATGGAATATATTTTTTTTCTCTAAATTTCTCTGTGTTTTTTTAGTCTTTATTACAGTTCTCGTAGTTTTTTATATACTTTCAGACATTTTATATTTTGAACTCTTTTGGTGTATGTATGTCTCGCCGGGGAGGAACTTTTTGTATATTTCGTTTTTCGAAAAGAGGAACCAAAGAAAGTTTGTTCCCGTTTGATAAAGACCCGCTGAGCTATGTAATTTTATTATTAATTAACACACGAAGCTACAGTATCCAAGTATCTCAGCTACGGGTAGACGGACAGACAAGCGGTTGTAGAACTAACTTAAATCACCAAAAAATAGTAGGTAGGCGAACTAATGTGACCAGCTATCGATTGCTACCGACAGATGGACGGATGTTGTAAAGTCAATAAGTACCATATTACAGAACTAATTTTCATAATCTACAATTTGGTTATTTCAAATGAAATTTTAGACCCCATATTTGATTTGAAACTTTCAAAGAGAGACGATTTGTTCGGGAAGACGTTGGATGAACAACACAAACAACATAGAATGTGTGAATTACATTTTGAAGAGAAATTTATTAATCGAAGTGTGACGACAAAACGTCTTTTTGGCTATACAGTTACTTTCTCAATGAAGAGCTCAGATAAACTTGCTAAAAAGGTGTTTGGAAGGGCTAGGTCTCACTCAGTCTGGATCAGTGTTGGGAGAGCGGGGGAGGTGGAATAACGTTTTATGGAGGTGAAGGCGGCTCGTCATATGGTGTTGAGTCGTCCATATCCACGTCCTTCTTATCCAGAACTATAGGGGTGATGTTGTTGCAATTTCGCTCTACGCAAAAGGAGCATACGATAGAGCACTTGAGCCCTGCCTTTCTTCGAGTGCACGATCCTTAGCACACTTTTTGTATTTGCAAGCCACCATTCTAAGCAGGGTCTGAGGATCAGCTCTACGCACTTTGTGACCGGCATGATAGCTTAATTGCTGGTAGGCCATCCCTAGAAACATGCATTTTTGTCAACCCCAACCATTTTTGCACCTGATAGTAGGTCCTCCACGAATGATATTTTATAGCCTCTGTGTTGGGGGAGGCATATTGCAGGTTGTTCAACATTTCCTTATCTCTTCCGTAGAGGTTCATCAAGATCTTCAATATCATTAAGACAATCACAGCTGCTAGTGAAATGACAGTGTTTGAATATACAAAATACTTTGACAGTTCCTGACAAAACGCAAATATGGCTGACATTGATAGCGATATTTCATTATCTTGTTGCTTTAACTTCTAGAGTAAATACAAGTAATAATACTCTGTTTAATAAAAACTAATAATATTGTTAGTTTCGTATTGTAGAAATGTGAAATTTGAAAGTGACCTTTGCTTTTTCGGCCGTTACCATGGGCAATTGAATTTCGCGGCCGCTGTGGAGAAGGCGAAGTACTCACTTCGAGTAAGATTGCACGAAAAAATTATTTTCTATTTTCTCATGTTATTTGGCACATCTAAGTTTTGCAAATCAGAAAACTCCTTATATCGATTTTGACAAAAATATTACAGCAGAAAAAATAAAACTGAATTTGTCTATCCTGAATAAATTAACCACTCCCGTTTAATGTTTTCAATATTTCGAAGTTGATGATATATTTTGGAAAACGTACGTCTAACTTCATTAGATAATTCTCAGTACTGCTATCACCTTTATAACGTTTTATATTTAGTATTTTAGACCCCAATTAACGGAACAAGGCTGTTCTTGTAGTGTAGGTACCATATTGTCAGTTTATTTTTAAAAGATCATTAGAATTGCTATTATATTCTCACATAGATACACTACTAACCGGGCACGGGCCAGGTTGGTTTAGGCATCGGCCTTTATACTTGGTCATTGTTCGGGTCGTGGGCTCCATTCCCACGAATCTCAAGTTTAATTAAAGTCAGATAAGACTTTGGGCAAGTGCAAAAAGGTATTTGTGTCATGCGCAATTTCATTCACGCCGGTAACCAGGCCGGATGAGATCGGATATCTCGTGGAACTGATAGGGGTTGGTGGCGCAATTACACACTTGCTAGTCGGTAGATCACTTGAATGACAGGGTGATTGAGGACCGTGGTTCGGAGCCACGATAAGCTGTAGGTCACATCCAGATTAGCCCTGGTAGCAGAAAAGAGACGTTAAAATTAATAGCAAGCAAGCAAGCAAGATACACTACTGATATGTTTGACAAAAAAAGGCTGGCTGGTTTTGTTTTTTCCACCACTGAAAAGCAGAAATATCCAAAATCCACTGAAGTTTCTGGATTTTCAGTATGTATCACAGTTCTTTTTCGAGATTAAATTAACAAAGAACGAAAAAAAAGGTTAATATATTACTAGAGTTACCTGTCGGATAGCGGTAACGGGCGTGGATTAGAATATTATTTTTATTGCGAGTCCAACATTGCGCATATTTCAATGCTTTTTTCTTGTATATCATGCATATAAAATTAATTGGGTTATTACCAATTAATGTAATTAATGATAATTTAGAGCGTCTAGATTTAGTAAATAAGATCTGGAAAGAAATGATAAGAGGAATATATTGTATGACAGTATAAAATCGCATGTGGAAAGAAAAGACCGAATTAAAATTTTGGAAATACATAGAAAAATTTTATTTTATTAGTAGAAAGTAATAAAAAAATATTTTAATTTATTTTAGTCTTACCTGATTTACCTACTCCGCCTTGTCCAAGTATCATAACTTTTACTGTTTTTGGGCGTGAATAGAGTCCTAATTTAGCTAGAGATGATTTCGGAGAAGTTGAGTTCATGTCCACCGGTGGCATCTGAAATTCAAAAATTTTAACAGAATTATTATTTTCACACTTTCAATTAACTATTATTATTTTTAGGATTCTACCCTAATACTCTTTTTACCATCTACGAGTACCTAAGTTTTAAAATCAATTTTTAATTAATAAAAAATCAAAAATGGATTGTGTTCATTATTGTGTTCATTATTGTGTTCATTATTGTATTCATTATTGTGTTCATTATTGTTTTTATTATGATTTTCATTATTGTGTTCAATATTGTATTTATTACTGTATTCATTAATGTGTATATTATTGTGTTCATTATTGATATTCTAGAAATATATAGTAACTTATATGCTATGCCGAAGTTTGGAATTCCCAAAACCTCCACAAACGTTTAGTAAGAATCAATAAAGTAAAACACAGGTATTCTCATTTTCTTCTGTTAGATGGCATAGTCAAGTGAGTAGAAAGACACTAATTTTGAACAAATCGAATCGATAAGTGAAATGAAAAGAATAGTGATAAGACACAAAACCAAAAAGATGAACTACCTAAAGATGGGAGTAATAATTCCAAATGTTTTCAAAATTACATTACTACGATATATGACAACTTACAGATTGAAGGCAGATACAAAAATAATTTGTATATCTGAGAAACAAGGAAAAAAATAATCTCAGAAAAGTTCAAACTAAAAAATGTGCCTCCAAGTTATACATATTATACCAATGACCGATCCAGAACTGGAATCGATCTTCTTTATAATAAATTCTGGCTGATTGATATGTTTCAAGGAGAAGAAATTTTAAATTTGTCCAGATTTATTTATTTATTATTTTTTTGCCTCCAATTTATGTGTTTACAATATAATTGTGTACCATTGTCCATTACAGGCCTGGATCCGCTGTTATTTTTTCTTTTATATATTCTTTCCTTATCCATTTTTATGTTTCACAAGTATTTTTATCTACGTCGATTATATAAATCCAAAAAGTATACATTTTTGTAGCTGTAACATACTTTTATTGGAAACTACCCAGCAGACGAAATGTCTGAACAATATTTACGTTACTCCATAATAATTCTTTATTCAATTTAGAGTCAAAACAAAGGTTACATGCGGGATAATAAATGTTTTTCGCATTATCGAAAAAAATAATATTTGTGCCATAAGAGAAAAAAAATCCTCATACTAAAATAACCTTTAAAATTTCGCTAAAATAATTATTTTTCTTTTACATAAGCGTGGTGGTAAAAACAGACAATCTGAGCTCAGATAAAGACTTCTCAAGTACAAGACGGATTCTTGCATTTTGATATACAGCATATTTAATTTGACATTATTTGTATTTTTACTGGTGGAAATCTTATTACCTATTGCTTTAATATTTTATGCAAGAAATGTACGAGTTGTATACACGAGAATATGAGTTATTTGAGAATCAATTTGTTTAACTTCTAATTTAACCTTGTCTTCTATTTATAAAAGTAAATAAATAATTCTAGTGTACCGTTTCGGGACTTTTATGCTGTGAAGCATTGGCTAGACCACATAGAGGTTCTTAAAACGATGCTGGCTCTAGTTTTTAACGATCATTCTGTAGTGCCTGCTTTTTCGTTGGCACATTCCACTACAAGCGAACCTTATTGTTTTGGTGATATTGTTTTATGACGTTAATAGTTATATCGTTTGATAATGATGATTGACAATTGATCAAATTGACTTTTTAGGATCGTTCGTTTTGTCATTCGTTCGCCAAAGATAGTTGTCAGAATGACACTGTTTATTTTGAGGGATTTCAGGATACAAAGTGATCAATCAGCAGAGTCAAGATTCTTTTGTAAAAAGAAACAAAAATCAAGAAGTCTGGAAAAACAGAAGATAGAAAAAACAAGAGATGATTCAATATTAACATCAACAACCAAAAAAAAATCAATTTTTCTCTTCAACCTTTTGTCAATGATTTACATATTTTAAAAAATCCCTTATTCAGTTATAAAAAATAAATAAAGTTTTTAAAATATTAATCGTTAGTTTCTAGTTGATGTTAAACAATTCCATGGTAGTTACCAGCATATATATCCGAGGTAGATCCAGGCAACTACCATACATTCGATATCGCCTTCCGATTTTGAAACATTCTTATATGCGTCCAATTTCGCTCATTTATTCTTTGTTTGAAACGGATATAGAAAACTAAACTCGGATTGATTTTCAAAATATTATTATTCGCTTTGTCGTTTTATCTTAATATATTGGTTGTCAATCAGAGAATAACATTTATAATCTCCAATAATTGCTTTTTCTCCTGATGAAATTGATGGTTTTTCTCATAAATAACTAGAAACAAATCTGAAATGATAATTTATACCTTCGATTGTGATGATTTTAGGAATACTATTCAACGTAGGTTCAAATGATGGATCTGAAATTGTCTCGTTGATCATCATACATGTAGGGGAATATTATACATGATGGAAGTGGAAAAAGTTCTAAAAATTTGAATTGGAAAAAAGTTTTTCCATGCAAACCACTTTAAATTGTATGGCGGGTACCTGCTCAAATTCAATAGGGTATCTTCCTTGGACAAAACTAACTAGGAAATGTCAACTCGATTGTAGCTTTAGTTCAAAAGTTACAGTGTTTAAAATTCTATAAACTTCAAATATTAATAGTTTATACTGTTAAAACGCCTAAAGACAAATACAGTCTACACATCATTAGTAATAACCGCTTAAGAAACATTTTGTCTAAAGTAACATTAATTGAAATTTCTTCACTCATCTTCAGAATTTGTTCTTCCAGCGGACCATTTTTCACAGGCATCCGTTTGATGACTTTACAGAAGAGCAGATTCGGTGTCAGTGCTACTGACATAGTTGGATTCTTTGCGACTTAACAGCAACATAAGTGCATCCCAGGGACGTTCTTCTTTGCTACTGGGACGTCCCTGCGATATCCTTCATCGGGACATATTACGTACTAAGGCCGTTCCAGGGATATCTACTTTCCACCAAATAGGACACTCTAGAGGGATGTTCCACGGACATCACTAGGATATATGAGGAATTCATTGAATGTTTTGGTTTTTTTTTCAATATTAATTTAATTTCAATCATTTCTTGGAAATTATGAAAAAAAACTTAATTCAAAGATGTTCAACACAAAATAAATTTAATGCAAAAATGAAATCACTTCCTTATACTTATATTAATATGTACATATATAGATGGATAAATATACCATATATAAACCTCGTCATAAAGAAAATATTCAGAATCGAATAACCCATAGTATCATTGGAACAATCAAATCTTTGATTCGAAACAGGAAAGAGTACATTCGATATCTTCATTATTGTTATACCAACCTTAAACTCAACTTATTATTTTAATTTTACAACTATAAAATACACACCTTCAACTAATTAACAAAATAAAATAAAATCGTCAATACAACAAATCTTTGTACTACCTTTGTACATCAAACAAAAAAAGTTAGAGACGAGGCGCGCACATTAGACAAAGTGAGGTTAACATTGTTGACAGATCGCCAAACAATGTTGCCAAAGCCAGAAAAAGGAAAAAACTAAAAAAACGAAAATGAAATTTTATTGAGATTTGTGTATAATTTGTATCATTCTTGAAGATTTAGATTAAGGGTATTATGAATTAACAATTTTTGCTATTCGAAACGGTTACGTCCCAGAAATTCCTAAGATATTTTCTTTAATTTCTTGATAAAAACAAAACAACATTTTTAAATAACAATATCAACTTTAAATCTTCAATCAATATTTTTATGAGTTTCGATAGTGGACTTATCCAGTAGGAACGAATTTATTGGTTTTATATTAATGAATGAATAGCTTAAAGAACTTAGTTGCTTATGATGTTTTTTATTGTTCTTATAATATTCATTAATTAATAAAAATCAATAAAAAGTAATTATTATATTTTGAAAGTGGCGCTTCTTTTTGACAAATATCTGACGTTTTACTTTCTACAGCATTGCCAAGATTCTAGCTTTGTTCGTTTGTAGAAAAATTTGACATACTTCTTTCCTTCTTTTAATCATAACAAAGTTTTATCAATTGGACAACATAGCCAAATATAATCTGTTTGAATTGGGCCACGTCACAAGCCACTATAGCCCCGATATTCAAATTTCAAGAATTAATTACAGCTGCAGGATCGGACTCAGAAGGGCTGGACCCGGTGCAATGTGTTATGGTGGGCCCAAATTATAAAATAAAAATATAAAAAAAAATCCCTGGATGAGTCCATTCTTATGTAAATGGATATCAGAAATACCAGGGGCATGAAAGGGACAACCTATGGATAAATCAGATGAGATGCCCTAGACAATCTCAGCGGGACATCCGGATATCCTTGTACTGCAGTACATGAAAAGGACATACCTAGGATAACCCTGTCTTGTTAAGGATGATATATTCCTTCAGTAGATCTCTCATTTTGTAATTCATTAGACTTCTGTGTTCGTCTTCTGCTACTATACAAAGGAACATAGATTTTCTTTGTCTTTTTTATTAACACCGTTTTGCTAGCTTCTCTTATCACCGAATATATAACTATCTTGTAGATTTATAACTTGGTTTGATTACATGGATTTTTATCTTTTATTTATTTTTTCAACTGGTAGTTATTTATAGTAACCGAGCTTACAAGATATTGCTGTCATTATTATTTTTGCATTTTTGTCTAGTTTAAGAAATGTTCAAGCTTTTCTGATCTCTAGCAATAATTACTACGTCATCTACAAAGTTCCTAGCAGTTTACACTTTGATTGCTTCATCCAACACAATATTAAAGAGATCCTTTCTTCAGTTTTAATTTTAAATACTGTAGTTGTGCCTTCTGGTATTGTTATGGTCGCTTATTCACATTCTGTAAAAGTTAACTTATTGGTATCTACGACTGTCATTTCTTCTAGAAGGACCTTTTTAATAAGATTATCAAATGCCTGCTTGAAATCAACGATTAATATGTGGAAATTAAAAGTATATTCATAGCATTTTTCTATTGTTAGCATTGCCCCGTCTAAAGCCCTGTTGTTTCCAATCTCTTTATTCAGGTGTTTTTAGAAACTCCTGTGTATAAGTAAGATCTGCAATTTGTGGGGATATCTTTCTTTGGAATTGGTATTAATAAGCCTTTCTTCCATTCTATTGGTATATTTTTGTTAGATTGTTTCAAGCCAGGCGCCACCTTCGATTTATAGCGTTAACGTCACTTGATCCGGGTAGCGTCAGTGGAGAAAATATTCTTAAAGGGTCGTTATGGTATCGATTAAGCCTTAGAAGCTAGAAGGACGGGCTTTACTTGACCTGCTGGGTATTCGCTGCTGGGATGTTAAAGTAGAAGCAATATTAAACGACAATTCATTAAATAATTAACTTTTATTCATACAAAATAAGCTCCGGCGAGGTAGGGGAAAAGTGTATAATTTTCCGGATTTCTCACTCCATTATTATTGGCGTCGGTCGATCCTCTCTATCATCTGCTTATTGGGATGGGTGGATATGAATTGAATCTGCTTGATTCTGTACGGTCAGGCCTTTCTCTATCTGGTGCACTCTCTTGCGGTCGACCTCTCTCTAAAGACTTTAGAACCAGTACTGGAACTCAAACTGTATCTCTGTTCGAACTGACAAAAATGAATTGGATCGTAGAATAAGGTAGTGTTTGCTGTTTATGCAAAGCGCGTACGTGGCTCTTTCTATCTGTCGGGCGGAGGTTTAACTGGTACGCGTTTGGCCTTATATTCGAAGGAGAGTCGTTGAATTTGTCATAATTTGAATTACTTTCATCCGCAATAGTCCACTGTGCGGCCGGAGGTATTAATATCATAAAAAAATTGGAAACTTTGTGTGACTTAAAGTGACGTTTCTCGGAGTTTTACGCAACCCGTCAACACGATTTAGTGAAAAAAATTTTCATGTCCGTCGGTCTGGACGGATGGATGGATGTATATGTGGAGACAATAACTCAAGAATCGTTTTTTAGCCAATCGTCTTCTCTTATTTAGCACAGGAACCCTATTATATTTGGGCATTCTACCTATAAGTGGGTGGAAACTGGAGGGGGTTGAAATTTCAAATAATTCATATCTCCACCATTTTCTAAAATATTGAAACAGGTCATCACTTTTTTCATATCCTAATTATTATAAAATTAATTTGTATGTAACTTTTTTTAATCCGATGAACCGAGGTGGAACTGAAAAGGGTTATAATAATCTCAAAAAACTCACATCTTCGCCAATTTTAAAAATATGGAAATAGGTCATTAAACTTTTTTCATGTCATTATTAGAAAATTAATTCGGTTTAAACTTTTTTCGATTTGATCTTGATGGGTGGAACTGGATGGGGTTGAAACAATTTAAAAAAAATCATGTCTCGGTCATTTTTCAAAATATTGAAACAGGTCATTAGAGTTTTTTCAAATACTAATTATTTCAACCTGCATAAGTCCACCGTGCGGCCAGAATTAATAAAATCATAAAAAATTTAGAAATTTTATTTTTTTCGGCGTTTTAAGGCACATACAACACAATTAAGTGATGGATGGATGGATGGATGGATGTGGAGACGATAACTCAAAGATCCAGTCCTCTTATTTCAAAAATTCTTTTGCCAATCGTCTTCTCGTGTCTAGGAAAGGAATCCTATTATTTTGGGATCTGTACATTCATTATTTCTGGTACTCTCATTCAAAGACCAAAATTTCAACACAAATTTCGTGGTGCGTATAGTTCTTGTGTTTAATGTTAAAGTAAATTTCTCGGGCCAAAAACATCATGCGTTTTTAAGCCGTCTAATATTTTTTATTTATAATCCGTTTTTCGATGTAGTGGGAGATTAAAAATTCTTGGTAGCTTTTTCATTAACAAGTCATACGATCATAATAATCCAACATATCGATTCTAGGAATTTGATTCTAGAAATGTAACATTATTCGGTATATTTACGATCATGAAATCCTTTATAAAAATTAATTTCTATTTTTAATAATTTCATTGTTGTGTTTTTATTTGAAATAAAGTGATTTTGTGTGCTTGTAATATTTCTATATATCATTCCAATAGTATATCCATTGTCTCAACTGTTGTCGAATGATGAGGCAATATACTTCAAAATCAAGTACCACATAACATATATTTCAACAGAAGTTAAATTGAAAAGAAGGAAACGTCAACTAGTTTTGGCATCACTGCCATCATCAGACCAAAAAAATTTTTAATTAAGAGCGAGTACTTAATGCATGGTAAAAATTTTATAAAATAAAAGATAAAATTAAATCAAACATACCGATTCTAGGAATTCTTGTATAACGATAACTTATAAAATATTCTCACAT
Source organism: Neocrepidodera transversa (assembly GCA_963243735.1). Lineage (NCBI taxonomy): Eukaryota > Metazoa > Arthropoda > Insecta > Coleoptera > Chrysomelidae > Neocrepidodera > Neocrepidodera transversa. Next base: position 17,275,319 of record OY725349.1, on the reverse strand, counting down.
TATATAAAATATAACGTCACGTAGGTAATACATATTGTAAATCTTTTTGCTTTTTGGAACAGTCGACGATCGATAAATCCCCTCCAACAATCACAATATTCAGCTGTGACAATTCAGAATAACTTACGGCATTTGTTCTTCGCACGAGATATTTCCTATGTACCGCAGAAAGACTTACAAGCTGTATGCTATAAATTTTCTAATTTTCTATAATTGCTTAAGACTCTCTTTATATTACTACGCCAAACGTATGAACAATAATATTGGCAGAAACGAGGTAATCATTTTACGTGGGGTGGAATAATCGTCGACAGAATCATTTCAAACAGGCCTTAAACCTCTTTGAGAAACCGATTCGAGAGCTTTTGTTAAAGTTTCAGGGAGTTCTGAGGTCTTAAGTAGCTGGAATTATAATTTAAATGATAAATCCGATTTTCGTCTCTTATATTTCTCCATGATAAATAACGTTCTGATAGCTTTTACACTTTCCCGTTACATATACGTTATACTGGGTGGCCACGAGTCAATGTACGCCCCCAATATTTTTGAATTTAAAAATTAAGTTTTTGGCGCACATCAGTTAGTCAATAATGGGAAATGACATCAACTTCTTTTTCCTAAATAGAATGACTAAATGACTAAATTTCTCAGTAAAACAGTTTTCTCATGTTTAAAAAATTCCGAAAAATAAGTGAGATACGAACAATTTATTAAATTTGTTCAAAATGGCCGCGACAGATGAATGCGACGTAAGAAAATTACTAAGCAGGCTATGGAAATTATTAGTAAGGTTGTAGACTTGTCTGTAGAGAAGAAAATAGTTGTTTGAATTACTGTTAGGTATCAGTGTTTTTTTTAACGGAATCTCATATTCATTTTCATTTCCATAGGGGTACTATAGATTTTTTTAAATGTAACTATGCTATTTTTTTATTACTTAGTTTATGAATCATTATTTCTGAAACTAAAAAAAATAGCACAGATCAATTAAAAAAAAATCGATAGGACCCCTACGGAAATGAAAAGACAAGTCTACAATCTTATTAATAATTTCCATAGCCTGGAATTTTTTTAATCTGAAAAAACTGTTATGTTTAATGAGACACCATCAAAGAAATATAGTAATTCCATTTAAGAAAAAAAAGTTGGTGTCACTTCCGGTTCAATAATAATAATTAACGGTTGAAGCATTAATTAAAAAATCACTATAATATAATAACAATCATCTTTTTAACACACTTTATAATCCAGGTATTTTATGATTACACTTCTTTTGATTGATTTTTTCACGAAGAATATTGATAGGTTACTTGTATGGATAAAAATATATCTTTACTGAATCTTAAAAAAATCGGCTGTGTCACCCCAAAAACTTCCCGGATCGGCTGTAGAGAATAGGATTATTTTAACTACAAAATACTAGCATTACATTAATTTATGGAACAAATTTGAAATAACAAGCCGACAGTAAATACGTCTACGAATTCATATTTTAATATTGATAATGAGATAAGCGGGCGCATGCGCACATTATATAGCACACTGCTACAATTAGGATCTCCTAAAATCATGGGTGAAAACTATTGGAAATTCGGGAAATGTTTGATAGAAAACTTCTAGGGAATTTTATGCTCCACAACTTTGTACTAGAACATTTTGCACTAAAGTGCATTGTTTGTCTTCAAAATTAAAAAAAAAAGCAAAAAATCTAAATGTGTATATTTTTCGCAATCTGGTGGCGAAACTATGAGAAATTCGAGAAAAAGTGAAGAATAAAAGTTAAGGAAAATTTATAAGAGGAGCTACGGAAAAATGAAAAAATTGAAAATTGCAATAAATATTTTTTATTAAAATATTCAATTATTTTAATAAAAAATCTGTAATCTGATCGACTGTGTCACAATTCTAGATGGCCGCTTTTTGTGTTCCTTGTACATTAAACTATTTTTCCGAAATTCAGCACTACCTGATAGTGGGTGAAAATTTTTATATGTTTTGAAATTGGCCCTTTCCAATGAACTCTAGACAGAGTTAGGAGATGGAGCTCTCTCCTCGGTGCCCTTGGTAAACGATTTGGCAGGTGTAACCCAAGGACATTGCTACGCACTTATAAATCCTACATCCGCCCCGTTTTGGAATATAGAGCCCTCAACTTCTCCACTCTCCCACCTCCTCTCTTGCACGCCATCACGGTAGCAGAGAGAAGGATCCTTAAGAAGATGGCCTACCTTCCCTGGCGCTTCCCATCCAATCAAATATACGAACATACTAATATCCCTACAATCATTTCAAGATTCAAGAAGCTCCAAAAAGGAACTCTAAGGACCAAATGGACAGTTGACAGGAACAGACGAATAATCCCCAGGAAACCAAAGAAGAAATTCATCCTACCCAATCTCAGGATCCTTAGCCCTTTCACTGCGGGAACCGGATATATACGTAAAATAATTTTGTGTTCATACAACGGGAACCGGATAAATACGAGAGAACTTTTAGTGCATTTGCTGCTGGAACCGTATGAATCAGATATTGTTTACGAATTCTTATGTTGTAATAAATTGGTGGTAGGTTGATATCTTGTTAGATACGAATTCCCTTTGTTGTTATGCTATTACTGTATTTATGATTCAGAGGTTTCCTTCGCCGTATTTATGTATTCTAAATTCTAAAATTAGATCGACTTGCTGCAGTTTGATAATTCAGTTCTGGAACGTTTACCGTAGAATAAAGTATTGTGGTTTTCGAGGGTAATATGTGAATGTATTTAAAACTTTCTTTTTTTTTATATTTTTTAAAAATAAGTGAGTAGTTAAAGTTGGAAAGCCAATGTTATCAGCAGGCATTGAGTGGTACTGCGACATTTCTGATTTTCAGAGAAGTTTTTTCTTGGACTTTGACAAAGATGGCTCCCAATGGAAAATCTCTGAGCGAGGCTGAACTATATAAACTTTTAACGAGAAGTGACAGTGAGGAGGAGTTTACTCTACACGAATCTGATGCAGAAATTGATGAATCCGATGCAGAAATTAATGAATCTGACAGTGAACCAGAAAATGAAGAAATTGTAGCTTCTTCATCAACTATCAATCATAATGAACAAATTGCAGCTTCTTCGTCATCTGTCACTAAAAATAGACCTTCCATTTCAAAAGCTAAAAGACATAAACGTCAAAATAAACCGTTATATAAATGGGAACAGGGAAATTTGCAACCAATCATTCATGATTTTGTATACGACGAATCAGGGTGTCTAGATGAAAGATATCATTGTATTAAAAATTTCTGATTTTTCTTTATAGTTTTTACTTCATTTTTAGTTACATTATCTATTTTTTTATTATTATATGATAACAATTTTGTTTTTGTATATTCTTTAGTGTAGTTTCTTATTATAATTTATTCAGAATACTTTTAGTTACTTTATTATGATTATTAAATAAAAATATTTTTTTAACATATTCTTTGAGTGTAGTTAGGAATTTTTATTTATTTTCGACGAAAATGGCAACAAGTTAAATTCAGAGTTGCCCCTATATAATTAATTGTAAATACGGCCCTGAATACAATTTATTGATACACTGCGGGAACCGTATGCGTACGCGACAGTACTTCTTAGAATGACAGCGGGAACCGTGTTGATCAGCACCAGTGACAACAGCCGTACTGGAGACAAAATTGTTTTAAACGCTAGCCGCAGTGAAAAGGCTAGTGAAGCAAGAGAAGACATAAATCTCCAGGACGAGCTCCTAGGTCTATTGGAGGATCCCCCTTAGCCTCAGATGAGCTTGACCCACCGCCACCGACGCCAAAGAACCTCTCTCCAACAGCAGGGTAAGAGGAAACAAAACAAAACAGGATAAATTACCGAGGAGGGTTTAGTTGGTATGCCCCTGACTCTGCTTGTAGAGGGATCAGGGGAGCGTCCAACACTACCTCACGCATAGAACCAAGCATGAGGTATCTTTAAAAGATTCCCGCCTCCACAACTCAGGACAATAGTAGTAATACAAAAAAAAACCCTTTTCTTTTGGTTTGTTTTAACGGTTTAAGCTCGCTTGGCATTCTCGCAATTTCTACGTGATTTGAAAATTATGAAATAATAAATACTTGTAGGTTGTGAGAATTTGATTTATACGCATTAGGCCGTATACCGGACACCTGTTTCGTCCCTTGAGGACTTATCAGCGCAATGTGCCCATATACATATAATTCAAATCTCACCTAGAAACACAATAGTGCTAATATTGAGTAAACATGATGGTAGACAGCTAACGCCATCTACCAATGGGACAAGGTGTCACTTATTGCTTAGGAAAAGATTCCACCTGTGTAATTCTTACAGTCTATAATCATTTAACACTTGTTTTTGGAGTTTCATACCTCTTTGAGATTGGCTTTTTTTCTGTTCCTGTTATAACTGGCTCTTATTAGACAGGTGGAATCTTTTCCCAATTAATAAGCGACTCCGTGTCCCATTGTTAGATGGCGTTAGCTGTCTACCATGATTTTTACACCATGTTTATGAAATAATAGAAATTTTAGTTTTTTGATAGAGGCACACTGTGCGGTGTAGTTTTTTAAAATCCGCAAGTGAGAAAAACTTGAAAACTAGCCATTCACATATTCAAGGTGTGCTGAGCATAATAAGACTTTTCTAAACATTGATTAAACCAATGTGCGAAATGTTATACAGTTGAAATTTAATTATAACAAACCCTTCTTAAAAAAATAAAATGCTATACATAAATATAACATATAATAGTGTCTATTTAGAAGTAGATACATCAAAATGGTTATAACACAATAAACAATTTTATGTCCTATAACATTTACGTTTAGGTTTGTGGAGAAAAACCCATAGCCTATTTTTAATTAAATATATTTTGTGGATATTCTTCAATAAAATTGTTATTACATTCTTTCCAGTTCTAATTGCTTAATAAAAGATGTAATATAATATTGCTGTAAAGACGTACGAAACTTTTAATTATATAAAAGCAAACAAACAATGTCACCGTCTACACAAAGTTGGATATAGAAGTTGACTTTATCGTCACATCATTTTAGTATAAAGTGTGTAGGCTGTTGTAGGTGTTTGTATTAATTACCTACCTAAATAATTAGTAGTGCAAAAAAGATATGTTTTATATTCTTTTTATACATTTCATGGTAATTAAATAGATGCATAAAATTTTCATCATTGATTTAATGAATTTATACAAAAAATTGTGTAGACTGAGTCGAGAGCACAGTAAAATGATTATATAATCATTTTACTGTGTCGAGAGTAGCTGTAAATGCATTATCTATTTTTGAGGCGTCAGTGTAAATAAGGTCACAGTCTGGGATTAAGTGATTAAGGATTTATTTCGAATCTTTTATATGCAATAAACGTATTGATTGATAAAAGAGAGACCATTAAAGGAGGAGGTAATAAAAAAATCAGGATCATTAGAGTATCGATTTATTCTTTAAAAAAATTTGGATACCTATATTTTGTTTAGTATCGAACTAATTCTTTTTGAAAATATATATTGGTCAATAGGGTTTCTGATGCCTAATTCGTAATGTTTGGACTATACTTCCATCTTTTAGAAAATAAAAGACCACTAAAATGCGGATGTTTTGATACCCTCAGATTATTTTTGAAAAATAGAACATTTCATATCATCGCGCCAAAGTGATAATTTAATTAATAAATCCACAAAATCAGTTCATTTGTCAGCAATTTTCCATTCGATTACAGGATCAACCGCTGCGGTAAAACAGAGTCGGACTTGTGAAAATAGTAGTAGCTAGTTTTTGATACATATTATTTATCAGCAACAGTGATAAACAACATTCCAAGTTAATAAATTCCACACTATTAATATGTTCTATAATCAAAATAAAAAGTAAATAAATAAACAATTGATATTACTTTAATATGACATATTATAAACAAATAAACAAATGCAAGTGTCTTGTAAAGCTGATAAAGATAAAAGAAAAGAGCGTATCCATATCCTATGCATCAGGATTTAACATAAATGCAAAAATTCTTTACAATTTTTTTCAATTTTTGTTTTTTTTTTTCTTAGGGTTAACTAAATTTAAAGTATCAGTATATGCCGATAGTTACTACACAACTAGTTATTTTTGCAGACACCATACTCTATACTATTGGCAGCACTGATTACAAGGCTACGAATTAATGTTCCACTGCAGGATTTACTGCGCTTCTTATTATGTAGCTTAAATCCGAAAAAGGATCCAAGATTGAAATTGAAGGCATCAACTTCAAGCATCAGCAAAAAAAGTTTAGTCGTTTGTAATATATTTTTTACTGTAATCCTGAAGAATAAATTCAATGCCAATACAATAATTCCCATCATATAAGAAGGAAATGAATGAATGTTCATTTGACAAAGTGCAAAAGAAACTACCCTGATACAGCTCTAGTTGAATGCGTTTTTTAATGTCAATCACAAAATACCCGAACCAGAATTACAGCATCATCATGAAAATTGTCGTGATGGAAAAAATTGAAATTACCATTTACCAGGATACTATTCTCGTTTTTTGATTTTATGTAAAATTCACTATAACAGTTCATATTGCAGTACAATCGATCAAATAATTTTTTTTTATTTTTTATGAGGACAGAAGTTAAATATTAAAACTTAAAAAACTCGATATAATTTTTCTTTAGGTCGTAAAAATATTACTCGTAAAAATATTAGAATAAACTTTAATTAATTCAGATTAGGCCATTTAAAATATACAATAAAAAAATTAAAATATCAAACAAAAAGAACATCCAGAGTGAGGTAACGTTGCAGTCTCTGAAATGTTCTCGCCTATTCACACTTTTTCATCTCACTTTGTGTTAGCTCATCATTCCTAAATCGTCTTTCCCCAAGTTAGCATTATAGCCTGATACCTTCTGTTTCATTTGTGGTGAATATACAGTTTTAAAGCAACAGTTTAATAATACAGACTTTATGAATAAAGTATACTTGGCATCAGTGGCGGCTCCTCGAAGAAGGCTAAGAAGGCTCAGCCTCCTCACCAATTTATTCAGCAAATAGCACCATAAATATTTTGTTAATCATTCTTCATTTTATTTCCTGTTTCTCTAATATTTTTTCAAATACAATTAATTCCCCGTTCTCAGTAGTTATTTTTGAACCTGACAACAGTGCCCTGAGGCTAGATTCTGCAAACTCTGTATATATCTCAAACAATAAACACGTGTTGCTCAACACAGTTGCAGTTTTTCGACCAGTCCAATTGCTAAATACCGTAAAAAATACCTCTAGCCTGCAGTATTTCCACTTTAATGGTTTCAGTTCCCCACCAAGCCTCATTTGAGTTTCCCCTTTTTCCCCTCAAAAATAAATCATTACACAAAAACTGAAAAACGAACTTGAAATACTTCATTTAAAATTTGTGTAAGATAATGCCATAGCCAGTGAAGCAAGAAAGGTAAGATTAAACATGATTAGATGTATCGAATAAAGTATAAACGTATTACGATTTTTCCCCTCTCTAGCGCTTTCCCCTTTTTCTTTCCCTCTGATGTCTAAACTCCCCTCGAAAAAAAAAATAAAAAACAAAAAACGAACATTAAAAATTTTATGGAAAAAGAAACTCTATACCTCCACGTTGGTTCTTGCTGGGCAACAATTAATTTTGTCACTGAAATAGCTGGTACGGCCGCTGCGCAAAGGTTAATTTAATTGGCTAAAAAGAGTATATTTTTACAAAAACGTTTGATATCCAGCCTCCTCGCTTAAAAAGCGCTTTGCATACCTCGAACTAAAACTTGGAGATCAAGATAAAGGTTGGACACCTCATAAAGTGGGTTAAAGGTGTATTGAGCACCTCTAAAATTAGTTGAAGGTTAAGACAAAATCTTAAGCACTATAGTGAAGATTGTCATTTTTCAAAAACAAGGCATTACGATGGGACCATCTAACGGCGCTAAGTTGTAATTTTCCGGTTGCTTTATAAATGGATTATATCACAATAAGTGATTGTGTCAGTTGTATCTATCAACCTACGATAGATGGTTCAACAATCTACTATTTTTCACTGTTACTTTTGTTCATGCGATGTAAAAGGGTATAATTCCAACTGGAAGCATTCCATTTCATTCCCAATATCTACTCAGTAATTCGTTCCTGCTTCCATGGCATAGAAAAGAGAGTACCGTTACCTCGGAAGATATACCTAGCTCCGGTGAAGGTGAAGTTATACCTGAACCAGATGATGAATTACGTGTTGATTTTGAAGATGATACAAGAACATTTTTTTCCCAGTGAATGAATGATTAGATAAGAAACTTGAATCTTCCCAAATCGTAACTTGTTTAAGCTTAGTATAAACTTAGATTTGATACATCTCATTTTGTTTTTGTTAATCTTAGAAAACTACGATCGGTTGCTTTTGTATTATTAAAATTGTGGGATATTTAAATAAAACTTGCTTTCCCAATAACTAATATTAACTTTAATTGGTTAGTTCATTTACGAGTATACAAAGATAACTGTGTATTCTTTATTAAAATGGTATCGAACAGGTAAACGGTGTCTACCGAAAAACACATACAAAAAAGGGTTCTACTAATTTGCAAATACACACCAGTGGCGTTACAATTTGCATGGTAAAATATACCACAAAAATAAAACTAATTTTATATTCCCCGGCATTTTAGTGCGCATTTATTATCAAATCTTCAACATATCTATTCAAAAGGTACTAATATACTGGCTGAGTCACTACGTGGCAGTAAAATGATTTATATACAGTAGTTTCACTATGCGACTTTCCCCGGTTTCTCCCATTTGTGTTTGCATGTACTTTTTGACGTGATATTTTCAGTGTTGCCAATATCAAATATATTTTAAAATAGGTTCTTTGGTTTAAGGAAAAAAATATAATTTAGTACTAATAGGTATGAGGAAAGCATACATATATGTTATTAAATGTTATGAATTATTCCGAAATTATCTTAAATATCCACCTGCTAATAATCTTACAAAAGAATCCTGTCCTGAAATTATTCATAACTCGGATAATTATCCCACGTTCGGCAACAATGCTTTTCTGGTGGATACTAAAAAAAACGAAATATACACTAAGGAGATCAAAGTGCCTACACCGGAGTGAAAGTACTGTATATAATGATTAAACTGTGACTTCGTTTTTTCTCCCAAGTTGACAAAAAACCGTTACATGTCGTCTGATGCGATGCTCTAATTTGATTGGGTAGAAATTAGGTAGGGTTGAACTGTTACAAGAGTGCAAAAAGGATAATCGTATTAAAATAAAGAAGGCGAGTGTTCGTGGAATGTTGCATAGATGTATCTAGAATATTTCCAATGACGTAGTAGTATATAAAAGTTAGGACATATTGAAATAATGTAAATTATATTTTTATTTGAATACATAAAAACGTGATATGAAATTTAAGTTAGATTATTATGAGTTTGAATAGATTTCTGAATAAATTCGAGTTAAATTTATCAAGATACTGAGATACTCGATTCAAGGTTCAAAAGCAGGAATTTTTTGTTGTCAGGAGTTTTATGGTTTAGACATTATGAAAAGGAGTTTGTTCCTTACTTTTCCTAAGAACACAAGTTGGTTTATCTCATCGATGTCGAAGGTTTAATAGGTCAATTCAAAATCCGTTATTCCTGTAGATCTTTCTGTAAACATGAAGGAAACCTTATATTTCATGTCATTTTCAGTCAAACTGGATGTCGGCCATATTTGATTTTTATTTAATTCAATTCAAAAATAGCTCTATTATAATCGACCAAATTTTGGTTTAAATCTATTAACCTGTTTAAAAGTTATGAGGTTGACTCATGATCCATTTATATGTATACATATAAAAGAATCAATATTCCCTTCTTTTTCATTAACAAAAATTGTTCCAAAAATTTTACGCACGACTGACATTAATCTTAAGCTCTATTCATGTGACCTAATAAAATTATTTTTTTTAATTTTTTAAGTTTTCATTTCGTTATCTAGGTATAGATTCAATGTGAGTGAGCCGTTAGCTCGCTTCTCCACTGAGAGGCCTATTGTGGCTCAACCCTACAGCCTACAATTCACCATACAATCCACACATTCTCACGAAGGCTATGGTTGATTTAGGTGAAGCTTCCTTGAAGCCGGTAGGCTCCAGCTGTACGAAACCAAATGACAGGAGCATATAATATACTCTGTCGTTTCCATACTGCAGAAGCGACAGTCCGATGTTTGATTCAGACCTAGCTTCTTCAGATGGTAATGCAGACGACAGTGCCCTGTAAGCAGTCAAATTAAGATTCGTAGATAACTTCTACTCCATTCTAGGATCTGCGATAGGATGCTGCCTGAAAGTTTGTCTATGAACGCATGCCTAACCCAGGAATATTTTTCCAGTGCTGGAGATTTTTCCTCTCGGCCCATTTCCAGATAGTGTCTTTGACATTGCTTTTGGATATGGTTCCGGTCCAATAAACTCGGATTCTGCACCTTTTCTCGTAAGAGTATCGGCTTTCTCGTTGCCCTTCACCCATTCGTGCCCAGGTACTTAGAGTAAGGCTACTATATTACTGCTAGCAATGCGATCCAAGGATTCGATAAGCCTCGAGTTCAGTCGGTTGGAGCTCAGTGCTGTCCGACAAAATGTAAATACTTTTGTTGATAAGAGGATGGTTTGCCAACTCTCTTGCACACAATTCTATCGCAAAGACCTCGGTCTGAAAGATGAAAGCATACTTGTCGAAGCTTACTCTGATATCAACTATCGCTTTTCTGCTGTACACTCCGGCTCCCGCACGACTTGGGGTCTTTGAATTATCTGTGTATATCTCTCCCCTTTTCCATTCATTTCTTCTCGGAAGGAGGACATTAAAGGACTTCTGTATCTAAGGAGAGCAAATCTGAAATCGTTCGGAGAGTATGGTGAGTACTCATCTCTCGCAGCAGTCCAGAGTGGACCCATATAACCTCTCCCCCTCGACAAGGCTCTGCAGGAGATCATTATGGCCTCCTGCTCCAATAATATATTCAGAGGAGTAAGACACAGAGTTCTTTCCATTGCCATGACGATGGTAATGACCACACAAGCCAGTGTCTGAAGTCCAGACAACTTAAACGCCGCAATAGACTGGATCCTTTTCGTCCATCAGGCTACTGCACCATATATGACCATTTCTTTTATCACTGTTTAATAAATCCAGTAAATCTGCTTACGGTTCATCTCCCACGATTTGCCGCACACCCTTCTAGTATTCCAGAGGGATGCCCTGGCTATATTGATTGTTCTTTTCAGATGGGAGTTATAAGTAAGTTTTCTATGTAGGATAATCCCCAGATATTTTACCTCTTTCGCAAACGGACATGTTACGCCTTGCAAAATTGGATGACGTAGCTTATCAATATTTCTTCTTTTGTCAGAGGAACCGATACCGTTTTGTGAGGGTTCACAGACATCTGTTCCTTCTTACACAAACTGTATACGATGTTCAGAGCTTCCTGAAGAATATTACATATAATCTCTTTAAACAAACCTCTAACCATTATTAAAAGGTCATCGGCATAGCACTGAAAATCGCCCCCAGCTGGGTCGACCAAATAAGTGGAGACATCACCCCACCTTGAGGACTCCCCTTAGCCGCCCTAAATATAACAGTCTCCCCTTGCAGTGATGATGTCACACAACGTGTTTCAAACATGCTTTTGATCCAGTTGCAGATTAGTCTACTTATTCCCCTCCGCAGCAGTGCAGCGTAAAGGGATTGAGTAAAGGCGTTGTTGAACGTCCCTTCAATATCAATTCGAGGAAAGCTGTCATAGTAATTTCTTTATGCTGTAGGCCTATCTTTCCTATGAGGTTATCTTACAAAAAAGGAAAACTGTTAATTTTCTTAATCCCTACTTTCGAATTGTATATTCGGTTTATTCAAATAACTCCTACTCACTATTATATTTTATAACAAAATAATTTTATAATATAATAAATTTCATACAAATTAACATCTATGTTAATACAACTAGTATTTACTATAAAATATTTTCTATTTTCTTTATTGATAAAGTAGTTGCAATAAAATTTCAATACCATGTGATCAACTTATGAAAGAAGATATTATCATTTTGTAAAGTTTATATGAAACAGCTATAGTGGCTTCTCAATTGGACAAACAAATACTGCACATGAAATTGTCCTTATTAATAATTACTATTTAACGGAGCTACTAGGTAAAAAGTTTTTGACAATTCTCATGTGGGATTGAAATTTTATTGCAACTATCATATTATTATTATTATATTATTGTCTAACAAAATTTTACTTTAATATATTTTCGATTATTTTCTTGGACCCTCGTATATTGTTTGTTTTTGAGAGGTTTCCTGTGGTTTGGTCCTTTTTTTATTAAATTAAACAGTTGATTTATTTATCTTTAATGACGTTTCGGCTGGAAATGCCTTAGCCCTTCTCAAACGAGATAAAATAAATATTTGGCATCACAGCGGAAAACAGCAAATCTTGTAAAACACTTGAATGGCACATTTAAAACACAAATATTATTTTAAAATTAATGGAATATACTGTAAAGCACGTGGCGTCATCAAGCGGTATTTTGGCGCCTTAGTCTAGGTTTAACATTGCCTCAGGCGCCTCCTTCCGTTTATAATGTGAAGGTCACTTACACGGGCAGCATCAGTGGAGAAAAAGATATTCCAGGGGTCCTTATGGTATCGGCCGGTAGAGCAGACTTTACTTGCCCCCAAAATAAAATCACCAGTTAAATAAGAAATCATTTATTTATTTACCAAATCAGGAAGAAGAAAGGTGTGTAGCGTAACGCGGCTCTTATTATTAACGTCGACGGTTGGTCCTCTCCATTATTGGCTCATTGGATTGGGACGGCTGGACTTGCACTTAATCTGAATACGATCCTCTGCTCTCAGCTGGTTCAAGTGGCTGGCAGCTTACGGTCAGCCAAGCTCGGCTTTCTTCAGCTCGACCCATCTCTAAAGGTCGCTGACGCAGTGTGTCAGGTGGGAAAAATTTTTAGTACCACAAACTCGATGGAAATATATTAAATTTTGCCTCAGCTTACCACTTTCCTTAAACAGCTTTCAGTTCTTTGGCTGAATGCACGAAATCGAAGCGAAAGTCAAATAACTTGAGAGAGACAGAGAACTTTCTGTTCGTTCATTTTTATTATCAACTGCTAGAGGCCCGCGTGATGGGTGATTTACTTCATCTACACCATAGAGAAACTTAACTGGGAATGACACTTCTAGTACAAATTTTTGGAAGCATGCTTCTCTTTCTTTTCATAATCATCTGCTATGGATATTTATTGTTTGATATATGGGTACCATATTTATCAAAGAAGTGACACCATAATTTTTGACACATGTGGTACTATAGTACCGCTCTGGCAACAATACGCTGAAGTGAACGAACTGCCACTGGAAATTGGACTGCCACTGGAACTCCAAATGGGATTTCCACAGCAACTCATTAGAGATGTGACGTGATTTCACTGTTGGTGAATTTATCACTGCCCTTTAATCGGAACTGGAGCAGAGAGTTCTTTGCGCGAGGAAATCACAGTGATTTTTTGGAACTGGCTAGTTTATTATTCCTGGAGTTAAAAATCTAGACAGTGATTTTTTGTATCGGACTACTATATTTGTTATTGTTATTTTTCAATTTATTTTGATTTTGTACGTGCAATTCAATTATATACATTTTTTTATTCACTTATAATTACACGAGAGATTTTTTATGGACGGAAACTTGGCAGTTCAATAAAAATTTCGTTACCTGCCTCTGAATAATTTATGAGTCAGTAGTAAAAATATACGTTGATTTTTTCTATTCATTTTGCAGTTTTATTTTAAACGATTATTAAAACACACGATCTACTATATTCCACTCCAGCCAGAATGAGACACTGAGACTGAGATAGCGACACGCCAGCTCATTGGTTGGTATCCCGACAATTGCGCCCCAGACAAATGCGCACCGACAAATGCGCACCGACAAATGCGCCCCGACAAATGCGCCCGGACAAATAAAAATAGTTGTTTATTTTCCAACTATTTTAATGTTATTTCATTGTAGTATATCTAATTGTCTTAATAATATAAATGTATATAGAAACGTTAAAATTTCATATAAGAAAGAAATTTTCACATCATTGGTTGTGAATACTCGTGGTACGGCATTCTGAATAGCCTTTTCGAAGTCACATAAGACACGAATGGGATGTAAGTTATCTTGCAATTCCAACATTTTTTTGGAAAAACACGGACATATGTGTCATCACGTTTATCTCGTAGTAATATTACCGGGAAAGCACTATTGTCTGTTAATCCGTGTATCGTAAATAGTTGATAAAATATTTCAGGTGAAACTTTGAACGTTCCATCTACAAACCAATGACAATGTTGTCGAAGAAGTCGAAAATTTTCTTCAGTACCAAACATAATCATACGTGTAGGGTCGATGTTACCATAATCCCATAATTTAACATTTTCATTTCTCGTAGTTGTTCTCAATACATCTGGAATGACAATATCTGCAACAGTCCTTGGATTTGGATATGGCTGTACACTTCGTCGTATACGTTCAACGTTTCTTATCAATTGACCAATTCCCACAAAACTAGTACTGAAATATATAACTGTATTATACATCTAAATTAAACGATAATTCACGCAAACAAATTTATTTTCATTCCTCTAAATTATTACGGAAATTAAAGTAACTTCGTTATAAAACTATTTGCCTGTAGACACCACAAATTCATATTCTAAATTTGATGCACAATTATGAGATAAAAAAATTTTGTACATGAAACTCAATTTTAACACTCAATGCCCTGGCTGTTTATTGAAAACAATTTTTAACTAAAAAATGTTTTAATGGCTTTTTAAAATGTTTTATATTGTGACTGTGTTTTTAAACTGTATTTTATTATTTTTTATTTAACTTATGGACAACATTCTCATGTATGTTTTTTGATAATTCATTTATTGTAACCAGTAACAGCTTATAACCAAAAGACCTTATTTTTCCTTTTCGTAAACAAAATATGATATTCTTAATATGTTTAGTTACAAAACCAAAAATACAGGATTTTCTATTATGCTAAGCTTAACATATACTTCGAATAATATTTTGTTGTTTATGGTGGTTAAATTTATCGGCAAAACATGGAAAAACAAGTATTTAGGTTGAAGGACAAACAATTAATCTTTAATCAATATCTTTTTCGTCACCAGTAAAATATAAAAACTTTAATGTTTTCTAAATTTTTTAATATTATGTTTTTATTTAGTAAGCTACTAAATTTCTATTAATAATTTTTGATACTAAAATATCAGTAATATTCGTTCCCTATTCTGGATTTTCGTTATATTTTTATTTATTATTCATCCTGTTATTTTAATTCGTTAAATCTACTTTCTCAATGAAAAAGCGTCCGGGAAGTGGGTTCTTCCCGGAGGGTTGCCGAAAAAAGTGATTTAATAACGTCACTTTTGACACTTAAATAACATTTTAAAAATCAGTCTATTCATAGTGTTTCATTTTCTTGTTCTACATTAAAACATTTATTATTGATAGATTTTTAAACATATCCAACTAAAAGTAAAAAAACTGTAATAAATCATAATAAAGCTTCCTGCATGTTTCATTCGGCGACGCAAAAAGCGGACGAGGAAGGAGGATATACGACACGTCAATTTATCAAACACCTTATTAAGTATTTCGTAAAAAATGTCTTATTGGAGATAAATGATTAAATTATTTTTGCTGATACGCACAGTAAGACCGACAATTTTGTTTCTACAAAAAAATTGAGACAAAAATAACACTCTTCCGCCTACTTATATTAAAAAAAATGGGTCAAGAGCGAGTCAGGCTCGCGCAATTAATATTTCGTACCACAACTTATTAAGAACCAGATTTGATCGACTGAATTTAAGTATATTTAAACCTACACTATACAGGGTGTAATAATTGAAATACGTACAAATATTTAAACAATGTAAACTTTGAGTTGCAATAATAAAAATTATTATTATTTTTTAATTAGTCTTATTAACCGAACAATAATGTTTTGAAAGTTCCTTGAAGAAATCAAGTACGCCACTGTATTAGATTTAATCCGAATACTGTGAATTTCTTATCTGGAAATATGAGTTTATACGTTCGAGTTTTTTTGAAAAATGGGTAATACATTTACATCGATTAGTCGACATTCAAGCGGTTTTGAGACATAATTAATTGTGAAATCCGATTTTATTGTCTGGTAAAATGTTTTCTAAAACTGTATTAACTGAAAGAAATTTATATCGGGAACGATTTCCCAATCTTAATTTTACTTTTATGAGTATTCATAACAACCTTGCATTCAATGTTTTATTATTCAATATTTCGCATGTGACATTTGAATGTATAGCGCGAATGATGTTCGGAAAATAGGGTTTTACCTCGTTTTCTAATTCTAGAATTTATCACAAACAATTTAAAATACCGTTAATTGGATCACATAGAACTCGCAGTTCAAATATTTGTATACACATTTCAATTACACCCTATATTCACATTTAAGAAAATGCCCGTGAAAAGTTAATGGGTCATATGCATAAAGTTGAGTGCCTACTTTCTACTCACATTTTAGAAGTGGCCACTTCATTTAATATGCATAAAAATGGAGTAGAAACTCAAACTCTTGAGTGCGAGTTTAGTAGTAGACTCAACTGCATGAAGGGTCGAAATGTGTACGCGATGACTTAATTCAAGCTTGTTTCAACCTACCAAGGTACATAGAAATACAAGGTATAAGAAATATGCAATATTTATAGCTATAAAGGTTTCATTAGCTTTCCAGAACATTGAGTAGATAATCTGTCAACGCGCTCAGGAAGATTAAAGCAAGAGCGGTGATTAAAAATGATAAATTTAATAAAAAAAAAGTTAAACCTCACGGATAAAAATTATGTAAATATCAAGTATTTGTCATTACAAATAGAAAATTATTGGCAGACGATTTCGTGAAAGAGAAACTGTATGCTGAATGGCAGACAAAAAAACAGAAGACTGGAGATATTGGTGCCCATCAGTCGATAATATATCGAATTATTACCAACATCAAATGTTTTGATTAAATTTCCATCGTCGTATGAAGAATTGCAAACGGCGAAAGATAAGTAGCATGAAAAATTTAACTTTGCTTCAGCTGTTGGTGCTATAGACTGTAACCATGTACCCATTGTAAAACCATGTAATCATGGAGATGAATATATTAACAGTATCAAGGTGCAGGAAACGTGTATTGTAAATAAAAAAATTATGATTGTGGAGGCTTTCTGGCCAGTATCTATACACGACTCTATAATACGGAAACAATTGGCCATATACAATATCATGCGATGGAACAGGGCTAGTGCTATTTTATTAGGAGACTCTGGGTATGATTCCGTTTCATGCTCCAGATACTGCAGAGCGAAGATCATACAATCGGTTGTTGGGAAACTAAAACAAAGTTTTCCTATACTTTTAAATAAGAATGCCTCCTCTGAGATCGCGAGTAGCATTTCCATTGTTTGTAACAATTTTTATGCATATCGAAATGAAGTACACACTTACCATCAGGAGTAGCTACTCGCTACAAATTAGAGTGGCTACTTCTAAGTTACCACTAAGTTTTATGAATATCACCCAATATCTTCTTGGTTAACATTAAGTTGCAATTATATTGGGCGAACTATTATAAAATTGTGCAAGCATGAAAATCCTGAAATTCTTGAATAATATTGTTCAAAAAGAGTTCCAGATTTGTCCAAAGTTCGGAAAAAATGCAGTTAATAGTGAATCGGAATTTTAAAAAAAGATATTCAAAAATTTGTATTTAACAACTTCTTCACTAGAAATGTTTGGAATGTTGGGTGGGATTGTACTCTTTATTGCATTTTGGGAGGGAAAAGGCGCTAACTATATTTTGCAGCTCACTATTACTTTCCCAACCTACTTCCGAAAAGGGAATGTATTGTAAACGAGCAAAAAAAAATTTTCCAGATAAAGATGTAAAAGATGATTAAGAACATTTCCAGGTAGAAGTCTGTCTGCATGTCTGTCTGTGTGTATTCTTCCACGACAGAGGCCACACGTTTAATCCGATTGTGCTGAAATTTGGTATATGGGTTTGGGTTGCCCGTCGGAAGAACCCATTAATCTTCGTACCAAACAGAAGTGTCACTATCAAAAAATGACAGATGCAATATGTCTCGGAATTTGACTTGCAATATCTCATTTGAAAGCCCTTGAAAAACTCTATTCCGAACAGTCAAAATTATTTGTCCAACTATCACCTGTCAAAAATAAAAAAAATGTCAAAATTTGAAAGTTAAACATTAAATATCTGGAAAAGTATTCGTGGAAACTCGTCGGGAAAGTTTTGGGACGACACAACCGATTTTTTTTATGTATAGACAAAATTTTATATTGGTTCATACGCCAACTTCAAAGAACTCCTGATTCTGAACTAAAGCTGCAACTTGCGACATTCCGAATGAGTTTTTAATACACCATAAGCATCCTCATCTATTCTCCCTTCAGATGAAATCTAAACATGTACCAATATTTATTTACACTGTAATTTATTTATAAGAAATAAGAGATTTTTTATTAGATAGCAGCAAATGACTTTTTAGGTAGTAAAACTCTAAATCCAGTACCACATTAAATATAATTCTTTTAAATGATAAGAGAGGGCGGTTCTTAGTTTCGGCAATATGCCATCATCAGGCTTATAATACACAGTGTTAGGAAATGGTGGAACTTATACAATAAAAGAACTTACCAAACTAATTACAAATGAGACGAAGAATGAGTTACAAAACAAGTTAACGAAGAAATAAAAATTAAATTAAATTAAATGCGCACAGGTACATAAAGGAAACAAAGTGGATTAAGTGGTACTAGGAAATAATTATGGGAATTTTTTAAGGGTAAAATATTAAGAAAAAATTTAGTGAGGTCTAAACCCCATGGTGTGGCTTAGAGGCCATATCCGAAGTAGGTGAAGGTAAGGAGTGCAGGATGAGCGGACATAGCACGCGACACTTGAGGATCCAACTACTTTGATTTTGTAGTTAAACCAAAGGAAGGCAACCCTATAGGACAAATGGCAACTAGTACAAAAACGTGGTTTATTCAAAAACAATTAAATTATGGATAATCTTTTGGAATTTACTTAGAATTTTAACTAAATTATGTTAAAAAGGATTGTTATTTTTATTAACCTATAATTATCATTTCCTAATAATTACTAAACCAAAAGTAACTGTTAATAAATTATATTTATAGATCCTCTGTAAATCATCTAAAAAGACACTCGTTTAATATTAAGAAATATTATTTATATTTATAAATGGTTGGCTTTTTACAAATAAATAATTTCAACTGTCATATTTTTAAATACCAATTCAATGCATTTATTACCAAAGCATATTAATTATAAGATCCGTTTTTTATTGTGTAGGTACATGGTGTGCAAATTAAAGTGCTCCTTTTTAAACGTAATAAACTTATTTTTGGCATAATCCTATTTATTTATGAAATTGAATTTTTAACTCTTTAAAGTTTATTTTAGTTATAAATTTTTATCTGGAGTAAAATTTTCTATCTAATTAATAACACGGGGTGTGCAAATTATACAATAAATAAGACAAACAAGAAAGGTAAAAATAACGAGAAACAAAAGACAATTACTCGTTGGAAAAACTATTGTTGACGAAGATTCTGACACATCGGAGGAGCCAAAATTCAACGTATCCTCTGATGAGCTCACTGCTGTATATAGATGAACAAATTCAGAAGGAAATAGAAGAAAAACATTTTGTTACAGAAGTCGTAATTGTAAATGATTTGCCACAAAAAAGACAATAGCACAGTACATTGTCCAAATCTTACAAAAAGTTGAAGATGAATATTTTATGCGTCGTAAAAAACCTGATTTCCATTTTGTATATCCTGATGCAAAGGATGATTTTTTTGTGCCAGATGAAGATGCCATCAAACTACCACCACCGATTTTTGTAGGTGGAACTACCAGATTTCCCATTAATTTTTCGAAATATAATAATGTTCTGTAACAGTCTTGCATAGTAGTTTGTAATGTTTTGAAGAATAAGAATATTTTGTAAGTAATTTATCGCGTTTACTTAGAGTTACCCTTACCCACAACTATTTAAAGTGCTAGATAATTTAGGTAATTTAAATTGTAAAAGCCGCTCTAAATAAAGGAATGTCTATAATAATTGTAAATACAGTGACCTCCCACCCCCTGGCCTGTTTATCTCATGAAAAAGGCGAGTACAAAGTAACAAACCGATATTTATCACAAAATATACCTGATCATCTAGTATTGATAAGTTATTACCCACGTTGTGTTTAACGATCGTAGTAATAATATTAGCATTATTATTAATAGTTGTAATAACCCAAGAAATTCTTTTAAAGTTTGGTGATAAGTGAACATAAAACAAAACACAAAACTCCATCCAACGAATACCCACCACCGGGACATTTACCAAACAATATGTACCAAAAGTTCTTAGTAAAAACCGTAAATGTCTTTTATATGAACAATCCTACTGAGTTACGACCGGATCAATACCAGCGATACAACCCTTTATGTTCAGACTGAATACTCGTTGGACCATAATTTAGAAAAAGATAATACCATTGACACAGTACGCCTCTGCGTAACACTGACAATAAATTTTAGAAAAATATATGATAAAAGTTGTTATTTAGGATGGTACAATTAACTGATAAATGACACCCTCCCATGCGAACCCACGAAAGATGGAAATATTGTAAGGTGGTTCAGTTGATACGTATTTAACCTTTGGCCCAGAGACTATAAGAAGTTGACGAATTAAAATATGCAAATACTTATTCTGATTTATTTTTACAAAAACGAAATAAATCTAAACATAGAAAAAAAATTGTCGTTTACGATGAGAGATGTAAAAATGGGTAGACGCCGAAATATTTAGCGTCGGGACGAATAGCGTAGCGACGCTGAATGGACGTCGAATATTGTAACTTCTGCTAATGGCGTTCATAGGTTAATTTGTGGGAATCACTGGGTTTTAAATAAGTAAACCCCAACTGTTTGTTCTAATTATCGGTATCGTCGTCTCGGCGCTGAATACAGGAACTTCGGCGACGGTGTTGGTAGTTTGAAATGAATTTTTGATTGATCCCTCTTTGAGCTGCGAACCTCTTGTTGATACCGAGTTTTATCATTTGTAATTTAATATTTTTTGAAATGGTTCAAGTGTGTATTATCGTTTCGTAGAAACATTTACTGTCAGATGAATGTGTTTTGGGAAAACAACTTGTTTTGGTTATCTCTCTAAAATTCCTTGAAACGACTAAACAAAACTCCATTAAAATTCGCTAAAAAAAAATAAAAATAATGTACTGGGGGTTGGTTCGTCACAATACCTAGTCAAGGATCCCATATATATTATATCAAAGCTCCCTTACTATGGAAGGACTAATACACTTTGCATATTTTTCAAAGACAGTTAATAACTTTTTGTAGATTTTAAACTGACATATGTAAAGTATCCGAAATTAACTACAACTCATTCAGTTATGTGGGAACTTATTTAGAAACTTTGCAAGATGAGTAATTTTTTATTACGTTAGATAGAGTGTTAAGTGTATCAAGCCTCCCTAGCCTCCCCTATACTGCCTTGTGGTACACCAGCCTTTCTACTATGTAGCAAATATAGAAAAATTAGCTCCTACTAGCAAAGAAATTTATCTTCCGACTTGAACACAGTCTAAATAATAATATCTTCTAATACTAGTATAGAGGAAGAAAACATTTAATCACCTTATCAGTTATGTTGCATTGTCATTCAAGGTGTCTAGGTTTTGATATTATTTTTCATTGGTAAGGCACATCCATTAGTATAAATCGATGCATACTTTATACTGAAATTGAACAATAAACTAAATTACCTCTTAAAATAACTGTATAAGGAAATATGACTTAAAAGCACAAAAAAGATGCATAATTTCAGAAATAAAAGTACAATGACAAATAACATTAACAGCATTGGCAGATACTAGAATAGTCAAATAAAAGCTGTAATCATTACAACATGAATTAATAAAGAACGTTATCTGATGTTTGTAAGTTTATTGTGTGAAGTCGATTTATAGTAAATTTCAACGACGTACTTCTATAGGATGCCACATACAAACACTTTACAGTTGTTTTTTTTCTGTCTAAAGTAAAGGAACTTTGATAGCATATAAGACGGATAGCTTATATATCGTCATGTATCCGTGACGCATGGATAATCTTTCTCTGGAATGATTGTATCTCCCTTCAAACACGAAACATAACAGCTAGATCGTTCGATACCCAGTCAAGCGTAAAAACGAAAATTACACACGTTCGATACGCATTAATCCCGGATATCCTACTGAATCCGGCAAACATTTTATATCTCTAAGAATACTGAAATTCTAAAATCAGCAAAATTTTTGTCCAGGTCGCTGTTATCATATTCCGATTCCGGCAACTGCAGATGGATCGTCGTGAGTTGCACTTTTTATCCTGGTTCTGCATAAAGTTTTCATATAATTCCTTTTTTAACATTTTAAACAATTTTTCATAAACTGCATGTTAATCAAGGGAGAATTCTCTAGATTAGAGGGCGCAATTTAATATAATTTTTTTTCAAATTTGTCTTTGTCAGCTCAATGCATTGTGTTAAAGATACAGACATGTATTTCTAAATACCTATTAAAATTATTCTATTTTTGGTGCTCTCTTAAAGATTTTTTTTTATTAAACTTCTTATTTGAGTTTTTCTTTTATTTCCATTATCGTATTTTTATTTCATTCTTAGGCTTCAAGCATATGTAGGTAGAATTTTTTATGATAATTTCTGGAGTATGACACAATGTTATAGTTACATCATTTTAGGTAGTCTAGACTTCCTTTTATGTAAACGATTATTTTTTTATTTCTTAAAAACACCAATCAATCGGAGTCACGCTTTTATAAATAATCGACTTCCTTTAAACAAGCTAGTCACTAATATTTTGGCAATTTAAAACGAGAATTTAAATTTCTTTGAATTGAAGCTGATATTTCTATGTATCATTCATCAATGGGTTAAAAATAGCAGCTACAAATATTTTTAAATTATTATATTATAATTTCGCTTAAATTAGCCTAGTGTATCGTGAAGGATCTAAATTTAGACATACCAATTGTTGGAATGTGGGTAAAAAAGCAAATTTTTTTAATTATATGAAATAAATGGTTTAATTCCAACAAAATGGATTAAAGATACGATTTATAATTAAGCCTAAATGTTAAAGTAGTTTAAACTTTAAACAATAATACACTTGGGTTATATATAAAACGAAAATCATATTTCCAAACTGGTGCCCAAATTAACGAAGTTTATAAATAATATGTAAATTGGTTCCTGCAATTATTCGTTTACCTGATCTTTATGTGTAAATTGGTTCTTCGGTATTTAAGTACTTAATTATCAGGCAATAAAACATTATTTATTTTTAATTTTTCGCCCAAAAATGTAACATGTGCATGGGTGATTTTTTTCCTCTTTTTGTAATCATTTTTAGCAACAATTCCCGCTACTGCTATCCTGTAGAGAATTTTTCGGTGTGTTGGCCTCAAAAATTCGTATTGGCCGTGGGATACGTATGAAATACAATCCTTTATTTGTACGTTCTAGTGCTTTTTGAATAATACATAAACACATTATTAGAAAGGAATATAGAACGATTGTTTTGAACATTTTTTTACTGATTAACTAGTACAATAAATTATTCTCGGTATATGACAGTGCATTTGAAATTGGAAATTTTAAAAGTAATAAAAAATATTAATATCATGAAAAAATTAATTAAGTTTCAAATACCTCAGCTTTTCTTTTATAATAATAATCCCCAGATCTCGTCCCAGAAGCCAAAGCTTGTGCGCTTTTATTATTTGTTTTGACGCTTCGAGGCGACTTACAGAAAAACGTCATCGCCGTCATTGGCGCGGTGACACAGGGGATTAAAAATCTATGTCTTGCATTCAACGTTAATTATACTTATTATCTAGTGCAATTCATCTATTCGAGTCAATATTTTAAACATAAATACGAAACTGAAATCCATGCTAGCACATCATTTAAACAGCCGTAAATGAATATGATCTAAATTATGATTTTTCATTAAAAAAATTAGATTACTTCAGTTCATTATATTGTGGGGTATCTGCTAAAAGCGACCAAGTCAGTTTTAGTGCTTTCCGAAAAATTGCGAAGCGGCTCCGAATAATTTAAATAAATGTACGTTCATAAGTGACAAAACATCTAAAATTTGATTTTTTATATCAACTTAAATTTTCCAATGCAATTTCTCGGAAAACATCAAAATTGACTTGGTCTCTTTTGCAGAAACCCCACTATACTTATCCATCTCTATTGTAACGAAGTTACTTAATTACCGTGAAAATTTTTTAGGAGTTCTAACAACCAATCAAATTTTGTCATTTTGTGTCATATGAAACAATTTCACCCAATCATGCCAACATTACACTGATAATTGCATTCAGTGCAATTATCAATCACTATGACAACACTATTGAGTTTGACAATTTTATTCCAAATAAATTTCAAAATGTCACGTTTGGCAATGCGAATGTTCAAAGTCAAAAAAAATCCGCCGAATAACCCTCGGACATTCACAAATGCCTCAGGCATCGGACTGTTACCAAGGAACGAGCTTTCGATTGTCATAAAATTATCACGTCTATTATTAATGTTCTACTGATAATTAAAATATAATAATTATATCGCGCACGGCACTGGATTAGAATTAACTTAAAATTATGGAAAATGCAATTTTCCTTCAAATATAAGATCAAACGCGATCAGCGGCTTGAGTTAACCCAAGACTTCTTTTAATAAAATATATATCTTTTTTACTTCAATAAAACACTTAAACCTGGCAACAGCGGTGGGCAATTGGGGTCTAGACGCTAGTCCTTATATATACACTCCTGATTCGAGTTTCAGTCCCAGTCTGCGTTGCCAGAGCTATGACGTTCATATTAGATCTAGTACGTTTTTATGATTTCTGGTTAGTACACCGGTGACAAATCTAATACGGTTTCAAATATATTGTCCTAATTCTGAATAGTTTTTTTGTAGCAATGGGATGAAAACATTATTGAAAACTAGCTTAAAATTTAAAAATTCCTATTCGTTTCTACACTCTGAAAATAGTGAGGAAGATGGAGAGTAGGTTCGATCTCTAACTACAAGATACGGTTTTGATAAAGATAGAGATTGACCAAACAATCGTTTCATCTCTTTTTCTCGAAATAGGACAATTTTCACCGCTGGACATGTCCATGAGTATATGTCAATGTTTCCAACTACACTATAATAATAAAAATTATAGTAAAACAAAGACCTATAACCGAAAATATTCAATACATTTTGTAACAAAAAGCTTTTCTTTTTGTTGGGGACAAATATGTAAGTCTAGTATGAGCAGTAATAGTTAAACGGAAAATATTTTTAAGGTTAAAAGTCTGAAAGGATTCTGGTAAAGATTTCTGTTTTTAACCACTTATTACAGACACCACTTTAAGTCATCTCATCTAGAACGTAATTCTGGAATCTAGTACGGTTTACAGTCGAAATCTGATACGAAACAAGATTACGGTCCCTTAACACTGGTCCCAGGGACCGAAAGCTAGGAACCGTCAATCCGACCATCAAACTTTCTCATTTCTCGTCGGATTATTTTTAGTAATAAATCGAATTATTTTTAGCCCGCCTTTCTGGGAGCTCAGCTCTTTGTCGATACCATAACGATCCCTGGAGTATTTTTCTCCACTGATGCTGCTCGGTGCAAATGGCCCTTACACTATAAACGAAAGGAAGCAATTTGAAACCTAAACCAAAGAGCTAAAGGACCCGTAACAACCAAAGAACTTTACACCATCAAAGTAGTAGTATAGTTCGTTTATTCTTGCATACACGTTGTGTTTAGCTCATGAAAAAAACTTAGATAAAAATAATTTAAACATCTTGTTTTTAATGACAGTAGAACACTCGACCCCCTTATATATTAATTATCTTAAATGAAAAGGAACTTTGATAACAATGGAAAGAAACTTTTTTTACACCATTTAATTGGTAACATTTTTAGTTAATCGGTTAATCAATAGATAGCGACAAACAGACAACGGCAACTTTATAAATGTACTGCCTGCACATAGAACAGTATTTAAAACTGTTAGAAAAAAGTTCTAGAGACAAAATATTGTTGAGGGATATAATGTAGATAATATTATAGAGTTTATTACAGGATTGGTTCATAATATTTCCTACTAATCTTACAATTTTAACTCTTTATTGGATAAATCAACCAAGCCAAAAATAAAATTGTATTAAAAAGACACTGGTCTGATATAGCACCAAAAAAATTATATCGTTTGGTGCGAACAAACACTGATTAGAAATCGAACCGGTTCCTGTATTTAAGGTAAATAATTCAAGGGCGTGTATTGTGAATTTGCGGATAAAAAAAATCTGTTTCTCGTATTATTTAACGTAATTAGGTTATGAAAATTTGGAACATGGTTATGGAATATGCCAATATGATTATTTCAATAGCTGTATGTCGACAACGCTCATTTATTTTCAGGTGAAGATGGTCTGGAGAAGCATAATAAATTTAGATGAACTATCAGATAAATCTTCGATAAATATTTATGATTTTTTAAATAGTCAGGCCTTCGATTCCAACGTAGGTGGTGGAGACTTTGATGCTGGTGACAACATACCGGATGTATCCGCTGTTATTACTAAATAGAGAAAAATAAGTTCAACTGATAGAAATGAGGTGTTGAATTTTAAATCTGATAATTCAGTAGTTGATACTGATAATAATTCGGATAACGAGCTTTTAGTTAATTTTGTCTAAAAACTAATAACATCAAAGGTAACACAGTTACGTCATGTTTTCGAAGCAAAATCCTTGGTCAAGAATTGAGATAAACGAGTCTCCTATCCAAATAAAGGAACCCAATCGGTATACGCAGTAGAATAATACCCTTTACTTGAATTATCAGATGTACCCGCTGCTAGTACTTCAGGGTACACAATGGTAAAAATAAGTTCAACTGAAAGAAATGATATGTTGAATTTCGACTGATAATTCAGTAGCTGATCCTGATTTCGATTTGAATAATTCGGATGAAGAACTTTTAGCTAATTTGGTCTACAAACCAATAACATCATAGATAACAATATTTATCTTCTATTGAATGTTTGACTGATAACTGAAAATATATTAATCTATAAAAAAGTAATTTTATTGTTTAATAAATTAGCCCTCAAACTGTTCAAACAAAAAACGTGAAATTACTAATTTTAATACCTTTAAAACCACTTATTATTCTTTTTTCTTCACTCCCATATCGGTTATAGTGTATCACGTTGGGAAAATTTTTCAGCATTTTTGGATGCAAAATAAAGCATAGAAATTTTATAAAATTTATAATGGAGATGTTTCATCATAGTGATAATATAATATGTTTTTATATTTAACTAAAATATAAACAAAAATCTAATAAATCGGTAAAAAATTTTTTTTTTTAAATTAAATATGTCAATAAATAACGGAGAAATATAATATTAAAGTTATTGCTTTTTCTCGCGGATTGTGGTGTGTATGACGTCACGTATCCGCATAGCCAAAGCGCCGTACCACAAACCAAACCCTTATTCTATGCCACGACAGGATTGACGCATGTCAGACTTTAACAGCCGTTTGTCATGTACGACATACCGTCGGCCACCATACTCATACACCGAGGCATCGGTCGAGCCCTTGCGTACGGCATTCCGTATCATCAGTAAGAGCTATTAGAGAGTTGAAGTATACCGTCATACGTAAAGCGATTTACGCACGTAGAGACAGCGTACACTCTTGTTACGTACGTAATATGAACTTTTAATTTTAGTGTTGAAGTACGAACGCATCGTTTTACACGTGACCGGCGGAAGACGCCGTTGTCGTTCGTAAAATATCTAACCCTACTGAGCCATAATTAGTTTTTGATTTGTTTATATCTTGTATTATTATTTCATTGTTTATATCTTGTATTATTATTTCATTGTTTATATCTTGTATTATTATTTAACTATGAGTGACAAAGGCTCTCGATTCCGATTTTTTCAGCTCTGTTTCCCAAATTGTCATTAAATACATATGTAACAGTATTAACAGTATTGCATCATCGATATCATCATCATCGGAATCTAGTACAGTAGCCTGTAAAATATCCATCCTGTAACAGGTGAGATGGCTATTTTTTGGGAAAGCCTATTTATAACAACGCGATTTCTTTTTTTACCTGGATAATTGTTCAGTTTTTTTTTAAATCCAAAAATACAAACACCAAAAAATAATAAGCTAAAAAAATATACAAAAAAAAATTACAGCCCAAATCAACCAAATTTGTGGTTAGGAGTCCGCTCAAATTTGCTGTAGTATTTGGCGTCAAATGACAAAAATTGCAATTCGTTACTCTTCGGCCCCACTCGTTTCAAGTTTTAGTTAACGAACGTGGTTAGATTCATGTTCCGTAAAAGGACGCAAGTCTATACGTATATCCGTAAAGTAAATTCGGACGTAGCCGTGAGAAATTGAAAACTGCGCATGCTCAGACTTAGAATCGTGCGTTTACGTTCACGTAGAAGCCAGCACTTCAACTCTCTATTGTTTCTTATAAGTTTTATGGTACGCTGCGTATTGACCATAGAAATCATAATATATATACTTACTCTAGAATGCTGGTTCCATTAAGTTCCACAGGGAAAAGCATGCCGCATATGCAAGTATTTAGCAATGTGCGCATGCGTACCATCAGTTTCTTTCCGGTAGAACGTTGCCAAGTTCCTAAATCTTGTTGATCAAATTTTAAGTCTAATACAATTCAGCAATAAAGATATTTGTGAATATTTTACAACACTTCTGTCCAATTGAAATAGCATTCGAGATTAAGTATATATATATTAAGATTTCTGTGGTATTGGCAGATTACATTTCACAGTGGTGACAGATTAGCCATTATATTATAATTATGACGACATCGACAGAAAAAATTAATTTTCATATTGATACTAAAATATTAATTACTTACTTTAATAGAACAAAAGCGATATATTTGGCATACGTCAATCGAAGAATATAAAAATCGTGATTTGAAGCCTTGGGGTACCCTTTTCATACAAAGAGGATGAACTCACATGCTTCTATTTTACTTTTTCCTTGTATTATTAATCTTGTACTACATAAGGAGGCAACAACGCGTTGTTCCATACTTTCACGGATACTGATCATACGTCATACGTTGTCTTGTGAAAGGAAGTTATACAATGTGTACCATACGGTACGTACTGTATACTGCGTACCGTCAGTCGCATGTGTAACAGCTATAATTTAATTTAATTTTCGTCATCGTAATTTATTAACTGTCACAGAATAAAATATAGTCTAAGAGCCAGGTCCTTTTTTCTGTAACCTTCTACAGAAGAGATTTTATTGTTGGAACGTATCCCCTGAAAGTAAATTCAAATTCCCGGTACGAAGGGCCGCAAAATAGTAGAACCTAAGTTTTCTGCTCTGGCTGTTGGACTACTATATGCGAGGAATAACGAGAATAAAGAATTGCGATACGTCGCTTTCTTTATAATCCCGTCTTGTACACTAGTTAGGAGAAATGACGTCAGATCATTGAATCAAACGAAATGCCAAGCGCAAGTTTAAAATATTATAACATTGTTAGTTTTTGAGAAATCTTAATTTCAATTTCACACTTTTGTTCAATTTTGCTTAAATTTTCAGTCTCATTCGTAAAAGAAAAATGGTAAACTTCTCCATTATGCTACTACCTACTTTATATTTATATCATATACTTATTAACATTCATAGGAAACAGTCAGCCCGATATTCATGACTGCGATGCCGATTATATCAGAAATAATCCTATTAGGTTATATTTGTCCGAATCTAATTCCTTAAATTATAATTTATTCAACATTTACCACAAGACTATACAAACAAATATATTGTATATGTGAGTAGTTAAATAAAATTTTATTCTCTTCTAACTATATTTTTAATTTATTTAAACCCAAAGAAAAATCAGTATTCCTCTTAAGAATTAGAGTATTCCAATTAATGGAAACAGAAATATTTTATTCATCGATTCATATTTTTGTCCGATAGAAATTTACGTTATTGGTTACTGATGTGTATTTTATTTTTTCGTGCCGGTATTCTTTCTCATCATATTTTTTAATTATAAATGTGTTGAAATATTTCTGTTATTACTATATTCAACATTCGCTCACACTATTTATTTTTTTATGTAGAACAAGGATAGGGAAGGAATGTGTCAATATTAATCAAGTGTTATCAAACGTACTATCAATCAATTATTATTTTACTACGATTTTGTACACGTGTCATGAGAGGTATTTCCGCATTTTGAACAATTACAATAATAATAATGTTGTTGGTGAGAAAACACATCTGGAAAGTTTCGCAATGTAGATACTGTACTTATTTGGTAAATGTGTAAAATTATTTACATTGTTAAGGTTTTATTATATTGTTATTAATTAATTATTTAAATTTAATGAATTAAATTACTCATTTGTTTTTTGTCCACGCCTTTGCAAAACCTGTAGATAATTATTGTCGCACATACTTAAGTATGTCCCTGGTGTTATGCCAGCAAAAATCCATTTATTTCCATTCACATTATGAGAAAAACGCGGAACTTTTTATATAAATCATTCTACACTTTGTTCAGTTTTTCCCAATGATTTCCGAAACAGTCGCTTAATCCGTCAATTGCGTATAGCAAAATAGAGCGTAGGAAACTATTTACGAGAAATAATATAATTAGACATAGCAAAGGTTAAACAAAAATACAACTTAAGGTGTTGAGTTGTCATCATGATATTTTCAGCAATTTCTGGTCTCTTGAAATTCAAACGCAAATTTAAACATTTGCGGAGATCAAAATTCAAAAAAAAACGTAATTTTAAATGCCACTTATATCAAAATAATATCAAATAATCCAACAATAAATAAATAATGTTAAATTTTATTCCCTTATAGAGTTCCGTACATCAGAAAGAAAAAAATAATACTTATAGGATCACTTCGTTGTCCGTCTATCTGTCCGTGTGTTTGTCTGTCAGGACACTTTTTCTCAAGAACGCGTGAAGGTATCAACAAAGACTAGTAATTTAATAAGACCGGACCCTCACATTAAGCTTTGTAAAAACACCCACCGTCTCATTGACCCTATTTATGATATACGAGGAGGATCACTCTAAAATTGTTATTTTAAAATTAATACTACAGCTCCTCTTATATATCCCCAAAAAGGACTGACATTAATCCAAGTCGACCATTCTAATGTTGCTGTCATCGCAACAGATATATATATATATATATATATATATATATATATATATATATATATATATATATATATATATATATATATATATATATATATATATATATATATATATATATATATATATATATATATATATATATATATATATATATATATATATATATATATATATATATATATATATATATATATATATATATATATATATATATATATATATATATATATATATATATATATATATATATATATATATATATATATATATATATATATATATATATATATATATATATATATATATATATATATATATATATATATATATATATATATATATATATATATATATATATATATATATATATATAGACGTACTAACCATCAATACGAAGCCAAAAACTCTATGAACCTCAGCTAATACGAAGCCCAACACCGACATACGAAGCCCGACTTCGGGCTTCCTATAGATAAGCGTGTATAAATGAATCCTGAGGTTGGACCTATATATCTAAAGTTATTTATAAAATTTTCGATTGGGCTTCCTAAGCTGACTGTTCCTATCCAAATAGCCACGTGATAGTACACAACATCCAACGCTAGGAGGCAGGGTAGCCGTTTCGTATATAATTTGCACACTTTAAATATATTTTACCGATTTTTCGAGCCCTATTATTATCTGTATTGTAATTCTAGGCCCTTTTGATTTGGCAACATCTTATGTTGTGTCTTTGGTCTGTTTTAATCATTTTTAAAGTAAGAGCGGTTATTTAATATTTGTGCAGCGCAAGTGAATTATTATAATGCAAAGAAGCAAACGTTTAGTGCAAATGGCTACGGCGCAAAATGGTAGCTGTCACTAACTTTAGTTTTAATAAGTTAATGTGCTTCAGTTATTTTTAAAATACAGGAACTTTCTTTTATATAACTAACAAATTAATTAAAATCCCTGATGTATACAACTTTTCCCGCCAAAAGTTGATATTCATTCTTTTACACGGCTAATTAGGGCAAAGTGGGCAAAATTAATATGTGAAAGTTTAGGATATAGAGTGTTGGGGATTCTTAATCACGAATTATTACAAATGCCGAATAGAAAATTAAAATTTTAGCTTACCGATATATAAAAGTACAATTTTAATCATGCATAGGCTTCCCTCTAAATGTGCAATTTTTGTAATTTTTTTTTAAATTATTTTTGAATGTATAAGGTCAAAATGTATTATCTACACTGATTAATAATTTTAAATCTTAACGGTTTTGGGCCCTACTGACTTCTATTTTCAAATTTCGCCGGTTATGACGTACTACCTGTAACTCCTCCCATTTTGCAGATTTAGTTTGAAAGTGTCTACTCGACCACATATTGTATTTGGTGGTACAGGTAAAATAATCGGTATATCGATTTTGAGTGGCTTTCGTTAATAGTTAATGAGAAATAACATCCAAAGGCAGAAAAATTTGGTTTATTGTGATTGTGCCTTAGCAACAAACATCTCACATACTTAAACTGCAGGCTTACCTAAATTTAAATTTCATCGACTTTTATAATCGTGTATCATAAAATAATCCACATTAGGCAGATTATTTGATGTAGTTTTTATATATTCATTCTCCATTTTTCAGAACACTCCCACAATCACAAATAAAAAATCACAATCGATATAGCATAAAGATAAAGACGTAAACAAATTTTGGTTTTCAAACTGACGTTATATAAATATTTATAATGAGCCAATTCAATCAAATCTCAGGTAGTACGTCATTATTTATTTTAATCTGCTATTTCTTAAAGAAAAAGTAAATTTGTGCAAAGTTATTTAAGGTATCATATTAGTCATTTAATAAGTAATAACTACATATCATCATGTATATTAGATTTCGTTATACAAAAGTAGCCCATTCTGGACGTAATATGATTAGAGGAAATTAACGTGAATTATTAATGTTCTCTTAAGTGAGTAAACCAGGTGAATATTCTTTAATCCAAGCAAATAATCCGTTAAACAATATTATACCATTTCTTTTATTGAAAATTTTTAAAATATTCTTTAATATGTTTTTTGAATTCTTCGGATATTTCGAATTTTAATAAATTTGTATGGGTTCAGTTTAAAGTTCAAATGTCAGTTAAACTTTGGATTAATGAATAAAGTTCGTTGTATAGGTATCTGTGACTGACAGTCCGAGTTTAACTGTCAACTGATGGATGGAGGGCCAGTTAAACTTCAAGCTTCGGTTAACACATGCGCAGATTGAAAATTAGTATACTTCGTATAACATGTCAGTATTATAACCTATCAAATATTTGTTATTTGTCTTGACACGATTTTTCAAACATAATTAAATTTTCAAAATGTATATTTTGGAAATAATTGAAGATATATTATTTGATAATGAAGAAGATATAGATGTTATAAATATTGTGTAAAACCCAAGAAGACCTCGAATTTTTCTTTCATCAAGAATTTATGAATAATAGGTTCAGGATTTCAAGAGCCTTCGTTGAGATATTAATTCAACAAATTTTTCGAACCAATGTAATCTGAAGCTAGGCACCCATTCTTTAACTGGAACATATGCAAGAAATATTTTTAATTTTCATCGGTTTAAACTTGATGTTTAAATTACAGTTTAAACCTTATATTACGTTTTCTTGTGCCGCCCTGTATTTTCATTCTTCCTCTACTCTGTATATTTTATAGTTTCATGTTCGCTTGATTTTCCCTTTCCTCTTCCTCCGCGTCATGTTCCCCCTTCTTCTCTCGGCATTTATATAAATTGTCTTCCCATGCTAAGAACCTGCCATTTATCTATTTAATATCAAAAATAGACTTTGTATATCTTTATATTGCCAGTGTTTTCTACTAAAGATTTCTCTCTTGCCTCCCTTTTATTTATAGGGGTTTTTGGTTTTTCTTGGTGATTGTCAATTTTCCGCTGGTTCCCACGTCTGACAGTCAAGTCTGCCGGGTCCAATAAGTTTTTCTGGACAACTGAGACGGGACAGCTAGGAATAGGACAGCTTGCGCCTACAATACCAAGACTCTCTACATAAATGGAGCCAAGTTTTTATTGAAAAAAAAAGAAAAATCTCTTGAATTATTCTCGTCAAATAAACAAATCTAACGTTTCATTTGAGTTTAATTTCCTTAACCCAAAAAAAAAGAAAGGACGGATTTTGAAATATATCATACTTTCTTTGTCAATTGTTTCTAATTACACCAAGAAATCAACTGACTGGCGTTCAAATTTTTTTTTATTTAATATTTTACTTCTGATATATTTCAAATTCTATTCGTGGAACGAACCCATAATATAATTTGAGCTGAATCAATTTACCTTTTTTTATCGTTTTAAACTATACTATAAACGTAACATATACAACTGACCCTAAAATGACTTTTTTAAAAATCCTGAAACTGATTGTTGACATAACTGTCAAGATTTTAAAATCACCTTTGTCAAAGTAGTAAAGTCACCTCTAATTTTTTTTAAATCGATTAAAAAAACTTTTATCTTAATTTCCAATAATATATTCAAATATTTACAGGGTGATAAGAAATGTTAAAAAGTGAATAAATTCAGTTGATTGAAAAAGAAAATTAAATCGGTAAAGCATCTTGTTCTTTTTGACAAGTCTTGCTTGGAAACTAGAAAATTTCTTATTCAAACAAAAAATTCAAATTCTTATTTTCTTTCTTGTTTCTCTGTTAAAGTAATTTTATTAGTTGTATTTAAGAAATCCCAACTGTGTGTTTACAAGTAAGAAATGTCAAAAATATAATGTTTTTAATTTTGAGGAGAGGCTACAGCAACTTATTTTCTATTTAAATGAATTGGATTTAATTATTAATTTATTATTTTTCACCACCCAATAGACCATTAACATTCATCCTTGGAACGAGCAAAAGCTCTTTCAAAAAAGGTATAACGCGTCATACATTACTTAAAAAAATTGCTATAAAAATTTTTCGACCGATATAATTACAAAAATTTAACAATTTTGTTCAAAAATTAAAAAAAAAAATAACCTATACAGGGTGTTTTTTAAAAAGTTTCCACCCCCAATTGAGGCTTACCCAATAATTTTTGATTTGAGGAGGACAAAATTTTTGATAACAAACATCACTCTAACGTCAACCCCCTTCACCCCTCGCCCCTCAACTTTAAAATTTAAATAGGGAACATACCATTTGTGGCACATCAGGGAAAAGGTAATTCAATGCAGAATTCAAATCACTAAGTTTAATATTTTTTACTACCTCCCTAAACAGAAATACAGGGTGTTATTTCCTACCCTCACTTTACTCTCGCACAATAATTTTTGAGAAAAATAGTGAGACACGTCGACTTTTGATTTAAAGGAAACGAAATTTTCCCCCACCCCGTAACATGAAAATTTGAATGGCGATACACCAAGTGTGGCACATCAGAGGAAAGGTAATTCAATGCAGAATTCAAATCATACCCTTTGTAAAAAACATTACATAAGGTGAAGGGGGTTGACGTTAGAGTGATGTTTGTTATCAAAAATTTTGTCCCCCTCAAATCAAAAATTATTGGGTAAGCCTTAATTGGGGGTGGCAACTTTTTAAAAAAACACCCTGTATATCAGGTTTTTTTGCAAATTTAATCGATCACTGAACTAAATTATGTTTTATATTTTATCAATGCATAGATTGACAATTTACTTTTCGATTAAAAAATTAAAGAATTCTTGTGCCCAGTGTACAGTATTTTTAAGAAGTATTTTTTATTATGTTTTTTAGTGTTAGAAAATTTTAGTTTTCCTTATAGAATGTACCAAATTAGTATATTATATTAAACCAATAAAAAGTTATGTTTTGTCATATTACTTACCTTATGTAAAAGCCAATATTATTTAAATATTTTAGCTGCCTAATTAATTTAATCTTTCGCAAGAGACAGTCTTTATTCCTAATAATAATGCATCATACATTATTTATTAAACAGAAAATTTGGCAACATCGCTGGGCTTCATGTAATTGAAAAAATATATACATTTTATACAGTTGGGTCTAGTACAATACGTAGTGTTCACTCGGGACTCCTTGAATTTGTAAAATATCCTAAATTATGTATATTGAAATAAGTTACCCCTCGAAGAGAATTTTCCTTCTTATTTTTATTACCTTCGAATATGCCCAAAATATACAGAGCATTTTACAATATTAGGCTGGGCTTCGGATTATCTGTAGTACCTTATGGGCTTCGTAATAATAGTTGGGCACGTATATATATATATATATATATATATATATATATATATATATATATATATATATATATATATATATATATATATATATATATATATATATATATATATATATATATATATATATATATATATATATATATATATATATATATATATATATATATATATATATATATATATATATATATATATATATATATATATATATATATATATATATATATATATATATATATATATTTATTATTTTGTTGATCGAATACCACGTACCAATCTCTGACCGAAACATAGGCGTACACTTAAGACTGTTCATTCAATACTGCTCTCGGGGTAATAAAACAAATAACACATGTTTTATGTTTTGTAACCCTAAGAACTGAAATTATTTCATCCTGTTTAATCTACGTCATTAGTTCGGGATTCGGAATAACACTGACAAAGACACCCTTCTCACTCATTTTCTGTTTTCTTCGTCTGACTATCGCATATAATTATACCTAATCTTTGGTAGCAAGTTGAAATTAATGTCAAACACTAAAGTCTTACAGCAGTAAAAAGATCAAGATTCTAAGTCAACACAACCAAAAGTATGGCTATTCATGACGCATATTTTGATACTCGCAAATAATTCAAAACAATTGGCTACTTCCTGTTGACCTAAAATCATAAAATTTGGCAAGAAGCAAGGTCTAAAAGTACGAGTAAAGGAAAACATAATTCGAAAATTGTTATTTTGTAGTTATATCGCATAAAGAATATATTATTCAACGAACATATAATGATATATATTATTCACGAGGGAGGCGTTTACGTCACGAGCGAAAGCGAGTGACGCTCAACCCATGTGAATAATAGCCTTTATATACGAGTAGAATACTATATCCACGACTATTAAAGAATTTTGATTAAAACTACTATAAATCTTTATTTAAACCAGTGAATAATCATTATTCACTAGTGAATAATGGATATCTAGAAATGGGTAAAACCAGTGAATAATGGATATTATTATTATTTAGTAAACTCATTTATAATGAACAAATAATTGATTAGTTGTGGAATAATATTTTTTTGTGATTTTGGAGAATTGACCGCGATTTTTAGGGGAAACTTAAAAGTAAAAAATTTTGGAAAAAAAAATCTTAGCAGTAAATGGGTGGTGAAAAAATTAATTAATATTAATGGTATATAAATAGGGAAAAATCGATTGGACCGTAACAGATAACCGGACGTATGGTAGGGGATGCGAATAGATATGTTTTTAGGAGTAAAACTTGGTTTTTTCCATTTCTACCAAAAGTAGAACTCTTCTAGAAAAAAATTAAATACAACAGTTGTAAATAAGTGATCTACAACTTTTATTTGAACCATTTTTACATACCCTTCAAAAATATTGAGAAAAACTCCCAAAATAATTAGAGGAATTACCTGTTATAAGTATATTAACCGAGAAACATTTTATATTACATACATGTTTCTCGGCTAATTCATCCTCGACTGATAATGTCCTTTTAAGAAGTATCTGCTCTACCTCCCAGAATTTTCCAAGCATCATGTCAGGATTTAACTCAGAATTATGTTCAATTGTAGTGATTGGAACGAAAAGAGAAACAGTTCTGTTCATATGAAATTAAGGTTTAGAATTCCTGCCTCCAACTATCCATCCAAATTTGGTATTTTGCAATGAGGAAGATTATTTCCTATTTAAATAATTTCTGGAATGAGTGCATCAAAATATCCATCTGATCAGATAGGAATATCTACTTTTGATAGAATATTAAAAGAAGGATCTGCAAGTTGATCACTTTAACGCATATAGTTTTTAGTTTTTTGCCAAAAACTAGACTCACTTTTTAAAATCGTTATTTGTTTATAACTTTTGGAACTGTTTATGTACAGCTTTAACTTTTTCGCATAAATTTCTAGAGGCCATAATAAGTATGGAAAAGAACTAGAATTTATTTACATATCATTTAAAAATTAATTTTCATTTATATGCTTGCCAATGCTAGAAAGAAAAAAAAAGTATAGCATAGCTTTCCAAGAAAGTTTAATTACTTATTTTAAAAAGCAAATATCGGATTTAAATTCGAAAGAAGGTCGTAAACCATTTTAATGAAATGCTCGCTATGTTTGAACAGCGATTTTTTTACTAAAAGAAAATCCAGATAATGATAATTAAACATCGATTTTTTTTACGATGCGAATTTTAATATTCGTTTTTTGTCAAGAGGATATTGTTTACTTATACATAGATATAGAGTCCGTAGATAGAAGATTCACTAATGCTTATAATTCAGTTAGTAATAGGAACGCTTACACGAATTACATTTCCCATACTGACCCAGGGTTTGTTTTATCTATTTATAAAAAAAAATACCCTATTTAAAAGAGTTTCATTAACACAAATATTTGTAAAATATTACACTTATATATTGGCCCAAAAATTCTACGATTCAATTAAGTATAATCTACTGAATTACTTTATGTAACCATTAATCTTCATGTAACTTTTAATAACTTTGTTCAATTTAACAGTGCTCAATTCGAAGAATATTAAAATTTACCAGCAACAATCTAAATTGTAGTGAACATTCTTCAAAACAAAAAAAAAATATTTTTCCAGAATCTTTATGCTCCTTCGAATTGAACTTTCTAAAACATCTGTGACCTGTTTCTTGCTTCCTGTTCATAAACGCAAAATTCAACACAGAAATTGTTAAAATTTAATTGAGATATACATGTTTGATTAAAAATAAATGTCTAATCGTTAAAGCAGCAGAGAACTGCACTAGAAAGTTAATTCAATTAAGCAAAACTTTTAACTGGTTCAACATAATTAAGATGACAAAATTAATTTTCAAACTAGACTAAATTGTATTATAAATATACGGATCCAATATAATAATGTACAGGATTTAATTAAAACATTAGTAGAAGGAAATGTCAAACGGTTTGAGAGATGCCATAATATGTCCTATATATAAAAAACGCGACAAAAATGAATGTGGAAATTATAGAGGCATTACTCTGGTATATAAAGTACTTGCCACAATTACATGAAGTAGACTTGATGGAATTCTAAAGAAACAAGTAGATTAGTACCATGGAGAATTCAAAAGAGGCAGATCCACCGTAGATCAAATTGCTAAAAACTCATGAGCAACAGCTAAACCTAAAAATGCTATTTATCGATTTCAAACCAGGCGACTTATTTATAAGAGTACGTCAAAATTATTGATTAATATCTTTGTCACTTGGAGCGCTACAGTCGCGTGCCGTCCTGGATTGACCGCCTCGTGTTTCGTCGGGACACCGGTGGGCTCTAGTATATCACGTGATCATTGGTGACCAATGAGGACGTTCCGACATTTACTTACTAATCAAACAATGCCGTTAACTGGCCATTTTCGTTTTTGTATCTTTTTCTGCTTGGGACTCTCTTAATTGTTTTGATATTTTTACCTCATGTACTTGGCCGTAAATTTCGCCTCTATGTGTTATCATGAATAATCGCCAGAAATATCAACAGGTATGTAAACAATTGATATACGATCCTTTATAGGTTACAGTTTCAATACAGAAAAAAAAACGATGAATTTGGAGATTCATGAACTCTATATTTGCTCTTCTATTTGTTATACTAAATTGTTATAAGCCTTGTATAAACAATTGTTCAGACCAAATGACATGTTTTTGCACATGATAGAATGAACTGCTAACTCTGATGGTTCAATATCCAAAGTGCAATAAATGCTAATTTTGAAATTTGTAGTAACATAACTATAACTTTAGAATAAGCCATAAATATCATAACATATTTTGTAGATTCTGATCGATAACGATTTTCTGGAATGACGGACAGTGAGTTTGAAAAGTGCATCTGGACGTGGTTTCGCCAAGCAGTCCTTAGGTACAAGAGGCAAGAAAACAAATAAATTATAATTTGTTGTATGACTGTATGACTAAATAAAGCATGATAAAATCCTACCTGTTTTTTTGACATTGTACACTACCTTTTCACATCCATTTCATGGAATTGATACAGAAGTTAAAATTTATTTTGAGCTCATTTCTTGTCAATCTACATCTACTATGTTTCAGAAACGCGTCAGATGACACGTAAAATGATTGATTTCATCAATGTTTCAGATATGTGTTTTTATGTATTCATAAGCAGTTATATATGTTATATATGTATCAGAAATGTTTCACGTGAAACATTCCTCGTGAAACGTTTCATACCTAAGACATTTCTGGTTTCTGCCATATTTCAGGAACGTGTACAAGTTAAAAGATGAAACGACTCTCATATAACTATTTTTTTTGTAAATATGCACCTATATTAATATTTAGTTATGTACATTTATTTAAATTCCTTTTTGATATTACCCCACAATTTATTAATTTGTATTATGTTTACAAATTGTAGTGTTTTTTATACCAAATTGTACTACGCCTATTTGTATTATCTTTGTTTTATAAAAATTAACACCAATTAATATAACTACTTATGTTTCGTTCAGTGGTGATTGAAACAAAAATCCGGACGGATCTCCCGAATAATTTCTAGTAACTTTTATTTGTCGAATTTGCATGCACATTTGATCACATAGAGATAATATAAGCTTTGATCC
This sequence comes from Neocrepidodera transversa, assembly GCA_963243735.1. Taxonomy (NCBI): domain Eukaryota; kingdom Metazoa; phylum Arthropoda; class Insecta; order Coleoptera; family Chrysomelidae; genus Neocrepidodera; species Neocrepidodera transversa. The sequence continues at coordinate 17,233,845 of OY725349.1, read as the reverse complement.
AGTGCTGGGAGTAACGAACCTAAAACGTTACTTTTCAGTAACGCGTTACTAATTTAACGCGTTACTAGCAATTTAGTTACTTTTTAAAGTGGGCAAAAAGTTATTTCGTTACAGTAACGCGTTACTGCAAAAGTAACGCGTTAGTAAGAAGCAAAGCGTTACTTTAAAACTAAGGTTTTTCTCTTTTGTTTCTTCTGTTTGATCTGAAATAATGTATTTGTTATTTTTTTGTACCTCGTCGACCGGACACTTCCCCACTAGAATAATCCTCACATGATAATTCCCCACAGAAAATTGCCCACAAGTAGAAATGCCCACACGAAATTTGCCCACATAGAAATTTGCTCACACAGATAATTCCTCACAATAAATTTGCGCACAATGATATTTGCTCACAATGATATTTGCTCACAGAGAAAATTATTATTTTTAAAAAAAAATGTAAGTAAAAAGTCCAAAATTATTGACAGAAAATATTAGGTAGATATATAAGTTATTTTAAAGAAAATTATGAAAAAAATACTCAATATAATATTAAATTTTTATTTATAATAATCCATTAAAATTTACTATAAAGCAAAAAATATTACATTAATAATATTTTTGTTGTTCTTTTTATTACATTTATTACTGCAAATTTGCAAATATATTCGTTTTTTTCTTTCAAAAGAACCTGCCTGAGTATGGCCAAATATTTTTTTAACCCATTATGTAATCTAAAAATAGGAGAAAGAGAATCAAAATCAAAGTCTTACCACATGAATTTTTAATAATAATAATCGTAGAAGTTTACCCAACATGTTTCGGCATTCCGGCCATCATCAGACGAATAGTTTGTCGTAAATTAAGTGTAGAATAGTAACAGGTTTAACAAGGCATCTTGAAGATTGTTGTGTATGGTGCGTCGATAACATTAAAACTTTACTTCAACTTTATTTTCTAATTTAATTGTGAAGTGCATCGTAGGATGCACTTCGATTTCATTTTTTGAAAACTCAGCAAGCTCTCTTGGGTTTTATTATTACCTATAGAGGGTAATCGTCGTCCAATCAATTTTGTGATGGAATTGTTAGACCATGATTTTTTATTTTTTAATTTTTACTGTGTTTTTATTATATGTTAAATTTTACCATTTTACCACATATCGTTAACATTTAATTAATCTTCAAGATGCCTTGTTAAACCTGTTACTATTCTACACTTAATTTACGACAAACTATTCGCCTGATGATGGCCGGAAGGCCGAAACATGTTGCGTAAACTTCTATGATTATTATTATTAAGAATTCATGTGGTAAGACTTTGATTTTGATTCTCTTTCTCCTATACTTATACTTCACCACATTTGGGAAATGGATAACCTAGTTCATTTAATCTAAAAATTCTAGGATCCCTCACAATATATTTGTAATTTTTAAACAAATTAAAGTGTCCGAACGCAAAAATATAAGTATATAAAATTTGTGCTCATTTTAAGAAAAAAATTGAAATATAAGAAACGTTTAGAATAGAAATTTAATTAAACTTTGTAAAAAAATATTTCTATAATTGCTTTTGTATAAACTCAATAACTATTGAATAATTACCAATAAATTTTCTCTGTGAGCAAATATCATTGTGAGCAAATATCATTGTGCGCAAATTTATTGTGAGGAATTATCCGTGTGAGCAAATTTCTATGTGGGCAAATTTCGTGTGAGCCTTTCTACTTGTGGGCAATTGTCGATTTCGCGCCCCACTGTATATTCTGGATAGCAATTTAAAAATTTAAGGTTAATCATACAACTTTTATTTGAAAAAGAATGAGAAGACATGGAACAAGAAGAATATATAGAAAAGTAACGCGTTATTACTTTAAAAGTAACGCGTTAATTTTAGAAAGTAACGAATAAATCGTTACTTTTAAAATAAAGTAACGGTAACGTTTATATAACGCGTTAATTTTTAGCACAAGTAACGGTAAAGTAACGCGTTACTTTTTTTTTGCTTTCTTCTAAAATTAAGAGGTCTTCCAAATCTGTGTCTATATATAAACCATCCGAATATAACATGTTTGTAATTAAACGCTTAAATTTATATTAACCCCACTCCTATTAAAATGCATTACCTCCCTTATCGACGTCGACGAAAAGTAGTTGTATGGGAAACTTTTGTTAGTAATATTCACAAGATTAGAAATTACGTTTAAACTTTAATCAAACACACGTGTAAAAATAAATGAATAAGACAGTTTATCCTGTATAAACCTGTCGGTAAATTGTTTGTACTTGAAAAAGTCTGCCTGCCATAAATAAAATAAATTGCCCCTACATATAAAAAAGAGGTTTCCATAAGATTTACTCAGACTGATATAGATAAAAATAATTGTGTGTTTATTTTATGAAAAAAAAAATTAATTTTCAACTTTTATTTGTTATTTAAATAAGAAAAAAATACATTATATATTTAAAACGAATAAATTATCCTTTTTTTATTCACATATTTAAATTTTAAAAGAGGTGCCATTGCTTTAACAGACTTATAACAATTACCTATCAAGCAGTAAACCCCTCGTAAATGATGGGAGTTTTGCATAAGTCAATTCCAAATATATCTTCCTCTTTCACTCCACTTTCCCCAAAAAAATTTTTTTACATATAGTAAACATAAAGAAACGGGCTTTTGATGAAATCCCTAATAAGAAAATTAGTTCTACTTATGAATAGATGAGTTGCCACTGGTCAATTTCACAATTATTTTATTTTTATTTAACCACGTTTCAAATATAAAATTTTCAGCATAATCTACATAATTATCGGGATATTTGTTCGCGGATTTTCACAAATTATTCTGGTAGCGTTTTACTGTTAATAACATCCAGATTATATTTTATTTTACATTCCAACCAAAAAATTTTGATGGGATTATAATTAATCACTACAATACGGATGGGCGAAATTTACATAACTTTTTACATATGTAATTTGTCAATAAATAAATAAATTTTGTTGTTTAGAATTATTTAAAAATAATAATGTGTGAAACTGATAATCAAATATTAAATTTTGGTAAATATATTTTAAAACACTTTTAAAAGTTAAAATAAAAAAATAACTAAAAATACCTGCAATTAAACAGAGAGCTTCTTTAAAGTGATTTTACACAAATCTTTTTCGCGGCACGTCAAGTAAACACCGAGCACGTGTTAAAGTGTTAATAAGTCAGAGCAGCACTCTCCGATATCTTTTACTGTTTTGGAAAACTGAGCGATTTTCGCGAGGAAATTCGGTAATATAGGTTAGTAGCGAAACAAAAAGGAGAACGTCAAGCGCTTGCGTTTGTTTTCGAAAGCTAAAAATACTGCGTTTTATTACTTAATTTTCTTTCTTTTGTGTGCAAAGTGTAATGACTATCTCAATGCCAGGGCTTATTTTCAAATATTTAATGAAAGCAGATTAATTTTTAACAACGTTTTTATACAGAGTGGTGCAAATTTAATTGAACAGTATTATAAGCGATAAAATCGTCAATTTCGGCTTTTCCCAAATATTTTGGAAACCGGACCTGATATTTTAATTTTCAAAGAACCAATCAATTCGTCTTGAAAATATGCATCTCTTTTTTTCCCGTTTAATCAACTTTGTATCATTAACGGTTTACGGAATCCCAATATTGTATAATTAAATTTGCGCCATCCTGTATAATGTATACACATACGTATATAGAATATTTCAGAATGGTAGACTCCTCTCATTGAATAAAGAATATCTATATCAGAAATCAATATTCAAAAATCATTAGGTTTTGATAGACATATAGGGTGGGAAAGTTAATATCTAAAAACAGTTTTTTACTGTAACTTTTTTTAAAACATTTTACGACTGACGTTTCAGTTTTGTATGGCCGAATATTTTGTTCCAAACTTTCTACGCCACTATATACAGTGTGTCCGTAAAGTATGGAACAAATTCATTTTTAGCTAAACAGGCCATTTTAAGAAATAATCCTGAAACACGTCGATTTTTGATTTTAATTTACCGTATTTTAAAATAATAATCTAAGATACAGGGTGAATAACTTTCGAGTAATGAAGTCACCGTCATTTTTTTTAAATGGAACACCCTATATTCTTTTATATGTTTAGAAACTCATCCCGTGAAGCGGATTTCAAAAACCTATTACACTTATATTCTAAAGTAAATAGTTTTTGAAGTTGATGGCGTAAGAACAAAATGTATACAGGGTGATCAAAATTTGCGAACTTTTGATCACCCTTTATACATTTTGTTCTTATGCCATCAATTAGAACTCAAAAACTTAAGATAGGGACATGTGAGCCGTTTTATCCGATTTCATGTCGTTTGCCGGAGCAATCACTTAAATTTGAAAAAATGCGATTTTCAATTGTCTATAACTTCAAAACTATTTACTTTAGAATATAAGTGTAATAGGTTTTTGAAATCAGCTTCACGGGACGAGTCTAAAAATATAAAAAAATATAGGGTGTTCCATTTAAAAAAAATGACGGTGACTTCATTACTCGAAAGCAATTCACCCTGTATATTAGATTATTATTTTAAAAAATGGTAAATTAAAATCAAAAATCGACGTGTTTCAGGATTATTTCTTAAAATTTCTTGTTTAGCTAAAAATGAATTTGTTCCATACTTTACGGACACACTGTAAATGCCACTGTTTAAATTTCCAAAATATATTTTTTTAATTGTTTGTATAATTTAATGAAAAAAATGTTTAACATTTGATATGGAAAAAATTAATAGTTTTTGTGCTGGTTTTTAATTAAATTCGTCTTCAAATAAAATCACAAATTAATCTTAAAAATCGTGTAAATTATCATGCTATTGTATTTTAACTTTTATTAAAATAATCTAAAAAATTTTAATTCTGATCTAGCGCATAGAATATCAATTTTCCATATATCAAAGGACCCCTCACTTCTCTTATGGTAAATGGCTTTCGGCCAATTTTTCTAAAATTTTAGTATGTTGTAGATCTTGATGTTGTGATTAAATATCTCCATGGGCCCAACTCAATCCTATGACCAGTTTTCAAGATATTGATGGTCAAAGTTCAATAATTGAATATTTAGGTAATTTTGTTTGAATTTCAATTTCTTCAAATTTTAAGAAAACTGATCAGCTTATCTTGAATTTGTTTATGGAAAAATTTAGTCAAAAGATTGGCCTTTTAAAAAATATAATAATTATATATACAGGGTTTACCAAAATGTCAGTGGAGCTGCTTTATTTTTAAAATGACTACAATATTGAAAACCATTAAACCTCAGTTTTGGTAAATTTCTAATAACTTTAAAACAAACAGCCAGATTTTCTTGAAAAAATTATATACTCTACAGGTCAGTAGTCAGAGAAAACCTACAGTATGTAAAGTTTGAAAAATTACATACGTACTCGAATGTAGGGCTTTCAAATCTGATTTTTTCCAAAATCACCTCAATTATGCTGCTTTAGCAATACAGTTGTAACAGATTTGCTGCTAAAATAGTAACGCATTTACTATTACTGTGTTCAAAAAACATTGTTTTTTATATGTGTACAGTGTGTTTCAAATATAAGGTAACTGCGAGATATACCGGGTGACACAGGATCACATATTTAAACTTTTTTATTTATAGTTAACATTTGGCTAGTGGATTGCATGTATTTTGGTCCGTAGAATCCAAATTTATCAAAATATATACAGGTTGTTCCACTCAAAAAACAATATTTTTGTCCATTTCCGGCGAAACCGGAAGTCGGCCATTTTGAATATATACGTCAGAAAATCAGAAATTACTATTACTATACTCAGTTAAACTTTCATAAAAATCGGCTTATAAATAAAAAGTTTATAGGAGTGATCCATATATCCCTGTGTCAATAGCTGGCAGTTACCTAATATTTGAAACACCCTGTAGACATATAAAAAATAATGTTTCTCAGACACTATATATTTTACATCAAGTTGTAATAGTAAATGCGTTATTATTTTAGCTGCAAATCTGTTATAACTGTATTGCTAAAGCAGCATATTTAGGGCGATTTTGGAAAAAAAATCAGATTTGAAAGCCCTACATTCGGGTCCATATGTAATTTTTCAAACTCTACATAGTGCAGTTTTTCTTTGACTACTGACCTGTAAAGTATATAATTTTTTCAAGGAAATCTTAAAAGACCAATCTCATAAACACATTCAAGATAAGCTGATCGTTTTTCTTAAAAATTGAAGAAATTGAAATTCAAACAAAATTACCTAAATACTCAATTATTGAACTTTCACCATCAATATCTTGAAAACTGGTCATAGGATTGAGTTGGGCCCATGGAGACATTTAATTAGAACGTCAAGATCTACAACATACTAAAATTTTAAAAAATTGGCCGAAAGCCATTTTCCATAAGAGAAGTGAGGGGTCCTTTGACGATTAATAAAGTAATATGAAAGTTCTGTGCGAAGTTAAGTATAAATTGACAAATGAATCTAAATAAAACATGGCTGCTTGAGAAGTTGAAAACTGCCAATATTAGTTTGGACATTCACTAACATGCAACATACAGAATATATACACAAAATAATAATAAATCTCATTCGCTAACTTGGAGTCGCCGTTTTGAGTTAATTAATTTTTATAAAAAATTCATAATCTCCGACTCCAAAAACCCCCACATACCAATTTTGAATAGAATCGGTCAAATAATCGTAAATCTAGTCCGCCATCTTGGAGCCGCCATCTTAAATTTATTAATTTTGAACTAAAATTCATAATCTCCGAACCCAAAAATCTGCACATAAAAATATTAAAAAATCGTATATTTTAAACGGTAATAAATATTGAAATGGGACCACAACTTATAAGCATCTATAATCATTATTAAAAAAATATATATCAAAAATTCCTAAAAATTTGAGATTTTGCAATTTTTTTCGAAAATTTCAAAAATTTCAAACAGAGAAGATATCAAAATATTCATGTTTCAAGTTTCTCAAATATATCGAAAATTCAAGAAACAAAATTATTCGTCTAATTAAATATTTTTCAAAAATTTCAAGAATTTTAAACATTTCAAAAATGTAAAAAGTTTCAAAAAACATTAAAAAATTATTCGAAAATTTCAAATGATATACTGAATCTCATATTTTGGATTGGGTTCTAGAAACATTAAAAAATAATGAACATAATAAAAAAAAATTGTATTGTCCTGTATTCAATTTTCCTCTTCAGTCTCCTGAACAATTTTCACTCATTCTCCTGCACAACTTTCTCTTCTCTATCACGATGTGTTATTTTACCTCTGCCTGTCGTCATATTGTCCTATTTCTTGAAATTCTTTCCTTTATATTCTAACGATTGATAAACTTTTTTATTCATTTTTTTTTATTATATGGTTAGTTTATCGGTGTACATTTATTCAGGGGCGGATTTTGGTGGGGGTCCCCGGAAAACTTTTGAAAAAATACACATCTTAAAACACTTTTTTACGCATTTCTGAGCCACATATTGCATTGAGTTTTTTTTTAATGCAACAATATTACCTAATGTTAAAGAAGTTCAAGTTCAACAATAGAAAATAGATTACCATTACCAAATTAAAATTTATAGGATTTTATGATGTATTATTATTGTGTAAGAAAATAATTTATAGTAAATAATAATAATAAAATGTATAAAATTATGATGGATGGATAAATCGAGAAAATAAATACATACAGTACGAATTACCAAATATTGGTTAAACAGACCTTCAAACTTTACAAAACAAATTCTTGTATCCGCTTTTTCTTGGCAAATCTGAAAATAATCAACTAGGGACCAATTTAAATGTTCCGATGGACGTTCAGTAGTGCCAATCCAGTTAATCGTTCTTCTCCCATATTGCCACGTCTTCAGGCGTCGTAGAGTGGAAAAAAGCTTCTGTAGGCCGTGGTTGCACTCACTGGAATAGTTGCCAAGATTCGCAGCAACTTTTCTGTTATTGGGTACAATTCAGAATCGCAGCTATCCAACGCTTCCATTGCCGAACTTTACAATTTTGCTCCTCCTTTTAGTCGTATTTTCCATAACTGTACCCACAACAAAGATTCCTGCACAACAGCACTGAAATTTGGTTTTCCCAACAAATTCCAATAAAACTTGAAAACTTTTTCAAGAGCGACTTTGTCTTCACTTAATTGGTTATCATGGGGCAAAACAACTCTTAAGTTGAACAAGTTCAAAACATCTTCAGACAGTCGTTCCTTCAAGGCTGATAAAATATGATCCAAAAGAGGGATATAAATGGATCTTGCGATGTATTCTTCAATTGACTCAGCTGGTAAGATTTGACGATGCTTTTGGAAACCAGTAACTTTATCAACTTTTTTTTTCTTGTAGAACACATAAAGTGTCTTTTATCGCCTCAGTCGCTCTGTCGAGTGTAGGTGTTTGTAGAAGACGACTAAACGAAACAGTCACTCCTAAAATATCATTTAGGCTTGCAACGGAGATGAGAAAGTCAGGGCTGCGAATGGCTTGCAGGAGGATAAATGCCTCCGCTGATGTTTTTCTATTTTCCCAACTTTTCATCTCTGTTAGAACTTTGTGAACGTTGAGAATCGACTCTCCTTGGAACTGCAAGTATCCATCATGTCTTTCAACCCAGCGGGTGTCACATATTCCCTGGAGTGTTGTACCAGATCATGCCACTTAGGCGACGAATTCAGGAAAAAAACCATTTTTTTCATCGTTCCACTTGAGTTTCAACATGCCACTACTTTGGATGAGTTTTCCAATGTATTATTAAGGATGTGGTTGTGACATGGACATAATTGGCACAGAAATTCAAAGCAAGGTGACTTTTTTTAAGTTCGTGGACAGCTCCTTTTACTTCTGATGCCAAAACAGAGCAACTGTCTGTGACAAACCCTACACAAAACTGGAGATCCAAATCAAACGCCTTAGCGAGATCTTCCACTACATGGCCCAAAGCAACACATGAATTTCTTTTGATTGTTCGTCAATACCTTCGGGCCTAATTAGGTTGTTGACAAAATCTTCCCTTAGCCGTATTACTCTTGTAGACGTAGCGGAATGACAGACTCAACTGGCATATGTTTGATATGTCAGTAGTTTCGCCAAAAATTATCAAAAAGACTTCAACTTCTCTAACTCTTTTCAAGATCGAACTTTGAATTTCTGCTTTGCAACAATCAAAAAATGTTATTATTTCTAGAATGTTAATATTTGAGAATGTTATTATTTCTTAAAATTCAGTAATAAACAACTGAAAGTTTGATATAACACATTATAACAAATAACAGTTAACAAGAGGTACACACGAGGACAAGAATAAAGATAAACTAGGGCAGTCGACGCGCGTAAGACAATATAACGACTAGAATTTTTTTTTCTATTACAACTATTGTCCTGAGTTGTGGAGGCGGGAATCTTTTAAAGCCACTTCACGCTAGGTTCAATGCGTGAAGTAGTGCAGGACTCTCCCCGATCGCTCTACAAGCAGACAGGGGCATATCTCCTAAACCCTCCTCGGCTGTTTATCCTGATTCGGTTGTTTCCTTGTACCCTGCTGTAGGAGATGTTTCTCCTTTTTAGGAATACAGTGGGTGTTGGTTTGATCTGAAAAGTAATTGATTATATATATTGCTTAAGATATTTGATTGTTTTAATGTTGTTGGTTTATACTTACGAGCCTCCCCGAGGGGAGGCTCAGGCTGGTAGAGAGTCCTTGGACGTCAGTGAGGTGACCAGCTCATCTAATGGCGACTAGATTGTCAGTCAGAAGCTTATATATGTGATCCTGCACCTGCGTGGCTGCGTACGACCTTGAACATTCTTCCCCTTCAAGGGGAGGTGGAGATGACTCACGCTTACGTGTTGCCTGACAGCACTTTTGATGCCAGCCATCTAAACAACTAAAAGTTTTATTACGTTTAGAGTTTAGTAGCTATGTAATTGCATATATTTATATGGTTTTTTAAGTTATATTCGTAGTTTTAGTTCTGTTTTTGTATGTATTGTGGTTGACTGTGATTGAAAAGTAGAAGGTTATTGTCAAATGTAAGTTTGACAATGAAATTAGGTTATGATAAGAAGTTTAAGGTGCGTGTGAATGTATTTAAATGTGTTAAGATTTATTTAAGAATGTTTGTGTTTAGAGGATTATTTTTCATTGGATTTAATAATGAGTTCACAACAATTGTGTTACAAGTAAAAGGAAAAATCTTAGTGTCGTTAGTCATTTAAATTTACAGATTAAAAAATATCTAGTTGGGAGAAAAAAAAACAAATGAAGAAAAAGAATAAACAGTTTTTTTGGTTTTTTTGATTGATAAAAAAAAAATGTCAGAGAAAAAAAATTAATGTCACAAGAATTTAAAGAATAGTTCAAAAATTGTTATTTATAAAAAATTTGTAAAAAACGAAGTTATGTCCATCAAAGGATATTGTTAATGTTGAAATAAGGAAAAAGTGTAAAAATAAAAAAAAAAATTCAAAAGTTTTAAGGGAATTTTTTTTTGAAAAGGTAATTGATATGTTGGAGATGATTTAAAATGGAGTAGTTTTGGAAGAATTTCGAAGAAGGAAGATATAATAAAGGTTGAAGAAATAAATAGACGAAGCTGGTTTAAATAAAGGAAGAGTGTTACAAGATTTGAAGAAGGTGGATTTGTCGGTGGGATCTAAAGAAGAGGAAGACACAGGAGAGAGAAGATCCCAACCAGAAGTATTTAAGGCGCCCAAAATTATAGTTTTTTTTTATTTATTTTTTTTTGTAAGGTTTATTTTTTTTTTTTTTAAGGAACCCAACCTAAGAGGGAAAAAGAGTTTCAGGATAGCTAGTTTAATATAATATACACCCTTTATGCTTTATTCCTTTAAAAATACAAAAAATATAAAAAATATTTAGGGGGTCATGACCCCTGTGATTCCTTCCCTAAATCCGCCACTGCATTTATTCCCATTTTTAAATATCATGTATGTACATACATTATTGTTTTACAAAACCTCTCCTAATATTTTTTTATACATTGACATTTTTAAAAAAATTCTCTCTGACACAAAAACAAATCTCATTTTTTTATTTATCTTTTTTTAAGAATTAATATTTTTCTTGGTTAATTATTTAAAAAAATTTAATCACTTTTGTCTCTCTCTTATCATTTACTTATTCTTTAACTAAAATTTTATTTTATATTTCCAAAATTATATTAAATCTTCAAAAACAAACTCATACAGAGTATTTCATTACAATATATTTTATTTGAAAATCTGAGTGCTGGTTTTAACGCCTTAAGTACTTCCAATTCAATATGCTAAAAGGACTAGGACAAATGAAAGGATTACACATAGACTGAAAAGAAGAAGAGACAAAAATGCTAAAGGGCACTTTATATTATGAGAGGAGTCTACCATAAACTGTTTAACTCAAAAATTCTGAAACACCCTGTTTAGTAAAAGAAAACTAATGATAACTAAATAGGTTTTTTACAATTTTTTGTACTTTTAAAAGAGACGTATTAATTGATTCCTGAACACTTTTCAGACTTACATAAATTGTAAGTTCTAAAAATATATGTCTGTGTAGAATATAGATTGGACACTCTGAATAGTAAAAGAAAATATATGATGGTTAAATAGATTTTTTACATATTTTTCTACTTAAAAGAGACGTATTAATTGATTCCTGAACACTTTTCAGTACTTACACAAATTGTAAATTCTAAAAATATATTTCTGTGTAGAATATGTATTGGTTTGTTTGTTAACAAGAAAAATTCATTCAATTCATTTTATATGGCTTGAGAATATTTTCTGCATTCCAAAGAATAGCAATCTAAAAAATATAATAAGTGCAAACCTATAGGTACATTGAAGGTTCGACGAATAATATTTGTTATTTTTTTTTGACAAAAACAATCATTACTAAGATTTCTATTTAAAAGGTATTAATTTTATTTTGGCCATTGTCTGTTATTAAATATAATATACAACATTTCGCAAGTTAATTCTCCGAAGTAAAACAAGAGCGAGGGCTCATTCGATTCGGGATGGCATCTAAAAAATTAAATGTTGAATATTGTCACTACAAAAATGGCGGAATGCAACAGGTTACTTATTGTAAAAGCCATAAATTAATATACGTTTCCCTAAGAATTATTTCTTTTACTCATAATTATGGGCCCGGGCTACCTACGTAGGATGAGGCAAGGAAGCAACAACAACAAAATTTAAAAGTAAAATGAAGAATTTGTACATAAATGTGCCCATTTTAACTAATGACTATAACAATTGAAAGTTCAGACTAGTAGCAATTCTACGCAAATAACAATGTTTAGAAGCAATAGAACACGATGTGCTGCTGATGATGTAAGTCAAATTCTTTAACAAAGAATGGAAAAGCTCAGTCCTTTATTATACAAGGAGTATAGGATAAACATTTGGACGTTATCAAGGATTGCAAAATGCTCAAGAGCAGATGAAGGCACTAAAAGACGTGTTTGTGAGTTTTAGTTCATTTGCAAAATTAACACTATGGAGAAAATTGTTTAGGTTAAAACCAAATAATAATGTTTAGAAGACCACTTTTTATAAAGTTTGATACGATAATAAGAGAGTTACAAGACTTAGGTTCGCAGATTGATGAAACAGACAGGGCTTGTCATTTATTATTGTCCTTTATATCACAATACGATACACTTATCACAGCATTAGAAACTGTTAGTGACGTAAAAATGAATTTCGTGAAAGCTATCCATATAGCACGAGACATCCTGGGGACGTTCGTTTTAGGTCTGAACTTTCTGAACCATTTCAGGACGTGCTGAAAACGTTTTTTCTAGACATTCTTGACTTTTGATTGATATAACACGTGAAATTTTTTTTTCCTTTCGTTCATCATTTGTATAATCTGATTTATGTCGTCATTTGTATAATATTAAAATCTATATCAAGAAATAAATAGGAGTAGAATCTCTACAAGAATAAACCTTTGCCAGATTTGTCTTACGAATATCTGACAAACATATCCATAATGCAATTTTTCAGCACTCATAATAATTTTTTATTTTTTTTATTGGCTAATGATTAATGAGACGTTCATTCTCTTATTCAATAACCAATCAGAAAACTGTACCCCATCCACCGGCATGTGAGCTTTGAACTCAGAATAAGTTGATCGATATGTTAACATACTCATTCGAAATTATAGTGTACTCTATTGTATTAAATGTGTGAATGTGTGAAAGTGAGATTCCAATAAATTCCTACTAATTTCTAAACGATCGTTATTTGCCAAGCGAAGCGAAATTTAGAAATCTTTAACCTACAGGCACAGTTTAGTTCCCGCTAGAACCAAAACACATCATTTTTTTTTCAATTGTGCTATACAAACAAAAGGAATTCAAATAGATGTAAATGTCCCTTCTACTACATATTTAATAAGACAAGGAACCTACTGTACATTGCTCCGAGGATGTCTTTATAAAAGTCGAAACGTCGGCAACAGATCTATAGTGACTTCGGTCATTTTTACCATTTCCAAATCAAGTCCAAGTTACAACACTAATTTTAGTTCTAACAACGAACTGATTCCGCGCATTTTGAGTCTTCAATTGCCTAAACGGGACGTTTTGGTTACATACTCAACACGTCCTCTTTAGATACTCGAGGACGTTCTAGGGATATACGAATCCGTGGCAATTGGACGTCCCCAATATGTACCTGAAGCGACGACCGTACCTAATCTAGATATCCCCAGTACATACGGTACGTCGTGGTCGGATGTTCATCATACGTTTTGGGGACATACCAGTACTATATGGGTAGACTGCTTGATGAAGAACTAAAATTTAAGTCTAAGACTTCCAATAAAAATCAAGCTGGCAGTAGTGACTACAGTCTAAATACATCTACAGGGTGCTATACATATGTGGTGATAAAAATCATTTTAAAGCACACTGGCATTAAAAGAAATTTTTATGGACGGTTTATTAGAGAAAGAGGACGTTGAAGTAGAGGCTTCAAACGAGGTTTTAATAGAAGTACAAAACAAGCAATCTCGGCAGGGAATAATATCGTGTTAGTGGCATTGAGTATGAAGAATCAAAATGACGTGTTAAAAGAGAATTTTTTTGTGTTGGACTCTGGTGCAAGTAATCATTTTGTAAAAGAGGAATTAGAACAGTTGATGAACAATATAACGGAACTCGAACAAGGGATATCTATTGAAGCTTTATTAATATTAATAATAATAATAATAATATGCTTTTTATTGGCATTAAAATACAGTTGATATTTTACAATAAAACATTGAAGCCAATACGGCAGAGTTCAGTTTCTAGTTATACGTGGGAAGTAGATTCTGCTCTTCCACTCAACCTGAATACAAATGAGACTAAAAATAAATATTAAAATTAATCTACAGTACAATAACTACAAAAAGATTTCATCTGACGATATTAGCGAGTTCACCTTTTAACCTTCCGATGACCAGGTGCAGATTTGAAATACAAAGGACCATGTGGGGTCATATAGTGACCCCATTTAAATATAAGTAGTTATTTCTAATAAAACTCATTAAACTCATTATTATATGTATACACATAAATATGTATATAAATAAATATTTTTTTATTTATTTAGTACATTGCAAGAGGTGCATATTATCTGTTACGTGGTTCTTGCAGGTAAATCGTTTACACCTATCGCATTTATTCATCGCTTTTTTAACCAGTTTTCTAGGATACATAACACAGCGACCACGTTTCTCACTAGTTTTCAATTTTTCATCTGATGCACTTATTTCATTTTCTTCTTGGGTATCACAGTACATATGGTTGTACTATGTCGGTATCATCATTATCCAAAATTATACTAATTGCATTTTATAAGAATTTCGGTAGACGTCCTATTGGTCGTTCAGCAATTAGCGGTTTTACTAATTACATTCCCAGTTCTTGAAGGAACAACTGCCTTCTGAAAGTTTTCAATTTCTGGTAATCATTGTACTTGTTTATAAATAAAGTAAATGCGTTTGTTGATACCAAATCCAACATGTGGAAGAACAAAACTAATGGCCAACGCTTAGTGTTACGAGAACATTTCTATTCTACAATCTTGCGATCTACTTATTATAGTCAAGTAAGACTACACTCCAATTTTTCTTGTTAACATAGGAAATCATCATTGTATCTTGTAAATACAAAACCTTTGTTGAATAAACTGCATTATGTTTATTTCGACGGAATTCTTGAGGAACTTTTCTCCTAATTAGCAAGAGATAAGGATGTAAAAAAATTATCTGTGGTAACTCAATAACCCGATGACAAACCTTTCACCAAATCTAGAACAACTCTCTTGCGCTGTTCTTTTTCTGATGCATTCCCGTATAAATTTGAATATTCCAGCAATAACCGCTTTCCACATCACACAGTGTCCAAACTATTATTCCATGCCTGGCTGGTTTGGATTTCATTTACACTCGGAAATGCAAACCTCACCTTGAGGAATATAGGTTTTCTTGCAATTCAAAATAAACAGGTCAAATATATCATCAATTGCTGCTAATTTATATTTTTCCCGTCGTTCTGGCCTCGTATCTAAATTGCCGAATCGAATAAATCTCAGTAAATCTTTAATTCTTGTTTCGTAATATTGTAGCAGCAAAAATCTGGCGTTGAAATGCAGGATTTTGATGACTCCATAATTCTAGAATGGACCCTTGACGTGCTTTGAGTGAACCAGCAATTATCAGTAGGCCGATAAATGCTTTCATTTCAACGTGACTTATATTCCTCCATTCATCACCTTTCAATGAAATAGCTCTACGATTTGTTTCCTGAATTATTATGTCCAACATTTCATTAGTTATAAATAATTCAAAACCTTTTGCTGGTGTAGAAATGTTTTCACTCTACTTTGTAAGGACAGGCTTCGTGGTCATAATATTACTTGCAGGTCGACGCCTTATAGTTGGTTTGGTTTTTGACCATCGGGTACCATCTTTGGTCAAGACAATATTTGTAATATCATCTTCATCGGATTCGGATGATACACTACCGCTATCATCAGTTGAATTATTGGCAAACTTCACAGCATCACTATCGCACACATCTTCACGTTCACTAACTTCTTCACATTCCGACAATTCTAATTCATCAGGAATATCGTCCAACCCTTCCTTCGCTATAGTTTTTCAAGTTCGGCTTCAGAGATACTCTTAACATCTTGAAATTATTAAATGATTATAAATTGAAACTTTTATCCGAAATCATTCCTAATGACCCTAACTATATTTACCCAATTCCATGGAACTAGAAATTCATCATATTCCTAGTATACCTGTTTATAACTATATGGATTAAAATTACTAACTCCGAGAATTCATAATACAATTATCTGATTACCTGATACCAAAAAATGGCATAATTATATTTCAGAATAACTTATTATTCCAAGATTTCACTGTAATATCAATGCCCACGTGGGGTCAACAAGTAACCCCAGATTAATGTGCAGAAAGGTGAAAAACTCGGCTAAAAAAATATTGGAGCTCCAAAAGTGTAAACTTAAAAAAATACAATAAAGAAATTAACCCGGGGGTTACATAGTGACCCCAACTGGTCATGGGAAGGATAATAATAATTTAATAGAAGAAAAATGTAAATATTTTCGGGGCATCCTATTCAGCAGCCAAGAAATGTAGTACGAGAATGATCCATTAAATAGATTAGTTTTTTGTAGGAGTGAGTTTGGACTTAATTCTTATATTTATATTGTGAACATCGGATCTAACTGAAATCTTATTATACAAATATGCTAGTTTTAAAGAAGATAGTTTTTTATGAAAAAATATAGATGCATGTAAAGCTCGTCTTTTTGCCATATTAAGCCATTCCAATTCTTCTAAATGAGCAGTTACATGTTCTCGCCTGCGTAATCCACAAATAAAACGAACACAAGAATTTTCTATTTATTGTAATCTACTTCTATCTGTACCTAGTAGACATGGCCCATAGATGACGTCAATATAATTAGCATGAGATAATACCAAAGAGTCACACAACATCCGTTTAGTGTTTTTGTTCAAGGTACTGTTATTAGCATATAATAATTTGAGACTGCAGTTACACCTTTTAGCTATTAATGAAATGTGGTTCGTAAATCTAAGAGAATTGTTTTTAAATAGACCTAAATTTTTTGCATAAGGGTGTAGCGCCAATATATCATTATTTAAGACAATACTAACATTGTCGACAGCACTATTTCTAGAAGCACGTCTGACAAATAACTGAACAACAGATTTAGATGGATTTAATTCTAAACAGTACTGTAGATAGTAAAACTAAATCTTCATTAATTTTATTACAAGTCGCCTGAGTGTTTTCTTCTTTAAAGGAATAGTACAGTTGCGTATCATCAGCGTATGTATGTATCTGGTAGGTTTTTAATGCAAGCGGTAATTGGGTATAAATAACAAATAAAAATGGGCCTAATATTGACCCCTGAGGGACGCCTGAGAAAGTATTCACAAAGTTGGACAGTTTATTGTTCAAGCAGGTAGCTTGGCATCGATTGTTTAAATAACTTTTAAGCAATTTGTTGGAATTGTCCGAAAAATCAATATAATGTAGAAGGGCTAGTAAAAGTGTGTGACTGATAAAATCGAAGGCCTTCGAATAGTCGAGAAGTACTAAAATGGTCAAAAGATTAACATCATGTGACTTTAAGTAAAGCCGTACTACAGATAAAACCATTAAGAAATCCCGATTGATATATTAGTACCAGGTATAAAATATAATTTAATCTGAGCTGCAAAATTGACCTTAAGAGGTCATAAAATAATTGTTAAAAAAAATATTACAAAAATATGTGGCAAGAGAAATTATTTGTAAAATGATACATGGCCTATACATTTTAAAATTTAATAGTTTTGTGTATGAACAATGTAATGCAAGTGTAGAAAATAAAAACTTGTGGCACAGACGACTAGGTCATGCTAATATAAAAACACTAAAACAGTTACGTCTCACTGTTTCAGATAAAAACTATAATGTTTGTTTAGAGTCGAAAGCTGCTCGTCTACCGTTTCATAAATTTGAAAAGCGTTCAAAAGAAATAAGAGATTTAGTACATAGTGACATTTATGGTCCTATTAGTCCAGTTACATTTTAGTTAGTTAGTTAGTAGGTAAAATTAAATATTTAATTATCGACTCTCCCGTGCTAGGCGAGTCACTGAAAATGCATTAGGTCATCTAGCTCACAAATGGCGGCTATTTTTACCTCTCGCCCTTCAGATAAGAGAGGTATAGGAATCATGCTAAAAATTGGGTAGTGAGTTTTCAATGAATAAACACGTTTTAGGGTCCCTAGAATACGATTTTAATATTTTCGCGATGATGTCTGTGTGTGTGTGTGTTAGTGTGTGTGTGTGTTAGTGTGTGTGTGTGTTAGTGTGTGTGTGTGTGTTAGTGTGTGTGTGTGTGTTAGTGTGTGTGTGTGTGTGTGTTTGAATGGATTCTGATACCCTAGATTAGATCTGATTTAATTTTGGTGCCAATCGCACAACCGGAAGTGGCAGTTGCTATGGGTGATGACGCCATTATTATACAAAACGGCAATAAAGTTTTACACATATATTTTGTATACCCTATAGTTTATTTTCATCTCATTAAAATTTTCGAGACTTTTGCCATTGTTGCCAGATTTACAAAAAAAAAATTTTTTTTCATACTTTTTTGTATCAACCTGTAAATTATTGATTCAAAAATGGCGAGAGGTCATGTGCTGGCCACATCAGATTTTTGTATAAGTTGAGCTACAATAGATTTAAATCAAGCCTACCTGTTTTGTTTAATTTTTCCCCAATCTTCCTCCATATTTTGTTCTTATAGAAGTTGTTACAATAATTTTTTGATGCCATGTTATATAGATCATCATATTTTCTTCTTCTTCTATTAAAAGTTCGTTGGACAAGGCTTTGTTCGTTCACTTATAGTTAATTAATCTTAATTTTACATTCCAAAATGAATAAAGTAGGTATTTCCAAAGTTCAAATATCTACTCTTCAAACGTAAACAGAGAAGTTAGCCGATGCACACTATATGTACTACGCCTTTACAGTCTACCCACCGACAAGCACAGATATGTAATAGTATATTATATAACGAGTGAGGAAAGTGGCATATTGCGCACGAGTGGTAGTTCAGCACGAGCCGCGTAGCGGCGAGTGGGGAACGTAACGAGTGCATGAAATCCACTTTCCAACGAGTTTTGTACACTATTTTTCCTACGACCAACAATATTTTAAGAATAGTCTATTTGGTTTTCTCATATGACACGATTATTTCTGGTGATGTACATTCACATTCGCTATCACTATCAACTTCCATTTTTTATGTATCAAATCGAAATTTAAATTTTTTGTTTATTTGCTGTAAAGTAGAATAATTTAAACTTTAAAAATATCTTTTATAAAAGTACCTAATTATTCTGTTCAGAATTCACAAAACATAGAAACAGTAATTTCTTTAAAATTTTGACATAAGCATACTTTATTATATTTCACTTTTATAAAAAAATAATCTTAGCATCAAGCCAATTAAAAAAAATATTTTAAATAATTTTTATACATTTTTTACTTTAATAACTTGAAAAATTTGCAATTTTAAAATTAATTTTGAATTACAAACTATTAATAAATTTAAGAATCGGGTTAGAAGATATATGCAACACACAATACAAAAACGTCTGTCTTATGTGTTGCATGCATTCGTTTACCCTGAAGTTGTTTCATAATTAATAACCTAACCTTAAAATAATATTTCAAAACATTTTAGTTATTAGGTGGTCGTAGGAAAATAACAAGCAACTATTAGATCAGTTTTAAAATAGTAAGTAAAATTTATTATGTATGTACATAAGTAGCATATTTCGTCCTGTTTTTAATAATTCATTCAAGTGTGCGTTATAATAACACGCAGCGCGCTATTATAACACACGGCTGGTATGCGTCTATGTTGATATGAGACACTTTCCAAATATCAAAACAGTTGTGCTATTTGTAGTTTTCATAGGTGGTCGTAGGAAAAATATTCTTTCGCTACAATCGCCTACGGAAGTGACAGCGACGGGAAGTAGACGGATAGTGTAATTATGCTCATTGCTTGCTAATGTAAGAATATTTATCGTGACGGTTACGGAACGGTAACGTGATGGTGATGTATAGTGGGAATCGCACCTGAATCGTACACTATTAATCATGATTAGAGCAAAAAAAGTAGATTCAGGCATACCAAAATGTATTGCTTTAAAAGCAAGTACCTATGAACTTAATAGAACTCCCACTTCTGTACTAGGTGTAGGTCAAACACCTTCATTGATTTTTAATGGAAGAAATGATATCTCAAAATTAAGAGCTTTTGGTCGTCATGCATGGGTCAATAATGTACCTAAAGAAAATAAGTTGAATCCAAGGGCCAAAAGTGCAGTCATGATTAGCTACTGTGGAGGTGGTTACAGACTATGGCTACCATAGATAAAGAAAAACTAATTCAATTCAAGAGATATAAGATTTGAGGAAAATTTTATGTAGTATTTGGTAAATAAACAGAAAAATGAAATAGAAAAAGAAGAAATTCAAAAACATAAAATAATTTTATCAATCATTGCAGAAAATAGCCATACAGATATGAATGCAGAATTAAGAAAAGAACAAGAAGAAGGTAGTAACAGTGAGAGTGAAACAGAAGATATGACCCAAAATCTATAACCAAAAATAAAAACGTGGGACGCTCATCAAACATAAGTCATTTGTAATCAACCTTTCCCTGTATATATTTGTTCATTTTTTTTAACTTCCTAGAATTTTTGCTCCTCCGTGAAAAAGGTTTTACCGAACTTTTGGTAAAATAGAATTTGAGAATATTTGTTTGTTCGTTTCTTTTATTTTCTGGATCTCGATTTAAGTACTTGTAAAAGGGAAAATTATAGTTGAAAGTAATATTTTAAGTTATTATAATATATAATTTAAAATTAAATGATGCTTGTTGTTGGCAGTAATAGTTATAATTTGTATTTTTTGTATGAAAAAGAGAAATTAATTATTATTTTTTGGAAACTTTGAAGTGTCTTACAAAATTAACAAAGTAAAAGAAAACATTTTTTTTATTCATAGAATTTCATCTAAAGCTTTTAGTTAATAATTAAATGTTGAAAATGTCCAAATCCAATTTAACTTTGAATATTGAAATTCAATTTAACTTAAAACTTTTTCATTAAATAACCATCTCTAGTCGTATAAATTAATTCAAGGAGCCTAAAACCTATTAAATATTTACGTTGATCATTGTTATGCAAAATGCTATCCTTGAGTGGCGTAGGCGATTATCACTTTGATTATATAATCAACATTTTAATATTCATAAATCAAATTTGCTATTTTGAAACTCCCCGTGTGGGTCCTTTATAATAAATTAATAATGACGTTGAAGTGTAAAAAACAGGATATGTGTAAATGAGATGTTTCAGTCTAAGTTTAAAGAGGTATTTGATAATATTCTAATAATAGATTCTTCCAATTAAATCCAAGTTACTTTATATTCCTTTTCTACTTTTTTATATTGTTTTTTGGTTCAACTGTTGCTATACAAAATATTTAAGTAACGACAATTTAAACCTTTATTTAACAAGGTAAGTTAAATTTAGCCCGTAAAAGACTGAAACTTTTCATGTTGGCAAAATTAAAATCCAAAAGCCACAAAAAATTAAAACTTCTTTCTTTCTTTTTTTTCTTTCTTTTTTTCTTTCTTTCAGTCTTTCCTTTTTTCTTTCTTTCTGAGATCCAATAAGTTATCCATATCTCAAATGTGCTCGTAAATGAAACTTGAATTCATCTACCACAATAAATTTAATTATAAAAAACTGGAGGCAACTAGTTTCGGCTAAAAAGTCATCTTCAGGCCAAAATAACATAATATTTAATTTTTTTAAAAAATTCCTTTTGTTAGATCGTAATTGTTCTAACCTCCCTCAGTGGCATATTTTTATGTGTTACACATAATCAATCATCTATTTTATTTCATTTAATTTAATTACCATTTAACCTATATTTTTAATTTTCTCTTTATCACCATCCTACCCTTATGAGTGAGTAGCGGTACCCTTAATTTAAGCATAAAGTTTTAATCTTAACATACATGTAATTTTGGCCTGAAGATGGCTTTTAAACCGAAACTAGTTTTATAAATTTTTTTACAATTGAATTTATTGTGGTACTTGATTTCGAGTTTCATTTACGATTATTATTTAATACTACCAACAATCATAAAACTGATTTAAGTGTTTCCAGGTTTACATTTTATATATTTTTGAATTTTAAGCATAAAATAGATGCCAAATAAAAAAAAAAAAGAATATCTTATAAAAATTGTATAATAATATATTATTTCTTATTGATTTTTTAAAATAATAAATACATATCTTACAGAATAAAATTAAAATTATTGTTATTAAAAATTTGGATGTATTAACAGATTTCGAATTACTAAATGTAACGCGTTACTAAATGTAACGCGAAACTAGTAATTTCGTTACTTTTTAAAAGTTGCGAAAAGTAACGGTAATTGCGTTACTTTAAAAGTAACCCAGCTCTGCCGTTATATAAAAAATATTTTAGAACGATTATTAGCGAATATGGCAACTTTGCCAAGCCACTAACGGAATAATTTTGACCGTGTGTAACGGTGCAAACAAATGTTTAAAGCGATTTATTTTGATGTGGTTGTCATGGAGATTAAAAAATTGTTTGCACTGTTACGCTGATTTTTGAGATCAGAAATTACCTGAATCCGCGAATTTCACTATCCGGGGATTTTTTGAATCGCTGAATATTATGTTCAGTTTATCCTCCCGTGCATTTGGAGGTCAGGGCAGCACCCGGAAATTATTACACATGATTTTCCCTCAAACAAATGAGAAAACCAGGTTAATATAAACATTTTTTTTCATTTCTGTCCATTGCGAGTAGAAAACGTACATACAGGGTGAATTTTTGACATAAACCAGAAATGCCAGATTTTTAAATCCGGCCCTGTAAATTGATTCAAATTCTGGTATTTACTATACTAGAGCACAGTGTGCGTCACTATTATTTATTTTAAATTTATAATTACTAAAGATTACTATACAGTAAGTCCCACAAATTTTCGAGAAGCCGGACCTGAAATCTTTTTATTCTGAATATGTCGTAAGGATTTCAAAGATTAATTCCTGGAAAAAATTCTGTGAGAACATAGAGAGTATCCCTGGAGTGCTCCAGAATCAGTAAAATACCGCAATGGGAAAAACAAGGATGTATTGGGTCTTTGAAAAATGAAAATGGGGAGTAGGTGAGCACTGAGGAGGTGACTTTAAAGTTCTGGTCTGGTGGCCAAAGATAAAACAACGGACCGCTATCTCCAAATTGGGCAAGATACAAAGACAGCTGCTATGGAAACCCCCCTTGACCTCCCGGCATTACAATACGTTATAATGGGGGAGGCTAGAATGGCTCTACGACGGCTAGAGGACTTACCATTCTATGAAGGAAAACATATACTGGGACACACTAAGCTAGATCATGTGGGAGGCAACATGCTTGGCATGAGGTCAGACCACATGACTGCTAAATACAGCTTCAATAAAGATATGACTATAATAATTAAGAATCGGAATGAGTTGAATACAATTACAGATTTCAGGACAAACCCTAACGGAATTACCTGGTACACAGACGGGTCAAAAACTGAAGGGAGGAAGGGGGAACTGGAGCTGGTATATACTTCGAACAGAATAAGTACCTTCTCTCTAGGAAAATATACCTCTGTATTCCAGGCAGAGTTCTATGCAATACTCGAATGTGCGAGAAATAGTAATATGTTGGCCCACGAAGGAAAAAGAATCATAATCTACTCAGACAGTCAAGCAGCTCTCAAGGCCATAGGGAGCCCAAAGGTGACATCTTGACTGGTATGGGAACGTGGCGAAGAACTTAGGGAACTGGCGACCCACAATAAAGTAGATTTATCGTGGGTACCAGTTCACAAAGGCATCGCTGGAAACATAATTGAATAACTACTTTCAATGAGTAGGAATCAACTACGAATTACCACAGGGCTCCTCACGGGACACCTTCCCACCAGAGAGCATCTAAACAAAATGGGGGTATATAACAGCGAACTTAAATGCAGACAATGCAATAGAGGGACCGAGAATACACTCCACATACTATGCAACTGTGAGGCGCTGGATCACAGAAGGCAAAGAATATATGGAAAAGAAAAATGGATCCAGAAGACTACTACAAACAGCCATTAAAGAACCTGTACAAACTAGTACAGGGAACAAGGTTGATGGACTGGGTGAAGTAGACACAGAGACGAGAGATAACGCAATAAGCCCACGAGGCTGCAGTGAAACCGGTTGTAAAACACGGTCCCGGAACAAAAAAAATCAATGGCAACGGTCTTTCAAGCGGAAATGACTGCTATAAATGCTTGTATAAAAAATAAGAGAATCCGCATCCTCATAAATCGCCAAGCATCGCTTAAAGCAATGAAATGGGTGGAAACATAAATGCCTTGGCAGAAAACACGATAACTTTTGAATGGGTGCCTGGCCATGAGGGCATAGAAGGAAATGAAGAGGCAGACCGCCTGGATGGTAAAGGAGCCGAAAATCCTTTAATTGGACTGCAACACACATACACACATGTGGTATTTCCTTCTAACAAGTAAGAGAAACAATTAAGGGACAAACACATGGAATACTGGATGGAACTTCCGGGACTTGGACAGACCAAAGCACAGAAGATCCACCCAAGAGCAGAGATAATCTGCTGGTAAGCCTAAATTGACTGGAGTTTAAAACTGCACTGGGTGTCTGCACAGGACACTGCTGGCTCAGAAGACACCTGAACCTTATAGGAGCATCGGAAGATTATTTATGTAGGAAACGTAAGGAAGAGGACGAAACTCCTTTTCGCTATTGCCGGGGCCTAAACAGGGAAAGAAAAAAACGCTTTGGGGTACAGTATCCTGAACTCGAAGTGATAGCGAAAGCTATATAACATCAGAACTATTTTGGACTTTGTCAAGAGTACTAGTCTGATGTGAAAACTGGCCTGGCGGGGCAGAATAGGCCTAGATTTTCAGTGCCGGTGGGATTTCCCACGCCCGATTCAGCTAGAATTTAATAGAATAGTGGTTAAGCAAATTGAGATGCAGGCCATGCAGCACATTTTTCTGTAGTCTATTACTTAAAACGTACTAGCGCATATTGGGAGGTAGTGCAGAGCTACCTCCCAATATGCATTACTACGTTCTAAATAATAGATTACAGAAAACTGTGATTCGCTCAATTTTCGCCCGGCCTAAACGTTGCCCCGCGTGCCGGTTACGAATCCTAGTCGATTCAATGAAATAAAATATAATTCAGCGATTTGAATTAAGCCTTCATGAAGTTAAAATGAATGAGCGTGTTGTTGAGAGTAAATTTTGTGGCACCACGGCACCGCACGTAGAGCTACGTTTAACGTTTCCTTGTTATAATCTGTCGTATTCTATTGCTATCTAGCGGGGAATATTACAATCACTTTCGAGAAAAAGTAGAGTTCTAGATCAGTCTAATTGTATTATCTATAGATGGCACAAGTAGTTACAATTTTTGAATGAATGTTTAAATTAAAAACAGCACCATTATTGGTTTTTGAAGGTTGACCAATTAAATCTAAAAACGAAAATACGCAAGCGTAGCGTAAATGATTTGTAGAATAGTAACATTCAATAAGGTGCATAATTTAAAAAGTTGATTTCGTAAGGATGCGATAACCTCTAATAGTACTTTCAAGTACGTTAAAAAGTGCTTATCATTCATCAAATAAATCGGGTTACCAGTTACAAACCGAGATAAGAATAATTTGTGGTTAGTGTTTATAATTAATTTAAACTTATCCTAATTTTTATCAATACATATATAATTAATACTAGTATGACAGAACCCCAGTCTAAGAAAATCAAGATGCCGAACTGCTTGGAACAACTCAAGGCTGTAACGACAGTGGTCGCAGACACCGGCGATTTTGAGGGTGAGTTTTTTTACCACCAATTTTAATTTTTACGTCCACTGAAAGTGAAGTAAACATGGAAAAACACTTTTAACTGGACAAAAACTATGAAAATAAAGTAAACTTTTGACACGGTCATTCTGTCAGGTTAAAATTAACTTACCTAGCAACAATATACAGGATGTAATTAAAACAACAGTTTATAACACCTGTTTGATTTAATGTAAGTGAGGTTAGGTATGTGAAAATGTATATAATGGGCTTTTTTACTTGAATTTTAAAAAAATTGTATTGGATACTATTTTTCTTTATAATCAGGTACAGAAGAATAATTAAATAATAATTACCTATTTATATTTTATCGCTAAACCTTGACAGAAAAATAATGAAGTGGTTGTGGCTACTTATACATATGGTCGGGAAAATAAATACATAAAAAGTATTTGTATTAGTAATTTTAATTGGCTTCTGAAATATTTACAGTTTATTCTTGTTTTGATGTAGAGGCTTATTAGTGTTTATTGATTGGTAAAATGTGTACAGTTGGGTTATTTGTTATTTGTTCACAAAACAAACAATATTTACCATTATTATCAATGTAGGTATCGTTATCAGTTTTCTTCTATTCTGTGCAAATAAAAAAGTATTTCTCCACGACTGTTTAAAAATAAGTTGATTCTTACTACATTTTTAATTTAAGAATGATATACATATTTCAACTACTTGAAGAATAAAATTCAAGAATTCGCGCTAAATTAGCCAATCACATCCTTTGATTTCTAGAATTCACATTAATATTACATTTGCTTTGAAAAAAAACTAACCAATCGCATCTTAGCATCATCCTAATAAGTCGCCACTTTATTTGAAATGTCAAATACACTAACGTCAAAGTTTAATATTTTAAAAGGGACGGTTTTTCAATAATGATTTTTCCTCGAGACTAACTACACTCAAACCAGGTTTAGCCAAATAATGACGTCATGGTTAAGGAGTGGTTAACTTTTCAAATTTTGACAAGCTAGCCCGCATGAAATGACATTTTACCAGCTGACTGAGACTGACTTCTTCAGTGAACTCCCTATTAATTATATCATTTTCTTCCACATCCAGCTCTGTTACATTTTGTTGGGGTCTTCTTATATTTAAGAAATTATATCATGAGGACTAACAGGTGGACCAGTGCCACTTTTTAACCTATTATCGATATATCCCATAAGGAATTCATCATCTATTATAAACAATGTTTGAATCAAAGGATTTTTTATGATGTTTTAGATTTTTCAAAAAGATTGTCGAAACGAACTGTTAGGATGATCGTATAAAGATTGGAATGTTTTGGAATTTCCAACATGTTTGCATTGTTCGTACTACATTTGTGTTTAGTTTTTTGTTTTAAGCTTTGGTAGTAGCACCACTTTTTTTACTCTCTATTATTATTTTTCTACATAGCCTTAACAAGAAGAGCTTCTTCTGCATGAGTAAAGTTTTCGCCACGTTTCTAGTTCTCATTTCAGTTTCTAGTCCGTCGTCTTGAACTTTTTAGGTTAACGTTCGTGTATGAAAGAAAACAAATAATACCACAGAACATACAAAATACAATGTTGCCAGTTTGAAATAAATTTAAAATTTAGATTAATTAACTAGAAGTACAATTTGCAGTAAAAGTAACCTCCATGTTAACATCACATTGAAAAACTGGCCATAAACGACCGATCGGATGGCTGAATAGACACTTATCTGTTTGTAGGTTATAAAATGGGAAGTAGGATTTCAATCTCTGTAAAAAATCGATTCTTAGAATCCTTAAGTCAAAGATAGATTTTAGAGAAATCAGAACAGGGATTAGATACATATTCTATATTTTATTTTTGGAAATGATATAATTTAATAAAATCTTATTTCTTAATTTCGTTATCTTTTTTATGAAAAAAGTAGTAAACAATAAGTGTAAATTATTATCTTTGTTTTTGCAGTTTAAATTTAGCTATATATGTATTTATTAGAGAAGTATTATGTAACGATCTTATCACTTTATTATATATTCAAATTATTTTTTAATCTGTGTTAATGTTAGTTTTTACAGTAACATAACTTTATGTTAGATTTGTATCGGTATTTTATAATAAATAAATCACAGGGGTCAGTTCATTGTGACAGGGACGGATTTTATCATCTGTTAAAATTGCGAATCTATTAAAGAATCAGAATATGCGTAATTAATATGTTTACCTATAAGTTACTTAATTTTTTTATAAATTACAAATGTTTAGACATAAAAATACTTCATGGAACAGAATTAACGGAGGTCTACCCAGAGGTTCCTATGGATGTCTGATGATATTAGTAAAACAGATATTATAGTATTAAATAGTCTATGAAAGTCTTAAGAGATGCGTGGCGGCCACTAAATTGGACATCCATAAGATATCTTATATCTTACGGACATCCATAAGGTATCTACAAAATATCCATTACGGATATCAGGGCCACCTATAACCTAGCGTGCCTACAACTTCAAATCTGACGTCACATAAGTCGCCGGCGCACAACATGTAAAATTTCATGGACGAATATGTAATCATGCATTACAAGTCAAAATTGATCACTTTATACTTTTTTGGATTCATCAGAATGCTAAAATATCATTCTATATGCAATCATCTTCGGTTTACCTATTTGTAAACTGAAGACTTTTGTTAAAATGTCACTACAAAACGATGCAATATAAATTTTTCTACACCCACATGGATATTTATTTTAATGTATATGTAGGCAATATCAGTCTACTGAACGGATATAATTTCATTACCGTGAGATATGAAATCCATCAATCAAAGTATTCAGATATAATTTCATTAGTGTAAGAAATGAAATCCACCAATCAGAATTCACATTTAGTAACCCACCACCTATTTTTTTTTAATTTTAAATAACCTGTCAATACAATAGTCAGATTTTTTTATAAATACAGAAATCTATGAGTAAAAATGAGTAATTCCAGTGATGACTTAATAAATGGCACTTAACCAGATATTCATTTAGCCGCAAGGATGTAATAATAATAATAATAATAGTATTATCCCAAAAATAAAAAACTAGATATGAATATGACCTACTTAAAAATAGAAGGTGCCTAGTAATAAATCCGTGACACAGCCCGTGATAGCGCAGTGCTAATGCTCTCGCTTGCGGATACGAAGGTCATTGGTTCATACATTCTGACTAATCTTTTTTGTATTTTTTTTTAGTTTTTTTCTTTAGTGGATTGTAGAAAAAATGTAATGTTCAACTCGTGTGGATTTTTGATATCGCACGCGGACGATTTGAGCACTTGTTGCACAAACAACTATACTCATCGCTACCCTTTTTATCGTACATATTAAAATTGGGAAAAGACTTATAATTCACTTTAGATTTCACTCTTCCTACAATTCAAACGCAGATATAGGACTAATGGAAAAATAAAACTAAACATTTGGTAAAAAGCCCACAAAGCTCATTGAATTAAGCTGTAAAGTCGCCCCGGAACGCCACGGCAAATAATAATAATAGCCGTCCCTTCCCCGCACAAGCCATTGGCTTCTGGGGATCACTCTTAAGGGGGTGAAATGTAGGGCGAATATTATTATTATTATTATTATTATTATATGGAATAGGTCCTTTGTCTTTATTTAAACTATTTGTACATTTATTTCTATATTTTCAAATTCATCCAACAATCTTTTGTTGGGTATATTTTTAAGCAATTTTATCTATGAAATAAATTGTTTTGATTGAGACAAAAAGTATGCTGGACAAACTAGAAGATCTGTACAAACTAGGTTTAGAGAGCACACGGCTCATTGTGTGTACAGAGAAATATTCTGTTGAACATATATGCTTTTCAGCATAATCATAAATTAAGTGTAGATAAGGTAAAATTGCATAAAAATTTACTCAACAAAAGATTGTTGGATGCTTTTTGAGAGTATAGAAATAATTAAATGTAAAAATAGTTAAAAGAAAGATAATGGATCTATACTTTACAGCTTAATTCGATAAGGTTGGCGGGCTTTTTCCATCTGATTGATTGGATAAAGCCACCACACCAAGCGCCAAAACGTATTCATGCGTGAAGATGGTAGGCATAAATAGCTAGATTGTATTTAATATTATTTAGTTTATCATCAACTCCTGATGGTGCTAACGTAGTTAGCGAAACGTACGTAGAGTTAAAAAAAGTGTAGTTTTGGTTAATGGTGACGATATTCTTCAACAGAATTCTCTGTGGCAATTTTTACTGATAAACCACTCGCGCGATTCATATCTGATTTCGAACCGATTAGGAATTTACACTACGAACACAACATATTCTTTGCTGGAGAGTTGGAACTAATCAAATATGTGGAAATTTTAGTCCTATGAGAGTATGGTTTAAATGGTATTTTGCAAACCAGGCGATATTTTTGACAACTTTCGATCCTCAAGCCTATTTTATAAAGCAATAGGAGAAAAAACTTCTTAACTAGACATTAAATCTTCATCGTTTTTTTAATAAAATGTTATTCTTATTGTTTTCAGCTATGAAACAATATAAGCCTACAGATGCAACAACGAATCCGTCTTTAATATTAGCCGCCGCAGCCTTACCACAATACAAACCTGTGATTGATAATGCAATTAACTACGCTTCGAAATTAGGGGGATGTGACACCGAAAAATTAGAAAATGCTATGGATATGATTTGTGTATTATTTGGAGCAGAAATTTTAAAAGTTATTCCTGGAAGGGTTTCCACAGAAGTAGATGCTAGGTAAGCAATTATAAACTAGTGAAAGGAATAATCTCTCCGCGATTTTTCAACACTATTGCCCGGAAAGTCCGATTCGAAAAAATATAAATTTTTCCAATAATTTTTTATTCAAATTTGTTTTCGCGGAGAATCAATTGTCTCCACATTTCATGACAGTTTAAGTCATTTGGAGCAAAAAAAAATTTTCAGATTTTTGCGGTGGGAGAGTGGGCGGGCCGTAGTAGTATAAGATGTAGGTTATTTTATTAAAGTTTCAACAAACAGAATAACCATTATTTTTTGATTACGTACAAATTGACCCTGAATCATTGTTAAATATTTCATCTTACAATAAGATATATCATTTGTCATTTATTGATAGAAAATTTCTAACATAAATTTCTCATGAATAGTTAAACTAATAACTAATCACTAAAAATTTCAGTCTATAAAAGTATAATTCCCTTCTGCTAAAATATTTCTTGTTCAAAATAATCTTTTGCAATTATTTTAACCCCGAGGATTCATAACAATCCTAGAGCTTTTCATTAAAAAATTAAAGAAGAATTTTCCGGCAAGTTTCTTTTTTTAGGAGCATAGAATTTTTTAAAAAGTTAGTAAACAAGGATTTACCTTTTTTCGGTACATTCCCAGATACATAAATTTTTAGCACAACATTTCTACATTTTTTTTTAATTGGCTCAAGTAAAATTTCTGTATCTTATTTTTGCTATGGTGAATACAATTTTAACTTCAAAAATATGAAAAATCCTCACATTTACTACTTATCTTCTTTCAAATGATATAAATCTTCTGGTAGTAATTATTCTTAATATCAGGATCAATAAATTTATGAAAGAATGTCTGATTATTTAAAATAGAAACCTGTCCTAACAGTTAACTAAATTCTTTTGAAATAAATATTCTAAATATTGAATTAAAAAAGTAAGTTACAAATGTCTTTTGAAATGTGACATTAAATGATTTTTAAATAAAATTTCATTACTTTCACATGCAATATTTTTTGTATAATTCTTTTTCTTTTGCTGAAATTCCATTTTATAAAAAGCTTAATCGCTCAGAATTAGAATAATAATGTTGAGGTATGTTTGGTTTTAAATTTGTAACTTTTCTCTTATACATTTTTTTAGCCAGTCTGTGCCTTTTTATTTTCTCTAGATTTTAATTCTTCAAGAGTACTGCTTTTAGACATAATATAATTCAATTTTGCATTTATGACTTCAATCCCGTTAGTAATAATCATAAAATTGAATATTTTTAGTCCCAAAATGAGATACCAGTCTTCGCATATATGTTCAGGCAATTTTTTTTTTAAATATTGTACAACATTTGTTGAGATTTTATCTTTGATTGTATTAAATATGCTCTCATGAGCTAAATTTTTTTCAGTGCTTCTTATTTTTATTTTATTATAGTAATTTCCCGTTGAAAATATTTGAAAACATGAAAAATTTGAGTGAGTAATTTTGCCTGAAGAAGACATTTTTTCAAAACTTTACATTCGATCCAATCTTTATCTGTTATCACATTTAAAGTATTTTTGCATTCTGGATTTATTTCAAGTAGTGATCGCCTAATGGTCGAAGTTCGACCGTAATTGATTAAAATTTAAAGTTTATGCCTATACCTATATTTTCATATTTTACTCTATTTTTTCCTGTTTTTTATTGTTTTTTTTTTGTTTCCTCGTTTTTCCTGCTTGTTACTATGTTTTCCCATTTTCCTCTTTTTGCCTATATTCCCTTATTTTTGACCATTTTTTCCTATTTTGACCATTTTTTTTCTATTTTTTCTGGTTTTTTTTATTCAATTTTTCTTCTTGCCTTTCACTATTTTTTCATGTTTTTTCTGTTTTTCCCATTTAATATTGTTTTCACTATTTTTTCCTATTCTGTTTTTACTTTTTTTCCTATTTTTTCCTGTTTTCCTATTCTTCCCTATTTTTCTCTATTATTTACCTATCCAAAAATCGTTCAACGCGCTTAGAGAAGTTTTTATACCTCAAAATAAAATTACAATAGAGAAAAGTAAAAACTTATTTACAAAAAAAATAAAAAAAAAGTTATATGGTTATATTTCGAACCCACGCCTTAGAGAGTGGCATTTTATTTATTATCAGCCCCTTCCCACTCGGCTATCGCACCTATAATAATATAGTCTAATGTTTGAGATAAACAATTAATGTTATATTATATTTAATTTATTTTGAACACATACTATATATTAATTTTAGCTTTCTGCACTTCTCCTGAATATAAACTTTTACCTATATAAAATCTCACACTCCTCCGTGCATTACGCTTAAAAAAGGGTCCGAAGTTTTCTCTTTTCGTATTAATATTTAGATTACTTATAACTTTAAGAATTTCATAAAACTTAAAATCTACACTAATAGTCGAGGCAATGAAGCACTAAAAAGGCCAAAAGTTCAGAATTTTTTGGACCAAGATGGATCCGAATGCAGCCAAAAAATGCATTCAAAAATGCATTTTTTGAGACGGCTTTTGGAAGATTAAAGAACTTTGTAAATAAGAGTCAGAACTGGCCCAAATCGGGATCCCGGAGGTTTTCGAGGTCGCTGATCATGATTATGATGTTCAAATTGACCCACGGCTGACCTGGAGCATAGGAACGCCGATGAACGACATCTCCGTGGGACTCTCACGAAATTCACGCAGAGAAGGAGCGAAACTCGGTGCCCGGGGTTTTTTGGGTCGCTCGATTCAAATGTGGCATCGTGGAACACTTCCCGAAAATCATTGTAGGGGCGTTTTTTGGGCGCTTAATCCAAATTTCTCGTCGAAAATGATCCCCCGAACACCTATAGTTTACCGGAACCTGGGCCTGAACATCGTCTCCGAGGGTTTTCCTCACAAAATCGAAGAAGACGAACCCAAAATCGTTATGGGTTTTTTTTTGGAGCTGAATCCGAATTTCACGTCGAAAACTACCCTCCCAACACCTGGTGCACCGGAACCTCGGCCTGAACGTCGTCTCCGAAGGTTTTCCAGACACGATGATAAATTCTGATTCAGCGCTTCAAAAAACCCCTCATAACGATTCTCGGTTCGTCTTCTTGGATTGTGTGAGGAAAACCCACGGAGATGAGGTCCACGTTCAGGTCCCGGTGTACCAGCGTCCCAAAAAACGCCCCCGAATGATTTTCGGGTTGTTTTTGGCGATCTTGTCAAGAAAATTTTTGGGGATGACGTCCACGTCCAAGTTATGGCACACCAGGTGTCTGGGAGGTGTTCGCCGATGCCATATTTGAATTCAGCGACCCAAAAATCCTTCGGGCTCCGAGTTTCTCTCCTTCCCCGCGTGAATTTCGGGAGAGTCCCACGGAGATGACGTTCATCGGCGTTCCTGAGCTCCAGGTCGGCTGTGGGTTAATTTGAACATCATAATCGTGATCAGCGACCTCGAAAATCCGATTTGGGCCAGTTCTGACTCTTATTTACAAAGTTCTTTAATCTTCCAAAAGCCGTCTCAAAAAATGCAATTTCCGGTTTGTATAAGGTACAAAGTAGGGACATTTTTTCCAAAAAATGTTTGGAAGCGAATGCAAAAAACCGCAATAACTTGAAAATTGGTTTGTTTGATTTCGTGCAGTAAATGAATTTTGCATGGTTTTAAGTCATTATTTTTTTAAGTGTGCAGTACCTATTGGTAGCCCAGTATTTGCAGCAATTTTTCTTTTAGTAAGGCGAGGATTTTCTTGGATTACTTAAATTTCATTAATTTTATTAACAAATACCATTTTTTTTTGTTTCAAAATTGTATACGCATTAACGCATTTTTACAGGGAGGATTTTTATTAAACATATTTCTAAATCTTCTCCCGCCTATACAAAATCATAAAACAGTTACAAATTATTTTTAAAGATGTCCAGTAAAAAGCGGACATTGATATCTTAAATAATTTTTGAGATAACGCATTTAAAATGGATCAAAATACAATTGGCCACCCAGTATAAAAAAGTTTGTATGTAGTTACAAATTACATACAAAATAATTTTTTCTACAACCACTATTCAAACAACGCTTTTCTGTATAGTTTTATGTTTGTAAACTTGATCTTTTCTCACAGGAATTGAAATATGACATTATAGCGTGCCTGAAAGTGACATTTCTGTGCCAATAAATTTCTTTCTGCACAGTACCATAAAAAAACAATTTTACATTGAATACAAATAATGATGTCATGAATTAAATTTTTTATCAGTAAATTCCATTAATTAGTAGTATTAATTAAATGGAAATAAATTTTATTTTGAACAAAAAGTGTGGTTTTAGAAAAAGTATAGTGTGTAACAAGTGCAGAAAGGAAATTTCTTACTTATTTGAACTCGCTTGAGTTCGTGCCGAAACTTTTTCAAACTAGTGACAAATTAGCACCTTTCTGCACTTGTTGCACAATATACTATAGTTATAATCTATGAACAAACATGACAAACATGAAACTTAATTTTGCCGATATTTTTATAGTTACTCACAAAAGAATGGATGAGAGTAAAAACAAAGAATTAATAGATAAATCCCACTTTTGTGCGACTTGAAATTGATTAGCTGGAGCATACTCCTTATCTCGTTTCTTATAGATTTATTATTGTTAATTTGTTCATTGATGAGTGGAGGTTCTCCTTCAGTCAAGTAATTTTTCTTATATATTTATTTTGTTCTAGATTATCTTTTAATAAAGAAAAAAGTGTCCAGAAAGCACGCAAAATTATCAAGTTATATGAAGAACAAGGCATTTGTAAGGAGAGAATTTTAATCAAATTGGCATCAACATGGGAGGGAATTCAAGCAGCAAAGTAAGTATTTTTTTATAATAAAACGAGTTGCTTACTATAGTGGTTAAAAAATAAATGTATATAAGTTAAAGAAAAATATGAATGTTTCCTCATTTATTTTATTTATTGCAGAGAATTAGAATCAAAATACGGCATTCACTGTAATCTAACATTACTTTTCAATTTTGCACAAGCGGTGGCGTGTGCCGAGGCCGGCGTCACTCTAATTTCACCTTTCGTAGGACGTATCTTAGATTGGTACGTCGCTAATACCAAACAAAAAACCTATACAGGTGAGGAAGATCCTGGTGTTATTTCCGTTACCAAAATTTACAACTATTACAAGAAATTTGGTTATAAAACCGTCGTAATGGGTGCTTCGTTCCGTAATGTGGGTAAGTACGAAATTTGTAAAATTCATTCTTAATGCTACAAACTCACTTTACTATCATTATAAATCTGGACATAAATTCTTTGTTTGACTTGTTGATACTGAAAAATAAAACGCATAATTAAGCGTTAAACTTTAACAAAAATGAAACTGACAATTTTCTCTGACTCACTCTACCTCCACTGTATTTTTTTTTTCGTTTACCAATCTCGACAGGCACGGATCCAGGCGCTTGATTTGGGGAGGGCGATTTTAGGTTATTTTTAATGAAACCATGGTACCCCTCCGGGGAAATTGTAATGCATATGCGTAATAGTGCTGACTACACAAAGTCTTATATAGTTGTAAAAAGGAGTTTAATTTTTTTTTCGTGAAGTTTTTTTTAAATTTCAATCTATTTGGGCAGGGCGACAGTCTTCGCCTTAAATCCGTACTTGAATCTCGATCATATTCATAATATTCTTGCAAATAGCCATTAATGTTTCTCTTTCTCGATGATTATTTCACAGTTGCAGATCTTGGATCTTCTGAGTCTTTTTGTGAGATTGTTATAATTCATGTCCTGCTATCTGACCGTTGTAAATTTGAACTATTTTTAACAAAGGGCACCCTCTGTAGCACATCTCCAAAATTTAAGTCAATAATCCAGGCAACGAAGGAAAAATAGGGAAAAAAATCGTGTAGAAGCCAATTTTGGCACAAATGTAGGTGAAGTTGTCCCAAATAACATACTAAAAGTCCTGATGAGTGGGGGCGA
Source organism: Neocrepidodera transversa (assembly GCA_963243735.1). NCBI lineage: Eukaryota > Metazoa > Arthropoda > Insecta > Coleoptera > Chrysomelidae > Neocrepidodera > Neocrepidodera transversa. Next base: position 17,197,008 of record OY725349.1, on the reverse strand, counting down.
GCTAAGTTGGTGGGGGGTGTCTGAAGTTTTTTTTTGGTTATTCATGAATAACACGAAAACCACGGCCATCAGGGTTACCGTTTTCAGTAGATTTCCTACTAAATTAGTAGATTTTTAAGAATAATGAGGGTGTTTAATAGAATTGATAATTGTAGTAGATTTCAGTAGATTATTTGATTTTGAATTTAAAAGTATTGCGCATTATTCGTTTCGCAATCGGCTTTTATTGTACGTTAACTTGAAAGTTTGATTTTCATCACTGTGAACGATGTGGTCTAGTGGTAGAATGTAGACGTTACATATGAAGAAAGTTCCAGGTTCGAATCCTGATATATATTTTTTTTACGAAATAAATGTTACCTCTTTTCTCTAAAATGCTGTTAATTTTTAATAAAATTACCCCTTTTTTCTCAAAGTTACCACTTATTTTCTCATTTTTGTCATATTTCTCCTCTTCCTTCAAAATTTACCCCCTTTTCTCTCAAATACTGTCATTATTTGTCTCAAATTTCCCCTATTTTCTCTCAATTTTTGTCACTTTTTATGTTTTAATTTTTGTTATTTTTCTCAAATTTCCCCTCTTCCTCCAAAATTTCCCCTCGTTTCTTTCAAATTTTCTAACTTTTTTGTCTTAAATTTCCCCTCTTTTCTTTCAAATTTTGGCACTTTTTTTCTTGAAATTACCCCGTTTTCCCCTTTTTGTTCTTAAAGTACCCGTTTTTTCTCATTATTGTCAGTTTTTGTCAAATTTCTACTTTTTTTTCTTTTCCCCTATCTTTCCCCCTTACAACTCCATTGGTAACGATAGAAAGGGAGAGGGAGAAAATTGGAAATAAAAAGTTGGGACAAAGATTTACATATAAAAAAATGGGGAAAAAATTTGAAACTTTAAAAGTAGGGGGAAAAAGGCTGCGGCGAAAAATGGAAAAATGTAGAGAAAAAATCGTTAAAGAAAAAGTTTCAAATTTTAAATTATAAAAAATTAGTGAAAAAGTGGAAACAAGTAAGGGAAAAGGTGTAATTAAAAATTAGGGAAAAGTGGAAGAAATTATTAGAAAAGTGAAAAAAAATAGGGAAAGTGGAAAAAAGTTTAAAGGAGAAAAAGTGGAACAAAAAAAATTAATAAAAAATGTATTGGAAAAAGATGACAAAAGTAGGGGAAAAGATAGATAAAAAAGTAGGGGAAAAATAGGGGAAGAAATGAAAAAAGTTTTAAGGGAAAAAAGTGAAACAAAGAAATTGATAAAAATGTGTGAGAAAAAGTAGAGGAAAGGATGTAATAAGCATAGAATAAGCATGGAAAAAAGTAGGAGAAAAGTGAAAAAAAGATAGAAGTGGAAAAAGTTTTGAGGAGAAAAAGTGGAACACAAAGAAATTATTAAAAAAGTAGGGGAAAGAGGGTGGGGGAATAATGGGAAAAAAGTTGGAAACATACAAAAATTAGTGAAAAAAACAGGAGAAAAAATGAGTTAGGAAAAAGAGGAAAAAAGTTTGAAACTAAAAATTACCTAAAAATGTAGGGGTAAAAGTGTAAAAAAATTTCTGAAACAAAAAAATTGAAAAAAAAATATGTAATGTAAAAAAATGGTAAAAAAGTAGTGGAAAAAAGGATGGTGGAAAAATTGCGGAAAAAAATTGAAATAAAAAAATAGGAGAAAAAATGAGTGGGTGAAAAAGTGGAGCAAAGTTTGAAATATAAAAAAATTAGTGAAAAAGTAGGGGAAAAGTGAAAAAAAATTGGGGAAAGAAGTGAAAAAAAAGTTTTAAGGGGAAAAAGTGGAACAAAAAAGTTTGTCACAAAGAAATTAGGAAAGAATGTAGGAGAAAGTGGAAAATAGTAGTTTAAAGAGCGGAATAAAAAAATATGGGAAAAAGTGTAAAAAATAGGGGAAAGTGAAAAACAATAGGGAGCGAAGTGGAGAAAAATTTGAAGGGGAAAGGGAAAGTTATATTTTCTTTTTTTTTAACACACAGGTTAGATTTAGATAGTCAAGACTTCTTTTAATAAAATAAATATACATAGTATTATATTTTCTTTTTTTTTAAACACATGTTAGATTTAGATAGTCAAAGATTTATTTTAATAAAATAAATTAAAATACACAGGTTAGATTTAGATAGTTAGTAGATTTTGGTAGTTTATTTAGAAATGTTGGTAGAATATGGTTTATTGAAAACGGTAACACTGACGGCTATTAGCAAATAAATATAAGAGTACTAAACTATATAAAAGTATAGATAAAAAAGGTTCAGTACATGATTTTGTTAAGATTGATAGTCACGGAGATATATGAAGGAAAAACGTACCGCATGCGCCAGAGCAATTATAAATAATATTTATAATAAGAAAACAGTATCTGACAGCTGTATGTGAATAATTATTTACCTGTTGATATACTCGAGCCAGTGGTGTTTCGCAGCTCCTCTTGGAGATAGAGCGGCCATATCAAAATTTCATTAAGGTCCTGAAGATGCTTGAAATATAAGCAGAAAGATTTTCTCGCCAGCCTCTTCCACCTCTTCTAGTGACGATTTAGGCGGCTGCTCGTCAGAGGAAGCAATTAAAACTTAATTTATAATTTTATAACATAAAAATTTGATTTTTCAAAATTAACCCATTTCCCACCTCCATATATTTTTCCGCGAGAAAATATAGAAAATCTTTTTTGTAGAAAATTTTGAGTACAATAATTTAGTACTTCAGTATTTCTTCTCTGGGTGCTCCAGTTTTCAAGTTATTCAAGTAAAACGTCAAAAAGAGACCTACAGAAAACCCTCTCTACTTTAGCTCGCCCCCCACCGATAGGACTTTTTTAGTATGTTATTGAGGACACCTCACCCTACACCTATACCACATTATGTCCCCTATCCCATATTTTTTGGTATTCGTTGCTTGGACTACCATATTTGTTTCAATGTGAGTGATGCGTTACCTCGCCCCTCCACTGCGGCCTATTGTATCTCTTGTTTCAATATAACTTATTAGATGAATATTTTGTTGTTTAAAACAAAAGTTTTTCTACCGAGGAGAAGCTACATTTGTCGGAACTTTATATCAAGTTGTCTTTGTTTAGTTTGTATGTGTTTTTTTAAAGTAAGCTTTTTCATCAAGCTAAAGGCCGAGATATTTTGCTTTTATTCATTGTTACTTTTACATTATTCATGTTTCAAAGTGTTGGAAATTTCCTCTTAATTTTTAATATCCTATTTTTATTTTCAGGTGAAATAAAAGCACTGGCTGGTTGTGATCTGTTGACGATCAGTCCAAAACTCTTAGGCGAACTCGAAGGAAGTAACGATTGCGTTCCACTTAAGCTTAGTATAGAAACTGCCAAGCAACAACCATTGGAGAAGATCACGATAGATGAATCAACCTTTAGATGGATGCTTAATGAAGACCAGATGGCCACAGACAAATTATCTGATGGTATAAGGAAGTTCGCCGTTGATTGCGTCAAATTAGAAGATACATTGAAACCTTTGGTACTCGCTAAAAAGTAATGAAGATTGATTGATTTTTTTATCTATACACAGGGACCATCTTTTATTGTGAATATATTAAAATAATAAAAATTATAAGTACAAAACTATACATCAACGAAATAGTTTCCATATATTTCTCTTTTTTTAGTTCATAATTTTAGAAATAGAACAATTAAAAAATAAATAAAAGAAAACAGAAGGCACCGCTAAATTCTAATTGCCTTTCTCTATCTAATCCCCAATTTTCATTCAAATCGAAAGAGGAAAAAAATTATCGCGAAAAATCGGAAGGTTTGAATTTTTAACCCTTTGGGGCCCGAACACTTGCCGCGCGCCGTGCCTGTAGGACGGAGGAAATGAATGGTCGCGAAATATCACGGCCTGCGTGAAAAATAAGGAAAAGTCAAAAAAGCCACTTTATGGATTGAAGTTGCATAAAAATCATTTAATATTTTAAATTAAGTTATTGGTATTAGCGAAAATCACGTCATAAACTGACATCATTGCCAGAAAAATAAAAGTTTTATATATTTCATATAAACCAAACTATTATAAAAATGCAAATACTGAAAAATTAAATATAATCGAAATTTTAAAACAAATAAAACGAAGTATTCAAAATAATACATACAGTGATATATGTTGACGACTGCTAACTTTTTGAAAAACAAATAATAAAAGTATCGTTTAAAAATACTGTTTTTTGGTATGAATACACCTCGAAGCAAGGTGTAACACATAGATATGCATCACGTGGCTTGCACATGAAACTAGTTTTGTGTCTTTTTTGTTGTTTGCTACAAACTATACATCTACGAACGATTTGACGCTTTCCTTGCTCAGTCGGGATCTTATCAATAAAATGTCTGGCACAAATCTTTTTTCAAATATTTCTTTTATAAATTTTAACTGAAAATCTGCTAAACTTACTTTTTTATGTGAAAGAATGTTATACAAACAGTGAGAATTTACTACGCAGAGATCAACCAAGTCTCAAAAAACTTTTTTATACCACTTTTTATTCTTTCTGAGATTCGGTTGAACTTGGCATTATGTCCATCTATCAACACTTCCCATATTTTTATTATAGTCTAAAACAGACTCTGGTTTTAAATTTTTTCCTCTTTGTTTGGTAATCGATTACCGTCCTTTCAAAATTGAATCAATGTTTTGTCGTAAAATCATATGAATTTCCCTTTTATCGCACCATTTTACAACTAAAATATTACCTGAACTTTTAAATGTCATCTCACCTCGACGAAGCTTTTCGGAAAATTTGGGCATATATCAGTGGCGGCTCCTCGAAGGAGGCCAAGGAGACTCAGACTCCTCACCAATTTATCCAGCATAGCACCAGAAATATTTTGTTGATCATTCTTCATTTTATTTCCTGTTTCTCTAATGATTTTTTAATTTTTACGATTAATTCCCCGTTCTCAGTAATTATTTTTGAATATTACAACGGTGCCCTGAGGCTAGACTCATCAACTCTGTGTACCCTAAACTTGTTTTGCTCAACACAGTTGCCGTTTTTCGACCAGTCCAATTGCTAAATACCGTAAAAATAGCTGAAATGACAACACCCTCCGTAGGCCAGCCTCTACCCTGTCGTCACAGTAAAATAATGATTTTACTGTGCTGTCCGCTGTCGCTAGCGCCTGCCTTTAGTTTGTTCAGTTCAGTTTCAGTACGGAACAGACTACGGTGGTACCCGACACATGTCTGTTGTTTGGGTACTCTCAAACGAATTAAAACTTAATGCAAAATACTATAGGCCAAAATCTTTTATACAATGTTAGTTTAATATCTATTGGAAAAACAAAATGATACATTTTATGATAATATTATTGATCATTTTTTGCAAACTAAAGACCATGATATATAAAAAAGTTAATAAAATTAATAAAAAAAACAACATGAAAAATTATAAAAAAAGAAAATAGTTATATTAAAAATAAAAAAAAAATTTTTTTGGCAAAAGAAATTCTACCACGTTGGTTCTTGCTGGGCAACAATTAATTTTGTCACTAAAGTAGCTGGTACTGCCGCTGCGCAAAGGTTAAATTAATTGGCTGAAGAGTATATTTTTATAAAAACGTTTTATGTCCAGCCTCCTCTCTCAAAAAGTTCACGAGCCGCCACTGGCATATATTGTCTATTACTTTTTACTGTGCCACATGCATTAGTTTTTCGTTTATACAAAAACTGAAAAAATTATGGACTGCTGTAGCAATTGTCTACAAAAAGCGTTTGCCCACCGTCTAAATATGGTGATATTAGTGACACAACAAGTGAACCTGTGTATATAGTAAAATTTAAACAGTACCGTGTAGTTGAATCGCATATTTCAAAACATTTACCCCAAATCTGTACCTTTTGTTTGGGATGTATTGTTTAAATGAAAGACGACCTTTGAACAACATAAAACTTTCATCAATAATACATAAATTTTGTCCCGGATAAAAATGAGTGATTACCAATCTTATTTTAACGAGCTTATAAGAACTATTGACATTATTATCTGAAAAATGTAATATTCGATTCAAAAATATATACCGATCTCTTTTCATATAATTTGGAAATGCTGGAGAACTAAGAATTGAATCTGTGAACCAATAGTTTTTTATTTCGTGACATCAAAAGTGTCCCAGATAACACCAAAATTCATTTAATGTTACCTCATTCATTTTACCATTTTTTTCTCAAATGTTTCGTCCGATCTCAAATTCTCGAGGTGCCTATTGCATTCTTCAATTATTTTGTGAACCAATTCTTCAGGAAATACTTCTACAAATACGGATAAAATCGACGACTCTCAATTTAACATTTCATTTTTTATTCCACATATATGCTGTTTTTCGAATGCGCGAGATTTCGGTTTATAACTTAGAAAAAATCCAACTATTTTTGGGAAGTACCTGAAGGTTTAGAATTCAAAGTAGTTACAATTAGAATTTGTATCATTTTTTTCCATTTCCAAAAGAACATCGATAAAATTGATGATTTTGAATAGATGAGGCTTTTACTTGATGAAGATCCATACTATACGATGAAATAAAACAATTTCATTTGTTTAAATCTTCATTATTTGCACTAAGTTCAATTTAGAACCGTGACGCGTTTCGCTAACACAGTAGCTTTCTCAAACGAGTGAAGGTATAATGAAAAAAATTTTAATTTATACAGTGCATTAATAGGTTACTGATAAAAGAATTATAATCTAATTTACATGGAAAAAGTATGAAACAAAATTTTTACTTAGAAATTCAATCAAAAAGGTATTATAATATAATTTACATGTCAATTAACTAAACTTGGGAAATCCATTCACAACAATCTTACCGGGTCCTAAATTAAAGTCACTATTGAATAATAAACCAGTATTTAAAAACCCACAAACCAAATTTTCAGAACATACACTTTTTCATAGATTTGTCAATCTTTCAAATACTGTTTTTTTAAATAAAGAAGTTCAATTATTACAAAAAGGTTTTAAACATAATATTCAACCCACATGTTCAATTGATAATTTCAACAAATTAGGTATAGAAACAGAAATTAACTTGTATAATTTTCCAAAAAACGCTAATCTAAAACATAAAGCTTCCGATATTATTAAAAAAGAATTTTTTAAGTTTAACAAACCTAATTTTGAATTATCAGTCGTCAAGTCAATTCAACAAAAATCAGAGTCAAATAATATTATTTTTACAAAAGCAGATAAAGGAAATACGGTAATAGTATTACCTAAAGATGAATATGTATTAAAGACCAACAATTTTATACAGGCAGGAAATTTTGAGATCCTTAAAAAAGACCCAACTATTAAATTTTAGAGGGAAATAAAATTAGCAGTAAATAACGCCAAATCAATAATTAGCGATAAAGAAAAATATAAAATATTTTTACCCAACCCACAACACCCTGAACTTTATTCATTAATTAAACTCCATAAAGAAGGGTACCCAATTAGACCGGTTGCACAGCACAGCACCGTCATTTAAAATTTCAAAGATTCTCATAGATATCATTTCTAAATATTGTTCATTCAAACCTCAATTTTCAATTAAAAACTCAATAGAACTAATTAATAATATTCAAAATATAAAACTAACTCATACTTCTAAATTCATATCGTTCGATGTAACAAACCTATTCCCTAGTATACCTCCTGATGAAACTATAACTCTTGTTGATAACTTGCTCACGTACAATAATGTTAATCCCATAATTCATTCTCATATCATAACCTTATTAAAAGTTTGTTTAAATCAAAATTATTTCCATTTCAACGGAGAAGTTTATAACAGTAAAGATGGTTTGATTATGGGCAACCCGCTCAGTCCCCTATTAGCAGAAATTTTCATGGATGATATAGAAAAAATAATTCATAAACACCCTCTTAGTAAACAATTTTTGTACTGGCACCGATATGTAGACGACATTTTAGCTTGCTTCACAGGCACAACCAGACAATTAGATAACTTCATTACTTATATTAACTCAATTCATAAAAATATCAAATTTACCGTAGAAATTGAACAAAATAATTCTATAAACTTTCTAGACCTTACAATTTCAAATACAAATAATACACATGATTTCTCTAACCTAACCTAACCTAACCAGACAATTAGATAACTTCATTACTTATATTAACTCAATTCATAAAAATATCAAATTTACCGTAGAAATTGAACAAAATAATTCTATAAACTTTCTAGACCTTACAATTTCAAATACAAATAATACACATGATTTCTCTATATTTCACAAACCATCACATACAGACATTACAATTCGTAATAGTTCGGCCCACCCTTTCAGTCATAAAATAGCAGCTTTCAATAGTATGATACACAGACTTTTAACATTTCCATTAAATACTGACAATTATAACAAAGAACTAAATATCATAAAACAAATAGCAGTTAATAATAATTACGATCCAAATTTAATAGACAATATCATAAATAAAAAGATACGAAAACGTACTTTAGAACAAGTATTTCCTTCTGATAAAAACAAAAATATTCAATTCAAAAGCTTAACATATTTTGGTACACCATCCTTAAAAATCAAATCATTTTTAGAAACTTTTAGACTTAAATATTTGCTTTAAAACTGATTACAATTTATCCAAATTCATTAAAAACAACAAATCTAAATCTTCAAAATTAAACAAATCAGGAGTTTATAAATTAAAATGTGGTAATGACAACTGTGATAAAATTTATATAGGGAGAACTTTTAGGAATTTTAAAAGTAGAATTTCAGAACATAAACGCAGCTATGACAACCAAAAATTAGATTCCAATTACTCAAATCATTTATTAGCAAACCAACATACTTTTGATTCAAATTTTGAAATTTTGCATATAGAATCTAAATCCTTCAAATTAAATCTTTTAGAAGCTCTCGAGATTAACAAAAACAAATATTCAGATAATCTTCTTAACGACCAAAGAGACATCAATAATTCCCCATTATTAAACCTTTTTACCTAGAAAGGACCCGGTAACGTTCTATATTGAACTTAGTTCAAATAATGAAGAGTTAAACAAATTAAATTGTTGTATTTCATCGTATTGATGATTTTTTTTATTATCTCATCTGCAAATTTGCGACTCATCTCATTGGAAATCCAAACCACCCATATGCACGATATTCATTAAATTACTATTTTCTATAACAATATTCTTGGCATGCTGCGACTTTTTACCGATTAATCCCAAACTATTGAGCGAATTGAAAAAGCAATGAGTGCGAAAAAACAAAATTCGAAAAAAATAACAGATTAATCTACTTTTAGACGTTAAATGATGTTACACAGATAAATTATCAGATGGTATAAGTTCGGCGCAGATTATGAATTAGATGAAATATTAAAATCAATTTTGTAATAAGAATGTGTTACGTTTTGATTTCCACACTATAATTAATTTTTCTTTTCGCTTTATAGATTTTAAAATCCAAATTTACTTTTATTTCTGGTCTGTTATCAGCAATTACCATTTCTATCGTAAGTTCCACCTTTCTTGAAAATAAAGTCTAAGACTTTCGCCAATCTCGATTGACTTATAAAAGTATCGAAGTTTATTGTTATCTTTTACCTCAAAATTTTTGGGTTTTTTTATCTATGAGCAACATTTTTTTTTCACTGTGAGCAACATCTTTTTTTCCTGGGAGCCACAAATAGCAACTTGTTTCTTGGCAGAAACAAACAATAAGTTTTTTCTTTCTGGAAGCCACAAATACAACAGAAGTTTTTTTTTTCTCTGCGAACAACCTTTTCCCGGAAGTATCAAGTTTTTTTCTTCTGGAAGTAACAATTTCCTTCTGAAAGTATCACCTCCATGGTTACTTTCTGACGAACACATCACAAAAAGAAAAAGCTAAGTGAAAATAAATTAAAAAAATAAAAAGCTCTTTTGTTTTAAAAATTTTGTTATAAATAAATTCAGTTTAATTCTTTCCTCAGTTTATTTTTTCTTTAACCAAACAAAAGAGAAGAGAAAACCGATTTTGAAAATATACCAAAGTTTGGTGGTGAAGTTTTCCGGGTTTTCCTACACCTATAGCCAAAATGCGCCATCAATCCTCAGTAAGTCCCCGCGGACCGCCATGGCAAATAATAATAATAGACGTCCCTTCCAAGCACAAGCCTTTGGCTTCCGGGGTTCATTCGTAAGAGGGTGAAATGTAGGGCGAGTATTATTATTATATTATTTTCTTGTAGAAAAACCTAATTGACGCCCGTATTTTTTTTTTCAATTTTTACCTCTCGCCCTTCAGATAAGAGAGGTATAGGAATCATGCTAAAAATTGGGTAGTGAGTTTTCAATGGATAAACACGTTTTGGGGTCCCTAGAATACGATTTTGATATTTTCCCGATGATGTCTGTGTGTGTGTTTTAGTGTGTGTGTGTTTGGATGGATGTTGTAGTAACGATAACTCAAAAACTACTGAATGGAAAAATTTGAAATTTTGCATACAGGATTCTGATACCCTAGATTAGATCTGATTAGATTTTGGTGCCAATCGGACAACCGGAAATAGCAGTTGCTATGGGTGATGACGTCATTACTGTACAAAACGGCAATAAAGTTTTACACATTTATTTTGTATATACCATAGTTTATTTTCGTATCATTAAAATTTTCAAAACTTTTGCCATTGTTGCCAGATTTACAAAAAAGTAATTTTTATTCATACTTTCTTGAGCTAACCTGTAAATTTTTGATTCAAAAATGGCGAGAGGTCATATATGGAATTAAAATTAACGTTACATATGGAATTAAAATGGTTTGTTTTTGGTAAAAAAAATTTAATGGTACCATTGTGCACTGTTTTACATAAAATTTAAGCCAAAATACATATACCTACTTATATCACTTTTTAAAACAATGTCACAGGTCCATTTTGAATAAAAAAGTTGTGGTAAAACTTATAAAATAAATAGAGTGCAAAAATCGATTACATAGTTAAAAACATATTAATCTAATAAATGATATTACATAAAATTACTTAATTCTATTTATCAACTGGATGTGTATTGCATTTGATTGGCATAAAATCACAAACTTAGAATTAAGTCATTATGTTACCCAAATTTCATAAACATATACAATTACCTAAGAATTTGAATTTTTAAAAATACAGGATGTTCGCGAATAAATTTCATTTTTCCAGAATTCTATTAAACAAAAAACAAATAGGCAATCGTTATAAAAGCGTGAAATTAACCCCACCGTATCCAACAAATTTCATATAAAACATTCATTACTAATATTTTACTTTTGGAAGGAACACAATAGACAAAAATACATGAATAAAGATTTTAAATTAAATAGAAAATTGATCAGATGAAAGACTAAATAGTTATCACTACACATGTATTGGACAAACAATGAGAGGGCCCTGTTTTTCGACCCATAAAATACAAGTACCAGAACTTTGCAGTAATAAACATTGAAAAAAATCTCGAATCCATAATAGTCATTTCTATTGACACCTCATACACAAAACATCATAATAACCCCAAAAATTGCCAAGTTGTTGCAGCTGAAATAAAATTACAACTGCCAAATTTATCAGAAAAACTGTCCCTAGAAGAGTCGAAAGAAGAATGTGTAAGTTATTGATCTAGATGTACTATTTTTGTCTTTCAAATATGTTTCAATATATAAAAATTAATTAAAATCTTTGAAAATATACAACATATTTCTTGATTGATAATAATTTAGAGAGTTTAGCGACTGTATAAAGTTTAGAGATTGTATCGTGGTGATTAAAAGGTGTTGGATAGAAAATATTTTTTAACTCTCAAAATTCCAGGTAACACTATACAATGAGAAGTCCTAAGAATGCAACAACAAAACAAGAGAAGTAGTAGCAAACCATCACAGAAATAGCTGAGGCCACAATGAAGTTCTTAAATAACACCGGAATGGAAAGGGCTCAAGTAGATAAATTATTAAGCATCAGTCACGAAACTTTCAAGACAATTAAAGTTTATGATGCGATTCCGTATGAACAACAAGCCGAAGATATTAGAGCGAATATCAACGAAAAGTATTCAAAATGCTTATAAAATGTTGAAACACAAAAATGGCGCCGAAAAACAATTTTTCGCTGAAATAATTGATTGGAGAGTTGCTGCAAAAAGTGCCACCAGAGCGACCTCATACGCTGGAAAGGTTATTATACAAGAAGAAAAAACAAGCAGAAGAAACACAAACCAGAGACCAAGCTAGACCTAGATAATTCAAAAGAAGAGTATCCATTTAGAAGAGCATCAGTTACAAAAAGCTTACAGATTGGAACACCAAACTCTAGGTGGTCCCCAAATACCAACAGATCCACCATTCTAGATTTAAACTATATTAACGAGAGGAATATAAATATATGAAGAATGGAACTCCAGATATTAGATGGACGCAGAATTAAAAATATTCAAAACATCAACTATTAAAAAAAATCGGTTGTGTCTCCCCAAAACTTTCCCGACGAGTATCCACGAATACTTTATCAGATATTTAATGTTAAAGTTTCAACTTTTGACATTTTTTAATTTTTGACAGGTGACAGTTGGAGAAATAATTTTGACTGTTCTGAATAGAGTTTTTCAAGGGCTTTCAAATGACATATTGCATGTCCAATTCCGTGACATATTGCATCTGTCATTTTTAATAGTGATACTTCCGTTTGACAGATCTCGTACAAAAACTAATTAATTCTTCCGACAGATAGCCCAAACCCATATACCAAATTTCAGCTCAATCGGATTAATACTTCTTCAGATATTTAATGCTGAAGTTTCAAATTTTGACATTTTTTTATTACTGACAGGTGACAGTTGGAGAAATAGTTTTACCCGTAGCTCAATCGGATTAAACGTGTGGCCTCTATCGTGGAAGAATACACACACACAGACCGACTTCCATCTGGAAATGGTCTTAATTGTCTTAGGGCACCCGAAAATGGATATTTCTATTTTTGTCTCGAATTTTTTTTTTAGCTCGTTCACAATACTTTCCCTTCTAGGAGGTGGGTCGGGAAAGTAAAAGCAACGTGTCTGTCAAATCTAATTCTTTGAGGCTAGATCTCAATTATTCTCAATGTCCGAGTGATGTGATGTCAAAGATTTGAAGAATATTTTTCCAACCAAATGTCTGGTAGGAAAAAAAACTTCTTTGAGATCTTATCTCTGTGGAAGATTTTGACAAAATGCAATAAGGTACAAAGTACATCAATTCTTGTTTAGAAATGAACTTCCAACAATCAATAAGGTATTAAAAGCCTTAATTTTAAATTTAAAACTTGAAGAAGAAATAGTTTGCTTTTAGACAAAGATGAAATTGTTTTATGGCGTAGGAATTTACAAAAAATAAAACGATATAGAGGACGAAAAATATATTATCTTGATGAGACTTCGATTAACGCAGGCCACACCAAATCAAAAGTATGGGTTGATACGTCGGTTTCATCATCCAGACAAGTCTTTTTGGATAGACTTTCAACTGGTTTAAAAAACCCAGCAGGTATTTGCGTATAATTATGTTAATAATCTCAAACAAATGAGTTATTTTTTTTAGGAAAGGGAATATCATTAATTTCTTCCGAAAAAAGGAAAAAGTGTATCGACCACGTTCTCCAAAAAGTTGAAGTAAAAATGTGGGAGTTGGATAATATTATAGAGGTTCAGATAGAACCACTTTTAGTTCGGATTAATGGATATAGCTCTTCAAGTCTATCTAATTATCCGATTCAGAATAGTGCAGGTTAACAGTTTATGTCGCTCACCTATTTTCATTCAGAAATGACAGAAAGCATGGGAGACCCTGTATGCATTAATTTTACACTTTTAGTTTACAAAATGTTTTTAACCTAATAAAAAAATAATTCCAAAATTATACTCTTTTATTATAAATTTTTGCAAGACGGAAAATTAAAATACAGCCCTGCTAAGCATCCAAGTACTTTTATTTACATCAGGCTTAAATGAAATCTGAATAGACTTTAGATCTAGAAAGTCTACAGTAGAAGAGGACAATTTAGATATTTCCAAGAAAAATTTAGAAAATCAAATGTCATTTTGGATGTTGCGACTGAAGAGGAAACCACTGATTTTTCGAAATTTTACGAAACTAATGGGAGACAAGTTGTGATGTATGTCCTATAGCTTGAAATTTTAATTATAAAAATAGATCCACAGGGGAAATAATTTGTTTATAAAGTTATAATTTTCCAAAGGCATTTAACTTTGTACACTTTATTTGCGAACATCCTATTTAAATTTATTGTCAAAAACGTCTTTGATTACGATAAATACTGACTGTAACAGTTTTGGAAGCACGTTTTATTGGATTTGTAAATAATTTTCAAGCTGTAAATATATAATACATATAATATATGAAGGTAATCAAAATTAATATTAGGCAAGAATTTATAAAAGTACAATGTAACAACCTATTTTTTTTATTAGTTTTTTTGGTAAAAATAGTTTACATTTTACATTGAGAGACATACTGTGACAGATATTTGTAAATTCAAATTTATGGCAATGAAATTGTAGTATAGTTCTTAAAAATAGTTGTCGGTAAAGCTGTCACAAACAAATCTTAAGTATAATGTTAATTTAAAAGGTACTTTGTAAAAATGCAGTCTTGTAAGTGTTTAAATGTCAAATACTGGTTTCTGTTTAAAAAAAAACACCGTTATTTTAATTTTAAAGTAATCTTAAAAGTAGTAATGAAAAGAAAAAATAAATAGATAAATAATTTTAAATGCTGCCCTATTAAAAAGGTTCGTTTTAAAATGAAATACAAAAAAATTAGAATTCAGACGCATCCATATTCATACCACACAGCCGTTTCCTTTGCATTCTTAACTCCTTTTTCCTTCTCCCCATTCGACAATTCCGTAGCGTTTTCTTCAGAATGTTGGGGCTGAGGTTGAGGCTGAGGAGCAGGTGATCGTTGTGGTTCCCCGATAACGGTAGAAATTCTGTTATAGACCAACAAAGGTGGCGTGTTTGTAGATACTCTGTTGTTCTGAGGTAAAGGGGACACGGGAGTACTGTCTTCTTCGGATAGGTAAACAGTGCGACGAGTACCAACAGAACCCAGACTAAGATTTGGATCTTGGACAAACATTTGATCACCTATAATAATAATACATAATTTTTTCAATTAACAGCCATAAAAATTTGTATTTTTTCTATATCTAAAGCTATTAAAGGGGATTGTGCCAGGAAAGTAACTAACTATTTTACTTACCCGCTACACTATTTCTTTGTGAACCCAAATCCCTATAGGATGATCTTCTCATAGCGACTTCATCTCTCGGCTTTTGGCCATGTAAACTTCCACCGCTACCCGATACGACCCTTTTAAAAGGTTCTGGACATTGAGGGGTAGATTCTTCATTGCTATTATCGGAATTATTGCCGTTAGATTCACCTCCAGATCCGTCATTTAAAAGAGTAAGTTGAGATTGAGTAAGTCTAGTTGCGTCTTCGTGCCAAGATCGACGATTCTAAAATATAACGAATAATACTAATTATCTCGTTAAATATACAAATAAGACCTTTAAAAGATCTGGAAAGGTTTGAGTTAATTGATGTTCAACTATATTTATAATTAAAAATTCGTTATATTGTGCTTTTGAAAAAAATTTGTTTAAATATCTTTTCCATTTGCGTTTAAATTTAATCTTTGTATATTTCAAGTACAAATTATAAAAAATCTATCCGAATAATTTTAGTAAATATCGCATTTATGTACTTACCCTACTAGGTACTTTATTGATAATATCAGAACCAGCTTTCCGTACTCTTCTGACTAAAGTAGCACCAAAACCCTTTCTAAAAAAATATAATATAATAAGAAAAACAGTGAGAACAGCGGTTAAAAATAGACTGACATAAATTTGATAAAATATTAAGAACACCACAACAAATGGCTGAAGAGGAAATATAAGAAGTACAGACAGAAAAATTACAAATGGAAAAGGGGAAGCAAAAAAACAAAAAGGAAAGTACGTATAAGAAGTACAGACACAAAAATTACAAATGGAAAAGGGGAAGTAAAAAACAAAAAGGAAAGAACGTATAAGAAGTACAGACAGAAAAATTACAAATGGAAAAGGGGAAGTAAAAAACAAAAAGGAAAGTACGTTAGTTAAACAAGAATGATTAGATAAGAGAAAAAGAAAAAAAAGATAAACGTTGTGGTAAATGGACGAAAAATCATAGTAATCAAGGAAGATATGACAAATGAGATAAAACTTGAATATTGAAGTAGTAATAAAAACAGCTCAAAAATTAGGGGAAAATGTGTTTGTTGCAGATGAGAAGGATAAAATTAAAAAATTGTACATAAACCATGAGAAGGATAAAATGATGCGCAACAAGCCACTTAAAAAATTGTACATAAACCATGAGAATGATAAACGGGAAAAATGCAGAAGGAAACGAAGAAAAAGGCCTGACAGAGATTAAATGGAAGTAGAAAAGGGGATGATGGAGGTAGCACAAACGTATTTAGGAATAACATCAAAAGGGTAGAAGGGAAACAACTAATAAAGAAATTTAGTAAGACAAAAGATGTTGAATAATCCAAGGAAGAGACCAAAAGACAGTATGAAGCTGCAAAAAGGATGCAAAAGTATGCGGAAGAATAAGAAAAAAAAACATATCGATAGAGAACTGAAGATCACTATAAAGATAAAAACATAAGATGAACAAGATGAATTAGAGGATGAGCAAGTTGATAATGCACAAGATCAAGTAGGACGAAATGGTATATCTGCCAAATCAAGCATCTAATAGGTATGTTGGCTAATAAAAAAAAATCTTGGAAGAAAGCTTTTGATACAGTGCCTCATCAATTAATCCTTAAAGTTTTGGAGCAGTATGGGGTGAGGGGCACTGTATTACATTTTTTGAAAAACTATTTGTTAAATAGAAAACAAATGGTTAGTACAAAAAATGTTTTAAGTGAACCAGAAATCGTTCAAATGGGAGTGCCCCAATGAACGATTCTTGTCCCAATTTTATTTATGATTTATATCAATAGCATGTTAAAATCCCAAATAAATGGTTCAATACTGTCACTGTATTTGAGGAAAACATCTGGCAAGCGGTTAAAGAAAATGGGTATAAGTTATAAAAACTCG
The DNA here is from genome assembly GCA_963243735.1 of Neocrepidodera transversa. Classification (NCBI taxonomy): domain Eukaryota; kingdom Metazoa; phylum Arthropoda; class Insecta; order Coleoptera; family Chrysomelidae; genus Neocrepidodera; species Neocrepidodera transversa. The sequence goes on along the minus strand of OY725349.1, from coordinate 17,179,844 downwards.
CTTGATTGTCATAAACTCTCTTTAAATGTTTCTAAAACCTCTTTTCTAGCAGTTTCGTTACCTAATGAAAATAGGTCTTCTTTGAATATAGAAATAAATTAAAACTTTTTAATTAAAATGAAGAATAAAACAAAATACCTGGAATTTAAAATGGAATGATCACATTCAATCATTAACAATCAAAGTTAGTTTTAAATTTTATGAGTTAAAGAAATTTATGACTATTTTTATCATTTATGACTATTTACTCCTTACACTTCTCTGGTTGAATCTAGTCTACGATATGGTATAATAATTCGGGATGGATTATATGATAATGCGCTTCAACCACTTAATGTAATCCAAAGTCGTATAATTAAACTTATATACAAAAATCGGCATTATATGCGAAATAGATGGAAGGATGCAGACATCTAACATATATATAAAAAGGCGATAAAGCAATATGTGCAAATTATAGAGGCATCACGTTACTGGACGTAACTTATAAGATCCTTGCCAAGTTTTAAGAACAAAACTCGACAAATATGTAAATAAAGAGGTAAAAGGGTACCAAGGGAGCTTCAAGAAAGGGAAATCTACTAGTGATCAGAGCTGAGAGTAACGAAACTAAAACGCTACTTTTCAGTAACGCGAAAAGTAACGGTAATTGCGTTACTTTGTAAAAGTAACGTGAAATCGTTACTTCGTTGCTGTGTTTTTTTTATACAAATGTAATATTTTTGTAATTATTTTTTTCTTTTTATTTTAATACTGCAAATAAATTTATATTTATTTATTTAAATCTAAGGCTTTTCTCTTTTGTTTCTGCTGTTTGATGTGAAATAATGTTTTTCTCCGATTGACATTAAACGTCTGTTTTAATGACATTTATCGATCATAGAAGTAACACTTTTACTGCCTAGGCAGTAAAAACGATTTTTAATGCCTAGGCATTAAAAAAATAATTTTATATCTCTAAACACAGATTAATCTCTTCTCCAAACAACTCAATCTTAAGATAAACGGATAAAGAATGGCGATTTTCAACTAACACATGGAATCCACTAACCTCTATCTCATGGACAATCAATTGATAAATTAAATTGAAACAAATTGAATGTAACAGTGGTGTCTTATTTTTCGGTAGATATTATTATGTATACAATTTAAGGTCTAATCGATAATAATAATTAGAAAATACGATTTAATTATTACATACGGTTAGAAAAAATATTAAAAATTGTGAGTTGTATCCGTTATCAAAAAGGTTTCATCTTAATTTGATTTTTTTAATCACAGTCTACAAACAATCGGAGAAAAAATTATATTTTTCACACAGCAGAGAATCAGATTTACTGCCTTGGCTAGTTTCATTACCTCGGCAATGAAATGCTAGCCGCGGCAGTAAATCTGTTACTTCTCTGCCTAGTTAAACAAATAACTATTTTATTATTTTTTTGTACCCCGTCGATTTCGAGCGCCACTACGTTCTGGATAGCATTTTAAAAAACCCAGCTTAGTCATACAACTTTTATTTGAAAATTTTGTTTGTATGTGCAATAATAACGGCGATAAATGGTGAGATGGACAATGAAAGAACGAGAAGACATGGAACAAGAAGAATATATAGAAAAGTAACGCGTTAGTGTAAAAAGTAACGCGTTATTTTTGGAAAGTAACGAATAAATCGTTACTTTTTTTAAATTAAAAAGTAACGGTAATGTTTATCTAATGCGTTACTTTTTAGCAAAAGTAACGGTAAAGTAATGCGTTACTTTTTTTAGTAACGCCCCAGCTCTGCTAGTGATCAAGTTTTTGGTGTTAAAGATGATACAAAATAATTCATATGAGCAACAACCGGACCTCAAATTGCTGTTTATTGACTTTAAGAAGACCTATGAGTCAATCATAAGAAGACCGTTGTATCAAGCAATGAGAGCACTACAAATACCAAGGAAGATTATTAAATTGGTGGAAATAACTTTTTCTGGAGAAAACAGAAAACACGGTAGCGATGGAAGAAACCTTTTCAGAAAAATTTATGATTAAAAAGGTAAGCAAGGCGACCCTATATTGACAGTACTGTTTAATTTAATAATAAGAACACAAAGGACAATTTAAAGCAGTAAAAACCAAGGGCTTAGATATGAGGGTAATAGGGGTTTCCTTCCAGGATACCAAAAATAGCACGAAAAGGAGAAATAAAATATATGAAGTGTACATATTTGTCTAAAAGTTTGATTACCACATCCCCAGGAAAAAAGTTATCTACGCCCTTGGTAAAAACCAAGTTTTTATTGGAAGAGATTAAAGGATAACAGATAGGGTACCACAATTAATAGCACGTAGTCTGTTGGTAAGTAGAGGGAGAATAAAAATGATAGATCTAAAAATATGGAAAAAAAATTCATTGCCCTGTTAAGATGTGCTATATATTCATATATTTTCTAATGAAATACTCTGTATGAGTTTTTTTTATAAGTTAATTGTTAAGTTAATTGTTAAAGAAAAATTTTTATTTTGGGGAAAAAACATAAACAAGGATGTCATTAATTTTTTCAAAAATATGTCACAATAATATATAGAAATTTGTTGTTGTAATAAGTAGAGAAATTATAAGAAATAGGACCATTGTTAAATTTACAAGTTTTGAAAATAAAAAAAAAAGTTTAAAAGGGCTATTTTTTTAAAGAAAGCAATTTGGGAGAAATTTTGAAGATAGGATAAAGTTTGAAGAAGGAAATGAGCGAAGCTGATTAGAGGGAGGAGGAGTGATAAAGGATTTGAAGGGGAGTTTGTCGGAGGAGTATAAAGAAGAGGAAGTGGACAGGATTTAAAATTTATTTTTATGTGTGTTTTTTTTTGTAATGTTTATTATTTTTTTAATTTTTTTTATAGAACACACCCCAAAAAATGAGTTAAATAATGTATATCAGAACAACATGTAATCAATCTGCAATTTGCCATTTTAGTTAAAAAATTATATAGTGCATGTTGGACGAAAAGGGCATAAAAAATGAAAAGTATGTGAATATACAAACAAATATGCTTACCATAAGAAAATATTATATTTTAATAAACTAAAATTATTTCATTAAAAATTAAAATTCATTGTAAGAGTATTTAAAAATTGTATTTTTATTGGACAATATTTCTGTTTCCTAAAGTCTTAGGAACGAAAATCATTTAGTAATTTTCAACCACATTAAATTCCATATTAGATACTTACTTTTTAGAAGAAGCATTATCCAATTTCCTATAATGTTCCATTATCTTCTCTTCCAATTTTTCCTTTTGTCTGCACAAGTTATTTAATTTATCAGTATAAAGTTTTTCTTCGACATGGTAATGCTGCTTATCCTCCAAAGAGTGGGTAAGAAGAGAATGATACTGAGATAACAATTGAGATACATGGTCCATTAATGCTCTCCTATCAGAGTCTAAAGAATGATTCATCTCAAATAACATCTAAAAAAAGACAAAAATACTATTATTAATAATTATACTAGTTTTGAACAGAAAATATAAACATTTTTAATAACAGAAGTTTATATTTTGCTTACGTCGCATTTCTGTTGTAATTTAGCATTCTCCAGCTGCAAGGTTGCCATTTTATCTGACCTCAAATTGAGTTCGCCTTGCATTTCAGTTCGTCCTAATCTCAAATTTCTGGATTCCGTTCTTAGATTTTTTATTTCCTCTTGAACTGCCCTATATTCTTGTTTTAATCTTTCGCTGGCAGTAAATAAATTTCTGAAATCGTCCTGAAACAAATATAATAATTCATATTTTTTTTTATATGATATTGTTTATTATTTCTAACTTTTAATCTTGAATGTTCGGCTCTTAAATTTCCCAAACTTTTGGCATCGTTTTTTAAAACTTCTTTCTCCCCTTCGATTTCAGTTATCTTACTCTCTAAATTGCTGTTCTTTTCTTTAATACCTCTAATTTCAGATCGTAAATCTCTGGCGGTTTTCTTCAAATTTTCTTGTTCTTGTTTGGCTTCTTCATATTCCAAACTTAATTGCTCATGGAGAGTTCGAAGTGTTACTTGATCTAAGAGTAGGGTATCATGTTGACTATTTTGAATTTGTTGTTTTTTACACATCTATAATAAATAGAACAATTAAGATATACATTATTAATAAACATCTTAAAATTATTGCATTGTTGACTTGCAGCGACCTATAAAGCATGGATAATTTATTACCGTAAAAGCGATATGAAAAATCTTTTATGGCTGCCAAATTCTAGTAATATTAATAAATTTACTTTTTCTTTTAATTAAAAAAAATCAATTGAGTTAGGTTAGCTTGGATTTAAATTACCTTTATTAGATTTAAATGTTATTTAAACTGAAAGTTAGCCAAATGTATTAAAATCGTTAAGAAATTGTTACAAGCTCATCAATGTTACATTTTTTATCACTCAGTACTTACAAGAATTTTATGTAAAAGTTGTACTTTCTGTAAGAATATAAAATTATATCGAATTGTATTTAAGAAATAAGGTTGAATGAGAAAGAAAAATGAATAATTTGAAGTAATTATAAAATAAACTTATGACTAATTAATGGGTTATTTGACGAGAATATCTGAAAAAAGACCAGTTAATGATAAAAACCCACTCACCTCATCTTTTTCGACAACCAATTGGCTATTGGCTAACTGCAGCGCGGTTTGTTGCGTCTGTAATGAATTCACTTGCGAATTAAGAGTGGAAATGTCAACTTTTAGAGTAGCGTTTTCATTTTGAAGAATGTCATTGGAAATTTGAAGATTGGAAATGTCAGCCAACAATTTTTCGCATTGATTATCTCGTTCTTCCGCGGCGCTTTGTCGGAAAATCTCCGTTTCGCCAAGGCGACCTTTTACTATGGGACCTACAATAAAAAGCGTCAGCCACCACTTCTTATGGTGAGTCATGGGTATTGATACCAAATCATTAGTTATTAAAAAACGTTACAAAAAAGTTAATTATAAAATTTTAATACATGGTTTTCTGTTAAATAACATACAAATTTAAACGTCTGTGAGGATTACACATGAATAGATTTGCTAGTGGACGCACCAATATTACTTGCAGGTCATTTAATATGTACAAATTTTTAAAAATGTCCACTGAACTTCACTAAATTTTTGTAATAGTTATATATGCAACAAGTGTGTAAAGTGATGCTTTTTTCACAAAAGTGAATTTTGTCGCACTACCAAAAAATATGTAGGTATTAAGTAAAAAAGAAGCAATCTACTTTACGCACTAGTGTGTAAAATACTTGACTTTACGCACTAGTATTACATTTTACGCACTAGTATTTCATTTTCCTACAGCTGCTCAGAAAATACACAAAAACGCACTGTCAACTTGCCTCGAAAAACGTCAATTTCAAACAGCGTGTGTAAACGGTTACGCACGCAGTGTGCAAAGTAAAATGACAATACAACTACTCATAATAACAACATATATCAATGAATTGAGATGAAATCTATCATGCGGACACTGTCACTACTGACAGTTCTCATTTCTCATTAAAATAAATTCAAATTTATTGCAAATTTAGAAAATAAAGTGGCAGCCGTAGGAAAAGTATAGTGTGTAACTCGTGTGAAAAAGCACTTTTCACACTCTGTGAAACCGTCACATGCGTGTGAAAAGTGCTATTTTCAACACTTGTTAAACAATATACTATTTCCGCACTAGTGTGTAAATTTCAATTTTGCGCACGACAAAATATGTGTAAAGTTAGTAATTTACACACGGTAGTAAAAAAAATGTTTTATTTTCATATGCATTTGACAAATGGATAATATTTTTAAGTCATTTAAAAAACTTACCTATTATTTTCAATAATTCATTACTATCTAAAATTTTCTCGAACACAATCGAAACGTCATTATCTAAAACGTCAACGCTTAGTCCTAATTTGTCTAAATTATTTTTTAATTTTTCGCTAGTTACTTTTGCGTTAACCAGATCTTTTTGCAACGTTGAAATGGTTTCAGCGTCCATGGAGGATTGAGAAACTAATTCTTGTGCTTTTTTTTCTAAGTCTTGGAGCTTTTCAATTTGTACAATTAAATTTTTGTTTTCTTTGGTAAGATTTTCGATGTCTTTTTCTTGCTTGGTTATTTTTTCTAAATGATTATCTACAGTAACATGTTTTACCTAAAAAAAATATTAAATTTTAAACAAATGAATAAATTTAATGGATAAATATGTTACCTCTAAAACTTCTTTGAGCTTCAATATATCTTTTGTCATGTTCATATTTTCTTTCTCTAAAACCTCAACTTTTTCCTTCATATTATCGGTAGATTTTTCATAATCTTTCCATTTCCCTGACTCTATCTGTAAACTTAGAAGCTGTTCCGATACTTCAGACAGGGATTTTTCGGCATCGTCCGCTCTCTTTTTAATTGTATCGCACAAAAGTTGAACTCTTTGTTTTTCTTTAGTGACATGGTCAATGTTTTTTTCCATTTCGGTGATGCGAAGACGTTCGTTGTTTAATTCCGTGTTTTGTCTGTCTGATATAACCTATATATAATATTTAAAAAAAATTTATTATTTGTAACAATTACAATTTTATATTATATTATTTACCTTTTGAGTATCCAAAGATTCCTGTAATTTCCTTGTTTCCTGAATAGCATTTTTAAACAAATTTTCCAACTCGACATTCTGTTGCGTCAACCTTTCACAATTTTCTTCTAATTGTTCGCATCTTATAGCCAATTTTTTCTTTTCTTTTTCCAATTCCAGTATCTTACTGGCACTTTCCAAGAAACTGTTTTCTTTTAGTGAGTCAATGGTGGATAAAAGACGCTTATTTTCTAATTCCAATTTTAAAGCCCGCGCCTGCGCGTTGCTTGTTAATTGTTCCGAAAGACTGTTATCACCGGAGTTCGATTCTTCCAAGTCCGAGTCTAGGGAAGTGTTTGGGAATGTAGATTCGTGTAACGCGGATTTGGATATTTGTTGGAGCTGAAGGTTCTCGTCTAGAAGTTCTTGGAATCGTTCTCTGGCAGCATCTCGTTCCTTAAAATAAATATTAAGAAAAATAACTTTTTTTGACAAAACTGTTTATTTTACGCCAAGTTATACAGTTTTAAAGTATTTTCTACACATTTTGAATATTTTATACCAAGCGAAATAGTAAGACAAAAGTTTTAAGAAAATATTGGTTTACATGTACCAATTTTTATTTTAAAAAAATGTACAACTAAAGAAGCAACATTTATAGAAAATGTATTCTTACTAATACAATATCGTTGATGGCCTGCTTAGCAGTCAACAACTCAGCTTCCAGTTCTAACACATGATCGCCTCTCTGTCTCGCTCTAGCTAATTGAGTCTCGAGCATCTCTCTGGTTTCTAAAAGCACTTTATTATCTTCTCGTAGTTCGTCCACTCTAACTTTATAAAATTCCGCGTCCGCTAATCGTTCTCTGTACCTCTGGACTTCGATTTCTAGCCTATCTGCTCTTTCTACTTTTTCTCTCATCGAGTCAACTTCATCTCTATAGGCTTTTGCTCTTCTCGCCTCTGTTAGTAAATCAGTATTCTAGAAATAATGGAAATTGTAAACATAAGTTAACACGCAAAAGAAAAATGTATTAAACTCAAATTGGCAGTGAAGAATAAATAATGAAAATATGTTAAAAAATAATAGAAAATTGATACTAAAAAAATTGTAGAAACCACGAAGGAGTGGGAAGAAAAAATGAATTACAAAAAGAATAAATTGTAATATTTACACATAAAACAACGTTTTATGGTTTTCACAAAAATATATGACAAAGTTATTTTATGACTAGGACCATGCTATTATAAGCGGCTAATTTATGTTGATACGGGTAACAAGATGTATTATGAATTGTAATATCCGTGTGAGATTTGTGAAAAATGGTAAACTAGTGTCTATTGTTTAATTTTTTTAATCGTTAATTCCAAGACATTAATAAAATCGTCTCTTTCTGATTCCATAGTAAAATTAATATTAGGATGAATTGTATTAATAAATTGAAGAACAGAATTAATCTGCCTGTTTGTACTGTCAAAATATACCAAAATATCATCAACATACCTATACCAATAAACGCATTTTTTGAAAAGTGGATTTCTAGAAATAATATTTATAAAAAACCATAAGAATCTCTGCCAAAAGAGGACTTAGAGGATTACCCACAATCAAACCTTTATTACAAGAGTAAATTTTGTTTCAAAATTGAAAATAATTTTAATTTAAGCAAGTAGAAAGAAGATTTAATATATCATTAAGTATTACTGGATTTGTGTTTGAATCAATGAGTAGTTTCTCTGCCAAAGAGATTGTCACGGTTACAGGAATACTCGGAAATAAATTTTGTACATAAAAGGATATAAATTTTATTAATTAATTCATAAGAATTTTTTACACTAAAAGAAGGGTTAAAAGAAGTATAAGTAGAAATAAGATACATTAATTTTGAAGAAAGTTTGTAGGTTGGAGGAGTTATGAAACTGGTTTAATTGGAAAATTATTTGTATGAAGTTTGATTAAAGAGTAAAGTTTAGGAGGCTGAGGGTTCATGATAATAATTTTGTATTGATCTGATGGACTTATTACAAATTTAGAATCATAAAGAATAGATTTCAAGTTACGTTGGTAAGAATAAGTAGGATCATGTTTTAAAATTGTATAATTGTCATTGTAAAAAAATCATCTTCCTCAAGGGCAACTACCGTATTACTTTTATCAGCTCTAGTAAACATAATATTATTAGACACAGATTTTTGCTTAATTGATTTTAATGTTTCATGTTGTTGATCATTAACATTGTGTCTGTAAGACATGCGTTTTTAATTTTAAAGAAACTTGAAATTTAGTTGAAGGTAAATTATGTTTAAAACCTTTTTCTAAAAGTTGGCTTTCTTCCTGACTAAAACTGGTGCTAGATAAATTTTGAAATCTGTTAAAAAAAACTTATGGTATGTGAAATTAATTTTGCTATTTGATGATTTTTAAGTAGTCTTTTTCAAAATTAAGTTATTAAGAGCATGATTTACTTGACGAACAGATACACCTGAGGGGCAACGGTGTGGTGGGAAGAAAGCATATTTTATGATAGGGGGCGTGTCTTATCCCTTTTGACCACGTTTCTCGGTCTCTACCAGGGTAGCTATAAAAGTTGGTGGAATTGTATCGACTGGATTTATCACAATAGTTACATTTTTACGATAGTTTTGGCTTTAATATAAATAAGTAAATTAAATAAATAAAATATTTATTTATAAAAATAAATTTATACAATAAATTAATTATGAATGATAATTTCTACAAGATTTTGAGCCATAATTAATTACTTGTTTGGCTATAACTTCTACAAATATTATTTTAAAATTAGGAAATAATTCAAACACATAGTAGTTTTTACTCTTTCGGATCCTCTATTAGGGTACACATCGTTTGGTCCGGTAAACCCCTAATAAAATAAAGGTAGTAATGATTGTTTACCTAATGAATAATCAAAATGTGTTTTTCAGAAAATAGGATTATTTTATTTAAAATTGTATTACGTACGTACTTTCTGTTTTGAAAATTATCAATGCGAGACATATATACAAATTCAGAATATTTGTAAACAAAAAATCTCGAATTCTAAAACCCAAAACGGGAAAATTATTTAATAAAAAATTAGGCAATTAGATAATAATGAAATACATTTATTGCACTATGTAAAATTGAGTTCCGAATATAATAGTTTTATGTAGTTACTTATAATAATGTTATCTAATTTTGTATTTGTGTCTCATTTAAAATATTTTTAAAGTTATTAAAAATATTTAGTGAATTAGTATTTTCTTTAATATTGATGAAATTTTAAAAAATTCCGTTTAATAATTGTTAATTCTTTTTCTTTGGTTATCTCCAGTTCATCAAGCAGGTATTAAGTCTTATAATATTTTCACTATTATTGTCCATAATTACAAAAAACAAAAATTAATCAGTTAATTTTTATGAAAATTTTTTGGCAGTTCTAACAACTAATCAAATTTTGTCATTTTGTGTCATATGAAACAATTACACCGAATCATGTCAACATTTCACTGAGAATTTCATAAATTTATTTTCAACCAATTAGAAGGCTCCTTTTTGTTTACGTTGCTTATAGCAACGGGAGACTATCGCGATAATTTTGTTAGTTCCTATTAACTTAATGGAATTAATAAGTGATAATTTTTCTGTGAAAAATGAAGCGCCTTATATTTATTTGCAAAAGTCACTCAGAATAAACATTTTGTTGCTAACTTATAATTTTTATTGATACGAACCAATTTGCTTTACATATCGAACACCGGGGCTAAAAGAAGACACAAAAAATGTATTATCAATTTCTCCTCATTTCTACAATTAATGTCCGTCACATTTTAGGAACAAAAAAGTGTTACATAACGTGAAAGTAAAATTTTCTTGTGAAAATTCATATTTCTGCATAGTAACAAATAATGGGATCATAAAATCTTCAGTTATACATATAATGGTATTATAGGTATTTCCGTTTTTGTTTATAAACAATTAAAATGTGAAAGGAATTTAAAAATGAAACATAAGCTTCGAATAGAAATTGGGGTCTGTTTAAAATGCACGAAGCGAATTAGGGGGTAGTTTGAATTTATTTTAAAATGCATTTTTATGAAAAATTACTTGTTATCAAAGTTGTAGAACATAAAATTTCCTACAAATTTTGTTTTTACTTTTTCGAATTTCGCCGCTAGTTTTTATTTTAATTTTTAAATAGTTAAAAAACTCAAAGATAAGGGTAATTATTGATAAAAAATTTGATTTTTTAAATTTTTTTTAAACTAACTTTATTAATGTACCTAAAAACTAAAATAATTGATTAAATAATTACTCTACTAGGAGTGTTCGGAAAGTTGGGTGGGATCACCCCCTCTTTATTATTTTTAATCTGATTTTTATTGTCTGCGGTTGATGTGAACGCATCTTCTAGTCCGTGCAGGTATGAAAAAAAAGTTACCGCATCTCCCACTGACCGCATCTCGGAATGGCCTCATCTCACACGACCACTAATTTTTTTTGTAATTAAATCCGTTGATTTAATAAATATTTTTACACTTACTTTTTTTATCCAGCAAATCCTATTTCGTTTTGATAATCGCTTTGACGATGTGAATAAACGAGTTTTTAGTCTTTTACGGGGCATTTTTAAATATCCTAATTGATATTAATAATAGTCCCTTCACTTCACGAGAACAATAATTAATAGTTGAAGAATCGAAATAATCAGAACACTAAAATCACCACACTTATCTCTAAGAAAGATCAAACTAATAACAAAATGTGTCAAAAATAGTCTAACTTAAACTTTTATCCCCAAAGTAAGTACCGACAAAATATCACACCCCCACCACCACTGATTTTTGCTGACAAAGTTCTTTGCATTCAAAACATACCGATTGTTGGTAATTAAACCGTCAAATGATGCCGATATGCCAATGTTGGGTAGCTAGAATATATCTTATTATTTTTTACTACTTATTAACCGTGCGATGTGTAAAAGTACCAATACATTTGTAAATTAAATCTCAATTTTAACTTACTAAATAAATTAATTAAATACTTATTATATGTTGTTAAACTCCTGTAAAATTTTAAAAATGATGAGTAAAATTAGTTTTATTGTAATTTTCATGTTGAAAATTGTAGTTCATAAAAACAAAAATTGTCATCCAAAGAATAAAATTATTTTGATTAATTAAAAGAAAAATATTGTCCGAAAAATTATAAACTCTATAATTAAGTTTAAATTTATTTCATACTGTTTACCCTCGTAAAACTCTGCTAACAAGAGAATTTATTTTATTTCAATTTACAAGCTGTGTTCCCTAAATTCTAACGGTGGCGCCACTTCCTTGGAGCAAAATCTTCAGTTGCAAGGGTTTCGCTTTACTCGTCCTATACGTTTGTTTTTTATTTTTAATGAATGAAAAAAATATAGGTGTATTGGAGAAGATCTAATCTGTGCTCCTCTGCAGCTACTTTTTGAATATTTTACTTCGTTTTTTGTAAAAAAAATTTAGAAAAATGTCTAAAATGAACAATTTTTGGATTTTTTTTTAAAAAAAATGAAGCCAAATTTTCAAAATGTAGCTGCAGAGGAGCACAGATTAGATCTTCTCCAATACAAATATATTTTTTTCTTTTACTAAAAATAAAAAACAAACGCGTAGGACGAGTAAAGCGAAACCCTTGCACATACTATTTTGTCGCAAGGTAAATCCTCCTCTTAATTGATTTCTTGTTTTTGTCTTAGAAACCTTTTATCAATTAAGCAATTTCTCACCTTAATATCTAATAAATAATAAGTATATTTTTAAGATAATTTGTCAATAATATTAGTCTAATGAAGTTGTCTTACAACGTAACATGTCACTAATCATAAAATAACTTTTTGTAATATATTTTTGTGAAAATCATAAAATGTTGTTTTATTTATCTAAATATTATAATGGATTTTCATCAATTAAAATCTGACTCAGTTAAATGAATAAATTGTATATGAACAGCACTCTTAGAATATTTATTATTATTAGCTTACCTCTGTTTTTAATTTTGTCACCAAGTTTTTGGCATGTTCTAGTTCTTCTTTACATTCTGCTAAAATTTCAGTCTTTTCTTCCCTAAATATAAAAAGGAAGATTTAAAATCAATACATAAAAGAATATTTCATTAAAAATATAACTGCAGCTTTGTAACTTACTCAGTGTTTATAAAATAAAAAACAGATAGTGCTTCAATAAAATTTACACTTTTAATTTGACTAATTAATAAAATAGTTGATGAACCAAGAATATTTCCTATTCTAAATCATATAGAGTTCCGGGTTATACCCCGTAAATGGCACATTTCTAATCAATGGACTACTAAATCTACTTTTGTTATCTAATCTATTTGCCTAGATACTATTGGTCACTTATACAAAATAAAAGAGAACTGTTTTTGATATTTTATTAATTTATCTACTAAAACGAGGTATACAAAAAAATTCCTTACAATTCTTGTCTCTGTTTCCTCATCCTTGCTTTCCAATCCGCTAATTCCACAGCCAAATGATTTGATTCCACCCCTTGAGTATTTAAATTCTGGGTAGATCCTATAGAGTTTGTTTCCTGTCCTAAATCCGTCACCCATTGTTGTACAAGCTTTTCCCTTTCACAGGTTAGAGTTCTAATATGTGAATATAACTTTTGTGGTTCTTGATCTGTCCAGTCTACAGTGAGAACTATGCTTTGGTCATCGGTAACCTATCAGAAAATATATGATATATAAAATTTTTATGGTCACAATACTTAAGACTTTTAGGATGGCAGAGATAATAACGATCGGTGCTGGCCAGACTGCTGCAGACAGTGTTTCAACACCAGTTTTTTTCGTTTTTCTTGAAAATCAAATAGTGAATATTACAAAAACGCCAAACTTTAATTTGAGTAACGTCATAAAATAAAAAAAGCATGTAAAACATGAAAAAATTCAATATCGAATAAATAAAATGTAACTATATCAAAATCAAAAAACAAGGGATTGTATCAGGTCCAATGACATCCTCCCTTTGAGCTTGAGTCTTAAAAAAACCGTCATTATCCATCCTGAAAAAGTTAAGGGAAATTTCTCTGTGGATTCATAACAACAAAAATATCTTTTTAATTATTTAAACGCTTTGCCATTGTAAAATATACTCACCCTCTTAATGCATTCTACAATATCATGCTGATCATCTACTGACAACTCCTTTATCTTTGAAATAAACAATTCCTTTGTAGGTCCTTGAACAGCACATCCTAGCAGTAATAAAATCAACAGCCTTAATTGCTCAAGAGCGGAATGTGAAGCCGGGGCTCTACCCAAACCTACACAATCCGGCACTAAAATAACAACTTGTCCCAGCTCATCTTCATATACTGTTCTAATATTTTTTATAATACAATGAAAGATTTTTGTTCTAGCAGCAGTAATACTCAGTCCTTGTAGATTTAAAGTAGAAGGCACTGGTTGAGACGGTTCTGGATCTATTTGAAGCAGCACTTCGTTTATGGGAGCCCCATCAAAAAATGTTTCATAAACTTGAAGAGTTTCAGGTTTTTTTACACAAGTAGAGAGCTAAAATGTGAAATTCAATCATCATATTGTCTAAAGGGCTGTATTGTTTTCTTACCCATTTTACGAGGGGCCCAGTAAGAAATTCTTCTATATCACTTGCTGAAGCTGCCATAATTTGATTTCTAACCTACAATTAGAATTTTGTTTATTGTAGGTATCTTTTAGGGTATTTAGCATTATAGTCCATAATTTAATTAAGTACATGTATGAAAATAAATAAATAAAATAAAGTGAAACTGGTTTTTAACAATGCTTGTCATACTTTTGGGTTTCACGTCAAGTGTCAACTGTCAACTCAAATGAGAGAGGCAATGGTAAGTAACAGAGATATGCATCGTAGAGGTAGATGTAGCATCAGCGAGACAAGTTTCCAATATAAAATGTTTACATTAGGGACTCTTAATAAACCTTGTTGTATGATTTTATTTATATATATCTGCATTTTATGTTTTATTTTTAACGTTTGAGTTGACCTAAATTTATTATGGTTTTTGTACACCACAAGACGTATCGTTTAACTTTTAGTTATACAGAATACTGTAACTTCCATATCCGAACATTTTTCGCTAATTCTCACAAATGGTGTGCTCAAAGAAAAATTCTCGGAATGCGGCATTGCCACGTTTAACATTATAATATTTGGGCTCCACAGCCTTGAACGGTCAATAAAATATATAGGCACTTTACGTTTTTAATCCCGATAGTTATCCTTAGTTTTAGATATAAACTGCATTTTGGAGAGCGTAAAAAAATATTAAAAAATAATGAAATAATTTTTTTAAATACTTTTGCTTTCCTCAATTTATGCTATTCCGATACTATATGCTATTTTCCTCACTCTTTTCGATTCAAAAAATTATTACAAAGATATTCGGATAAGGCGTGTCCATTAGTATATGTCGATGGTTGTGAACACCGACCTTATTACAGGAGGTACGTTCGGCATTACATCTCGAAGAGTAGAAAGTGCAGATCTGATTTGTTGTCAAGTGAGTCATGAGCACAAAGATTTATTTCGCTTTTTCCGAACACTTAACAAAATAGTCAGTATCAGTTTTAGACTACTTATGGATAAGTATTTTCTGAAAATAAAATTCATTATGTCTCTGAATCATTAATTTACACCAAATAGTAAAACCATCTAAAAGGTATAGGTACTTTATTTGTTTATCATTCTTATTGAATAAATACAAATCTCCAATTTGGTAAATTTCTTCGTCGTCATTAATAACGACAGCAATATAGTCAAATTATTGTTATCAGCCATTTTTTTACAGATTTTTTTTAATAAAACAATAGCAACAACGAAAATTAATTAACATCTATCTACAAACAGAAAACAACAATTTAAAATAACGATATGTATCAATTGTCATTTCAGTTTGCTCCGTCCATAAAGCTGGATACGTTCACTTACTTTTCACTGTATATGCAAACATCGAACGCAGAATCTAACTTTGAGCACTATGTGGGTGTAGATTTACTATATCGAAGGCACCTATTGAATCATATATGTAATACTCCTATATCGCCAGCTTGAGAGAGAAGTGTGTCGCCGATAGTAGAGTGTAGATGGTCGTTTCTCTCTCACGCAGCCTCGGATAGTCATAAGCGTCACAGCTGTAAAATCGCCTACGTTTGTTTAACTTTCCTTGTCTCTACGTCCCTTTTTCACCACGGGACACGACGCCAATGCAATTTATGTATATGGGCATGCGCGTTTCCCCACAATTCCGACCTTGCATCTTCTTCTGTCGGAACGCTTTATTTCTACAGGCAAAGATAGGACGCTTTCGATATAGGAGTATTACATATATTTATTGAATACCCACAAATCTGTCGCTTTCAAGCTCCCTTCTACTTATATCTCTATGGTAAGTAACTATATAAGGTTAGTTCGACTTGGTTACTCTTTGCACTCGTTTTATCCCGACCTTGTTCGGGTTCTGACAAAAATTCGGTTTATACATTACTCGAAATACTCGTACTCTACTCCAACTGTTCCCAATTCTTTAATCTGAACTCGGCTATTAAGAAGTTTCAGATTTCGCTGACATCTACCGGTGCATAGTGTAAATATTAAATGGAATTGCAGCCTTTCAACAAAATTTAGACAAAGCAGGTATTGCGAACTAAGAAATATGATAGAAAATAAAATATTACATGAAATTTAGCTCAATTAATTGATGCTTGGTTATAAATGTTTGTGACCAAAAACATTGTATATAGACTATATACAATGCCAAAAATTAAATAAAGTCTCCCTCTAGTGGTGGCACATTCATACAGTGTTCAGACGGATTCCCACTTGGCGGAAAATCTGCAGGCTGATTTTCTGTATCCAATTCTATTGGCCGATTCCGAAAATTCATTCGAAATCGACCAATAGAATTAAATACAGAAAATCCGCCTGCCGATTTTCCGCCTAGTGCGTCTTTCATGTGAAGAATATCAAGTGACATAAAGCGTAATCCATAATCGATGTTTTATTTTAGATATGCGCCCATAGATGTCAATGGACGGTTTCCACAATGTTGTCAGCCTAGAAAAAGGTCTACCAACGGGGAAGGATTATTTTGGCCAAAATCTACTTCATTATTTTCCCAATGATAAAATATGTGTACAAAATTCTATTGAACTATCCAGAATATATCGTTAGTGAAATATAATGATTTTAATAAAATCTTACTTCTGATTTCTTGAAATTTTATTAATATCATTATATTTCGCTAACGATATATTCTGGACAGCTCAATAGATTTTTGTACACATATTTTATCATTCCGAAAATAATGAAGTAGATTTTTGATCAAAAATATTCTTATTCTTATAGTTTGGCAAAACTGAGGGAACTCCCCTATTCTAAATGATAAAAATACACAATTATTACTTTCCCGACCCACCTCCTAGAAGGGAAAGTATTGTGAATTTGCAAAAAAAAAGATTTTCGAGATAAAGATGGAAATATCCATTTTGAGGTCACCTGAGATGATTCAGACCATTTCCAGATGGAAGTCTGTCTGCCTGTGTGTATTCTTATACGATAGAGGCCACACGTTTAATCCGATTGAGCTGAAATTTGGTATGGCTCTGGGTTACCCGTCGGAAGAACCCATTAGTTTTTCTACATCTGTCAAACGGAAGTGTCACTATCAAAAAATGACAGATGCAATATGTCACAGAATTTGACTTGCAATATGTCATTTGAAAGCCCTTGAAAACTCTATTCAGAACAGTCAAAAGGTGAATTTAGGTGAACTACCAATTCGTACCCTTCGTTATTAAACCTTTGGTTATTAAAGAAATGTCACTTGAAATGTCATCTTGGAATGCGAAGGGCATGACAGGTACGAGCCTAAACGCAACAGTCCATCCATGTCAAACGTCAATAGTGCAAACACAAAACAGAACAAGCGAATTTGTGCTTTAAAATTAAAGCAATTTGTTTAAAGTTATTAATCATTACTTATTACACCTACCGTTTCGAGGAATGTTTTCAGCTTATATATCATTCACTTCTACCTGAACATCCTCCCCTTCGATGTTTGACTTTGACTAAATTTTTAAAATAAACTCACACTTTTGCTCATGTACTCACCTTTAGTGACAAAGTGACATATGTCAACCAGATTTCACCCAGCTCTACAATTAGGTAGATATTGGTACGAAACTGACAAAACAATGACGTCACGAAGGGCTCAATAGTGACGTCACATATGTCGCAACTACCAAAAAATCTATAAAGTTCATTGCATAGCCTTTCAGTTGCACGTCACCAAATATGACGTCATATCATGTTTTCGGCATGTCTTTGATTACTACATAACATTTGATGGCGACTCTACAAAATTTTGACAGTTGTCAGGATCGTATTCAGCCAAATAGGAAAAGGCTTTGTAATTAATAAGAATTGTGATATCAAAACATTAGAAAATAAAACAAAATGTATTTTTAATTGATATTTATTATCATAAATAATATAACATTAGTAAATAAATTCCTAAAATTAGTTATTATAAGACAACAAGGATCACTTGCCGTATGAAACTTACAATAAGAAATGGAAATAGAACTAATGGAAGAAGTACTGTTCTGATTCAAACTGTCAGGCGTACACTTTGACGTTTATCAAAAATAGCTAAAGAGCGTGCTCAATATTTCAATTTGACTATGAGGCCATGGCGTATAGCAAACGGCAGCCAATGAAATTCCTGTATTGTGTCAATTGTAGTTATTTAATATCTACGTGTAGATCTCTCATGATGTTGTTGCCTTACGAAAATTTATAGTGGTCGTACCTTTTTTTGCATTTCTTTCAACTTAATACGATAAAGCGAGATAGATGCCGTATGACGTGCTACTGAAAGGCTATGCAATGAACTTTAGCCAAATCCGCATAAACGCGATCGGTACGTACCGCTGCTCTCTCTTCGCCTAAATTCGCCTAAAATTTATTTCTCCAACTGTCACCTGTCAAAAATAAATAAATGTCAAAATTTGAAACTTTAAAATTAAATATCTGAAAAAGTTTTCGTGGATTCTCGTCGGGATGTAACAGGTAAACATCCTCTAAAGGAGTTAACCAAGAAGGAGTTTAAACTGTATCTTGTCTTCACCTTGCTAACCATCAGGGTCCTCGACCATAAAACCAAAGATGCTGCGGGTAATCCAGATAAACCTGCAGCATAAGAAGTGTGCATCAGCCGACCTCTGGAAAACCTTCGAAGCAGAAGGAATGTGGCTTTAATACAAGAACCCTGGATATCCGCGAACAGAGCCATGGGACTAGGTCATATCAGAGGTAAGTTAATATATAACTTAAACTATAATAATGTAAGAATTTGTATTATTGTAAAACTTTATACACCTATTACCGAAATTGGAAATAATTTCCTAATATTTGCGATACTTCCAAAATATTTCTGATACTTTCAACATATTTCTGATAGTTTCAAAATATTTCTGAAATTTCCAAATATTTAATAAATTTCTGATATTTGCGAAATATTTCTACTAAGGGGAAAAATTTGATTTTTAAATTCGTTTTTTATTTTTTATTTTCGTACTTAGTCCAGGGCATTTAGAACAAAATCGAGGGAATAGCGGAAGGGACAGCAGATATCGAGATGCGGTTTTCTGCATTGTGTTCAGGATGGTGCTAGGAAAAAAGTCTATATCGTGTGGTTTAGCCATTTTTTAAAAAATGCCTTCTGGGCCAGAAAATTCATTTTCCAATTGCATCATTACTTGCACCATTATAGGAACGATTGGAAACTCGGGAAAAATCGCTCGAAAATCGTTACTCTGTGGTTTTCGGGGCTGCCGAACTCGATTCTGGCATTAGAATTACCCGGGGGTGCACAGGGGTGGCTCTGTCGCCACCAATGGTCACAGGCTTGGTATGGTTCACAAGGTCAAGACGAGATCTTAGATCCGTTGGAATGGGTGGATGGAGAGCTCAGTCTTGTCACCTTGACCCAGGAAGCCGGTCCCGAGGAAATTTTAAGCAAAATTTCTTGTTCTTGTGAAACCGACTGTGGCACGAGGTGCGGGTGCCGCCGAAATGGATTGGAGTGCTCACTTCCATGCACAGAGAAAACGGGGCCAAGAACATTTTTTTTCTGACATTTATTTAATTATACCAACTACTTTTTATCTTACATCAGCATAATTTTCATGCTGTAGTAAAAACAATAATTTTCCTAATCATAACATTCTAGAATAGGTACTCCATTAAACTATTGTAAGCTAACTGTTATCCTTAAAGTTAATTTCAATAAAAAAAATATACCTCAGATAGCTAAAACAAGTGAACAAACTTCCTACACTTGTTTTTGACTCTCTTGTAATATTTTTACTTATTCTAACTAAACAGTTCACTTGTTTTAAGTTAATATTTTTATAGACGTTTAAATTTAACGGTCGTCAGACGTATGATAAAGATAATGACTGATTTGTATATAAAAAACATTGCCAATTGTCATTAACAGTCGTTACTCTCGTTCTAACGAAAATTATCGAACGATAACCGAAATAGGCAAACAGATATTTCAGGCTCGTTTGTTCATCCAGTTTCTTCGAATATTTAAATAGGAAAAAACGGTGTTTGTGTTCGTTTTGTGAGTGAAAGTGGATATTGGGCAAACAGGTGCTGTGATATGGAAGATTATAAAATTTTACTCGTTGGGATTTACAGGATTTAATAGTTCAGTTTGGAGGTAAGTTAACAAAATAAGAAAATTTAATATTATCAGTGGTAAATAAACAAAAGTATTACATCAGCTGTTTTTAATCGGGATTTCAGAAGAACTAAAACTAAAAATATTAAAATCTATCAGCTAGGTTCTTATAGGTTATTTTCAGGATTTCTGTCCATTATTTATATTTTTCACTATTGTACAAGCTTATAACTTTTAAGCGGAAGTACCTACATGAAAACATAAATTATTTCAAGTTTTATTTCACTCAATCAAAACTTTTATCGCTCCCTGCTTACTGAAAAATAAAATGGCGGGTTTTTAAAGACGTTTTTGTTATAAATAATACTCAGTAATAGTTACATTTGCAGTATTAACCACAGTAATTTTTTTAGACCAGGGAATCACTGAAGATAGTTTTAAACTCCTTGATAATGAGACCATTAACAGCCTGATTATAAAAACTGGACCGAAACTTATATTTATAAATAAGTATTGGGAATACAGAAGTGAAAGCTGTGGAAATAGTAATTATCAGGTAATTTTCAAAAGGTTTTTCACTTTTAACTATTGTAAGTTGAAGACCTGTAAAAATGCAATTAATATTTCAGTGAATAAATTTTTCTATTGAATACTTTTTGTATATTTAATGCCCTGTCCCTCCTTTAATTCAAAATAATTTTTGTTTCTTTTTTTTCAAAAGAGCACCTAAAATAATCACCTGATTCAGGTTAAACCAAAGTGCTAAAGTAGAAAAAGTGTTTTTCGGGGTAGCTAAAGTGTTACCTAGAACAAGAATATTTTTTAGCTATAGTAAATTAATTTTTTTGCTCTCTTAAGTTCCGGTTTTTCTTAAAACAACTGAATTGTTGACTTGGTCTCATCAAAATTTTCGCTTACTTTAAGCGAAAATCAATAAAAATTAAGCTGTTCTAAGTGAATTTTGTTGCTACCATTAGTTGCGATATTTCCTGCTATAAGTTAAATGGTAACCTGTTTTTGCAAAAACATTTACTTACTTTAAGTGATCTATAAATTCACTTACAGCAAGTTACCAGTTTCAGAAACTTTTTTTTTCTTGATTTAGGTATACTGTTCATTTGTCTCGTATTTAATACAGATTTTTACTTGGAGTAAGCGAATTTTCACTTACAGTTAGTGATTTTTTTTCTCCGTGTGGAAGCATTGCGATGCCAATTGCTCAAGCCAAAAAGGCACTTCCAATGGGTTCGAGAATAGTGACGAGGAAGACGATGAAGAAGGGGAAGAAGATGAAGAAGGGGATGAAGAAGAGTTTGAAGAAGATGTTTAGTATTTAAGTTAAAAATTTAAGTTTATAATGAATAATTCAACATTAATAAAAACTCCTATTTGTTATTTGAATAAAGTATTATTTTCATAATTTATGATTTTTCACTTTCTCCTTTACCATTTCCCACAGAGCCACCCCCGGGGAAGTCTAATGCCAGAATTGAATTCGGCATCCCCGAAAATCAACGAATAACGAGTTTTGAGCGATTTTCACGCTGCCATTTCTCCCCCAAGTCACCCCGCGCACCCCCACAGAGCCATCCCCGTACACCCCCGGGTAATTCTAATGCGAGAATCGAGTTCGGCAGCCCCGAAAACTCCCGAGTAACGATTTCCGAGCGATTTTTCCCGAGTTTTTTTAATTAATGGCTAAACCAGACAATATAGACTTTTTTCCTGGGACCTTCCTGAACACAATGCAGAAAACCGCATCTCGATATCTGCTGTCCCTAAAAAGTTTCCGCTATTGTTCCTAACTTCGCTGGACTAACTGTTTATTCGATCTTTATAAAATTTTCTGTATGGTTACAATGTACGTGTATGCTTATTTTAGACGTGTAAACAGATTCACGTTATTGCCTTAACGACAGGGACGTACTAGTCATAATAGATTCACCTAATGTAGTAGAAATTAACAATTTACCGATAGTAGAAGGTAACAACATTAACAAGTCATTAATTTAAATGTTTGTAAAAACGTTTTAATTTTTTTTATAAATTTCATCAAGTGGCCTTAGGAATAGCAGAAGGCTTTATGCTGAAAATTTTAAAAACAGAGCACTGCCAGAAAGACGAATGTTTAAGCGTGTCGATCTCAGGTTGCAAGAGAAAGGTAAGAGTAGATAAATTAATTTATTTTACATGTTGTACAAAATCAAATTTATAACTTTAGAAAGTATTTTGTCAAAAAGAGGTGGCGAAGATCCTGAATGAAATGTACGTACTGTAGCAGTTGAAGAAGCCGTATTAAATGCAGTTGAGTGTACGAGAACATAACGTCTCAAAATAAGTTGTGCATCGCATTTTAAAAGAGCAGCTGTTGTATCCTTTTCACGTACAAAAAGTACGTAGTATGACAGCAGCCGATTATCCCGCACGACTTGAGTATGCTCAGTGGTTCCTGCAACAACAAGTATAGACAATACATTTATTAGTAATGTTATTTTCACGGACGAATCCGGTTTCACCAGAGATGGAGTCATTAATTCTCATAATTTGCACTTATGGGATGAGAATCCACATGGCATTATCCAAACAAAGAACCAACATAGATTTATAGTAAATGTTTGGACAGGAATAGTGGGAAATCGTTAAAGAGGGTCATACTTTATTGACGGTACTCTGACTGCCCAGAAATATTTGGATTTTTTGCAAAATGAGTTTTGGAAACTGTTTGATGATGTACCACTACAAACTAGGAATTTATGGTTGATGCATGATGGTACCCCTCCTCATTTCAATTTAGTTGTACGGCAATATTTAAATACAAGGTTTAATAATAGATGGCCACCGCGATCACCAGAGACGTCAATCCCATGGAGGTTATCTTAAAGATTTAGTGTATGCAACACCTGTACAAACAAGACAAGATGTAGTAGACAGAATTGTTTTTAATAAATGTAACAGAAGGTTACGAGTTGGTGCGTACACACTTATTAATGAAGAAAGAAAATGCTGAGCGTACTTTCAAGTGTGTAATGAAACGATTAAATTCTAAGGAAATACATATATATATTTCCGAGTCAAAGTTAATTGTCT
This sequence comes from Neocrepidodera transversa, assembly GCA_963243735.1. NCBI lineage: Eukaryota > Metazoa > Arthropoda > Insecta > Coleoptera > Chrysomelidae > Neocrepidodera > Neocrepidodera transversa. The sequence goes on along the minus strand of OY725349.1, from coordinate 17,156,432 downwards.
AGCGCTTTCGGCATCGCAGTGCCATCATCAGGACAACTAAAAATTAAGAGAGAGAGGGATAAATTTTGTGAATACAATACAAAAGTTAAAGTCATACTTACAAAAATTATAAAACTATTAACTTAAGATAGATGAGAGAGGTTACAAGATTAATCTTATAGTAGAGAAGGCGAAACATCTTCCAAACTAAGGAAGGTTCGCGTACAAAATAGTGATTTAAAAACGGCGTAAAGGGCGCAATAGGAGGCCCAGGCCTGTAAGTAGACCCTAACAAGGGCAACATTAACTTGAACGGCATAAGTGGAGTAAAAAATAGTATAGACGAACGTTAACATGCATGGCTATTTTTAACAGTGAAGTGACAAGTGACAGAAATAAAATATTTTAAAGGAAAAAAAGGGAGGCGAGACAGATTTTGGTAGAAAAAAGAAGAAAACAAAGTGACAGGAATTGTTTTTCACTGCAGTGCTATTCGCGATAATCCGGGATTGCTTATTCAGGTGCAAAGAAACAACATTCGTAGACTTAGGAAATGCGTGGACTTGGGAGGAGCTCATATTGAACATTTGTTATAATAATTTTACTATTTTGTTGATTAGAAATTAGTTTTAGGTTTATAATTTGTATTTTTTGACGTTTTAATTGATTTTGATTGAAAGCAACTAATTACCTTGTTTGCATATCTGTTTAACTTGCATTTAAATGCAGTGTTAATGTTGTTACCTTCTACTATCGATAAATTGTTTAGTTCTACTACATTAGGTGAATATTAGGCATTGTATTATTAAATAAGTTTTACTTCGTTATCTGGGATTATCCTTACAAAAAATGGCGAATGCGCAAATTGGTATGTAGTGCATTAAGGCAATACTGTGAATCTGTTTACACGTTTAAAATAAGCATACATATATATAACCATACAGACAATTTTATAAAGATCTAATAAACAGTGCGAAAATAAAAAATAAAAAACGAATTTAAAAATCTAATTTTGAAGGCCCATAATTCGAAAACGAGGGCCGGTGTTAAAAAAGTTTATATGAAGTACTAACATTATTTTAGCTCAAGCTATACCCTCCCGACGAGTAACCCAGAGCCGTTTTCCCCATTAGTCTCGGGATGCCCTGCATTTCTGAAAATTTTCGATCTTTCCCAAAGATTTTCCACATGAAACCATTTCGATATTTACCCACTAATAATTTTTAACCTAAGTAAATTGTTACTAACAAAGTGAAAAATAACAATTTTTAAATTTTTTCAACGGGAATCTCTTTTGAGAACTTTTAAAAATGGGTCCAAAAAGGGAAAAAAGATCAGATTTGTTATTTAACAATTACAGCACTTACAATGTTCATGTTCAAGTGGGAATTTTTTTTTAATTAATTAATGCATAATTAATAGAAAAATCGCGATAAAAATTTTTTGACCACGGATTCTTGTTCATAAATCTATCCAGTAGGATTCCCTAGGACCGTATCTAACCTTATGCAAGATGCTTTGAGGACTATTGAAGAATAGTGTAAAAGAGGACAAACTTCATTTAAATCCCTCTAAAAAAGCACTCGTTCCTTTTACGAGGAAAAGAAATCTGGAGAAGCTTAAAACCCCCCAGACTTTTACAACAAACTTTAAATTTTGGCATGGAGGCTTAATATCCTGGATATGAGGCTAACCTGGAACCAACACATACAAAAGATAATTTCCAAAAGCAAAATGGCACTGAAGTCACTAAGGAGAGCGATTGGGAAAACATGGGGACCAGAATCATCAGTCGTACATTTTCTATACACCCATGATAACATATGGCGCAATAGTATGGTATCCAAAAATAAACCAAAGGCAAGTCACTCTGGAGTTATCCAAAACGCAGAGGCTAGCATGTCCCTGTATACCCGATGCAATGAAAAATGCAGTGTCAGCGACCACGGAAACCTATTGACTTCATCGTCAAAGCAGAGGGTAGAATTGAGGCATACCGCCTACAGCTAAACGAAGGCAGAAACTCACTTCCAAATGGGATATGGCCAATATCCCAGATGTAACTTCAGCCATTCTCTGAGAGTACATACCACAGTATTTCAAGCCGAGATATTCGCAATCGACCTCTATCTAAGATAAACCCTAAGGAGGGGATACACATATTAATATATCCTTATCTGCTCTGACAGTCAATACTCGATAAAAGCGCTTAACAGTTGTCAAGTAAAATCCAAACTTGTCTGGAAATGCTTAGAAAATCTAAGTGCCATTAATAAGGTAACCCTTAGGTTGGTACCAGGACACAAAAGTATTGAGGGTAACGAAAAAGCAGACTCCTTGCATGAGAACATGTTGGATATTAACTATTCCTAAAGACGAACCTGTTTTATTTTGTATTTTTCGTTGTTAATATCAGTAAGACATTTATATTTCGCGTTATAATGGCTTTTGTGTGACCTCTTTTATTAATAAATCCTCTATGTTTCGATGTTTTACAAATAAAATATAGTAAATAATTGAATAGAAAAATCGTAATCTGAGAAAATGCCTGATAAAAATCAATGCAACACACAGAGGATCGTTATAAATTGGTATTCGAACCAAACACAGATAGAGATCAATTATAAATGAATTAATTTATGATGCTGCAAATGAGCATTGAGAAAATGAATAACTCACAGAATGGCCCAATTGTAGTCTTGCAGCTAGTCTAGATTCCATCCATAGTCAACAAATTCAAAATCCGGAACGAAGGACCATATGTCGTCTCGTGGTATAAAAGAAAGGTTCTTTCATGAACCACAAAAACTATTTTTTAACTCGAAGGACCAATATATCTGCTTGGCTACAATTGAACAGCAATTCTGTGTGTAAGACAATAAATAAAAATAAATCTTGACAAGTATTAAATAATAAATTGATTAATTCTAAACAATCAAAGTTTACATAACATGAACAAAAAATAGAAAATAAAACAGGTTCCTTAGGATCATTTGACATCCAACAGAATCGGCAAAACAAAACTTCGGTAAGAACTACAATTAGCCAATAGGTGCATAAACAACACCTAACATACTGGCAGTCACTTCTGAAGCTTAAACACAGTAAGCTAATGGTAAAACATCATTTAAAAAAACTCACTGAAGAAATCCTGAAACTAAACAGGAAACAAATCAGGTAAAAAACATATTTTATATCTGGACATTGTAGCCAGAGAAAACACCTTCACCCAATAGGGATCATTGTGTAACGAGGACGATTAAATAGCCTCATATCTCACCAAATATGACATGGTGAATAGGCTCTTAAACGTTAACAAGGTCACTAATCTCTTCACATAGTAACAGATGAAGAGCTCTGTTCATTTGCACTAAAACCAACCAATAAATCAACCATTCTTTTGTTAAATCTAAAACCGTAAGACTTCAATATTTACTGTTCATTCCATTGAGACTATATACACATGACACATGATTCCATAGTGCTTGAAGAATATTCCATAGTCTTTGAAGAATAATCCAATGTTACCACCATACTACAAGTCACAGAACAGGTCCGTACTTGAACAAAATCAAAATATACACGAGTATCCATACATAATATTTATTGGATAAGTTTCAATATTACTCTGAAGATGTTATTTTGGTCATTAGTATATATTGTGCAGTATTTGAAAAAATAGTACATTATTGATTATAAACTTTATTATTTTAAGACATACTGTATAAAAATACTAGGTATATATAGGTATTAATCTTATCATTAAATCGTCTATTTTTACACGCGTCGCAGCAACCTCCTTCTACGATATCAACAAAAATTATTACAACAAACATGTTTTGAATGATGTGTAAATAAATTTGATGATAATAGAAATATGTAGGTACCGATGAAACTATTATTCTTGTTGGATAAGGCCTCTCAGTTTAAATCGAGGCGCGATGTAGTCTAATTGTTGTTTGATAAGAACTTTGGAATTACAAGATATCGTCAAAAATATGTTTATATAATCTAAATCATGGTTAATTAGTAAATTTTGTAAGTATAAATTTTTAAAATAGTTTCCACGAAAATATAATACAATGATAAGTTCATTTTGAAGGGGTTTTCATTTTTTAAATATCTAACGTTAACGGTCTCTAATCTCAGGTAACTAAATTATGTATTTAAATACATTTTGAATTGTACAAATATTTAAATACGAAATACTTATTAGGAATTAAAAGTATCTAAATAATAAATACAAAAGTATTTATGTTTGTCCAGCAAATATTTATATAGTATTTTATTCATGAGCTATATTTAATTACTTTTAATGTATTTAAATACGTTTCAAATATTTAAATATTACAAAAGTATTTAAACATTATTCAAGCATTTAAATATTTTGAAAGTATTAGAATACTTTAAAATATGTTACAAGGACTCCGCACTTTTTTTATGTAAAGTGACGACCGGTCAAATTTTCTGAAACTTAAGTATGTTATTTTACTCGACCTAGTATTCAAAAGTGTCAATTATATGACTAGTTTTCTAGGGATGTTAAAGTTGTGTGTGAAGTTAGCCCCCCATTTTTCGAATTTTAATATTATGAAAGTTGTTCCAAATTGTTCTAGGTTTGTACCAAATTGTTCCAGAAAATTATTCCCTAAATTTAAATATTTCGATTTTTTTTTCTGTTGTACCAGATTGTTCTAGTTGTTATGAACAGTGTTCCAAATTTTCATGTCTAAAAAAAAATTATTTCAAGCCCAAAATCCATAAAAACCATTTGGGTCCAGCCCCCCATTATTTTTTTTTTCGAAGTTTTTTCTGTTGTACTAGATTGTTCTACTTATTCTTAACATTGTTCCAAATTTTCATTTCTTAAAAAAAAATATTTCAAGCTCAAAATCAATTAAAACCATTTATAGCTAGCCCCCATTTTCGAAGTTTGAAGTTTTTTTTGTTGTCCTAGATTGTTCTACTTATTCTTAGCATTGTTCCAAATTTTCAGTTCCAAATTTTCATTTCTTAAAAAAAAATTATTTCGAGCTTAAAATCAATAAAAACCACTTGGGTCCAGCCCCCCATTTTTTTTCCAAAAATATTTTTGTTATACTGGATTTGTTCTAGTTGTTCTTAGCATTGTTCCAAATTTTCATGTCTTAAAAATATTATTTAAAGGTTTGAAGGGAATATATTTCCTCTAAAAGGTCATACAAAGACAAAATTATTTGCCAATTTAAGAATGAAAACAAAGAAAACCAAATAAGAAATATTTGTAACATTTTATGCTTTGTTGATAAAATAAATCGCTTTACAAAACTAACTAATATCAAACGTTTCAATTTTTTATAAATAATTAAACAAAAATAATTTTTGCCAAGTCTCGCCATTTTTAGATTGTTTCCAATCATGTAATATTTTGACCGAAATACATAAGATGAATAAAAACAAAATTAAAAAAAAACGTTTTAATAATTATAAAAAAAATAAAACTACTATACAAAATTTTAAGTAAAATATAAAATATACTTTTTATTGCTTAATATAAATACAAAGTTCTGATTTTATTAAAATATTTTCGCTGGCGCTTTTGCTCTTCTCATGGTGTCCCGCTGAATTTATATAAATGGTTTTAATTGATTTTGAGCTTGAAATAAATTATTTAAGACATGAAAATTTGGAACAATACTAAGAATAAGTAGAACAATCTAGGACAACAAAAAAACTTCAAACTTCGAAAAAAAAAATAATGGGGGGCTAGCTGTAAATGGTTTTAATTGATTTTTAACTTGAAATAATTTTTTTTAAGAAATGAAAATTTGGAACAATGTTAAGAATAACTAGAACAATCCAGTACAACAGAAAAAACTTCGAAAAAAAAATAATGGGGGGCTGGACCCAAATGGTTTTTATGGATTTTGGGTTTGAAATATTTTTTTTAGACATGAAAATTTGGAATAATGTTCAGAACAACTAGAACAATCTGGTACAAGAGAAAAAAAATTGAAATAAAAATAATGGGGGGCTAGCTCTAAAAATGGTTTTTTGAGTTTTCCGGCCTTTGTATTTAAATTTAGGGAATAAGTTTCTGGAACAATTTGGTACAAACCTAGAACAATTTGGAACAACTTTCAAAATATTAAAATTCGAAAAATGGCGGGCTAACTTCACACACACGTTAAAGTTGTAAAGTACCCATTTTTATGAAATTTTATTATTTTTCTTGGGTTTCTTGGGTTAGGTTAGGTTAGGTTCGGCGTTCTTGTTTATCTTCCTTTCTATTCTCTTGCATTTTTCTTCGGCATTCTTCATTATCTTCCTTTCTATTCTCTTGTATTTCTCTTCGGCATTCTTCTTTATCTTCCTTTCTATTCTCTTACATTTGATTTCGGCGTTCTTCTTTATCTTCCTCCATTTTATCATCAATTCAGCTATCATTTCCATCATCGTTTGTGATGTTTCCACTCTCTTCTTGTTTTTGAATCTTTTCCCCATTTTCTTAAAATTTTATCTCGTTAATTACATTTTGTTCTTGTATTTCTATTGCATCTCCTTGTCCTTCTTGTTCGCCATCCATCAGAACAATTTTCTTTTCTTCTCTGAAATCCATACTAGTTTATTCACAATACAACACCTATTATGTTACCATCAATATCTCACAAAATATCTCACTATAACTTAATGTTTCACTTTTATTATAATATTTTTATTTAGTTGTTATTTATTGTAAAAATTATTGTCAATTCTGTTATTACTTTTATTTCTAATTTTGTTTTATGAACCCTATTATATGTTTTGTTTTAAATTTACTCTATATCAATAAAAATTAACAGTTTTCCTTGATAAAGAAAAATGTTAATAAAAATAATCTTACCAATTCTGGTCTTAAAATTTGATAATTTTTTCTTCAAAAGATATCAAATTAAATCGCCTATTTGTTATTATTACTGCCCCACGTTGAGCGCCATTTGTAATGATTTGCTACGGACAGAATCTCTTATTTGGGATGGGTTCTATAAAAAAATTAAAAAAATAAACAAAATAAATACATTTATATATCCTGTCTACTTTTTTTTTCTTAAATGACTCCGACATAAATTGATTTCTTCCTTTTTTAACCTTTATATTATCTTCTTAATCTAAATATATTCTGATACTAATGCTATCTAGATTCATTCCATCCAGACTCTCTCCATGATCTTAAACAGCTCTGCATATACAGTTTGTTTAAAAAATCTGGAAACGGTCCTATTATCATATTTGCTTTTATGGCCGCCTATAGCAAAAACAAATGAATGTTTTTGAATTTTAAGAGCATGAAAATGTGAAAAAAGACAAGAAATTACTAAATCCCGAATTTGGACAATTTATCTTTACTAATTTTTGAATTTCAGGACCGTTTCCAGACTTTTGAAATACGCAGAACCGTTTACAGACTCTTGAACGCTGTATTTGAAAAAAATGTCTTCTTTTATACTTTTTACATTTTTTTCCTTTTTTATAAATCAAACTATATATGTTTTAACTTTGTATATAATTCCATCTCCTAATATAAATCCATTCCAATACATTTTTTACAAAATAAAATTTCTTATTTGATTATTTAAAAAAAAATTTAAACACTTTTGTCTGTCTATTATCTCTATAACTACATTCTTCTTTTAAATTTCCAAAATTCTATTAGAACTTCCAAAAAAAAACTCATACAGAGTATTTCATTACAATATAATTCCCTTTAAACAATAAGTTTAATTATAATTAAAGTTAGTTATTGGATCAAAAATATAAACTTTTCTTACTATTTTAAAAATATTGGAATGTTATTTCCGGACAATCTGTGTAGTATGTCGAGTTGAGTCACTGTTTTCAATTTGTTTGTATAAAATTATTGAAGTTCTTAATCATAAATTCCCCTTTTGTAGGAATGTAGGTAGCATATAGTGTCGTGATTCGCGTGTAGTAGCTGCTATTTAATTTATTTTGTATTTTTTGGAATCACAGTTAGTAGTATTGTAATGCCTATAAAGATACTTTTTAATTGATTTTTTAACCCTGCATGAATGATCCTTTTATTGGATTTTTAATTTTATTTTAAAATGTACAACTGTTTGTAAAAATTATAGTTTTAACGCATCTTTTTAAATAAATAAACAATTACATCATTAAATTTCCAATTATTTATAGAATTATCTAAGATTTCGGAATAAAACGATAAAATCCGGATATACCTACACACTTCAAGTTGACGTACTTCTAACCAATTATTTTTTATCTCAACCAAAAAAAAATCCCCGTTAAATGATATTTGAAAAAGTTTGCATAGCTTTTATGAGCATCATCATTTTAATGACTAGCAATTATTGTAAATCAATATTAATTTTTTTTTAAATATATATACAGCATTTAACACAATTAAACAACATCTATATAAAAAAACTTTTTTAAACTGACTATGAACCTGACACTTAAATAATAGGGCACCAAAGGACCTTGTAATTGACCTTAAATGAAATGGCTCTAGAATAATTTTTAATTGAATGTGCCAAATGGATTTAAACAAAAATAAATGAAAATCCTTTTTGCCGACAAATAATTAACCACCCTAAATATCAGTAATTAAGAGTTAAATATCGATGTTTGTATTTTAGTACAGTATACCTTATATATTTTTTTAAAAAGTAACGATTTATTCGTAACTTCCCAAAAGTAACGCGTTACTTTTAGAGTAATAACGGATTACTTTTCTATATATTCTTCTTGTTCCATGTCTATGTCTTCTCGTTCTTTTATTGTCCATCTCACTATTTATCGCCGTTATTATTGCACATACAAACAACATTTTCAAATAAAAGTTTGTTGATTAAGCGTGCTTTTTCAAAATGCTATTCAGAACACAGTGGCGCGCGAAATCGACGGGGTACAAACAAATAATAAAAAGATTATTTCACATCAAACCGCAGAAACAAAAGAGAAAAACCTTAGTTTTAAAGTAACGCCTTACTTACGAAGTAACGATTTCGCGTTATTTTTAAAAAGTAACGCAATTACCGTTACTTTTCGCCCACTTTAAAAAGTAACGAAATTACTAGTAACGCGTTACATTTAGTAAAGCGTTACTGAAAAGTAACGTTTTAGTTTTTTACTTACGCCGACAGATGTATGTTATTTCTTCAGGAGGTAAAATTCCTACATTTAACTCACATATTTGTCATATAAAAGGGAAAACAAATTTCAACTCTGATCTAGTCGACAATTGGCATAATTTTCGAGATAAAAATGGAAATATCCATTTTGAGGCCATCTGAGATGATTAAGACCGTTTCCAGATGGAAGTCTGTCTGTCTGTCTGTGTGTATTTTTCCACGATAGAGGCCACACGTTTAATCCGATTGAGCTGAAATTTGCTATACGGGTTTGGGTTACCCGTCGAAAGAACCAATTAGTTTCTGTACGACATCTGTCAAACGGAAGTGTTACTATCAGAAAATTACAGATGCAATATGTTACGGAATTTGACTTGCAATATGTCATTTGAGCCCTAGAAAAACTCTACTCAGAACAGTCAAAATTATTTCTCCAACTGTGACCTGTCAAAAATAAAAAAATGGCAATTTTTGAAACTTTAACACTAAATATCTGAAAAAGTATTAGTGGATACTCGTCGCGAAAGTTTTTTTTAACTTTTTTTGCCCCTTTTTAAAACTTTTTTGATTAACTTTTTTTAACCTTTTTTTGCCTTTTTTGTTGTTTTTTACACCTTTTTTAACCTTTTTTTTTGCTTTTTTAAAACTTTTTTTTATCTTTTTTACCATTTTTCCTTTTTTGTCCCTCTTTATTTTGGCTTTATTTTAGCTTTCTTTTGTCTTTTTTTTGTTTTTTTTACCTTTTTTCCTTTTTTTTGCCTTTTTACGCATTTTTAATTTTTTTTTTGTTTTTGATCTTGTCTTTTTTGTCGCTTTTTTTAGCTTTTCGTTGCTTTTTTTATCCTGTTTTGCCTTTTTTTTTATTTTCTTTGCCATTTTTGCTTATTTTCATATTATTCTGATTTCTTTTACTATTTTGGACTTTTTTGCCCTTTTACCCCTATTTTGACTTTTTTGGGCATTTTTGATTATGTTTTTACCCTTTTTTCGTTTTTTTTTGACCTTTTTGCCCTTTTTAAAACTTTTTTTGATTAACTTTTTGAACTTTTTTTTTGCTTTTTTATGTTTTTGTTGCTTTTTTACCCCTTTTTGCCTTTTTTGTCTTTTTTTGCCTTTATTTTCATACTATTTTGCTTCTTTTTTTTACTTTTTTGGCGTATTTTGTTTTTTGCCTTTATTTGGCATATTTTTTGGACTTTTTTTTGTTCTTCTTTTGCCTTTATTTTTCCTCTATTCTGCTTTTTTTCATCTTTTTTGTATTTTTTTTCTTTTTTGGCATATTTTCCTTTTTAAATTTTTTACCTTTTTTTTCCTTTATTTTTTCTTTTTTTATTTTTTTTAACATTTTTGGCGAATTTTGCTTTTGGTTTTTGAGCTTTTTTGCCCTTTTTTGCCCTTTTTGCCTCTATTTGCTTCTATTTTGCCTTTTTTTTGTTGCTTTTTACCTTTTTTGTTGCTTTTTTATCCCTTTTGCCACTTTTTTTTGCTTTTTTAAAACTTGTCTTGGTTTTTTTGCTTTTTTTACTTTTTTTTTTACTTTTTGACGTATTTTGCATTTTTTCTTTTTACTTTGTCTAATTTGACATTTTTTTTGGAATATTTGTTAATTTTTTCCTCTTTTCCTTTTTCTATCCAGTTTTTTTTGCATTTTTTGCCTTTTTTCCTTTTTTTTATTATAGTTTTAATTTATGCTGAAATTTAGTAATTCATTTTTAATAACTGTTCTGCCATTTTTTGAAATAATTCATTATGTTGTTGGTATTTATAATAACAAAGTGCCATTTTAAGTAATTTTTGTCGTTTTTCATTTCAATTAATTTTTGTGTATTTTTGCAATGTTTACCCATTTTTTTCCAGCAATTTATTTCACAGCATTTTACTTTTCCATTCAGAAATTTTGTATTTTGTAATTAAAATAATCTCATTCTCCACACCCGAGCCGGGAAAGTTCTGGGATGACACAGCCGATTTTTTTGGTGGTAAAGATGCCGTATACAACAAACAGCGAAATATCAAAAATAAGAAAAGTCTTTATCTTATAACACTAATAACACTAATTCTCTACTGGACCTGACTGAAAATATTGATTGATTTTAAATAATTTAAAAGCTACTTCATACTCAGATTAAACCTCCAATAACTGACTATAAAGCTGTTTGACATTTACATCGCAGAACGTAGATATTAAACCTTTATTTCACATGTGCGGTGTTGCCAACTTTGTAAAGTGACCTAGATATTAAATGTCTTAGTATTAATTTCGTTATGGCGATAAAAATTCCTTACTCATACTTTTTATCACTCTTCTCCATGTTTCTAGATTCCAGAGTCAGAAAATGCAAAAAATCCTGTCCATCTGGATGTAAACACAATGACTCTCAAATGAAAGCTCAGATCGAGTTCTGGTTTCCACTTTACTAAGTCAGTTTTCTCCAGTGATGAATTTTATTGAATTTGAGCAAGAGCCCGTCATAAGCAAAGTGTATTGCATAGGAAAACTTTTTTCCAGTTCAAATAGGCAGATTCGACATTTTTTTTAACTCAAATCGAGAGATTTTGTTATTTAAAAAAAAATTGATCCCAAAATATTAATATTTACGTCCGCTGTAAGCATTTTAAAATGAAGAATCGGCGAGAGGCTGGAAAACGTACCTGTGCGCGAGACTATACACACATCGTGAATACAGCGCAGCAGCGGGCCAGGGGCGAAGCGTTCATGACTAATGACGTCACACGGTCTGAATACAGCGCAGCAGCGGGCCAGGGGTAAAGCGTTCATGACTACTGACGTCACACGGTCTAGTCTCGCGCACAGATATTAATATTTTGCGCACAGATATTAATATTTTGCGCTCAAATATTTTTGATCGTTTTTAAATAACAAATCTCTCGATTAAAGTTAAAATGAAAAAAATAAGAAAAATGTCGAACCTGCCTATTGTAGATCTTTTTCCACTTCACATGATACATAATGTATAATATTTATCCTACATAGGTGTATGTGAAAAGTATGCTTAGAATCGCACAAGCCATTCCGCTACCCGCCCCACAAAGAATAAATGAGCGTTTGAAGCATATAAAAAAATCCTTGAAAATCGGAAGGCGACATGAAATAGGCGGTAAAAAAACAGGGCGAGCATTGGTAAGAACCTCTACGTTGTCTCTAGCCTAAAGGTGCTAAAACTCTCTTTTTAGCACCTCATCCGCTAACGTTAACGCTAATCCTCATTTTGAGCAGACTGCGCATGCTCACATAAACATATAAATAGCGTTATACCGCAAATTTTCCGAAATAGCGGGATGTTTTGCGGGTCCCCTTAACTCAATTACATTAAACAATTGTTATAATTGACACATGACATTGCTTTGCTAACACTCTATTTTTTTACATTCAGTTATTCTATACGCTAACCAAATTTAGCGTTAACATTAGCGTTAGCGGCTGAGGTGCTAAAACTTTATTATTAGCATTCCTGTTTTTTCAGCTTCAGATAATTTATAAAAGCTACAAATATTGGCTGGGATCTACCTAAAAATCTATTTAATTTATAGTTCCATCCTTCTACAGCATTATTGGTACGATGTTTCTCTCAGTAGAAATTCCACATTGCTATTGGAGTGTTGTCATTCTCTGACCATTACTCGGTAAAATATTTTTTTAAGTTTTCACCTGATTTGTTTGAAGTAGCTGCAATATCCGTTATATAAAGCCAACCACTATTCACATCTTCAGGATGAAAAATGATGATTTTCCTAATTTCTTCATAATTTTTGTATGTTTCTGTCAATCCAAGATGTTACATCTTCCGCCACAAAAGATTGACAAAAGTGGAAATAGCAACCATTTTGGAGCGTCAAAGCAGAGCTGGGATTAACGAAATTAAAACGTTACTTTTCCGTAATGCGTTACTAAATATAACGTGTTAATAGTTATTTCGTTACTTTTCAGCAAAAGTAACGATAAAGTAATGCGTTACTTCTTTTTTAATTACGCCCCAGCTCTGTTTCAAAGTCGATGGTACTTCTTATAGGCCTTAATTTCGGAATATGTTACAAAATAAGACGAAACATTCATACGTTTGTTTCTTTTCATTTGTTTGGAAAATAAATAAATCGTTCAAATGCGTGTCGGACTTCGCACATTTAGGGTTCCTTGTAGAATATAAACCAACTGTGCAGAGGCAGAATTCTTAAAGGACTTAAAAAATTTTAATCGAACTAATAAGTTAAAAATACTTTGTAAAAAGATTTAAAGAAGTGAAAAGAAAAATAACCTGGCGCATGTGTGTTCGACGAAGAAAAAAAAATTATGAGACGAAAAATGCGTTTCTTAACAAAATTAATAATGGCACAGATAAAAATAATAAAATATCAAATTTGTTATTATCAGCCTAACCGACAAAGATAGAAAAAAAATTATAAGATGAAAAATTCGTTTTTTAATAAAACTCATAAGATTTCAGAGATAAAAATAATAAAATATCGAATATCACAATTCGCATAAATTCAAAGGTACGGAACCCTAAAAATGAGGGAATGTTAATGAAAAAATCATATTGGTATTTGTTGGTAAAATATACGTAACAATAAACATTATCACCAAATTTCAAGTTCATAGGTCAATAGAAAGTTAAAAAATACTTCGGAACAAAATTTCGTAATAAAACACTCAATGAGCTCTAAACAACGATACCTTACTTGATGGGTAGGCCAATTTTTTTTCAGCACCCACTGTAGCTATATGGGAGCCCCCTTGAAAACATTTAAAAATATTTTTTATAATTTAAATGGCTTTGATTCAACGAGACGCATATACTGTCAAAATTTGAAGACTCTAGCTCTTACGGTTTAGCTGCTAGACCGGTGTGACAGACGGACGGACGGACAAGCGAGTGAGAGCAATAGGGTTCCGTTTCGACCCTTTGTGGTTCGGAACCCTAAAAAATGAGCTTTGAATAGAAATTTAATCAAAAAAAAAATTGAGAAGGGGTTGCACCCAAATTTTTGATATTTTGTGTAGAATTTATTATATACTAAATATTTTAAACTTTTTGGTTTTTAAAATTAATTTAAATATATTTATATATTTGTAGTGCATTTTAACATGTAACTGTCTTGTTTATTTTAAGTAATAAAAAAACCTGAAGAAGGCATAAGAAATATCGAAACGTTAGGATAACAGTAAAATTTTCGTAATTTAATTAATGATCTATATTTCAAGAAGAAAAAAACTAGAATTTAAAGATTGGAAATTATTATATACCCATAGTGAAAATTTTCACAATACTCAAAGTCTTTATAAAAACATTGATTTAATTTGATTTTTATTGCCAGAAAAAAGTGACCGCATCTCTCTCTAACCGCATCTCGGACTGACCGCATCTCGCACTTCACCATATATTTTGCATCTTTGTTCTAAAACCAAAAAGATTAACAAAAGACTTATAGTAGAGAGCCTAAAACGCTTACTTAAGACATACTATTTTATTGGACAGTCTAACGAAGTGATAACGATAATTAAAATAATTTATTTATTAAGAAAAAATATCAGCATTTGCAAAAAAATCTGAAATAATAAATGAACTTGAAATATCGTAATGAACTATCAATTACATCAAAACAGAGTATGTCATAAGAAACATTTGTTTTTCTATTATATCTTTTTAATTAAATAATTTATAAACAAAAGTATCTAAATACACATATATAAACTTGCAGTCCTAATTATCGATGTAAAAAGTGCAAGATCCTTTACCGTCTGTACCTTCATTCTTAAAAAAAAAACTCAAGTTCCAGTGACCCCATTTAACAAAAGCATGTATATATATTCCAGATATAACTAGTGAAGAACCCAAAAAACAACGACCCGAGCACCGGAGGAACATCTCGCCAGAGGCCACCTGATGATTTGCGAGCTGAAGAATTCTTCAGCGTCGGAGATGAGCCCCTCCCTCTCACCAATAGACTGCGAGCCACTAGAAGATGGCCAAGATGCCCCAGGAGTGGGGCTAAAGACTATCGTGACTCCAGTCGGCTCCTTAGCCACCACAAGTGCAAATACATAAAGATGGCACAAGTACTACTAGCTAAGTTCGCGAGTACCGCATCACGGAAACTCGAGATAAAGTTGTAGATTTCGAAAATTATAACATAAAGTGTGATTTTTGTGCGGTGATATTATTGGATAACCCTAAATGTGAAGTGTTAAAACCGCATTTCCAGAGATTCAGATTCATTATTCGAAAATTGTCCGGCAAACTAGGTAACATGATTTTACGTCATTGCGTTTACAGGTGAAAATTTACGCTTATAAGCCCGAAAACATTTCTTTTATTTCACAAAAAAAAACAAAAATGAGGTTGTGCGCGTTCGTTATTGTTGTGGGCGCCTTCTCTATAGCTGAATCTTGTGGTCCGGGTGGTGGAGTTGGCCGGCGGAGAGGTTCTCGAAAACTTACCCCGTTGGTTTTTAAACAACACGTTCCTAATGTGCCGGAAAGTACTTTAACAGCAAGCGGTGTCGCTGAGGGAAGGATCGACAGGAACGATACCAGGTTTAATGACTTAGTGCCCAATTATAATGATGATATTATTTTTAAAGATGAAGAAGGTACCGGGGCTGATAGATTGATGACACAGGTAAGTGTTCTACATATTCAAAAAAAAAAATAATTCATAAAAAAAAATATATAATATTATTTTTCTGAAAAATCAGGAGAGCAAAAGTCTGATTTTTTCAGTTCAATCTTTTCGTGGAATTATTAAGACAATATTAAAAAAATATTTAGCATCTAGGTCAATAATTTTTCACACTTGCTTTATATATTTCGATGAAAATATTAAGGTCAAAAAATCGCGAGTGGGAAATTTTGAAAAATTGATAAAAATAAAAGTAGAGTGATTTTTTCAGCTCAATCTGCTCGTCGAATTATTAGGAATTATATATATTATTTTTCTACTTCGAATTTCAATATTTTATTTGTATTTATATTGACGCGTTGTGTTTAGTTAATTTTGTTTAGCATAAATAAATATTAATTAAATAAGAGATATTAATTTGATTAGTTCAATTTTTAAAAAATAGAAAATTAGGACCAGAATTGTTTTGTGGATATAAAATAAAATAAAATAACTGAAACTTAAAAATAATTAAAGCAAACTTCTTTCTCCGGTAACAATGGCAAATATTATGAAGTACAAATAGAATTTTTTATTAAAATTTACTGCATTCAATTTTGTACAATTATTTTAAAATTTCGATAACGCTGTAATTGATGTTAACCTATTCGATTACCACAAAAACTAATCAATTCTAAAATAAGTTTTGGTGAAAATTTTGTTAAAATTGGTTCCTTAGTTTTAGAAAACTCGTTTTCGAAAAATCAGAATACAAATATATTAATAATGATCTGCATTTTTATCATTAATAAAAAATTTTGATACTTTATTTCAATTTTGGGGTGGGTTATGATCTAAATTAAAAAAATCATAAAATTTAACTCTATTGACTCCTACTGAAAATTTCTTCTCGATTCTTCAAACTTTCAAATGTATTTCCCATTCGGATTTCAAATTTCCACATGTTTTAGTGGTCCAGGTCCATTAGCTTACATTTTTTTATGATGTTAATATAATACTGATTTTTTTATGATTTTTTTTTTATCTAATTAAGCTTGTAGTTTTTATAATACTTTTTATTGTTCGTTATTAATCACATTCAAAAATTCCTTCTCGTAAAATAAATATAATTACAACGTTGATAATGGTAAAATATTATGACTTTTTCTATTAATTTTCGTCTTTAATTAATTCAACCCTATTTTTTTATCCAAAAACAAAAAAATCGTTACTTGATCCTTAAATCTTATCTGAAATCTTTAATACTGAATGATTCTGAGTTTTCATATAGTTAAATTTTAAATTATTTTCTAAATATAAACAAATTTTATTTATATTAAAATTTCATGACCATTTTTAGAAATCCAGTTTTGTTGATTATACAAAAATTTTTACTTATATACCAAAATTATTTTAAATTAACTCATTATATTCAAAATCCTTTGTAATATAATATTTAGAACGCAAAACTTATTGATCTAAAAATAATATATTAAATTCTATAAATGTTACTAAATTATTTCATTATAATATTTTTCCTACGATCACTACCCAAAGTAGGCTTTTGCACACTCAAATCTAACCGCAAAGTTGACGTTTTCCGTGATCTGTAATAATTTGACATTATTGTCGCTCTAGCGCGTACTTTTCCGCTCGCCTGTTTTCATTTACAATAAACTAAAGAAAGGTAGTAAATAATAGGTATATTAAAACAAAATGTAGGGTAGTCTGAATATTTTAGTTGAAATATTAATATTTGAAGATATTTAGAACGAAATTAAACTTTATTTTATAAAATTTATCTAGTAAAAATATAACAGTCAGAAGGTACACCTAGATACACCTAGGTACACCTATATGAAATAGTGATTGCATATTTAAGTATCTACTTACTGTTTTGTGCAGATAGTAGACTATGAAATTAATGAAACGTCATTATTTCATTTTTAGGTTATGAAGTGTATTTTCATGTTTTTTTTTAATTATTTGTCTAAAAATAATGTGATCGTAGAAAAAATCTTGTGTGCAATTCGAGCAGAAAGTGCTTTGCCGCTTTCGGCAGATTGCCCGCGCTCCGCTACGCGTCGCGCGGGCAACTCTCTGCCTCAAGCAGCAAAGTATCACTTTCCGCTCTTAATACACAAATAGCTATTTTATGAAATATATTTTTGGACGTATGGAAAATTCAAAACAGTATTTCTGGTATTTTGTACTGGTAAAGTAAATTTGAAAATCAGTTTAATAATTCCTGTTTTCGTTCTAAGTAATTTTTTGGATTATACAGATTATGTTAAAGTAAACAATTTTCTGAATATTTTTAAGAAAAGTTATTAAATGATAAATAATAAAAACAAAACAACTTTAATATTACACTTATTGTGGAAATTAAATTCGAAATATTTGAATTCTTCGGCGACAAAATTAAAGCATATTTTGAAAATTATCCAATTCCATTAATAATAATAATTGTACTTTTCCGTTAATACATATACCTATAAAGATTTTCGAATAATTATAAATTATTTTTAATTATTTCAATGTGCACAGTATTTAACCTCTAGTCAATATATTTTCACACTTACTTCTTTTATATATTTCGAAGCAAAAATTGACTCAAAAAACCCGCGAGGGCGAAATTGAAAATCAGGAAAGCAAAGTCTGATTTTTCAGTTTAATCTTTTCGTCGAATTATTAAGACAATATTAAAAAATATTTAGTCAATAATTTTTTTACACTTGCTTCTTTTGACGAAAATATTGAGATCAAAAAATCGCTAGGGGGAATTTTGAAAAATTGACAAAAGTAAAAGTAGAGGGATTTTTTCAGCTTCATCTGTTCGACGAATTATTAAGAAAATAATAGAAAATATTTATCATTTAGTAAAAGATTTTTTACTTTAGCTTCTTTTAGATACTTCCACGAAAATATTGAGTTGAAAAAATCACGAGAGCAAAAGTCGTGTGATTTTTTCGTCGAATTATTACGACAATATTTAAAAATATTTAGCCTCTAGATCAATAATTTTTCATACTTGCTTCTTTTGACGAAAATATTGCGGTAACAAAATAGCGAAGGGAAATTTTGCAAAACTAACAAAAGCAAAAGTATAGAGTGATTTTTTCAGCTGAAAAAAAAATATTTAGCCTCTAGATCAATAAACTTTCACAATTGCTTCTATTGACGAAAATATTGTGGTCAAAAAATCGCGAGGAGAAATTTTGAAAAACTAACAAAAGCAAAAGTATAGAGTGATTTCTTTCAGCTGAAAAAAAAATATTTAGCCTCTAGATCAATAATTTTTCACAATTGCTTCTTTTGACGAAAATATTGTGGTCAAAAAATCGCTTGGAGAAATTTTAAAAAACTAACAAAAGTAAAAGTTTAGAGTGATTTTTTCAGCTGAAAAAAAATATTTAGCCTCTAGATCAATAATTTTTCACAATTGTTTCTTTTGACGAAAATATTGTGGTTAAAAAATCGTGAGGAGAAATTTTGAAAAACTAACAAAAGCAAAAGTATAGATTTTTTCAGCTGAAAAAAAAATTTTTAGCCTTTAGATCAATAAATTTTCACAATTGCTTCTTTTGACGAAAATATTGTGGTCAAAAAATCTCGAGGAGAAATTTTGAAAAACTAACGAAAGTAAAAGTATAGAGTGATTTTTTCAGCTGAAAAAAAAATGTTTAGCCTTTAGATCAATAAATATTCGCAATTTCTTCTTTTGACGAAAATATTGTGGTCAAAAAATCGCGAGGAAAAATTATGAAAAACTAATAAAAGCAAAAGTATAGAGTGATTTTTTCAGCTAAAAAAAAATATTTAGCCTCTTGATCAATAAATATTCGCAATTGCTTCTTTTGACGAAAATATAATGGTCAAAAAATCGCGAGGAGAAATTTTGAAAAACTAAAGAAAAGCAAAAGTATAGAGTGATTTTTTCAGCTGAAAAAAAAATATTGAGTTTCTAGATCAATAATTTTTCACAATTGCTTCTTTTGACGAAAATATTGAGACCAAAAAATCGCGAGGAGAAAATTTTTAAAAACTAACAAAAGCAATAATAAAAAATATTTATTCTTTAGTCAACAGATTTTTTACATTTGATTCTTTTAAAAATTCAACGAAAATATTGAGTTGAAAAAATCGCGAGAGCAAAAGTCGAGTTATTTTATTTTTTCAGCTCAATCATTTCGTCGAATCATTAAGAAAATACTAAAAAATATTCAGCATCAAGGAAATACTTTTTCGCACTTGTTTCTTTACGATGAAATTTAATAAAATCGAGAGTGCGAATCTGAAAAATTCTCTAAAACAAAAGTCCAGTGATTTTTTCAGCTCAATTTTTTCGTTCAATTAAGAAAATATTGAAAAAATATTAAGAATAATTTTTGTTGTTTTTCAATGTTTAGATTTTTATTATTAATTCAAAAAACTATATTTAAGTTTATTAAAAATTTTTATAATAAAAACATGTGAATTGGGTAAAACTTATTTATCACTCAATACACAATATGAATTTTTCAAAAAATATTATTTTGAGTCAGAATATTTACCAACGTTTATGGAACACCCTGTATAGCTATTTTTTACCTAATGAGTTTATGTCATATATTTATAACAAAATATTATGCTCATATTGTTGTTTTTTCAATTTTCTTAGTTTTCACATAATGTTTCACGACCAACAGTCAGATTTTTAGCTTGTGGCCATTTACCACCGATGGTATATGCTATTTTGTATTAATTATTATATTTTTATATACCATGTACTACCGGTTTACCCAGCATGTACTACGACGTTTTGAATGTATATTTAAAAACATTTATAAAACTATTTTGGTAACTCCTCCACCAAAAGTTCAAATTTATTTAATTTAAACTCTCTTTCGCCGTTTTTGAAATATTCTACTACGTAGTTTTTACTATCCGTCTCTCTCTGATACACATATGCGTAATTTACTTGTGCGAGTCACGTTTGTTATGCTAAAGTGAGGTCAACACATTATTTATCGGATTTAAGAAAACACTCATGTATTGCAGTTTCATATTTTCATAGCATAGATTTTGTCGTGACGTTTGTGGGTGATATTTAAGTTCAAATGACAAAAAACTGACAGTGGCGTACGTACACCAGTTTGTTAAAGTAATATTTTGTTCTCAATTTAAATTTATAATAATTTAGTGTTTTTATTATAATACTGTGGAAATACTAACATTGTACATTTTGCTCCGCCACTGGTGGGTAAGCGATTCGAATTTAGATAAGAAAAATCAACTTAATGTATGTGTTTGTTATGACGAGACGCCAAAAACCATTCAAAAGAAGATGACAACGTTAGGCCGACAGCCAAGATAATATTTTCTAGAAAACTTTGAAGAAATAAAAATGTTTGGCGCTCAATAAATAACTAAAAAATATAATTAAAAATCTAAATTAAGACAATTAAAAACAAATTAACAGTTGCATCTTTAAAAAAAAATTATTCTTTTGAATTTTTTATGCAAAACGATTTCTTTAATAATTAATATTTTTCATCTCTTATTTCTGCTTTTCAACAATATCTATTAAAAGTTTTATTAATCATTAAACACAACCTTAGCGACAAAACATGAATTTAACAACAATTTACATGAGTATTTAACGTTTCTACAATGATATAATCAGGAGTTATTAAAGCGTTAAATAATAAAGTGGATTTGTTGTCATGTTGAAGTGCTAATTGCAACTCTAATGTTTAAACATTTATTTATAGAATTTTGTTTATTTATTTGTTGCTTATTATAATTTTATAGCTTTTGCTAATTGAAGGATAATTTAAAAGGCGCTAGGATTTTCTCCTGCAATGTTTATTGTTTCTAATTTGACATACATACATACATTCTACTTAATAATGCTTTAACAAATTACTGTTTTATAATTTCGTTAGTTTTTTTAGTAGAAATTATTTATTAATTAATTTAGAATGTTTGTATATAATTGATATATGTTTTTTAACCGAGATTGAATTTGGAACATTGACTTCAATTTCTGGTGAATGCGCAAAAGGACCTTATGATAATTTGGTAAAATGTAGTTCCCAATATTCTAATCTAAAGTATCTCTAGATTTAATCAAATTTTATGGTTAAATATTGAGCCATGTTAACTACCCCAACAGCGGCAATGGAAAAATATCTGGCTGTTACTTCTCTCCATATATTATTGGAGCAAGAGTCCAGAATGACCTTCTACAGAGCCGTGTCGGTGGCTAGTCAAATTGAGGGGGAGAAGCTATGAGACACCACACTCTCGGAATGGTTTCGAATAAGCTCTCCTCCAGAACTCACATACAGTCCTATAACGTTCTTCTTCCGAGAAGAGACGAATGGGAAAAGAGGAAGATTCTCTTTCCAGGGACGGGTTATGTACTGTACATCGATGGTTCAAAGACCCGAAGTGGTGCGAGAGCCGGAGTGTACAGTAGAACATCGAGAGTGGTGTACAAGAGAGTTGGCAAACCATCCTCTTGTCAACAAAAGTATTTACTTTTTGTCGGACAGCCAGGCAGCTTTAAAAGCAACTGAGCTTCAAGCGACTGGACTTGAAGCTGGTGTGGAACTGCATTGAATCCTTGAATCGCATTGCTACCAGTAACAGAGTAACTCTACTCTGGCTACCTGGACACGTAGGGGTGGAGGGCAACGACAAAGCCGACACTCTTACCAGAAAAGGTACAGAATTCGAGTTCATTGGACCGGAACCATTCTTTGGCATAGCCAAAAGCAGTACCAAAGACAATATCTGGAAATGGGCCGAAAGGAAAACTCTCCAGCACTGGAAAGATATTCCTGAGTTAGCTCACTGTAAGGCGTTCATAGTCAAACCCTCAGGTAGCACCCTGTCGCAGATCCTAGAATGGAGTAGAAGTAATCTACCCATCCTAATTGGACTGCTTACAGGTCTGAGTCAAACCTCGGACTGTTGCTTCTGCATCCTGGAAGACAAAAAGCGCAGCATATTCTATGCTCCTGTCCTGCCCTAAATAGGCTGCGTACGTTTGGTTTCGTACAGCTAGAGCCTACTGGCTTCAAGGAAGCTTCGCCTAAATCAACCATAGACTTGGTGAGAAGGTGTGGACTGTATGGTGAATTATAGCCCGTAGGTGTGAGCTGCTACAATAGGCCTCCGCTGGCCGCAGTAGAGAGGCGAGCTAACGCTCCACTCGGATTGAACCTAACCTATATTATGTGCTACAAAGTAATGAAATCGAAATTGTGAATATTTTATATTTTTAAAAATAATTTCATTAAATTTAACTTTTATGTAAGTAAAGGAGCTATGCCGGTTCGAGCGCATTATCAGCAAAATCTACATGTAAATCTCCATAAGAAAATCTAAGGTCCATTCTGGCAATTTTGGCTCTAAAAGTTTAGAGTATAAAATTTATACAATCTGCGCATGCGCTTCATCATTGGAAAGCTAATTCCACAAGAAAAATAAGGAAAAAAATCCCAACTACCCCCTTCAACCCCCTCCCACTCCGTGCTTACGGACAAATTAATAAAACGTATCATGTGACACATCGTTGAATATGTACATGTCGATTAAGGGAAAAATGAAAAAAATCTCAACTACCCCCTTCAACCCCCTCCCACCCCGTGTTTACGGAAAAAATATTAAAATGTATGATGTGATACATCGTTCACATATGTACTTGTTGATTGAGGGAAAAATAATGAAAAAAAATCCCCACTACCCCCTTCAACCCCCTAACACCCCGTGTTTGCGGAAAAATTAATAATATGTATCACGTGACACAGGTCTAACTGCCCCCGTTCACCCTAGTTGCTCAACGTATATATAATACAACGTTCTTCGAAAATAGAACTTTCTGATAGGAGACCCATAATTTTTACTTTCTCGCTATAATATTTAAATAGCTGTCAGCTGTCATTTTAACTTAGAATCACTTTGGATTCGTTACCAACATGGCACTTTCTGATAGGAGACCCATAATTTTTACTTTCTTGCTATAACATTTTAATACAATGTCACCAACACAGTACTTTTTCATCATCTCATGAGCATATTTCTTTCTCGCTATAATATTTGAATTTCTGCCATTTATTAATTGACCAACATGGCACTTTTTTCAAAATATAATGTTGGCAATACTCCTTAATACTTCGAAAAAAGTACTATGTTGGTAAATTATTAAATGGCAGAAATTTAAATATTATAGCGAGAAAGAAATTTGATGAGAAAATACTATGTTGGTAACGTCGTATTAAAATATTACAGCGGGAAAGAAATTTGCCAAGAAAGTACCATGTTCGTAAATTATTAAATGATAGAAATTTAAATATTATAGCGGAAAAGAAATTTGACAAGAAAGTACCATGTTCACAAATTATTAAATGATAGAAATTTAAATATTATAGCGGGAAACAAATTTGAAAAGAAAGTAGAATGTTCGTAAATTATTAAATGATAGAAATTTAAATACTAGAGCGGAAAATAAATTTGACGAGAAAGTACTATGTTGGCAACGTTGTATTAAAATGTTATAGCGGGGAAGAAATTTGAGTAGAAAGTACTGTGTTGGTAACGTTATATTAAAATATTACACTGTTTAATTATTGGCATAAATTGGCTGGGGAAATAACATGTTGGTAACACTATTTGGTGAAATCATGTTGGTAAATTATTGGCGAGAAAGTATCATGTTGGTAACGCTATTTGATGAAATTATGTTGCAACACTGTTCTCCATTATATTTTGAAAAAAGTGCCATGTTGATCAATTAATAAATGGCAGAAATTTAAATATTATAGCGAGAAAGAAATATGATTATGAGATGACGAGAAAGTACTGTGTTGGTGACATTGTATTAAAATGTTATACCGAGAAAGAAATATGCTTATGAGATGACGAGAAAGTACTGTGTTGGCGACATTGTATTAAAATGTTATAGCAAGAAAGTAAAAATTATGGGTCTCCTATCAGAAAGTGCCATGTTGGTAACGAATCCAAAGTTATTCTAAGTTAAAATGACAGCTGACAGCTATTTAAATATTATAGCGAGACAGTAAAAATTATGGGTCTTCTATCAGAAAGTGCTATGTTGGTAACGTATCCAAAGTTATTCTAAGTTAAAATGACAGCTGACAGCTATTTAAATATAGCGAGAAAGTAAAAATTATGGGTCTCCTATCAGAAAGTTCTATGTGCGAAGAACGTTGTATTATATATATACGTTGAGCAACTAGGGTGAACGAGGGCAGTTAGACCTGTGTCACGTGATACATTTTATTAATTTTTCCGCAAACACGGGGTGGGAGGTGGTTGAAGGGGGTAGTTGGGATTTTTCCTTATTTTTCTCGTACTCCTTGTGGCATTAGCTTTCCAATGACGTAGCGCATGCGCAGATTGTATAAATTTTACACTCTAAACTTTTAGAGCTAAAATTGCCAGAATGGACCTTAGATTTTCTTATGGAGATTTACATGTAGATTTTGCTGATAATGCGCTCGAACAGGCATAGCTCCTTTACTTATGTAAGGGCAATAATGGAACCTTATGTAAAATGTATTTAAAATATTATTACACTTAAAATTTTGTAATTTATTTAAATTATTACTGAGATAATAAAAGTTTTGGGTCTTTTTATAACTATATATAAACGTTAGAACAATAGAAAAGATTTTGCACATAGAGGGAACTACAGATACTATTTTCAAGTTTTCTACTAATAATGAAAAATAAAGTTTAATAGATGTTATTTTATTAAAATCTTCCATATATTTTAACAAGTGAAAAACGGTGATATTTTTGCCGTAATTTCGAATTTTCGAAAATTACGAAAATAACTTATCAGAAATTTTGTTATTTTATTGAATAATATCAGTTACATAGCCTATTGATAATAAATTCCAGTTTTCTTCTTTTTCTTCTAGTTTACTATGGTAATTTTTCGGTTTTCTATTAAAATCAATTTATTTTTTATGGAATCTGTATGATAATAATGAGAAACGGTATAAAGATGATTTTAATATAATATACTATAAGAAAAATGTAGAAACTAAGCATTTTTAAGTTTCAGTTTTTTCTAAATTAAATGTAATATAAATATGAAATAAATAATTTTAAAAAAAATGAGAATTTTTGGTCAATTTTTTAAATATAATTAATTAAGACCAAACCATGACCATCTGGAATGGATAAAAATTTGAAAACTAAAATTAAAATGGCATTCCAAATTACAATCGTGTTTAATTTGTTTAATTTCCAATTTTCATTCTATTTTCGGCCAAACCGGATATTTCCTATATTTGATTTTCATTTTAAAAAATTCAAAAATAGTTCTAATGTAATCTATTAAAAGTTATGAGAATTATGCTCCTTTTACACCATATATTTTCAGTAAATGGATTTTTTGGACTCGGTGGACCTTAAAACGCAAAAGTCAAATTCTCGTTATCGTATTTTTACTTGATAACAATACTTGCTCTTTACATATATCTCATAAATTAGAAAAACAAATCAGTAAATAGGAATTTCCCAAAAGTACAAAACCTTTAATGGTCTTAATTTGTATACGTTTGCATTGCTAACGATATTTTATAACAAGTATAAAATTCAGCGTTATGGTAAATATTGAATTTTCAATCATTGACAATACCAGTTAGAATTATTTTTACTATTAAACCTGGTATAAGCATATAACAACTATGTGTTAAAAAAATAATATTAACATACTAATATGTTGCATGATTTTTATTTTTTTGGATTTTCCTAATAATGTAATAAAGGACACATTTAAAAGATTTGTTTTTAATATATAACATTACATTTTTGTATGTAATATATAACGTAAATATTCCTAACGATGCAAAATATACAGGGTATCCCATTAAAAAAAACGAAGTTGAAACCAATTTCTGATGTAACCAGAAGTAGCAAAAGGATGTCAATATATTCATTACATAGTTCACCAAACTCTTATATTCCAATTTTCAGTTTTCAAATACCTTTACTTCTCGAGATATCTCTAACCGACGGTTTATTTACCGCACCCTGTATACATACTTTTTTTAGACTCAAGGTAAACTATGGGAGACACCTAAATTTTGGTTGAAATCGAAAAATTTTAAAACAAAAAAATTCAGAAACAATACCTTTAATGGGCCCTAATTTCTATAAGTTTGCATTGCTAACGATATTTTAAAACAAATATAAAATTTAACATTATGGTAAATATTGGATTTTCCTATGATTTAAATATTAACTAAAAAAACATAATCATTGGCAATACCAATTAGAATTATTTTTACTATTGAACTTGATATAAGCGCATAACCACTATGTGTTAAAAAAATTAATATTATCCCACTAATATGTTGCATGATTTATTTTTTTGGATTTTCCTATATAATAACGTAATAAATCATACAGTTATTTTTAATATTTATACAATGTATGGTTTGAAAGAAGCTAATGTTTTGTAATTATTTTAATTAGGAGTTAATTTGTATAAACATAAATATGAAATATAACATATATAATATTGACAATATTATTTTCTCTGTGAAATTAAAAAGTTTATTTTTTTAAGGGCCGGTATTATAAACCGTGTTGTTGAAGTTAACTTTAATTTTAAAGTTAAGTTAACTTCAGATTCAAAATGTAAGTTTCATTCCTAAAATAAAAGATATCAAAAAGAAAAGAAGGTAACTTAGAATTTTTCGTTGGGTTTCTGTACTCTTCATTGGTCAACGGAGTCTTTGTTAAATATTATTAAAAATGTGGATAGACGAGCAGTAAACTGCTCTCCAATGAATAAATTGGATTTCTTATAAGGATGAATGTAAGGATGTAATGGAAATCTTGCAATAAAAGTCCTTATTGGTTTGGTAAACTTCTTCATCAGTCTCCGGCATTTTTATATAAATAGGCAATAACAATGCAATTTCTCGTGTTAAATTTCTAATAATACTGCTAGCAGTTGACTTATGGATATCCCCAAAATTTCCAGCAACTACCAAGAATGAACCTGTTGCATAAAATCTGAGTGTAATTAACATTTGTGTCACTGGCAATAGAGGATGATTTTTGAATATTTATAATTCTACAGTAATTAAAATAGTAGAAATGCTGATATATTTGTTGTTCTTTGTAAAGGACCCCGCAAAATCCTTATGGAAATTGGGTCTCGGTGGATTTGTTATAATTTTTGATATGATGTAGTCCATGGAATTCTGAACATATGTTAACATTGCGCCAACCCCCAAATATAAACAGTTTTTCTGCAAGGGGGGGGGGGGCTTAAATTCATATAATGGAATATTCATTTTTGAAGAGGGGAAAAATATTTTCAAATATTTTATTCTAGTTTATATTGCATAACAGTGTTCTTAAAAAATATATAATCCCCAACCCACATATTTAACCCCAACCCCTATTTGTAGAAATTAAAAAATATTAATTGCGGACTCACTTTAAAAATTATGAGGAAATGTTTTAATAAGTTAAAAATATCGGTGAATTTTGCTGAATTTTTAGTATGATATAGTCCATTTGATTTTGACCGAAAATTGATTGGGTGCCAATCATCAAAAATGAACGGTTTTTGTGCTATAGGGGGTTACATTCACACTTTGCTCATAATAGACCATTTATTTTTGTAACCCCCTCTAGCAGAAAACCCGTTCATTTTTGATGATTGGCACCCATTCACTTTATAAAATCCACCGATATTTTTAACTTATTAAAACATTCCCTTATAATTTTTGAACTGAGTCAGCAATTAATATTTTTTTATTTCTTTAATTAGAGGTTGGGGTTAAATATTTGGGGTAGGGGTTATATATTTTTTTAAGAACACTGTTATGCAATATAAACTAGAATAAAATATTATTCGCGTCTTCAAAAATAAATATTCTATTATGGGCAATATGTGAATTTAAGCCCCCCCAAGCAGAAAAACTGTTCATATTTGGGGGTTGGGGCAATGTTAACATATGTTCAGAATTCCATGGAATATATCATATAAAAAATTAAAATCCACCGAGACCCAATTTCCATAAGGATTTTGCGGGGTCCTTTGCTTCAAGCGAACAGTCTCTTGATAAACGAAATCGGTTTTTGAATTCTGTTTTGTTCCACAAGTTGAAATGGTGGTCGGTCACGATTTCGGCACTAAACTACTGTGTCTTGAATCCCTTGCTCGATTTCGACTCCACGCTACGGATTAGGACTAATGACTTATCGAGATGAGATAAAAGAATTGTTTATACTTAGTTCAAAGGTAAGTGTAAATTTGTCATTCTAGACAATTGAATCGAAACCTTTAATTTTCCACTAAGTATTATATTTAAAGAGATTTGGCATACTTAAAAAAAGTGTACTTATTCCATTAATTGATAAAAAATATTTGAGAAATTCAATTATGTTACTCCAAATAAACATTTATTGAGAATAATAATGCTATAACCTGTTAATTTTTCAAAACCAATCTTTAACTGATTATAGTGTTGTTCCTTTGAAGATGAGGCGATGAGAATTTGATCTAAATAAAGATAATAAAAATTAAGGCCTATCAAAACATACATATTTGGAATGTTTGGGCTGCGTTTCTTAAACCAAAAAGAAAATAGAACAAACGGAGTTATAGTAGTTTTGAGAATGTCTTCGATTGCTTGTATGTAGTTATCCCCAACTGGGTGGATTTGGACTGATCTTGGACCTCATCTTTAATATAGGCCTAGTTTCGATAGCTCATTTTTCTCAAAAATGTTAACATTTTGACACAATCTCGAAAACTATGCCTTTTCTCGAAATTCTAAAACCGTGGTGACCTTTGTTGGTCCAATACCCAGAAAAAAAGTCGAAATTTTGCAAAATGCCGAGTTTTTCTACAGATTCCAAAGAATCCGAAAATTCGGGATTGTTCTAAAATAATTGGATTGTGTTTCAAACTTTAGAACGAATTAAAAAAAGGCAGAAGTAGGGTAAAATATGACCCCAAATTAAGCCGAATTTTCCAAAAATCAGGATTTCTTCAAAATTTATGACGTCTCGTAGATAACCATACCATTCGACTTTACTTGACGAGTAAAGTAAGAATCTGCTTTCATTACAGAAAATAGTGCGTTGTCAAAGGACTTACGGGCCACAATATGGTGAAAATCGAGGAAAATCCCAAATTTAGTTAGATTTTTGCCTATTTTGCGGATTTTCCGAAAATATATAGGCTTTGAAGCAGATAAAGAAGTCAGTTGATTTGGCTTAACGAGTAAAGTAAGAATCCGCTTTAGAATAAAGAAAATAGTGGGTTGTCAAAGGACTTAAAATCGGCTGGAGATACTGCTCCTTGAGAATATGTATTAGACATTAGTTTTCTCCACGACCATTATTGAATGTATGAATTCTGAAATCATTTTTAATAATAGAATGTAAACATTCACACTCTAGAGTCTGAATATTTATTCTATATTTTTATTCTTTATCAAGGTAAAGAATGGATTTTCTGTAATCGAATTAAACAATATCGATTGCCGTGGACTTCAAAAGTGTCAGTGTCAGATATAAAATGGCGACGGTAATAATTATTTTCAAACAAGTTTTAATTTAAACAAAATAATGAGTGAACAATCAAGTGAAGTAGATATAGAATTTAATAATATCTAAAATTGCAAATTATGAAAAAACACCCATGCACCAGATTTTAATATCGGTAAGTGTACCACAGCTCTATAAATATTAATACAATGTAATACAAATATGTCAACAAATAATTTGTGTTCAGATTTATTTTAATTTTGATACATACTTTTTGATCGTGGAGAAAATATAGTCTGTTACTCGGTTAGAATGAAAAAATTCGACACTCGTGGTTCCTCACACTCGCTGACGCTCGCGTTCGGAATTTTCCACTCGTGTCGAATTTTTCATTCTAACCTTGTTACAGAATCTACTTTTCTGTAATTAACTATGTCGGCTTTTACTTGACGAAAATTCATATTGTGACATATTTCGTTATACAATAACTTCTTCACCAGTCTAATGAAGTTATTTCTAGTCAATCAATAATAATTTGAAGTCAATAGTGTCTATTCTGTAAGCCATCCGTTAAATTTTATCGGCTCCTTAAAATATTTCATTTCAATCGATATTCGTATTATATAATTAACACATCCTACAAAATACTAATTTTTAACGGACCCCTTTATAAACTATTGCTAAATCCCACATTTTTAAAAAAGAAAGAAATGTAACGTTAGCGCAATTCTTTGTTTATTGTTGGTGTGAAAGTATTTGAACTTTTTCAAACTCAAACAAATACAAATGAATTTGAAAATTTTGAATGACAAAAAAACAAAAAGATTATTGAAAAAAACAAAATTCTTCTCTATTACACCATCTTTAAATTTCTCATTTTTTCTAAAACCTCTTGATAAGTATTTTTTGTTGATTTGAGGTTGGAAATACGAAATACAACCCACTCATTCAATAAATTGTTCAACAATGATATTTGTCACTTCTTTGGTACATCTACTAACCATGGGTTGACTTATGCTCAAGTTGCCAGCATGTCCAATTCCTAATTGGTAACTCCCATGTCCAATAAAAATGAAATTAACACCCTTAAATTTTAGTCATTCCATTCTAGATTGGTGAACTAATGCGGAGATAATCGTTTTATTGCAACACTAAAAAATTATTTAATATAAAAACATTCATAAATCTTTCCTCTGGTAGTTCAAATGGTTTGCTTTGGTCTCGCAGTTGCTTTTGTTTTATTTATTTTCATTTCTGCAAGAAAAAAATGTTTGCTAACCTAACCTAAAAATGGATTCTACTATTCCACTTCACAAAATCACTCAACTTACATTTGTCGTCTATTTCAACATTATCAGTATCAGATGAATAAATCCGTTAAAAGCCATCACTTTACTGTTATAATATACAATCAAATATTATAAATCTGCCAATTATCTATGTCTTATAAAAATCATTTAACACTTGGGATTTATCGGATGCCTCTAAATTTTAACGCCAATTTTTTGGGTACAGAATACCGATTCCTCTTAAAATTTGACAGGACGTTAAAAAATAACGATTTAGTTATTATAGAATACCAATTTTGATTTGTCGGATGTTAAAATTTTAACGGCCCTTAAAGTTTAACGGATGGCTTACAGAACAGACACTAATAAACGTTATTTAAGTTATAAAAATAATATATTATAACTGTAACTAGTATTTTTCTGAAGATTCCTTTAGTATTGTTTGTAGCATTATTTCATTGTAAATAATATCAAATTTACGAATTTAAAGAGATTAACGCGCAGGCAGTCAGTGCCGAATTCGTGTATGCCCCGCGCTAATCGGTTTAGCATCGGAGCCGAATTCATGTTCTCGGAGCCGAAATCATGTACGTCTGAAATGGTCTAACCTATTTCCAAATATCCTTTGTCGCCGAGGGGCTTCAACAATATTCATAGCATTTTTTTCATCGTCGATTAAAAGTTCCTCAAAAATATTATGGATATCGTTATTGCGAATAGTAAAATTAAGGTTATATGATAAATTATTGACAGAAGAACTGTCGAAAACCACTATTATTTACAAAGTTAACTTTAACGGATACCCCATCCTACCAATAAAGTTAACTCCTACATGTTCACGTTAACTATAACATATGATATCATTCCACAAGTTATCTGTCAGAATAGATTTATAATACCCGCCATAAATAATTTTTGAAATGTTGATGGGTACAATACGTTAAAAAAGATGGAGATAGAAGAAGGTTAATTAATATTGGTGTAAATTATCACCAGCTTATGATATTATCATTGTCAATATCGAAATGGTTTGGTCTGTTTAGATTTTAGATACTGGGAATATTTTTTTAGTTTTCAGAATATAACTTAGTTTTTCTGATTAGTCCAGACAACGAAAAAGTATAGAGGGAAATGTTGGGAACACAATTTTTGACTTCGTAACTTTGTTTGGACTAGTTAGGAGGTGAACATATCAAAAGTCGTCGCCCCTAGTCCTTGAGCCGGGGGGCGAAGATTTTTTGAAGGTTCCATTTTTCGGTTTTTCGCTTATATTCCGGGAACTATGCATCCTAAACATGACCATTCTATATAAAAGAAAAGCTCATTAAATTTTCTACAATATTTATTCAGTTAAATTTTTCGTATCTTATATCAAAGAAAGAAGTATTTAAGTTACGATCAGTTAGTATAGTAATAGCTCCAGCTAATACTGGTAAAGATAATAATAATAGAAGAATTACTGTAATTACAGTAGCTTATACAAATAAAGGTATACGATCTAAGGTTATTCCTCTTGGTCGTATATTACTGTAGTAATAAAATTTACTGCACCTAGAATAGATGAGATACCTGCTAAGTGGAGCCTAAAAATCGCTAAATCAACATAAGTTCCTCTATGAGCTAGATTGGACGACAGAGGGTGGGGGGATAAACTGTTCATCCTGTTCCAGCCCCTCTTTCTACTATTCTTCTTATTAAAAGTAAGAATAGGGATGGGGGTAAGAGTCAGAATCTTATATTATTTATTCTGGGGATTGCTATATCGGGAGCTCATATCATTAAAGGTATTAATCAATTCTCAAATCCGCCAACTATGATAGGTATTACTATAAAAAAAATTATGATATACGCATGGACAGTAACAATAACATTATAAATTTGATCATTTCCAATTAAAGATCCAGGATTTCCTAATTCAGTTCGAATTAATACTCTTAAAGAAGTTCCAATTATACCGCATCATGTTCCAAAAATAAAGTATAATGTTCTTTATCTTTAGTTTTCAAGATACCCGTTCTTTTAAGACGAATTTTGCAAAAATCATTTTTAACGATGTTGAACTCATTTTAGAATATATACTTGTGTGCCCGCTGACCAGGTTCCTCACACTTAATTAAATCTAGACCATTTTAATGGGGAAATATGTTGCTATGACCATGTTGGTGCATATAAGGCATTGGGATAGTTTTATAAATCACAACCATTAAATTAAGACGAAGTTTATTGACATAGAAAAGTGAATTAACATAAAATAGTAGGTACCATTGTGTCAATTTCTTGTTCTCTTGTGATAGGGACTACCTTCATCCTCGTCTTCGTTTTCATCTTCGTTTTCGCCAATATCTTCTCCATCGGATCCCTGTAGGGGAATGGTCAAAGGATCCTCCTGTTTTTCTTCATCTTCGGAGTCAACTTGAGGTACCCCATTCAGGCAGTTTCCCTGTCAAAATCACAGTCTTTCGTGCATCGGCAGAAAATCATTTTCAGGATATAGTCCGGTGCATCTGCTAACTCACTGTACGCTCAAGATGCAAGTTCCACCTGCCTTTTGTACTTGGGAGTCGAAACGTAAAAAAAAAGATAGTGATTTTCCAGTCCTACCAACATTTTTTGGCGCTAAAGATTTGAAAACGGGATGTCTTACAAAAATGACAAGGAAATAGATAAAATAGGAAGGTAATATATATTATTGAAGAGAATTTAATTCTCTACAGCCCTTTGGTCAGAATTTATTTTTTGGGTGCATCATTGAAGAGTTATCCGGTCAAAAAGAATAAAAAATATGAGGCAAAAATAATTTTTTCCAAAATTACAGACTTAAAAGAGCGGATATCTCAAAAACTGTACAAGATATCGAAAAACTGTAGCAAATTTAATCAGAAAAATGGGACCCCCTTCGGCTCAAGGGCTACGGGTGGGGCTTTTGATATGTTCACCTCCTAACTAGTCTAAACAAAGTCAAAAATTGTGTTCCCAACATTTCCCTCTATACCTTTTTTTGAGCATTCGTTGGCTGGACTAAATGTAACTCATTAATTTATATAAAGCTATAGATTGAATAGCTAAAAATATTTAACATTAACATTAATTTTATATCAGCGTACGCCAATGAGAGACGATTTAGTTCTCTGCGACACATTTTGCTGATCCTTAGTAAATAAATGATAAGATTCAGAGAGTCAAAGCATATGGAATTAGGGTGGGTTATGTCTATGGAAGGAAATTCCGGTTCATGAACTCTTTTATTAAAAGATAAGAAAGAGTCTACGTTACTTCATGCCAAATTAATTCTTTTATTTAGACTTTAATATATCATACATATCGTTATTAGTAATGTTACTATAAAACTAACTATCTTATTTTTGTTTCTGAATGAAATACACTTTAATGTAAATATTGGTAGAATTTGATACATGTAAAAAGTAATAAAAATAATAGCAAACACGTTTTAATTGTTATAACATAAAATGTCCATAAACTTGCGGTTTTAAATAAGGAAAATATCACGGCAAAGTAGGTATCTGTCAGTCTAAAAGTGTTATATTTCATATAATTGCTAGCTTAAATACCACCTACATCTTATTAAAATTAAAGCTTCTTTATTTGATTTATTTATCATTGTTATGTAATATCGGTAAATTTGCATAATACAATGTATTATTCACCTTTTTAATTTCAAACAACATTTGCATCGAATGATATTAAATACAATGTTAAAAAATCTTTAACACGAATTGGTAATATTTTAAAATTATTTGATATCTCTAAAAGTAAGGTTAATACATCTGGAGAAACTTCTACACGTCTGTCTACAATTAAACGTTGTAATTCACAGTAAAAGTTCTGAAGCACTAAAAATTAAAGACAACCCAATCGAAAAATGTCAAAAACATATATGACAAATAGAACACCTCACTTTCTGAAGATTATAAACTTTGTATAACTTGAATATTGCTAACTGTGTATTGCTAATAGGCGGGTGGGTTCCATCATTTACCGGCACCAAGTTGTACTTGGTTAGGATTTTATCCTATTAAGTGGCCATTTTCGGTTGGTACCCATCAACCTACGATATGTGTAACTATCTATCATTATTATAGTACAGAGAAATACTTGTGAAGTTTTTGAAAATATGCATTCCGACAAAGTACCACTGATGATTCTTATAAGGATGAAACATGTATAATAATAGTCTTGGTGTATAGTTTCAAAAACTTACTCTCTCTCTGTTTTTGATTTTTTGTATCAATTTTTTTGAAAATAGCACTATTTTTGACAAAATTGGTAGATCATTTTGTTTCAGAAAATTTTGATATCGAATTTGGATTTCTTGAATCACAAAACCCATAAGTATCAATTTTTACGAAAATAACACAATTTTTGACAAAATTGCTAGACTATTTTGTATCAGCCATTTTGTTTTCGAAAATTTTGATATGGGATTTGGATTTCGTGAGTCAAAAAATCAGAGAGTATCAATTTTTTTGAAAATAGCATAATTTTTGACAAAATTGGTAGATCATTTTGTACCAGCCATTTTGTTTTCGAAAATATTGACATCGAATTTGGACTTCTGGAGATAAAAAATCCATCAATATACGTATCAATTTTACGAAAATAGCATATTTTTTTTACAAAGTTGATCGGCCCTATTGTTTTCGACAATTTTGTCATCCAATTTGAATTCCTTGTCCAAAAAACTTGTAGATACCGACTTTTAAACATGTATGCTTCGATTTTTGGGCGATTGGGACCAGTGGTCGATTCTGACCACTGGGCGATTCTGACCACTGGGCGATTCTGACCACTGGGCGATGCTAAACACTGGCCGATTCTGACCACTGGGCGATTCTGACCACTGGGCGATTGGGACCACTGTACGTTGGTAAAAATTTGAAGACCTATAGTTGTAGCTGTTATTACTTTTTAATAACTTTACTGAATCAGTGAAGTGTATAGTAATTCGTGGGTTACTCGGTATTAAAAAAATTTTGAGATCATATAGGAAAAGAAGTATTGGATAATTAAAGAGAACTGGATAAACCAGAACTTAATGAAGGAGTAAAGAAAATCATCAAGAATTTCATTTATTAAGTAACGAACCAAAGCAAAGGTACTTATTGACCGTTTATACCGCCACTATAGGGAATTCAATGTGTTAAGAGTGAGAGGATGCAGAGATTCAACGTATCAAAGCCGGTCTTCAGGTACTTTAGCTTCGTCTGGTCCGATAGCAGACGTACCTGACAGAGCTGAAGATTAGACCAAACGAAGCTGAAGTACCTGAATACCAGGCTAGACGGAGCTGAAGACTAGACCAGACAGAGCTGAAGTACCTGAAGACCGGTTCTGACGTGGTGAACCTTTGCATCCTCTCACATTGAATTCCCTATAGTGGCGATAGAAACGGTGTAGAGTATCTACTGTCAACCTTGGCTCGCTCACCTTTCAGTATAACCGAAGTCAATTATAACTTGCCTGTCTGTCCGTCTGTCCGTAGCTGAGCTACTTGAATATTGTTAGGTTGGTGGATTTATTATTCAAGTAAATTTGATCGAAGGAATTTTATGAACGATAATTAATTTATTAAAATAAATTATAATAAAAATAATTATACTATACTGAAATATATTTGAAGTCTTAGTTATTAATTTAACCTAAAACATTAGAACTTATTTATCTGCGGCATATATGGCCAGCTACATTCTTTTTAGATAATAAAATTTGTAATTTTATTACAGCTCTTAATGCGTTCGTGAGTAAATTGTCAATAAACAGTTTTTTTATGGTTTCTAATGTTGATTAATGATATTTGTAGAAATGTAACAAATTTGCAACATCATTTAGATTATAAATTATATAATGACAAATTTTATCCGGCCGATTAATGGTAATTCCATGCAAATTAGCCTGTATTGTGATTAATACTTTTTCGAAATATATTGGCTAATTATGTAAATACCAATTAATATATGAATATTAATTAATGTAAGTGTAAAATATTGTTATGATTTACTCATATAAAAATAATCTCAACTTTGGGGTCGGTTCTATGGACTAAAAAAAAATAAACATTACAATTTTAAATAAAAAAATAATTATAAATTTTATATTAAAACTTATCTCTTGATTTCTTCCTTAATTTGCTATTGTAGTCTCATCAATTTTTGAGTCCTTCTATAAATTGACTATTTTTGTTTGTTTACCCTATTTTTAATTTATCCTCAGTTCTTTTTCTTCCAATATTATAAAATTTACAATTTTATATAATATTCTATTCTGACATTTTTTAATTTTCTCACTGACTTCCTTGTTTATTATTTTCCTTTCAACTATTTTTTTAAATAAAAAATTTTCTAACTTGATATTTTTTTTTAAATCTTGCCCTTTACCTAATTACTTAAATTTTATTTTAATATCATGTCCAAAGGTTTTTTTTTACTTTCATACTAATAATAATAATAATGATGTGCCAAGAAATAAAAATAAGATTCATATTTCACAATTGTTGATTTATAACAACTTATGAACTTATATACCAATTATTTCAATAAATTCTTTAAAATCAAATTTTTTTAACAGTAAACTACGTTTCTAAAATTCACAAAACTTATAAAAATTATTTCATTACAATATACTAACGCCGGGATAATAAAACAACATAATACTTTCCCAATTTGCTCTATACAGATATCAAATAGATAATAAAAATGGAGGAACTGCCATTATAAAAGAATACACAAAATTGTTCAATAATTTAATAATTATTGTTACTAGAGTCTAGATACAGAAATTCTATTTTGATTTCCACTTCGTTTTAATATCAAAACTGCCAAATATAAATAGTGTTTATAAATTATAGTATTAAAAAAAATATTGACTATCTAATCTAGAATGTGTATTAAAAAAAAACAAAATAAAAAAAATATTTCCTCGGGAATCAAACCAAAAAAATATTTTTTTAATTAAAAGAAGTCTTGCCTACCTAAATTAGATTGTGTATTAAAAAAACATAAAAAACATAAAAAAAATATTTCCTCGCGAATCGAACTCGGATCTTTTATATGTAAAGCATGCAGTTTACCCACATGACTACACGCCACACAATGATAAATAATCAAAATTTCAAGTCAACGTTAACCGCGCAATGAAAGTAGAATTTCTGTCTCTAAACTCTAGTATAATTGTTTAAACAGTTATAAATAATACACTCAACTACTCAAAGCCTAATAGCAACTGAATAGCTGTGATCAGTGTGATCATGAACAGCCTATATATCCAACCAAGGGTAACTTATATGAACAACGAATACTTACATGGGAAAGGTTAACGCATAAAGGCGGGACTCCACTAAACTGGGCTAGCTCGGCAGCACTTGAAGCCTTGCCGCCGGCACGAAATGCCACGGAATTAAATTCGAATCCACCAAACTGGGTAGTGGGGGCATTTTAAATATAATATAAAAATGATAGTCACGACATCTAAACATGGGTACCAACCGGAAACCGCTATATAGGATAAAATCCTCTGTAAAAGCGATCATCCAAGTACAACTTGGGTGTCAGTAGATGGAACCCATCATCATGTCTTGGGGGGAGCAGGCACGATAGATGGCATGACTATCTATCATTACATAGAAATACTTGGGGTATACAGAGTAGGTTTTTGAAACTATGCATATGCATTCCGACAAAGTAATAGTCGGTGTATATAGTTTCAAAAACTTACTCTCTCTGTTTTTCATTTTAAATGTGTTGGTTTGAATTGTCTCTAGTGTTCCATAAGTTACATTAATTTCGGAATAATTCTCTCAATAATAAGACCTTTTTCAGTGCATTCCGTAGAAATAGGGTCATCATCTTGGGTATTTTCCGTATTCGAATCCTGGCTATCTATTAAAGTCACTTGAATATCCACTGTAAGTTATTGTGTGTATAAAACAAAAAAAAACTAACGTACTATTCAGTAAAACATTTAAAACTGATTGAAAACTCGTACTAGCCGGCACAAATTTATTTGATTCTTACCAACTTTTGGCTGCTAGCAAAATTATACAGGCGACCTTAAGGGATGTTTTTTTT
Source organism: Neocrepidodera transversa (assembly GCA_963243735.1). Classification (NCBI taxonomy): domain Eukaryota; kingdom Metazoa; phylum Arthropoda; class Insecta; order Coleoptera; family Chrysomelidae; genus Neocrepidodera; species Neocrepidodera transversa. The sequence goes on along the minus strand of OY725349.1, from coordinate 17,116,797 downwards.
TTTAATTTTTTCGGATACGCCGGCAGCACATGCCACCTGGCTAGCCCAGTTTGGTGGAACTCTGATAAAAGTCCGAAAGTTAAATTTGCGGAAATCTGCCGCGGCGTGCCCACCGAAGGTTTAATTAGTGTTTTAATTTTGAGCCTTTTACTGGATGTGAGTAGAATTGTAGGAGTTACTGAAGGGTTAGATTAAATCTTGCAGCTTTTAATGGTCTAATATTGAGACATACAGTATATAAGAAAGCTGTTTATGACTCACTTTCATTTAATGTGATATACCTGAATCTGCAGTGGTTGGGTAGACAAAAAAACGTTAAGTATATAAGCGTAGGTGGACCCGAAAGTAACAAACGATTTATTTAAATATCACAAAAGTGTGATAGTTGACATATTTTTCTCAATCAGACGCTGATATCGTGTATTATTAATGTTTGGGTTTGCACCGGGAATTATATATCCATAAATCGCAAGCTGGGCGATTTCTCTTTCGTTCTTTAAATCTTTGCTTGGTCAGATATAAATTAACAGTGGCGTAACGAACCTTATATATCAAATAATTATTGCTTTACTAATTATATAAAAATAGTATAAAAACTGCCTAAATATACTAGTAAATAATTTTCTCTTACAAGTAAATATGCTAATAGCCTTATTGACAAATTAATTGACTTACAGCTAAAGCACAGCAGCAGGCTAATTGTTGTGAGTATTGATTCGTGTGATAATTCTGAATAGGTAGCCAACAATGCCTATACAAAGACAAAAATTAATGCCTCCACTCAAATATTGGCACAATATATTTTAACACTTTGTGTCTTTGTGTAAACCTAAACAATGCCTGTTGGTTGCAAGCTAATGTTAATTTGTTGGGATGCATTTTCTGTGGACAGTGACGTATCCGAAAACGTTGTTTTATAATATTTCATATTTTTTACAGTTATATTGAGAAAATTGAGAGAGGATTTCATTTTATCGCAGTTGTCGGGTTTTAAAAAAACATTAAAAATGTTGCAGATCTCTACCTTGAACTTTACATTTTTTTTATTATGTATTGAAGAGCACTCAGAAAATACAATAATATTCTTTGATCTATTTTGTTGGCACAGGAATAATGTTTAAGCTGTTCCTTGATTTGGCATGATGAGGTTTCTCCATTGAGAAAACCTCTTGCACCTTACTTCAGGTCAGCTGGCCATTCCCTCTTCAGTCTTCTTATTCTTGTAAGAGTGGTTGAAGGAGAGTGTTTTCATGTGACTCTAGTCTATGATGGACCTTTATTGCTTCTTTCTTTTATTATATCGTTAACTGCTTGTATACCGAGACCTTGATACAGGATCTGGTCATTTTCCCGAAGAGTTTTCAATTTTGCACATTGAATAGTTTTAATGTTGGAACTGCTTGCACATCCCCATAATTGAGTTTTCTTGTTTTTATGTCAATCTGTTTCCGGTTTTCTTTTTTGTATATGCTCTCTCCAAATCAGCTTGCTATCAAGATGAATCTCTAGATATTTTACACATAAAGTTGTTGGAATTTCCATACTATTGATGTATATAGGTGGACACTTTTCTTTTCTTCTTGTGTTGGGATTTCGCTTCGTTAATTGTACTTTTCATTTTGTGACCCACTCAATATTTATTTTTTTCTTAAAATAACAGACTTCAGGCTGACTAGTAATTTTGTGTTAAAATATATAGTGTGGATAATCTGTTTGGGCCAGAACCAAGTTTAAAACTAGTAGATTAATTAAACATAATGCTCTGGGCTTTTGTTTTTGATAGAATATGCAGTTGGTCCAAACATTAAATGTCTTTTCATAATATGGAGATTTGAAGACACATTCAGGTCATCTGCGATGTATTATAAATATGTAGATATTAAATTAATAAAAGTAACATTATTTTTCTCTTACCTCCATGTAACTCACTTTTGGAAACGAGAATTAAAAAAATTGTACACATTTTTAATAAATAATCGAGTTGTTTCATTGCCTGCAATGTTTCTTGATTTTTCTAAGGTACCTTTTACAGTTCTCAATTTTTATTGCTGCAATTATAATTGCAGCAATTCTTATTGCCGCAATAAAAATTGAGGGTGGCTTTAGAGTTCGCAATTCATTGCACTGCAATTGATTTCACTAAAGCTCGCATCTTGATCAAAGGCATGCGCAGTTAAAGCCCAGCTGATCGACTTTTGCAAGAGGTTGCAATTGCAACTTTATCGGTTTGGTGCGATTTCTATTGCCTGAAAGTTGCAATTCTAGGGAATGTCACTTCACTTGTCATTCAGGATTGTCATTTTTGTTTTAATTGTTTTTTTCATATTTTTTGAACCGCCGTATCGGTCCTTTAAAATAATTTATGAAGCCGGCGGCGGTAGCGGTTTAATAGCAACCGCTTTTTTTTTGGGGGGGGGGGGTTGGCAGCCATGTCGCAATGGCAAGAGACTTGCATACTGTCAAACAACATGCAAGATTCAACATCTGCAATACTTTTACCTTGCAAGAACTTGCTGCAATTTCTTGCAGGCTACATTGCTCCATGTCATGAGAGCTTAAACAAGTTTGTCAACTTAACAAAAAAAAATGAAATTCTGCTTCTTTTTCTTTTTAAATGTCAAAAACAATTTTGTGTTATGTCAAAAATATTTTTGGTGTCCTGACTTTTATTACCGTTGGTAACACAAATATAACTAAGAAATCCACTAGAATTGCTTCTGCAATATGACCTGCGGCATTAAAAAGTAGGTACCCGACTCATTTTCTGCAATTGCAATAAGAATTGCAACAGCTTATCGAAAGAGTGTCAGTGCGCAGTCGCTCAATAAAAATTGCTGCAATTATAATTGCCATTGCGAACTGTAAAGTGGCCCTAAGAATGTAATGAATAAAAATGTTTCATTAATTATTATTTATATATTATTTCCTCTTTAAGAGTAGTACTTACTAGACTTGAAGTTCCGTCAATATTTGATAAAGAATATCTCCTCCATTCTAACCTTAAAATCCAATTTCAATCTGAGCTTAAAATAGTATCAATAGACACTGCCACTTGTGACGGATTACTGACAGAATTTGTAGAGATTTAGTGACTCTTTTTCACCAACTCAGCTGGGGATTGTCAAAAATTTTTTCATGGATTGCCTGATGAGCTGGGTCATCCGCAAAACTTCCTGTTGTTGTGTAGTCAGTTCTTGGGAGATCAAAAGTATAAATTAGGTACAAAATAGGTTCCAAGACGCTTCCCTGTGGGACTCCAGATTTAATTGGATGAAATTCAGAAATTTCTCCGTTCACTCTTGTTCTAAAACATCTGTCCATTAGATTTGATTTTATCAGTGTGAAATATGAATTACATTTTAGTGATAAGTTCCTCTGTTACTAATTTCTTATTTAAACCTTTTTTTTTGTAAGTTTATAAAAACTTATCGCTATGAGAGTTTTTTTTAACTCTGTTATAAGTAGATGCATCTAATCACAAAAAGGAATAATATAAAAATTCAGCAATTTTACGAACTTTTTTAGCAGGAATTGTACTGAAATGTTTTCAGTGTCATATGATACTTAGAAATCATTTCAATCTGACCAATTTTCACGGTATGCTGTCAATGTTTTTTTTCTTTGATAATTATTTTCAAAGCAGTGTAAAATAAAATTTAAGATTGCATTCATTACCGCTATAGATGTAGTGATTAGTGCCTCTAGTAATCTTACACACATTCTTACGAGTTAAATCCATTTAAGTAACTATAAAATTATTGTAGTTTATCGTTTTATCATTGGTAGTTAAAAAGTTAAAGGATTTTTTCTACTTAAGTAATTTTAAATTCACTTAACTATAAACAAACCCGTCTATTTTTTTCTCTCTGAAACACCCTTTAGTGATGTCTATGTTTTCTTGAAGAGATGAGCGTGAGAATCGAAATATCAATATAAACATTGGCCCGTTTGTTTAAAGAACACTGAAAAACCTGCTATACCAGACAAAAGACAAATAATGTTTACACACAACGTTGTTTTGTTTCAGTTAAGTCATTCCATTCAGTGCCATTCGATTTTCTCCTAATGTGAAATTATTTAAAAGCCGCATATTGAACATAATTAAAAGTCATTCTTAAAATAAATTTATTCATTGTGATATAATTTATTAAGAAATAAAGCACAAAGTAAGATACCTCAAGAATATATTTCATATAAAGGCAACTAGTTTCGGTTATACACCATCATCAGGCCTATGGGTACAAACGTGCAACAATAAGTCAAAAAATGTTTAAACTTATCATTATTTTATTCTATGTAAAGAAGTTCAAAAAGGACACAATATGGCACTCATTAACTCGGTTTCTTTATACTTAATACACAAAGGTGCGATCACACAGTCCTCTTTTTAGACTTCTAAACCTTAAAATATAGAGAAGTATATATGTCTGTCCGTCTGTCCATCTGTCCGCATTTATAACTCATAAACGAAAAGAGATAGAGACAAACGGTCAACGATAAAAAACTCGGCATACCTACCTTGAATAACTCTAATCGGATTTTTGTTTAAAAGTCGTAACGTGCCTGCTAACGCGCAGGCGCTTCTGACTTTTACAGGATTATCTTAAAACTGATAAATTAATTTAAATATATTTTTTCTACTTTTATTTTCAAAAATGCACTTGGCAGGTAATTAAAACTATATATAATTGTTCAAACAAAACACTGCTTTTTTGGTTATATTTTTGTTAATTTTTTTTTTATGTAGCAGAAATTTCACCTTTGTGGTTAATGGTTAGGTTAGGTGTGAATTGTGTGAATTCTTCACATAGTATAAAATAATAGTAAGTAAGGAGGGGCAGGAATTATTTTGTTGGTAAGCTAACAGATTCTTCTGAAAGTACAGCCTTCTTATCCTTTTGGTGCGTCCGTCCGGTATCGCAGAAGTACAGGGCCGAAGCCAGGCTAATTGAAGTACCTATTATTAACCCTCATGGCCATGTAGTTAGGAAAATTGTTTAGAAAGTTTTTAAAATAAAATGATAGACACTGGCGAACCAAGGAGCACAATAAAGAAATTCAATAAACAACGAAAAAGTTATTCTAAACGATTTCCAACCAAATAACAAGGAAATTAATATCAAATAAGATGCATATAATGGATGAAAAATATTTAATAAAACAAATAATAAAAAGAATAAAATCCACCCAATTCTAAGTTAAGTTACGTACTATCTTAATTCTAATCTTGTAAGAAGTGTGACTGCTGTTTCCCTCAACGAAAGTCATCAGGCTCAAATTGAATTAAAAAGGGAGTAAGATGAACAATACTATTAAAGGCCTCAGGAGTTAAATTTGGGAAAGTTTGGTTCGATGGTGATGTAAAGTAGTCTATGTACAGGGGAATCAACAACCTCACAATTTACGCACATGTCTCTCTCAGCTTTCCAAGACAATGCAAATGCACCATAGAATTCCCATGGCTAGTGAGAAGATGCACCGTTTTCCTGGGAAGGGTGGTGAGCTTTGATATCCAACCAAGATTTTATGTCGGGGATAAGAGAGAACAGGTATATTCCCTTGTCATATGATCCCACTCTGCTTGCCAGGTTCTTAGGAGGATTATCTCCAGCTCTCTTTTCACATCAGTCCAACCATAATCTCGACCCCCATGAAAAATGAGTGTCCACGCCGTTCTTACTCCTTGTAGGACTAAATATGTTGTAAATGAAGATGGAGTGGAGGCAATTTGGCTAAAATACACACAGATTTACAAGGGGTAGAGGTGTGTAAGCGCCGAGAATAGTACGTAGGCAAACTTCCTGAAGAGATCTTGGGGCCCTTTGATTTACAACACGCCTTATGCAAATGCCCCAAATTTCTACCCCATACGAAAGAATAGGGATGATTGCTCTCAAGTATATTTGGAATAAAGCGGGATGGAAGAGTTCAATGTTGGCCCAGTTACGGCGCAATGAACGCCTTAATAATTGGAAAATCTTTTTGCACTTATCAATAATGTACAGAAGGTGATCTGCAAAGGAAAGTTTATGATCAATGATAATGCCTAAGCATTTTATGTGAGAGACACGAGAAACAGGACGTCCGTCAAACCTGCCAACAGGATTTTGATTGAAAGAAAGTCTGGAAAAGGCAACGTATTTAGTCCTGGCCTCATAAACCTACAACTTGTTATTATCTGCCCAGGAAAAAAGTACCCCCCAGGAAAAAAAGTTGACTAAGACCTTGTACTACAGCAACTTAGTCGAAAAAACTAGAATTGGTAGTCGTCTTTGTTATCTACACTTAACCAGAGTTACTGAAGCTACTCCATCTGAAGTAGATCTACTCCCTTTAATTATTTTGTACTCTGCTGCCCCAAAAGAGATTGATTTCTACTCCGATTGAATGTACGGATGAATATGTTGTTCGAAAGGAATAGTGCCGATTCTGCAATTAATTTACGATCGTTTGTCGACCAATGGCCGAATGTCTTAAGAGAAAATAAGACAAAAATCTGCTATCTTCTAGTTTTTCTTCTTTTTTCTCAGAAATCTATTTTGACATTTGGAAGGACCTCTCGTGGCGCATGGGTAAAAGAAGTTGACTTAATATGCTCTCTGAACTAGTCTGAACACTAAATACTACTCCGCTATGGTATGAATATACTCCACTTTCAATCTCCTATCTACTACTATTTTCTGGACAAGTGCGGCAACACTGCACTTAACTTCAGGTATTGCAAATTTGCTTTACCGCCCGCGGTCGTTAAAGTAGTTCGCGGGCGTTAAAGTAGTAAGCGGGCGTTAAAGTAGTCCACGGGCAGTAAAGCGGCACTTTACACCTGCTAAACGTATTTGTAATCTAGACTTGATCGCCCGGTCGTGCATAAAAAAAAATAATACTGAGTTAAAGAAAATGGAAAGGAAATTATTGAGAATCTATGCACTGTTTACAATATTCACTTATGGATAAATTCACGAAGCGTATTTAAAATAATATATTGTATTTTATTCATTAGTTGTATTTGATTGTTTGTATACAGTTACGATGAGGTGATGTGGTTTTTATGAAGTTAAAAAAATGCACTTTTGACCATTATTACATAAAATTTGAACACCTGTTAAAATGATTAACATTTTGACCATGACCACTGAAAATTTTCAAACCGCTACCTACCGCAACTTTCGCTTTGCGTGCTCTCCGCTAAGGAAAGTGAGTGGCTACTATGCCAGTAACGTTCGTAATTTTTTTCAAAGGTCACATGCATACCGTTGAGATACAGAGTTCATATACAAGTTGTTAATTTTTTAGTAAAATATCAATGTCATAATTATTTATTATTTTATTGTGCGATGCGTGCACGCTCAGTCGGTAACAATGGTTCGCATTGTTACCGATCGTACAGGAAAATAATTTTCTTCTTCTTTTCATAACAATAGGACCCTTGTCATATGCTAATGGAGTGCAGGCCGAAAGTAGACTGGTACTTTATGTGTTCAGTGTACATTTTTTAATTTCACTTTGAATAATAACCTCGATTGGGATATATGTTATTATGATGTTATTACCTTACAGAGTGATTTCTCTACAATAAAATTTGAAGTATTTAGACAAACTTTATTTTTTACTTTTTCTGGAGTAATTAACATTAACTTTAGTTCTACCGTATTCCATGCTTGGAGATCTTTGACTTGCAACAGTGACATTCCATGATAAAACTAAAATTTTGATTTACTTACATTTTCTATTTTATCTTTACTGAAAACTATTTCCTCAAATAAACATTTTGATTTATAGCGGATTGTCTGACAATTTCAATAGAATCCATTAGCCTAACCGTATTTTGATTTATCACATTATAGAAAATTTAATATTAGATTAAAACATTCGTTGAAATTGATTGTCAAATTGAGAATTTGAATATTTACTTCCAATAATATTTATTAGGTATTTAACACGATTTTAATATTAAAATTCCGAAAAAATAACCTTATCTTTTACGTGTTGAATTATTGCGTGTATAATCTTGACACATGATTTCCGAATACTTTCTTTAATCAAACAAACAAACTATGATCATTAGAATGATGATCGTGCATTTTTCAAATTATTAAGATCAAGATAATTGTTATAAATACTTATCATTTTAGTCCGTGTATTTTTTTTATTATTTACATAAACTTCAGTTGGGGAAAGAACCGCTTTTGATTAAATTTCTTAAATAATAAAAAGTAATTAAAACGAAATTCTAATTAAGGTTATCCATAACTATGTCATGGGTCATAGTGACAAAAATCGTGACATCTAGTGAGATTTTAATAAAGTAAAGAAATTTTAATACCATTTATATCGGTATGAAAATATAGGACGTAGTTTTTTGACAAGTACCTTAACATAGTAACAGAATTGATTAAAAAATACTTTATGATGATACTATTCCTTCTGACTTCATTATGGTACCTACCTCAGCATTCTGGATCTCATTGTTGGCATATCAGCAATGTAGTAACTGAATAGGGGTGGAGAAAGACTGTCATTAAGTTACAATGTTTCTTAGAAAAACATTCCAATAATACAATAAAAAAACAATAGATAATAATACACAGTATGTATACATATAATGCTGTCAAAATAACACTATTTTATTCAAATTTAGTAGAGTCGACCCGTTTAGAGAAGAACCCATTACGTCACGATGCGCACTAAAAAAATTTGAAATTAGTCGCTCAGCGAGTTTTCCAGTACAACAAGAAATAATCTATCGTTCAGCATATTGGCGATTAACAAGACATGTATGAAGGATTACCAGGTCTATTCTTGAGTGTCGACCAAAATTTGTCGATTTGTCGTTGGAAATTCTCGCACAACTTGAAATTGTGGTATTCTCGATTGGTTTCGACTTCCAAGTCGTATGAGACAAGATATTATCGAACAGAATGAGCTATCAACACCGAACTGACGATAACGAGTCCCAAATGTGTGTCTATATGTGGTTGAAAACACACTTTTTCGCTTTACAGATGAAAACATTTTGGTTTAAATATTTTCAATTTAAAGAATAAGGGAGTGGATAAAGATCCGCGAGTTGCGGACCTTTAACATATTTTATAAAGATCCGCGAGTTGCGTGAAACGCGATTCGCTTAAATAATAAGTTTGAACATATTTAAGCAAGAGCTCAAGTAGCAGCGTGACATAGTGCCCGCTAGTGGTGAAGTGGGTCCGGGGATCGAATCCCACATGGCCTTTTAATTTTTTTTAAACACAGGCTAGATTTAGATAGTCAAGACCTATTTGAATAAAATAAATATTTTTTTAAATACACATACTAGATTTAGATAGTCTAGACTTCTTTTAATAAAATTAATATTTTTTTATATAAAGGTCAACAAATCGCGGATCTTTCGACACTCCCAAAGAATAATCGCATAAATAATTAATAAATTTGATGGAGGAAAAGGAAAATGAGTCACTTCTATCAGTAAACTTTTCTAAAACATTTACATTCCAAGCTGCAAAATTTAAGTGGCAGAATATAACTTCAATTCTGAATTTGGAACCAGTAGCATACAAAGATTGAAAGCTATGGAAAAATATAGTAAAAACCTCTTGAACATTGATAGATTAGTTATTCTTTTCATTTACAATCCTGACAAGATCTAATATCGAAAATAAAAAAGAAAATTAAACATGCTACTGGTACTGGCGATAGTCCTCCACTTTCACTTGACATTACAGATTAACTTATATTGAGCACTATAGCACCCACAGCGATCACAGGTGATACCAATACAAGTGAAACCCCCATAGATTTTAACACTCGATAATATAATGGAGAAATGTAGATTTATCACTCTAGTTATAGGAAATCAGAGCTGTGACGAGCAATGGCAAAGGTGCTCGCGAGCACTAAACATGAAGTACTCCAAAAAAGTGTTTAAACATTACGAACAATAAGCACTTTTACAGGAAAGTGCTCGAGAGCACCAAGCACTCTTAAATAGTGCTTTCAATTCACGAGCACTAGACACTTTTTGAAAAATTCAATTATTGAAGTGGAAATGTCTGTTGTCTTATTTATAAAAATGGAGTAAGTCAAACAAAACTACTTGGAGTTGGAATATAGGAGCCTATATAAAAAATTTTATTTTATTTCTGAACTTTTTAAATATAAAAATAAAGGAAATTTTATTACTTTTGAATATTAAATATTGGCGCGTGGGCTGAATTAATGTCTTATGAAACTTGTATTTTAATATACTAATAAACCCAGTAGCAAGCGCCAACTGCGAAAAGATTGCGCAGATCTTAAAATTGGTCGTACTCCGTCCAATCATGCGCGGCTATACCTGTTCTTAGTTGGTGCTTACTGTACCAGTATCTAAGTAGCTCAGCTATGGACAGGCGGACAGACAGACGGTTGTAGAGTTGACTTAGGTCACTGAAAATAGGAGGTGGGAAACCTAAGGTGACCAACTATTGATTGCCCAAATCAGAGTTCCAAAATTCGAAACCGTTCTCGATTTATCACTAAGACAACAGACAGACATACAGATAGACGGATATTGTAATATAATAATACAATGTTTTTTTAAGAATTATGGAACGAGATGTATATCATATTTGATGTAATATTGCTTTTGTCATAATATCAATTTTTTTCAAAATAGTCAAGACAGTAATTATTTTTTTTCCAAATTAACGCTAATATTTACTAGTGTGAGATTAAAAATGTTCATGAAATAGTGCTTGGTGCTTGATTTGCGATCCTTTTGGAGGGCTTGGGAGCGTTTTGAAGTGCTCGGGAGCCTTTACGAGTGCCCGCGAGCACTTTTGACGAGCTATAAGTACTAAGTCCTTTAGTAGTGTTTTAAGCACTAAGCACCAATTTTAAAAAGTGCTCGTAAGCACCGTGCTCCCGAGCACAAAAGTGCTTAGGTGCTCAGCAAAGTACTAAGCACAGTGCTTAGGGACAGCTCTGTAGGAAATGAGGCTTTTTTGAATAACTTTATATAATCCAAAGAAAGTATTAACCCTTCCTCAACCACTGCTTCAAAAAAGAAAAGGACAGTGGCTAGCCAACGTTTGTAAACCAGTGCTGTTACAGCTGTGCTGTGTTTTGCACTGGATATGCAAAAGCATTACTATGAAAATAAAACTCCAGTTACTTGAGAGACAAGTAGGCACTATTAAAAATTTGGTGAATTTTTTTAAAGGAAGGGACCCATTGTGATATTTTGAATAGTTGTAATTATTAGCAAACCGATCTAAGTCATGGACTGTGTTTAGTTTTACCTATTAAGTTTTTGTACTTGTAACAAGTAAATTACTTTTTTCGTTTCTTATACAGTTTACTTGCAACAAACATTTAAATGTTATTTTATTTTTTTACTTACTTTAGTTTGGGTACTTGAACAAGTATTTGAAATCTATCAATGTTTTTTGGTTTTACTTTGGTTTTACTTTTTGAGTTTCCTCTTACTACAATAAGCAATGAGGTTAATTCTATCTAACCATATTTTATTGGGGATAAAAATGTCATTTGGACTGTGAACATCATTAAAATTAAAATAAATGATTATCATCAACATTTCATTGTCTTCAATTATAGTAATTTATAAACCTTCTCTGTAGCATCATACAATCTACCAGTAATGGACCGTTTTGGGCATTCTGGTTTGGGGCCGTAAATAAAATACGTCACGCAGAGTTTTACCTTATTGGACCCCTACCTCCCCCAGCGTCACATGAAGTCACACTTTTGGCGACCCCCTAACAAATATTACGTCAAAAAAGCTAGCCCTCCCCCCATAAACGATTTCTTGTAATTAACAATTGCATATAGATGAATAATATAAAATATTTTTTATTTCGAAAATAAAAATTTAAATAAATAAATGGAACAAAAAGATGAATTTTCTTTCTATTAATCAAAACTCCAAGGATTCTTTAAATGTTCAGAAATATCTATAAACGGTATTGATGTATCTTTTTCTTCACTTGTAACGTTTCCACTCACAACCATCTCCTTTTTTTTCGTTTTGGGTGTAAGTTTTTCAAATGTTGCAGCAAAGTTTTGTTTGAGGTATAATATAGACCGTATTCATTACTTGTACTAATTGCTAGTTTATTGTGGACCGATGGACAGAACCAATCATAAGGAAGTTGGAGGAAATTTGTGATTTTAGGCTGAAGATGTATGGCAGGACGAGCAAGTACGTCAATATAGACCATCATCAGTATCTATTTGCGATACAATCAATCCGTTTTCAGTTTGGCGCATTTTAATTGGTGGAGGCCAAAATCCATTTGGAAGTAAATATCTTAAACTACTTCTTGTTTGATCACAACAGTCTTTATTAGTGCATTTTACAATTTGAAGTAAGTATTGAGATACACAAACATGTTTACTATACCAATCATCGATTAAGACTTGCACTTTGTCGCCATACTCTTCTTTTGGACTTACATATTCGGCATCTACGACATCACTAAAGATTTCCAAACATCAGCTAAAGTTTTCCCTGCATATTTAAAGTTTTTCTTTTCTAAATTTTCTTCTATAGATTTGCCACAAGCATTTAAATGAGATCTGTAATACGCATGGCGCAAAATCAAACCAGCAAGTTCATGACTAAGTGGAGGAATTCTTCTTTCGACACGGCTGTAATCGTTTCTACCTGGTGCAATAGTCACAATAAATAAAGTGTCCAAATTGTAGTCCCGAAAATGCTGGATGGCATAAAAAATTACTTTTTTCTGAAATCACTCAAGAATACCTACTTTCTCGGAGCAAATTCAGACCCCAAAATAGGCTATTCTAGTATTTTAGCCCGTTGCTAAGCAATGAACTTTCCCGGACCGACAAGAGTCCGGAAAAATCGCTTTTACTACTAGATAAACAATGTACTATTCCGTACCGAGGATTTTCGTCAGGTCCACCATCATCAGAGATTATTACAACAAGTTTTGTTGAGCCAATGTTTGTGTTAGTAAGACTTTTAAATGATTTTTTTCATGTCTCTTGGCAGTGGAACTAGAATGCTTACTACTTCGAATGGCTATAAATGTTGGTCCTGAATAGGTAACTTTTGAAGGCTTACCAAAACCATTTGGCTCAATAATAATACCAGCATATACAGATGGTATTAATTTATGTTCAGCAGCTACTACCCAATCATGATTTGGAAGTCAAACTCTGTATTGCATTTACTATCGGTCCGAAGTGTCTCAAGTTAGTTGTTATTATTTTGACAACGAAGAGTGGGTAGAAGCATTTTTTTCTTTGATATTGGATCTGTAGAATCACTGATTGCGATAAACGCGGTTTTATTAAGCATAAGTAAATGTTTGTTAAAATAATTATTAAAAAAAAACTTTGTCTTTATTGTGACAACATAAGTATACTATCCATATATTTGTTTACATACTTTTAAGTACTTGAGAATGACTTCGATCGTAATGAAAAAATTTTAAGAACTGACAAGTTAAGAAAAAATTTAAAATAAATTTGATGGACTGCGAACGTCACAGTTCTTTAGACACCCCCACCTTCCTTGTGACATATCGTCACACTAAGCAATACCCCTCCCTCCCCCGTATTTGATGAACGGCCCTTTTTCATCCTACTGATTATGAAGAATAAGACCAAAATCTACTTCAAACTATTCATCGTAATTCAATATTAACGATACGTCATTTTCTATGCACATATTATGAAGCACTATAAAGGTGTTTATTATGGAAGATGATATAATAAGCCATGGGCTAAGAGGATATTTCTAGGGTCTACTAAATTCTGTATTTTCGTGGTCAATGTTACATCGGTCAAATCGGCCGTTCAGTGCAAGTTAGAATTAAAGAACATCAGCGATGTATGAGAACAGATTTCGCCAAGGCAATATAGTTAAATATAACAGGAGTTCTACACAAGATTCCACATTATTACAACATGAAACTGACATAGTCCAATTCGAGATACTGGCTCAAAATATGACATTTCTAATTATCTTATTTGTAACCGAAATTACAAACCAATCCAACGATACTCGATAATTGAAATTTAAACATTTTGTTATAAGTGTTTTATCTAAAAAATATATTTTTAATCTTCCACTTATACCGGAAGTGACTAGCAATATCGTTGTTTTCGATTATACGTAAAATCTTTTAACATTTTCTTGATAATAATATACAGGATAGTTATAATATTAGAACATGTCAACACAACCAAATTTTAATACGCATTATTTTTTCATATACAATTTATAGTCTTGAGACACCTTATATGTTATATTTTATCTACAACCACACTAATTCCAAAAACTAATAAACGATTATATTTATTTTATCATTTTATTAAGTATAATTTTAATATTATGACAAAGCAAAGTGCAATCTATTCTTATCCAAAAAAATTTTGGTGACTTGTTATTTTTTTTTTTGATTCAGGCAGACAGACAACGAGGTATGATAAGTAAAGCTGTAAAAACTAACAGTGCTGGCAAGAACAAATATTGAAATTAAAACGAAATGTTTTACTAAGATAAAGATGTCAGTAACTGTTGGGTAAATAATAGATTTATAGTATTTGTATCTGGAGAGCATGTAATAAAGTCAGTGGGCCATACCACAAATTTTTATTTTATTTGGGGCAATTTAGATTTCCCATAAAAATATTTATACTTTAATGTGCACTAAAAAGTACGAATATACTATAGTTATTTTTGTATAAGAGCCTTATTTCTTATATAAATGTGGTAAGATCATTTTCAAATATTTTTACATCTAAATAGATATGCTAATACTGAAATAATAAAAGGTTATAACATTACTGTGTCCAAAACAAAAAAAAGGTAAACCAAATTATCCATACTCAAATGTGGTAGTGGGTATTCATCAGAATGAGACTCAAAACCGTACCACAAAATTATATTAAAAAAAGATTCAACAATCATAAATTGGCGACATGTTTCGGCCTACAAGGGCTATCATCAGGCCTAGAAACGAAATTACAAAGTCGGATCAAGTATAACTAACATTTAAACCTTTTCCATTTTCCTTCTCTCTTTCTCCATTTTATTTTATTATCACATCGATCATTATCACATTGATTGTCATTATAGGTCAGTTTTATTCTTTTTCTTCTTTTCGGATCTATCATTATTTGTCAACCTCTACGGCGCCTGTGGCCTGCACTCAATCCGTTGTTGTTCTGTTTTTGTGTTTTTTGTTTTACTAAGTTTATAAAAATCTTAACTGTCTAAATTTAAATTGTCAATTGTCATTCACAAACTTTATTCACTCTTTGTCTACCGGCACCATAGCATGGTGAATTATTTCGGCTTTTTAAAACCCTCGTTCAACTATCTTTGTAACTGGCATCCGTAGGGATGCATTTTGATATAAATATACAGAAATTTGTGGAATTCACCAAATCATGTGTACGTACTGGTGGTGCAATTCAATTGTAATTATTTCGTTTTTTTTCGTTACCACACATGTTCTGTATTTATCCTATTTCCACGTTTTATTAATCTCTTTGTGTAGTGATCACTCTACAATTTGGAAGTCAATAATTTTTTAAATGTTATTTATACTTCATCAGACTTTATAATTTTGTTTCTAGGCCTGATGATGGCCCTTGTATGCCGGAACATGTCGTCAATGATTGTTGAATTTTTTTAATATAATTTTGTGGTACGACTTTGAGTCTCATTATGATCAAAAGAAAAAGGTTAGTACAGATCGAACAGAATAGTAATAAGATACATTAATAAAAAAACACAGCAAGAATTTTTTCCCATTCATCATGTTAAATCCCATAAGAAAACGCCCAGGTCACGCAATACCAGATCAAATCGTTTTCGAATTCTAAAGCACCTTCTATGAGCTCCAGAACAGTAACTGTCAAAGGAAATGACGTTTAGAATAAAACTTTACAACTTGATTTCTTGTACCATTGTCACAATCTAAACGTAATTGTCATTAGTTACAGAACCGTTAAAGTTAATGAACGTTCTATCTACTGTCAGATAGTTTTGTAGGTTTGGTCAGTCTGAATCTTCATATTGTCAATCTCCTTAAAATAGTTTAGCCTCTTAAAAGTTATTCGTGGAAATCCAAAATCATTAATATCAAAAATGTCATTATCGTCTTCCAGCATAATTTCATCTTCTATTTCCATCATTATTCAACAAATTCACCTTCCTTTTGATGCAACGTAAAACGGCACAAATATTTAGATTATGTACAAAAACAAAGAATAAATAGTGAGGTTATGATGTTTAAATAAGTCTGGCTTGAAATATAAAGCCGCCGAATTTGGTCGCTTAAAGTAAAGCGAGCTCAAATACGTTTGTGGATACGGAATACAGGTGTTATACATAATTCCGTCGTTGGGATGAAGTTACCAAATTCAACCCAGTATACCGAACGCACCTTACAAACAATTAGACAGCTCATTGACAATACATGTCAGTCTTCTTCTTTTGTTTTACTACTGTCATTTTTCTGTTAAGGGTCTATAGAATGATTAGAAAAGAAGGGACTGTGGCCCTCAATGCTTCTTCCATCGCGATTTTTTCAAGTCTCGATTAGAGAACCTTATCTAGACTTGTCCTAGTTAATAGACTCCATAATCAAGTATTTCACCCGTGTAGCAACCCGCTTTATGCTTTTCTTCGCCGTATAGTAGAAACTTTAGCCTACATAGCCCTTCACAGTATTAAATTATATGTACTGCGCTTTCCTGCTCTTTCCTGACAAAACCTGCAAATAGCTTCCCTCTGTCAGACATATCGTATTCATATGTTTGTTGAACCTACAGCCTATAAAAGGCCTACTATTATTCTTGTAGATCTTCTGATACTCTATGTGTTTTGGCGATGGACTTTTTGCACTGTCAGTTCGCGCCTCTGATTTGCGCATCGCCAGCGGCCATACTTTTGGGTGTCGTTCCGCTGTTGTCACGATCGACTTTATTTATTGTTGCCGAATATTGTCTTGGTAAAGCGTTTATCTTCGTACGGTTATGTTATACTTTTTGTTTAGGATATTATAAAATATTATCAGTTACTTTGTACGTCATAAAGATAATATTTATTTTATTTCTTCGTTTTATATCATTTTTAAAATTCCCTGTATTTATTTGAAAAATACATACCGGCTCTGCGGAAACTACTTGAGCAAAACCGAACCTGACTTTACACCCAAAAAGATGGCGCAAGGTCACCAAAAGTGGCTGACAGTTGAAAATGTAATTTTATTGAAGTGCACCTTCGGGGTGTTCGGTGGCCCTGGCGAGTTATTCCACCACTCTTGAAACATATTTAGCTTCCATCGATTGGATGGATGTCCTGATAATGGTCTTTTGTGAATTTTTTTTGGAAAATTTGGTTTTTGAGTAGTTTTTGGAAAATAAATAGCGTACGTTTTATTAAAAGAGCTATACAGGGTGGCGAAAATTTAATTGAACGCTATTGGGATTTCGTAAACCATCTCTAGATACAAAGTTGATTAAATGGGAAAAATGTGTTTTTTCAAAATTAAAATAAAAGGTGGAGTTTACGAGATATTTGGGGAAAACCAAAATTTTTTAAAACAAAAAATAATTATAAACCTTTTTTTATTTAAGGCCATATATTACTTAACTTCGAATATTGATTTTTTTTAAACAACGTTTCGTCTTTGAAGGATTATTTTTTTTAATACGGACCTGTACATTTTAATTCATTTTTGACATTTTTAATTCATTTGTGACATCCTTACTTTTTCTTTTATCTAACCCTGCAGAACACTTAATTTTTTATTATGTTTCTACGTACAGTCCTGCTCATTTGAACCCCAAATGTATTTTAAACAACTTGGCTTTTGAGTTTGAGCATATTTTGACACGAAGAAATTTACTTGTCGTAAATAGTACAATTTAATCACAAAAATGCATATCAAAGATGGCTTAAGCTATATTCTCTTATGGCTACTTAAAATTTTGGTTAATTTCTTATGGAACAGGATCGTACTTAAAAAAAATCTTAAATTATAATTTATTGAAAATGATTAAGTAAATTTAATAAAATATACAGGTACGTATTATAAAAAATAGTTAAGGGTAGTTCTTCAAAGACAAAACGTTGTTTTAAAAAATTGGATACACTATTTATTTGGCATTTAAACAATAAACTTTTTCTATTTTTAAAAATTAATTTTGGTTTTCCCCAAAAATCTCTGAAACTGAATCTAATTTTTTAAATTTGAAAAATCCAATCAATTCGTCTTGAAAATACTCATTTTTTTTATTAACCAACGGTTAATCCAATAGCGTTTAATTAAATTTTTGTCATCCTGTATATTCTCTTATTAAAATTTATTTATTAATACAGTTTTGTTCGTTTTTTTGTTTGTCTACGCTATCTCAAAAACTAACCAGGAGATTTTCTTGACTCTCCTTGAGCTCCTGAGAAAAATGAACTATTGCACCGCATATTTTTAGTTGCTCTATTGGGCGATATCTCGTCCATAAATAAATAATTATATTTTGTGGCGCAGAAAAAAATAGACTAGAGGGTAGGATTACTTAACATTGACCGGAAAATACTAAAAAATTAATTTTTATACCCGATTTATTAAAATACAAGCACATTTTCATTGGTTAATTCTCTAAACGTCATCACGAAAGTCACATGGTGTGCGGCCCTCTATTTCTTTGGTCGTTATTTTCTGGCCGTTTTATTTTAATATTATATTTTTCAAAATTTTTATGTTAGTTTTGATCAAATTATTTCAAAAATCTCTGCTGGGTCAAAAACATATCTAACAGGATTTTGTTATAATTTTCATAAAAAATATATTCAATTATTACAAAGCAATTCAAGAAAAAAATTACACCAAAACTGGTACAGAGAAACTGCTGGAAGATATTTTTTAAATCAACCACGAGAGGGCGTAACTCTAAAATATTATATTTTTTAATAGGGAGAATCTGTTTATTTGTCCTGAGGAGTTGATTAAAAATATATATTACTTAAGTGATTTGTTTATAGTATATTATTTAACGAGCGGTGATGTAGGTCATAACTCACGCAGATGAAATTTGCAGCACGAGCCGCAAGCGAGTGTTGTAATTCATCAAGTGAGTTATGATCATTACCGTAAGTTGAATACTATACTTTATCTACGAATATACTATAACAATAAATACTAAGATGCAAGTATAGAGAAAGAACTTTGTTCACAAAATATTAAGTGACATTACAGAGCCACCTTGGTATTCGATTTGTAAATAGTGTATAGTAAATTTCAAGAATCTTTTACGTATTGTAGACCGCCAATTTAATAATTTTAAAATCTTTTAATTATACATTCCTTTTCAGTTGTTATAAAATCATTGTAAAATTTCTACGCCAATGGAACGTATTTAAAATTTCCAAGCATTTACTGCACACTATTTACATACCGAATTATAGTAGGATCCCAGAGAGTTATACTAACTCACTAACCTTATATTCGGTTCGTAAATATACATTCCTTTCCATAACTCACTACAGTGAGTTATTATAATTCACGATTTTTGTTTATGGATACTATAAATTGTTCAAAAGCAGTTTAATAATCAATACATAACTTAATAGGAGTAGATAAAATATATTACATATTTTTGTTTTAGGTTACTTTATTATAATCATTTCTGTTTCTTGGGAACTACTAATGTAATAATAATAATATTTTAAAAATTGTCTCAAATTGTACAAATATTACTTCTTACGAAAATACTATTTATCTGTTACCAAAAAAAAATGTATCCAATTATTGGTTAGTATAGTATAAATATATAAATTCATTAGGTTAACTAGTTAATATGTGAAAAAACCTTTAAATAATTTATGTACTTTGGAAAATTCAAAGAATTTAATCAATTCACGATACAATTAGTATAAATATTTAATTAATTAACCGGCTTGTTTTGTACCAACTTCAAGAAAGTCTTGTCATGGTTATACCTATAACATCAGTTTAATTAAATGCAACCATATGTCAATTTTATATAAAAAAAAACCTGGTCATTTTTTTAATTTCCCAGTAATGATTTACCTTGAAAGTGATAACTACAAATCGAGATTATTAACGATTAACAATTACGGGCAATAGTTAAGAATTTTATATGTAATTAGTGAAGTGGATGTCGTAAAAATTCCGAAACGTACTGAGGACCAGATCGGCTGCTCTGCGAAAACATCTTAAATGGGGTAGTGGGTACAATTAATGACAAGAGATCAAAGTGCTGCAACTGCCTATATTTGTATAAATGAGATTCAATGAATCGATCGCAACTTTGGCAAGGAATGCTGACCTACCTCATAGACGTGGCCAGTGAGGGCACTGACAAAATAAAGTTGGGATATATAACAAATTTTATTTTACGATCATTTGGTCACATTATTTTAATGAGTAAAACGGAATCTAAATTTTTTACATTAAGTGATTTTAATAATCCTCTTTATTCTAAAAAGTTAATTTGACTGAAAATTTAGATATTTATTAGTATGAGTAATTTTTACTCTTGAAATTTTAGACTATTTCTATAAAGAAAAGTCCGAGGTTAACCCTCAAACATCGTCGTAATTGTAGAAAAAATAATTATGAATATACGAATTTTCATTTCCCTTTTTCCTATATAACAAAACCTTGGTTACGTTTATGGTACAAGGCGCGTGCGACGTTGGTTATTGCCAAGGTTGAAAGCAAGAAATAAGTGTAGAAAATTTGCCATTTGAAAAAATTTCAATCGTTTAGTGCGCGTTTTTTAATTAGTCCTCCAGGAGTCGTTCACTGAATGTTCCTGCACTTTGATGGCATTATTCTACGGTGCTACGATCGCTAGAGAAAAATTAAAAGGCTTCATAAGTATAAGAGTGTTTAATTATTTTATTTTAGTAGATTGTTGTAATAGCTGCTAAGAATTTTTTAACGTTACTACTTTTAAACAGATTCTTTACACAAAGAGTAAGTACAATTATTTGTTTTTTTTTATGAAAATGGAAAGTTAGAAACAATTTTGTTAATATACTTTTAAATAAAAATAAAAGTTATGATTTACATGTTCCTTTTTGTGATATAAAAAATTATTAATTCGGAGAGAATTCAATTATTTTTTGATAAAAAATCAAATTTAATTGATGTTTTCCCAGACAATGTTTTTAAAATTGGAAATTAAAAAATATAAAATATGATACTTTAAAATCTTAAGAATAAAATATGTAGGAAACTAAGTTTGTAAAAATTTATAATTCATACAAACTATTTTACCAAAATTTTTTAGTATCGTACCTGGGTTGGTACATTCGTTTATTATGAAATTGGCAATGAAACTCTCATTAAAAATCCTATTTCTGATAAAGATTTTTCAGACATTTTTCCTTTATTAAAGGTAACCAAGTTCAACATTTTTGTTTATTTAACAAAATAAGTGGCGACTCATTAATTAACTTTTTTGTATTATTTGTTTCTTTGGGTGTAACTTGAATTTTTTGATTTTTCAAATTTTCTTTTTATTATTATGTAAATACGGATACTAAGCGCAGAGATATGGAACATAGTAGTAGATGACGACACAAAAGAGGTTAAACGAAGTATAAAAAACTACATGTAAGATGCAGCCAGTATCCCTAATAGAGTGTGCCAATATTAATGACCTTATAAAAAAAGTAAATCTATAAATCTCATTAAGCTTAAAAAAACTTATATGAAACACAAGAAACCTCGTTACCGTTAATCACGTTCTAAAAAAACGTAATAAAAGTCAAGCAAAGTCGATATAATTGAAGAACGCTGAAAACGTTCTGTAAAGCTCCAAAACGTTCGTTAAAGTTTAAAAATATTTATTAATCTATAAAAATGCAGCGAAATCCAGGAAAACGATATTTAAACTCTAAAAACGTTATATGAAGTTCAAAAATGTTTATTAAACTATACAAAGAAGACAGGAAAATGTTTACTTAACAATGTTCTGTAAAGTCCAAGAAAATTTATTAAGCTCGAAACATGTAAAAACATTCTAGAAATCTTCAATAAGCTTGCAAAAACTTCTATAAAAACACTGTATGAAGTTTGTAAACATTCTATGAAGCACAAAAACGTAAACAACTTTCTAAACGACTGATAAGCTCAATAAAATTCTATAAAACACAAAGAATGTTCTATTAAGTTCTAGGACGCTCTGTGATGATCTAAAACGTTCTATGAAACTCTAAAACATTCTATGAAGTTCAAAAATTTTTATTAATCTATTATAATGCAAAGAAAACATAGAAAGTGTTTACTAAGTTCTAGAAACGTTCTATAAAGTCCACGAAAATTTATTAAGCTCGAAAAATGTAAAAAAGATTCTAGAAATTATCAATAAGCTTGCAAACATTTCTATAAAACACAAAAAACACTGTATGAAGTACGTAAACGTTCTATGTAGTACAAACAGGTAAAGAAGTTTCTAAACATAGCTGATAAGTTCAAAAAAATTCTATAAAACACAAAGAATGTTCTATTAAGTTATGATGATCTAAAACGTTCTATGAAACGTTTTATGAAGTTCAAAAATGTTTATTAATCTATTAAAATGCAAAGAAAACATAGACAATGTTCACTAAGTTCTATAAACGTTCTGTATAATCCAAGAAAATTTATTAAGCTCGAAAAATGTAAAACAGGTTCTAGAAATCGTTAATAAGCTTGCAAAAATTTCTATAAAACACAAAAATACTGTATGAAATTCGTAAACGTTCTATGAAGCATAAAAACGTAAAGAAGTTTCTAAATAAGCTCAAAACAATTCTATAAAACACAAAGAATGTTCTATTAAGTTCTAGAACGTTATATGATGATCTAAAACGTTCTATGAAACTCGTAAACGTTCTATGAAGTTTAAAAATATTTAATTAAATATTAAAATTAAAAAAAAAACCTAGAAAATGTATGTAAAGCAACTACAACGTTCTGTAGAGTCCGAAGAACATTTATTAAGCTCGAAAAATGTAAGAAAGTTTTAGAAATCCTCAACAGGCTTGCTTGAAAAAGATTTGCAATAAAACCTGGAATTCTGAAATTTTAAAATAAAAAGAATGGAAAAAAATGAAGCCGATCTAAAAAACAGACTTAAAAATTGCCCTAATTCTAATTAAAAAAAAAATGGAAAAACAGAAAAAATAGCCGAAAATAGAGAAAACTAGGGAAAAATAGTGAAAAATAGAAAAAATTGGGTAAAATAGGAAAAATTGGGGAAACTAGGGAAACAGAAAAAAAGGGGAAAACAGTTAAAAAATAAGAAAAAAGTAGGGGAAAATGGGAAAAAACAGGGAAAAAATAGAGAAATAGAGTACAAATAGGGATAAATAGGAAAAATAGGAAAATTATAAAAAAATTGGGAAACATGGAAAAATGGGGGAAAATAGGGAAAATTGGGAAAAATAGTTTGACATAAAAAATAATTAAAAATAGATAAAAAGTAGGCGAAAATAGGAAAAAAATAAGTACAAATTGGGACAAATAAGACAAAAATAAAGAAAAATAGAGAAGTGTATGGGAAAATAGTGGGAAAAAGGGAAAATAGCGAAAATAATGGAAAAAGGGAAAATAGGAAAAATAGAAAATAATAGAAATAAACAGTGACTAACAGGAAAAAATAATGAAAAACAAAAAAATGTGAAAAATGGGAAAAAATAAGAAAAAATAAGGCAAAATAGAGAAAAAACGGCAAAAATATGAAACAAAAATCAGAAAAATATAG
The DNA here is from genome assembly GCA_963243735.1 of Neocrepidodera transversa. Classification (NCBI taxonomy): domain Eukaryota; kingdom Metazoa; phylum Arthropoda; class Insecta; order Coleoptera; family Chrysomelidae; genus Neocrepidodera; species Neocrepidodera transversa. The sequence goes on along the minus strand of OY725349.1, from coordinate 17,093,040 downwards.
AGAAAATATGGAATTTAAAGATAAATAAAAAAAATCTGGAAAAATGGGGAAACATAAAAATAGTAACAATGGGCAAAAAATCGATAAAACAGATACGAATACGGACAATAAGAGAAAAACAGGAAAAAATAATGAAAAACGGGAAAATTAGGAAATAGGAAAAATTAGAGAAAAGTAGAGAACAATACAGAAAAATGTAAAAAAATATGGAAAGACAGGAAAAACTGGTAAAAATAGGGCAAAATAGGGACAAGTTGGAAACAATATGAAAAAATAAGAAAAAATAGGAAAAAACAGAAAAAAATAGAAAAAAATAGGAAAAAATAAGAAAGCTCGTTCGTTCAGGTACTACTATAGACTCCGTAGCAATGCACGGGTATTTAGCTAGTAAATTATATATTTTGAACCACAATTATTATTGTATATTTTATATATACATTATATATTTTGAACCACAATTGTAATAATTTGTCAAATACGTTAAATTTAATTTAAAACTACTGAAAGTACTAAATACTTAGAAAAACTTTTTGAACTCGCTCTGTATGATAAATATTATGGTAATAAGGAACATGATCAGAAAACACAAACCGTGAAAGTGAACACATGAACATAAGACAGAAAGGCCAGCAACTTTGAGCAAGAGTATAACATAAGAGAGCACAGGAAAGAAGCCCTATAAATGTTCATGAAGGAATATCGTGAGAACATATATGAACAGATCCGGCTTAAGACGAAATCAATAATAATATCGTTATAGTATCATTTAATTTAATTATCATGTTACCGCTATTTGTTTAAGACATTGAACAAAGAAGATAAAAAGTTGTAAACTTGTGATTTTTTTCAAAATGTTTCATATAAAATTGTTGCTACAAGAGCAAATATAAAATGTTAAATATCTAAAATAACCGATCATCTATTTTTTAAAATACTGCAGATTAAAACGATACTGGTATTTTTTATACCAGTCGAAAGAAGGTAAAAAATTCTAAAAGTGTAATTTTTTTTTTAATTTTTTATATAAAATTGTTGCTATAACTTTCCCGGGTCGGCTGTACAGAATAGGATTAATTACAAAATACAAAATTCCTGAATGGGATTTAGGGCGAAATGGGTATCTGTATAATTTAGGTCCACATCTTTAATATTTAAAACGTTGAGCGCAAAGTTATACTACTGAACCAATTTAAACCAAAAAACTAATGGTCGCTTTCAAGCCACACACCAACCCTTCATACCAAATGTCAGATTGATTGGTCAAACGGTTGTGCAGCTATAGTGGAAGATTACACACAGACAGACCTTACTCTGGAAATGGTCTCAATCTTCTCGGGGGATCTTAAAATGAATATTTCCATTGCAACCTCGATTTTTTTTGTTCGTTCACAATATTTTCCCTTCAATGGGATCGGGAAGGTAAATGTAAATTGTGGAAAATAATCCGATTAATGTTTTTTTTTAATACTGTTGATACTAAAACTACATTGGTACCATTCGAAAGAAAATAGAAAGTTGTAAAAGTGTTAATTTTTGTGGCTACAAGAGCAAATATAAAATATTAAATGCCGAGAATAAAAGATCATCTAATTTTTAAAGTACTGCAGATATTAAAATGAGACTGGTACCAATCAAAAGAATATAAAAAATTGTAAAAAAATTAAAGCTACGAGAGTAAATATAAAATTTTGAAACGTCGAAAACAATCCAATCGAGGTAGACAAAATATCAAAGATTATTGTAAGGTGACATGGTGATGATGGTGATACCAAAATGAAGAAGAGTTTCAGTTTTAAACATATCGAGTAAAAGCAACAATTCCACGATCTAGAAGTATAAGAACAATGTCAATTCATAAAGAGGATATTGCAACTGCAACAATTCACATGAGTATGATCTTAGATACTGAAAAGTCAGCTGCCAGGACGGAATTTCTTTATGGGCATGTATGGAAATATGGCATTTATATATGTGGTTGTATCAATAATAGCAAGTCATTCGGAAATTCCAAAACAAAGTACTGAGAAGCATCATACAAGCGACCTGGTACTGTTGAAACAGCAACATCGATCAAGATCTGCAAATAAACACTTGCCTAGACCATATCCAAATTTAACTGTATCCATGATTAAAGGTTACTCCTTCATATGAGCTCCTGGATAAGCAGCAAAGAAAAATGTATTAAGTTTAAAAGATCTATATTCAAAGTATTTAGTTAGGTTAAAGAAAAATTGCTCATTAATCTAAGTTCACATCAGATTGAAATATTGTTAAAGAGTAAAAAATAAAATATATATTAAGTTACTATTGCTATTGCCATTAATTTTTTTCTGCTACCTGGGCTAATCTGGACGAGACCTACAGCTTATCGCGGGCTCCGAACCACGGTCCTCAATCACCCCAAAACTCAGGACTATGCATTTGTCATTCAGGTGATCTACCGACTAGCAAGTGTGTAATTGTGGCACCAACCCCTATCAGTTCCACGAGATATCCGATCTCATCCGGCCTGGTTACCTGCGTGAATGAAACTGCGCATGGCACAAATATTTTTTTGCACTTGCCCAAAGTCTTATCTGACTTTAATTCCACTTGAGATTCATGGGAATCGAACCCACGGCCGGAACAATGACCAAGTATAAAGGCAGATGCACTAACCAACCTGGCCACCGTTTCCGGTTATATATATTAAGTTACTCTATTCTATTAATACTTATTTACAACTATTATCTTTTTTTGAATGATTTCACTTTGGATACTTTGAGTAATTAAACAGGTTTTAGTTTATTTTCTGACAACAGAATGCTTTATTTTTTGTTGTGACTTTTCTATTATTTCTTGTATTGTGAACTTATTATTATCATGATTGTTATTATTATAGCTAAAAGTAAAGTTCTAGTAGTAGTAATGGATATTGGGTTATTAAATAGTCTTATGTGGTCAGGATATTACAATAATTCTTACAGAAAACGACAGTGGACGAAGAAGCTATATAAAAATTCAGTTTCAGTTTTTCGTTGATACTTATGTTTCACTTTCACAATTAGCCCCTGTAGAACAACATTATCAACAGCTCTAGTGGAATCAAAATATACAGCGTATATATTTTAAAATTTCTTTTCAACGGTTTAGGCATCTGTATCTGTAAGGTGGGGACGGTGGGTTGCTCCACAAATTTGCTGTGCCACAGCACCTAAGCCTCATTAGGCCCATTGTGCATCCTCCGTAGTAAATGAGGTCTCACTTAGCTTGACAGCTAGCCTACATTATTTAAGTAGTTGACAAGAGATTCATCTCTTATGTTGGTCAGTATTAGCCAATACTTAATGAACACTTTTTGCTTAATGTTTCGGGCAATCATAAAGGATGTGCTCGATTGTCTTGTCTTCTTGTTCCCACCCTCTGAAGAGTGCGGAGTCTAACAGTTCCATATTGTTTAGGTGTTTTCGTACTGGACACAGTGACCTAGTAAGAATGCCTGTTATGGACAAGTATTTGTTGGCTGTTGTATTGTCAGGGTATAATAAGAGGTCCCTAACAACTATGCAGCTTCTTGTTTCATTACATCTTTCCTTAAATTGTACAAGGGAGAGATCTTTAATCGACGTAGTTAGTCCAAATAGTTTTTGGTTGGCTGCCTTCTTGGCCAATGAGTAGGTGAGAGGGTTACCTTTTGATGTGGTGTGGGCTTTGATCCATCTTAAGGTGACCACATTATTGATAGGTGCTTCGACCAATGCTCGGTGACATTCTAGTACTAATCCTGAGCAAATTCATGGTCTGCCCAGTGTGTCTGCTATCTTTATAGATAAACATATTTCTTCCAGTGATGATATTTCTGATGAGTTCGGTTGCTTCTGTTAGGATGCCAGTGAGCTTGAGCTGGTGCTATTTCCCATAGCCCCTACTGTTTCCCCTAGCCCATTCGGTTTGGGCATAAAAATATTTTTGATTGGATAGTTTTTATAGGAAACAGTGCTGTATTTAAGCAGAAAATTCCGCATTTTAGACCCAACCATATCATTGTTTGGACTATTTAATCTCATGTCTCCTTTCTTAACCTGTTCTCAATGATTGTTTAATATACTTACTGTCAGTAGATAGAACGTCCTTTAACTTTAAAGGTTCAATAACTAAAGGTGATGACGTTTAGAATAAAATTTAACAAATTGATTTCTTGTACAATTGTCACAATCTAAACGTCATTGTCGTTAAGCTTCGTTTACATTTAGCAAGTTTATTAGCGGAAAGTACTTGCGACCACTAAACTTGCTTATTGTTTTATGTTTACATATTTTCAAGTTTATTTGCCAAGTAGTTAAAAAGAAAATGGCTCCCAAGTGCCGCAGTGCGTGCTGTTGTAAAAGTTTTTGTACGTGAAATTCCAAAAATTTAATAGTTAGGTTACAACGCAAGAAAAATAGAATAAAACGAGTTTGGATTAAAGATTGGATAAAGCGCAGAAGTACTCAGTACCACTTTTACTTTTTTTGCAATTTAAAATTGTATTCACTTCCTATCTATAAACGGTTTATATTGTTTTTATCTTCGCTTTTAGTACGTTTATGTCAATGTTTTCAAATCTTGATTCTTCTTGTAACTCCTTTAAAAGTTTTTCAAATGCGTTTTCTCGTCTTAATTTATTCATGTGTTCTTTTACCTTTATATTTCACAAAATTTTATATTTTTCGTATATGTTTAAAAACGAAATTATCTGATTTTTATCCCACTTATTATTATCATAATAATAATTTTCACTTGTCCGGACCCGGAAAGTACAAACAAAAATTCGGCGAGCGGCAAGTAAACTAGCCAGTTCGTCAACTTGCGGTTTACGTATGACAAGTTTAGTGGCAGCAAGTACTTTCCGCCAGTAAACTTGCTAAATGTAAACGAAGCTTTAGTTACAGAACCGTTAAAGTTAAAGGACGTTCTATCTACTGACAGTTAGTCATGTGGTTTTTACAGTCTTTTGGGATTTCTATTTTTGTATATGAGTCATAATATTATAGCGTTTGTCTTTTCTTTTTACAAGCTAAATTGAAAATTCTGTGTGTGGGTTTTCTCCTTTATGTCCCTTATACTTAATTGTTAATTTGTATATTTTTTTACCGTCTGTTAGTACTTGCTTTGAGTAGTTTTTAATTTTTTTTTAACTTTTTAAGTTTGTATAGAATAATCTTTTATCGTTTTTCTTCTATATGATGCCCCAAACTCTTTTCAAATTTATTTTCTATTATTTTATACCGTTATATTTTTTTCTCTGATCTTAAACTCTCATTTTGTAAGTTTTGATTTTTTCTCATTTTCTCATTCCTACATTGCTTCATTTCGCTCTTATGTATTCGCTTTGTTCACTGATTTTTTTTAAATTGCTATTCCAAGACCGTTTTTTAGCGATTACGTCACTTCATTATTTTTTTTCTTCGAGAGAGGAAACTCATGTTCACCAACACGTTGTTCGTGCTCGGAACATGATGGTAGTGTGGGACTTCAGCTAAGCTAACCTACCCACCAAACATCACTCGTTTATGCCGCCTTCCCCGCGGGACTGTTTGTTTAACTTACATCAGGAGGTCGGTTATAAGCAACAATAGACTCGCTGTGTCTCTATCTTTCTATCTATCCTCCATCCTCCTTTCCCTTCTCTCCTCCTGCTGCCGTAGCATTTCTTCCTCCTCTTTCGTTTTCAGGATCTCGCCCATCCACTTCCTGATTCCCTCCTAGGTCTCTCTGTTTCTCAGCATGACATTTATGATGTTATCTGGGCCTACGCTGGTATTTATCTGACGCCGCCCCTCAGCCCAATTTGGAAAAAGGAACAACATGTGCTCGACGTCGTATCATTCTCCGCCATAGTCACAGTTGTAGTCTTCTGCCCGTTCCATGCTCTTCAGATATGCTTTAAAACAACCATGTCCCATTAACGCCTGGGTGGTAAAATAATCCACCGTCCCATGTGAGCAGGACTCCCATGGCACCACTTCCATAATCAAATGCTTGGTCCATTGGGCATTCTCCGTGTTGGCGCCCCATTCCTCCCGCCAGATTTATAGGGATCTTTTCTTTTCTTCCCTCTTGACGATAATATATCCTTCCCCGTATCCCATATTATATATCCGACTCCTCTAGTCGGCTTGCACATGTATTGGCACTGTCCCCGTGTATTGACTTTAGGGAGACAGTGCGGTAGGTACTAGCTACTCTAATAGCTATCCGCCTCTGACCTTTTCAACGATTTTTCTATATGTGGCAACTCTGCTACCCAGATAGGTGCTCTGTAAAGCAGGATCTAATGCACTACTACACTACTCAGGTGACCCCGGATGTTCCTCATCACCCTGGTAAATTTCGCTGTCCTATCTTCCGCCTTCCTAGCCTCCTCCCTAATGTGAGGCTCAAAGCTTCCTATGTCATCAATGATGATCCCCAGGTAGCAAACATGTTTCTTCGGGATAACCTCTGGTTCTCCGATGTGGAACCTAACCTCCATCCTCCTACTAATCTATGCCCCCTGAGGATAACCGCCTCTGTCTTATCCGGTACCAGCTCGAGTTTATTTTCTGCCATCCACCTATTCACAAGCCAAAGCGTTTCATCTGCCCGATGTACCAGCTCCTCCTCATCTACTCCTCATACGAGAAGGCCAGGTCGTCAGTATTTGAAGTCGTTTGTGGTATGCTCCTATAGTAAAAGCCAGATTTAGAATGCAATGTATGCAGCATAGCCCAATGCATTTTAAAGGTAAGAATGCTCGGCGGCGATGAACAGATGATGCGGTATTGGCGTGCTCAACCTTCCGTTTTCTAACGTATCCGACTACCTGACATCGGCGGCAACCCTGTGCTCCATAAGGCCCACATTGCATTCTAAATCTGGCTTTCACTATAGAATAGCTCATCCATCCAGTTGATCAATTATACTTATGTAAAATCATCCGCAAATGGGTTTCTCATGATCACAGTTTTTTTTTCTTGTCGTTTTTTTTACCTCAATGGACAACGGTAAAACCCTATTTTTATTATTGTTCTTGGGACGAATATATCTCGTTAAGTCTGTCACTGCCTGGAATTGCGATTGGATGAGGTCTTTTTATAGACACTTTGATACAGCGTTATACATATATAAAACTGTAAGAGGACCACGTTATCCTGTGTTTTTTTTAATGCTTTTGAATTTCGTATTTTCCATAGTCTTCAGCAAATATCTTCATGTTTTTTTTTTTAATTAAACTAAATGAATAACACATTAATTTTTCTTTACTAACTTGCACCATCAAATAAATTCAGAAGATGTCATCTTAAAAGGTAAAAAAAATTAAAAAAGCCGTTCCTGTAAATAAATAAAACTCGTTTTCGAACACTAAGTCTAAGTGTATGGGAACGTGCCCTTTTGGTTCTCAACAAAAGAATTTACTTCATTAATTTTTCAATTTTCTTCCGTTCATGACATACGCGCGATCGTTCTACAATACTCTTAATGCTAATCAACCTGGAAAATTTGGATTAACTATGCGTTTCATTGCAAAACACTTATGTCCATTTCTCGCTCGTAAAAACTCTACTATATTTTATTTTACTAATTTAAAATACGTAGAGGAAATACAAAAGAGCTATTAATTTAATTTATTGGTGGTTGGTGCTGAATTTCTAATTAATTTATTTATTTATAACAAATCGGTAAATAAAGATCATATTTTAGCAATATTTGTGATCATAAATATTTTAATAATAAACTTTCGAATATCGCACGAAAGTAAAAATAAATTCTAAAATAATTGTACCAATTTTTCTCAAGTTTGTTGCCATTTGAAAACACTAAAAAATTGTAAAAAACAAAATTATCCACCAAAAATTGATAAAAAATAACTTTTTAAAACGCCAATATGGTTTCGGTACAATTAGCACTTTTCAAAATATAAAATTTAAAAATCGATTAAAGTATATCATTTGCCTTTCATAAACTAACAATATAGTTATAATCAATAATCATAAATACCTTAACGTTTATAATTTTACCTAGAGCTTTTCTTAATCTTTTCTATTTTATCAATAATCTGATCAGGGGTCTAGTTGGTTTTATTTTAATTTCATAGTAATTCAATTGTCAGTTCGGTAATCCGAAAATAAGTGACGATAATGGTAATACCGAATGGTATGTCCAAAATCGGATAATCCTACTTTCATCTCTTGTTCAATAAGCTTTACACTAAGAAGTTAATAATATTTTTATAGGTGTTTGGAAAAAACATTCAGATACCTGTAGTTATAAATATACTGATAAATTTTTGTTTTAAGCAGACTTTTTAATTTACAATATAATTTTTTTTCTTAATAGGCACGAACGTAACGTAATACAATTTTTTGTTTACTTTTTATGCTGAGTCGAAATCTGAAATTAGAATTTTAAATACACAAATAAGAAGAAAATTTTACAAGTTTTAAAATTTCAATCTCCCCATAAGTTTTTTGACTTAATAGGCACAAACTTTGCGTGATACAATTTTTTGTTTACTTTTTTGTTGAATAAAAATTTTACACAAATAAAAAAACAAATTTTAAAATTTTAATCCCTATACTTTTTTTTTGTATTACTAGGTACAAATTTTTCGTTATGTGATTTTTGTTTACTTTTGTATGCTGAATCCAAATCTAAAAGCAAACTTTCAAGTTTCACACAAATATTAAGAAAATTTCACAATTTTTCATATTTCAGCCCACCTATAACTTTTTTTTATTGTAATAGGCACAAACTTTTTTATTTTTGAATCCAAATCTGAAATTATAATTTTAAAATTCTATGGGATACAGACAGACATCCATAAAAAACTTTTTTAAAGTTCGTCGAAAAAGAAATTTACATTAGGCAACAGACACACAGAAATTCAAACAGATTTGGAAAAATCGCATAAGCACATTTGTTAGTTGAATATGCGTTGTTGCCTTGTTGCCAATATTTTACTTTCCCGCTATATATGTGTGTAATATATATTTAAAAAAAATCGATATCTAAAATGTACTGGTCACGTGACACCAACAAATTTTGAATGGGATACTATGTATATGATTATATTTTTGAATAGACCGGAAATGAAAAAATCAGTTTTAAAATAATTGTTTTTAACAAAAAAAAACCTAGAAATGCTTTTGTCCATTGTTTTAATATTTGCACAAGCCTCGTTTGAATTTTTTCTGATTGCGTAAAAGAGAATAATATTAAATAAACAAATTTTACCATTTTTTATGATGTTTTACAAGAAAAAAAATCCCTAGAAATGCCTTTGTCGATTGTTTTAAGATTTGCACAAGTCTTGTTTGAATTTTTTTCTGATTGTGTCTGTTAAGCATTGTTTTTAAAAAGCAAAATATTAAATTAACAAATTTCACAAATTTTTACAATTTTTAACAAGAAAAAAACCCTAGAAATGCATTTGTCCATTGTTTTAAGATTTACACAAACCTCATTTGATTTTTTTTGATATTGTCTAATAAGCATTGTTTTAAAAGAGCAAAATATTAAATAAACAAATTTCACCAATTTTTACGATTTTTAACAAGGAAAAAACCCTAGAAATGCATTTGTCCATTGTTTTAAGATTTACACAAACCTCATTTGATTTTTTTTGATATTGTCTAATAAGCATTGTTTTAAAAGAGCAAAATATTAAATAAACAAATTTCACTAATTTTTACGATTTTTAACCAAAAAAAAACCCTGGAAATGAATTTGTCCATTGTTTTAAGATTTACACAAACCTCATTTGATTTTTTTTTTGATATTGTCTAATTAGCATTGTTTTCAAAGAACAAAATATTAAATTAACAAATTTCACCAATTTTTACAATTTATAACAAAAAAAGAAAACCCAAGAAATATATTTGTCCATTGTTTTAAGATTTACACAAACCTCATTTGATTCTTTTTTGATATTGTCTAATAAGCATTGTTTTAAAAGAACAAAACATTAAATAAACAAATTTCACCAATTTTTACGATTTTTAACAAAAAAAAACCCTAGAAATGAATTTGTCCATTTAAGATTTACACAAACCTTATTTGAATTTTTTTTTGATATTGTCTAATAAGCATTGTTTTCAAAGAGCAAAAAATAAATTAACAAATTTCACCAATTTTTACAATTTTTAACAAAAAAAGAAAACCCAAGAAATATATTTGTCCATTGTTTTAAGATTTACACAAACCTCATTTGATTTTTTTGATATTGTCTAATAGGTAGGTTCAATGTGAGTGGAGCGTTTGCTCGCCCCTCCACTGCGGCCAACAGAGGCCTATTGTGGCTCACCCCTATGGGCTATAATTTACCATACAATCCACACCTTCTTACGAAGTCTATGGTTGACTTAGGTGAAGCTTCCTTGAAGTCGGTAGGCTCCAGCTGTACAAAACCAAACGTACGAAGCCTATTCATTTCCAGGGCAGGGCAGGAGCATAAAATATGCTCCGCCGTTTCGTCTTCCACACTGCAGAAGCGACAGTCCGATGTTTGACTCAGACCTAGCTTCTTCAGATGGTACTGCAGACGACAGTGCCCTGTCAGCAGTCCGATTAGGATGCGTAGATCACTTCTACTCCATTCTAGGATCTGCGATAGGGTGCTACCTGAGGGTTTGACTATAAACGCCTTAGAGTGAGCTAACCCAGGCATATCTTTCCAGTGCTGGAGAGTTTTCCTCTCGTCCCATTTCCAGATAGTGTCTTTAGCACTGCTTTTGGCTATGCCAAAGAATGGTTCCGGTCCAATGAACTCGGATTCTGCACCTCTTTTCGCAAGGGTGTCGGCTTTCTCATTGCCCTCCACCCCTTCATGCCCAGGTACCCAGAGTAGGGTTACTCTGTTACTGGTAGCAATGCGATCCAGGGATTCGATGCAGTTCCATACCAGCTTCGAGTCCAGCCGGCTGGAGCTCAGTGCTTTTAAAGCTGCCTGGCTGTCTGATAAAATATATATACTTTTGTTGACAAGATGATGGTTTACCAACTCTCTTGCACACAATTCTATAGCGAAAACCTCCGCCTGAAAGATGGTAGCATACTTGCCAAGGCTTACTGTGATGTCAACTCTCGGTTTTCTGCTGTACACTCCGGCTCCAACACCACTTGGGGTCTTTGAACCATCTGTGTACAGTACATAAGCCGTCCCTGGAAAGAGGATCTCCCCCCTTTCCCATTCGTCTCTTCTCGGAAGAAGGACGTTGAAGGACTTCTGTATGTGAGTTCTGGGAGAGAGCACATCCGAAACCATTCCGAGAGTGTGGTGAGTACTCATCTCTCGCAGCAGTCCAGAGTGGTCCCATAGCCTCTCCCCCTCGATTTGACCTGCCACCGACATGGCTCTATAGGAGGTCATTCTGGCCTCCTGCTCCAGTAATATATGGAGAGGAGTAAGACCCAGAAATCTTTCCATTGCCGCTGTCGGGGTAGATGACATGGCGCCTGTAATAGCCACACATGCTAATCTCTGTAGTCCAGATAATTTAGCCGCCGCAATAGACTGGAGCCCCTTCGTCCACCAGGCCATTGCGCCATATGTGACCATTGGTTTTATCACCGTTTGATAAATCCAGTAAATCTGTTTAGGGTTCATTCCCCACGACTTGCCGCATACCCTTCTGATATTCCAGAGCGATGCCCTGGCTTTATTGATTGTTCTTTCCTGATGGGAGTTCCAGGTAAGTTTTCTATCAAGGATAATCCCCAGATATTTTACCTCCTCCGCAAATGGAATGGTTACGCCTTCCAGAATTGGATGACGTAGCTTATCAAGCTTCCTCCTTTTTGTAAAAGGAACTACTACCGTTTTGTGGGGGTTCACAGACATCTGTTCCTCCTCACACCATCTGTATACGATATTAAGAGCTTCCTGAAGGATATTAGAAATAATCTCTTCAAATAAGCCTCTAACCATTATTAAAAGGTCATCGGCATAGCATTGAAAATCCACCCCCAGCTGGGAGAGCCTGTCTAGTAGGGGGTCGACCAAGAGTGACCAAAGAAGTGGAGACAGCACTCCGCCTTGAGGACACCCCTTCGCCGCCCTAAATCTGACAGTCTCCTCCTGCAGTGATGATGTGACAAAACGATTTTCAAGCATGCATTTAATCCAATTGCAGATTAGTCTGCTTATTCCCCTTCGCAGAAGTGCAGCGTAAAGGGATTGAGGCAGGGCATTGTTGAACGCCCCTTCAATGTCTAATAAGCATTGTTTTAAAAGAACAAAACATTAAATAAACTAATTTCACCAATTTTTACGATTTTTAACCAAAAAAAAAAATCCTAGAAATGAATTTGTCCATTGTTTTAAGATCTACACAAGCCCCGTTGGAAACTTTTTCTGATTGTATCTAATAAGAATTGTTTTAAAAGAGCCAAATATTAAATAAACAAATTTCATCAATTTTTATGATTTTTAACAAGACAGAAAATCCTAGAAATGCCCTTTTCCATTATTTTAAGATTTGCACAAACCTCGTTTGAATTTTTTTCTGATCGTGTCTAATAAGCATTAATTTAAAAGTGTAATATAATAAATAAACAAATTTCACCAATTTTTACTATTTTCAAAAAGAAAAAATCCTAGAAACATTTTAACTATGAAATTATGGTAGCCATTAAATTATTTTTAAAGTCTAAAGTGGTCTTTAGTAAATTTATTTTTGGTGGTTTATCAGTCCTCCGAAAAACGTTTTGTGTGTCCTGAACAGTGAACACCGCTCGTGTCGAACAACAAGCAGATTTAAGTTGTGCAGTTAGCGCTGGCCAAACACGATCACAATTCTTTAAAAAGCTGCTGGACAACCTAGTTGTCAATTCGAAATTTTCACTCTTTCAGAACCGGACTTTCAAAATTTAATCACAATTGGCGGTTTATTACAACTTTTTCTTTACTTTAACGCCATATAAAGACTTAGTTTCATCGAGTCTTTCAAATAATGTTAATGAACTTCCAAGATGATTTTACAGTTCTTTAAGACGATTTAAATCTTTAGTATGTTTATAAAATTAACAAAATGTTTTTCAAATCTTTAGCATTTATAAAAATGTTTTAATTAAATTGATTCTTATAATTACATCATTTTTATTTTTGCTTCATTTCTTTTGTTCACTTGTTCGTTGGTTTTCTAAAAAAATAACAGTAGAAAAAAAAGCAGAAAAAGCACTATCTTAATACATATTAAAATGTTGGCCATTCATCCCAATACAATTATAAAAGTCTGTTGGAAAGTTGCCCAATATTTTATTTGAATATTATCAAGCACAATATTTTTTTGTCTGATAGAGAAAGAATAATAAACAGTAACTTTGGGTGAATCCCAGAAAACTCTTTTTTCCATATGGTCAAATCAATAGGTTGAAATCTGTCTTTATCAGAAATGAGAAATGTATTTAAATAGTATTATCTCTTCTTAGAATAGTAAAATTAAAAAATTGAAATTTTTGTCCAAAGAGAAATTTTGACAAAAAAATCTTTAAACATTATTGATATTTTTGGAAAACTAATTTTTAAGTAAAAATTCAAATTAATCTAATGTTAAAGCAGAGCGAAATTTTTGACAAAAAATGATTTTTTGAAATAATCTTGAATTTAGATAAACATAAATTCAATTTAAAAAATGAACATGTTCCATTTTTTTATTGAATAACAATTTTAGAAATAAAAAACTTATAATTTTTAATTACAGAAAAATCGAACACTAATATTAAACAAAATTATAAATCCTTGGAAAAAAATTTAAATTGTAACTATAACAGCGAATAAATTTTGAAAAAGTCAATTTGAAAAATCAAAATTTAAGGCTATTTTAAGATTAAAAAAAAAATCCAAATTCAAATTGTCGCATAATTCAAATAATGGAAAATTTTACTCTAAAACCAATTTTTGTGAAGAAAACCTCAATTGTAGAATTTCAAAAACTTTGACGTTTATAGAAGTTAAAAAAAAATGAAAAAAAGTAACTTCAGAAAAAAAAATCCATATTTTGGTAAGTTTAAAAATTGGATTTTAAGAAAAACCTAATTTTTAGACAATGAAATTTTTGGTAAAAGAAATATTTTGAAGGTTTTTGAAACTAAATCTAATGAAAATTTCCAAAAAATTTCAATTTTCAAAAAACTGAATTAAAAAAAATCCAGTTGTAGAAACATTTAAAATTATTAAAAAAATATATCTATAAAAACCAGAATTTTTGGAAATCTTATATTTAGACATTTTTGACTGTTTAATATATTAAAGAATAAATATATTTGTCTATTAGTGAAAAATCTAAAATTTAAAATTACGTTAAAAGAACAGAATTTTTTTAATTCTAGGGACTTTGGTCCTAACAATCTTACCCCGTGTCGCCTTTTGATTTTATAAGATTTTCATATACGTCCAATTTTGTAGGGTAACATTATAAACGATGCGACCTAAGTAGATAAACTATGATACTTCGGAGCCACTCCTTATGATATGATTTCGATCCGCTTCTGATCAGATTTAATCTGGTTTCCATCAGAAACGCGCAGAACCGGTATAGTTTTTTCGTGTACAAACATTTACCAGAATGAACCTTGGCGATTTCCCATGTTATATTTCATAAGGCGGGACCCCGCACTGTCATAGCTTATCTACTGGAGTAGAAAACGTTCTAAAGGTTTAAATTGAAAAAAGTGTTCTTATGAAAAACACTTTAGTTTGTATTGCGGGTACAAAAAGGGCTGATCTTCAATAGGGTTTTTTCCTGGAGGAAATTAATTCAATAAAGTGGAAACCAGAATTCCATTGGAGCTTCCGTTCGAGAGTTATAGTGTTTACAGACAGGCAAACATCCAGACGGTCGGACATAATTGTTTTTGCATTTTCTGACTCTGTGAGCTCGAAAATACCGAAAAAAAGTAGGAATAAGAAATTTTTTCGCCATCACAAAATTGATACTGATGCTTTGATTAAAGATTAGGTATAATAAGATGAGAATATTACTTTGTGGAGGGATTTCTGATGAATGAATTTGGGCCCTTACGGTCACAAAACATATAAACATGTGTTATTTGTTTTGTGGAACGAGCGGATATATAAGAGCATTTCATATTATTTTTAAAACAACAATTTTATGACTTGCCGTAGAAAAAACTGGTGCTCCTCGTATATCATAAATAGCACTCAAGGTCAATGAGCATAATGTGAGTGTCCGGTCTTATTAAATTTAAAAAAAATTTGCTGGGACATTTTTTTTTAATTTTGCTCAAAGTGTTTCTAAATATATGAATAAAATTATTAACGAAAAAATAATATTGATCTTAGAAAAATAATTCAGTTTTCTAGATTCTGCGTTTTATTTTAGGGAAAGGTATCTATTACTGTTAAGCCTTTAATTACGGCTGTTGCATATGAATAATTCGTAAAACTAATTGTAAATAAACAATTTTGTATATTATGTGATTTCCCTAAAAATTTACAAATTTTACAAATTTTTGAAATTATTGAAACTTTTGACATTTTTCAAATATTTGCAATTAATCGAATAATCTTGTTTTTGTTAAATTTTTCTATATTTTGATATATTTTTGAAATTTTTTAATATTTTTTGAAAATTTTGAAATTTTTGAAATGGTTAAAAATTTTGAAATTTTCGATATATTTTAGAAATTTGACATTTTTACTTTTTAAAATTGTTGATATTATCGAAATTATTGAATTTTTATTTTTTGTTTTTTTGAAATTTTGGAATTTTCGAAATTTTTGAATTTCTTAAAACCCAGCTGAAAATTAATAAAATCATGTTTATTCATTTTTTATTAAAATTGACTCAAAACATCAACTAATATTCATATTTTTCAATATTTTTATCTCGAGAGCGTTCAGTGTCAGTGCTGCAAAATTTTGCCCGTAGTTAAAGGGTTAAATTTAACAGAAACGAGATTTTTATATTACGTCAAAAGTTTCCAAAATAAAATATTTATAAAGTTCAATTTAAGATTAGACATTAGACAAAAATAAAAAATTGTAAATTTAGATAGCGTGAACAATAGAAGAAAAGTAAAAATATTAATTGTTGTCCAAAGACAAATTTGAAAAAAAGGTTTCTAGACAGTTTGATTTTTGGAACACTCATTTTTAAGTAATACCAACATATTAAAAAAAACTGTTAAAAAAAATTGACAAAAATCCAATTTTACTTTCCCGGACCCATCAAAGGGAAAGTAAGGTGAACGAGCAAAAAAAATTGAGATATCGATGGAAATATCCATTTTGAGGTCCCTCAAGAAGATTGAAACCATTTCCAGCGTATGGTATGTCTGTATGTCTGTGTGTCTGTGTGTCTGTGTGTCTGTGTGTCTGTGTGTCTGTGTGTCTGTGTGTAATCTTCCACGATAACTGCCGAACCGTTTGACCAATCAAGCTGAAATTTGGTACGGAGGGTTGGTGTGTGCCTAGAATGCGACCATTTTGGTTTAAATTGGTAGAGTAGAAGATCCTCAAGACCGACATTGATTAAATACAAATGTAATAATTTTTTACTTTTTTAAATTTTAAGGACAAACAATACACTTTAGTGCAAAAAATTGTAGTACAAAGTTTTACGGCATAAAATTCCCTATAACTTTTGTTTCAAATTTTTTTCAGAATTTCCAATAGTTGCGCCACTAGAGGGCGCGTAAAAAATCTGCATGTAGGTTTTCTCTAGTTTTTCTTGATTTTGAGGACAAACAATGCATTTTAGTGCAAAATTTTCTTATGCAAAGTTGTAAAGCATCAAATTTTCTTTAACTTTTATATTTAACTTTTTATCGAATTCCTCATAGTTTCGCCGCTAGATGGCGAGAAAAATACATATTTAGGATTTTCCATTTTTTTTAAATTAGAGGTAAATTATGCTCTTTAGTGCAAAGTTGTAAGCATAAAATTGCCTACAACTATTGTATGAAAATTTTTCCCGAATTCCCAATAGTTTTCACACATGATTTTAGGAGATCCTAATTGTAGCAGTGTGATATACATTGTGCGCATGCGCAGCTTATGTCATTATCAACATCAATTCGGCTCGCTATTTTTAATGTGTTCCATAAATTAATGTAATGCTTAGTATTTTGTAATTAAAATAATAATAATAAATAACATATTCTCTACGGTCGAGCCGGGAAAGTTCTGGGGTGACACAGCCGATTTTTTTTTAAATAATCTTGAATTTTAGATAAACTAAAAACTTACACTGCATAAAGTGTATAAACATATTTTTTTAGAAACTATGAGATTTACGAAAAATCTGTAGTTTTCCTATGATATATGACTCAATACCTACTATCTCTGATAATATTGAAATTTTAACTTTAGCAACCTAAAATGGTGGTTTTCTCACATTTTAGGTTATATCCAATATGAAAATTAAAATGTTTGACTCTTGAAATATGAAAAATTTCAAATTCCTTTGCTATCTTATAATAGTTTTTTTTTATTTTAACTTACGAAACTAAAATGGTCATCCAGTTTCATGTTTTTCATGACATGTATAAAGTATAAGGAATATTTAGCTGAAATAATGGAGGTTTACAAGTTTGCCACCACAAAATATAATATAAATACAATGTTTAAAAAATTATAAATGTGAGCTTAGTTCAGTAAAAGTTAATTCTTATTAATACTAATGGCACAGTTGTTTGTTTAACTGAAATAATTTTTTTAAACATGAAGAAAAAAATGGTACGGTTCTGTAGTTGGCATTCAGCGGCGGCCTGCGGTATGTTAATGTGTGAGAAGTTTTGAATAGGAGGATTTATCAAAAGGACCACCAAAAAGCCGAAATCGAATTAGTTGAAATAAGTGAAATAGTTCCACGAACAAAAGTCTTTTAATGATCTGTTTTAGATAACAACAAAAAATATGTGTTCCGATTCCTTGTTCCCAACACAGGATATAAGAAAAAATATTTTGTATTAATTTTAAATATTTTTTGCCTATACTCACCAAAAATACATCTAGTAAGTATGTGAAATACTAATTTATCTAAATAAAAACATTTTATACCCATTAATATCCACGAAAATTCACAATTTTTAATTAATTCTACTTATGTACAGTATTTATAGATTTTTTTTTGTAAGCATATGAAACTACACATTTTATTTTACTTTGGATAAATTAAATTGTGACAGCTAAATCCTGGTGATTAAGGAAAAAAAAGTGCCTAAGTAAAAGTGGATTTTAAATTAAATTTACAATAATACACGGTGTGTCCTCAAAAATAGTGATGTAATTAAAGGAATAGGTAGAATACATTATTCCAAACAAAAAAATTCTTATTTAATTTTTTCCTAAAGTTAACCTTTGTTATAAAAAAAACATTAAAAGTGGTAAAAGAACCGGCAAAATTGCTTTATCTGTTGCATTCCTAGAAACTGCTAAGAAATTAGTAATTATTTTTAGTATGCGGTACAGTTAAAATATTTATTGCAATGTGTTGCTTTTTAGTTTACGAATATCATCTATGATATGTTGACGGTTTATGGTGAAACTCGCGGTAATTGTGAACAATATCCAGAACGACGACAGCCAGATGTACGAAGTTACGTCAATTTTTAAAAAAGTTTATTGGAAACTGATTATACCTCAGCAAATAGGAGGTAGAATTCTTAGAGATCATGTAATGAATGCGGAAGAATCCATTGTAAAAAAACGTTTAGTTTTCTGATAAAGATAAAAGTCCAAGAACCAGGTACTTTTTTCTGTAAGTTAGAAATTTTACGGGAAAAAGGTTTAAAAAGCGTGGCACGTTATTTCACTGCGCAAGTCTGAGTTTGGAACGCTATAAATAAAAACCTACGTATTATACAGAAAAAAGTTTAAAATAAAAGTTGTAGAGAATGTTTTTATCTGCAAAAATGGTTTCTACTATTTTTATCGTACGATGGAGAGTTTACGAGATATTACACAAAATGTCTTTTTCACGCCAACTTGAATTTACTTTCAGGGGACACTCCTGAACATGTTCCAACAATAAAATTTCATTTGTAAAAGATTGCATTATGACCTGCTTTTTTGCTCTGGCTTGGACTATTTATATCGCAGAACGTAGATATTAAACCTTCATTTTACATGTGCACTGTTGCCAACTTTGTAAAGTGGTCTAGATTTTCAATATAACTTCTAAAAATCGGTTTTGATGTTTTTAAAAAATTTCATAATAATGTCTTCTACCTATTCTGCAAAATGAATTAAATGATAGGTTTTATAGGTATTATTAACTTAGAAAATATAGTATCAACATAATTTTAAAATTTTTTTTTGATGAACTATTTGAATCGAATACGAAACTGTTTATTGTATATTTTACTTTATTTTAGACAAATTATAAATCAGAAAAAAATTACTGAGTAAAAGTTAATTATTAACAATGCATATTTTTTAAATTAAAAATGATTATTATTTAGAAGTATCCGGCGTTAGATATAAAAGTAGTAATATCAAATCGAAAACTTTAATTAATATTATTAGTGTAACTAGACATCACATATTTGACAGGAAAATGAATGAGTCTTAAACCTTCGCAATGAGTAATCAATTTTAACAAACGTGTTGAAGATTTTGTTATGCACAATATCTTATAACAGCCGGTTGCATAACGTACCATATATGTATTCTTTTTATGCGAATTTGATAAGTGGATAATTAGCTTTATTGGTGTACAGGATAATTGATAAAAAGTATGGTGTATCAAAAATTTAAAAGATATAAAACTAATTAAAGATCTTTTCAAGATTTTAAAACAATTATGGATTTTTCACATCTTATTAAATTAAAATATTTAAAAAAAAAACTACCATGTAGAAGGTAGGTCAAAAATTAGGAATTTGGGTCAAGAGTAAAGTACTGGTATTATAAAAAGATATTTTTAAAAAATAATAGCAATTAATTAGCTATGTGACTAATGACCCACGTCCGATTACAGAAAATACAAAAAGAGTACTAGAAGAAAATACAGAGCATCCTGCTTTTACTGTCCAGGACACATCTCCTTCAAAAATAATTAAAAAAATCTATCATTTACTTATCGGATCTTCTCGTCAAATTTTATTCCTGAACTTCCTAATACTCCTATTATTTTAAATAAAAATAATATTTTGACCACTTCCAAAAGTAGGTTCAAGTAAAAAGTCTTCTAAAGGCCGAAAAAAGAGACACACAGCTATTCTGACATATATTCCAGAAAAAAGTGCGCTCAAACACAAGCATGCCGAGAGATCACAGAAAAAAAGTAGAGTGGAAGAAATAAAAGTTGATAAAGTGAAATAAAAGATGTTTGCAAAAAAAGAAATGCGATTTTACTAAAACAGCCTAGCGAGTCCAGTAATGTATCAGAAACAGAGAACTGTTTTTGCCTCTATTTTCAAATTTTACAATCTGAAGAATGGGGGAATTGTTCAATATGCAAAGGATGGGCTCATATTAAACGTATTTCAGGAAAATCATTTTCTTTTATTTGGAAAAAAGATTATCCCAAGCTCGGTATTTTCAGCGCCAAAGCGCAGGTAAAGTAACAGTTACGTCTTTAGATAAAAAATATTAAATTTAAAATTTGTAATTGTTAAATTCTATATTTTTATCACGCAACATGTTTAAAAGTGGCCAATTGATTGCTTAAGTGTTTAATTTTACAGTTATCTGTAACAAATTGGAAAATTAGGTAAAATGAATAAATAACAGTTTTATCTCTATTCTATAATATGTTACTCTTGAACCAAACGTATATACGGTATTTTTTGAGTTAAGTTAAATAAAACACCAAAATTTTATCAAAAATAATTTTTCCATATTTATATAATACGTGAAATTTTTTTTAAGATGTACCACTATGTAATATTGTTAATTATCCAATTGATTTTCAGTGATATTTCATTTGAAATTAGAGATTTACATAATCGCATATAAATTTTTTTGCAAATTACTCTCGTGTTTGTTACGTAACGACAATTGAACTCCTACTGCTGTGTAAATACGCATTATCACAAATATTTTTTTATTTGTTAGTAAAGTCTATTGTATTGTTGAAATGATTAATGAACTGCATTTTACGTTTTACGTAATGTAATTCTATAATATACACGGAGATTTAAAAAAAATAACGCCCTATGCACTACACACCCGTTACATAGAAATAGAAAGGCATTGAAACTAATTTAAAATTGATATATTTTTGTAATAATACTAATAGTACGTTGTTTGACTCAACTATGAATGAAATTGCTTGAAAATCCAAGTTCGACAAACAATTTTTAACCTAATAGAACGTATACGATTTGCAATTCGTCCGATACTCCTACTGTCGTAATAGGTAGTGAACAAATATGATTACTAATCAATAAATGTTTGGAAAAAATTACTACGGCAGTCGACGTGTTACCATCAGCCAATTATTGAAGGACCAAAACAGTGGCAATGCTGTTAATTAATTATTAACTCATGAACCTGCGTTTCAAGCAGTTACATTAAAATCAATAAAGACAATATTTTTAAGTGAACTGTAAGGGTTATTTTTCCACCAATTTAATTGTAAGTAATAGTATATTATGCAACGATAATGTAATGATAGCCATTAATACACGAGCATGTTGTAGGATACGAAACGAGCTTCAAGCGAGTTTCGTATATAACATGCGAGTGTATTCATGGTCATTACATGAGAGTTGCATACGCTCTCATTAATAAACGAAATAAATATTTATTTTAAGACTTTCATATGTTAATTATCTTAAATGAAAAGGAACATTTTTATAACAATGAAAAGAAATACTTTTTACTTACTTAATCCATATTGCCCGCATCTACCATTACGGGTGTAAGGCTAAACACTTTTTTTCACAACATATACTAATTAGTAACCTTTAAGTTAATCTTTTTCTAATCGATTTTAAACAATTTAAAATATTTTGACAGCTGTCAAAATAATTGTCAATTCTATTGGCTGAAAGAGCTGTATTTTAATGAAAACTAGTTTTATAATGAATCTCATTATGAAACTGGTATTAGTCTTTTAATTAGCGTATTATAAAATAGGAGTAGAAAAAGTAAATTATAAAATGTACTTTATTTTTTACTACACTTTTATCACTATCAAATCAATTGTTGGCACTCACTTTCACTGTATGAATATTTACATAAAGTATTGAAATCTCAGAAAATACTATTTAAATTATATGACGAGATAGCATATTGCTGATTGGCTAAAAATATGTGGAAGGATTTATCTCAAGTATATTTGAAAGTCAATCGGCCTTTTATTATATGAATTGTTAAATAATATTTGAAGCGAAAGAGATAATAGTTTTTAACAAGAGACTATATATGTCTGCTAATGTAATATCGGATTATTCTAGAAAGTATGCAATGGCATAGGAGATATGCAAGCTGTGACTTGATGAAAACTTGAAAAGTATTAGCTGTTTATAAAACGGTGTTGCTAAATAATAACTTGTTTAGATATGATATTAAATATTAATTATCAAATGTGATTTTAAGAACACATAAAGATTCTGGTTAATTTTTCACTGAAATTTATCCAGGTTTGACTTTTCCAACGACTATTTGTCAAGTGTCATCCCTCGTAGGGAAATGCAAACCTTTTTGGCAAAACTGCGTTACTTGGAGAAACATGGCTTGATTATCGCCAACGAGAACGACATTGCTGATGAGAAATTTCAGTGCATTTCATCTATGGCCAAAGAGTTCCAAGAATTGTATACGCGTTCCAAGGACTATCAGACGAATTCATAAAAGCTGAATTCCATTATAGTAGCCGAGAATACGCAAGGACAATTATTGCCACTATCAGACTATCTTTAATACAACAATTTGTCCCCAACAATATTGTGTTTCTATCAACCGCCAGAATTTCATAGCTAAACATACCCCCGAGTTCGCGAACATCTTGTAAAATGACAATCCCGAAATCCCCAAAGTCATTGCCTATATCGAGTCTCAAGACAGACGTTTTCACTTCATAAAGAACGACACCTTAAGAAATCAGCTATGCTAGTTGCTCCTGATGGTTATATATTATCCCTATTTTGCGATAAGTTGGACAATGACGGCGATAAGGTATACAGAGGTACAGGTCCTTTACTGCAGGCTCTATAACTATTACTCATTACATGTCTCATCTTAATGAACATTGCCAGTAGGCAGTGGCTCTCCATTGCGATGCCAATGCTTAATGGATTATGACGAAGACTCGATGGATTTTATAGGCAAGAAATGGTGACATCAAATTCCTATTAAACAACTAGGCAAATTCCATTGACCAGCGGAAGCCAAAATCAACAAATACAATCGACAAATTACTATGGAGGGTTAAAACTCAGACATGGCACATGTAATGTTTGCCAAGGCGATTGAAGCCAATGTTGTAATGACTCGTGTGGATAAATTCAGGTTACGAAACCGAAATGCGTTATGGATACTTATTGATGCGGCTCCTGCTTTACTTTTCTCGTTTGGATTTAGACTATATGTGGGATATTCCATATTACGACGAATTACCATAGATGAGCTCCATATAGATAAGCTAAATGTAGAACTAGGATTTCTTCAAGCAAGAGTATACTCACAGTTCTGGAACGCCTAAAAGTACCAGATATGGATTTTTTTCTTCCTGAGACCGTTCTTTATCAACTAAATATTTGTCTACTGTACCCGTCAGTTAATATTGTTCTCTCACATATGGATTGCTTATATAACTAATGTTGAAGAATATCGTTACCGCTAACCAAAACTACACTTTTTTAACACTCTACGTACGTTTCGCTAACTATGTTAGCATCATGAGGAGTTAAAAATAAACAGAGTTTGAAAAAAGCAAAGGTTTCAAATTAGCAATTCAAATATACCATTAATGAGAAAACGATCAGGAAGAAAAGTTGATTACTTGACGCCATTGCACTTGCTAGGACGCTGGGCTGTTGCAGTCGTATTGCATCCATATATGGTACTTATTGTATGCGCGACATGAACCTGAAATTCAGTACCCTCCGTCTAACCGTTATAGCGATCTTGACGCTGCCAATCGGCCAGCGCAATAGTACCACACAAGTCTTCAATAGGTTAAATTGTAACAAGAGAGTATCTATTTAAGTAGTCATTCAATGCAGAAGGGAGAAAATATCAGATTGTATTGAAATATTATTCAAACAAGGGTTATGGTTTACATAGAAAAACCTGTATAGCACAGTAGCCCATCTTATCCTTTAAACAGGTTTCGTAAAAAAAAACAAAAATGCGACACTCTATACCCAACACCAATGAAATGTTTATTTTCCAGTTATAATTTCTCGGTATTAATGGTCAATATCTGATAAACTATTGGTTACTTTGAATAAGGAAAACTTCCTTTGAATAATATCAAAAATTCAGGCAATTTCCACGTACAGCAAGTTTCTATCTACACTATTCTTAACGGCGATAGAATAGAACATTTCCCAGGTAGCGTTCCATGATTCGATTCTACTTCGATTCTATCGGAACTATAAATCTGTATTCTTGAACGTTGGGGAGGCAATGAAAGCGCAAGGAATAAACAGACAGCGTTGCCAGAATTGTCTATCAATCACAAATGTACCTTTGGCCACGTGATTAACTTTTGACGTTTCTATTGCGGCACAATTTAATTGAATTTTTAGCATTGCATTTCCAATGCTTTTCAAGTTGTTTTCGGTTTGCTTGAAAAGTGTAGGTATTATAAATCAGAATGGATATAAGCACAGGCAAACGACCAAAATCAAATCGGATCATATCTCGGGAAAAATAAATGCTGGCTGGAACTTTATTCTTGAATCGAGAGAACATTTTACTCCCCGGGGAGCTCCTTGACTTTTCTACTCCTTCAAAATTTCTCTGGATATTAAAAATCCGTATTCCTGAAACTAGGGAGTAGAAAGGAGTGAAAGAAAACACGAACACTGATGCTAAATGTCAGTAGAAAATTCTGACCAATCAGAAATGCAAAAGGAGTTTATATTTACTAATTATAATTATATAAAAAAAACAAGAATGACACATATCAGACAAAAAAAAAGTAATGTTGGAGTTCATGAAGGCCAGACCAGAATTTTATACCGAAAAATATTCACCAGATTTTACGAAATAAAATAACAATCTAGAGAGTTATGGCAAGAACTTGCAACAATTCTAAATGCTCATCCCAATGAAGCCAAAAAAGAGTAGAGTGCTTGGCGTAAGGTTACCATATCCTTGGACAGCTAAACATTTGCACACATTTTTTATCAGATAATAAAAATGGGTTTGTTGGTTGGACGACATCCCGACCTATTTGGAGATCCTCAATTGCCTCTACAACATCATCATTCATGATATGATTCCAGTATGGGACATTGTTTACATCCATTGTATACAATAAACATCACTTACAAAAAATACGGTTTTGACTTTATTTTAGATTATGTTTTATTATTTTCATGGTCATTTTCACTTTCTCTTACTAGGGACCAGTAGAATTCGCAGCTCCCTTAGGGAGAAATTGTTCTCTCAATATTTGAGGGAAATACGTCACTTTCTCTCATCATTTCTGCTCCCCGATATTCAAGAATAGGAGTCCTTAATTTATTTCAAACAGGAAAAATATGAACACAGGAAAATTAAATTGAATGAAATTAACTAATTTATTGAACAATGTGCCTGCAGGTCCTGCCAAATCTGGAAACAATGGCAAATAATTTCACAGCATCATCAATATCACCTAATATATTGCCCTATAATAAAAATTGGATAGGATTCGTTTAAAACGCAAGACAAATAATAATAAACAACTCGGTGATATTTTTCTTTTTAAGGTTACAAATGCAAAATGGCGACCTTCCCATATCGTTCCCTTCATAACCATCAATAAAATAAATCGGGGAGCATGTTCTATCGCCACTCTATCAATTCTCAGTAGAAGAGAGTTCAAGAATACTGTTACCCAAGAATAGGGGCCAATATTTAAGCAGGGTCCTTTAATTCATTAATGTCTAAAAGATATCAGACAAGTGCTCAAATTGTGAAATCCATTAACTCGAGCTTAACTCAAAAGGATGACTACCAAAAGACACTTAAACTTCAATCTTGTCAATACTTTTTCTCGTAAAAGCCACTTCACTTCAGTGTGTGATAGTAATGGAGCATGAAGAATCCATTTCTTCAGAGAAATATTTAAACAGTATGCAGTTTGTTAAATTTCCCTTTATAACATTAAAATTTTTTACAGATTCATATAGTATTATCCACCTTCTGTACAAATCCATTTATTTTACATAAATATCTTTTTTATTTGTTAGTATATCCAAAAACGTCATTTTTTTTAATTTCCTATTTAATTTCCAATCTATTCTCAGTAGAATAATGAGTAAATAATTTAAATACCAGAAAATTAGACGTATAGGAATAATAACCCAGTGGCTACTTCCTCTTAAGTTATAGTTACAACGCAACTACTTAAAACTAGGGACAAGACAAGTGTTGACAAGATAAAATCGAAAGTATTGATAAAATTATTATAAAAATGAAAGACGTAAGGTTTTATACTCTAAATTTAAAATCTATTGACTAAGTCATATGGAGTAAATCCTTTAAGTCTACGTCTTATAATACGTTGCGACATTAGGTTTTTAGCAAGTCTGTTTGGATGCCTTTTAAGCATATTATATGAGAAGTCCTTATTAGACAGTGACTTAGACGCACAATACTCGCCTTTATATTATGGTACGTTACAGTGCAGTGTTGTATGGCAGCGTCTCTGCTTTTACATGTAATTTACTGTCTACTATTTCGGACCACGGGTATAGTATAGTTTTCACTTAACATTTTGATTTATTTTTTAACCGAATTCACATTCAGATCACGAGCAATAGCACTATTAGGCACAAACCAGAGAGCATCAGTGATTACTCTAACGGTTTTTGCTTGAAACCTTTCGATAATTTCGATATTCGAATTTGATGCAGAAGTTGAACTCCGTATGACCAGACAGCTTTAAGAATAACTTTGTATATCAAGGCCTTGTTCTCGAGAGATAGCTTAGAGTTTCGTCCAATAATCCAGTAGAGTCTGTGCAGCTTAAGGCCAAGCTGTTTCCTTTTAGCGAAGATGTATTTCTTCCATGTTAGTCTTCGGTCCAAGTGTATCCCGAAATATTTTACGCCTACTCGTTGTGGTATTTCCTTGCCATTTATAGACACGGGTGGGCAATTTCCTCTTTTATTCGTAAAAGTTATATGTACCGATTTTGTTTCATTGGCTTTTATTCTCCACAATTTTAGCCAAACTTGTAGACTATCAAGGTTAGATTGTAAAAGTTGAGATAAAATGGCAGTATCATCGGCAAATGTGGCCGTTAAGGCGTTGTTAGATGTAGGCAAATCCGACGTGTATAGTAAGTAAAGAAGAGGACCCAGAACACTTCCCTGTAGAACTCCAGCATTTATGGGGTGGAACTTACAGTGTTCATGTAGGCATTTAACAAGGAATTGATGGTCTTGTAAATAGGATTTCAGGATGAGGAAGAGGTTAACGGGAAAGATCTTCTTATATAACAGTCCAGTGTGCCAGTCTTTATCGAAAGCCTGGCTCACATCCAAGAACGTGGCAGAACAGTACATTTTATCCTCCAGACATTGCATTATTTTGTTAGTGGCCCGGTTGAACCTGTTCAACAGTGGCGCGCTCTTCTTAAAAACCAAATTGATGTTCTGGGATTAAGCAATTATCTTGGAGGACAGTTTTTGGATAGTATAGGGAGCAAGCTTATTGCTCTTTAAGAAGTTATATCTTCGGTTAATTTACCAGGTTTGGGGATTAAGATGATGTGGGCCATTTTCCATTGGATTGGAAAATAACCTAGCCTCAAAATTGGATTGTAAATGAAAACTATCAAGTTCACTGCGCATTGGGGTAGTTCGAGGAGGACTCTGGAATTTATCAAGTCGTATCCTGTTGATTTCATGGGATTGAGGTCTTTGATTGCTTTCAGAACTTGATTTCTAGATATTTTTGTTAGTGGCAGTTCTAACTGATACGGGAGTCAGATTGATTCTTTGACTTCTTCTTCTTAACCATCTATTTTTGAAGGATTTGAAGGAAGACCTTTTCCAGGTGGTCAGCAAAAGTATTTGCTTTTGTTATGTCGTCTCTATTCCAGTGGCCTTCTGAAGAGCGGATAGGGTGATTTATTAGTTGCGAACGGTCGACCATTTTCATTGCTTTCCAAAACGATTATTCTGTGGCTTTGATTGGAAAAACTTAACGCCCCTTTTTGGAACCACATTTAACTTCTGATTGTTAAAAAAACTTTTATTTTTATTTTGGAATATGAAGGTACCCTTATGCATAAGTGTGGGATGAGCATTTTTAAGGTGCTTGAATAATACCAAATTTATATTAAAACATTTTTATTAATTGCTGTCACGCAAAGAACGACAATTTTTATCGATTGATTTCAATTACATTATTTGTTTTAATCAATTTAAATATGAACTTACTTGAAAGTTTTTGTTTGCTTATCTGCCTATAGTGTCCCAAAAATAGAGAGAAATACTCCCCTAGAACGACAATTTTTATCGATTGATTTCAATTACATTACTAAAAATTTTTTATTTTGGACTATAAAATGAAAAGGGATGAGTTATCAAAATCACTGTAAATTGCGACCATGTTTTTATAGTAAGGTATTTTCCTACATTAATAATTAGAAAAGTCTATTTTTGATCGTAAATCCATTATTTGTTATGAAAATTAAGTTGATTCATAAAGGCATGACCTTTATAGTGACCTAACCTAACTGTATCTCTAATTAACATTTACCGAATCAATTTTATGCAATATCTTGAATCGAAATGATTATTTATGAGCGAGGAAAGGAGAAGTTCAGAAGCGGTTTCTATTCAAATTCAATAATCGTAATTTGCACATGTTATTGATGTACCATTTCACCAACTTGGTTCACTGAAACTCACTTATTCCAATGTTTATTCCAATAATTGTGAAACGAAATACCTGATTTTATATACCAATATCCACCCACGATCTAAATAAAACATCGCAACAAGTGCCTGCTACAAGACGTGAGAAAACCATCATTTTATTTATACATTTTAATATCATATACAATGTTAATAACATTAAATAGAGTATTTTTTTGTTTATTTTTTTAATTTTAAATTGCTAGAAAAATAAAATTATTATTAAAAACGATCCATAAAAAACAGTTCTATAACATTGAACATTGCAGTTATTTATCATAGATTCTAAATGTATTTAATCAAGGGTTTAATCAGTTCTAACAGTTTTTAACGGTTAGAACCCTTGTAATAGTTTTTAACAGTTACAACAACCTTCTTAACGGATTTTAACGGTTACAATAACTGTTTTAACATTTTTTAGAGGTTATAACAATTAATTGAACAATTTTAACTGTTATAGCAGCCATTTGAATAGTTTTAACGGTTAGAATAACCGTTTTAATAAAATTTTAATTTTTCACTAGTTTTACCATATTACTAATGACTTTTAAAGAAAGTTTTTATTTAAATTTAATAAATTGTAATAACCTAAAGTTTCAAGACTATTTATTAATACATTTTAATGGGTTTCAATCGATTTAACAAACTTTAGTATTTAATTTTAACAGTTCTTAACGGTAATAACTAACTTTTTAACAAACTTTATATCATTAATTTTTATATGTTTAATGACTTTTAACACAAAATTTTAATTAAATTTAATAAATTTTAGTGTTCTAATGTTTTATAGCTGTTTTAAAATAGATTTTAAATATATTAAACCAGTGGTTTAATGAATTCTTACAGTTTTAGCGGTTATAACAACCATTTTAATGTTTTTTAAAAGTTGTAAAGTTTTTACCGGATTTTAACGGACACAACAACGATTTCAAAAGAGAGAGTAAGTTTTTGAAACTATACGATAGATGTCGTAACTATCATTTTTATAGTACGAATTCAAAAGTTTTTAACGGCTGTAACAACCATCTCGATAGTTTTAACGGTTATAATAATAACAAGTTTCACAGTTTTTAACGGTTATAACAAACTTTTTAACAGAATTTAAATGGTTCCATTGTTTTTAAATATTATTAATGATTTTTAGCACAAAATTTTATGTAAATTAAATAAACTTTAATGGCACAATGCTTCATAGCTATTTTTAAATATATTCCAATGATTTAATCAATTTTATCAGTGTTTAACGATTATAACAACCATTTTAACAGTTTTTAACGATTGTAATACCAAAATTTAAATTGTACACTCGTTTTATAATATTATTAATGACTTTTAAACAAAGGTTTTAATTAAATTTAACAATTTGTAAGGTCTTAAATTTTCAAGGTCATTTTTTAACAAATTTTAATGATTTTCATTCGATTTAACAACTGATTTTTAACGGTTAATAAAAATTTAAATGGTTCTTAGTTTTTAAATATTATTAATGACTTTTAACACAAAATTTTATGTAAATTAAATAAACTTTAATAGCCTAATGTTTCATAGCTGTTTTTGAATAGATTTTAAATATATTTAACTAATAGTTTAATCAATTTTACCAGTTTTTAACGGTTATATCAACAATTTTAACATTTTTTAACGATTACAATAACCATTGTACCAAAATTTAAATTGTGCACTCGTTTTATAATATTATTAAATACTTTTAACCAAAGCTTTTAATTAAATTTAACAATTTGACGTGTCATAAATTTTCAAGGTTATTTTTTAACAAATTTATTGATTTTAATTCGATTTAACAACTGATTTTTAACGGTTAATAAAAATTTACGTAAACTAAATAAACTTTGATGTTTGTAAATAGATTGTAAATAGATTTTAAATGTATTTAATCAATAATTTAATCAATTTTACCAGTATTAACCATTTTAACAGTTATTAACGATTATTATAACCATTTTACCAAAATTTAAATTGTACAGTCATTTTATAATATTATTATTGACTTTTAACCAAAGGTTTTAAGCAAATTTATCAAAAAGTACTGTCCTAAATTTTCAAGGTCATTTTTTAACAGATTTGAATGTTTCTCATTTGATTTAACAACTGTTTTTTAACGGTTATGAAAAATTTTAAATATTTCGCTGGTTTTTAAATATTATTAATAAATTTTAATACAAAATTTTAATTAAATTTAATAAAATTTTAATGATCTTATGTTTTAAAGCTATTTTTAAATAGATTTTATATAAATTTAACCAAGTTCTAACAGCTTTTAACAACCATTTTAATATTTTTTAACTGTAATAAGAACCATTTTAACGGTTCTTAACGGTTACAACAACTGTTTTAACAGTTTTTAACGATTATAATATATATTTTAACATTTTTAACGTCTATAGCAACAATTTTAATAGATTTTTTTTGCAGGTAAGCAAGACGAATTGTTATTTTGGCAGTAAGTAAGTATTAAATAAAATATACAATATTTTTTAACCCATAAATTTACCAATATTTAAGAAATAGTATTCTAGTTTTAATTTTGTAACTATAAATACTTATAGTATTTTTTATTGTCGTTTAAAAGCTTTTAAATTCAATTTGCTATATTGTGTAGTTTTTTTTGATAAAATAAGAGGTAAAACAAATAATTCAGCATTATTTCATCAACTATTGCTATTCGAGCAATAAACCATTTGTTGAACTTTCTATATCAAAATATCTTGAGAAAAGTGTTTTCAAAATTCAAAATTTTCAAAAAAACCGATAAGGTTAGGCTTTGCAATATTTCTCGATTTTGTTTTTTCATAGTTGTTAGTTTCGACACTACACTCCGTAGAAAGATAAATGGCCCACCTTGTAATTTCAGGTATATGTAGGGAAAGTAAAAATCGGTAAATATAATTGAAATTCCTGTAAAATAATCTGAAACTTTTCCTATTGTACCTACCTACGAAAAATGCATGTAACCCAAATTTGGGACACATTATAGTCAGAAAATAATAAATATAAAATCCCTGAAGTAGTTTATTGCCATAAATTCTTCTTTGTAAATATAAAAATGAACGTGAACATATAATATAAAAACTACGAAATCATACGTTACTTAATCCCAATATACAGGTCAAGTGCCGTAACAGATACAGATACCTACCAATATCGAAAAGAAAAAAAAAAGGAAAAGGATCCCGTGTGTGCAACAGAGCGTGCCTTGCACACTACTTTGACATAAACGTCAACTTCGTTTTGTCGGTACTGGAGGATACTGGATATATTGAACTGGATTAAGTTACCAACCTGTTGAAACGAAATTTGGTCATACAACCGTGATAGTTTTGCTTGTTGTCACCGAATATTTTATTTCTTCTTTGTTCGTTAATGGATTTTTACTAACAGGCTTTTGTCCTGAAAAAATTTCATAAGGAAATATTATTTATTGTTGTTAATAAGATAAATATTGTTATTATATGAAGAAAATCTCAAAGATAGATGTTTTAGCCATTATACGTATGTATGTTTTTGAATAAAATGTGAGACAATTCTTAAAACCAAAAATTTCAAAAATATCCGGGTTTTATTATTCGATCTGAAAATTCCTGAAAAATATTGTACGTAAATACTCCCAGCAAGTTCTTGGTTGTTTACCCAATTTGTAATTTATAAATTGAACAAGCTTACAAAAAATAAGAAACAAAAACTACTAAAACGTTCTTCATAGGCGTACTATTTTTTATTTCAAATACTATTGTTTTTAATTTTATTATACGGCGATTTTAAATAGTACTAGTGCCGCGCTGAAATTTATACATAGAATTAAAACATATTTAGTTTTTTTAACCAATAAGAACTTGATGTTATCTGTGACCCAATAAATTTTTAGTAGTTGCATAATAAATTATTTAATAATTATCTACAGGCGTTTATCTTCTATTAAATTAATTAATTTGTCCAATATTACCGCTACTATAAAGTCTGTTTCACTTTTTAAATAATTGAGTTATCGGAACAATTTTTTTTGCAAGAAATAAAGCACAAAGTCAGGTACCACAATAATTTAATTTGAATTAAAGGCAACTAGTTTCGGTCACAGACCATCATCAGGCCATTATTAGTTACTATCAACGAAAAAAAAATTATACATACCGGTCCTTCTGGTTAACTAGCACACGCTATTAGCCACTTATGTTTTTTGTAATTTTTTTTTAATTCTTCTCTAAGTTTTAAGTTAAACTTTTTTTATTTTTTCAAGTACCTACCCATGTATTTATAATTTTTTTCACTACCCTTAATGGGTCCCTCGATGGTAACTAATAATGGCCTGATGATGGTCTGTGACCAAAACCAGTAGCCTTTAATTGAAATAAAATAATTATGGTACCAGAATTTGTGCTTTATTTCTTGTAATCTTGGACCACATTTGAAATATGGATAACCTTTTGGATTTAACTTTTTTTTGAAAGATCGCCGAATGTAGTTTTTCTTCTGGTACTCAAATATATGATGACGCCACGTTTCACTTTCGGTTTTCCCGGAAACAACAAAAAAACTCATTGTAGGGCCGATTACTAAATGATCAACCCTATTTTATTACTTTAAATTTGAAATTCTTGGACGTTTTTACAACCAAGTTATAAGATAATTTAGGAATTTTGAAATAGTATGCATTTGACAAATGACAGCATAAATTTGGATTGGCGTGTTTATCTAAAAAGCCACAACGATTTCTGGTCAAGTATTTGACAGTTGTATGTAAATGAGGATCAAACAAGAAACAAGTTTTTTTCTTAAATCAACATTAATAAACAAATTATGAAGTAATTTAAAATTTTAAAATGATACGGATTTTGACAGATGACAGCAATACAGCATACCTATGTGTAAAAATTTCCAAGCATTTCAAATTTAAAGTAAAAAAGAGAGGTGGCCATTCAGTAATCGGCCTAAAAATGACTTTTTCTGTCGGTTCTGAGAAAACAGGATGTGAAAAATGACATCATCTGTCATATGAAAAACTACTTCCGGCGATCTTACAAACGAAGAAAAATTATTATATCTTGATTATTAACAGAGTTAGTAATAGGTGGAACTTTTACTTAAAACATACTGTATATGGATTCAGATCGGACGTTAGACTGAACTTCGGTAGGCGGTAGGTCACTTGATTTTTGGTCAAACGAAAGACTAAGTAAAAATAATTGTCAATGCCATTAGAATTCATAAAAAAACAGGAAATAGCAAAAAACCGTCTCAACGGTCAATCCTGAAGACAAATGTATATGGAAAATATCGAAGAACTACAATTACTAATAACTGTTGACAATACCACATTATACAATGACAATGACAAAAGTAGCATGTTTGGAACCTACCTAAAAAGGCGACAGTTCAACTGAACTATACAACCAATGCAATTTTTTGATTGCAATACCTTGCAAATAAACAAATAGGTGGACGGTTACCGCCCCATCTCGCTTTTAAACACGATAGCTAAAACTGTCGATAAAATATTATTAAATAGACTATCTGAGGCTGACAAAGAATTGAGATTGATCCCAGAATTTTATTAAGGCTTTAGAAAGGGTCAATGCACCGTCTCACAAATTATAAACATATAATATATTAAAAATAACTTTGGGAAAAAACATCATACTGTGGAAGTGGCACTGGACATAGCCTTAGTTAGAGTCTGGATTAATGGTCTTTTGTAAAAAATGTTTGAGAATGAGGTCCCTTTACACATATCTTCATATTTAACAAACATAACTATCAATGTAAAAATATACGAAACTATAACGTATCCCTATAAAATAAGGGCAGGGATCCTACAAGGATCCGTATTAGCTCAAAGACTAATACTTTCAGCATCTACAAACGACAAAATTCGGACGGCGCTATGTGCTGACGACACCTAGTTCAGATGCAGCCGAAATAGGTTCAAGAGTGCTTGATATCCATATCAATAGGGTATTGCTGCCATATCTAGTTGGTAACAAGGCAACCTTGAATACGGGGAAAACGGCGGTGATGGTGTTTCACAAATAAAATAGAAACGCTACTATTACGAAAATCATAAAAATTGGCGAGCACACCATCATCCCTTACCTTGCAAGAGGCGCGATAAGGCAGATCTACCCTATCACGGGTAGGTTTAGTAGAATTAAGAGGAACAACAAAGTTCTTCTATAAAAACAAGGTATTAAACCTAACCTCACACGTGGATGTTAAGCCTATTGCTCTCCAGCACAATACTTATTTAAAAATTACAGATAGTACAAAACAGGACTGCTCTTAGAAGAGATTAGAAAACAAGAACGGAACTGCAGAAAGAAGCGCCAGTGAATTCACCATCAAGACAGGCTGAAAAACGCGAGATTTAATCCTGATAGACCCGCATGGTTTGCTTTACGAAAAGCTTCCGTTATTCATTGAATACCATCAACAAAAACAAACAAATGCACTGACTGTGGCCTAAAGAGGTCGGACGTAAGACCACAATCGGTGTATGTTGGACAGTAATCATAATAAATGAACTAAATATATTATAATAAATAAACTAAATACATATAAATAAATAAACCAATATAAATTATTAACAATAAAACATTTAGCTTAAATGTTAGATTACTGCCGAGTCTAACATTTGGGGTTCTCCCACTAAAAACTACAAAATAAAAATTCATACAATTAAAATATGATAGAAAAAAAACCCTGTTTTCAGGGATGTTTAACATGAAGTGTTGCCTACGTTTTAATTATCGCCCTCAGCAACAACTCCAAGTATCCGATAAAGTCTGAATGCAGGCTAGGAGAAGCGGAAGAGCTTATACAACCCTATATTTTCAGGGAAAGCAAGTCAAAGTTATACAACCCTCACAGCCTCACTCAGATCAACTGCTGTACGAATCGAACCAATAAACCTAAGGAAGCTAGGAGTGCGTGACTCTTTCGCTGTGTCAAAGCAGGCCAATCCGATAAGAGGTAAAGAAGCATCCTAGAGGAGCACTTCGAAATTCGCGGGTTTAAATGCAATGTAGATATAACCAAATATAGTAATACATGTTTTGAATTGAAATTGAATTGGGAAGAGCCTAAGAGAAAGATTCTCACCCCCATCCATGGAATAACCCTAACATGACTAACTCTGTTTTTGCCAAGTTCTAAATAGCTCACAGCCTCAAGGCTTACATATCTTGACCCCAAAAATTAGCGAAAATAGCCCAATAATGTCAAATATATCAGGAATGGCGCGGTCATCGAAAAAATAAAACTTTCAAAACAGGAAGAAAGTTCTTCGTAGAAGATACAAATACTTATTGCTGTATTGTACCTATATTATTTTGTATTATAGTAAATAAAGATTTTGAAAAAGAATTCTGACAAAAGACTGTGCGGAGATAATGTAAAAGTTACATATGTGAAATATAACCCAATAAAATGGAACTGGATTAAGAGTGGATGAGTAAACATGATTATGAGCAGACCAATAGGAGTGCACTTATTTCATTTATTAAGTAGCGAAGTCAATGCTACAACCGTCTCTTCTCCCGTAGCTCAACGACTTGGATACTATTAGCGTGGTGGGTTTATTGAAATTGTAGATACAAATAGTGCTGAAAGATCTAAAATGGCCAAGGTGGTAGATATGCCATATATAAAACTGTAGATTTGTATTAGAAAACGGTAGCTGTCATATGACGTCATAATTTCATTATTGTGCACTACTATTTAGCTAAACGAGGGCAATCGCAAACAGCTGTTCGTTTCTGGGAATGCCAGAAATACGTCTTGTCGACGTCAGTGTTGTCAAATGTAGCACAATTGTGCCAAAAGTAGCACTTTCAGCTCTGTAGTGGCACTAGAGCACGCACTATTGAAAAATATGCATAAACTGGCACTATTTTGTTCTATGACATTTTTCGCCTGCAATAAGTTTGTTACTGAATATATTTGTTGGTCCAAAGATGACCAGAAATAAATTTATTCTTCAGAAAATCTCAGAAAGTGGAACAAAAAATGCACGTCACTACTTCAGTTTAATGGAATCTGCTATTTTATGACGTCATAAACCACGCAGCGATAAAGATGAAACCATCAAACGAGTCGAGAAGCAGTTCGCAAGATAAATTGCTCAAAATTATGTCTTCGTCTGTGTTGACCTATTCACAGTTTTATCGATTGTCCATTGATACTTGTTTTTTATTTTTTTTTATTTTACTATTGTTTGATATTAGATACTAAATTCTAGTAACTCCTTATGTTTTTAAGTTTGCAGTAGAATTAATAGTATCTGCGGTAGAACGGTAGATAGAATGTGAAAACCGTAGATCTACCCTAAAAACGGTAGACCTGACATCACTGGATAAAAGACTAAACTTATTGAATAAACTGATTCTATTCACTCCACATACACCGTGCTGTGGTTTTAGATGCTTTTATGGTCACAATGTTGCCAGAGTGGTACTATATGTGGTACTCGTGATCGTCAAAAAGTACAGTGGTACTCCTTTGATAAATGTGGTTCCTAAATTAGTTTCTGGCTACAATTAAAAATATCAACTTTTTTATCGAATTTTTTAAACAAGAAATCAAAATGTCCATCGCAGATGACTATGAAAAGAGAGAGAAGCATGCTACCAAAAATGTGTACTAGAAGTGTCACTCTTCCGTTAGATTCTCTATGGTGTCCACAATGAAGCGTATACAGTGCCCACGAAATAAAACACGCGTCACGCGTGCCTCTAGCGGTTGATCTTGAAACTGAATGAATTGAAATTTTCTCCGTCTCTCTTAAGTTATTTGACTTTTGCTTCTATTTGTCTTACACTCAGCAACCAATCATTCTTCAGCACTTTGGGCAAATTCTTCGGTCCATAGCAAATTTACATCGAAATCAGTGTTGCTCCTGGATTGTTTTTTTTTGGTGCATTATTTGTCGGTGAAATAGTACACTTTAGATATCAATAGTGCACATTTTTTTAAATAAATTTTCTCTAGAGGTTTGGTCCAAGCACCGTGTTTCGAACTGTATGAGTTGCGCAGTGTGAACATCGCATTTTAACTTCGATTCATTTTCATATAATTGTAAATATCCTGTCTTTTCGAAACGGGTGAACATGTCGATAAAAATATATTTAACGTTCTAAATATTAGTCTAAATATGAGTCTTCGCAATGGCCCACTGTTTATAAATTATAACGTATATTTTATGGTAAATTCTCCTTTCTACTTACAACAGCTGAGTTCGGCTTGAAGAAATTGGAGCATTAGTAGTAGATTATGCGTATTTGGAGTATCGTCTAAACCAAACGCTGTTCGGTGTAAGTAAATGTCAATTGTCAAATGTCAATAATTTGTCATTGTAAATATGTAAATAAAACATTTGATAGTTTTTGATTTTACTACGTTTGTTTGTGTTGTTTAAATGTTGAATTTTTTAATATTATTTATCGATCGTTCTGTCCATTGATAGCACCCTTTTTATAAATAAGATAAATAACTGTGCGGACTAAACTGTTCCGAATTTCACAGATAAACAGTTTATCCAACACTCGCTTATATTCAGATAAAATTCGTCTATCTCTGTTTTTCTCGCAGTATTAGTGATCCGTCAGTTTTAGTTTCAACTAATTCGTAGTTCTCTTTGGTAATATCCATTTGGAGGTTATTTAAAAACAATAATAACGTTGTATTCGAATAAATATTCTAATTAAAAACAGGTACTAACGATGCCACCATGTATACAACTTAAAAAACACAGAATGTCTCTTACATATGCACAGAACACAGAAAAAATCATAAAACAATAACAGTCTACGTAGTCTGTGCATGCCTGCACTACACACCTAGACTCCACTCCACGTCAAACCGGACATAATTTGATTTCATCTGCTCTTTTTACTCTTTGACAGTACCCGAATGGATAGATCAAGGACGGGGTAAAACGAGTGAAAAGAGTAACAAAGCCGAACTCAACTAATATATTCTAAGAATACAAGTCACAGTTGACAAGAATGACAACTGTCAACTCGTCAGCTGTCAATACTGACATTCGACACTATTTGACAGATTTTGAATTTCTTCCATCTCTCGGCATTCGGCAGATTTTATATTTCTTCTTCTCAATTACTTTGATTGTACAATTAATTTTTGGTATCCAACATGAAAAGGTGAACTTTTTGGAGGAAATAAGGAAAGTGGTACCGCAGTGCGCACTTAGTTCAAAAATGGCGTCAAATCGCCCAATCGTGCAGCCAGGAGCAGTACTGATCGAAATCTTTCAAATGGGATGGAATTGTCCTTTATCGGTTTGGAGGGGGGGGCGGGTTTGCGAATGGGTGGTATGTTTCAGGGTGGTATATTTCAGGAGTTTGTGGTTGTTCCAAGACTGATGAGTTAACCAAAGGCTGATGATCGCAGTTACCAGTTATATCGAATATAATTCATATTCAAAGAAAATAATAAAATAAAACACAATTTTTGTCAACTGAAAATAAGTACCGTTGCATCAGTCAAGAATGAAGTAACCACAAATGCTGCGCGCAGTATTTATCAGCCATTATTTAACATAGAAAAGGCCCCCCTGTGACGTCACGACAGAATTTTAAAAAGTGGTACACTAAGGCAAAATTTAGTACATTTTCATTGATTTTGTGGTAGTGAAAAATTTCCCACCTTGGAACAGTAATTATGTAACAAATCCCTGAATACATATTACTAGAGTTCATAAGAAAATATTGACGTTTTGTATGTTGATTTTTTAATGGTTGAAGCTTAGTCCGTAAGCGCGGCAAAAAAGTAAGTCTCATTTTGCAGCTTAAAAGAAAATAAAATACTACACATAAATAGAATAAAGGTGTTATCCATAACTCATTTCTTTATTAACAATAAGCCAAACAAAAAAATAACTAGTATTTGATTACAAACAATCTAACAATGTATCCCAGATATTTCGCCCTGCGTGCACCTGCTTCATGACGGTCCTGCCTAGATGTTTTATAGGCTCATTTGATTTCATGTTACTTGCCACAGAGGAGATGTGAGTACGCCCTTTTATTTTAAATGAAATATTAGCATAGGATTTTTAAATAATCCCGCTGATGCTGATACACACACAACAACGACGCAGGTATTTAAATTGAAAATTAAATGAGCCGCATACTGACACGTTAGGCATATACAGGGTGATTGGGGATAATTACATCTATTTAATCTTAAAAACATAAATAAATTCTTTAAAATATAGAAACTTAATTTTTTTGAAAAATAGAGGAATGAGGCATGTCAATAATATAAAATATACAGGGCGTTTTATTTAAAAACATTACGATTATTACCCTAGGGCATTTTTATATGAAATTCGTTACTGGATCAAGTTGATAAATTATTTTAGAAATGAAGCGAATTGAATTCATCAGAAGTGAAATAAAATGCAATTTTACTCCCAATTTTTTAGGACTATTGCAACCAAATTTTTTATCTTTTTCTTTAAATGACTCGCAGATCCCTGGTTATCACAACCCTGTAAGTACAAGACGAGAAAAAGAGGCAATTTAGATGAACAAGATTCGAAATAGGCATTTATGGGTGTCATTTGAGACTGCCACGTTGCATAAAACACTGGCCGCTAACTATGCCATGAAATGCTTTATTGCTCTGGTAACACTTTTCTTTAATTTCACTTTACAAATTGATATTCGATAACGCACAAAGCTTACAGGGAGGTCTTGGTAATTTTTCCGGGATTTGGATTTATTTAAGAAAG
This sequence comes from Neocrepidodera transversa, assembly GCA_963243735.1. Classification (NCBI taxonomy): domain Eukaryota; kingdom Metazoa; phylum Arthropoda; class Insecta; order Coleoptera; family Chrysomelidae; genus Neocrepidodera; species Neocrepidodera transversa. The sequence goes on along the minus strand of OY725349.1, from coordinate 17,052,278 downwards.
TTTAAAATAGACAGATTTTTTGCATAATAATGGTAATCTATTTGTCACTTGAGTGTTTATTGGACTGGCACTAATTTTTCAAATTTTCTTATTATTATTTTTATTAGATATCAAGAAACATGCTTCACCGAATAGGGTCAAAGTTGTGATTTATTTAAAAACTTTTTTCCTAGACTAAAATACAAATTTAATGTTCTTTTATAACTTGTATTAAAAAATCTTTCTTTAAATTTATCTGGATAACTTTTGGTGTAATAATTATGAGGCATCAGAAATGGTTTTTAGACGCTCGCTCCTTTATTAATATAGATATAGATATAATTCACCGGTGAATTCTGTTTATAATTCTTCATATGTTCCTCTTATTTTTTATTATTTACAGTAAAAGTGATTTTTAGTAATAAATAAATTAATCGAATGTCTTATGAAAGAAGCTAGAATTGTTCCTATTTATAAAAGTGCTGATAAAATCAATTTGACAATTTATTTCTTTGCTGTTATGTACTGCTAAAATATTTGAAAAATTTATAAAAAAAATTATTTCAAGCTCAAAATCAAGAACAACTAGAACAATCTAGTACAACAAAAAAAAAATTCAAAAAAAATAATGGGGGCTAGCTCTAAATGGTTTTAATTGACTTTGAGCTTGAAATATTTTTTTTAAGACATGAAAATTTGGAACAATGCGAAGAACTAGAACAATCTGGTACAACAAAAAAAAAATAGGAAAAAATAATGGGGGTCTAGCTTTAAAAGGTTTTAATTGATTTTGGGTTTTTTAATATTTTTTTTAAGACATGAAAATTAGGAACAATGTCAAGAATAACTAGAACAATCTAGCACAATAAAAAAAAATTCGAAAAAAAATAATGGGGGGCTAGCTTTTTTATTATTTACAGTAAAAGAGATTTTTAGTAATAAATAAATTAATCGAATGTCTTATGAAAGAAGCTAGAATTGTTCCTATGTATAAAAGTGCTGATAAAATCAATTTGACAATTTATTTCTTTGCTGTTATGTACTGCTAAAATATTTAAAAAATTTATAAAAAAAATTTAAAAAAATATTTATAAAAGTATAAAATCCTTTCATAATATTAATACAGCTTTCAGTATAAATAATATCGAAGATGCTATTGTAGCCCAGAGCCGATCCAAATTTTTGAGGTAAAAACATTGAAATTCAGGATAAATTTCCAAATATAAAGGACTTCAAAACATACATTTCATCAAAATTTCAAGTATATTAAAATTTTTTTCGACATAAAAAACTCAAAAATTAAAAGGAAAAGAAACAGTTTTTCCACAGTATCCCGAAAAATGGTCTAAAACAAAATTGTAGATATATTCATTATATATAACTTTATTGTAGGCCATTTTTTGATTGGTAATACCGTATACAAAAAACATGCTTTTTTTTATTCGATCTAGTGAAAGCATTTGACATAGTCAGTAATAAGCTCGTCTTTGTAAAACTTTAACAATAAGATATAACAGGTCTAAAATTAAATTTTTTTAAAAGTCAACGAGTCCAAATTGCACCAATGGAATACAGTACCACAAGGCATCGTTATTGGTCCGATACTATAATTCCATTATTTTCTATCGAAATTGTTGGTATAATAAATTCATTTGCGTTTGATACAGACATTATATACAGGGTGTTTCATAAGCAATAGTCAATATTTGAATATTAATATTTTGCTAAATAACACCGGATCAAGTGGTACCTACAATGAAATAATTTTTTTTATCACTTTCCAATGTTAAATAAAAGTGTCAATGCAAAGTAAAACTATAATTTTTTAATGTATAAAAAAATAAGTACCTACAAGGAAATTTGAATTTGAAAACAACACACAAATGAAAAAAGTAAGAACCAATGGAAAATTAACAATAACAAATGAATTATAATGGAAAAAGTAAAAACAAATGGAAAATTAACAATAAAAAATGAATTATAATAAATGTTCAATGACGCCCATCTTGTTAAAAACATAATTGAACTCGATTTTCAAAGGATCGTTTCAAGAGTTTCTCCACTTGCTGTCTGAAAAGTAGCTCTTATTTTAGCTTTCATATCTTCCGGAGTAGTCAATGGAGTGTATAAACTATACTTTGCTATACTTTGTATGTATCCTCGATAAAAAATCTAAATACGACAAATCCGGAGATCTTGGAGGCCAATTATGTGGACCACCTTTTCCAATTCATTTATTAACAAAAAACCGGTTTAAGTATCGCCGTACTTGAAGTTGAAAATGTGCGAGAGCCCCATCCAACTGCATCCACATTTTCTGTCAAGTATTCAAAGGTCATCTTTATGTCTAGATAAGATAAAAAAAAAGCAAGAAATAGAAAAAATAGGTGAAAATGGGAAAAAATAGAAAAAAATAAACGAAAACAGAAAAAAATAAAAAAAAAAAAAAATTAAAAAAGATGGGAAAAAATAGATTAAAGAGGAAAAAACCTGGAAAAATAAAGAAAAAATAAGGAAAAATACGGAAAATGGGGAAAAATTTCGAAAATAGGAAAAAATAGAAAAAATAGGAGAAAATAGGAGAAAATAGGAAAAAAACGGAAAAATAAAGCAAAATACAAAAATATAGTGAGAAATAGTAAGAATGGGAAAAAAATAGGAAAAATATATAGAAAAAAAAGGAAAAATCCTGGAAAAACAAAAAAAGCGGATAATAGGAAAAATATGGAAAACAGGAGAAAAAAATATAAAAAAGGAAAAAGATAGTAAAAAAACAGGATAAAACAGGAACAATAGAAAAAAATTGGAAAATATAATTATTTTCCTATTTTTTCTTCTTTTTAGCTACTCACCCTACTTGTATTAATACATGTACCAGATTTTATTTAAAATGTTGACTCTTATTTTAACCTAGATAACACAGTATTTTTTATGTTAAAATTTAAGTGATTATTGATTGATTTCGTATTTAATGTTAAATAAAGTAGTCAAATTTAATTTTTGATAAATAAACTGTCCTTTTTTTGTTTATTCTTCTGAACTCTTATGGTAACAAGAATACTGGTGCCCTTCAAACCCTTATTAATAACATCTCTTCTCTAAGCTATAATTAAGTATCAAAATTAAGTCTAGGCTTCATACATTTTATTTTTCCAATTAATTGTAAATGATTACAGAAATAGGTGCTATTGGCAGAGAGCGCGACGAAAACGCCATAGTCTATTTAATCAAACCGGATTGGAGTCAATTACTCATCAAATATCATTTCAACCCCAAACGATGGACAAAGGGAAGCAACTTGTCGCGGCTGGTCACGTTAGAGATGTGAAAGAATTGAGACATAGTGGCAAAAGTTATTTAATCAAATCGAATAATTGTAGAATAAAACACACATTCGTCTAAGTAAGCATGCTACAGAAGTAGTTTATATATTACTTACATTTTTGTCCTAACTGCATTTATCCGGTTCTCTCTTTTCTCTAATTTCCAACTAGCTCTTGAAAATGTGTAAAATCTGCACTTGCTATTTCTCCGTGTATTTTTGCAATTACAACACAACAACTGGTATGAACCATTTTTATATTTAATTTTGACGTGTTTATTTATGACAAGAGCCAGATTTCACGAAATTTTAACCACTACGAGCGCTGGGATCGTTTCAGTTGCCCCCACCATGGACTCTGCACCCAGCCAATTGTCAAAAATAATTTTAATCCTTTAATTAATTAATTACATTAAACTCAACTTCATATTTGATAACGGTTTTACTGCTTATAAAATTGGTTAAATTATAACCAATAATTTATAATTTAACCAAAAAAGGTTTTATCGCTACAAAATTGGCACTCAATCAAAAGGATATTTTTAGTGTTACAAATAACCATACAACATTTTGGAAAACAAATTAGGTTTTATTATTTTCATCGAGGAATATTAAAATTTGTATAAATTATAAAATTCAACTCAAGGGATATAGTGTAGAAGACTTTTTTCAAATTCAAGGATAAACTTATATTTATTGAAACACCAGCAATTAAATTTTTAATTTTGCTAAATAATGTATCAGAGACTATACTTTTATAATATTCCTTAATGTTTTCTTTTTTTCATAAAAGGTCAAAATGGCATCTTTATGTATTGGTGCCTGAGGTAATAATCCTGCTTTAGGAACGGCTCTGGTTTGATGCATGAATTATGTTCTATAACAATGACTGTCGAAGTACAACACTGTTTAGATGCTGTTTCAAGATATTTTTGAACATTATTTTTTTTTATTTTAGTATTGTGGGTGTAACTTTTTATAGGTAATGTCTAGTCAAGATTTTGCATAATTTAATGTTTTAGATTAGACACACTGATGGACGAACAAAAGTTACTCATAAGTATTTGCCAAGTCTGTATCGATGTCTAGTCTGTCTGTAGATTTTTTCCTGTAGATATTTTCTACGTTTTGAGTTTTAAATCATAAACTAAATATATAAATATATTAGAAATATCTCTGTATAACTCTATAAATCATAGTTATAATAATTATAGAAACCCGGCAACGTCGCCCATTTCTGATACCTCATAAAGAAGGCTTAAATCGTAGTGGTGAACGTTCACGATTTTTTTTTTAAAACCGACATTACCTCTCCTTGACACGTAGAAAAAACCTAACCTTCTTCTTCGTCTTACTTCTGAGAGCCGAAGAACTCGTTACATAAAGAATCAAGTAGGTGTAGCGTAATAAATGATGCGTTCGTTTGTTATAAATAGTAAATGCACAAAATCATGAAGTTATATAATTCATTTATGTTGTAATTATCACCGTAATAAAAATTTTGAAGAGACCCGATGTAATGTTGGTGTTTAGTAAACTGGAAGCTGTCGAGATGTTTACAATGAAATCGTAAAAGGATTTCTCTTAACTTGTTAAGTTAACGTTCAGTGGTTCTTAGAAGAATGTATGTATGGATTAAAAAATAAGTAGAGTATAATTCGTTAGACACATTTAAATCAGTATTCATCTTTGGATCCCTTGACAAATATAAATGATGGGAAACATACCCAAAACAAGCTTAAGTACTGGGGTAATTTCAAAAAATAAATAAATTATCAAAAAACAATTTATTTTGGAAAAATAATACAACGAAGATAAAGCTATAAGAACGAAATAAGTAATAGACGGAATGGGTGGTAAAAATGAACCAATAAACACAACCGATAAAGAGAAAAAAATGTTTAAAGGAAAACAAAACTAAGTCAAGATTAATTGAAACAGATTATGTTTTATTTATTTATGACTTTTTATTAAATATTGATTGCACTCATGAGTTTAACAAATAAATTTAATACCAACCGTAACTCTGAAGCCTATAGAATATACAAATGTTGGATTGTCTATTTTTTCCTGGCGTTACTACTAGGTTGGTAGGTATAAACAGGTAAATCGATAATAGTTATTTTCACCTATTTATTTAATAAATAAATCTAATATCAAAATGAGTGCTATTTAATTGCGAATACTATGATATTGGGTTGTCTGTAAAAATCTGGCCTGAATGACGGTTGTCGAGTTTTGAAAGTTGAAAATTTTATGCGTGTTAAACTTGTGACAAAGAGGTCCGAGCTAAATATCCCGTGCGATAGAAGAGGACGCAGTGTTATTATAGCTGAGCGAGACGTGAGCGCCGGCTGAAAGTTACAACAAAGAGGTCCGAGCTAACTATCCCATGCGATAGAAGAGGACACTACATTGTAGCTGCGCGCGACGAGACTGCAACAGAGAAGGATAGCGATATATTAGTAAATACTGAGCATTGTTTTGTAGTTAATAACCTAAAATATTGAGAACACGTTTATTGACAATATATTGTATATAAAAATGGCTAAAAAGTATTTTTTGTATGTCTCGGACAATTCGTTGATTGAATTTAATAATGAAACTTTTAAAAATTGTTGTTTTAAGCTTTTCGTAACAAAAACGAATTTTAAACACAACGAAGTTGAGCTAACTGAAGCATCACTCGATTCTGTTGATTACTGTTTTGAGATAGGAGGCTGTGATTTCATATGTGTTCGTACATATTGTTTCTAAACAAGTTTTCCAAATAACATTTTTCTATATTTTTTAAAATAAGGGTACTTATATTTCTTGACGCCCCTCATATAGGGGTAAAAAAATGTATTAGCTGATGATTGCATTTTAGGTTGTAGACCATACACAACTTTTTATAAGGAATAACTTTTTTTCATGAAACTAAGAATAAAAAAGTTTCCCATATGTTTCCGACTTATTTGGACCCACTGTATATTACGCTGGTCTTAACATAGACTTATAAATTCTGAACATCGGTTTTTTTATTAGATGATCTGATCTGGTTAGGTGGTTTAACATTCCTGGAATTTTATTGGCATTAATACTTTCATTTTGTTTTTTTTTCGCCAGATAAATGGATGCTGTTATTCTTCCAAATTCCAAAATTCCTTTTTGAGACCTTATTTTACACCCTCCATCATTATTTTGCTTTCCTTCCGATTTGTGTTTAAGTCCATCTTGCACGCTTGCTTCTGTCAAATTTTTTCTAACATCTCTTAATTCGTTTTTTTTCTTGCTATTCTGGTCCATGTCATATTCATAGTCAATGATCTGATGACTTTTGTACATGAGGTATCCCTCTCTATTAAGTTGACTGTCTCTTTTTTCTAAGGCAAGAATAAACAACAACGTCGATAGAGATAGAGGATCATCTGGTCTGAGTCCAGTTGTAAACTCGAATTCTTCTGGTGCCTCTTTTCCGATCTGGACATAGCTGGAAAATTTTCTAAAGTAATTCCTGCTAGTTTTACAACAACTGCAAATTCAACTATTATCTGTTTTCTTCTTTTTCTGGAAGCATATTCATGGACCTTTTAATAACAGAACGAAAGTACGATTGGTGGCATACTATATTTACATCTGGGATATTGCAGTCGTTTTAATATTGTCCTATCAGATCTTCTGCAATGGGTTATAAATTGTTTTTTATTAATATCGCTAGGATTTTGTATACTGTATCCAATAGAGAGACACTTCTACAATTATTGCTGTCAGTTTTTTTTTTAAATTGGTATGATTTAATCAATGAATGATACCCTATATGAAATAACAAGGCAATTAAGTAGAAAAGTGACACCCGATAAATATAAAAATGGCAAGATCTACAAAACGGATAAAGAGATCATGAAAAGGTGGATATGGTTCCTTACGAAGATGTATACAAAAAGGGAAAGAGTAAAAGAACAGCAAGAGTTCCTAGCCATTCTTCATGTTATATCCCATAAAAAATGGCAAGATCCGTTCTGGCAAAATTATGTTAACTCAAGGTCACGCAATACGTCGCAGCATATCGATCCCTGGTCAAATCGGATCGAGACCAGCCTCCGATTCTGATCAGCTTTGTTCCGATTCTAGAACTTTGATTCGATTGTGATCAGCTTTGATCCGATTCTGGTTAGCTTTGAACCGATTATTATCAGATTTGATCCGATTCTGATCAGTTTTGACCTGATTCTGATCAGCTAATCCTTATGGAAAATAACATGGAAAATTATAAATCGCCAAAGCCCCTTCTCGTAAATTAAGGTAACTTCTATTAAATTTTGCAGATAGAAGTGCAAAATCGATTGAAAAACTATTAGTTCTATTTATTTTACCCAATAAACTTATATCCAAATTATTAGTAAAAAGAATCAAATCTCCTTAAATTAACCCAAAGACAGGCATCAAATAGTGATATATACTCTCACGAAATTTATTTTGTGTTATGCCAAATTTGGAGGATAGGAATAAACTGATGAGCTACAATTTGCTAATGGCAGATCAAACAAAAAACAAGAAACAAGGAGGCTAAATCTTGGAGAATAAGCTGGATCAGGGAGTGAAAGAGAACTTTCTTTTTTGACAAATCCAGTCTGCACAATTTGTACCTGTAATCGTTTTACCTTTAAGAAATAAAACACAAAGTCTAGTAAGTACCACAAGCTATATTGTTTTCGGTTATATCATGCCATTATTAGATTCATGGTAGTTTAACTTCACTTATTGTGTTAAATTGCTTAACCCTCTCCAATTTTCCTATATCTGCGACAAGTATTTGTAGGAATATGTTCCAATTTGCTTCTTGCACGATTTAGCATTAAGAAAAAAGTTAATAGCTAATGCCACAATCCACGTTATTTTATTAAAAAGTTTGATGATTTTCTTAAAATTAACATGGCTAGCCTTTATCTTAAATGTTACTAAACTGTATACTAAATGTTAATTTTCAGATACTTAGTAAAATGTCAGTGAAAGATTGTTCTCTATAAAACAATAAAAAATCTTCGACATGCTTGTAAACTCTCCTTTCTTTGTCTGAATTTCGGAAATTCCTCTCAAAACTTGGACTTGTACTAAGCCCTGATTAGCGACAGGGTGACATTTTCTAAATATTTACTATTTGCCAAAGAAAAACGTCTCCGTCAGGTAAAATAAAAAGTAAATACACGCAGAAAGAAGGTCTATTTGACTTTTGTGTTCTTTTGTTGTATTTATTTAGAATATATGAAGAATAATACCATAAACGAGAACCAGCCATAAAAATAACAACTCGAAACTATTTTTATTTTAGGAAAAATCGGTCTGCAACGGATTCTCATTGTTTATTATTTAATATTTTTTATCTTTATCCGAATATTTTAAAAAAATACAAAGATAAAATAATTAATATTTTATCAAATACGGTGTTTAAAACTTATTGGATATAAAATATATCCGTTTATCTTAATTTTAGCCTGAAAGCGATAACACCGATCGACTTTCTGTAAAAAAAATCACGAATCGGACACCATCGAAAAATCACTCAGCGGAAAATTGGGTTTAAGCATGCTATAATGACTCACAAAAAAATATGTCTGGCCTGGTTAGTCCTAAAAAGGATGCGATACATAAATAATAAACATTATATCTAAAACAACGCTCAGGTGGCATGGCCCGCTCAAAGGTGAGGACAAACACCATCAGCAGGTCTATTGAAACGCAGTACCGGCTTGGAAAATTTTTCTCTAAACTGATGTAGGAATATTCAAAAAAAAAGTTAAATAATTGTGTTCGTTATGAGAATGTAATAACTTCCATAATTACTCAAGAATAAGTAGAAATTTTCACCAAACAAAGAATTAATGCAATACAAACAAAGAAAAGAGAGGGTAAAGATACATACACAAAACCAAGAAGTTAATCAGGCAAATATAAAGGGTAGAAAATGATAGAGTGCAATGAAAATTATTTGAAAAAGAAAGGATAATAGATCCAGCCAAACTCTTTGCATATAAAATCAGGAAGATAATCTAATAGAAAAAATATAAGAGCAAGATTAAAAGAGCACTTCGAACAAGTGTTACCAATGAATATTTAACTATTTTTTTTTGTATTATTAGTATTTAAGCTGAAATTTTGAATTACTCCAATCTCGCCATGTCCCAATTCGCCACGCGTCGCTAAGGGCTATTTAATATTATTATCGAGAAGCAACAAGTTACTTGTTTTTCTGATTTTTTTTCTGAATTTCCGAGAAAAATAAACTAACAAGCAGTATAAACATTAATTTTTTTTTATAATAAAAAAAGGTCTGCATAGGTTACGATACATTTGCGAAATCCAAAATCTGGTAACCATCTGTGAAATATTTTATTATATAATTCTGGACTTCAGGTGCTAGTAATGTTAATCCTAATAAAAGGCCGAGATGAAATGAAAGTGCGAATACATTAAGTGAAATTGAAGCAGTTAATAAACTGTGTTTAATAAATAATACTTCGGTGGTATCAAAATTTTCAAAAAATTAAATTTGAAATAATTAAGATGAGAAAAAAGTAATTTGTTTAGTGTGTGAAAAAACTAGAATAACAAAAATAATTAGCCGAAAAGACAATAATACTACAGGAATGAAAGACATTTATTAACCTCGTTCTGTACTATCTTAGAAATAAGTTCTAGCAATAACGAGATTTGATGAGACGAGACGAGACAATCGGTTACCAGACGAGACCGAGACTGAAACGATACTTATTTTTTTCTCAACTAACGAGACTGATATTTTTTTAATTCTCGCCTTATCTCGTCTCGGATGAAGCCCTATCGGTCACAGGGCACTAAAGATTAAAGAATGTTGGCCACATTTTTTTCACAACATGTTGCAACTGCATCCATATTGGCTTTTTGTGTTAGTTTGAGCGTGTTTAAGCTACAGCCATGAGAAGAACATCTTTTTCAGATATTTTGAAATTGATTAAATGTAGACCAAAAATGAGGACATCTTAAAAGCTGTCAACAAGTTTAGTAAACATGTTTCGCAACATGTTACCATGTAAGGACAGTCCCTTTAGACATATTTCAGGTTGTGCCAACTCGCCATGCCATATTTTAATCATTTAATTAATTTGCTCCGAGAGTTATATTAATGCAAAATCGGCATTATACTTAACTAAATTCTATTCCACAGGAACAAGTGTCCAGTACTAATTTTAAAAATTAAAGGTGGCCAATTCGCTTTGTCAGATTTATTTTTAATTGAGTTGAACAATATTCTGTATTAATTTGTTTGTCCAATATACATTTAAAAAAACATTTAACTATTCTTTAAGGATAAACAGGTATTTATGCTGTCTAGAAGGGTCGCGTGGTAGGATATCACTGTTTTGCGTAGTAATTAAGATTAATGTGGCGACTTGGCACTAAAACAGGTAAAAACCCTTTGCGTGGCGAAATGGAACATAAAAAGTTGGGAAAATACCGAAATTTTATGGGATTTGTGCCTAGGCCATAATAAAATCTGAGTAATACCGATCATTTATCATCAATAAGATTTACTTTTTACTTATACAGGGTGGACTGGATTTAATTTAATAGATACAATATTGGTTAAATAGGGAAAAAGATGTGTATTTTACAGACTACTTTTATGGTTTTTTCAAAATTAAAAATCAGGTCCGGTGTCTGAGATATTTGGGAAAACCGAAGATTATTGAATGCCAAATATGGCTTAACATAGTGTATCAAATTTTTTAAAACAAAGTTTCGCATTTGAAGGGCCACCCTCAACTATTTTTTTTAAATACGGACCTGTACTTTTTATTTCACCTTTAAAATCCTCATATTTTTCTAGATTTAAACATGTAGAACACTTAATTTTTTATTAGATTTCGACAATAAACTGTACTTATGGAATTTTTGTAAGTCCGGTCCTGTTTATTTTTATCCTGAAAATACGAGGACAAGAATTATAAAATATCTTGAATAAGGAGGACAATTTGAGCAATTCTTACATAATTAAAATAATTCACAATGACTATTTAATAATTGTAATTTCTAAATATTTGTTATCATTCAATAATTAAAATTTAAATAATTTTTCTTTATTTTTTGATAGTAAAAAATTTAAATTGAGATATTTAATGCAAATTAAGTACAAGTATTTAGGGCGTTAAGCTCAAAATGGGTTCAATTTTTAATTAATTTTATTTAAAACTATTTTCAGTGAAAATGGAACAGGACCGTACTTAGAAAACTTCCCAAAGAACAGTTCATTGTCAAAACCTAATAAAAAAATTAAATATTTTACATGGTTGGATAAAGGAAAAAATGGAGATTTTAAAAATTAAATAAAAAGTACAGGTTCGCATTTAAAAAAACAATAGATGAGGATGGCCCTTTAAAGACGAAACGTTGTTTCAAAAAATTAGATAAGCCATATTTAGACTTCAATGAAAAAAATATATAAAGTCTTTAAAAATTAAGACGGTAATTAATTAAAACGAAAATCGTCAATTTCGGTTTTTCCAAAATATTTCAGAAACCGGTCCTCAAATTTTAATTTTGAAAAAATCGTTAAATTCCTCTGGAAATTACACACCTTTTTTCCCATTTAACCGATATTGTATCTATTACGGTTTACGAGATCCACCCTGTATACCATCCATTTTATGTTTTATGTTAGATGATAGATTATTTATTTACATTTTACACTACGAAAAATTTGTAAAAAATTTACCAGAAGGGACCTTAGCGGTTTCCCATATTATTTTGCATGAGGATTGCGATCAAGCGGATCAAAGCTGATCAGAATTGGATCAAAGCTGATCAGGAGGGGATCGAAAATTGTCTAGCGAAAGCTGATCTCGATCCGATTTGATCAGATCTCGATCCGCTTTGCTCAGGTCTTGATCCGCTGCGGCATATTGCGTGACCTTGAATTAATACAATTTTGTCAAAACGGATCTTGACGTTTTCTTATGGGATTTAACATGTGGGATGGAGACGAACTCTTGCTGTTCCTTTACTCTTTATCATTTTTTAATAGTTTCAGTAATCCGTTTTTACTGATCGAAGGATAACAAAGGAGAGATATATGAATTTAACAGTATATGAAAAATTATTTATTTACATTTAATACTATTAAGAATTGTTAATGATTATTTAAATTTCACAATGTTCAAAAAGAGAGATTAGATATGAGTTTAGATTTTAAAGCAAAAATCTTCCTTTTTGAGGCTGTGATTTAACTTATCTTCGTTTTGTGAGGGAACGAATAAGCTCCTGAGAGTGCGGCTTGGCAAACTCTCTTGACTCACTGTTGAAGTGGCCTACTTTGATTCTGGACCTACCTTTGACTTCCCAAATGCATAGTACCAGAAGTTACTAAACACAAAAAAATCTTTCACCGGACCGCGTGCTTGTAAAACTCTTTACAATATGTTTAATAATCTAATTATGTTAAAATATTTTTCTTTATATTTACATTCATCTTTTCTGATACAGTCGATTTGAATTAATCCTATTCCTTAAATTTCATTTTTCTTCATGGATCTATATTCCAAAAATTATTAGTTAATTTCTCCTTTAACTTTTACAAAATTTCCTGATCGTTTTTTACGTGTTCTGTATATTTATAATCCCACTTACTATTCCCATATTTTGTATTTTTAATTATTGTTCCATACTTGTTTATTCAATCCTTTGGTATTGTTCCCATATTATACTCTTCATGTTTCTCTCTTGTTTCAATGTCAGATTTATTTATTATCTTGATTCTTATTATGTGCCAGCTCCATCTATTCACAATTCCCCTTTATGAAGAGTTTGACTATTTTCGTTCTTGTATTTCTGGTTCTAACTGTTTAGCTGTTTATCCTATTTCTGTTTTACATTTTTCACAATTTCCTTATTTCATCGTACTATGTTTCGAAATTCTTCTAAAATTTTTCCTATTTCTTCTTTTGGCTCTCTTCTTAATTCTTGTAACTCTTCATATCACCTTTTGAATTTTTTATATTTTCGTCCATGTTCCTACTTACTTCCAGAATTTCTCAGTTGGTTTTCTTACATGTTTCCTCTAAACTTCTTTTTAATTCTTACTTGTTTTTTGTAAGTTCTTACTTGTTTCATCTTCTTTATCTTTCTTACTTGTTTTCCCACTATCTATGTTTATGATATGCATTAACATATACAAATTTAGACTTCTTTCACTCTATCTCTATTATTACTTCTGTAAACTTCTACAGTATCATATGACTTATATTATTATTAATTTTGTCTTCTTCTACATTTTGAACAATTTCATTATTTCTATCTTCTTTTTCTTCTGCTCCATTTAAATTTCTTCTACTTAAAGGTATTTTTCATAGTTTTATAAGGATGGGGATGGGTGCTGATGACATATAAGGAGCAGAGGGAAAATTGTTTCAGGGAAAAATGTTTCCGGAAGCTGAATTTGTCTCCTGATCTGAAGTAAATTTGGTTTTGTTCAGTTTTGATCTGGTAATAAAGTTGAGATACTCAGGACGATTATAAATGGTTTCTGATTAACCTTAAGACAAGTGAGATGTGGGTCTTTTGCCAAATGGATATATTGAAATTGTTTGAATAACATTTAATAAAGAAAAATATGAATTTGTTCCAAATATTTAATTTTAATCTAATATTTAAACAAGCAGCTTAGGATTAAAAAAAAAACAGGAAAATCACTGTTTGCACATCAGTAAAAATTATCTTTACTGCATATTTTTATAAAGATTATTTTTAGAAATCAATCGAGAATAAATATAAAGCACCTTAATATTTTTTAGATTTATTGATGTATTAACGGATTATACTGATAACAACTAACTGATAGTAATATAAATACTACTGATATATTTTTTTGCTTTATCATACATTGTAATGTACACGAAATATATCAAGATTATTTTTATTTTGACTGTAGCCAAATTATGAATTTTTTGTACAGTTTTCGCTAATTTTTGTTAAATTTTTCCCACTAAATCATAGAACAATGTCAAAATAAGTTATTTAATATCTCAAATATGTACATTTTTGTTTTCAGTTTTCTTAATTTTATTTTAAATGAAACACACATTACATTAATGCAGATATTAATTTTGTTACTCGAAAGCATATGTTGATTTGAAAGATATTTTGTGAAATAGAAAATTTTTGCTTTTTTTGTGCTTAAAATATAGAAATTTTTTTTATTTTTAAACTAAAAAATAAACACAAACAACATCTGCAATAGAAAGTAAGTATGCAATTAGATGGAAGAAAGTAATTGACGAAGAAAAAATTAGGAAAATGTAAAATAAAAGACAGTAAATGAACTGTAGACATCAAAACAAAGTGTACTTGAGACAGTGGCGTACCCAGAACTTTTGCCACCCAAAGCAGTCTCAAATTTTCCGCCTTTTCTAAGTCAATGAAATGTTAGTTTTTGTAATTAATAAATAATTGTAATTGAGACAAACTAAAGGTGAGGAACTTTTTTACCATTTTATAAAAATAAAAGATACTTTTTTAAAGGCTACTAGAAACTTACTTTACTTTAATTCTAGCGCCTAAATTTTCCTCATTGTTTAGGCTTTTAATATTTTTCGTCAGTATTTCGGGTCATATAAAATTTTAACTTTTATTAATTTAATACCAAACTTGTAAACCTTTCCCTAATTTAATACCCTCGCCACCACTTCCTTGATGAAATTAAATCATCAAATTAGGTGGGCACGTTATTGTGAGTGGAAACCAGAATATCTAGGAATCTGCTTTGGAATAGGCACGAAAAAGAAGACTAAGACCACGAAGGGCAGAAACTTTCTAGGGAAAAACTTTAGATGCAACCCAAAAAGCCTGCAGTGGATGGACTTGTGTGATCAATCATCACTCATCACTTACGGAGCTGTTGTTTGGAGTAGAAGAACTAACCTTGCAACCTCTTGAAGTAATCTCTCAAAGGTCCAGAGGTTAGCCTGTATATACATAACGTCAATGGAGGTAATCCTAAACCTCACACCTCTGCACTTACAAGTGGAGAATGTGGCAAAAACAACAACATGCAGGATGGGAATCACCAGACGTAAACCCGGTTTTCGTATCGGAGATTAACATATCTGAGACATGCCTCAAGACGAGGTACCAAAAAAGTATAACTTTATGAATTAATTCAGCACAAATCTTGGTCGCAAAAGTGAATGGGACACTATTGCTGGTCTCAATTGAAATGCCATTAAATGGTACACTGATGGATCCAGGACAGCAGAGGGCACTGGAAAAGGAGTATATGGCGCTGGGACCAGAAAGCTTGGCCAAATCACCAAGTGTTTTTGAAGCCATCAAAGCGCTGCACTCCCACGTAATCAGCTCTAAGATGGTTAAGGAATACTTAAAAAAACTAAATGAGTTAAACAAGAATAATACAGTTACCCTCCTGTAGGTTCCGGGACATACTGAGGTGGAGAGAAACGATAAACTTAGTGATGACGAGATGTGACTTTCATAAAATCTTGTCTCGTCTAGCTGATGAATTAAGAAGTCTTGTCTCGAATCTCGTCTCGCAGCCTCCAGTCTCGTCTCATCTTGCTTCTCATACGAGGGTCTCGTAAAAGTATCGAAATCTCGTCATGTATGTTCTAGTCCAGTAAAGGATACTTATACCTACTTGCTATTGTGTAAGAGTATAGGAAAAGAAAATTAACATTATTTTAGAAATAAGCAAAACAAAATCTGCTAGTAGTCTTCTCCGTCGCAAATGTTTTTATTCTTCATCCAGTCATTCAGGCAGAACAAACGTCATGCAGATTCGTTATTTAGGCGATTTGCGCGTTTTATTATAGTTAACGCAGCACGTAAGAATAATTTCTCCTCCGGGATTTAAGTAGCTGGTCTGCTTAAAAGATCTCGTGCAATCAAACTTAGAATGGGAAAATCAGAATCATGAATTTTTCACCTTTGTAATATATTTGTATTTTTACTACTCCGAGGCATAGAAGAATAATATTTTTGAAGCTCCTGCATCCATTTTCCTTTTTCGGCTAGGGTAGGATATCAAAATCGGTTACAATGATTTTTCTGGTCCAGGATCTGGATCTTCTCGTCCCTCCACTGTCTCTTTTAAACGTTGTACCTCTGATTGATGAAAATAGATTTTGTGTATATCTTGAAATTTCTGAGTCAAAGTCTTTTTTAATCTCTTTTGGTTTTACGATAATGCTTTAATATTTTGTCTCTCGCCACCTGAAAACCATCAATAAACTGCTCTTCGACAGAGGTTCTATCTACCTTTCTAATCTAAAAATAGATTTAAAATCAACACAGTATTATTCTGTCTTTCTCTCAGACTTTTTCTGTCTACTTGCAAAATAGTGTTAACAAAAATAAAATACATAAGCGACTGTTGCTATGCAAGCTTTTCTTTCTCTTATATTATCCCATCATTATAAGAGACAAAAAATATAGATATGTTTCTTCCCATTACGATGCTTAATTTAAGGCTATTTACATATCACGTCACATGTCTTCTACCAATAAAAAATCACCAACCCTAAACTCCGTTAAAATTCAGAGCACACACTCTCTCTCACATCCAGACAGTGAATCAATTCAGTCATGCATTTTTACTAGAGCAAAGAGTACGATAAAGACAAAACGTACTACATCATGTAACTTTTTAATTAAAATTTATATTTTTAGGAAAAAAAAAACAGATTAATCAGAGACTTTCAATATTTATTAACTTCTTATAATTAAAACATTTTTAAAATGCAACAGCGGCTTATCATCAAATAATAAAAAAAAAACAGGCACAAGAGCCGAAACGTCTCTCACGAGACCCGAGACGAGGCCAATAAAACTCTCGTCTCGCCCCAACCGAATATCGTCTTGAGTCTCGTCTCGTTTTCGAGACGAGACCATGCGAAACTCTCGAAAACGTGATTCTCATGGACACCACTAGATAAACTCGCCAAAAATGGACTGAAACACTATTTCTGGGGTCTGAACCGTTTTGTGGGATCAGTAATACCATGATACTGAAAGAATTAAAAAGAGAAGTGGAACTGAAAAGATTCAACTACTGGAGTAATCTATAAGGAATGAGACAAGCGAAAGTTCTTCTGGTAAACTACAACTAGAAGAGGATGTATCAACCTGAGGAAAACAAGCTTCGCATAATAAGTTCTAACAGGGCATTGCCGGCTGAGAAGACATCATAAGAAGATTGGACCATCAGATGAAGAAGAATGCAGAATTTGGGACTTGGGGATTGAAAACTCAATCGACATACTCTCAGAATGCAGTGCTTTGCAAAACCTAAGGGCAAAATACCTAGGAGCATATCAGATACAAGATAGAGATTTACCGAATTTGAAACCGACAGATATTCTAAATATCTTAAAGAGAATAGGACTGGACGGGGTGGACTAACTATTGAGACATCCTCAACGGCTAAGCACTAGAAGGGGACACAATAGATTTTATAGATCGCGGTATAATTACCCCCCTAACACCATACGAGGTATATCTAGAGGGTCTGGTTTTCTTCAATTTTAAGTACGGACCTGATTTATTTTTATTGCGTTTAAGACATTTATATAAAATACTATTAGTAAAATATAACTTTAACTAAAATATTTGGACGAAAACATTTTTTCCCATAGATATATGTATTGATTAAAAATAAAATGCTAATTTTAAATGTCAAAAATATATATTTTGAACTTTAAAATTAAATTAAGAACGATTCGAAGCATCTATAAAATAAATTCAATTTATTATGCATTTATAAACGGATCGTGATTTCGAAGCATGTAATTTCAATAATCGACCTACTTATTTTATAATAACACTTCCTATCAAAAGGTATTTTATTGACGTTATCTATATAATAAATATATAATAAAATTTGATAACAACAAATACCAGCTGCATTATTTATAGATTATTTTATATAATTAGGTTATTGCCACCAATAAAGTATATCGAATTGTTTGTGTTACAAAAGAAATATTGAAGACAAATGACGCACCTAAATTAATTTAGATAGGAAAACGACATAATCAAATACAAATCAATAATAAAGTTAACAAAAATAATCTTTAGTGACTAAGTGTTTCTGCTCTGGATTTTAAATGTTTAAAATCAAAATTTTGCAGCGCCGATAGGGACAAAAAATATTAAAAAATATAGTTAAAATAATTTGGCATCAGTGGAATTTTACGTTAATTTAATTAATACACCAAAAAATATGATTCTATTAATTTGCAAAAATTAAAAAAATATATATAAATTTTAAGTAATTTAAAATTTCGAAAATTTTAAAAATATATCAAAAAATTCGATAATTTAAAGAATCCCAATTAAAAATGTCTAGAGATTTAAACATTTCGATACTTTCTAAAATACATCGAAAATTTCCAAATCTATTAAAAATTTAAAAACCCCAAAAATTTTAAGAATTTCAAAAAGATTTTTAAAAAATCAAAAATTAAAAAAACACTGAATTTTAAGAAATTAAAAAATTTTAAAAATAGGTATATCAACAGCTTCAAAAACCATGAAAAAAATGTTAAAAATTTCAAAAATATATCGAAAATTTCAAAAACATCGAAAATTTCAAAAATATATCAAAAAATTCGAAAATTTAAAAAATACCAATTAAAAACGTCTTAAAATTCAAAAATTTCGATAATTTTTAAAATATATCTAAAATTTTCAAATATATTAAATTTTTTTGAAAATTGCAAAATAAAAATTTCAAATAAATTTTAAGAATTTCAAAAACATTATAAAAAAATCAAAAATTAAAAAAAAACTGAATTTATAGATTAAAAATTTTCAGAAGTATATCAAAAATTTCAAAAACTATCAGAAAAAATGTTAAAAAAACTAAAATTATCAAAAATATATCGAACACTTCAAAAGAATATCGAAAATTTCAAAAACAACAAAAAATTCGGAAATTTAAAAATACCAATTAAAGATGTCTTGAAATTCAAAAATTTCGATAATTTCTAATATATATCTAATATTTCCAAAATGTTAAAAAAAACTAAAAATATCAAAAATATATCGAAAATTTCAAAAACATTGAAAAAATAAAAACTATCAACAAATTTCCACAAATATATTAAAAAATTTTGAAAATTGCAAAATAAAAATTTCAAATAAATTTTAAGAATTTCAAAAACATTTTAAAAAAATCAAAAATTAAAAAAAAACTGAATTTTATTAAATTCAAAATTTCCAGAAGTAGATCAAGAATTTCAAAAACCATCACAAAAAATGTTAAAAAAACTAAAAATATATCGAACATTTCAAAAAAATATACAAAATTTCAAAAACATCAAAAAATTCGAAAATTTAAAAAATATATATTAAAAATGTCTAGAAATTCAAAAATTTCGATAATTTCTAAAATATATCAAAAATTTCCAAATATATGAAAATTTTTTGAAAATTGCAATATAAAAATTTCAAAACTTTTAAGAATTTAGAAAACATTAAAAAAAATTTCAAGAATTAAAAAGTATCAAAAATATATCGAAAATTTCAGAACGAAAATTTCTAAAACATCAAAAAATTCGAAAATTTAAAAAAGACCAATTAAAAATTTCGATAATTTCTAAAATATATCTAAAATTTCTAAATATATGAATTTTTTTTGAAAACTGCAAAATAAAAATTTCAAAATTTTATTAATAATAAAAACATTTAAAAAAAAATCAAAAATTAAAAAAAAAACTGAATTCAAAAATTTTAAAAGTATATAAAAAAAACAAAAAAATGTTAAAAAAAAATAAAAATATCAAAAATATATCGAAAATTTCAAAAACATCAATTTCCAAAATATATCAACAATTAGATTCAAAAATCCGGACAGGTTCTGCTTGAATTCTTACGTTTTGTTGAAGTGAAGAACAAGCGTTTATTAAGCCAATTTAAGCCAAATTACAATCACGAGGAACCGAACTTTTAGTTCGGAGTGTACCGGCGACTCCAATAGTGGGTCAAGACCGATACCCCACGATGCGTAAAAAAGAAACAAATTTTTTTAATAAACCAAGTTTAAGTGCATAGAAAACCAAACATAAGCATTGTTTGTAATAAAATTTCAAGAAATTTAATGCTCTTATATAACCAAATGGACTTTTATTCAGATTCTTCGGATATTAATAAAAGACAAAGACAGATAGATAAGAAGAAGCCATGGGAGAATTCTTTTAGGCACGATGGTACCGATCTTGTGGGTACCGTGTAGACGAATAACCACGAATCACACGGATATCTAATGGTTTTTAGTTGGTTGGTGCCCATGAATGAAAGTTGAAATCACTGAGACTAATTGAAGATTCCATTCTCTCATGAGAATCAAAAAAAAATTATTACTCGTAAAGTTATATAATATTGAATTTATTGGTATCGATTTTTTAACATTTCTTAAATAGAATAATTTTTTAATACCTATACATTTTACCATTATTAGCACGTGCTTTATCTATAATTTATTTATATTTATCTAAATTCGACCGCAATAAAGGTAGTACATTTAGGAAGTAATAAATTTTTTTTTTTACCTTTTCCTGTTACTATCAGGTGCTATCGGTATTAGATAATTACAATGGGAAACATTTTCTCTAATAAAATCCATTTATCATATATTTAGGATACAAAAGTTGTGACAACAATGCCAAAATTGTGGAGCTGTTTACCTGAGTTGGTAAAATAGAACCGAACAATGAAATTGTGGTCGGAGTCACTATCAGCGGCGTATCGATTTAAATAAATTTTACACAATAAATAAATAAATATATTTGCTATCAAATCCTTAATCAATTTAACATATAATAATAATCATATTTATACAATAAGTAGTGGCTAGATGGATATAGAATATTATTACTTATTTTCATTGTTGTATCCTTTTGGAAACTGATCCATTTTCCGCCACTGGTTTAGTGACTCTCAAAGTGGTTCATTCGGAATAGTTGTTTACAGATTAGCCGATTTGTATAGACCTGTTTGCCGTAAACGTATTCTATTCTCTTCTCATACTTGGTTGCTGTGCCTGTGCCTGTTGGTTACATATCTTTGCCTTTGCCTATTGACTGTGAGCATGTGTTACTTGTTAGCTTGTGATTCTCATTTTAAATAAACACTAATTAATTCATTGTTAGGTAGTTGTAATTTCTGATTGACACCTGCTATGAGTGTTGTCGCATTTTTAGAATGAGCAGACGCTGACGTTTATATTTTTGTTTTGTAAAGATCTATATGAGTATTTCTATTAAATTAAAAATTCAATTCTTATAAAATTTTCAGTCAAAATTGGGATAAATACAAATACAAATTTAAAACGGGTATTAACATTAATGTTACGTATTCTGTAAAATTTGCATCTTTGTACAAGTTCCCATAATACATATTTTTAGATACATTTAAATAAATAAAATTATTTGTGTTTTAATAGGGCCAATAAACCGAAGATATTGATTTAAAATTACAGTTTACTTGAAATTTCATACACATATTTAGTTGGCTGAAACAACGATTTATTTGTTGTATTTAAACGATTTTTTTTATTTAAACAACAATTCGTTTCAGTTAAATGACCATTTGTTTGATTTAAACAACGATTTATTTAATTCAAACAACGATTTGTTTTACGTTAACAACGATTAATTTATTTTAAAGAAGGATTTGTTCTATAAAATGTAAATTTGTTTTATTTAAACAACGATTTGTTTCATTTCAACAATAATGTATTTCATTTAAATGACAATTTGTTTCATTTAAACAATGACTTGTGTAATTCAAAAACAAATTTGTTTCATTTAAACATATTTATGTTGAATTCAAACAACGATTTTTTTCAATTAAAAAACGACTTTTTATATTTAAACAACGATTTGTTTTAATAAAATAATGTTTTTTCATTTAAACAATAATTTGTTAGATCGTACAAAGATTTGTTTAATTTAAACAGCGATTTATTTAATTCAAACACTGATGTGTTTCATATTAACAACGATTAATTTATTTTAAAGAAGGATTTGTTCTATTAAATGATAATTTGTTTTATTTAAACACCGATTTATTTCATTTAAACAATACTTTATTTGATTTAAATAACGGTTTGTTTCATTTATGTAATTCAAACAATTTTTTTTTCATTTAAACAAAGTTTTGTTTAATTCAAAGAACGATTTGTATCAACTTAACGATTTGTTTAATTCAAACAACGATTTTTTTCAATTAAATAACGATTTTGTATATTTAAACATCGATTTTTTTATTAAAATAATTATTTTTTTTATTTAAACAATACTTTGTTTGATTCTATAAAGATTTGTTTAATTTAAACGATTTATTTAATTCAAACCACGATGTGTTTCGTGTTAACAACAATTAATTTATTTTAAAGGAGAATTTGTTCGATTAAATGACAATTTGTTTTATTTAAAAACCAATTTGTTTCATTTAAATGACGATTTGTTACATTTAAACTATGGTTTTTGGAATTCAAATATAAATTTGTTTCATTTAAACATATTTTTGTTTAATTCAAAGAACGATTTGTATCACCTTAACGATTTGTTTAATTCAAACAACAATTTTTTACAATTAAATAACGATTTTTTTTATTAAAATAATTATTTTTTTCATTTAAACAATAATTTGTTTGTTTCTATAAAGATGTGTTTAATTTAAACAATTTATTTAATTCAAACCACGATGTGTTTCGTGTTAACAATAATTAATTTATTTTAAAGGAGGATTTGTTCGATTAAATGTTAATTTGTTTTATTTAAACAACGATTTGTTTCATTTCAACAATAATGTATTTCATTTAAATGACAATTTATTTCATTTAAACAATGACTTGTGTAATTCAAACACAAATTCGTTTCATTTAAACATATTTTTGTTTAATTCAAACAACGATTTGTTTCAACTTAACGATTTGTTTAATTCAAACAACGATTTTTTTCAATTAAAAAACGACTTTTTTATATTTAAACAATGATTTGTTTTAATAAAATAATGTTTTTTCATTTAAACAATAATTTGTTAGATTCTACAAATATTTGTTTAATTTAAACAACGATTTATTTAATTCATACAACGATGTGTTTCGTATTATCAAGGATTAATTTAATTTTAAAGAAGGATTTGTTCGATTAAATAACAATTTGTTTTATGTAAAAACCGATTTGTTCCATTTAAACAATAATTTGTTTCATTTAAATAACGATTTGTTTCATTTAAATAATGATTTGTGTAATTGAAACAAAAATTTGTTTCATTTAAACAAAGTTTTGTTTAATTCAAACAAAGATTTGTTTCAACTAAACGATTTGTTTAATTTAAACAACGATTTTTTTCAATTAAATAATGATTTTTTTATTTAAACAACGATTTGTTTTAACTAAATAATGTTTTTTTTTTCATTTAAACAATAATTTGTTTGATTCTATAAAGATTTGTTTAATTTAAACAACGACTTGGCAATACTGGGTGTTTATTTTTAAAAATCCAACAATTATATTGGAATAAATCTATTATCCCCACCTGGTATATATTGTAATGATTTACTGAATCTCAAATTTGGGTTGGATTCTATAAAACATTAAAAAAATAATAAACATTACAAATCAATCATAATCAATAACAAATTTTATATATTCTGCCTTCTTCCATCTTCTTTTGATTACTTCTATTTTTTAACCTTTATATTTTTTTTTCATTCTTTCAATTTCTTTCTAAATGGCTCAATTTTGATACTACTCCATTTACATTTCTTCCATAACTTTACTACTCCATTTACATTACTTCCATAACTTAACGAACTGTATTTACCTTATATAAAAAATGTCTTCTTTTGTATTTTTAATTTTCTTTTTATGAATTAAACAATGTAAATATTTTTAACTGGTATATAGTAAATCATCTCAAAACTTATATATTGACATTTGTTTTTTAGTTTTATGACAAATCTCTTTATTATTTTCTCTCATCTGTTTTTTTCCAAAAATAAAATTTTTCTTACTTGATCATTTAATTTTTTTTTAATCACTTTTGACTATCTCTTAGCTTTACCTACTTATTACTTATCTAAATTTTTTATTTAAATTTAGAAAATTACTACATACAAATATATTCTTTGAACCAACAAAATTTTGTATTGCTTCCAAACAATCGTGGCATATTTATTTAAAAAATATAATTTGTTTCATTTCAAGTAATATATGTTTAATTTATTAAAATATATAATTAACTTGCAACTATATCAAATTTATTTTAATAAACAAATCATTTGTTTAAATTTAATAATTTTTTTGAAGAACCAAATAAACGTAAACAAGAATTTTCACTTAAACAAATATATTTTAAGTTGGTCGGTATAATATACAGAGTGTTTAACTGTGTCGGCTTTTACTTGATGAAATTCCATTATTAAATTTAAATAAATAAAACATTTTATTAGTCTGATGAAGTTACTATGTAACGAAACTAGTCACTATTAAATTAATAACTTTTGTTATTATTTTTGTGGAAATCTTAAAACGTTGTTTTATTTATTTAATTATACAGAGTGATTGGTTAAAGGTGGTTACCGTTCTCGGAAAAGGTTTATTTGAAAGATTTAGAAAAAATATAAGAAAACCTAGTTTTAAGTTTTAAAGATACCGTAAGTTAGGGTAATATTTTCCCAAGTAAAAATTATCAGTTTAAGCAGGTAGTGTCGTTAAGCAGTAAGAAATAATAATCGACCATTAGTTTTGATCTGATATACAGTGGGGAAACCACTTGTGGAATAGAATTATTTCAGGCGGCATCCGAATAAATTATGACAAATGTTTGGACAGGTCAATTCTTGTTTTGAAAATGACGCCATTTGAACTCCAACTGAAATATACAGGGTGAATCAATTGCGTGCAGCACAAAGATGTTTTTTTTTTCATATTTTTGGATTTTACCATGTGAGGTTAAATCAGTTATTTAATGAATTAAAGAGGACAAATTCTGAAATTCTTAAACCAGCTGAAAAGGTGCTTTTTAATGGATCACCAAGTAAAATTTGTTATTAATTTTTAACTAGTTTATTATATTATAAATATTAAAACAATTTATTTGACCGTTACCTTTTATTTAATCGTATCAATTGTATATATTGTATATTGCAGTCCTAATCTCTTATAAAATTCCTACCTAAGTTTTCCTAAAACCTTGGGTGAAATTTATGCATTTTTCTTCGCATTGAAAAGTAAGAAAAAAAAGTCTTAAAACAAAAATTATTTAAAAAAAATAGTTTGAATAGCGTTTGAATAGCGTCACTTTCAAAATAAGAATGAACCTGTCCACAATTTTTTCATATAATGGATTTTTTGCATCTCACCAGCTAACTGTAACGTTAACGCTATTCCATAGTTTAGTTTATGGAATAGCGTAGCGGGAGAGATGCAAAAATTCTCTATTAGTCTTTGGTTATTACTTCCAAACGTTTCGACGGCAACTGTGACAGCCATCTTCAAACTCAAACCTCCTTGGCTTCGACTGTCCTATTTATATGCGTATCTGCGCGCGTTTTTTGGCGCGACTGGTTTTTGGTGGTTTTATTTGTTTATTTTAGCACTCGTTATTGATGTGAGCCAGATCCTAGGTAATATTGTTGTTTATTCCTTTCTATTGAAATTTCCTTTATATTTGTATATTTCTATCGTTTCTAAGTTCAATCTGGTCGAGTAATGTCTTGATGTTGCTAGCAGGTTAGTGTTTTCAAAACGAATCTTGTGTTCGGCGACTGCAGACTTTTCGGTTTGTCCTAAACAACAGCTTCGTTTATGCTCTGTTAATCTTGTGCAAATGCGTCTCTTTGTTTGTCCTACATATACTTTTCCACAAGTGGACGGAATTCTATAGACTCCTGCTCTAAGCGGTTCTCTGAGATCTTTTGCCTATTTTAGATACTCTCCTATTTTCTTTGTTGTTTTTCCAATCCGGCCAGTGACACCTTCTGTATGGTAAATAGACAGTTCCTTAGTATTGTTTTTCAGCAGGATTGGTTTTTTTCTCCCTTGGGAGTGTAGCACGAGTTATGGCGTCTTTGCTGTATCCGTTTGCTTGTAGCATTGTTGTCTGATATTTTATTTCAGCGTTGACGTATATTGGTTCATATACCCTTAACCCTCTGTTTACTAAGGTGTTAATAACAGTCCGTTTTTGTTTTGGATGATGGTTGGATTCATGTTGTAGGTATCGATCATAGTGTGTTTTCTTTCTGTATACTCTGTGGCCTAGTTTATTATCTTCTCGATTGACTAATACATCTAGAAAAGGAATTTCCATGGTGAACTGGACTTTAGGATGAAAACTGTTCAGTTGGTTTAGAAAGTTCTTCAGGTCTTCTGTTTCATGACTCCATAGTACAAATGTGTAATCTACATACCTAAGCCAATGTTTCGGTTGTTTTTAAGCAGAGCGGATTGCTCTTTTTTCAATTTTTTTCATATAAAAATTGGCTACAACTGGGCTGAGTGGGCTTCCCATGGCGGCTCCGTCAATTTGTTTATATAATATTTAGTCCCACTGAAAGTATGTTTTTGTGAGCGAGTGTCGGACAAGGTTAATGTGCTCTGTAAAAAACTCCCCTATGTAGCTGACTACTTCTTCGAGGAATACATGTATAAATAATGACATGACGTCGAAACTGACTAGGATGTCGTTGGGACCTAAGATGATCTCGGAAGTACGAGTTTATTTTACGCACGTGCTTGTCCAGGTTGTAAGTTGGTGATCCTATGACACTTGATATTGGTCTTCAAGGTACATTATCTTTGTGAATTGTTGGTAGTCCATATAATCTAGATGGTAGGTCTTCAGTACTGTATATTTTCTTCTTTATCTCCTGTAATAATGATGATTGTTATATCGGTTTGGTAGTTTTTCTTAAGATTTTATCTGTTGGATCTTTCGGTAATTTTCTGTAAGTGTCTTGATTGATCAGATCATTAAAGTTACTTTTGTAGTCCGAGATGTTTATGATAAATGTTGCATTTCCTTTGTCTGCTGGAAAAATTATGATATTTTCATCCTCATTGAAATATTACTATTTGGTGTTTTGGCTTTTCTTAGAATTCTAGCAGATTTAGTCCGTACCTCTTCCTTGACATCAATAGGTATTTTTCCAATTCCGGCTTCTATATTGGCAATGATCTATTCTGTAGGTATTGCCGTAGAAGTTATGCTCAAGTTTCCTCATTTGGCTAGTATGCTCGTTTCATCATCCGTATGTGGTTGATTTGACAAGTTGATAACAGTTTGCTTCAAATCTGTTTTGGAGTCTCGAGTTGTTTTTTTTTCTGGATTTTGTTGAACTTTCTCTTTTGTCTCACATTGGATAACTGTAGAGTTGTTTCCATAGAATTGAGTGTTATTCTATCAATCTTTTTCCAATCTTCCAATTCTAGTAAATGACTCAGTTTTAAATGTAGTTTGAACAGTTGTTTAACATTTATTGCTAATTCCTTTCGAGTTTGGTGTCTCCCTTAGTAATGATTTTTCATTGACGCTGGTCGTGAAGCCTACATTCTCTATTGTCCGATATAATTTTATTCCATAAGCTATGGTCATACAATATATTTGATCCAAAGATGTCCTTTGTTGTTTGACCATAATTCATTATCATTAGTATGGGTGTGCTGCTTGCCCAGGTCACTGGTATTTCCTAAAATGTTCTCGTTCTTGTGCCAACCCTTTAATGGTTCCATAACGTCCATAAACTTTTCACTGATCCCTCCAAAATATCTCTTAATAGAATAAATACTCAGTACAATTTCTTCTTTTCTTCGTCTACGTTCCTCTTCCACTTTTCTTAGAACTTCCTCATTCCTGACCTTGTTTATCCGTTTGAGCTTAAGCACCCTATTCCAACTCCATATTTCAACTTTCCATTTTCCCCATTTCCTTCTTTGACATTGTCCATGTTCTAAAACCGTACAGAAAACAAGGCATTTTCATTTATTCGATCACAAAACACTACACTAGCTCAAACGACCTGGTCTTGTTCAATCCTTAGATATATAGTGACTGTCTATCAGCCGGAGTGCTTCTATATGAACATGGATGTGTAGACTTGTTTGATTTATTCTTATCTATAACCACTGAAATACCAATGGAGGTCAGTGTTACTGAGACATTTGATCAAAACTTGGTTGTAGATAGAATTTTGTTATACAGAAATACCTTGAAATTTCTTATAATTCAGACCAAATTTCTCCTTTTTTTCTCTCTCTTTTCATTAGAAATTGGTGTCAAAAGTCATACTGACATATTCGGCATTCTTCTACGCTGAGATTATGCATGGACTAAGTATTTTATTTGTAAAATTTATATGGATACACTCGAAATCCATTGAAATATTGTATGACAGTCTACCTAAACTTATCTAAATATATTGATACGGAACATTAGATGTCTTATCTAATTTTCTCAATCAGGACTATAAAAAATATTAAAAAATATAGTTGATTTAATTTTCAATGTTTCCTGATTTTTCTTCTATTTACCTTTCTACTATTTCTAAATCTTTCCTTCCTATAACTTTCCTGATTTAACTTTTCTGTTATTGAACTTGCATCTGTTTCCTTTCTTGTTTTCTCTACAATTCCATATTTCAAATCAATCTCAAAAATTATAAATTCCCCTTCAAAATTGAACTTTTTTCGTTCCCACTTGATTAATTAATTTCCAGACAATCTGTACTGATTATATCAAATAAGACAATTTTCTTATCAATATAATATAAATAGTGCATTTTTGGTGTATAATAAATAGAACAGGGTCTATGGCACAGCCTTGAGATACATTTGCTTTTGTTTCTTTTCTGTCAGCATATACATCTTCCTGTTTAATCTATGTATTACTTTCGAAATATTTTGTATGTATTCATGTCATACTTTATTGAATACTTGAGCCACATAGATACACCTATTCTATGGCTAAATGTTTTTTTCTAAAAACAAACTGGTATGCTGGAATTAACTGTTTTCTATTACTAATTTTAATTTCTTCAAGAGCAGGAAAATAGGCTTATAATATTCTCCAACTAGGAGGAGATTAAGTCGAGCATTATTGGGCGGAGTACGACGAATTTCGGAATCAGCGCAACCTCATAATATCGTATCTAGCATGAGGTAAAGGATCTGCGTAATCTCTTCCTAGTTGGCGCTTGTTGTATCAGTTTTTTGTTTGTCTACAGCTTTTTAATGGTAGGAGTTTTAGGTCTTTGATTTTATTGGAAATTTTCCAGATTCGGTTTCTTTATCTTCTTAGCAAATATATGTTTACCAAACCAGATAGATAAAGATTGTGTTCTTAGAAATATTTAATCAAAGATCAGCAAAACCAAAAGTACTGAATTAGAAATTAAATCAAAAGCTAAAGATTAATGTATCTTGAAATAGTTGGAAAAGTATCGCTAAATGGTATTTTTTCAACATTGATTTTTTCTTATATTTGTCCTAAGGGTTTCAATTTATATTTATAATTATTAAACAATAATTTGATTAATAAATATCCAATTACAAAATAATTTAGTTTCTTCTTAATCGATAAGGAACTACAGAAATAGTTTTCGGCTCTTTGGCGAATAATAACTTCAGCAATTATCGGCTATTAGAAACGGCGCGTTATAAACTTTACGACTTCCTACATTATCTGTTATATTGTGACGGACCTCAAGACAAACATTAAATTATTATTAGATGGTTAGTACTGTGAGAAATATCGGCCATAAATGTTAAAACGGTGAGTAACAACCCGTACTCGCACCTACCTGAGCTATATGATACCTCGTCTATTAACCATATCTTTTATACCGGGGGAGCGCTAAAAATTAGTACAACGATTGTCTTTATTGAATAGATTTTGAAAAATTAATATTAACAGGATATCAGGGATTTCCAAAATCTCTTTTTAACTTTTTGCACAGTATTTTTCTATGTTCTCTATTATGTATATTGATTAATATCAACTTTTTGCGAATAAAAAACCATGTTGACTAACAGATATTGATTAACATATTGTCGATTAATCCCACAGTTATTTTATTTGTAGAGCAGTCCTTGTTTCCAGGCAGTGTCATATATTACAATTAACCTCCTCCTCTTTACTAAAACCGATACATATACGGTCGATATTCGAATATTCCTACAGGTCATATCTTGCAGAAGGGCAAGAGGCTAACGGACCAGGTGCCAACAAGACTGGTTACAAGCCATTTACAAATGCTCCTCCAAGTGATTATGATAAAATGTTCAGAGCATTGTGGACCCGGTTAGAGAAGACTAAATCCTTAAACCAAGTTACCAGTCTGGTGATATTTGACTCACTTCTCTATCTCACTACACAAGCGATTCTTGCTAGTTCTCCCGATGATCTTTGTTTTGTCAAATGTTGCATGTTATAAGGCTTGGTGGATTTTATTTACTGTTGGCCTTCATGGGTCAAAGTGAACGAGATTGTGAAAGATGTGTTAGCAGAACATGACACTTTTGCTTGGTTGTATATTTGAAAATGGTGATTTAAGAACTTTATTGAAGCAAAAAGAAGCAGCAACTGGAATCTACACTTCCAATCCATATAGGAATTGTTCTCTTTTTGTTACAACAGTGGATATAATATGTACTCCAAGTGGAGCAGTCACTACGTGCAGGATATGTAAACTTTAAAAAATGCAAGTATTTTACGATCCGAGGATGTTTCACTATTCGTAGGATTAAGAAACTGTGTCCCCATAGTGATATGGTGATTGAACAAACTCTAATGAAGTCAATGAAAACAAGGGGTGGTCTCACTCATGGCTGTGAATTAACATTATGACAAGATGGATAGCACTGCATAATGTGTGAGTATTTTACGATAATGGAGCTCTCAACGTCAAAGTGCCATCTTGACTGCAGAGCTACTATGTAATAACGAGACAGTGCTGATGCACATAAGTTGCTGACTTGATTTCACGAGCATCCTTCTTTCCCAGAGATCACTGATCTAATGTTAACCCGTCACTTGTCCAAGGAGATGGGCAGCACATTGATGTTGATAAAAATTCAAACGAATCAAAAGATCTTAAACAGCTTTATTCAAATAAAAGCAGTCATTAATCCAACTACATTTTGCCAATGAATAACCATCGAGAGATATTTTCAGATGAAGAGCTACGAAAATTTTAGCGTTACGAACTGAGCCCCTATCTCTCTCCAATTTCCATGAGCATGGGATGAGAAAGCAGCAAAATTAGCTTATACAGGGCTTTTGCATCGACTGAACAAGCGGACTTGAACGATATAAAATATATCATCGATGGATGGTTTTTTAGACCGGGCCAAATGGAACCAGATCCTGAGAATAATTAATTAAATTAATAAAAACAGCCAAGAAAATTAAATTTTAATAGAAATACAAAATTATGTGTCAAAATAACGCAATTAAAGTATATATGACCTGACAAAACCAGAAAAGTGACTATTATAATTATAAATTAAAAAACAAAAACAATATAAGTTACATCAACAAATACAAGAACATGACTAGAGATTGGGTACATGCCCAGGCAACTTGTAAAAAAGAAGAGAAATACCGAGTGACAAATGACAGAATGACGAACAAACGGGAAATAAGAAGACTACAAATTTGAAAGTTATGTTGAATTAAAGAACAATATAAGGAGTATTAAAAAGGAAAAAGGAGATTCAAGGAGAGCCCGATTTAAATGGACCATATTGAGAAGGATAAGTCAAAAGGGGGAAATAAATACATTGTGTCTTGTAATTCGTAGTAGGTTAACAGCCAATAATCATAGCTTGTTAGTATCAATGTGGACTCGGAAGATAATTGATGTCGAAGAACCCTAAATGAATAAACTAGATTGGATAGAGGCTCAGGTAACTTGTAAAATGAAGAGCAATACCTAGTGACAAATGACAGAAGACAAACAAACGGGAAAGAAGAAAATTATAAATACGAAGAATCATAGCTTGTTACTATCAAAGTGGACTCGGAAGATACTTTATGTCGAAGTGTCACTCAATTGATTGCAGAACTGAGACCGCACGAATGAATGAATAAATTAGATTGGGTAGAGGCCCAACAAACAACATATAAAAAAGAAGAGGAATACCGAGTGGCAAATGACAGAATGACAAACAAACGAGAAAGAAGAAGATTAAAAATACGAAGGTTACGTTGAATTAAAAAATAAAATCATGAAAGGAAAAAGGAGATACAAGTAGAACCCGACTTAAAAGGGACATATTGAGAAGGATAAGTCAAAAGAGGTAAAGAAATACAATGAAAATGGCTTTTTAGCCGAAACTAGTTGCCGTTTAATTCTTTTTTTCTAATACATAGTGTGGTACATTTTCATTTAATTGAAGACTGGACCACATTTAAGATAAGAATAACCTTTTGAATTTTTTATTATCCCTGTATTCCAGCCAATGTTTTAAAAATCATGCAGATCTTTTTATCAAGAATATTTTTTTTGTGAAATGTAAAAAACTGTTGCTTCATTTGTATAAAAATTTTTATATTACATATTACAGCATACTGTTAGATAGTTTTTGACAGTATAGCCCCTCAATGTTTAAAATTGGCTACGTTTCCTTCTATAAGTTAAACAAAATAATGAGTATCAATACTTAAATGCTCTAGATACATTATGTTTAACAATTTATTTCATGATTAACACACAATTATATTTCTTTACTAATATTATCATTGCACTGTTTTTTCTTCTTCCGCATTTGTATTAAATTACAATTTAATTATTGTAAATTCAATTAATAAAATTGTATAAATTTACCGAAAGATATAAATAAAAAACAATTATCAAAGATCGTGCTTTCATCACAATAAATTAAAGATATGAATCGGAAAAGTAAGTGAGTGTGATTGGTATGTAGCATTTTGACCAAATATAGAAACAAGTAGTAATGTATCAGACTTTTAACTGTCAGAAGTAATTACAAACCAGTATGATATATTGCTTAATTTAAATATCTTTTTAGAAAAACCGTGTGAATTGGATGTTCTCTTTTAGCATAAATAATAAATGTCAACAAATTACGATCTTTAAATGATTTTGTCTACGCCGGAAATTCCTTTGAAAGAGATCATTTCATTGTTTTTAAAATCATTATTATTAATATTTCCAGTTTTATATTTGGTGGTACCATGTTAGGAACAGGTCAAAGTACCTGCTGATTTGTTCGTATAATGTAGCGAATAACTGGTTTTGGTTTAAAGAATTATTTCTGACATCTTTTTATTGGTTGTGAGATCATCTGACCGGGAATTTTACTTTCTTTGTGATGGCGCGCTTCACATTATATGCATTTTTTTATAAAATAATTTTTTAAAGTTCACCGCTACATCAAAAAAGTATGTATTAAATCTTAATCACTTCGTTTTTAAACAACAACAAACTTTTATTCTAAATTCAGGTTTGAAACATAATTTTGTCTTTTAACAATAACAAAAATAATTTTAGATCACTTTCAATTGATGCCAAAAATATACTCAACTACTCTGATATCTCCAACCAAGACTATATTAGAACTGATGTTACTTCCATATTATAAAGACATTTTATCACCAACCCTCCTCCACGCCCCTCCATAATACTCTCCAATTCCCACTGAAAGATCTCAAAAATCTTCAAGATAAATTTCACAACGATAACTTAGTTGTCAATAATGCTCATAAGGGAAATTGTGTATAGTTATCTTTGACAAACTCGACTACTTAGGTAAAATTATTCAGTTTATCTGATCAGAATCTTCCTTTACCCCCTTAACTTCTAACCCTACAGTTACTTTCTTGAATACTTTCAAAACTAAATTAAAAATCTGTAACAACAATCTTACTCACTTCAATTCTAGCTACTACTCACTTTGTCCCATGTCTCCATATAACTCCGTTGTTGTATGGACTTCCTAAAATTCACAAAACTAATATCCCTATTTGACATGTTGTTAGTTTCGTCAAATCTCCTGCTTCCAAAATATCTTCTTTCCTAAATCGTATTATCAGAGAAGTTACGAAATTCGACAATGAATTTTCTGTAAGAAACTCTACCGACCTTACCAAGAAATTATCAAATATACTTGTTCCTCAAAATTCTTTTTTACTAGATGTTTCTAACTTATTTCCTAGTATTCCCTCCAAAGAGTGCATTCATCTTGTTAATATACATAACAATATTAATCTGTCTATTTCCCAAGATCTTTGTTCTCTATTATCTCTAGTCGTGATATTCAGGTTTTTGATATTTGTTGGTGCGCCATCCTTGGGGTTGCTTAGCTAAGTATTTTCCTACCCCAGGTCGGGCTCAAACATTTCGTTTAATACCGGCCATATTATTAGCGATCCTATGTGTTTTCCAATATAAACACTAAAAATGCTTTCCTAACCACATTCTCTTCACCAAAGTTTTTCCTTTGGTTCCTTCACAATTAGAGAACTCCTTTCTCCCAGTTTCTTACTTTCACATGATGTCTATTGCGACATGTAATACATACCAATCAGTTTAATTTCAATTTAATATAAAAATTTACCCCTTCTGCCATGAATACATTGGTAAGTTAAAATATGTTTTTTATATCTCTATGTTTATTGACGGAAGTCGTTTTAGTCCTAATGATGGCAAAACTTGACCGAAACTAGTCGCCATCTTTCAACATTAAATTTATATCAATAAATAATAAAATAAAATAGAATATTTTGACGTAGAGTTTTATTACCTCATTGGTTGACCACATTAGAGAAAATGAATAACTTTTTGGACTTAAAAAATTATCCATTCATTTAGTTGACATCAATATTCAATTTAGTACTGTAATAAACTACGAATTACTTATTCTTGTTTGTCTTTTTTCATAATTTAAAATGAGACATATTGATTCCATCACTTTCCCAAATATTTTAAAAACATGAAAAATACCATAAGAGTGAGTCCTAGATTGATATTAAGGATAACGTAGTCAGGTTCTTTTTAATTGTGGTCTTTACCTTGTAGGACATATATCAAGAATAATTCCCACGTTTTATTATAAATAATTTAGTTTTCCTGCTGGATTTTTAATCAGATTTCCAACTTGCAGTTAGTATACTTATTATGTGACTAATTTTTATACTAAATTTTCAGTTACGGCAAAGAATGCTCAAGTTATTGGTTATACAATAGATTCATTGGAGCTAAATTTGTAGTTATCTTGTAATAATGAAAAAAGTTAAATATTAAAAATGTTTTTAAATATTTCTTTGCCGAAGGTAGGGTTTATTTGTTAGTTCTAAACAAACGTCGGCGAAATCGGCGAAAGTCTCATATTCTAGCTTTGTCCGATGGGGTGTAGCGTGTAGCGAGCTTCAGTGGACAAACGGCAAGAGCTAGAGCTTAACGGACAACAACATTAGATTCAACATGGTTTGAAACATCTACAATGGAAAAAAATCGGTTGTGTCGCCCCAAAACTTTCCCGACGAGTATCCACGAATAATTTTTCAGATATTTAATGTTAAAGTTTCAACTTTTGACATTTTTTAGTTTTTGACAGGTGACAGTTGGATAAATAATTTTGACTGTTCTAAATAGAGTTTTTCAAGGGCTTTCAAACGACATATTGCATGTCCAATTCCGTGACATATTGCATCTGCCATTTTTTGATAGTGATACTTCCGTTTGACAGATCTCGTACAAAAACTAACTGATTCTTCCGACAGATAGCCCAAACCCATATACCAAATTTCAGCTCCATCGGATTAATACTTCTTCAGATATTTGATGCTGAAGTTTCAAATTTTGACATTTTTTATTATTGACAGGTGACAGTTCAAGAAATAATTTTAACTGTTCTGAATAGATTTTTTCTAGGGCTTTTAAATGACATATAGCATGGCCAATTCCGTGACATATTGCATCTGTCATTTTTTGATAGTTGTACTTCCGTTTGACAGATGTCGAAAAAAAACTAATGGGTTCTTCCGACGGGTAACCCAAACCCCTATACCAAATTTAAGCTCAGTCGGATTAAACGTGTGGCCTCTATCGTGAAAGAATACACACACATACATACACACACACACACACATACACACACAGACCGACAGACAGACTTCCATCTGGAAATGGTCTTAATCGTCTCAGGGGACCCGAAAATGGATATTTCTGTTTTTATCTCGAATTTTTTTTAGCTCGTTCACAATACTTTCCCTTCTAGGAGGTGGGTCGGGAAAGTAAAATCGGCTGTGTTACCCCAGAACTTTCCCGGGTCAGCTGTAGAGAATAGAATTATTTTAATTACAAAATACTAACTGTCTGTAGAAGATAGAACGGTCCCGGACAAAAAAAAAAAAAATTAGAATCAAACTTTACAAGTTGATTCTTTGTATAATTGTCATAATCTAAACGTCATTGTCATTAGTTACAGAACCGTTAAAGATAATGAACGTTCTATCTACTGACAGTAAGCATTACATTAATTTTAATTTATGGAACAAATTTTAAATAGCAAGCCAATGGTGAATACGTCTACCGAATTGATATTTGACATAAGCAGGCGCATGCGCACAATATATAGCACACTGCTACAATTAGGATCTCTTAAAATCATGGTTGCAAACTATTGGAAATTAAGGAAATGTTTAATACAAAAGTTGTAGCGAATTTTATGCTCTACAACTTTGCACTAGAACATTTTACACTAAAGCCTATTGTTTGTCTTCCAAATAAAAAAAGGCAAAAAGCCTAAATGTGTATATTTTCCGCCCTCTAGCGGCGAAACTATGGGAAATTCGAAAAAATGTGAAAAATAAAAGTTAAAGGAAATTTGGTTCTCTACAACTTTGTATAAGAAAATTTTGCACTAAAGAGCATTGTTTGTCCTCAAAAATTGAAAAACTATGGAAAACATTTTTTGCGCGCCCGCTAGTGGCGCAACCATTGAAAATTCCGGAAAAGTGTGATATAAAAATTTTAGGAAAATTTATACTCCAAAACATTGCACTACAACATTTTGCACTAAAGTGTATTGTTTGTCCTTAAATTTAAAAAAAAAGGCAAAAAATATTACACCTGTATTCAATCAATGTCTTTCTTGAGGCACTTCTACTGTACCAATTTAAAAAAAAAACTAATGGTCGCATTCGAGGCACACACCGACCCTTCATACCAAATTTCAGCTTGATTGGTAACACAGACAGACCATACTCTGGAAATAGTTTCAATCTCCTTCTGGGACCTCAAAATGGATATTTCCATCGATATCTCATTTTTTTTGCTCGATCACTATACTTTCCCTTTGATGGGTCCGGGAAAGTAAAAATTTACCTTTGACCTTCAGAGGGTCACGTAAGATTGCTATTTTAAAAACTATATGCTCTACAGCAAAAAAGTTATATTTTAAGAACGCTTTTATGACATACTTCCGGTAGTAATGTGTCTTCCGGTTCAAACACTTGAATTGCTTAGAAGTCTCACACTGTGACGCTTCGTATTTTATTCTTCTCAATCTGATAAGTCGTTGTCATCATCCATATTAATTAGAATTGGGTTTATCATCATTTGTAATCTGTTCTCTCTTCCACTAATTTTCCAGTGTTTTTGGATATGTTTTTTCCAAATTTCTGGTGAAGCAACATTTAGAGCTTCACTCCATATGCTTCTTATAGCTTCATTACTGTGACCATTTCTACCTATGCAATTATCGTAGAATTGTTTACAATTACCTTAAATGTGCTCAATGGTTTTAAATTCACAGTGTAATGGTGACATATGCAGTACTTGATGATCATATTAGTAAAGGAGCTATGCCAACTTTGGGACCGAAACCCTCATTTTTACATGTAAATCTCCATAAGGAAATTTAAGCTAAAAATTAGCATCATTTGTTTACTTCAAGGTCACTCGTCATCGCCCTTATCAGCTTAATGGGGCCCCAAATATTTTACATCGGCAGGTCTAAGGTGTTCAAATATTACCAACATAATACTTTTTTGTCCACTATATAAACCTTGGGCAGCTTATTATCAACTTCCGAGTTGTAACATTATCTAAAACTATTACAGAAGGTTGTTTAAGACTAGGCAATAATTATTCTTCTAGTCACTTACTAAACATTTCCGTATTTACGCTGTCATGATAGTCAGATTTCTTTGATTGCAAATTGTCTTTTTCCCTCACTTGCACATCCATGTTTTATTGATTTTATGTTTTTATCTTGCCATATTATTTTTGTAGATCCTTTCGAAAACATCCCGAAATCCCTTAAGAAACTAAATGCGCTTAAGGACTACTACTTTCTCCTTTATTTTTAATTTCTTCGTGAGTATCATGTCGTAAATAGTATCACGAATTTAAAAATTTATTCCATTGGGAACGCACTCAGTTTTTCTCATTTTTTGTATTGTTTTACTAAGTTCTGGTTTTTGAGTATCTTTTAAAATGATGATACCTAGTGCTTTCCTAGCTGTTTCGTGTATTTGAAGTATTAAAGGATCACCGTATTATTTTCTGTAAAACTAGTCGAATTTAACATTGCCCTAAACTAAATAACCTCTTTCTCTTCTTCCACTTTTTTGTAGTTACTTCATATCAGTACTCATGGCAAATTCCAGAAGAGTTCTAATGTTAGCTTTCGCTATCTCTTCGGATTTAGGATACTGTACCCCAAACTTCTTTCCCTTTCCCTGTCCAGGTCCCGGCAATAATAGCATAATATATGAAGAGAAGTTTCGTCCTCTTCCTCACATTTCCAAATATTGAATCTTCTGACACTACTATGAGGTTCAGGTGTATGCTGAGCCCGTAGTGTCCTGTCAGTAAATGTTAGTGGGAAATACCACATCTAGGTTGCAGCTCAATTAAAAGTTTTTCGGCTCCTTCATCGGCCAGGCTCTACCTCTAGATTTCCTTTTAAGCCGTCATGCCCAAGGCACCCATTTAAGTTATCTTGTTATGTTCTGCCAGGGAATTTAGGTTTTTATGATAGTCTAATACTACTTTGGACTATATTTTCACCCTTTTCATTGCTTTAAGGGATATCTGTGAGTATATGGATTCTCTTATTTCTTAGATCCTTCTGCAACATTACATTTAAACAAGCATTTATTGCAGTCATTTCCGCTTGATAGATCGTTGCCATAGATCCCAGGTTTAGAATACATGTTCATGTGATAGAATCTTGACCTCACTCTTTCTGTCCCTCTTAGCTGTTTTCCCTAAAAATTTCACAAAATTGTGGCTGATAGGCAATCTGTCCGATGGTATACTTAGTTCTAGATTGTCTCTTAGTTTTTCTGCAATCGTGGAATCGTATCCTTTCCTTGAAAGTTCCCATTCCATACCGTTTATACCGAGCCTGTAAGTTAGGGAGCTCCAGCTGAACATTCGTATCCACTGTTCGTGTTATTCTAAACGCCCCTATAATCAGAAGTAAGGCTTCACACGAGAATCATGGCTTTTCATTTTAATAGTTTTATCGCTTCGTCTATTCGTCAAAGTACTCAAGTAACATATGGTTACCAGATTTTAGATTTCGTAAATCTATCGTATCCTATACAGACCTTTTTTTATTATAAAAAGAATTAAATGTTTATACTGCTTGTTAGTTTATTTTTCTGAAAAATAAAAGTTTATAAAAAAAGACTATATTATCAAGAAGGGAATAAATTATGTCCTTCAAATTTTATAAATAATATTTTATTTTCCACAAAAACTAGTATATTTGGCAAAAATATGAAAACAAACTGATTAATAAAATCATGAGTCCGTTAATTATCGACAATATTATGAAAAAATGCGTAGGACATTTTAATCGGATCGAAGTTGTAGAAATGGTGTTGCCTTAATTTGATTGTATCTAAATTCGGTTTATTTAAACGCTTTTGCCTCAAATAAAGAAGTTTAAATGATGGTAATAAAAAATTATCTGATAAAATTTGAAGAAAATTTGTATCTGGAAAGATTATTTTTTCACCATAAGATATGTTAAGGGAATTAAGATGTCATAAGCAGGTAAATTTAATTAATATTGACACTTCATTGTAAACAAGATTTTATCGAGGATAAGTGTTATCGGCATAATACCGAATGATTGGCTGAAATCACGTATTGTTATTGGTTTAAAATCACCAAAATATCAGATTTTGACTTGTGAAAAATTGATCAATATAATAGCTTATCTTAAATACAAAATAATTTAAAAATTGGTTTTTTTCATATTGATGAATAAAATTAATTGTTTGTAGACAATTATAGTAGTGATGTAAAATTTGTTATTAACCTGATTAATACCAGGTACTTGGAAAAAATGACTGTCAATAACAATCTAAAATATAATAATTATATGTCTTTTATATTTGTTTCTGGGCTGATGCATTAATTTTGAAATTTGGAAGTCAAAACGCATCCCGAACTTCTTGTACTGGACTGTACCAATGTTATTCGATTGGTGGGGATAGTAGACTGGTTACCGTGAGCGAATGCACTCTGCGTTTCATGTCAAAGATACCGACCGACATTACCGACTGAGTCTTCAGGTCTTTGTAGAGCCAGAGCCGAAATATGAAGAAGGAACGCGTAGAAAAAAAAAACAAAAAACAAACTAAAACTGCTTATGGGTCGGCCTTAAAAGTTCTCCGCCTACTTCGAGGCCATTGCATCTCCGAGAGGATCTCCATCGAAGGTATTTCGATTTTTTTGGGTCGATCGGAAATTCCTCTCGTATTTTAACATTGTTTCTAGGTCCGCTAGATCCCTACTAGATCGGTGAAATATGCGTTCTGTTATCGAAAAAGTCGGGCTATTTATCAACGTGAAGAAGGCGCCTTTTGAAAAATACCACTTACGTGTGTTTTTTTTTTACCATTTTAAATAATTTTCATTATAAGAGAAGCAACTTAAAGTCGTTAATTTATTTGCTAGTAATTTGCTTCTAATTTAGAATTTGTATTATTGATTTACTGATTAAGTACTAGCAATAATGAAATGACCTGATGACAGTTAAAAATGATTTATCTAATTGAAAATTGAATACATCTGTCAATCAGTAGTCTAAAAGCTGTCATATTTATCAAATTACAGTCCATTACTCAAAAGAAATGTATTCATGGGCTCTCGAATTTTTATTATAGTTAACATAAAACAAATTTCAGTATATGCGTTAATTTATCGCTTAATTTGTAGATTTTAAATCTACACATTTTTGCACAAACACTAATTAGATGCCCACAAAGTAGTAGTAAATTAATTATTTCATTAATTATTCAAACATATTTGCTTTCTAATAATATTTTCGAAATAATTTTGCATTGAAGTATATTTATAATATAAAATCTCAGCTTTTTCATCATAAATTATTTCCTTCAAAAATTAATAATTAAAGCTTCTACTTTTTAGTGAATCTGGCAAAGGTGTAATAGAGGTTTTTGACATTGTTAAGAGACCCGTACACCACGTGACTTGCGTTGTTGCCGTTTAGAGAATTATCTAATGAAAATATACTTGTATATAATAAATAAATTGGATGTAAAAATTATTGTTTAAATATTTTTCAGTTAATGTTAAGTAATCCTACCCTTTAGCAATTTTTTTGGCACAGTAAAAGGTAGAAGATATTCAGTTTTGGACGAGATCTCGCCTCATATAGTAAGTAAAAATATGATATTAGAAAAGCGCGTCTGTGCTACTCTTTTCTTAATCTAGAGACAAAAGTTAATAGTGGTATCACTTTCACTAA
Organism: Neocrepidodera transversa; assembly: GCA_963243735.1. NCBI lineage: Eukaryota > Metazoa > Arthropoda > Insecta > Coleoptera > Chrysomelidae > Neocrepidodera > Neocrepidodera transversa. Next base: position 17,010,182 of record OY725349.1, on the reverse strand, counting down.
TAATTATTTAAAAAAAGTGCTGCCGACGCGCTCCAAAGAATTAACTACAAAATCGATTGGTAAAAATATCAATTGACATTTTTTATTTTTAACAGGTAAAAGTTGGAGAAATAATTTTGACTGTTCTGAATAGAGTTTTTCAAGGGCATCTGTCATTTTTTGATAGTGACACTTCCGTTTGACAGATACAAAAACTAATGGGTTCTTCCGACTGTATACCAAATTTCAGCTCAATCGGATTGAAAGTGTGGCCTCTATCGTGGAAGAATACACACAAACAGACAGACAGACAGACAGACTTCCATCTGGAAATGGTCTTAATCATCTCAGGTGACTTCCATCTTTATCCCGAATTTTTTTTTTAGTTCGTTCACAATACTTTCCCTTCTTGGAGGTGGAAAATAAAAACGTTCAGAACAACTAGAAATTAAAAAAAAATTTATTTTAACCCAGATTTAATTATTGCCATTTTTAATAGACCAGGGCCAAACCGACTTAAATTCATGAAAAATTATTCTTAGCAGTATGAGGGTGGTCAAAAAATAATGTATGTAGGGTAAATTATAAGTAAATTAAAAAATTATAAGTGAATAAAAAAAATCAAGACGATTCAGTAAAAGTTAGAAAAGTGGGTGGGGGTAGATAAATATACATTTTAAGGTAGTATGCAGGTTTTTTATGATTTGTGGGTGAAATATGCATCCTTTCGAAAAAAGTTATATTGAAAAGTTGAAAGTAATTAAAAAAACTAAAACTTTTGTAGGATATATTTTTCAACATAACATCAAAATTATCGATAAAAAGTCTAAAAACCGTTTTTCGTTTTTAATTATTATCTCCCTTAAAAACATTTTTTTATTTAAGAAACGATGTTTTAAATAAGCTGCAATTTTGTCAAAGCAAAATATTTATTTTTCGATTTTATACGAATTTAAAATAAAAAAAGCCAAGGAAAAGTTTGTTTACAAATTTTCAATTTTTTTAACTTTATCAGTGCTCATTTTCTTCATCGAAACCTCGAATTTAAGATGGTGTGAAAAAAATATATTGTTCTTATGGAAAAATATCGTTAATAACGCAAAAAAAACCAAAAAACGACTTTTTATAATCGATTTTCCAGTTAATATTGAGATTTTTTTTATTTTTTTTATTGCAAATAAGAGTTAAAATTGATACAAAAGATTAATTTTCATAATGTCATTTACATTCAATTAATTGAGTTTTAAAATTTAAGATTATATAAACAATAATGGAATTTCAATAGAAAAAATTCAAAAACAAAGGCTATTCAGATTTGTTTTTTGAAATTTCCAGAATAGTTTTATTTATAAGGTAACAAAAGGTTACCACTTGGTACGTACACAATTATTAATCAAAGAAAGAAAAGGCAGTACAGTACGTACTTTCAAGTAGTAATCTAGTAGAAAAAAAATTATATTTTCCTTTATCAAATAGATTAAGACGAGCGATTTTGGGCAACACAGTGCTATCATCAGGACAACTGTAAGAAATTTTGAAATTTAACGATAACATAAATTTAGAACAAATTAACACGGTACTTACAAAATAGTTTTAGTTTAATTTAATTTCCTTTGTAGGTTGCTCATCATCAGAACTAATACGACTTTCATTTTCTTCGGACTTATCTTTAAATTCTTTGATTTCTTATAGTTCTAGATTTTCGAGTTCAGTATTATTTTGATTTCAATTTGTTGAACAGTCTGTACTATCATCGTCTTCTATGTCCTCGAAATTAATAATTTTTTTGTACGAGTATAAATTTGTGCATCTCAATCCATGCTTGCCACATTTTGTATTATCGCATTCTGTTACAGGCTACAGCAGATAATTTTCATCAATTTTTCGGGATTTAACTCTTTCTCTGTGAATGTAGGCATGATACCGTTAACATGATGTTTCCATCCCCAATCCGCAGCTGTTAATTGATTAGCCAGCCAAGTTAGAATTTGAACACATACCCTGCAGTGTTGTTTAACTACGTAACTGTTCCTTCATTTGGAGGTAATTTATCAAAATAGAAAAATGTATATTGTTTTGTAATTTTGTATATTTTCCATTTTTATCAATTTTTTTGTCTGCATTTTTATTATAAAAAAAATTCTGCTCATAATAATTTTACTCTTGATTTTCTTTTCCGGTGAAACCAGAAAAACAATATTACATGAAAATTAATATTTTTCATTAATGTCAACGCTTATTTGTAATAAAATATAAAAAATTCTCAAGATTAATTGAAAAATCGATTATAAAATTAGTTTTTTGTCTTTTTGATATTTTTCCATAAGAACAATATATTTTTTCACACCATCTTAAAGCCGAGGTTTCAACTGAGAATGCAAAAAAATTAAAAATTAGTAAACCAACTTTTTCGATTGATAATTAGTGTTTTTTTAATTTAAATTCGTATACAATCGGAAAATAAATAGTTTCATAAAAAAGAAATAATTTTTGCAGGAGATAAATAATAAAAACAGAAAAAACTGTTTTTAGCGATTTTATCGATAATTTTGAGGTTATGTTGAAAAATGATTAATATGAAAGTTTTAGTTTTTTTAATTATCTACAATTTATATCTTAAACTTTTTTTGATAAGATGCATATTTGAGCCACAAATCGTAAAAACCCAGCATAAAACCCTTAAAATGTATATTGATTTACCCCCACCCTCCTTCCGGAACTTTCACAGACTCATCTTGATTTATTTATAATTTACTTATAATTTGCCCTAAATTTTCCGACCATCCACATACTGCTAAGAATTGTTGTTGATTCAAAAATGATTGACCCTGGTCTATAACAACTGACAAGAAATTAAGCACTTGCAGCAAATTTGTTATTTATAGATTTAACTTGACTGATTTGACTGTGATTATTTGTTGTACAATCATAAATTTTCAAAAACACTTAATAAGTACCAAATTGCGGCGCTTGTATCATAACCAAATAAGAAAAAAGAAATAACAAAAAGAAAGCAAAAGCAATAAAAATGCCACCAGAATGTCGTCAGTGCTATATCTTTCCGAAAGTATAGGTACACATAAAAATACCCATATAGATATAGGTAAAGGTATACAGGGGCATCCCGCTGTAGGTCGATGCGCGGCTCTTTTAAAGGCAATATATTTAAAATGGACTAATAGCTTGAAGTGTACACAAGCAATATTTGTTCGCTTAGTTTTGATGGGCCAGGTATTGTATTGGCCCACCCTGGGGATTTTTTCTATTATCGTCGTTTGCGGCTTCGTTTCTTGTCAAAACACTGTAAAATATGGTTTTCTATGTGTTGTGTTCCTTGTTCCGCAAAGGTAAACTACAAAATACCATTAACCCAAACGGTCACCGGGCACCGGGCTTCAACTTTTCTTGTTTTTATACCATGATACGCTATTCTCATTGACCTTCTCGTTTCTCAATGAGTCTCTAGATTTAATCGTATTGTTAGCTTAAATTAACCTACATTCAATTCTAAATTCCAATAAAAATTCTATTAAATAGCAAATTGGAAAATATAAAAATAAAATTTTGCAGTATTTTTAAATGGTTAAATGATTTTCCAAATTTACTAGTTAAGATACTGGTTAATAAATGATTGTCTTTAGACAAGAAGTTCAAAAACGGAGGAGAATATTTTTAAATTATTTTTAATATTTACTTAAAAAAAAATATATAATAAATTTTGTTTGCTTGAAAGATCTGTAGATCCATTAATAATTGAAGATAAGCATCACCCTTTACCCTTCACTTTACATAACATATAAATGTATGTAGTACATGACTTATTATCAATTTTTAGAGATATTTCATAATGCTGATAACGCTTGTTCCTATTTCCTAAAATACTTAATACAAAATATTTGATAGAGTGTACTTAAAGTTTCTGTTATAGATCTAAAATTAAAAGGGTCTAACAACAAAATCATTAAATCTATTCGTGATAAAGGGAAAATATAAGTCTGATAACGAAATTTTAGTCGAGGACATAAGCACTCGAGTTATTTTTTTTGCAGACGGATTGAGATGCGGTTTTTACATTCACTTCGTGAACTCGTCTAGAAAGTTTGTGGCTACTTTTGGTCAAGCACTTTATTGAAATTGCATTGTTGCATCGAAAAGTACATTTTGAAAAGTGCATCTTTTCTGTTGATCATGGAAAGATTCATATCTTGGACAAAAATCACCCGAATCACGCGAATTTCACTACCCGGAGTTTTTATATATCCTCCCGTGCACGCAGCAGGAACGTCATCATAAGGAGTTCCATGGAAACTCATTACTCAGGGAATTTTCGATAACGTAGTAGGATCATACAGATCTCTCAAGGTTAAAAAAATCGGCTGTGTCACCCCAGAATTTTCCCGGCTCGACCGTAGAGAATATGTTATTTATTATTATTATTTTAATTACATTAATTTTTGGAACACATTAAAAATAACGAGCCGAATTGATGTTGATAATGACATAAGCTGCGCATGCGCACGTTGTATGTCACACTGCTACAATTAGGATCTCCTAAAATCAAATGTGAAAACTATTGGGAATTCGGGAAAAATTTTCATACAATAGTTGTAGGGAATTTTATGCTTTACAACTTTGCACCGAAACATTTTGCACTAAAGAGCATAATTTATCTCCAATTTTAAAAAAATGGAGAATCCTAAATATGTATTTTTCTCGCTAGCGGCGAAACTATGAGAAATTCTATAAAAAGTTAAACATAAAAGTTAAATAAAATTTGATGCTTTACAACTTTTCATAAGAAAATTTTGCACTAAAATGCATTGTTTGTCCTCAAAATCAAGAAAAACTAGAGAAAACCTACAAGCAGATTTTTTACGCGCCCTCTAGTGGCGCAACTATTGGAAATTCTAGAAAATGTTTAAGACAAGAGTTATAGGGAATTTTATGCTCTAAAACTTTATACTACAACATTTTGCACTAAAGTGTATTATTTGTCCTCAAAATCAAGAAAAACTAGAGAAAACATACATGCACATTTTTTACGCGCCCTCTAGTGGCGCAACTATTGGAAATTCTGAAAAAAGCTTGAGACGAAAGTTGTTGGGAATTTTATTCTCTAAAACTTTGTACTACAATATTTTGCACTAAAGTGTATTGTTTGTCCTTAAAATTTAAAAAAAGTAAAAAATTGTTACATGTGTATTTAATCAATGTCGGCCTTGAGGACCTTCTACTGTACCAATTTAAACAAAAATCTAATGGTCGCATTCTAGGCACACACCGACCCTCCGTACCAAATTTCAGCTTGATTGGTCAAACGGTTCGGCAGTTATCGTGGAAGATTACACACAGACACACAGACAGACCATACGCTGGAAATGGTTTCAATCTTCTTGGACGACCTCAAAATGGATATTTCCATCGATATCTGAATTTTTTTTTGCTCGTTCACCTTACTTTCCCTTTGATGGGTCCTGGAAAGTAAAAATCACAAATAGATCTTGCTTAAATCTCAGCACATTTTTTAAGCAACTTGTACCTAGCCAATTAGCCTCCAAAAATTATTTTTTTTCTGCTGCTTTAGCATGACTCCTGAAATAGAAAATATGAAAAATCATCTTCACGACCAACTGACACAGATCAAAGTTTATATATCGCTCTCGTATAATATCACTATCGGTGCTAAATAAAATGCTTAAATTTAAAAATTTATTAGAACTATCGAAGGTATATTAAATTTTGCATATATAAAAATTAAATATCATGAACTTTCGATTTTAACAATAAAATCTGTCAATATACCAAGGAGATTGTGTTTTGTTTTCATATTTATGAGCCAAAATGCGACAACACTATAAAATGTTAGGTTAGAGGCAGGTACACAATTTATGATTTTCAATGATTTTTTTCTCGAAAATTACTGGGATGCGCCGGTTTTTTTGTTATTCGGTTAAACCTATCTCCTTTGCGTCCTATACATTTTTTTTCGATTTGCGAATTCTTCCTAAACTGCGTTTATAACCAAATGTCCTATCGACGATTCTAAATCCGTGCTGGTTCACTTTACAATGAATTTATAAAAAAAAATTAAAAAAAAAAACACAATTAAGTTATATTTTCGGGTTTCCTTTTCTTCGATGCTGGTAGTTACTTTTTATCTGGTTACTTTTTTCTGTCTGGCTATTTCAATTTTTTTCCTTCTTGCCTTTGATGCTGCTTTCTTCTTTCTATGGTTTCTTGTGTCTCTTTATTTGATATTTATTTCTATCTTTCTTTGCCTCAACTAGATGTTGTCTTGTAAAATGTTCTACATCTCTTCTTGGTTACCTTTTGGTTTTACCTCCTGTCTGCCCTCTATAGTCTTTCATATATTTGGAAAAATAAAATCTCTTCACCTTTTTTTGTTGAATTATCTTCATTTATTTTTTTTTAACGAAATTATTATATCAAATAAACTTTTTTGTTTTATTAATTATGTCAAAACCTCTTACAAAATTCTTTTTCTTTAACAATCAATAAATCATTCATTAATTACCCTTGATATTTCTCAAAAAAAGATTATTCAACATCAAAATTGACAAAAAATCTTCAATTTTTAATTTTTTATTGATTATTTTTTTTTAAATTGCCAAACAATTATTTAGACAGGATTGATCAGCTTAAATATGACATCTGACCCCTTTATATTAAATTTTCTTATCAATACACTTAATTACCCAAGAAAAAAAAGTATAAAAGTTTTTAAATAAATGAACCATAAAATGGACAATTAATGACTGTCCTCCAATATTTGCTTATCCATAACAGTCATTTTAAATATTTGCCTTAAATATAGTATATAATCTACATCAAAGGATTGTTTCGCAGTTACCAACCTTGTCTTTATAAGACAAAATATTATAGAAAATATTTAAAATAGGACAAGTAAAAAAATTTTTTATTGTTGATTTCTTAGAAAATTTTATTTCTACTGAAATTTATATTTTAGCCACCATTATTGGGGTATAAAAAACTTTTTATCTGTAAAACTATTAACTGAGTATCTTTAATCTGATTATAGACAGTGGCGTACACAACATAAGACTTTAAAGTAAACTTTTTGTACTTGAGTATAAGTATTATTTCTTTATTTTTTTTTAATACATGAATTGTTTATAGGAAATATATTTGTATATTATTTAAGAAAATTCGTAGAAATATATTTCTAGAAATTCATTTGATTTCTTATCATCTGCCTTTCTTTTCAATCAGTAAAAATGTCTTTCAAAAATTTCCAAAGATAATCTCTTTTACGTCAAGTGGAAATTTACCGAATTACTTAAATAAAAATTCAAAAATTCAATTTGCCAAAGATGCTTATGTTTATATCTCGTTGTTAAGTCAATTGGTGTGTTATGAAGATTTAACCAAGCGTATAATGGAGAAGTTAAGGGAATTAAAATTTTGCTGTTAGGACGGAGGATTAAAAAGCCGACATAAGGTAAAGGTATAAGTTTTAAAATTGCTGTTGCAGGTAAGTGATTAAAACAGAATACAAAATGGTTTACAAGCTTTTTTGAAACTAGTCAAAATCTTAACTTATGTATACTCCACTGGAGTAAGGTAAGTTTTGATGTCTGGAATTCACAATTACTCTGAAACATCCTGTACGTATAACTTGTTTAAATAAATAAAACATGATAAGCTACAAGGTTAAAAAACCAATACAAAAGAGTCTTTCGGTCGCATCAGTATTTTTGCTATCTACGTGTAAACATTGACAAAAAAATTCTAGTCTGCTAGTAATTGATAGTAGGTGACTGTACCGATAAAAATGAACATGAAAAGAAATATAAAAAAGAACAAATAATTCATTGATCGAATTGGAACGTGGTGAGTCGTTATATATTTAATCTATTTTACAGAATTGGATTAAGGTTGAAAAGTTTGCAAAGATAAGAAATTCAAAATAATTGAATTGAAAAATAGAGAAGTTTAAAATAAAAGTATATAAAACAGAAATTTTGAAGTACAAAAATAACAACAGAATGAACCGAAAAACAAAGATAGACCAGACAACGAAAAAGTATAGAGGGAAATGTTGGGAAAACAATTATTGATTTCGTAACTCTATTTGGACTAGTTAAGAGGTGAACATATCAAAAGTCCCTGATGTCCCCCTTGAGCCGGAGGGACAGGGGGATTGATGGTTCCATTTTTCGGTTTTGCTCTTATATCTCGGAAACTATTCGTCCTAGCGATATGACTATACAATAAAAAATGAAAGCGGATTAAATTTGCTACAAGATTCATTCTATCAAGTTTTTCGATATATTGTATAGTTTTCGAGATATCCGCTCTTAAGTTCTGTAATTTTGGAAAAAATCCTTTTTGAGTCACATTTTTTGCTCGTTTTGACCGGATAACTCTTCAACGATGCAACAAAAAAATAAATGCCGGCCATAAGGCTGTAGAGCATTAAATTCACTTCAATAACATATATTAATTGAATATAACAAAATATGTACCACCAAGTAGAACTCAAAAAGTTAAGAGAGGGATCGTAAGCGATTTTATGTCGTTTGGCCGTAGCATTCATTTAGAGTTAAAAAAATGTGATTTTTAATTGTCTACAACTTCAAAACAATTGATTTTATAATCTAGGTGTAATAGGTTTTGAAATCACCTTTTCAGTACGAATCTAAAAATGTAAAAAAATATAGGGTGTTACATTTAAAAAACATAACTTTGGTATGGCACTTTTGTTTGGAGCTCCCTGTAAATTTTTTAAATATTTTTAAAATGTAGTCCTTATTGACTTACATAATACCACCTTAATAAAAGTTAACGAATATACCGGGTGTAAATGGGTCATGGGCCACCCCTATAACTTTTAAGCCGCCGGTTAATAGATTTAAACCAAAGTTTGGTTGATGATAATAGAGATATTTTTTAATTTTCTTACATAGAAATCCAATATGGCCGACATCCGGTTCGACCGGAAATGCCATGCAAATTGGAAATTCAAATGGAACACCTGGTATATTTATGAAATGAACAAGTCGACTGTCAAATGTCACTTGAGACGACATTTCTATTTTATTTTTGATTTTTTTTATGCATCCTAGGTGGTCATGATTTGGTCTAAATTACTTATAATTAAACTAGAATTACCGAAAAAGTCTCAATTTTGTCAATTATTAATTTTTCATTCTGTTATCAAACATTTAATTCCTCAAATCCAGTTTTTTCTTTAAAACTCAATTTTTTTAAATGAAACGTAGATGAGCCAACCCAGTATTAAAAATTGTTCATCCAAAATAATGTTCATAACCATTCTTTTTTTCTCTAGGAAGAATGTTATTTTTTAAAAATTTCGATACAAAATTGTCCTGAAGACATCCCTGTTAAAAAAAATTAAGTTACAACATTATATTTCAAATATAAGTAATTACTAAGAAACAAAAATAAATAATTTACAAAATTTATAACTTTTAGGCAATTTTACACTGATTATAATGAATTTAGACCAAATCATTTGAACCTAGGAAGGATGAAAAAATTGAAAAATAAAATAAAAATGGCGTATTTAAGTGACATTTGAAAGTCGATTTGTACTTGTTTGAAGTCGTAGAATCCAAATATTTAAAAATGTACCGGGTGTTCCATTTGAATTTTCAATTTTCATAGAATTTCCGGTTAAACCGGATGTCAGCCATATTAGATTTTTATTTAAAAAAATCCAAAAATAGCTCTATTATAATCGACCAAAATTTGGTATAATTCTATTTACCCGTTTAAATGTTATATTGGTGGCAAATGACCCATTTACACCCGGTATGCTATTTCGCCATAAAACTCCGTGGCGTCGGTTGTGAAACACCCTGTATATAAAAAATTATATGCAAAATATTCATGGGTTATGTTGGTTAAGTTTGTATAATAACACTATTCTATTCCTTATGTACTAATAAATATCTACCAAAGTTAACTTGATTTTATTCATAAAAATAATTTTGTTCAGCTAGATTTGCAAAATCGGGCACTGCCTATAGGATTTAATAAAGTACAAATTGAACGATCAAATTTTTATGTGAATATCTTTTTTGGTTCATTCTGAATTAATTCTTAGAAGTTGAAAATAAGGCCTGAAGGTGTAATACCCTCTTAAGCCGCTTCAATAGGGGTGCACAATTTCAGAAAACGTATTCTAATCCTCAGCAATAATTATAAATTTTAGCCAGAAGTGATCAGTCTAGAAAAAATCAAAATGAACTCACTAAAACTGATCTATAAGATATAAATAATTTTTAAGTATTCCGTACTTTCTAATAATGATCTAAGTTTTAGTCCGTTACTGGATATTGTATGTATATTCTCGATAATTTTGTTTGTGTTCAGCTTCTCATTCACTCTCACAATACAAAGGACAACAACCTTTACAATAAATTTTATTACTAGAAAATTTGGATCACTCTAACTCTATTTGTATAGGTGTGTTTTAGAATGAGACTATTTATAAATTTTATTTCTGATGCGTGTATCAGTGTTTGGTATTTGATATAATACTGATAGTAAAAGCGCCACTGAATGTCGTTTAACTTGTTATCATACAAATATTTAATGATCCAGATTACCTACCTCGAAAGGGACAAATATATTTCACCTAAATTTTATTTAAAAAAAAAAATAAACAATGAAAAGTTTGGTTTTATGGCAATTTGTTACGTAAATTAGAAAATCAATAAAACATTTGTTTTCATAAATTTAAAAAAGAATTAAAAAATTATTGTTTCCACTTTTTTTCTTATTTGTATTTTTAATTTTTGGTTTTTGTTATCATCCCAAGCAGCAAGCTGTCGTCATTTTGACGATATTTTTTCGTCATTTTTTTGAGATTAGGAAGTCATTTAGACTTTTAAAATGACGTCATTTATGACGATAGGATCACATGATTATGTCACAGTCCAAAAACGCGATTTTATAACGTTGAAAAGACGTCAGTGTATGACGTATTAAAGAAGTCAGTGGATTACGTAAATTACATGATGAAAATCACGCGATTTTATGCTGTTACAGGGCCTCATTTTGTGACATACAAATACGTTATTTTCTGACTTAAAAAAAAATGTCATTTACCAAATAAAAATGAGGATACATCATACATACGTCAACTTGGCCATTTTTCCATTCTGCAGATAAAAGACAAATGATTGTATATTTTTTCTGGTTTCAATTTTAAAAGTTTTAATCAAATTTGTTAAATTATAATATAATGACGACAATATCGACCCAAAATAAACTCATAAATAAAATTTAAAAATTAAAGAAATATATACATAGGTAAAAGTCCAAAAAATGTTCTAAGTTAAAACTAGCAAAATCCTATCTTTATTTTGACTGAAAAGTGTATACATATACCTATATACATACAGAAGTACTTACATATATATGTTTAATAAAATTCAATAAAAAAAATAAAAATTTTTACAAAAAACAGATCTGAAGAAACATTAAAAACTTCCATGTTAAAAATGTCGTAAAAATGGGTAAAAACTGCAATAAAAGTATGGGTAAGTATACGTCGAGTTTAAAAATCAATATATTGTTATAAAAATTTAAATATGTCACCCTGTATACGGGAATTTTCTAAAATAAATAAAAATTTTTTTTTGTTCAAATAGTTATTAGATGTTTATAATTGAGTTAATATACAAGTTAGCAATTAATTTTATATATGATAGTGTTTGAAATGAATTAAATATCATAAAAGTTATTAAAATAATGAAAGATGTTATAATAAAATCGAAATTTTTTTAATTGTCATACATGAAATTTTAAGTCAGATAGTAAACAGGGAATATAGGGTGAATAACCTAAACTAAGGCTGAGGTATTTAAAAATAAATCGGCTGTGTCACCCCAGGACTTTCCCGGCTAGACCGTAGAGAATATGTTATTTATTATTATTTTAATTACAAAATACTAAGCATTACATTGATTTATGGAACACATTAAAAATAGCGAGCTGATGGTGAATTAATATTTCAATGTTGGTAATGACATAAGCTGCGCATGCGCACGTTATATATCATACTGCTACAATTATTATCTCCTAAAAGCATGTGTGAAAACTATTGGGAATTCGGGAAAAATTTTCATACAATAGTTGTAGGGAATTTTAAATGTGTATTTTTCTCGCCATCTAGCGGCGAAACTATGAGGAATTCGATAAAAGTTAAACATAAAAGTTAAAGAAAATTTGATGCTTTACAACTTTGCACAAGAAAATTTTGCACTAAATACATTGTTTCCTCTCAAAATCAAGAAAAACTAGAGAAAACATACATGCACATTTTTTACGCGCCCTCTAGTGGCGCAACTATTGGAGATTTTAGAAAAAATTTAAGACAAAAGTTATAGAGCATTTGATGCTCTAAAACTTTGTACTAAAAAATTTTTGCACTAAAGTCTATTGTTTGTCCTCAAAAACAAGAAAAACTTGAGAAAACCTACATGCACATTTTTACGCGCCCTCTAGTGGCGAAACTATTGGAAATTCTGGAAAAAGTTTTAAACAAAAGTTCTAGAGAATTTCATTCTCTAAAACTTTGTACTACAACATTTTGCACTAAAATGTATTGTTTGTCCTTAAAATTTAAATAAAGCAAAAAATTGTTACATGTGCATTTAATCAATGTCGGTCTGGAGGACCTTCTACTGTACCAATTTAAACCAAAATCTAATGGTCGCATTCTATAGGCACACACCGACCCTCCATACCAAATTTCAGCTTGATTGGTCAAACGGTTCGGCAATTATCGTGGAAGATTACACACAGACACATAGACACACAGACACACAGACAGACCATACGCTGGAAATGGTCTCAATCTTCTTGGGGGACCTCAAAATGGATATTTCCATCGATATCTCAAATTTTTTTTTTTGCTCGTTCACCTTACTTTCCTTTTGATGGGTCCGGGAAAGTAAAAAATGTAGTGGTAAAAGAAAATTTTTGGATAAAAAAAAGAAAAAATAATAAACAGGAGATTGTAAATCAATTAAAAATTTTTTGATATCGGATATGAAATGCAATTGTAATTTTATAGAACGAAGGTTTATTGAAAGTTGTATTATATAAAAAAATATAAATAAAATGAAGAATATATAACAATAATAATAGTGATGAATTTTATTTTGTAAAATTTAAATTACAAAAATGTATTGACGAAGAAAAAGCTTGGTCAAAAAAAAGTATTACTGGGAGAACGAACCGAAGTCATAGGAAATTTGAAATAAGAACATTTGGAGGAAGAAGGAATCATGGTTTAGAAATTTATACATAAGAAAATTACAACAGGCATATAATAGGACAAACTTAAATTTTTTTTTGAAAAGTTTTGTAATGTTTATTATTTTTTTTATTAGGACCCAGCCAAAATTCTGAGGTAGTTTGTAAATATCATTACAATATATGTTTAATAGGAAAACTGGATTTTACTGAAGAGACATTGAAAAAGTTTAGACGGAATTAGCACCCCCATGGTTTTCATAACAATAACTATTAATTAACTAAAAGTTCGATAGATGGCCATTAGATGTAATTTCGCGTAAAATTGAAATGTTTATTAACCTCCAATAACACATGCTTAGTTTGCCATGTATTACGACCGCCCGGTTTTAAGTTTGACTGAAATTTGAATTTTAGTGACTTCAGGTAAATAGAAGATTTTTATGATACCATTACATTCGCCTGGCCAAAAACTACTAACCTAAAATCCGATATATAAACTCACCTGTGAATTTTAGGTATCTTTTAGTATTTTTTTTTGAATATTTTTACCTAAATCTATACTTGATTTGTATAGTAAAAATTTTTTTTTATTTTTTCTCCGAATAAACCTCGGTTTGATTTATATTATATTGATTTTTTCCAGTATCAGTCTTTACTTTGGTGGAGATTATTGGTTAGTTAGAAAATTTTTTATCAGGAAATGATTATTTCAGAACTAATCTACAAAAAGGGTTAAAATTTAGAGACCCAAAAAAATTGAATTAATTTTTTTTTAAATTAATTCCTTACTTTCCCTATTTTTCAATTTTTTCTGATTTTAAATAGATAATCAGATGTTCCAAATTCGGGACGCTATTTTTAATATTTTTTTTTGCAAATAAATTATTTTTTGTTATTGTTAGTATGGTATACCGAGTGTAAATGGTTCATGGGTAAATAGATTTATACCAAACCTTTGGTCACAAAACAAAGAACCCCGCACTGAATATTAAGAAATTGGCCCTCGGTAGAAGTATATGAAAATTTTATATATTGTTTGTGTTACGATTTTTTGAGTTTTTTTGATATTTCCTTTTCGTTTTTAGCGTTTTTTTTTCGGCTTTTTTGATTATTTCTTTTTTTCTGTGTTTTACAATTTCATTTTTAATTTTTTCCCAATATTTTCTATTTCTCTTTCAAGTTTTTTCTTTTTTGTTTTATTATTTGTTCAGATTTTTTCAGGTTTTTCGATTCTTCTACTTTTTCTCGTTTTTTTCATTTTTATTTTTTTTTTCTCGATTTTTTTCTAATTTTTCCTCATTGTTCTGTTTTTCTTCTATTATTTTTCTGTTTTCTATTTTTTTCTTATTCCATTGATTTTTTGTGATAATTTGCGATGTTTTTGTCATTTTTTTGTAATTTTGTTGCGGTTTTTATGATTGTTTTGCGATTTTTTTTGATATTGTTCGTTTTCTTGCGTTTTTTGGGGCTTTTTTTTATTTTTTTTGCGATTTTTAGCGTTTTTTCAACTTTTTTACAATTTTTATTTATTTCTCGTTTTTTCCGTATTTTACAATTGTATTTTTCATTTTTTCCTTATTTCACAATTGTATTTTTCATTTTTTCCCAAAAATTTCTAATTTCTGTCTCAGTTTTTTCCCTTTTTCAAAGTTTTTTTTTTATTATTATTTTTCCGATTTTTTCTGATTTTTTTTCAGGTTTTATCAATCCTTTATGATTTTTGTTATTTTTCATTTTTCATTTTTCTTATCTTTCCTCATTTTTTCTCATTGTTCTGTTTTTCTATTCTTTTTTTTTGTTTTCTAATTTTTCCTCATTTTCTGATTCTTTCTGTTTTTTGATTTTTTTCTGTTTTTCAATTTTTTTTAGGTTTTTCTCATTTCTTCTCATTCTTATTATTCTGTTCTTTAAGTTAAAAACTACTTAGTTTACATTAAAGGTGTAATAGGCTTTTGACATTATCTTCTCAGGAAAAACATGAAAATGCTAAAAAATACACAGTGTTGAATTCAAAATAATATAACTATGGTGCAGACCAACGCGACGCGTATATGGTGTTTCACCCTGTATATTTGTGTATTTATATCGATATTTGAAGCTCAAAAGTCATGTTTTTTTTTCGATATAAATGAAACATCCTGTATAATAGGACTAAAATGGTTTTTTTAGTTACATTTATTTGCTAGATTGGTTTATTCAGTTTTTTTTTAGTTTTTTTTTATATCGTTACAGCTCATAAATAGAAATAAGTTACCAAAACCTCCACTATAACAACAATAAGAAAATAATTTATTTGTGAAAAAAAAATATTAAAAATTGCGTCCCGAATTTCGAACTTTAAAATCTAGTCACCATATTTTTAATTGTAAAAGAAACTTAGTTTTCATTAGGTATTATACTAAAATAGTAATTTTAGCAGTATTTTAAAAATATTGGAACAAAGACATACATTTTCTATTAAAATATCGAATTTCCTTTTTCTGCTACTTAAAAATATGACGGCAACATTGCGTTACCAAAATAAAATTGCCAGAATAACAGGTCTCTGATGTATTTTTGGTGATGTTCTATGGTTCAAATTATACATTTTTGAACATATAAGACTTGTAAATGAACGCAAAAAATGAAATATCTATTATGTACCGTCTCTAATGTTCCTGAAATAATTTTTATAGTGATTTTTGATGCCTTTTTTTAAGGTTAAATTTTCACAAATCCATTGTTTTTCCATTTTCTTATTTTTTTTCACTTGTCCATATATTCAGGAACTAATTTAATACCATTAAATACCATTAAATTATGTCGAAAAAATCTCCTAAACATTACATTGGCTAAAACATTCACTAAAAATATCGGTAAACTTAAAAAATCAATAACTTCGATAGTAAAAATATAAACTTGTAAACGGATTTTACAGAATCCGGAACATGTACATTTTTCCAAGTCAAAAGTGACGAAAAAATGTGCATAACATTTTTAATTAAAACAATATATGTATATTTAATTTTTTTAAATGACGAAATAATCTCGTAAAAATGACGTGATCTCTGTGATGTCTACTATACCTACCATACGTCCAAACATCAACGAAATGAATCACGTTTTTTATTGGTAAAATGACGTCCCGGACTAAAAATGACGAAAAAACAACTTGCTACTTAGGATGTGCCAGATTAATTCTTATACAAAGGTAAGATGATCAAATTCTGAAATTTCAAACAAGAGTAAATAAAATTGCGTAATAATTACCCTCAGTTTTTTTTTTTAAATAATATAAATGTTTTGGCTTTAATGATAAAATATCAATGTCACTTCACATATAACATTTAATTTTTTTTTTATTTTTCACTAAACCACAAACATTCGGCGTTCGATTTTGTTGGCATTTTACAAATTTCTCATCATTAAAAAAAATGGGACGATACAGCGATACCTATCAAAAGTGTAACCGTGTGCTCGTGTGACAAGGATCGGAGCCCGCATCAGTCACAACAACCGTCACCTTCCTATCCAAAATATAAATAATTGTTTAACACACACTATTAGAACGTTGTGGAATTCCTTTCTGTTTGGTTTAGTGACCATTAGAATATCTACCGACTGATAAAAATCTAAGAATTTTATACACGGGGACATACACTAAGAGAAAAGTCACAATTAAAGAAATATTTATTGTAAATTATCTATCCATGTTAAAAATGGTTATTGTATCATAAGACATACATTCGTTAATAAGGGACATTTGAAAAATATGGTGCAAGAACCATACAACTTAAGAGTCCCGCACACCACGTGAGTTCTGTGATTGCCGGTTAGAGAATTACCCAAGGAAAATGAGCTTGTAATCTAATAAATTGTAGTATATTCCGTTTACTGTTAAGTAATCCTACAATAAAACATAATTATTCGTTTTTGGACGAGAACTCGCCTAATTTAGTAACTAAAAATTAGCGTTTTTTCATGACATTTAAAATATTTATCAGAAGAGCGCGTCTGTGCTACTTTTTTCAAATTTATCTACAGAAAAAAGTCGTATCACTGTTACTAAAAATAATTTAAAAAAAATGCTACAGACGCGTTTTAAAGAATTAACTTTAGAATGGATTGGTGAAAACAGCAGCTTCCTATCTTTAATATTAACGAAGCGCCCGTCCAATAACGATTTCAGGCAAGATAACATATGATATTGGCACCTATTAATATTGGTAACAACTAGAGATTATTTACTTTACTTTTTTTCTGAGCCATTAGGATTGACTTTGGATATATAACACAAGTTTCGAATTTTAAGAAAAAATTAATTTTATTGAAAATTTCACACCTGATATTTTCGACCAATTAAAAGCCTGTATTTTGAAACATAAACATAGAAAATAAAAAAAATTCCGAAAATTTTTCTCCTCTAGCTTCAATTAAAAACAGAAATTTGTTTTTCGAACACGAATATTTAGAAAATTTTCAAAATAAAAAAATTTCCGAAAATTTTTCTCCTCTAGCTTCAATTAAAAACAGAAATTTGTTTTTCGAACACGAATATTTAGAAAATTTTCAAAATAAAAAAATTTCCGAAAATTTTTCTCCTCTAGCTTCAATTAAAAACAGAAATTTGTTTTTCGAACACGAATATTTAGAAAATTTTCAAAATAAAAAAATTTCCGAAAATTTTTCTCCTCTAGCTTCAATTAAAAACAGAAATTTGTTTTTCGAACACGAATATTTAGAAAATTTTCAAAATAAAAAAATTTCCGAAAATTTTTCTCCTCTAGCTTCAATTAAAAACAGAAATTTGTTTTTCGAACACGAATATTTAGAAAATTTTCAAAATAAAAAAATTTCCGAAAATTTTTCTCCTCTAGCTTCAATTAAAAACAGAAATTTTTTTTTCGAACACGAATATTTAGAAAATTTTCAAAATATTCGTGTTCGAGAAAAAAATTCCAGTAATAATTGAAGCTCTAGTGGTATTACTAGCGAAAATTACTATTAAATACATTTTTGTTATACATCTGAGTAACTGCCATTCAAGTGCAATTAATTAATAATTACCTAAAAATGCAAACAAATTGAAAAACGTGTTCGAAAATGAATATTTTTGGTTTTTTCTTATGTTTATACAGTGTGACCCATTTTGTTTGGAATCACCCCTGTAAAATCCTCATTTTTTAACCGATTTTGATTTAATTTTTTTTGTTAGATTCAGTATCAAAAATAGTATTTTAACACAAATTTTTATAGCTTAATTTATATTTTCAAGGCACTCTATGTTTATTTTTCTTTGCCAAAAATGACGAAAGTATATTAGGCATTTTTTTCTCAAATCTGACTTCACCACTGGATTCAGAACCGTTACAAATGTAAACTACCAAAATTTTATAAAAAAAATTTCATGAACGACAAAGTTATTGCAACATGAATTTGGAAAAAGTTGTATTTTAATTAATTTTTTACGTAGAATGTAGACAAATTTAAAAAATGGTAACATGGTAAACCAAAACTAGGACTCGAAACATATTGCACAGTAAAAATTTGAAGCCGATAACTTAACCCGTTCTGAAGTTATAGCTTCTGAAAATAATGTTTTTGTTTACCATGTTGCCATTTTTTAAATTTGTCTACATTCTACGTAAAAAATTAATTAAAATACAACTTTTTCCAAATTCATTTTGTAATAACTTTGTCGTTAATGAAAATTTTTTTATAAAATTTTGGTAGTTTACATTTGTAACGATTTTGAATCCAGTGGTGTAGTCATATTTGAGAGAAAAAATGCCTAATACGCTTTCGTCTTTTTCGTCAAAGAAAAATTAACATAGAGGGCCTTGGAAATAGAAATTAAGCTATGAAAATTTGTGCCAAAATACAGTTTTTGATACTGAATCTAACAAAAAAAATTAAACCAAAATCGGTTAAAAAATGCGGATTTTGCAGGGGTGCTTCCAAAAAAAATGGGTCACACTGTATGAACTTTCTGGAATGTTAGGCTTGCTCTTCCAAATAGGAACCCATATTGCCTTTGAATTGGTTTAAGTGAGAATGTGGTATATCGTACCTCCAATAGAAAAGTGACCAAAGTACAAAAATCAAAAATTTGCAGAAGGGTTGTTTTTATTTGTCATAAATATTTTTTTTTTATAGCAATTAGCAATTGCGAGAAAAAATCTGTAGGTATAATAAATATAAACAGGTTATCTGGTACATCAGGTAATACAGAAAAATAAAAAATGTTTCTGACTTGTGACAGTAATATCGATATTAATGTAAATATTGCACTTGTGTCACTTTTCTGTTGGAGGTACGATATGCAGTTTGAGAAATATTCTGCAGTCCAATCAACCAAAATCTTTAAAACTTGTTTACACAGACAAAAAAAAGGTAACTTGAAAAGTTGAAATTGAATATTTTGGATTTTTCTGATGCAAGGAATTAGAATTTATGTGTTAAAACAGAAACCCAAAAAAATATTTGCAACTAAAATTTGTTTTGTATTTATATTTTTTTTCTGAGCCACTAGGATTAAATTTGGATAGGTAATTAAAGTGGGTAGCAACTGGATATTGTTTAGTACTAAATAAATTTTTTTGAGCCACTTGGTTTGAATTTAGTTAGATAATTAACGTTGGTAGCAACTAGAGTATATTTTGTATATAATAAAAAAATTTCTGAGCCACTAGGATTGAATTTGGATAGATAATTAACGTGGGTAGCAACTAGAACTTGTTTTGTACTTCAATCAATTTTTTTCTGAGCTACTTGGTTTGAGTTTAGATAGATAATTAACGTCTGCAGTAACTAGATTTTGTTTTGTACTTAATATTTTTTTTCTGAGCCGCTAGGATAGAATTTGGATAGATAATTAACATGGGTAGCAACTAGAAATTGTTTTGTACTTAATTTTTTCTTCTGAGCCGCTTGGTTTGGGTTTAGATACATAATAAAGGTGGATAGCAAATAGATTTTGATTTGTATTTAATAATTTTTTTTCTGAGCCACTAGGATTCAATTGGGATAGATAATTATAATTAACATGGAAAGCAACTAGAAAATGTTTTGTACTCAATCAATTTTTTTCTGATCCACTTGGCTTGAGTTAGATATATTAATTAAGATGGGTAGCAACTAGAGATTGTTTTGTACTTCAATCATTTTTTTCTGAGCCACTTGGTTTGACTTTAGATAGATAATTAATGTTTGCATTAACTAGATTTTGTTTTGTACTTAATTTTTTTTTTCTGAGCCACTAGGATTGAATTTGGATAGATAATTAACATGGGTAGCAACTATAAATTGTTTTGTACTTAATTTTTTTTCTGAGCCGCTTGGTTTGGGTTTAGATACATAATAAACGTGGATAGCAAATAGATTTTGATTTGTATTTAATACATTTTTTCTGAGCCACTAGGATTAAATTTGGATAGATAATTATAATTATAACATAGAAAGCAACTAGAAAATGTTTTGTACTCAATCAATTTTTTTCTGATCCACTTGGCTTGAGTTAGATAGATTAATTAAGATGGGTAGTAACTAGAGATTGTTTTGTTCTTCAATCAATTTTTTTCTGAGCCACTTGGTTTGAGTTTAGATATAATTAACGTATGTAGCAACTAGATTTTGTTTTGTACTTAATATTTTTTCTGAGCCACTAGGATTGAATTTGGATAGATAATTAACATGAGTTGCAACTAGAAATTGTTTTGCAATTTTTTTTTTCTGACCCTCTTGGCGTGTGTTTAGATAGACAATCAACATGGGTAGCAAATAGAGTTTGTTTTGTATTTAATACATTTTTTCTGAGCCACTAGAATTGAATTTTAATAGATAATTATAATTAACATGGAAAGCAACTAGAAAATGTTTTGTACACAATCAACTTTTTTCTAATCTTGAGTTTAGATAGATAATTAAGGTGGGTAGCAACTAGAGATTGTTTTGTACTTCAATCAATTGTTTTCTGAGCCACTTTGTTTAAGTTTAGTTAAATAATTAACTTGGGTAGCAACAAGACTTTGTTTTGTACCTCTTTTTTTTTATAGGCCATTGAATTGAATTTGGATACGTAATTAAAGTGGGTAGCAACTGGATATTGTTTTGTATTTAATAAAAAAAAAATTGAGCAACTTGGATTCACTTTTGATACATAATTAACGTGGGTACCCACTAGAGTTCGTTTTGTACTTAATACAAAATGTTCTGAATAGATAATTAACGAGGGTAGCAACTAGAGATTGTTTTGTAGTTAATTAATAATTTTCTGAGCCATAAGGATTGAGTTTGGAAAGATAATTAACATGGGTAGAAACTAGATATTATTTTCCACTTAATTAATTTTTTTCTGAGCTACTAGGATTAAGGAAAGAAAGCTGTAATTTGTAAAATTTGTAAAAAATGTAATGCGTTTTCTTGTTTATCCTAAAATATTTTAAAACTATGAATTTTAATTTGTTTACTGAAAGTAAAAAATAAAGAATTTGTCGAAAAGTTTAAAAATACAAACATGAATGGAATTCTTCTTGACTTATTTAATTCCTATTTCTAAGAATTTGTGAAAAAAATATTATGACTTAAAGGCAGTTCTCTATTGTCAATTCTTTATTCAGAAAATCCATGTAAAGTAGTTTAGATATGGTACACTTTGCAACCGGTAAGTGCAACCGCCCAGTGGCGTTTCCCTGTATTTTAACAATTTTATATTCTTTTATTAATTTGTAAAAATAATTTTTATTTGATAAGTTTAAGTTTGGTAGTTTAAAAACGGTAAAAGATTATCTTAAAAATAGTTAGTTAAAAATTTGCCAAGTTTCTTAAATGTGGTCTCTAGTCACTTTATAATAAACAAAAGGTTATCCATATCTCAAATGTGGTCCATGTATTTTAAACGGAAATAATTAAAAATTCAAACTAATACATTACGAAAAACTAAAACATGTTTATTTTAACCTATATGTGCATTTATTATTAATATATTTTTTTTGTTTAACTATACATTGTGCATAACAAGACTTTTACGTCGCGGTGCCTGAAAAAGTAAGAGTTCTTATATCACGAAATATTAAACAAATTATATAGTTATATTTTTCCAGAAGATTACAAGTATTTAAATTTAAATTTTTGTTTTTTTCAAACAATAAATATTTCGTTTATTTCAGACTCAAGATTAATTTCTCCTATCTAAGAATAAGTCGCCTAACAATTAATTTTGTTTCTAATTTTATATTGTTATACTCTCCATTAAGAACATATTAAAAAGCATCCATTGGGTGTCTGTATAATCCTTGTTTGAGCCTTTTTTATCCATATACTGACCAAGGAATCCTATCGACCTGCCAAGAACGAGTAACGAGTTAATAGCTCGGAATATCAATATATTCTTGCGCTTCTTCTCTTGTAAAACTACCGCAGTTTCCTAACATTAAAACAACGTTGAAGATCAGGCTGGGTTTTGAGATTCAAAAAGCAAGAGATGTTGCGGGAAAGTTGGCCATAAAAAATTCTAATCCAGGTTGTCCAGGATTGTTGATAGATGTTACTTTGTGACGGAAACGAAACTGTATACCAAATCTTTTCCGGTACGATCGTATTGTAAGCAACAGAAACTACTTGGCCGTGAACGGCTGTTACCATAAAGCAGATCTCGAAGAATTAATACATATATGGTAAGAGACATCTTTGGAACTAAAGGATGGAAATAACTCCACCGATACCAGCATTCTTTTGAAGTACATCTGAAATTGTCATAACTGCATAAATAAGTTAAGACCTAACTCATAGGCCCAGCTGTAATCGATTGGCATCATTAGTGGTGGCATAACGCCTTGTTTAACAAGCATTTTATATACATTAGGATAATGTCACCTAAAAGTCAAATAAATCAGGTTTAAAGCTTCACTCTTAGCAGTAGCAGGTTCTTAGTTTGCATTAACGCTAAAACATACATGTCCAAATTGAACCAGGTCACTAAGGGTTTGGTAACATTTCTATTTTTCAAAGCTTCATACACTTGATATTCTTTTTTACCAACGACTTCACCAAATAAAACAATTATTTGTAAATTATCATTGGTACCTCATGATATGCTCCAAGAAAGTAATTCTTGGATATTTATCATTACCAATAGCAACGCCTTCATATACACCATCACTTGCTTTGGATACAATGTAATTCAATTCATTAGACATGCCACCGGATCTACCGGTTCTGTACAATTTGGAATGCAAGATGTTATCGATCATACCACCAGTGTTACCCATCTTAAAACAACCTGGTTTAACATATCCCAATATGACGGGTCTAATTATGGAAACCTTCTTTTTCGTTTGCCAAATTGATGAGTTTCCTAGTATAATATTCAGGGATACCTTCGGCAAGGATTGCAATAGTTCTGATTTGTGCAGTACTAGAATAGGCCAAGCAAATGGAAGTAAATTTAACGAGAACATCATAGTCTGATTGTTTAGTCATAGTGTCTCTCATTTGCTTGTAAACAGGAATTAGTATTTCCTTATGACCTTAGTAGAGTTTTTGCTTGTGATGTTCACTAAAGATATAAATGCATCTGCATACAAAGTCGAAATTGAGCATGCTTTGAACGACTCTATTTTACATACCCCAAATAATTGGTTTGGTGTGTTTTTAGTAAATATATGCATGGACACTACCTATCTCTCTGATTTTGGGGATGATGATATGAATATAGGGTTTGGTGCATTTCCTCTAAAAATCAAAACTAACAACACAAGCGCCAACCTTAGTATACCATCTTTATTTGTTAGTTGCTTATTTGGCTATTTTTTTCTCCACAGGGCAACGCATTATTTACGGTTGCAGTTTCTACACTATTTTCCGAGGGTATAATGAAGTATACCCAACGCCATACTACAAATAACTGTCATGTAGGTTTAATGTTCAAAGACATATAATTGAATACCTAAAGATTGTCCCACTACTCTCATTCTCCTAAGTCCTTCTTGTTAGTTGAGACCAGCTCTTCTGATAAACAAGGGAATTTTATGTTCGACAAGTCTTTCTCTAAATTCAACTAAAACAATAATAATGCCCCGAAACGTAATCTCTACGTTGATGAATTTTGTAATACCTTCGGTTGGACTGTCCTAAAAACCTAAATGCCCTGGCAGAATACAACAAGATAACTCTTGAATTGGACATGAGGGCAAGAAGGTATTGAAGAGGCAGACCGCATGCCTATTAAAGGAGCCGAAAAAAACTCTAATAGGATCACAACCCACATGCGGCATTTTTTACCAACACGTAAAGGGTATGCTGGAGAAAAAATTAAAGGACAAACACAGGAAATACTGGATGGAATTTCGTGGACTAAGACATTCTAAAGCATTAGGTGTCCTGACAGGACACTGCGGGCTTAGAAGAATCTCATATCGGTATCGGAAGATTTCTTATGCAGGAAATGTAAGGAAGAGGGCGAAACTCCTCGTAATATATTATACCATTGCCAGGACTTGAACAGAGAAGGAGAATGGCACTTAGGGTATCCTGAACCTAAAAAGATAGCGAAAGTTAACATCAGAACTATTCTGGACTTTGTCAAGAGTATTGGTCTGATGTGAAAACTGACGGGGCGAAATAGGCCTAGAGCCTCAGTACAGGTGGGATTTTCCATACCAGATTCAGCTAGATAGATAAATAAATAGAATACCTCCTCCAGTGATCAAAACTTTTTCTTGCGAATTTTGCTCTAAAGTCATAAGTGAAAAAATGCTTTTAGCATATTCGTAGGTCTGGTGTTTTGTTGGTTGACCAGAAAATTCTGCTCGAATTCATTGGCCCCGCCGAAATTGCGAAGTGTGTTACTATAAATTACGGTAAGTGCACCTCCTGCTACTATGTTTTATATTCCTCCAGATTTATTTACAATTGTAAGTTTAAGACCAGCAAATGGTGGCGAGTAATGGATTTCATCCCACTGATATTTGCAAATAAAATCTTTAGCTGAGTGTAATTTTATGCCAAATCGAAAAAATGTAACCACTAGTGGATTGACTTTTAGGTAAGTGAAGAACAAATCAACGTTGTAGAGATTAAACATAAATTTCGCTATTAGTATCTTGCAGCTGTAACTTTATCCAAGACTATCTTCGGAATTGTCGCCTTGTCAATGGTTTCAACGATAGGAACATCCAATTTAATATCTTTGCTGTCGACTTCTTGAAAGTCAATACCTCCCACAAGGCTCCAATTCGACGATCACTGGAGTATCGCTCTAACATCTGCAGATCCTCAACATTCCTTAAAAAAGAAAAGAGCGATTCGCCTTATTGGAGACCCAGAACTGACTAGGAATATTGAAGGTTTTTAATATTGAATGAAGGTGGGGATCTAATTTTTTTTTGTATAGAAGGAAGGTATACGGATGACATTGCTCACTTGATACCTCCTGGAATCGGCGTGCGAGGAACACCCGTCGAGCTGGTATCTCTCATCCATACGAAGTACAACTTTGTACTCCCCGTACCAGCCTATTTATGAAGTCCTGTATATGGGGGAACGTCATCGCTATGAAATGATCTTCCTGAAACCGTGTTTCCCAGGGACTGCAATCTTCAACGATTCAAATCCAACGTGAATCGCCATTTTCGTGCTTTACAAGCGGCTTAAAATATTTCCTATTGTGCGTCTGATGTAATCCATAAAAAAATTATACAATATTTTGACCTTTTTAAAATGTTTAAAGTATAATTATTATTATTTAAAGAAAATATATAAACATAATTTTGACGAGTAGCTACTGCGAATCGGTAAATCAGTAATACCTTTAGGTATGACGAATCTGATTATCGGTACTCCTCCCTATGGCTCGGCCCTATTGTAAGGACCCATTCTAGAGAAGGAAATTGATTTCACGTATGCCACTCACAGTTTCAATGTTTACCTAAATAAAGGTAAACAGTAAAATAAATGTTCAATTGGATTTGTATACGGTCCTTTGAAAGTATGTTGTGATCTTTTAGAAGTTTGTTTTCGGTTTGATTATGTTTTATTATTGGGTGTTAAAATTTCCACTTCTTGAAAACGAGATAAACGCCTAAGGCAATTTTAGTTATAACAATAATTAAACATACTAACAAGTGTCATTATAATAATTAAAGGAAAATATATCACATGTACCGTAATTAAGCTATTATAATATTTATACACATTACAGATTCAACAATACTGCAAATAGAAAGAAACTTTTCTAATTAGCTATACAATAGAAAGTTATACATCTCGTAAAGATCAAAACAACTAATTCACTAATTAGTAAAATCAGGAATAACTAATTAACGAAAACCCACTTAACAATGTGTAAACAGTGACTTCGTCGTTTTTCAGAGTTTTACGTTAATGCATTATTTCAGTTGTTTTGTTTGAACACTCCTTTGTTTACACTTCTTCTCTCTTTCTCTCTGTATACAAGCGTGTCTTAGAATGCTAGGTAATAGTAATAAATTAAATAATTGAATGTGTAATGCGTTCGATGAATTTCTAATCTGGAATAAATTAAGCTCTATTAATTATTTGTTTTTGTATGAAGAATATCATGAATTGGGAATTTGGAACCTTTGATTTTCAACATTGTTGAAGGATAGCGTCAACACTATTAAAAAATACACTTTTAAACACTCTACGTACGTTCCGCTAACTATGTTAGCATCATCAGGAGCTGATGATAAAGTGATTACGTACATAATCATTTGGTTTATTATTTGTTACAAAATAAATGAAATATTTTATAACATTGAAATTATATGACAATTAATAACCTTTTTTATATTCTATAATTTTTTTATACTTTCAAAATTTATATATTTTATTTTAGGTATCTAAGAAGATCTCTTGCGAATACTAAACACTAACTGTCAGTAGATAGAACGTCCTTTAACTTTAAATATTCAATAACTAAAGGCGATGACGTTTAGAATAAAATTTAACAAGTTGATTTCTTGTACAATTGTCACAATCTAAACGTCATTGTCGTTAGTTACGGAACCGTTAAAGTTAAAGGACGTTCTATCTACTGACAGTAAGCATTCTAAAAAAGTTTTTTTATTAATAAAGCACTAACCATTAATTACTTTTTGAAGTATCTGTTGAACTTAAAAAACAATATAGGATGGTAATTGTAATGTTGTAACTGAAATTTTTTTTCTGGCCATTGTACAAAGTTGCTTTTTTTTAAATTAATAGTATATTATACATCAAGGGACTAAAGTGCATCTTTTAATCCCTGTGTTATATACGCTATTTTTTACACCTCGAGGCCCAGGCTCACTTAAAATTCAAATAATTATTTACCTTAAATAAAAATAAATTAATTACAAGGAACTGCGCATCAACCGCAAAGGGTTATTAGCGCGTACATTTTGTTATAAAGTAGTTTACATATTTGAAAATATTAAAATTTGTAAAATATCAAGAAAAAAGAAACAAAAAGACCGCTGGGTATATTATAATAATAATGACAGAAGATTGAGACTTTGCCCTATTTTAAATTTTTAGATATTTAAGATATTTCGTGGTTTTTAGTAAATAATATAATTCCAACAAAATTGTAAAAAATATATGAAAAGCTTACGACGACGATCTCGTAAAATGGTGTTAGAGAAAAGAAAATTGAAGAATACCGAAAATTGTCTCCTATTCTCCTTTGTGGAAGTATTTAACAGTTCCGAATTAAATTAGAATAAACAAGGTGGCTGGTTTTAATTATTTTTATTTGCGGGATTAAAAAATTTTAGTCCCTTGGGATTAAACAAATTTAGACCCAAGGGAGTAAAAGTGGTACTTTAGTCCCGCGATATACAAAAATTGTTTTTTTCTGATATCATGGAATAGGTGTGGTAAAAAGAAAAAACAGAAGTCGGTGGAGGATGAGGATTGATCTGATTAAATTTTTCTTCCAGAACAGTCAATTTTAATCAAGAATTTTTAAATTTTATTCTTATTGTGAATAAAAAAAAATATATTTTATAACTGGTCGACCGAGCTTTGGTTTTTATTTTTTTTTTATTTTAGTATTTTTTCTTATTTTTATCCATTTCTTCCTATTTATCATTATTTTTTTTATTTTCCATTGTTTGTCCCTATTTTTCCATAGGTTTTCTCTATTTTTCAATATTATTTTATATATTTTCCTATTTTCTCCTGTTTTTCATTATTTTTCCTGTTTATTATAGTTTTTCATAAATTTTCATATTTTTAGCTATTTTTTTACTATTTTTCCATATTTTTCCCAATTTTTCCCTGTTTTCCCTATTTTTCATTACCATATTTCTCCCTGTTTTTTTTTCTTATTTTCCCTAAATCCTCTTTTTTCCTATTTTGCCCTACTTTTTAATGTATTTTCCAAATTTTTAATATTTTTCCTATTCCATATTTATGTTTTTCAT
Source organism: Neocrepidodera transversa (assembly GCA_963243735.1). NCBI lineage: Eukaryota > Metazoa > Arthropoda > Insecta > Coleoptera > Chrysomelidae > Neocrepidodera > Neocrepidodera transversa. The sequence goes on along the minus strand of OY725349.1, from coordinate 16,981,524 downwards.
AATTTGTCCTTATTTGTCCATTATTCGCCATTTTTCTTATTTTCCATTCTTTCCCTATTTGTCCTTATTTCCCTACTTTTTACTTTTCACTGTTATCATATGTTTTCCTATTCTGAACCATTTTTTCCTATTTTCCCATTTTTCCTAATTTTTCCCTATTCCCCATTTTTTGCGATATTTCGCTATTTTTTTCCGATTTCTTTCTATTAATTCCTCTTTTTCATTGTTTTTTTCCATTTTTATTATTTTTTCCAATTTGTGACGTATTTTGCCGTAATTTTCCTATTTTTTCTTATTATTCAGCAATTTTTCCCATTTTCTCCTATTTTCCATTATTTTTTCTTTTTTCTCCATTTTTCCGTATTTCTCAATTTTTCTCAATTTTCACTTTTTTGTTTCCCTATATTTCGTTATTTTTTTGTATTTATTCTATTTTTCCTACTTTCTATTTTTTCCTTTTTTTATTATTTTTTTCTTTTTCTTATTTTTCCCAATTTGTCCCTTAAAGTCCCTATTTTTGCGTATTTTTCCCCTATTGTATTGTCCTTCTTTTGCAATTTTGCCCAATTTCCTATTTTTACCCTAAAAAGAGACCGTCGTATATATATTTTTCCCTATTTTTTTCTATTTTCCCTCTTTGTCCTATTTTTGCCTATTATCTATTTTTTCCTACTAGCATTATTCTCATCTCGAGTAAGTGCATCAACATATTATACAGGGTGGCGCGCCCTATACGCGTCGGTCTTTATATGGAAAACGGTAAGATTTCATAAAAAAATGTTATATACAAGGTGTATATGAGTACACTTTAAAATTATTTTAATTTAACAGGGCGTCTCAATAAAAAGATCTGCACCATAGTTATATTTATTTAAATGGAACACCCTGTATTTTTTTACATTTTTGATACGTCGTGAGAAGCTGATTTCAAAAACCTATTACGGTTAAATTACATAACAGTTTTTCACTGTACCGACCAATAATTTTTTCTATTCAAGATTAAAATTGCATGGACCGTAACGGAAATATTTCTAAAAAACGAAAATACATCGATTTCGTTTCCTATTTATTTTAAGCTTTAAACATTTATTAGGGTTTTTACCGGAAGCCTTGGGCTATTGCTCACAGCGATTAAATTGCTTACTATACGTTTCATCTCTTTGGGTCCACCATCAAGTAAATTTTTTGAAATGCGGACCTGAATTTTTTATTTGAATTTTTGAAAAGAATTGTATTTTTGATGACAGTAATGTATCTATCACACAATATGATAAAAAATGTTAATAATATATATTGATCAATTAAATAATGAAATATAATAAGTACCTACTTTAATTTGATTTTTTTTTTATTTTCAGAGATGCAAGGAAAAGCTGAACACCCTAGCGATTTCCGTGATGAACATGTGGCCCGGCGTGAAACTTCTCGTGACCGAGGGGTGGGACGAAGAGGGATACCATACTCCGGACTCGCTGCACTACGAGGGCAGGGCCGTGGACATCACGACCTCCGACAGGGACCGTTCCAAGTACGGAACTTTAGCCAGGCTCGCCGTCGAAGCTGGCTTCGACTGGGTCTATTACGAGAGCCGTTCTCATATACACTGCTCTGTTAAATTAGGTAAAAAAATTATTTCAATTCATTTAATACCGAAAATAATAATCAGATGTTAAAAAAAATGTAAATATTCGGTTATACTATTGTATGAATGATGACGTTAACGATATAACTTGGACCCTATATAAAACTTTTGAAAAAATTAATACTAATGCTTTTTCGAATGGTCCAACTAAAAGTTGATTTTTTAATAATTTTAATATACAGGGTGTGTCCCGTGACTAATGGGAAAAAAGTCGAGAGGGTATAGCTTGAGCTAAAATAATGTCAGTACTTCATATAAAATTTTTAACACGGGCCCTCGTTTTCGAATTATGGGCCTCCAAAATTGGTTTTTTCAATTCGTTTTTTATTTTTTATTTTCGTACCGTTTATTCGATCTTTATTAAATTTTCTGTATGGCTATAATGTACGTGTATGCTTATTTTAGATGTGTAAACAACTATTGCCTTAAAGACAGGGACGTACTAGTCGTAATAGTTAAGGATCCAAAATTTTTGTTTCGATGACACACCCTGTATAGAAATGTTAAAAATGACTTCCTCATATCTTAAGCTAACGAACAGATACTCTTGTTGGAATTTGATAAAATTAGCCGTTTGGCTGATATTTGCAGTTTATAACCAATCGAATAAAGATCGAATAAACAGTACGAAAATAAAAAATAAAGAACGAATTTAAAAATCCAATTTTGAAGGCCCGTAATTCGAAAACGAGGACCCGTGTTAACAAAAGTTTATATGAAGTACTAACATTATTTTACCTCAATCTATACCCTCTCGACTTTTTTCCCATTAGTCCCGGGACACCCGGTAATATTTTTATTATTGCTGTAGTACCTACAACTTTAATTCCAAAAATCTGAAAGCATTCACAAATTTGAAACTTTTTATGTTTCGAATAACATAACTATATTATCGATATTTTCAGTTATTTTAAAGATTTCTGGTAATAATAATTTATATATTTAAATATATAAGTTAAACTTGATTTACTCCAATAAGTACTTAAAATGCTAGTAATTTTTTAACAAAAACCATTGTTTTTCCAATAGTCCCTCTTTGGAACAGCTCTTAAATTTACTTTGTGTTTAAAATAAAACCATATTTCAAACAACATTTTAATAACTTTTAACGATGTTACTTAATTACCATGATAATTAAAATGTATTATGGTAAAGGCAATCTTCTTTCGAATGTAAGATCAAGCGCGATCAGTTAAACCTCTGCCTAACAGATGGAAACGGTTGCGTACGTGCTTCGAAAACGCCGAAATACTTACCGTATACCGCGTTTCGTTGCTATCAGCTCAAGTTGTAGCTCCAGTTCGAGTTGGAGCTCGAGTCGAGAACCAGATCCAGTGATCTTTTAGAGATCGATCGAGTTGAAGAAGAAGCCAAGCTCAGTCGACCGAAACCCGCTTGACCAGATGGATCCAAAGCTAGGAACCGTCAATCCGACCGCCATACCAGCCTGGAAGTGTCGTGCGTTTACCGTACAGAACCATATTACACACCTTTTCTTCTTCGTTGGATTTGGTATAAGAAAAGACAGTTGCTTACTTGTTGATTTAATTTGGTGTGAGGTTTAACTTTCAGCAGCATAAATACCCAGGTAATCAACGCAGTATGGCAAGTAAAGACCACCCTTCTGACCACTAAGAATTTGGTCGATGTCATAACGACCCCTGGAATATTTTTCCCCACTGACGCTGCCCAGTGCAAGTCGCATTCACATTATAAACGGAAGGTGGCACCCGAGGCCATCTGACACCTGAACCAAGGTTCCAAAAGATCGCCTGACGACGCAAATAGCGTTACAAACTTAGAACTAGAGAGCCTGAACATCATTTAACAGTTGGTAATGAAATTCGAACTCCAGTATCACTATGATATTTTAATGCTCAAAAATGTGTAGTTTCGCATTTAGCCATCTTCAGACCATTAAAAGTCATGATATTGGTATTAAGTATACGAAATTAAAATAGGAAGGGGGTGCAATTCTATAGTGGTAGGAGTTTTGCAACTGAAGGGAAACCAGAGCAAAGGTTTCAGATTTATGGGTGATCCGATATCAGGAAGGGTCATTGTAAAGGAAGTTGACCGAGAACAAATATCGTAGTACCATATGGTCGTAAAGTACTTCAGAACAAAATAAACATAGATTTATTGCAAAACTAGAAAATGTAGAATGCAGAATTCAATGTTAGAAAAAGTGAAAAGAAACCAATGATGTATGTGGTCCGTAGGTAGACCCAAAAACAGTACTAATAATAAAGACGAAATGGGACGTTTCTCTAAATCTAAATCGTTGAAGGGTATAAAAACAAAATTTTAACATATTCTAGCCAGTCTCAGTTCTCATATTTTGAAATTAGTGGCAATTGTGAAATGTTCCAGAACGCCGTGCCAGTTCAAAGGTACATTTTTTTGAATGAGGCACTATATTTGACTTTAAATTCTGCTTAAATTCGCCAATACAAAAATTTTGCCATTTCAAAAATTTTGACCAATTTTTCATGAAAATCGTATGAGTTCAACGCTCTATATACTTCAAATATGAAAAAGCATTTGTGTGCTTAACACCTTGCGCGCTACAATAATGATCCAAACTTTGTACCAATTGAACACTTAGATGAGGCAATTAATTGAACACTTAGAAAAGACAATTGATAGCTTAGCTGCGGAGTTACCAATTGAACTACAACCGATTTTACAATGGTTCGAAGAAGCTTATGAACCGAAACGAACATGGCAGGCGGTTTGCAATGTTTTCACCGCAAATTTGGAATTTATACGAGCGAGCGTTAAACGATCAGGATAGGACAAATAATCACATCGATTTATTGATGGTCTCAAAAAAGTACAAAAAGGGAGAGACATAGTCTACTGTAATATTTTTGTACTTTGGGTTCACTTGAACGAATTTTAACTAATTTATTTCAGTAATACAACATATAATTTATATTAAACACGACTGACAAAATATACTAATTTATATACTACAGCATACAAAATTCAACTAACTCTTGTCCATCCCTTCATATTATCTATATTCATTTTGGTTGGTCTAGAACGTTCACATCACCATCGATGGATTTCTCGTATGTTCGCGCGATATCCGTTTTGTCTTTAGTCTAGGTATCTCGCGCGGTAATCTTGAGTAGCGTACATTCCATCAGACACAGGGCCGGCCTCGTTCCTCGTATCATTACGAATAACTTGTAGCAGGATACGAATACGATAAATTAAAAAAGTATAGAGATGCAGACAAACGCATTAAAACGATTGTTACTGATTTTACCAACATAAATAACCTTGATTCATAGATAATTTAATTATAGATATTATATTTTTTTTTACTTTATTTTGTTTTAAAAAAATATTTAAATTAAAAGATGCAGCACTTGTCCAATAGAGAAAATCCATTTTCATCGGCAAATTAGGCCAAAGGTATAACAACTTTCCTTCAAGTTGTTGGACTTTAAGAAGAAGAAACTTTTCAGCAGCCAAAATATACATACTATCTGAGCAAAAAAGACAAGGTCTTTAATTTTTGCATTAAATTGTTTTTAAATGATCTAAATTACTGGAAAAGAGTGAGACGATACTTCAGTTCTCAAATTCTGGTCCTATTCGTATTTAAAGACCACCAAATTCACGATATGAGGAAATACATATCATTGTCTTCATGCTTCCGGACGACTTTTAGTTCACTTTAGGACATGCATGAACAAAAACGATTGTGCTGGGAAACTGAAGGTAATTTCAATGCAACAAAATATTTGGAAAATATTATGTTCAGACAAGTGTTGTTTTTACATAATGATTTTATTTTCCAGCAGAATAATTTTTTGCAAAATATTATTGAATTATTACCATGATCTTCCATCACCCCTGACTTGAATCCAATGGAAAATATCTGGGGCTTGATGGTGAGGAAACTGCAAAAGCTCAATGTTTGACCCATAAATAAGTAACAACTATCAGGTATGATAGAAAATGTTTAGAAAAAATTAAATCAAGAGAAGGTAAATTGTATGCCAAGTAACTAAATGGATCAATGACAATTACTGAAGTCAATATAGTGAGCCATTTCACAAATATATATTTTAATAGTTTAATATGTTATAAGTTTAGATTTTTGTTTTGTTTCAGTTATTTTATATTTTTATAGTCATAAGCTAGCAGAATAATGTTTTTTTCATAAATTTTTTTTATTAAATTTTTAATAATTATGAGAAATAATTGTTAAAATTATCCTGATTAGGTAATTCAGACATTTTCGACCGCAATAGTATAGTCATATCTAAACGCAATTATTCTTTATTACGATACAAGCTAGCAGAATAATGTTTTTTTCTTTTCTAAACTATAGCCGTCTTCAGGCCTACAATACAAATATAAAATTGTATTACAATGGGGACGTATTATGTAAAATTTTTAAATTAGCAAATATGCCTACAAAAAATATTTATAATTTTTTTAAACCTATACAATATTTAAAAAAAAATAAATTAAAAATATCTACATTAATTGATAAAACTGTCAAGAGATAGCAGTATATACGAACTGAATTCCTTACTAAATAGAGGCCAGACGTAAATATGAGAAAAGAAGAAAATTCTTATTTTTTGATTTTAGCCGTGACTGGCAGTACATCGGTTGGACTTGTTTACTTATTTCGTACATAGAAAAATAAACCAAACTACCTAAATTTTACATCTCGAACTTTGAAAAAAAAAGAAACTTTACTGTATAAACCAAACTGATTTATGTAGTTTTGAAGAAGTTAAAATAGCAAAATCTAATTATCATTAATTTTGGATAAAAAAACTCTTTCCGGAAAAATCAAACCGGTTACCAATCAATATTTTTATATGGTTTGTATAAAGCTAAAAAAATTATCAAAAAATAAAAAAGTTGGCGGTACCTACTAGGAATCAAACCCCGGCCCTTTTACACCGAAACCATATACTAACGCATTACGCCAAAACCAAAGTTACAGAAATATTATCAAACTTATCATAAGTAGATGCGCCAACACACTTCCATACATCCGATGTACTGCTAGTCACAGCGTTTTATTTTTGACTTTTCACTATAAACATAACCTATTTGTTTGTTTTGCGTTCTTCTCCTTTTTTTTTAAATGGTATAAGCCACTAAGGCTATTTGTTTTAATAATACTCGACAGATAACTGTAAATTGTACCTTGTCATGCCATCTGCATGACTTTAAACAAATTAATGTAGCTGACGTCACTTGGAAATTTTGAAAATTTATTTCTTAGTAATCGTAGTGTTTCAAAGTTAACCAAGCCTATTTTTATGAATAATTTTAAGTAGATTTTCATACGCTACAAATGAATTTGCTGTAGCTACCGCAACACACGTCCCCATTTTACCAAATATTTAAAAAAAACGAAGAACTTATACATGATATTGGTATGAAAATTGAAACCGGTCACATTATAAAATTTAATATAAACAATCAATTAAATTATTATATAAAAAAACTTCGTTGAATAATAATCGTGTTCTACTGACTTTACTCTGCCAGCTTAAGGGACATCATTTATGATTATGGATAACCTTTCGGATTTAATTTTTTGTAGCTCCAGAAATCTGTATGTATACGTTAAAACTACTCTAATTTTTAAGTTCAGATCTGGAGGGATGCCTTCCATGTGAAAGTTTTCACTTGCAATCATATTTTTTCAACAATTATTACAAGTACAATAGTACACTGGAAAAAGGTAAAAACAAAGCTGTTTTACAAGCTGCGACCTCTGCCTTGTCATACCGGGGAGGCAACTCGATATTATGTGCATTTTTGTCGCAGAAGCATAATCAATAATCGATTATTGTCCAGCTTTCAGGCGATTGGGACCACTGTGCACCTGTAGCAAAAAGGTTTTAAATTTCAATTTTCCGCTTTTGTATTGGTATTTATAAAGATCATTTTTTTATACTACAAATTGCTAAATCCTGCCAAAGTCTATCCTTGTGTATTCCAATAATCTTAAAATATATGTTGGTATATGTTGATAACTTAACAAATTTTCGTTCATTCTTTGCAAAATTCGTATCTTTTTAGCAAATTTTACAAAAATATAATCTACTCTGTTACACACTTGATCAGAACTTGCATTTGTCCTCCAATTTACACTATAGAGAATTTTCGTACCAACAATCACTCAAATATTAAAATTATTCAAAATTTAGCTCCATAACCTTTTAAAAAAAAATCAAATAGTAATTAAAGAATCTATTTGGATACGTACAAAATTAAAATTACTATTCTTATATTTTCTCTGTGATTGATAACGCCGTTTCGAAAATAAATTCCTAAAAGCTATAAAAAATAAACAAATGCCAGAGATTAACACCAAATTTCAATTCTCAGTTACGATTAATACCTGGAAGTTTTTGTTTTGACATGAACTTCACAAGATTAAATACTATTTCTCGCCGCAACACTCTTGTTTTCAATCGAAAACCAAAATACCTCTTTAAAAGGCTACCTATCTATACCTACCGTTTCTTTTTTGTGGTCTCGGACCCGGTTCGGCTCCAAAAAATCAAAAGAGTGGAAGAGAATTAATTACAGCATATTTTGTCAACACAGATAAAATTGATAGGGCTCTACTTTCTACTCTGTAGGTAACACACCAAAACGGGCGCTTCATGGTTGTAGACTTTTGGCGGGCAAAGGTTCGGAAAAGGGGCGTATCTGTCTGGTTAAGAATAAAGATTTTTAAAAAATATTCCGCTTTGATAAAAAGATAAAACTAATAGTTTATCAAAAATAATTACCAAGCTTGTCTAGTTATGCTCAACTGCCATTAAAGGATATGAAACTTCTATATAAAAAAAAACAAGAAAATGATTGCTAAGAAGTAATACAACACATTCTTATGGCTTCGATGTCTTCTATGATAGGACAAAAGAATATTTTAAATTTAAAGTGTCATAAATTTTTTTAATTAAATTTCTCATAATTATTGTTATTCTAATTGTTAAAAATATCCTGATTAGGTAATTCTGACATTTTTGACCGCAATAGTATAGTCATATCTAAACGCAATTATTCTTTGTTACGATACAAGTCTTGTAATGAATTCTTTTGACGTCATATTATTAAATAAAATTAATTTAATATTATTACAGTATGTCCTTGACCAATTGGTATTTTAAATAAATATTAAATACAAAATGGATTGAATTTATGAAACTGAGCCATCCATGAAATTAGTAGATGCATAAAAAACATTTAGAATATAAAAATAAAAATGAAAGAAAATATATATGTAATAAAGATGGATCCACAAAAAGAAAAAGAAAGAACACAAAAAAACAATGATAAAAATCCTGAAAAATAAATAAAAGAAATTCTAAAAAGAAATGTACAAAAGAATTAAGAAGGTATGTAATATGTAAACAATAGAAATGGGCCCACAAGAAGACAAAGACAGAACACCAAAAATAATGCTAAAAATCGAGAAACAAATAAAAGAAATTCTAAAAGTAAGTATACAAAATAATGAAGAAGATATGGATACAAAAACAAAGAAAGAATACAAAAAAATAATCATAAAATTGCAGAAATAAATAAAAGAAAATCTAAAAGGAATTGAACAAAAGTAATGAAGAAGATACGTAAACAATAAAGATGGATCCACAAGACGGCAAAGAAAGAACACTAAAATAATAATAAAAATCAAGAAACAAATTCTAACAGGAAATGTACAAAATACTGAAAAATCCAAGAGCAAAAAGAACACAAAAAATAACGATAAAATCAAGGAACAAGAAAAAGTAATCCTATAAGTAAATGTACAAATAAGACAAGAGGAAAGAATAATAAAAACCAAGAAACAAATAAAAGAAATTCTAAAAGTAAGTATACAAAATAATGAAGAAGATATATAAACAATGGAGACAAGAAGACAAAGAAATATTACCAAAAAATAATGATAAAATTCAAGAAACAAATAAAAGAAAATCTAAATGGAATTGAACAAAATAAAAGATACGTTAAACAATAAAGATGGATCCACAAGAAGACAATGAAAGAACGCAAAAAAATAAACAAATTCTAACAGTAAATGCACAAAAAGATGAAAAAGAAACGTAAACAATAGAGATGGGCCAAAAAGAAGACAAAGAAAGAACGCAAGAGAGTAATCATAAAAATAAAGAAACAATAAAAGAAAATCAGAAGGAAATAAACAAAATAATGAAGAGAGATGGACTCACAAAAAGACAAAGAAAGAACACAAAAAATCATGTTAAAAATCAAGAAACAAGTAAAAGAAATTCTAAAAATAAATGTACAAAGAAGGCAACAGAAAAGAATAATTCATAATTTAAATCAGAAATACAATTTCTCCTGTATATATCCATAATAATACTGAAATATCCTAGGTATGTCCTTTTTATATAAAAGGACATGATTGGGACATCCAGGGAATGTCTCACGGCGGTTGTTTAATTGACGTCCATATAGTTTGTCCCTTTCATGTTCCTGGTCTTTTTGATATAAATTCACACAACAATCATTGAAATTCATCAAAATATTCATTGAAGCTGATATTTTTATTTGGAAATATGTTTTTTTCTTGCGTTTAGCTTTGGCAACATTGTTTGAGTTATTAGGAGATCTGTCAACAACGTTAACCTCACTTTGCCTAAACGTCTCTGACTTTTTTTGTTTGGTATAAAAAGGAGGTAACAAGATTTGGGTATATTGACAATTTTTGTTTTATTTTGTTGTTGTATTTTTTAGTTACAAAATTGAAATAATAAGTTGACTATGTAACCAGTGTACAGTGGTATATTGTTAAAATCAAAAGTACCGAAACGTATGGGTATAGCTGGAGTGGAGGGGGATCTTAAAAGTGCACTACAGATATATTTCTTTTTTCTTATTCGACAATTTTAAATATAATTTTCATTTGAAATATAATTTTCGTTCGAATTCCCGTTAGGAACAAAGTTCCTTACGTAATTTGTTCACTTTTAAAAAATTTAAAATGAGAAAAAAGTCGAAATAACCGAAAGAAATCGAATGAAATCGAAGGAAATCGAAAGAAATCGACAAAAATTGAAAAAACCGGAAGAATAAGAAAAAAATTGGTAGTGCTGCTGTATCCAGAGACGAATGCTTTTTCAGATGTTTAATGTTAAAGTTTCAAATTTTGACATTTTTTATTTTTGACAGGTGACAGTTAGAGAATTAATTTTGACTGTTCTGACATATTCTTTCTGTCATTTTCTACAGTGACACTTTGGTTTGATAGATATAGTACAAAAACTGATGGATTCTTTCGATTGATAACCGAAACCCATATACCAAATTTCAGCTTAATCGGATTAAGAGTGTTATACAATGGAAGAATACCAGACACATGCACACAGACAGACACACCGACATACAGACAGACTTCCATCTGGAAATGGTACTTAATCGTCTTAGGGGAGCTCAAAATGGATATTTTCGACGTTATCTCGAAAATTCTTTTTGGGTCAATACAATACTTTCTCTTCTCGGATAGTGAGTCGGGACAGTAAAATGAGAAAAATCTGAAAGAATTTGAAAAAATCCAAAAACAACAGAAAAAATCAAGAAAAACCAAAAATCAAAAAAATCAGAGGAAGAAAAAAAATGAAAAAAAAAATAGAAAACAGAAGAATTAGAAAAAAAAACGGAACAATGAGAAAAAAATGAGGAAAGATAAAAAAACAAAAAATCAGAAAAATGATAAAAAACGAGAAAAAATTAAAAGAATCAAAAAAAAATCGGAAGAAATAAGAAAAAAAAACAAAACATAATGAAAAGTAAATTTGTAAAATACGGAAAAAAACGAAAAAAACCGAAAAACATGCAAAAATCACAAAAAAAAGAAGTCACAAGAAAACGTAAGAAATCGAAAAATATTGCAAAAAATCCCAAAAAAACAAAAAAATGCAAAAAATCGCAAAAAGACAATGAGCAACCAAAAAACCAGAAACAAACAAAAAATTATAAAAAAAATCGAAAGAATTTAAATAAACATAATCGAAAAAAATCAGGAATAAGAAAAAAAGAGAAACAATTAGAAAACAAAAGAAAGAAATAGAAAAAAACAGAATGGGAAAAAATGAGGAAAAATCAGAAAAAAACAAAATAAAAACCAGAAATAAAAACAGTAAAAACAGAAAAAAACAAATAATTTGAAAAATGAGAAAAAACAAGAAAAAAATTAAAAAGCATCTATCTCTCTCTAAAATAATTATAAATATTATAAAAAAAATTTAAATAAGAAAAAAATCATATTTTAGGAAAAGAGAAAGAGAGGGAAGGTCGCCTGAAGGGGCATAACACTTTTTCTTTACGTGACGCTTTCTGCCCGTTAACTCATACCGCAATCATTTCCGAAATAAGTACCGGAACGTTCCGGCCCCAATACACCACTGCCAGTGTATTTTTTGCATTAATCTCGTTTTGGATTTATTTTTTTTTCAATATTTTCCATGAAATAAATCAAATTAAATGAATTGAAAAAAAGCAAATAAGAAAATGATAAAAAATAACTATTCGGAATAAAAAAAATTGCTAAACCTAAACATAAGAAATATAACTAAAATGTTGTGATTTTTTGAATCATATAATACAAAATAATCAATAGTACAGAAAAACAAACAAGACAACAAACAATACGCCGAAAATGAGTATAAAATCAGAAAATAGATGTATGTAGAAAAGAAAAAAGTGAAAAATTGCAAAAAATCTAAGACGGAAAACAACATAAATCTGAATAAAGCAGAAAATTGTGATGCAAATAAAAAAAATAAACCAAAATAGTAAAAATCATTTTACACTGATAATAAAAACTATAAATAAATTAAAATATATATTTTTTAAATAATAGTAAAAATCAATTTTATTGTAAAAAACAAATTAAAAACATTTGTTTTATTTCATCCACTCCTTGGACGCTTAACAATCTACTAAAATTGAGTCCCATACAAAAAAAAATGACGCACCTTTGGCTTTGTGGTTATTTATACAAAGAAACTAGATAAACTGAACTAGTGAAGTTAATTTGAGGCTATTAAACTAGCAGCAAATGTCACTCGAGATAAGATCACAAAAAAAAAGAAAGACAAGACAACGCAGAAGGACCACGGACCGCATTCATGAGCGGCCGAAACAAAAAATCATAGAGGGGTGAAATATAAATAAAATTTGTTAATGAGTTAAAATTTGAAACATAAATAAATATCGATTTTATTGAATTTATTGTAGATTTAATTGCATTTACGTTATTATTGATTTACAAGCAATTTTAAAGTTATAAGACGAAGATATATTCATTCCAAGTGCAAAATTTAGATGAAACGGCAGTAGAACTACAAAATGATTTATTATTTAATTTGATTGTTTTATATCAATTTAATATACAGTATGTCTCAGTAAGTTGAAATCATATGGGAAACTTTTTTATTATTAATTTTAGGAAAAAATCTTATTCTTCATAAAAAGTTTTACATGTTCTGAAATCTTAAATACAATCATCAGATATCAATTTTTTCCAGTAGTAAACGCATTTTACTCAATTACTCAATTACCTTTAAATGTGACAACATCGAAAAATGTTATTTAAATTACATCCATTTACATTGAAAAAATGTATTCATTTTTGAAATGTATTTCTAGGTATTTCTAGGTGTTTAAATTGAAAAATTGTTAGAAAACATTAAGAAACGAGAAGATTATCAGTACATAAAATTCATATTTTTGACAAATCTCGTATACTACTGGAAAAAATTGATATTTGATGATCGTATTTTAGAGTTTAGAACATACAGAACTTTTTATGAAGAATAAGCTTTTTTCCTAAAAATAATATTAAAATGTTTCCCAAATGGTTCCAACTTACTGAGACCGTGCTGTTGGTACGGTGTTTAAAGAAGGAAATTGACAATATATTATAGTGAAGTTCAAATTCGGTGGGAAATATATATGGGTGAAACTAAATAATATTTTGTTATCGATGGGCTATCAAGAACCATAAATCATTGTCGTAAGCTTATCTAAAATTGTTGTTAAAATACCAGGAACGGACTTTATTTGACTTTATATTTTAATTTGAAAAACACAGAATTAGCAAATATTAAATTTAATATATTCCTATAATATAAATAAATATTTATATTATATGTATTTGAAGTTTGAAAGCAGAAGAGACAAAACGAAATAAAGCATACAAATTAATTACTTATCGGATGATGAATATTGTCCTGAACGTTTAGGTTAAGGAATTCTGTACAGCAGATGCTTTTAAGGAAACATTTGTTTTAACTCAAACAAATGATTTGTTTTATTTAAACAAATTTAAAGAAATATATGATTTATTTAAACTATATCAAATTTCTGCTGATTTGTTTTGTTTCCTGTTAAAAAGAAAAGTCCAAAAGGTTAGAGTAGAGTAGGGGAATCACGACCACCTAATATTACTTGGACTATATAACTTAAGTGGGCCGCAAATCAGAACAAAAGTAACTATTACTTTTATTAGAAAAAATTAACTTTAGACCTTTGTCCTTGGTTGCGATTATCACCTATAGGGGTAATGAAGACCATGAGGTGGGTAATCACAACCAGTAATATTTGAATTGGTACAGTTGTATTAAAAAAAAAGCATACAAGTACTTGAAAGAGACGCTAACGTCATTCCATTTATGTAAAACAGGCTGGGATTTTTTTAGGTTATCAAATGTCATAGGTTGTCAAAAATGCAACTCATAAACGTAGACTCTATTCTTAAAATTGTGCATGTTTATAACGTTTTTGCACTAAACTATATTTATCGCAACATGCAATTTTGGTACAGCGTCATTTTTACTGATGAAAAGACTTTCCAGTCGACCCATAACGGTCAAATCCGTGTTTATCGTCCAGTTAATACTAGCTAGCTTATAGATCTGGACGTTTCTCTGTAAATATATGGGGCTGGATTAGTATACATGGACCTGATGTTTGCTGGCGATTAGAGGGAAGGGTTAATGCCGAAAATTACATAAACGTTTTAGAACACGTAAGGCTCCTTTTTACTGATCAATTTTATCCTAATAATACTTTCATATATCAGCAAGATAACTATTCAGTCCACACTGCCTATGTTGTAAGGAATTGGTTCCAAGCGCAAAACGTGGAAGTATTGTCATGGCCTGCGCACAGTCCAGATATAAATGCAGTGGAAAATATTTGGGGAATAATTGTGAAATATGAAAGAAATTTTATGCCACAGAATTCAGATCTTGATTCAAATATGATATCTACTATAATTCAAAGTATGCCAAATAGACTAAATAAAGTAATAGAATCAGATGGTTATATCACCAAATACTAAATTTTATTTATAGTCAATATATTTATTTTTTTTATACTATTGAATGTAAATAACCGAACAAACGCTTTTATTTCACTGACGCTCGACGCCAATGATTTGCATTTTTGACAACCTATGACATTTGATAACCTCCAGTAATCCCAGCGGGTTTTACGTAAATAGGATGACGTTAGAGCCTCTCTCTAATACTTGTACCCTTTTTTTAAGATCCGCGAATTGCGTGAAACGTGATTCGCTTAAATAATAAGTTTGAACATATTTAAGCATGAGCTCTGGTAGCCGCGTGACATAGTGCCCGTTAGTGGTGCAGTGGGTCTAACATAGCCTACTTTTTTTAACACAGGCCAGATTTAGATATTCAAGACTTCTTTTAATAAAATAAATATTTTTTTTATATAAAGGTTCGCAACTCGAGAAACTTTATAAAATATGTTAAAGGTCTGGATACTACACACTATTGAAACAACATAAAGTATAAAATACACAGAATCAATTTAAAAATGTAGACGCTGTTTAAGGTTCTCCCTGTTTAGACAGAAGTCGCAGCAGTAACCTTTGGCAGCATTTAGGCCAGTACCTCCCTCATCTGACCACTGTTCACACAAAGTGCACCGAAACCATAATTCATCTTTTCCCCTTTCTCCACAAATGATGCACAAGTTTTAATCTGAATTACTATTAGTGCTCATGTCTTCACCGCTATCATCGTCATAGAGTCGATTTCCGAACCGGATAAGGTATCATCAAATATAATATAGCTGATTTACCAGATCAAGATATTGTTCTTTTGAGATGTGAGTGTTTGTTCTCAAATCTAATCTTTTTCTTCCTTTTTTTTCTATCAAAATCCTTTTCGTAGGCGTACTTATTAATACTTCCGAATATTGGTTCCATGATTATCTATTTGTATCTTTACTGGCTTTGGAAGCTACAGCAATGGGTGAGATATCCGCAAATGATATCTCCTTTTTGCTGCTTGGGGATGTTCCTGGTGGAGATTTTCTAAAAAGCTATCGATGCTTTTTGAACATGTTGCTTTAGCGCCTTCTGATTCGTCATCATTTTGATAATTCATCACATCATTCGCTGCATTGTTAGGTTCCTAAGTTCCCAATAAATGGTCAGCAGGAAGAAAATCTTCATAATTGAAAATCTGATGATTAATAGTATATATTCCCAGTGATGTGGGCCAGGTAAATACCCAGTGGGAAGGTAAATATAAATTTTTTATTTACCCGGGTATATACCCTGTGGTCATTTAAATACCCAAAATGAGGGTATTTCCAGTTTTTGAGCTTTGTACATCATTTTTTGATGTGTCGATGAAGTGTTGGACAAACAAGGACTGAAATTTGATTTGATGGAAATCAGGAGAAAATGGACATCCGGATATTAATGTGTTTTGGCACTGTAACCTTATCTTTCTTAGTTCTTTTAAATGTGTTTTAAATTTGTAATAAATATCAAGGTATTGAGTTGAGAAGGTCGAATTTTATTACGGTGCTGGAAATGAGCAACAAAGATTTGGTAAGGTAAGAGTAGGCTATATGCATATTAATTGAAATATACAGATCTGGTAACATTTTTAAGGAACATAGGGAATTTGTAATGAGAGGAAGAAGAATGTATTTATGCAACGATTCAATTGGAATAAATAAGACGAAACATTGAATTCACCCTATTCCACCACTCTGAAGGTAACGTGTTGATGAGACCGATAAAATGAACACACTCTCAGGTCCCAGACTGTCCATGTATTTCCCCAAACGCCGACGTAGATCCGATGCGCTACGATAAATTACGAATGTATTTAAAAAGGCGTATACCAAAATATTTTGTTCTTATTCCTCGCATATCATTTATTGTGCTTCTTGTCTGTTGCATGAAATTCCGTATATCCCGCAAAGTTTTGGCCAAATCTGTATGTATGTCACTATACTAAACAAAATTTCAATTTGATTTGATATTTGACTTAAGTTGCACTTGTACTACACTCAATTGATATTTTTCATTTTAACACATATACAGTGTTTTTAGAACTTGGCCAATGCTCTGAATGAATTTTACTTTTATCCCAATGTATGCAAAAAGGCCTAGTTCAATTCTAACCCTGAGCTTTTCAGATTATAACTATTGAATTTTATCTCCTGATCTAATTAAGTCCCAATTCTAATTAAAGTTAATTTTATTAACTATCTAATGTTGTTTCTTAAAAGTTAATGTAGTTTGCATACCGGTCCCTTTTTTTAAAGTTCAACTACCTGGGTATTTTACATCTCTGTATATTCCTGTAGTACTGAATCTATTAACAGCTACAGATGATATACTTTATTGAAAATCGATGCTAAATCGTAATGGGTGATTATGCTGAAGTGATTAGTTTTCATAAATAAATCACACTGATATCTATAAGCCTTTTTTAGTGACACATAGAATGTCACATCTAGTGGTTGTAATCTATGGGATGAATGGGGAGGAATAGACAACAAATTTTTCCCCTTTCTCTGCAAAAATCATAAATGGCAAAAGAAATATGACTTCCATGATTGTGAAGAATGAGGAATATAGGATCCCCGATCGATGATTTGAAATGTTTAAGCCAGATTAAAAGAGGTCGTCGTTGCTCCAACCGTTATTTGAAGCAAGATAAATTGAATCTGATTGAATCTGATGACCATCTATTTAGAGTTCTGGTGACACTCTCTTACGAGAGTAAATAAACATAGGAGAGATGTATGTGCCTGACGCAGATAAGCAACCTATTACGGTAACTGTCTTCCCTCTTTCAGCACTGATGACAGCATCAACCCGTTTCTGTCATTTCTCGGCCAAAATTGTTTCAGGTTGTTATATTAGAAATGAGATACTATATTGCAAAATTTCTTAACATAAGTCTAAAATTGTAGTTTTTCTAAGCATTCAAATATTAATTTCGGTGCAAACAAATTTAATTTCTACTTTTTATGAAATAATGTTATAAAATTAAAAGTTTTACAGTTGGGAGAATAAATATCCTTTGAACCCCATTTCGGGCGTCCATGCCATCCACAGACCGTATCGTTTTTCAAGTGGCCCGCTCCAAGCCGAACGCTAAGGTAACAAATAACAAATGACCGGCTAGTTGGCATTTGATGATAATGCGGTGCAACTTTGGTAGGATTGGGTGCCGTTTTAAGTTTTAACCTTAACTATATCTCTTCTGCTAAAGATAAAAGGTTTAGTTTGTTGTTTATGCTCAAAACCGGTTGACCCGCCACCGATATTCTCTGCTGTTGCTTCTTCAACTAAAGCCCTGTTTACCTTTGGCCACTAGCCTATATATCTTAAAGACGTTGTTCGTTCGTAGTTACGGTTTTTGTGCTACTGCACTGGGATTCTTTTAATTTTTTTACACAATTTTAATTGCAAGTTTCCTTTAGTTCCATTATTAAAACATTAAACTTATAATTTAGATAAACCGTCTGGAGACTAGACCTAATACTAATACAAAGTTAAAATCGAGAAAAATTATTAAACCAAATTAATGTAATAAAAAAAGGTAGGAATGTGAAAAATGTACGTAATTGGTTAAAAAATTAAACCACAAGCTTAAGAAAAACTAGAAAGAATAACTATTTTAAACGTATAATATTATTTTACCTAATAAATTTTCGTTTCTACATTTTTCTCACTTATTTACATTTTAGAGTTGTTAATATTAAGTTACCAATCTCATTACTATGTTTTAAATGAAGACTACACATATATTATTTACATTTATGAGGTTTATATAGCGAGTTAAAGAAGAATATTAAAGGCTTTCCAGAACGACGAATCCAACATTTTCAATCATTTGCTTCAGTTTTTGTAAAGAACATGGTAATTTTTTATCAAGATGATGATGAAACTGAAACTATTATTGATATTTAAGAAACAATTACAGAATAAATATCAGGTGGACCTTACGGAAGGAAAATTTATAATCTTTTCACATTCGGTTAAGTAGTTAGAAGGTTTGAAAAGGAAGATTATGTCTCTCGATTTTGTGAACAGATAATTAATATTAGACCTAGAATAAATAGTTTATTGAAGGACGAGACCGAATTTACCAGAAATAAAATTTTTAATTCCATCAATTCTCATATATAGATCGAAGAGAATCCACACATTCTGAGAGAAATTTTCAATTTCCAATCAATTACACATGTTATATAACAAACTAAGTAACCATACTATGAGAATTCTAGTTCATTAATTATGATAAAAAAACATGTAAAATCGTCAAGGTCGAAATAAAGGTAACTGAGATTTGGCAACGTTTGATTAAAATTGAAAAAAAGTAGATCAATACCGGTTTAAAGCTGATCAAAAGTGGATCATGATCTAATTAAAACCGGGTCAAAAAGAAATTTAGACCTGATCAAAAATGGATCAATTTCTACCTGATCAAAAATAGATCACGTGGTGCCACATTTAGCTTAGTGTTGTCGAATCTCACTTACAAAGGCGCCACTAGAAAAAGTAGTCGGCTACATAGGGGAGATTTTTCTAAAGCATTTGTCTAATTCAAAGGACTTCTGTAAATTGTATAAAAGATGGAAAACAAGACGTTAGCTGAATAGAAGTATTCATTTGAGATGGAGCAGAAAATGAGCCACAAATCGTCAAAGACCAGAAGCCGATCAATGAGCGGTCAAAGAAGATCAATAGCGTGTAACGCTCTTTGTGTCGTCAAGCGGTCTTTTGACGCCTTAGTTCATGTTTCAGATTATCTGTGGCGCCACCTTCCGTTTATAGTGTGAAGGTCACTTGCACGGGCAACGTCAGTGGAGAAAAAATACTCCAGGGGTCGTTATAGTATCGGGCGGGCTTTAATTGCCATACTGGGTTGAGTACCTCGGTATTAGCTGCTAAGATAAGGTAAAAATAAAAATAAGATTCAATAAATAATAACTTGTATTATAAAGAAGAATGATATCAAACCAAATCCGGCGAGGAAGAACGGGTGTGGTCGGATTCACTGTTCCGGTTCCGGCCTCTAAAGTTCGAGGGACTACCACAGCAACTCGGACTTCGGGCTGCCACTGCAGCTGACTAATCGACTCCGGCTGCGGTATACTAGAATGACGGCTGAGTATGCGAAACAAGTACGCGAGTGACTCCATCTTTCCAGTGCCGTACGCTATTTATTTTATATACTTATAGTTATTACGGAAAAAGTAACTTCGTTACAAGCATTGAACATAAATGATCTCCAGTCCATGTAGGACAGAAAATGATGAGAATAAAATTTAGCAAGATCAATTGCGCACTATTAAAGTACGACAATATTGTGGTTTGACAGTTGACGTAACAGTAGAAAATTAAAAAATAATGGCAATGTGGATTTACCAGAAGGCCGGACATGGTGGCCATGCTGGTTAACCCTTTCAGGACGGCACCAAACAGTAGGTTGCGTGCCACACGGATGAGAGATTTTGCAATGCCAGACAGACAGCTGTCGGATATATAAGACACTATAGAAAATGTATTTTTATTGAACAATTAATCAAACAAATACAAAATTAACTAAAAGTCTTTGGTAAAGCAATGATACGAATTTATACCATATAAAAATAAACACCAATAATATAATAACAAAAATAAACGCTCCTTGAGTAGTGTTTCAAAGAGCTGACCTATAGTGATATGGGTCTGTATGAGTTGAGGAGGTGGAATGTTTGTGGGGTTTAGGGATTAGGATGGTTTGGGAGGTTTTCCAGAAAATTGACAATTAGGAGTGCTAAAAGCAGGAATTCATAAGGATGGTGAGGATGGGAGGATGGTAACACGAAGGTTATTCAGGGCTTGACGTTTAATGTGGTCAGAGCCTGGAGTAGAGTTTTTCACCTGCTGACAAGCCGTAGCTATGTCCTCAAGGGTGAAAGGATCAAGGATAGGGTCTTTGATTAGGGGGATTTATAGTGAGAACGAGGTTTTAGAGGAGGATATGGTGGATTTATCAGAGTATTTTCGAGGTGGCCTTTGAATGCAGTGGCCTTCTGCTTGGAAGTGTGGAGCGTTTGTCCATTCACCTTAAGGTGGGAGTGGGACTTGGCTTTTGACCAGTAAGGACCTCGAGCTTGTTCCGGAATCTGAAACCGTCCCTGTGGTCGATGTTGGATGTTGTCTCGATCCATTTTTCTTATCGGTGGGTATTGATTTGGAGGCGGCCGTCTGTAAACCAAATGAAAAATTTAAGTGTATCGTATCTGAAACGGCAGGTGTCCAGAAGGAAAATGAACTACTGTCGGATAGTTATGATAGTCGTTCGTCTGCCAAAAAAGTTAGTATCGGGTATATACGACAACCGTCTTGAAAAGGTTAAGGCATCAGCCATTATACTTGATCGTTGTCCGGATCGTGGATTTGAATCCCATTGCCTAAACTCAAGTGGAAAAAGTTAGATAAGACTTTAGGCAGTGTATTTCACGCCGGTAACCAGGCCTGATGAGATCGGATTCGGATATCTCGTGGAACTGATAGGGGTTGGTGGTACAGGAACACATTTACTCATCGGTAGATCACCTGAATTACTGCGACATAGTCCGGGATTTAGGGTGATCGAGGTCTGTGGATCAGCCCTGGTAGTAGAAAATAGACGTTAAAATAAAAAGCAAGAAAACAAGGATTACCTGACAGGTAGAACCAAATAAAAAAAATTATGTTAGAACTATAATGGTAATAACTAATATCATATGAACATTTCAGGCCTTTTTATGATTATATGTTTCATTTTTTACAGTTTGTGTACTGATAAATTAGATTTAGTAATATGCTAATCCTAATTTCATAATTTTCTGTAATAACTGTATTAATATAGTAAAACCTAACTTGCACAATTTGTATCTTAATGCTAAAAGGAACAAAATTTTATTAATATACATCTTTTATTTTATAGAATCTTCTCAAGGAGCGAAATACGGAGGCTGTTTCCCAGGCAACAGCACAGTACTAACATCTACAGGCATTCGGAAACAACTTTCCGATCTACAATTAGGCGAAAAAATTCTGTCCAGGGATTCCTCAACTAACGAACTAATATTCAGCGAAGTTATCCTCTTCTTGGACTACGATCCTTATCAAAAACGTGAATTTTTACAAATTAAACTCTCCTCAAACAGGACTTTAGTGATAACGCCTAATCATTTAGTGCAAAAGGATACCTCAGAAGGGTATCGAACAGTTTTTGCTCAGAGTATTACAGTAGGAGATAAGTTATTAGTTAGTGTATCAAATAAAGTAGTCAGAGACAGTGTGATAGAAGTGAGTGCTATTTTAAGGACGGGAGTTTACGCTCCGCTAACGAGAGCAGGAACGTTAGTTGTAAACGATGTAGTTGTCTCCTGTTACGCAACAGTTGACAGCCAAGCGCTTGCGCACTGGGTCTTTTTGCCGTTGCGGTGGGCGTGGAACTTTAAAAAAGGAGTGGGGAGAGCGTGGTATATAATTAGCCGACCTTTTACTGCTTCAGTTGAACAATCTAATGAAATTAGTAAGCAACGTGATATAGGAGTGCATTGGTATGCGAAAATATTGTATACTACAGCTCAATACTTAATTCCGACACATTTGAACAATTAAATAAATAAATTTTTGTTTTTTTTTTATTGGCCAGTGAAAATGTATATTTTAATATTTATTATATTTTTTTATATTAAATTCCTATTTTGAAATATATTTCTTAAATACATACCTAGCCAAGAATCTATATAATATTTTACTGTATTCATAAAAACAATGATGACCTACGACAACATTTAATTTATTTATGTTTACATTCCGCTATTTGTTTTGTAATCACGGAAAGATAAAAATATTTGCTAATTAATTCTAAAAATTTTTCATGGTCGTGGTTAAGTAACATAAGCTTTAGGATCAACGGTTTTTCAAATATTCAAATTATTTTTCGATACAATGGCTCTATATTTTTCACCATATTTATTTTTTAATATTTCAACATATCCTGAAAGTGCTTTAAAAAAATACGCCACTCTGGCGTTATCTTATAGAAATTATAAAATAAGTTATCAATATTGTTAAAAATATATTAAATAATTGTTAATTGGAAATATACATTATATCAAGAAAAAAATGAATCTCTTATTGACCATATTTATAAAAATTACCACGTTTAAAACCATAAATATTGTATTGTATTATTTATCTTTTGGCTAGATATGTATTAAGAATAATTTGTAAATAATTTTTGATCCCTTACTCTTATTTCAGATTATCATTTCTATTTTTTATTTAAAAAAAAATAATATCGATAGAATTTTTTTTAATAATTCATCAACTAGTTTGTTCTTATTTGGATTAGTATCGTAAATCCTGTAGAGAGTGGAATATTAATAAAATCATACCGAAACGTTTCGACGAAAAATACTTCATCAGGTAGGCTCCGTGGGACTTGCGAACGTGGGCTTTGTGAACAGAACCTTTTGGCTTCTTTTTAGTTTCAAAACAATAATTTATTTTATTTCATCCTGTCCAGTAAATCTACTTACCCTGTAGTCATTTCCGGCCGCTAAATGAAACATTACAGTATCAGTTACTTAGCAACATTGTTTTGATTGGATTCAAATATTTCTGAAAACTGACAGTGACAATAGCAATCATAGGTAACTATGGAAACTAATGGCTCAATTGCAAAGATCAAATTGCGTAGTATTTTTTTAAAATTTTAATGAACATATAAAGACATAAAATATCATACGATACTCGTTTATATTCTGGACTCGGCTTTTGCGTTACCTCGTCCGTAAAACAACTCGGTACTGTAATAAATCACCTACCTAGTCATAGTAATCATATCGACCACCAGAGGACGTATGCCTTGTGACGAATTCCCGCCTACTCATACTAAATTAGTATTTTACGTTACAAGTCCAGTAAGTGACTTTGTACGAGTTGTTTTACGAACGAGGCGTCGCAAGACGCAGGAGCCGAGTCCGCAATATAAACGAGTACTGTTATAACACCTAACGGGCGTGTATCGTATATTTTATTTCATCCTGTCTTTATATGCTGATTAAAATTTAAAAAAATAGTTCGTAATTTGACATCACAATTTGGCATTGCAGTTGAGCAATTCATACGTTTAACGTTACTGTCAATAGAGAAATCACACATTTGTACCCCTACCCCACTAGTGCTACCTCTGGTGGATTTTTTTTAAATCTTTCGAGGAAACAGGCTAATGAAGAATTTTACCATTTTTTTTATGAATGAAACTGGAAATTAAAGCAAAACTGAACAAAAGTGTGAAAGTGAAATTAAGATATCTCAAAAACTAACATAGTTATAACATTTTAAAGTTGCGGTTTGACTTAATAATTTTGTTTCGTCCTGACGTCATATATCCTAACTAGTATACGAAATGGGATAATTGTAAACAAAGCGACGTACCGCGCCTCTTTATTCTCGTTATTTATCTCTTAGTCCAAGAGCTAGAGCAAAAATAAAGTAGGTTCATAATGCAATCTTCCTCAGAAGAGATTTTATTGTTGGAACATGTTCAGGGCTGTACTCTGAAAATAAATTGAATTTTTTGGAAATTGTATGTTCTACTTTGATCCCCATCTTTTTTAACGTATATACTTGGCAACAAACTCATTGAAAAAAGTTTGGAGCGCTATAAATAAAAACCTATATGAATTATACAGAAAAAAATTAGATAAAAGTTGTAGAGAATATTGATCTCTACCATTTTTCTTGCACGTGGTTCGGTTCACGAGACTTCACAAAACATGTTTTTCAAGATGGCGCCTGATGCTCTTGCTCCCCATCCCGTTAACTTGAATTTACTTTCAAGGGACACCTCTGAACATATTCCAACAATAAAATCTCTTTTATAGAAATAAGTACTTGGCTCTTGGACTATATTTTGTTGTATGAATAAATTACGATGACAGAAATAAAATGAAATTAAAGTCAGACATGCGTCAGTCGTGTTGTGGAATAGAATAATGAGTTTGCTTTATAGTACGGCACTTTGGCTATGGGAATATGTGACGTCACACGCACCACAATCCGCGCTAACAACTTTAATATTAAATTTCTCGGTTATTTATTGACCGATTTCAAATTTTTTTACCGATTTATAATTTTTGCCTATATTTTAGTTAAATGTGAAAACATATTATAATATCACTACCATAAAACTTCTCCATTATGGAGGTTTCTAAAATCAAAACAATGTTGCTAGGCAACGACACTACGCACTGTACATGATACTGTAATGTTTATCGTCAACACTAGGGTAGATACATTAAACCCATGCGCATGATCCAGTCCTTTACGGATTCCATGTAGCGGTTTTTACAATAATACATGGAGTGTTGTCACCTTCTTCTTCGCTGTCTAAATATGCCTTTCCAGCAGAATTATTTGCTTTTGTTTTGCTTTTCTTCGATTTACTTTGGTCATTTTCTTTACCTATTTGCTGTTTAACCTTTAGGCATTTTTTCTCTTCTCTTTCAATTTTCGTTAAGAGCTTCTTCAAGTTCTCTTTTGTTAGGTAACGACATAATCACTGCCGTTTTACCTCGTTGATCTCTTTTTTGTCTGGTCGCCGGAACTGGAAGTAGTTGTTTCTGGCTAACCAAAGTAAATGCCGTCTTTTCAGATGGTTGAATATTCTCCTTGGTAGGCCAGAAAGAACACCTAGATTGAGGATTTTCTATGCGCTTTGGTGTTACCGGTAGTTGAGTATAATTTTGCTGGACTCTGAGGATTAGACTCATTGACTGGTATATCTGTGATCATAGAAGCCATGAAGTCAGTTTCGTTAAACACCTTTTGGTCATATAGCCAAACTCCACATTTTTTGGAAGTCATTTAGAGCTGTCCTTGGATGAATGTTTTATCGAATATTGCAGCTACCTGGCGAGTACTAACTATTAGACCCGAATTTCTACAAAGCCAAGGAGTTACTGCTTGATCCTAATATGTGCTAAGTGGCTTCATGAAATTTTCTCTAGCTTTGTCGATAACTTCTATGCTTTTTGTGTGTGTAGAAGGTCCATCTAGCCATAAAGTACGTCTTTCTGTTGAAGCTCGAGTGAACTCGTTAAATTTTGTCTTAAATTTAGTGTTAAAAGTTAAATAATAATGCAACTTGAGGATGCAAAATAGGACTGCAAAATTGTTAAAAAAATATTAGTGCGCATGATTTTTCTAAAATGTAAATACCTCGGTAATTATACAAAAAATAACTGAAATATAATATTTACTGAATTATTTTTATAATTTTAACACTAATAAATCTTCAATATTTTTAAAATATAAAAATAAACTCGACACAAATTTAACTTAAAAAATTACTTGCTGTGTTCGCAAACTCCACGGACCCCATAAACTAATCGAGGGTATGCCAGGTATATGTTCTCAAATCCCACGGTTTGCAAAGCCCATGCCACCATCAGGTATAGCTCAGAACTATGAGCGAAAGGATGATAAGATCGTTTTGGTTAGATTTGTCAGATTTTTTATTATTTTCAATATACGTAGAATTTTTTGATGCAACAATTAGACAACATAAATTTCGACAATTTTTTTAACATTACACAGTTTTTATTTCGTAAATATGCGAAAATGACAATAGATCTTTTAGAAAAACGATAGACTGAAGATCTAGAGATCCGAAAAATATACCGAGTTTGTCATTTAAGTTGAGTCAGTTGAATATGTCAAAAACAATGTCACCACTAACCAAAATTACACTTTTTAATATAACACTACTATGTTAGCATCATCAAGAGTTGATAATAAACTTATCATTATCATTATAATCAACTCCTAATGATGCTAACATAGTTAGCGAAACTTCTGTAGTGTAAAAATGTGTGCTTTTTTAGTAATGACGATACGGTTCAATATTGTTGAAAAACAAATGTATCAACTTCTCAATTTGTATACAAAAGAAATCGTTTTTTTTTTTTTCAAAATAAAACCAACATTTTCAGCAAATTTTAAATAGCTTTTCAATGTCAATTTTTTATAAAATCATATTCCGTTAAAAACAAGTAGTTTTGTTTTTACCAATTCTTCTTAGATTTCTATAAAAAATTTAATATTAAAAAACCGAAAGTGACTATATATGTTAACGTTCAATTTTAAATGTAGTACCATAAAATAAGGGTTTTTTGAAACAATTAAATTTTAATATTCAACGAATTAAGGTGCTAGATAATAGAATAAATTTATTACTTTTGTGGAACATCCAATAGTAAAATACAAAATGCTATTAATTAACTTCTTCCAAACAAAAATAGACCAATAGACCCGTGTGTGTGTGTGTGTGTGAAGTTAGCCCCCCAATTTTCGAATTTTGAAAGTTGTTCCAAATTGTTCTAGTTTTGTACCAAATTGTTCCAAAAAGTATTCTTAAATACAAAGGCCGAAAATCGAAAAACAATTGTTAGAAGCGCTCCATTATTTTTTTTTGATTTTTTTCTTATTGCACTAAATTGTTCTAGTTGTTCTGTTCATGTCAAGTTCAATTATTTAAAGTCCAAAATTAATAAAACCCATTTAGATCCAGCCCCCCATTATTTATTTTTCGATTTTTTGTTGTTGTACCAGATTGTTTTTGATCAATTAAAACATTTTAGAGCTAGCCCCCCATTATTAGTTTTTTTATTGTTTTGTAAGATTCTTATAGTTGTTCTTCACATTGTTCTAAATTTTCATTTCTTAAAAAAATTATTTCAAGCACAAAATCATTTAAAACGATTTATAGCTAGCCCCCATTATTTTTTTTTTGATTTTTTTTTGTTGCACTAAATTACTCTATTTGTTCCCAGCATTGTTTTAAATTTTCATGTCTTAAAAAAATTATTTCTCAATATCAATTAAAACCATTCAGAGCTAGCCCCCCATTTTTTTCGAAAGTTAGTTTTGTAAAGCGTTTTATTTTATCAACAGAACAAAAAAAATTATTAAAAATATTTTTTATTTTATTTCCTTTGTTTTCATATTTAAATTGGTAATAAATAATTTTATTTTTGTATGACCTATTAGAGCAAATATTTTAAACTACAGGTCCAAATTTAGAGACCCCTAAAATTTTGGAAATTTAAAATAATTTGCCTTAAGATTTTTAACAATTTGATAAATTGATATATTAAAAAAATTAGTCAACAAGAACACATCATCGTATTTTTTTTACTTAATCTTTACTATAGGATTTCTTAGGGTTAAAAATATAAGGAACAATGTTCAAAATATTGGACTAATCTGGTACAATAAAAATAAAATTAAAAAAAGTAATAAAGTAATAAATTTAATAATTTTTCTTAGGACTTAAAACATTTCTTTTAGGACACGAAAATTGGAATACTGTTCAGGAGGACAACAAAAAAAATTTCGAAAAAAAATAATGGGGGGCTAGCTCTAAAAGGTTTTAATTGATTTTGAGCTTGAAATAATTATTTCCAAGACATCTAATTTTGGAACAAAGCTAAGAATAACTAGAACAATCTAGTACAACAAAAAAAGAAATAATGGGGAGCTGGACCTAAATGGTTTTTATTGATTTTTGATTAGAAATAATTTTTTTTAGGACATGAAAATTTATAATAATGTTAAGAACAAATTCGAAAAAAAAATAATGGGGGGGCTAGCTCCAAGAGGTTTTAATTGATTTTGAGTTTGAAATAATTATTTTTAAGACATGAAAATTTGGAACAGTGCTAAGAATAACTAGAACAATCTAGTACAATAAAAAAAGAAATAATGGGGAGCTGGACCTAAATTGTTTTTATTGATTTTGGATTAGAAATATTTTTTAGAAAATTTATAATAATGTTAGGAACAAATTCGAAAAAAAATAATGGGGGCCTAGCCCTAAAAGAATTTAATTAATTTTGAGCTTGAAATAATTTTTTTAAAGACATGGAAATTTGGAACAAAGCTAAGAATAACTAGAAGAATCTAGTACAACAAAAAAAGAAATAATGGAGAGCTTGATCCAAATGGTTTTTATTGATTATGGACTTGAATTAATTTTTTTTAACACATGAAAATTTGGAATAATGTTCAGAACAACTAGAACAATATGGTACAATAATAAAAAAATCGAAAAAAAATAATGAGGGGCTAGCTCTAAAAATGGTTTTTTAGGTTTTTCCGCCTTTGAATTAAGGGTTTAAGGAATACTTTTCTGGAACAATTTGGTACAAACTTAGAACAATTTGGAACAACTTTCAAAATATCAAAATTCGAAAAATAGGGGGCTAACTTCACACACACAATAGACCCGTGTATTATTATTAATATAATTTTAATACCCTGTATTTGTTTCGACAAAATGTTATTATATTAAAAAAATCTATATTGCATATTTATATGATAATCTGATATTAAAATAAGAGATCAATAAACCTATTGTAATTTAAACCTATTTATTTGTATGACTGCTTTCTCTAGTCTACTAGCTATGAAAAAATTTGAAACAATGATTTTTGACTCGTGAACCAAAGTAAAAGCAATTTTAGTATGAACCTTTCTTAAAGTTATACAGTGTGTGTCTATTTAAAGTTTTAAATTAGTAATTATTTTTATGTAAATTTTATTTTCATTTTATTTATATGTATTTTAAAGTATCTATTGTATGCAGATGACACCCTGTGTATTTTTATCGTTAAAAAAATTTTAATGGCTATACGAATTTCATTGTTTATATTAATAAAATTGTTCCTTAAGTTATTTATCATTATTTATTAAAATGCGATATCGCATAAAAATTGTTTGTAAGTTTGATCTATTTTGATATATAAAAAAAGTATTTGTACCTACACGTTGTATTTTTATGTAAATAGAATTTTAGTGTAAAATGTCCTAAAAATTGTACTTATGTTTTATTATGTATATATCAAATAAATGTATATGATCAATATATTTTTTTATTATTATAAACCAAGTGTGTTACTGTGGAAGACAATTTAGAGCAGAAACGTCAATTTAATATAAAATATCAATTTTTTCTATCCCTATTATTTCGTTAAAATTAAAATCTGTTCATTGAGTGTAAATATAATCAGGCTACGCCTTTGTAGATGGCGCATTTATTGGTTAGTTTGGTTTAAAATTTAAATAAAACGTTTTTTACCTCTCGCCCTTCATGCTAAAAATTGGGTAGTGAGTTTTCAATGGATAAACACGTTTTGGGATCCCTAGAAAACGATTTTGATATTTTCCCGATGATGTCTGTATGTGTGTGTGTGTGTTAGTGTGTGTGTGTGTGTTAGTGTGTGTGTGTGTGTGTTAGTGTGTGTGTTAGTGTGTGTGTGTGTTAGTGTGTGTGTTTGGATGGATGTTGTAGTAACGATAACTCAAAAACTACTGAATAAAAAAATTTGAAATTTTGCATACAGGATTCTGATACCCTAGATTACATCTGATTAGATTTTGGTGCCAATCGCACAACCGGAAGTGGCATTTGCTATGGGCGATGACGCCATTATTATACAAAACGGCAATCAAGTTTTACACATATATTTTGTATACCCTATTGTTTATTTTCATCTCATTAAAATTTTCAAAAGATTTGCCATTGTTGCCAGATTTACAAAAAAGTAATTTTTTTTCATACTTTTTTGTGCCAACCTGTAAATTTTGGATTCAAAAATGGCGAGAGGTCATGTGCTGGCCACATCAGATTTTTTATTAAGAACTCATAAGCAAAAAAAGACGCTAAAGCTACCGACACATATTTAAGAAATATCTTTTTTCTTGTTTTATTCACATTGCGATACTTTGCTACGGAATCTCTTTAAGATTAGAACCTGGACGACCTAGATTATCTGGCTTTGTTCCCTTTTTCCGTATTTTTTTCTATTTTTAATGTTTTTCCACATTTTTTCCATTTTTCATTGTTTTTCCACATTTTTCACCATTTCTCCTCATTTTTAACCATTTTTCCATGTTTATCAATATTTTTTTATATATCATTCTATTTTTCCATATTTTTTCCTATGTTGAAGAATATCGTCAAAACTAACCAAAATTTGCAATTTTTTAACACTACAAAGTATACTTTGGGTTAGTGGTGACGATATTCTTCAACACTCTTGAAAACCAAACGTTCCAAATTCAAATTTTTTTCTGTTTTTCCCTATTTTATTATATTTTTCCCTATTTTTCCTATTTTTAATTTTTCCCTATTAAATGCAATCCTGCTTCATTTTTCCAAATTCGAATGTCAAAAAATGCATGGCTGCTTCTTTTTTTATTGAGTATCGAAAAATATATTCTTACTTCTTTTTTTTAGAATCTGATGTTGAAAAATACATTCTTGCTTTATTTTTATTCAACTATGCATTGTTACTTTGTTTTTTTAAAATCAGATGAAAAAAAAAATACATCGTTTCTTTGTTCTCCTAAATCGAGTGGAAAACTGCATTATACCTTTTTTTTCTTTACTTCATTTTTGTTTCGAAGTCGAGTATAAAAATTTTTTTTAAACAATTTAACTAAAGTTGTTGCTTATTTTCCAAATTAGAAGCTGGAAAAATGCATTAGTGTCTTATTTTTCAAATTCGTGTGTAAAAAGTGCATTGTTGGTTTGTTTTTAAATTCGTGTATGGAAAAATTCAATCTTGGTTTTATTTTTCAAAATCGTGTGTTAAGAAATGCATTGCTTTGCTTTCCTAAATCGTGCGGATAAAAATGCATTTTTGCTTTGTTTTTAAATCCGTGTATATTTTTTTCATAAAAATAGAAGGTGTTTATTAGTTTTAAGATTTTATAATAAATCAGTGACAACCCATGACAGTACAGTGCTGTTTTTTTTATTTTCCCCATTTTTCACCATTCTCTTCATTTTTAACTATTTTCCCCAATTTTTCCAAGTTTTTTTCCTGTTTTTTCATATTTTTTCCTATTTTTTTATATTTTTCCCTATTTTCCCAGTTTTCCCTAGTTTTCTCTAACTTTCCTATTTTTCCTATTTCTACGTCTATTTCTTGTCGATCATTACTGTTTTCCCTACTTGTCCGTATTTGTCCCTATTATTTTCTATTTTTTCCCATTTCCTTATTTTTCATTATTTTCTCCTATTTTTCTCAATTTTCTCCTATTTTTCATTATTTTCCCTTGAGTTTCCTATTTTTCCCGATATTTCTCTAATTTACCTGATTTGTTGCATATTTTGTTGGTAATTTTGCAAATTTTTCACTTTTTTTCTTTAATTTCTCTATCTTGTTCAATTTTTCCCTATTTCTCCCTTCTTCCCCATTTATTCGATTTGTTCTACTCTCTTCTGTTTTTGCTGTTTTCCATTATTTTTTCCTATTTTCCTTGTTTTTCCATATTTGTACTTCTTTTTCCCTATTTTGCCACATTTTTTCCAATTTTCCCTTTTTCTATCTTTAAGTATTTTCTCCATTTTTCTCTATTTTACCCATAAATAAAGGGAATATTGAAAATGGAGAAAAAAGTCATTTTTAGTTGGTATTGGATTATTATTTATTAAGACTTGTGGACAAGTAGTGCGTTTTGTAGTGAAGGTGATTTGTGTCGATTTATCACTATTTACTTTTATTCTCCATTTTTGCAGCCAGTTCTGTATTACATTTAGATGCTATTGTAAGTTTTCTGAGGCTCTAGCTATTTAAGTAAGCCATTCCCTTATTAAGGCATTACCTTAAGCGAGTGTGTTCAATAACTCTATATAGTTATTTAAATTGTTTTTAGAGCATTTTTTATATTTAGAATCATTTTCACCGTATGATTTTTCCAAGAAATTAAGTTTCAGTAAGAAGAACATGAAATAGATAATAACGAGACTGAAGAGTAAGCAACACTATGGCCGGTTTTAAAACTTGAAATCACAGCAATAAGGTGTTTTTCTCCACAACCATTACTGAATGTATGAATTCTGAAATCATTTTTAATAATAGAATGTAAACATTCACACTCTAGAGTCTGAATATTTATTCTATAATACTTGCCTCTTATGCATTTTGCATGTATTTTCATTCTTTATCAAGGTAAAGAATGGATTTTCTGTAATCGAACTAAACAATATGGATTGCCGTGGACTTCAAAAGTGTCACTGTCAGATATAAAATGGCGACGGTAATAATTATTATCAAACAAGTTTTAATTTAAACAAAATAATGAGTGAAAAATCAAGTGAAGTAGATATAGAATTTAATAATATCTGAAATTGCAAATTATGAAAAAACACCAATTCACCAGATTTTAATTTCGGTAAGTGTACCATAACACTATAAATATTAATTACTACAATGTAATACAAATATGTCAACAAATAACTTGTGTTCAGATTTAATTTAATTTTGATTCATCCTTTTTGATCGTGGAGAAAATATAGTCTGTTACTCGGTTAGAATGAAAAAATTCGACACTCGTGGTTCCTCACACTCGCTGACGCTCGCGTTCGGAATTTTCCACTCGTCGAATTTTTCATTCTAACCTTGTTACAGAATCTACTATTCCACTACTAGTATTAGAAGATGTCATTATTTATGCTGCGTTCGAGTCAAGAAGTTTAATTTCTCTCCTACAAGTAGATAATTTTTTATTATCTACTAGTAGTAGATAATAAAAACAATTGAAGATTAACGTGTTGTCAGAGGAAATAGGAAATCTGTCAAATTAATTATACGCGACTGTCATTGCGTTTGTCAAAAGAGTTTTTTTTTTAATTATAATAAAAAATTTGACAGCAAATAAGCTCTTTCTATTGAATTCCTATATTTTTAAAGTAAATTTTCGACCTAATCAAATAAAATAGGGGTAAGTAATTCTTAATCAGATATATTTTCGTTTGAAATAGTATAAGGTTATGTAATAAATATTTTGATATTAATTAGTGTTATATGCAATAATACCTATTCTAAAATTAACCTAAAAATCAATTTAACAGTTTTTCAAATCTAAGTGTCGAATAAAACGAATTCTTCATGTTTTCATCGCTACTTGAAAGTATAAAAATTCACAGTGCAATTAACATAATGAAATGTCAATTTACTTTATTGAATATTCTCATTCAATTGTTTTCACAAACTGCTTCTCTGCCATTAAATTATTTTTAAATACGTACTCAAAAAAATCCAAAAAATATGATTGTAAAAATGATTAAATGTTCTAGTGGTGAAAAAAATAGTATATAAACCACGGTAAAGAAGATTTTTCTCGACCTTGGTGTATAATATACTATTATTTATCAATAATTATGTCAAAAAGACTGATTTAATTCAAGACTGTGACATAATTAAGAAGTACATCATGCGACTTGCCTAATATAGCAACTAAAAATATGCGGTTGTCTTGATGATATTTAAAATATTTATCAAAAGGGCGTGTCTATGCTACTTTTTCAAATTTATCTAGAAAAAAGTTGACAGTCATAAAGTAAAGTAAAGTATTTTACGCACTAGATTGCATATTTTTTACTTAATACCTATATATTTTTTGGTAGTAGAAAAAATATTGTATGCAACTAATGTGTAAAGTGCCATTTTTTACTCATGCGATTGCAGCACTCGCCTTTGGCTCTTACGACAAATTTCACATTCGTGAAAAAAGTATCGCTTTACACACTTGTCTTACGTTTTTTTTTTTCTGTGCCACAATGTATTTTTATTATTCCTCTGCTCGGTATATTTAATTCCAACTCGCTTGATATCCTTTCTCAAGATCTCCCTTTTTTCTAGGTACTACTCTAAAATGTCTTTCCCATGTTAACAATTGACTTATGGTCTGTGTTGCAAATTGAAAATTTCCTTTCTTAACCTCGTTATATAGGGTAAGATTTTATTATATAAAATTATATTTTCACCAAGATCCCCTGCTATCATTATTAATTATTTCGACGCTGTAACTTTTATGTATTGTTATTTTTAATTCTTTTTAATGCCGGTATATTTTTTTTATATTTGCTTTAAAGTTCATATCTTATCTTTTATAACAATATAAATTATCTGATGTTTGTGGTGCTCTTTCAGTCTCGATTACAAAAAAAATCTATTTTTAATTTGTTTTTACAGATTCTCTTAACATTTAATTCACTTTCATATTTTGATCTAAAAATTTATGTGTTTCATATTAATATCATCATTGTTTTATATTCTTTTTCAAAAACAGAGACCACAAAATCTGGCAATTTATAAGATTTTTGTCTTATATTTACTTTATGTGAACTTTTACGGTTTTTGGACCAAACTTTTTTTTTGTAGCAAGTTTTTCTTTGGACTACAATTTTTTTCTGGTACAATTATTTTCGAAGCGAGTTTTCTTTGGGACTACAAGCTTTTTGGAACAACATTTTTACAGAACAAGTTTTTTTTCCTCCTTTGGGACCAACGTTTTGAGAAGAAACTTCAAGAACCAGGTTAAGTTGGATTTCAAAAAAAAAGAAAAGTCTCTGAAAGTTTTTTTTGTTCCTCGTGTTAAATAAAACAAATATAACGTTTAATTTGAGTTTAATTTCCTTAAACCCACAAAAAGAAAGAAAGGACGGATTTTGAAATATATCATAATTTTTTTGTCAATTGTTTCTAATTATATCAAAAAATCATGGATATATTCCTTACCATGGTTTTTTTGTCAATCGTTTGTAAATACATCAGAAAATCAATTAATATTTTACTTTTTGATATATTTGTGGAACGAACCCATAATAGACAGAATTGAGCTTAAATCACATTTATTACTGGTTATCAACAAACTAAAGTATCGTTTCATTTGTTGCATAAATAACTATTTTGTTCTATTTTTTTGTTACTGTTTTTGAAAGTTTAATAGTTACTTAAGTCAAGATCTTTTTATGTGATATACAATCTCATTGATCTTTAAAACACTGACTGTCATTTTCTTTATTTTAGTTGTTGTCTTTATCCAATTATTTTTTAAATTTTTTTATTGTTATTATTTTAACTATTATTTTATAAGCATTTTTTTTCGTCCAATATTTGCGCATTTCTGATTATTGACATTCAAACAAATAACCTGTGTTTTTTTCTGTCCAATAATTACGATAAAACAATGTTTTCTTGATATTTAAAATTTTGGAGAATGGAAACCAAAGACCCAAAAAACATTTAAAAACCATGTTTAATGACGATCCATCGATTTCCTGAAGTAAGTCTTCCTAAATCCGGGCTGTGGACCAATGTGCACCGTGTGAAGAAAAAATTCCTTCTCATACAATAATATACTTATTGCATCTTTCAGTGTCTTTGGTCAGGAAAATGCAAGTCTTTCCATCACTTGTTTCTTAGTAAATTGTATTGTAAGTGTGTTTTTCTAACATACCTCTAAACGTATTACTTTATAATATATATGGTATTTCTTCTGACAAGTGATGTGATGTTTTATAAGGTGAAAATAATTAATTTTATTTTAAATACACAATAAAATTGACATTTAATTGTAAAAATTCTACAGTAGGGTTAACAATCTGAAGCTGCATGATGATTAATTTTTTATTTTATTTTATACTAAGTAATTGCCAAATTTAGTTATTTTTTCGTTCGGGGAAACAAACAGAGCTTTTTTGTTTATTCTTTGGTACTTTGGTACTATCAATAATAAACAGTCGCCCATTCTATATTTAGCTTTAATATATCCTCCCTATGTACATTTAAAAGTATATATTTTACTATCTGAATAAACGGGCTTTGCTACGGATTCTCTTTAATATTAGTACCTGTACGATCATGGTTTACTTGATTTTTTATTTTTTTTACTTTTTACTATTTTTTTTCTCTCTATTTTTGCATATTTTTCTTTTATTTTTTCTATTTTTTTCCAAGTTCCTCCTTATTCTTTTACAAGTTGTCCCCATTTTCCCATAGTTTTCCTATTTTACCCTGTTTTACACTATGTTTCCCTATTTTTCACTTTCTCAATTTCCCACCATATGTTTATCTATTATTTAGTATTCTTTTCTGATTTTTGGCTATTTTTTTTATTTTTTCCTACTGTTTTTATTTTTCCATTTCTCCTTTTTTTCCCTTGTTTTTTCATTTTTTTTTCAATTTTTCCTATTTTACCCTTATTTACTATATTTCTCCCAGTTTGGCCATATTTTGCCTATTTTTCCTCTAATTAACTTACTTTTCACTATGTTTCCCTATTTTGTCCTACTTTTTACTGTTTTCCTCATTTTGCCTCATTTTCCTGGTTTTCTCCATTTTTAACTATTTTTTCCCAATTTTGCCCTATTTTTTCTACATTTGACTGTTTTTCCTATTTTGCTTATTTCTTCATATTTTTCAGGATACAAAAATATAAGATTTATTATTTATATGAACACATTATTTTTTCTTTCAAAGTGTTTAACACCAACTGATATTATAAAATAATAAGTCGAGAAGTAATTTTTCTCAGCCGAGCATTATTATTATACCGAGATGCGAAGCATCGAAGGATAATAAGTTGTGAGGCTGAGAAAAATCTTCTCTACCGTGGTTTATATACTATTTTTTCCACTACTACAACATTTAATCATTTTTACAATGATAATGTTTGGGTTTTTTTGGATATATATTTGAAAAGAAATTAATGGAAGAGAAGCAGTTTGTGAAAACAATTGAATGAGAATATTCAATAAATTAAATTGACATTTCATTATGTTAATTGTACTGTGAATTTTAAAACTTTCAAGTAGCTATAAAGACATGAAGAATTCGTTTCCTTTGACACTTAGATTTGAAAAACTATTAAATTGATTTGTAGGTTAATTTTAGAATAGGTATTATTGCATATAGCACTAATTAATATCAAAATATCTATTACATAACCTTAAACTATTTCAAACGAAAATATATCTGATAAAGAATTACTTACCCCTATTTTATTTGATTAGGTCGAAAATTGACTTTAAAAATATAGGAATTCAATAGAAGGAGCTTATTTGCTGTCGAATTTTTTATTATAATTAAAGATAAAACTCTTTTGACCAACGCAATGACAGTTGCGTATAATTAATTTGACAGATTTCCTAAGATCGCCTACCTCTGATGTCACGTTTAGTCTTCAATTGTTTTCATTATCTACTACTAGTAGATAATCAAAAATTACTAGTATAAAATCAAAATTATCTACTTGTAGGAGAGAAATTTAACTTCTCTACTCGAACGCAGCATAAATAATGACATCTTCTAATACTAGTAGTGGAAAAACTTATATACATAACTATCTTCAGTTAATATTTCTACAAATGTAGAAGTGAGTGTAATCAAGGAGAAAACAACCCTAATAAATTGAATAAAAATTGCCCATTTTTAGGCCTATTATGTTGTGTATTTACTAATAACACATTGACTTTAATATGTAAAGAAACTCATATTTGTTACAAAACTTTATTCGTCTTCGTACATGTTCCATAACCTGGCTTACTCGACAATAGATAACTGACATCTTGGTAGTGTACCAACCTTAAAACTAGAATCATAACAAGGCCAAGGTCCGTTAAAATTCAAATAATTATTTACCTTAAAAATATAAAAATAAATTAATTACATATTTGAAAATATTAAAATTTGTAAAAAAGCCGAGAAAAAAGGAAAACAAGGCCGCTGGATATTATGAAAATATTGACTGAAGATTGAGACTTTGTCCTATTTTAGATTTTTAGGTATTTTAGATTTTTCGTGGTTTTTAATAAATAATATAATTCCGACAAAATTGCAAAAAAATTTATGAAAAAGCTTACGACAATCTCGGAAAATATTGTCGGAGAAAAGAAAATTGAAGGCTGTACTATATATCGAAAATTGTTTCCTATACTCCTTTGTGGAAGTATTTGACAGTTCTGAATTATATTAGAACAATGTGGCTGGTTTCAATTGTTTTTTATTTGCAGGACCAAAAAATTTTAGTCTCTTGGGATTAAAAAAATTTAGTCCCAAGGGAGTAAAAGTAATACTTTAGTCCCACAAATGCGGAACTAAAGTACTGGTTTCACTCCCCGGGGTGTAAAAAATATTTTTAAGTAAGTCTTGTTGTTCCTAGATAGTTTAAACAAGACATACCAAAAATACTCCCACCCCAAAAGTTTTAATAATTTTTGTCACAAAACGAGCTTTTGAGATCGAACGCGGTTTGCCGGAAAATGCTCATGAAAGAATGTTGGTATACACCTTAAACTTTTTAACTCCCTGAAATATCGGCGTCATAGAAAAAGGTACCCGCACTCCACATTTTATATTATTTTTTTCTCAGAAACCACCTTTTGAGACAGTATGCAAATTATGTGGAAAATGCTGAGGAAGGAATGTTGTATACACCTTCAAATTTTCAACTTCCCGAAATATCGGCGTGATAAAAAAGATACCCCCCCCCCCAACTCCATAATTTTGATTATTTTTTTCTCAGAAACCAACTTTTCAGACAGTATGCGATTTAGTGGAAAATTCTGAGGAAGGAATATTGTATACACCTTCAAATTTTCAACTCTCTGGAATATCGGCGTCTTAGAAAAAAAGTACCCCACTTCATAATTTAGATATTTCAGAGTTGAAAATTTGGAGGTGTATACAATATTCCTTCCTCGGAATTTTGCACCCAATCGCATACTGTCTCAAAAGTTGGTTTCTGAGAAAAAAAATCTAAATTAAGTTTTGTTTAAACTATCTCGAAACAACAAGACTTACTTAAAAATATTTTAGGGATGCCATCGGTTTGTACGTTAACTTGAAAGTTTGATTATATATTATTGTAATACGAAGTGATCCAGTGATAGAGTGTATGCTTTACATATAAAACTTCCTGGTTCGAATCCCGAGGACATTTTTTTTAATTTATATTTTTTAATATACAGGTTAGATTTAGATAGTCAAGACTTCTTTTAATAAAATAAATATTTTTTTAAGTCAATAAAACTTAAACCTGGCAACAGCGATGAGCACTCGTCTTGCAATTGGGATCTGGACGCTAGTGAAGAAAGCAGTGTTGCCGATGTAAAAATAAAAATATCGAACTCAAATTATCCGAAATTATCCGACCGACCGTCACATTGAACTCAATCATGAAAAATCGAAAAAGAAGAGAATCATCATGACTAATGACAGTAATGACATGACAGAATTAACATTGACAAATGACAAGAGAACAAAATTATGGAGTGTAAACAGTGGAGTCCATACAAAATATGAATGGTTAAACAAACTACTGTTCTGCCTAAATGATTTTTCCTCGAGACTAACTACTCAAACCAGGTATAGCAAAATAATGACGTCATAGTTAAGGAGTGGTTAACTTTTCGAATTATGACAAGCTAGCGCGCATGACACGACATTTTACCAGCTGACTGAGACTGACTTCTTCAGTGAACTCCCTATTAATTAGACCATTTTCTTCCACATCCAGCTCTGTTAAATTTTGTTGTGGTCTTCTTATATTTAAGAAATCATATCATGAGGACTAACAAGTGGGCCAGTGCCACTTTTTATCCTGTAATCGATATATCCAATAAGGAATTCATCATCTACAATAAACAATATTTAAATCAAAAGACTTTTTATGAATTGTCTCGTTACCTTCACTAGACTTTTTATGAATTGTCTCGTTACCTTCACCATCAATAATCCTAAACAACGTTTCATTTACATAAACTTCGTATGTATCCATTCATTAATATTTTATAAATAACAGTAAAACCTAATAAAATCAGTAAAACACAGCACTAATGACAACTGACAACATAACTACTCTGAAATCTACCTCAGCCAGATGGTTTGAGAAGTTGGTTAAGTATGACGTCATAGTTTGGAATACGCATCGAGGAAATTTGTAGTCATTCGAGATGATGCTCCATTCACTCCGAGTTAACTCCATTTGTGGTTTCGTGTTCGATTTGAAGATCGGTGTAAGCCGCGGTTGCATTCGAGTTAGTCTGGGGTGAACAATAAGAGCAATCTCTTTTCACTCTGGACCTTCGGATAGGGTAATTGGAGCTTTCTATTAGCGCATTCGACTGGTCGCACTGGTGCGCATTTAGTTCGACTTTTTTAAGTGCTCTTTGTTCGGCTGGCGGAACTGAACTAATTGTTGCATTCGACTGGTAGAAGCGCTTGTTCAAAGTTCGAATTTTTTGGAACTGTACTTTTTTTCAGTGCCAGCCAGTGCCGATTTAGAGGTTAGGTTTTATTCTCAATTTTTAAAATATGTTACCCTTGTCTTTATTATTGTCCTGTAGTAGGGAAGATGAAGATATAAGTGATGACAGTGAGGAAGAGTTTAATAGATAATTTAAATAAATTTCGTTAAAAACACATACAGATATAAAATTAGGTTAGAAACTAGAAATGTCAATTGCATCAGTCGAATATCGATAAAATTATGTACTTTACCATTGCCGAACTGGGTCGCACCAGTGTGCATTGCTCGATAAAGTTTCGAATTATAAAAAGGCTGCACGAAATCAATGCAGAACTAAAAGCGCTCTGGCATCGAGTAAGAGCGTACGAGTCGAATGCGCTAAATGATTGACAAAATCTTAACCTTAAAATTAATTGAGTAATAAAATCCAAAATCAAATACCTCAAATTTAATAAAAACAAACGTTGTTAAACGGACATAAATGGGGAAACGGCAACTAGTTTCGGCAGAACTGCCTTCATCAGGCCTGTAATATACAGTATCAGCGAAAATTGTTATTTA
This sequence comes from Neocrepidodera transversa, assembly GCA_963243735.1. Classification (NCBI taxonomy): domain Eukaryota; kingdom Metazoa; phylum Arthropoda; class Insecta; order Coleoptera; family Chrysomelidae; genus Neocrepidodera; species Neocrepidodera transversa. The sequence continues at coordinate 16,939,852 of OY725349.1, read as the reverse complement.
ACATAATTAAGCAAAACTTAAAAAATAAAAAGCAAATTAGAAACGAGTGCTTACTATTGGCTGGCGCCAAAAATTACAAATTACCTAAAAATGCGTGTGAACGCATAGGTATGAAAAGGAATAAACGGTTAATAAAAGTAACATAACTGAACGTGGTTTTTGAAAATAAAAACTATAGTACGTGAAGGTTGGGTATAATTAAATTAGTTAGGTATTTAAAAAAAATCATAACTCTTGCGAGCAAACTGTGATCCAAACGAAGTAAGGATAACACCAGATGAAAGGTTGTGATCTGATAATCAGAACCTAATAAAGAAAACTAAATAAATACCATATATTGAGGTTATGTTATAATCTCATTTTCCTCAGTGACATGTGTAAATCGATTAGCTCTATAGTAACTCGAACCCTGCACTACTCCTACCCTGCTCGATCCGTGGAGTTTCAACTCGAATGTAACATTCAATGGTTAACTTTTGAGTAACCTGGTTTGAGTGGTTAGCCTCGAGGAAAAATCATTCTACTGTATATCTGATACCTACTGTCTAGACATGAGTCGTTCATGAACGATTCGTTCTTTTTGAACGAATCATTGCAAAGAATCAAAAGAATCAATTCACTGCCTAAGCTGAATTGATTCATTGATTCACTGGAACTCGAAGACTCAAAACTCGAAGTCTCACTTACTGGAATCGTAGTCGAAAGTCGAGTTGAACGAGTACCCACCCGGCTCTAGTCGAGTCAGGAATCAAATCTACGAACATTGATCTGAGTGATTGTGAGTGAATGAGTGAGTTTGAAGTCCGTTATTAAATGCCGAGCGAGAGGGATAGATAGTTTTTATTGTCAACAATTTTCTACGTGTTGCTGGGCTCTTAAAATAAATATTTTTAACTTGAAAATTAAATTACAATTTTTAGTACGTTTATGTGAAGAAAAAATAATCATACTAAAATTAATTAAATAAAATAAAATATTTAAAAAACAATAAACAAAATACTCTAGTCATAATGGAATAAATAAAATAAAATAAAGCAAATGTAGAAAATTATTAATTCTACAGAAATATTAAATTATTAAAAATCATCTGTAACAGCTATCTACTGAAATAGAAATCTTTAGATGTAAAATATATTTTCTAAACATGTTTATACTATTAGTAAGATGGCGCCACTCTTTCTTACTAAATTTAGTTATGAATAATAAGCAAATATAATTATTTAAGTCATTTTACATAATTAATAAGTATATTTAACTATATCAATTTTGACATATAGTATATTTAACCGAATGCGCATGATTTAACTAGAAGAACGATGAATCCTTTCATGTTCGTTTGAGCCAATCTCTTTTGCGCATGTGCAACTGAATCATTTAGGAACGAATCAAAAAGAACGAATCATTTTGATGAATCGAATCAAAAGATTCAATTCACCAAAAAGAATCGAACCTCCCATGTCTACTACTGTCGGGAAAATCCCTATTACTTTCGAGAAATCCCCTAATTCAGATTCGCTAGTCAGTCGCTACACATAAAGATCGCCGTGTTGTTAGGCAATTCTATATACACAGAACTGTTTTAATAGTATAACTCTGCCGTAAATAAAAAAAAATATATAGAAAATATATTTAAGTATTTGATTTTAAATGATTGCATACTTTTATACATCATAGTATTATAAAATATACATCCATTCAGAACACTGATTTATCCGAAATTATCCGAAAAATTGTTCAATCCGAAAATTATCCCAAGGTAGACGAAATTATCCGAAAATCGGATAATTATCCGGACATTGGCAGCACTGGAAGAAAGTACATACAAGTACATACAATTTCAGAATAAATTTATATTTATCTGTGTTGTGCCCTCTTTCTTCCAATTATAAAAGGAATATTAAGTTTAAATATATTTCTACCCACTACTATCTTAAAGAAAGGATATTTACTTAGAACACTGCCTATGAGCCATCTATTAACAAAAGGTGAAAGTTAAATCTAAAGAAAAATCAAACTCATTATTTTTTCCGAGACCAGAGTTTATTAGTTTCTTTAGTTTAGTCACGCATAACTTGAGTGGATTGTTCTAAGGGATAGTATTAAAGGAAATTTTACAATCTACAAACTATTATGTTGATATATAATTCAGAAGAGAGCAGCACAGTAGTTCCAGTAAAAATACCATTATTATCATTTCTGGCTTTATTTTAGAATATAATTTATTAAGTTAATCTAAGTTAAACCAATTTAAAAACTATTGTATTGAAAATTATATTTAAATATTTGTATAAAAGAATATTGGATTAAAAATGGCAGACAACAAAATATAAAACTTCTGTCCGGTTTGGTTTTCAAAAAGTTGCACATATTTCAATAGGATCGTATGTATTAAATAATTGTATTAAACAAAGATTGTACTGATTAATTGTTTAATTATATAAAAATGATTACTTACTTACAACAGCTGCCATCTATCTATACGTAGATAAACCATTTTTATACCCTATAAAGATACCTTTATAACTTAAAAAAGAAACCTGTAATTCACTGTACTGTTTTTGTTGTGTCTGCCAAATTTCAAATTCAAAAATAATATTTTTACATCATTTCCTGAAAATAGAAGCCCGTCGCGAATAGCGGTAGGTCATGGTAAAGAATTTCAACGGAATGTTTGGATAAAAATAAAGCGTCAACCAGTAGTAAAGAAATAATTCTACGGATGTTTTTTGACCGTGAAATAATTACGAAAGAGCCGTCGTAAAGTTAATTAAAAATTAAATAACAATGTGTTTCGTAGCTACTGTAAAAATGTCTAAAAAGTGAGTTTAATTCAAGCATTTACAACCTTTTTTTGTAAGCTAAAATTTATAATTTTCTTTTAATATATATCGAAACGGGAATAAAAGAATAGATAAGTAGGTTTATGATTTTTAATAATAATCTAATTAATTGCAGTATTGAATTAATATGTAATATTTTTTTTATTAATTACTATGAAAAGTTGTAGTTTTTCCAACAAACGTTCTTCTTTTCTCATGCCGCATTGATGAGAAAGTTTATTCAGCATTATTAATAATTAAATTATAGACAATAAAAACTTTAATACGTATTAGGACTCAACAACTGTTTAGTTATGACAATAAAAAGGGCTTTAATTATAATCAAGAGGGTTAGTTAACTTAAGGCACTTAAACACTTTAATAACAAATAGAAAGCAGTAACCGTTAGTAACCAAAAATTAATCACCTTAGAAATCCAAGTTATTGGGAGTATTAAATATTTTACTTAACACAATTAAACAAATTATTAACTATAATTAAACAAGTTGTATAGTGACTGGTGACAAATTTTATTAGTTTTGTGTTACAAAAGCGTGGTTTAAAAATGGAAATTGAAGTACTTCTCATAGAATGGGGACTCTGGAAATTCCTAGACCTCTGTCGAGGTAAGTTTTACAAATTAATCATACGATATTCTGAAATTATTTTTGTCTGGGATATAGAATATAGGTACCTTAAATGTTAAAGTCCCAATGATCCAATTTGTCTGAAGAAAACACAAATCGCAAAATAAGGATGTATTCTATTAAAATCTACGTATTTAAAGTAAAAAATCTGTTTATCCAAGACGAAAATAATTAGAGAATATGATTAATTTGTAAAACTGTAAATACCATTTTAAACCACGTTTTTATAACAAAACTAAAAAAAGCTTGTCACTAATCACTATACACATAACCAAATATTACGAATTATATCTCATAGCTGTGCGTGGTATAAGGCTCAAATTCAGAGACGTTTCTCAATTCTTCACTGACACTATAATTCTAACTCAACTCAACCTATCCTCCTTGTATTCATAAATGAGTCGCTCATTCGTTCCTCATTGCCAACTTAAAATTGAGATAGAAAGATTTGAGGAAGTAAATGATTCTCAAGTTGGTCATTTCACTGTAATATATATTAATATATTTCAATTCACACTTTTTGACATCTCGTCATAACAAGAAATGGATGTTTTATGAATTTGTGCAGTATGTAGAAGATGTTTTGGTTTATTTGCCAATTCCAAGGTAATTAGTTCATCGTGATTCAGTTTGAATATATGTTTATGTTTTTGTTTTTATTTAGAAATGTACACAAATACTGAATTGTTGTAGTGTTTCCGTTTTTCAAGACGCACAATTCAGAATGTATTACTTTCTCTAATTTATCCAGAAAGTGTACTAAATATTAATCGAGGGCTACCTGTGCTACCAATAAAAAAATTATGCATAGCCTTGCGGTTATTTCATCCGAGTTCTATCAGGTTTGTCATTTCATCTGTATTGGTGGATTATTTAGATTATTAACTTATTTTATTCACAGATAGTTTGTGGCGACTTGCATTCAACCTTCAAGCTGCAGAATAATAAGGGAGGTATCTGAAATTGTAGCTGGGAATTTAGGAAATTTTGTTGAACTGCCTTGGACAGATGACGAAAAGGCAGCAGGTAGATTTGGCTTTTTTAATATTGCTGGATTTTTTGGCGATATTATGGTTGCGTAGAAGGAAGCCTAATGGAAATCCATGCTGAATTTTAATCGTAACCGAAAAGGATGGATGTCCTTAAATGTTCAGGGTCTTGCCGGCCCAAATTTTGAGATATTTGTTTAATTTCATGTTTTGTTACGTACGAGGTCAACCAGTAGTTTTAGTGAGCCGAGAAGAACTGAAATGCATTTTAAATAATAATATAGTTATGTACTTATTAGATTACATTTTAAAACTCAAGTAGGTACCTAATAATAATGATAATAGCTTGAAAAAAGAAACACTTACCAATGTCTGTGAAATATAATGAACCATCAGCCTCCGCTGTGGCATCTTCTAATACTCCTCTTTCTATGAATACAGTGTCGCTCTTTGATCTATATGTCAAATACACCAAGAGTATCGTCGACAATACTGTATTCGGTTGCTGTATCCATCATCAACCCTCCGCTCCCTTTTTTAGAGTAGTTTTCTGAAAAAAAATATGGTTTTGTCCGTCCGTCCGTCTGTTAGCCTGATTCAACTCGAGGACAGTGAGAAATAGATACAACGGACAACGGGAATCGATTCAGCACCGTTAAAAACCCCAAAAATGATATTAATCTTTGACCTATTTTTACTTTGCCTCCACTTATAAAAGATATACTGTAATATATAATGTATACCTATATAGAAATTTATTTCCGTAACTTTAAATTTCCGAAAACTTGAAATTACGGCCAAAATATTGTCGTTTTTCACTTGTTGTTGTCAGGAACATGTGTTTAAAGAACGTAGTTTATCAAAAACCAAATTTGACCATACTTTTTTACTAGTATAAATATAAATTATTGTGCTTTCGCCCTTTGAAGCAAATTCTTCGCCCAATTTCTACTACCCTTTTCTCTTCTTTTTTGTACTCAGTCACTGATTTATATCTAGTTAATAATTCGATGAGTATCATTTTTTCTTCACTGCTCATGTACTTCCTATTATTCATTTTAATATTATACTATACGCGAAAGAGTAATGTCATGGATATAATGTCAATAATTATACCATACTCATGCTCCCTAAAATGAGTGACTACTTTTCGACTTGTTTTGAATACGGAAAGAAGAAAGTTGAGCCACTTATTTTCAAGTGAGTGTAAGTTGAGTAAGATTTGAGAAAAGCGTGAGTTACAGTTGAGTTAGTCTCTGAATTCGCCCTAAGATGTGGAAACAGAATCTATCCTACATATACGTATAAGTTTTTCAACAAAATGCTGTAATATGTCGAATATACTATTTTTAATTCAGAAATTCAAACACGTATAAAAAATATGATCGTACGCAATTGCAAAAGTCATAAACAAATTAGGATAAAAAAAAACGGATATAGTTTATGCAAATATCTAAAAGCGCCAGCGAAAATTTAAAAAAAATTTAAAGAAGAAAAAATTTCTCAAAAAAGTTTTCACTCTCGAAACTTCATCTTAATTATTATTAAAACTGTGAATTTAATGCTAAACATCTACAAACGATATCCAGAGAAATATTTTTGGTTGCTGTGAAAATAAAAACAAAACGGTTTTTGGCCTGGATTTTAATGGTAGGGGAGAGTAGTGCACAATGGGACAAAATTATTTTATTTTTTTTTAAATTAATTTTATGAACAAAAAAAGAAAACCAGTATACCAATACACTTTAATAAGCATCTTTTGCATTTAAAATTGCATTATTTCAGTTAAGAAAAAAATTTTGAATTGCTGAAAACATTCTTTTAAAAAATGTGAAAAATGTCTCACTGTGTAGACACAATGAGACAACCATTTTTGTTATGTTACACAGCACGTAAAAGATACCGTCAAATGTGGATATATTGGATGAAATTTTGGGTTTATTTCAGTTTTCCCTGTTCTGGAAAGAAAAATTGATTCGGAGCCTTTATCAATCGGAAGCCTTTGCCGTATGGAATAACTTTTGTCAAGAAAAAAAAGTGTTTTTCAATTTAATTTTTTATAAAATATGGTCATCCAATATAACCCCCACCTATGGGGATATAATGGACGGTTTGAGTTTTGCACTGAAAACGGTAATATTAATGTATTATATTAGAATTACTTGAAATTAAATGCAAACTCTCATGCTCTTGGGTTGGGTTCCTTCAAAATAAATAATAAACATTACAAAAAAAATTTAAAAAAAAATTATAATTTTGGGCGTCTTAAAATTCTTCTGGTTCTTCTCTCTCCTGTGTCTTCCTTTAATCAGTTTCTTTCTTCTCTTTTTCTGTATCACCTCCTAGTTAATACCCTCTTCTGTTTTCTGTATTCTTTAATCTCCCCCTATTTCTGCCTTTCCGTCTAATCTAATCTGCACCACCTTATTTTCCTACAGACCAATTTGTTCTTTGTCTTCTTTGTTAATTTTTTTTATTCTTGTAATATTTTTTTATTATAATAATAAATCATTTTTTTATACATATTTTTTTTAATTTTTGTAAAGACTATAACTTCCATTATTTTTATAATAGCCATTCAATAAACCATTCTTTTAACATCTCATTCTTTTATAACATTTTTTTTCTATCAAAAACCAAAAACTGTTTATTATTTTTTTTCTTTTGTTTTTTTTTGTATTTCCAACTAGATTTTTCTAAATTTATTGAATAATGATACTTAGATTTTTTTTTTCTTTTACATGTACCACAATTGTTGTAAATTATTAATGAACTCATTATAAAACACTCTTAGAGAAATCTTAAACACATTTAAATACATCCATACGCACCTTAAACTTCTTATCATAACCTTATTTCCATTGGCAATAACATTCTATTGTGAAATACATAATTTTAATTCATTAACAGAATAATTACGGAATTAAAATTTTTGAAGGAAAGATTATTTTATTTTCTTGATTTTTAAACGATGTTATTAAATACCAAAACGGCGCACCATACATAATACATACAAAAACAGAACTAAAACTACACATATAAATAAAAAACCATATCAGTATATATCCAATATAGGTCGGTGCTATATCCTTTATATGGGATACTTTTGAACCGTTTTTTATTTTATAAAATCAAAAATTTGAGTGATATACTAAATATAATATTATGTGCAGGGAATAATTTTATTTGCGTTTAGTTTGGAACATAAACATATAAATATTTTAATTAACTTATACAAAACTTTGGCAAAAATGGAATTTCGATGTTAAGTTATAAAAATCTGATGTGGCCAACACATGACCTCTCGCCATTTTTGAATCAAAAATTTACAGGTTAGCACAAAAAAGTATGAAAAAAAATTACTTTTTTGTAAATCTGGCAACAATGGCAAAACTTTTGAAAAATTTAATGATACGAAAATAAACTATAGAGTATACAAAATAAATGTGTAAAACTTTATTGCCGTTTTGTATAGTAATAGCGTCATCACCCATAGCAACTGCCACTTCCGGTTGTCCGATTGGTACCAAAATCTAATCAGATCTAATCTAGGGTATCAGAATCCTGTATGCAAAATTTCAAATTTTTTAATTCAGTGGTTTTTGAGTTATCGTTACTACAACATCCATCCAAACAAACACACACACTAACACACACACACACACTAACACACACACACACACACACACTAACACACACACACACTAACACACACACACACTAACACACACACACACTAACACACACACACACACAGACATCATCGCGAAAATATTAAAATCGTATTCTAGGGACCCTAAAACGTGTTTATCCATTGAAAACTCAATACCCAATTTTTAGCATGATTCCTATACCTCTCTTATCTAAAGGGCGAGAGGTAAAAATTACAATACATTTTGAGGAAACGTGAAAATGCTAATTGTTTTTTGGTTTCTTTTTTTGTTCCTGCATTATATATGAACGATGTCAAAACAAAGTCAGATTCATGGATATCAGAGGCTGTCTCAACGGGAGTCATTATATCATCTTCTGTTTCGTCTACGACACTGCTACGAGAACTGTGAATCATCTTGTGGATCTTCTATATGTATTGATGTTGATGTTGTCAGTATAACATCTGCCTACTTCCAAATCTACCAATCCGATTGATTTTCCTGATGGAACATTAAGTTTATTCTTTCTTGTTATTGCTGGCCATTCATTCACTCTTGTAACCTCTGTCATAATATTAGAAAAGGATTCCACTATAGCAGGATTGTTTTGATTGGTTTCATCATTCCTGGGGGCCTTATCTTCGTCAAAACCTTTTCTGAATTATACGGTGAAATTCCTGTTGCTTCAAAACCAGACAATATATTTGCTGACATTTTTTAACTGCAATTTGCCAACATATTTCTGAATAAACTTGGAAAAACCTGCTTTGGTATCACCCGCTTGTTATGCAACTTCCAGTCTGTCAAAACCTTTCTCTAGGATATTTTAATGGGCCCAAAAACAGCTACGTCCAAGGGTTGACAAAGATGAGTGCTATTTTTGGGTAAAAATACGAAACATTTCATTTTCCTCGCACGCTTCGATAACTTTGTAAGATAGATGGCTTCCCAAATTATCTCCAATAGTAACCTTTTTCCCATCGTTACGACGTAATGCTGGTAATGCTATTTGGAAAAACCAGTCCTCAAACATGTCTAAATTAAACCATCCAGATATTGTGCGGTTATAACGCTCACCCTCTTGACCTCCTTTTATCCAATCTGGATATAAATATTTCGCTTTGTAAACGATATATGAGGGTAAAAGTTTGCCACTTGTTGATACCGCAAACTTTGAACTATCTAATATTCTTGAGGCACGCTTTGCACGTCTTCGAATAAAAATTTTTTGACTTCCTGAATCATTAGTCATATTCCTCTCATCATGGTTTAAAATGTTAGCGGTGGCACACCACGAACTATTTCCAACGAATTAGCAAAAGTATTTTGTAATAACAGTTGTTGTCAATTCAGCTCTGCATCTTTTGATGTTTTGTGAATTTCTTTTCGATAATTCAGGATTTCGTAACAAAAAATAATGACACAAGTCGCTGCCTGGGCTATTATCGCGAATTTGTTTTACAACAACCCCCTTTCGATTAATATACTGTTCCACAAAATCTTTCAGAACACTTTCTGTGAATGGAACACCAAAGTAGAACACCTCTCAACGCATCCTCCATTTTTTGTGGCTCATCATTCCAATTTAAGCATTTTTAGTTTTTTACATTTTTCTCAAAGTATCGTGGATAAATTGAATGGTTTTTTTGTTTACGTTCGTCTTTAAGGTTATGATATTATATTAGTTTCATTGGACTATGCTGGCATAAACAACTATAAGAGAGTTACAAGGAGATTTTTCGATAACTACTTATATTCATACAACAATTATTTTTAAAACTTATTTTTTAGAAGCTTACCCTTATCAGTCTGTAATTTCACAACCACAACAATTACACTGCCGTGCTTGGCGGAAACGGGGCATCTGCAAAATTTTTGAAAAATGAGGTATTAGTATCTCCGTTAATGTTATTTGAAACTCTATCATTATAACTTAGCAAAAATGCGGCAAACATTACCAGAAATTAATAAACTGGTTATTATTTTGCGGTATCTGAAACAAATTTCCATTCGTTCTTAGACATAACGCGACATCGCTTGCTAGCTTAGGAAAACCGAGGCAACTCAACCCCAGATGTGGCGTTTCTCTTAAGCATAGATCACTTCCTGCATTTATGCTAAGCTTAGTCACTTTGTCGATGTTTTTTTTGTGTTAGTTTGTGTATTTGAAGTTAAGAAAAAAAATATAACCTTTACAAAACTCTGCAATGAAGAGTGTGAGCATTGTGAAGGCATGAAATTGCACATACACAAAGAGAATCAGCTTCAATGCAGATTTTGGAAAGAACACGTAGACTTAGCTAAATGGTCTCGAGAACCTTATTGTCAACACGTTGCTGAAAATTCTTTAACAAACACACACTTTTCGGCAGGTCTTCAGAAAGTCATAATGTTGCCAAGGGTTGATTCATTTAAAAAAGTTTTGTTCATAAAAAGCCTTTCTGTATACAATGTAAGTTTTGTACCTTTGGGTACCAGTAAGCAATCTAAGCCATTTGCAGTTCTCTGGCATGAGGGAATTCGTGGTAGATGTCAAGAAGATCATATGTGCATTTTACATGTTTTTCAGAAAACATAGAGATTCCAAATCAAGGCAGTCTTTGGCTCGACAACTGTTCGAGCCAAAAAAAAAACTGGTATTTTGCAAAGATTTCTTGTTTACTTAGTTAATTCAAGCGATATCACTGCTAATAAAATTAACATTCATTATTTCGAACCCGGCCACACGTTTATGTCGGCGGATAGCTTCCACCATCAGGTAGAACTATCTCTTAAAATACAACGGAAATCTTAGGATTTCTCGGATTTTGTTGAGGCAGTTTCAACCGCAGATAAAGGTAGGGTTGATGTAAAAGAAATGGCAGCAAACGACTTTTATAATTGGAAGTCCTACGTTTCACAGAAAAAACTAAAGGAGCGTCCCTGTCGCGTATAGTTAAATTCACAGTAATTAGGGGAGCGTATCATCTTCTTTATAAGGTTTCGTAAGATAATATGGAACCTTTGAATTACTTAGACTTTTTACAAGTTAAAGCAACAAAACTAAGTGGAATGAAGTTTCCAGGATGCTTAATTCAACCATGTGGATTCCCAAGAGGGAAAAGGGACAACATTTTAAAAAAACCTTAATGAGGTTTTGCCAGAAAACCGGAAAACGTTTTGGTTAAATATTTTTACTACCGATTGACTCCTTTTTTTTCTTTTTTCTAGATTTCTAGTGCTTTCTTTGACTTCTGACTTTGTTAAAATTAGAATGAAATTTTTTATTTATGTAATAAAAATATGATATAAACGAATAAAATGCAAAAACAATGCATGTAGTATTTCTTTACTTATAAAGTGCTTAGGATAAACGCAGTACTGCATTTTTCTTAATTACTCAATCACAATACCAATCCTTTGGCGCTTAGAAATAACGCGAAATCTTCCATAACTTATGATCTATTACTTATTTAAATTTTTTTTTGCCAAAATATGAATTCCCCGGATAATTTTATAAATGTGCAGTATTTATTTAACACTACTGATTCGAAATTTACAACGGCTACGAGTTTAAACAAAACCTGCATTTCCTCCGTTCAATCATTTTTTCACATACGGCGTTTTGCCTAATGAGGGCAATACAAATATAACGAATTTCTCATATATAGTAATTTTCTTGGTGTTCAATATTGCCAACTGTGCGAAATTTGAAAAGAAATTCAAGAAAAGGCGAGCACATCCAATATAACCCCTGATATCCAATATATCTCCATTTGACGGTATTTATTTGTGTACATTAATAACAGTCTTATTCATAAAAACTTACAAACTTCTTACAACATACTTATAGCGCCGTCACCAAAAAATATTATTCATAAACGTATATTAGCGTTACAAACCTCTTATAAAGGCTTTGTAACTTTATAAAATTTACAACAGGCTGTTTCCTACCGTAACCGTATTTTAACTTTTTCAAATAACGTCGTTTTATTCAGTTTTATTTGGAATCGTTTAAGTTAGTTATCAATATAGATGCAATTAATGTAATTCACTTGGTAAATGCAATTAATTTAATTCCTGTTCGTCGGCGTAAAAACTATAAAAAAAATTGACCCATTTTTACTGTGAGACATTGCTTGCTTGCTTGTAATTTTAACGTCTCTTTTCTGCTTCAAACGCTAATCTGGACGGGACCTACAGCTTATCGTGGACTCCGAACCACGGTCCTCAACCACCCTAAACCCAGGACTATGCCATTGTCATTCAGGTGATCTACCGACTAGCAAGTGTGTAATTGTGCCACCAACCCCTATCAGTTCCACGAGATATCTGATCTCATCCGGCCTGGTTACCGGCGTGAATGAAGCTGCGCATGACACAAATACCTTTTTGCACTTGCCCAAGTCTTATCTGACTTTAATTCCACTTGAGATTCGTGGGGCTCGAACCCACGACCCGAACAATGACCAAGTATAAAGGCCAGTGCCCTAGCCAACTTGGCCACAGCTGTGAGACATTGAATTTAAAAAGAAGTATCGATTCAATAAAGACACGATAAGGCATATCGTGGAATTGGTGAGTGAAGATCTAGTTATTAATAGTAGGGGCTGTGGAACTTCATCAGAATTGCAAGTGCTCACTGCATTACGCTGTTGGAGCAGAAAAGAGGTAATAAAAAATTTAAATAGCTTTCACTATACAATAATTTACAAAATTTAAGGTACAAGACGATGCTGGGGATCTACATGGTCTTAGCCAACCCTCGGTCAGCCGAATATGTACAAAAGTGGCTAGAGCACAAATTCGTTCGGCAACCACGATACGATGTCTTCTGCTTTGCAGTTCGGTAGAGCTGGTGGAGCGCCTCGCCCAGTTAGAAAAATGTCACGCCGTTGCACCGCTTTCTCCTTGCCCCATTGTACTTTTAGTTGGGCAATTGTGTGATTCAAAAACCTAATACAACAACAAACAAAATTTAGTAAATTATTTGTATAACCTCACCTGTTATGAATGTCTGCCCACACTCTTTTTCTTTTTATTGGTGTTTGTATCTATATTTTTATTTTCAATTATTGTATACTCTTTTCCTCACTAAATCTTGTAAAAGATGCATTCAAAATATAAAGAATAAATAAAAAAGGTTACACACTGTAGTGAATTTACATTGGGTGAACTTAATATAGAATCACATTTATACATATACCTTATCTTCGTCAAGCCAATTTTGCCATCGCTTCTTCTAAATACTTTTCAAATTGTCCAATTCCATTACTATAAATCTTTATGTGCACACAAAAACCTTTGAATTGTGACGTTTAGTGAGGTTATTAATCACATAAGCAATTTTGACATTCACAAATTAACATAACTTCACAAACTTTAAAACGCGTTGTAAGCTTACAGAGGGATTTAAGTAATACTCGTTTAAAACATCATTAAAATATTTTTATGAATAAGACTGTAAGTCTATATTATGTCTAAAAAGTACTTAGTGAACATTCAATTTCTTAAAAGAAGTTGCAAAGGAAAGGTATCTGCTCAAACGTTTTATTTGTATTGCTTTGGTGACGGTAAAACCATAACGATATCTGTTATTTTATTATCGTTACCCCCACATACATCGCTCAAGGTACAACCGTTGGACCGTGGTATCTACGGTCCTTTCAACATTTACTCAATGGTGCAGTGGACTATGTGGTAGAGCTCAATTATTTTGAGATGAGTACATTTAGTTTTGGCCACGCCCCAGTTGGCGCAGCACGTCATAAACTTTGTGGACATTATTTTATGGCGCTAAGTTCAAATCTGCTGCGGTAGGGGTACCTGATATTTTAGCAGTGGCGTGTGTACATTAATAAAATATTTTAAATTGAAAATACCTTAAAATAAAAAGTAGCATTCAACATTTCAACTATTTGTTAGTTAAATTGCTGTTAAACTTTAAAGTAATAAAACAACTAAAAGTTTAAATAAATAATTTATATTTTATTAAAATGTTTATAATTTTAACTGTTTTCATCACTATCTTCGAAGTCCGATAGGTCGGAATCCCACTCATCGGATGACCCCGTATTGATTCAAAATATGAGGGAATCTGTATATTCATCTATCAGATGTTCTTTTTGAATATATGCATCCTCATATTTTGCGGAATGGTCCACCACGTTTGCCCATTCTTCCGACGATATGCTTTCAAATTTTTTTCTTGCTAACTTTTCAACATCATCCAACTTAAATGTTGTATTATGTTGACCCACCCAATTTTTTACCGTGGCCCATTTTTTTCGATGGGATTTAGTTCAGGGTGATATGGAGGCAACCGTAATCCTTTGTGACCATTTTCTTCAAGAAGATCATCTAAAAGAAAATTCGGCGCGGGTCTGTGAGCTTTAATTAATGTGTACAGTTCTGGTTTGGTCATTTTAGCATCATACGGAATATGGTTTTTAATGAACCATCTTTAGCCTCGTTTTTCATAAAGTTTAACAGGCGTGAAAATATTTCCTTGGCTAATTTTTTTGTTCCATTACGAACAACAAGCTAAAAATTTAGGTTTCATTAGCATTTTTGAAAATATCATAAAAACAGGATACAAATTAAAGGCTCAGAAGGGATTTAAAATATTTCAGAATGTACGGTTTCGTCTTGGATTATTATTTAGTTGTATTTAAATGTACTTACCAAAATACACATAAAATGAATTAAATTAAAGTTTATATAGACACAAAAATCCAAGCACAAAAGCACAAAAACACAAGAAAACTCAAAATAGCTAAATAAATGCAACAAGTACAAATAAGTAACACTACGGCTACTGAATCCAAATTTCATGAGCGAAAGGAGACTCGGACCACAGTTAAAGCTCTCTGACCACGCCTACAAACTCAAATTGGTTTCTGCACATTATGACGAAATGTACTCATCTCAAAATAATCGAGCTCTATTTCCAAAAGCAACAACATCCACAAATATTATGAGAGGATTCAGGGTATCAGGAATTTAGCCCTTTAACAGGGATATTTTCGGAGATGACGAATTTTGGCCTTCATTTTTAACTGACAGGAATTTCCCAGAAAATCAATAATTGACATCAAATTGATTTTCTTGTTAATATGGATTTTACTCAGATTTGTTGTACTTCTAACAACTATTAGCTTTTGCTATTACTTTTAATTTTAATCCGTTGTCATGTTTTTAAAGATCCCTGGTAGATGAAGGCTCTGATGATGGCTTTATTTGCCGAAAGAGCTTTGCCGAATTTTTGAAATAAATTTTATATTTTACACATTGATGTACTCTTTTCCACTCTTCACCTTTGTTACATTTGACCATTGTTCATGTTAGAACTATCACACTAGCGGGTACGTTTGTAACATTCTATCCCACTACCTTATATATTTTTTTCTTGTTCATGAAGTTACCAACATCATCAATATTAATTATTTCTATAGCTATATCTTTGGCCCACATGCAGGCATTTGTTTTTATTTTTTATTTTACAGATAGTAATTAAAAAAATCTTAAGTAAAAATTGTCACAACTGTGTCCGACCTACCCTAATAGAATACTGAACGCTTTTCATTAGACGATGACAAAAAAATCCGATGTATGTGATTAAAGGTATAATTTCCTTTGTTTTAGTCCAAAGTAAAATGAAAACTACTACTATATCCTTGCTTAATAGACTTTAGGTAGTTGTAGAAGCTTTTGCTGAATATTTTAATAGTATTTTTTTTTAGCTAGTTCTAATAATGGAGCTGGTTCATTAGAAGGAGATTGTATTTAATTATTTTCAATTACAGAGGAACATGTTCTATTTTCTCTTCGTAAACTACTGAACAAAATAACTGTTCCGTGCAATTTTATCCCTATCCTTTTAGTTAAAGAGGGTGGAAGTGTTTTCTTTATTTAATAAAAAAAAGCTATTTTAAAAATATCTATACATATTGGATGTTATAGATTATTAGTATTAAATTTTTAAAACGAAAAGATGATAACGGTAGAGTTATAATATTGTTTTGTACAAAATATTATGCCTGATGAAACATATATATTTTCATAATCAAATCTTGACAATAAAAAAATTATGTGGGCAAATTCAAACGGTTCTTCTCCAAATCCAACATTTAATATTTAATTTTTGAAGAGTTTTTATATCACGCATTGAAGATAACCGAGAATATGTGACTGACTTCTAGGGCTTCACACGAGAACGATACTTTTCTCTTCTCGTCTCGTAAAACCGAGACGAGAGCGAGACGAGACCTTTTTGAAAATTATTTATGCAATTACCGAGACCACATACGGCGAGACCCGAGAGTCACATTTCTGGTCTCGTTCATATTTCTCCAGAATTTTTTTCGGAATCTCGGAGAAGAATAAACTAGCAAGCAGTATACACATTTAATTATTTTTATAATAAAAAAAGGTCTGCATAGCTTACGATAAGTTTACGAAATCTAAAATCTGGTAACCACCCGTGAAATATTTTATTTTATAATTTTGGACTTCAGTTATAGCAAAAATGCCGTTGGCGTTTCGAGTTTTTTAGGAGAATGTTGATAATTATAATTTGTATAGATACTGATTTGGTAACGTCCAAATAAAAACAAAAATAAATAAATAATCATACATTTATTAATTACAATAGAATTAATGTCTTGGGTTTCGTTGGTAATATGAATGCCAGTTTTCTCCTGTACGTCTAATAACGTATTGATATTGGATTTCTCTTGTGCTTTATTTTTTTGTGTTGGGAGTATTTTGACTTTCTTGTCTTTAGTGTTCGCTCTATCGTATTCACTTACCTTTCGCGATTAAAGTTCATCTTCTTTGCGTTCTTTTCTCAAATTTTTCTTCTTCTTTATTTGAATTCTTGTGGATTTCGACAAATTGTCTGTCTGATCGAATTTTGAAAGATTATCAGTTTCCTTTTTTCAATTTGAGGAACAATATCTTTCATTTGGCTTTCTTATGCTGGTTTATCATCGCTGGCTTTTACAATTTTGTTTTTTACTATTTAGAGCCTTTTTTGACATTTCATTAATCTCTTTACTCTCCTTATTTTTATGAAGGAATTTTTTCGGTCTCAGAAGGTTAAAATTTTTGAAATTTTAAAAAAAAATTGAAATACGATCAATATCCTATAGTTAACGCAATGAGGTAAGAATTGTTTTAAAACTATAGTTCATGTTAATGTTACTAACGTATAGTTTTAGTCTATATGAAAATTAGAACTTTATGCATATACTTGTAACGTCTAAGTTCACCTTCTTTGCATGGTTTTCACAGATTTTTTTTCTCCTTTTTTTTTGAAATCTTTTTGATTTCGATTACTGTACTGCCTCAGAAGCGGTCTGAGTTGTCGGATTTTTAAAGGTTATCAGTTTCCTTTTTTCAGTTTGAGGAACAAGAGCTTTCATCTGACTTTCTTCGGCTTGATTGGCGTAGCTGGCTTACAATTTCATTTTTCAGTATTTTACTCTCTTTATTTTCTTTCGATCTGGGAGGGTTTACTTGTTTTGAGATTTTTAGATTCTGTAATCAGACAAATACACAAACAGACAGATATCAATCCAAAAATGGTCAAAATAAGGGGCTCAAAATGTAGAGATTTGGTAAAATCTGGATATCGAAAAAAACTCATTATTTTCCTATTATGGTGTAAATTGTTTGCTAAGTTCAGTAAAGATCTTAACTCATCTCAAAGTTAAGCAAAAATCAATTTTGAATTATTAATTTTATCACGTTGAATTTTTTTAATCTACAATTGCATAAGGGACATCCTGTATAATACATTAAGTTACTTTAAGTAGATTCCAACTGTTGTATTAAATTAGTTATTTATAATGCAATTAACAATTTGGTATTTCTCCGAAAACCCCAATTTTACCTACTTTGGTTAATTACTTATTTAGAAAACAAGGCACAAAGACGTTTTAGAAAATAATCTTGCACTTGTAACTTTCCTATTTAGCTAATTATGAATTAATTATTGTCTTGGTTTATTATTTTGGTTACTATTTATGTTATCTTTACTATAAACATAGAATCGAACAAATCGGTTTAAAATGTTGATAATTTTTTCTTTTTTTTTCTAAAGAGTTGTTCTACAATTATTTTGCATTTAATTTTTGTTTAATATCTCTAAATTAGATAACTATAAACGTATATTTTTATCAATAACATAAAAGATAACAAAAATTAAAATATTAAATAAAGAAATTTAACACTTCCTAAAAGTTTGGAAATAAAATAAAATAATTTAAAAATCATTTATTAGGTTCATTAATTTTTTTTTAATTAGGTATCAAATGATCTGTATCAAATTTGTCAACATGACAACGTTGCTTATTTTGGATAAGTAATCAAAAGTAGAAAACGTCCTATTTCCGACTTCACCACAATTGTAGGGTAAAATTAGGGCTACATCTAATATTTATCATTACCTAAAGGGACTGAGAGCAGTTAATGAATGGTCAGAATCGTGGTTTTGGGATGCCTCTAGCTTTATTGTCAACAATAATCTTAATTAAACCAATATTAGAAATAATTTTGTCTTCTCAGCAATATCGTCATATTAATCATACAATTAAAAAAATAAGACCTAAAAATTCTAAAAATTAATTAAGTAGTATAAGAAATTCTTGACAGATGAAGAAAAACAGGAATGTTATAATTCTACTTTTCTATTTGAAGGTATAAGGTGTTCCTTTCATTGGTTTTCTTTAATAAACGAATTTTTTCCGTCCCAAATATATTTGCTTCTTTTCTGCTTATTCCTTATCACAATATGATATGAAACACTCAAAAAATTAATAGAAAAAAATTTATAATAGCTTATCCAAACGAGTCGCTTATGATCACAATTAAAAAATTGTGTTCACGTCATTTATTTGTGTATATTCCAAGAAATAAATGATACCATTAAACAGAAATCCGTTTGCAAGTTTTTTAGTTTAGTTAGAGCGCCATATTTAAAGAGCCGTATCCGTTTTTTTGGATAATGTGATTTACTTAAAATAAAAATAAACATTAGGTTTTGCTTTTTTACTTTCCGAACAACAGAGTTGTATAGAAGGAAAGTATTGCGATCATGAAATTTTGACCATACCCAGATTTTAACGAATCTTTACGTTTTGAGCTCACCTGAATCCATTTATACCATTTTTAGCATGATGTCTGTCTGTGTATGTGTCTGTGTGTCTGTGTGTGTGTCTGTGTGTCTGTGTGTCTGTGTGTGTGTCTGTGTGTGTGAACACGATAGCGGCTAAACGGCTGAACCGATTTAAATGAAATTTTATATACATATTTAGGGTAGCAAGGAGACGACCTGTATAGATTTTGGAGTTAATCGGACAACCGGAAGTGACAGTTGCTATAAGTGATGACGTCATTACTAAACAAGATGACAATAAAGTTTTTCACATATATTTTTTATACGTTATAGTTTAATTTCGAATGATTAAAATTTTTAAAAACTTTTGCCATTGTTGCCAGATTTATCAAAAAGTATTTTTTTTTCATATTTTTCTTAAATAACCAAAATAATGCATTTTTATGAAAAATTACAGGATATGAAAGTTGTAGAACATAAAATTTTCTACACATTTTGTCATAACCGGTTTTTTGAATTCCTCATAGTTTTGCCGCTAGAGGGCGTGAAAAAAATTTATATAGACATTTTTGTGACTTTTTTAGATTTTGAGACAGAATTATGGAGTTTTATGAAAACTTACATGGTATCAAAATTGTAGAACATAAAATTTTCTATAAATTTTGTCTTGACTATTTTTTCAAGTAGCGTATAGTTTCGCCGCTAGTTTTTATTTTAATTTTTATCTTTATTAAATTATTATTTTTTAGTTAAATTTTTATATTAAAAATTTAAAAAAAATATCTTTAAATTTGTAATAATTAATTTTATAATTATAATTTTTTTCAAAATTTTATTACAAAAATTTTATAATTTTTAAAAAATTGGCCAAGAAATTTAAGATTAAATTACGATTTTAAACTAAATTGAATAACTTCTAAAATATTAAAGTTATTGAAATGTGATTTTCATCATTCGAAAGATAATATAAAACTCTAAATTTTAAATGTATTTTAGTTTCTTAAAATTTAGAATTGTAATTATTATAGCCAAAATTAAGAATTTTTTTAAAATTTTTTGTAATTTCGTTTTATCAATAAGTATAAAATAAATGAAAAAATTAAATAGCATATCCGAAAAGGATCCAAAAGTACTATGTGTGTAAATTATTTCATAATTTTAACATGGTATTTGTAAAAGTTATAGCAAAAAATTAAAAAAATTAAAACAATTCAATGGATATACCCATGAATTTTTGAAAAAAAAATTGAATTTTTTTTTAGTTTTTTAAACTAACTTTATTAATGCATTTTGACCCAGAAACCTAAAAAAAGGTCTGTTTCCCATTTTGAATAAAATTGAATGAGATATTAATTATTTACTGATTTTAAAATTATTCAAAAATAGGTTTTATTTGTTTTAAGGTTAAAATTAATATTAAGAATTTTAAAAAAATTACCCTTAAATTTGTAGTAAAAAACTCTATAATTGTGATTTTTTTCAAAATTTTATTCAAAAAATTGTAGAATTCCTCATTTTTTTTTGAAATTTAATATGAGTTTAAAAAAAATTGAATAACTTTAAAAATATTAAAGATACTAAAATGGGATTTAAACCATTCGATAGGTAATATAATTAATGTATTTTAATGCAGAAAAACTAAAATAATCGATTAAACAATTACTTTACTAGGAGTGTTCGGAAAGTTGGGTGGGATTACCCCCTCATTTTTTCCTTGAAGAACATTTATGGATTCCCTGTATAACTGGCGGCCTAGTCGGCCTAGTGGTAAATCCGGCACTGAAGGGTGGTAATCGCATAGATTAAAATCTGGTGACCTTGGAGGCCATCTATGAGGTCTACTCCTGCCTATTCCCAAATCTGCAATTATTCTTTCAAATAATAATATAAAAAAATTAAGGGGCCAACAATTTAAATTAAATAATTTTTTTAATTTATTAAGAAAAACGTACTTGTTTTAAAACTTTTAACAAAGTTAAAAATTATGTGCCTACTTAAAAATATACAGATCGAGTCATTTTTTATTTAATTTTAAATGTTTTGATATAAAGGGTGTTATTTTATGGATAGAAAAAATTATTAATTTTTCGTGAAGCCGGACCTGGGTTTTTTCAACGATTACTATGTTAATCGATTCGTTAGTCGAATATAAAAACTATACTCATAACTTATGGCTATTTACCAACGAAAGACGCTGTACATTTAATAAAATAATTTTTATGAGTTTTTGAATTTTATAAACATAGTTTTATTTTTACAAAAGTGATATTTTAAAGAATTTATTGATATCAATTGGTACATAAGATGTTTCAAATCAACAATTATTGTGGAATATACAGAATTCTTATTTTTGGCACATCATTATTATTATTATGATTATTATTATTATTATGAAAATAAAACTTTGGCATTGTTATTAAAAGAAAATTTATGTAATAAGTAAGATTTTTCTTTATTATTCAAGTAAGAAAAAATTTTATTTTTGGGAAAAAACATGTGAAAAAATAATAATAAACAGGGATGTCAGAAATTTTTTAAAAGAGAAATGTCATAAGAATTTATCATAAGTTATTAATTATAAAAAAATGTAAAAACGAAAATATACCAATTATAAAAAATAAAATTATTGTTAAGTCAAAATAAAAGGAAAAAAAGTTTAAAAATAAAAAAAAAATTAAAGTTTAAAATAAGATTTTTTTTGGAAAATAATTAAGGCTGATTAATATGATAGAGATAATTAAAAATAATGTAATATCAAAAGAAGCAATTTTTGAGGAATTTTGAAGAAGGAAGATATTATTAAGGTTGAGGAAATAAATAAACGAAGCTGGTCTGGAGAAGGAAGAGTGATACAAGATTTGAAGGTGAAAGTCTAAAGAAGAGGAAGCGTACCAAATTTAAAATTTATTTTTATATTTGTTCTTGTGAGATTTGATTATTAGTATATCAGTACAATGTAGATTAAAATGGTTTGTTTTTATGCATAGTTTTGGTGCTGTTTTATACAGGGTGCATCAAAAAGGTAGGTCATAAATTGAACCACATATTCTGGTGTTAAAAATAACTCGATTGAACATAACTTGCCTTAGTGCAAATTTGCACACAGAAAAAGTTACGGCCTTACAAAATGGAAATCGATTTTTTCCAATATTTCATGTACTGTTAACATTTTATATTTAAAATGGATACTTGGCTTTCTTATCACAAGAGCATCTTTTTCATATAAAGCCACGAAATCTGTACAGCCCATTAAAAGTTTATCGGTGTTTTGAACAACTAAAACCCCCCAAACTTTTCCATGCGTTACAAATAAATAAGTTTTGTGACACAATTGGTCGGCTGTTCAACACTTGTAGTTTCTACGGATAAATAACAAATAGCTGCTTTAATAATTACATACTGTCAATTAAAGCTTTCGATTATTTTTAGGAGTGTTAAGAAAAAAAATCTGATGTGGCCAGCACATGACCTCTCGCCATTTTTGAATCAAAAATTTACAGGTTGACACAAAAAAAGTATGAAAAAAAATTATATTTTTGTAAATATGGCAACAATGGCAAAACTTTCGAAAATTTTAATGAGATGAAAATAAACTGTAGGGTATACAAAATATATGTGTAAAACTTTATTGCCGTTTTGTATAATAATGGCGTCATCACCCATAGCAACTGCCACTTCCGGTTGTGCGATTGGCACCAAAATCTAATCAGATCTAATCTAGGGTATCAGAATCCTGTATGCAAAATTTCAAATTTTTTTATTCAGTAGTTTTTGAGTTATCGTTACTACAACATCCATCCAAACACACACACACACACTAACACACACACACACACACTAACACACACACACACACACACTAACACACACACACAGACATCATCGCGAAAATATTAAAATCGTATTCTAGGGACCCCAAAACGTGTTTATCAATTGAAAACTCACTACCCAATTTTTAGCATGATTCCTATACCTCTCTTACCTGAAGGGCGAGAGGTAATTAAACTTTCTGTTACAATAGTTTACACGTTTGCAAAAATTGCAGATATGCATTTAAGGGTAAGTTTGGTCAGGCTAAAAAAACAGGGTATCAGATAATTATCTGTAATTCTGGTAATCACAGTTAAATGTAAAGGAAAAAGTGGAATACACTCGACAGACGACTATTTCTTTCCATTGATCGTCGTTTATGGGATACGGGTAGGTATACTTTGCGACCGCTACTTGCTGGTAATAGTGGTCGTCCAAAAATGGATACAAACAATGAGGAGATTTTAAATTTAGTCGAAGAAACCCCTGGAAGCAGTACAAGGGTAATAGCTGCTCAATTAGATGTTGGTCACATGATGGTTTGGAGAAGATTGAAGGAACACCAGCTTCATCCCTATCACTCAAGAACCGTTCAGGAATTACTATATAAAGATTATCCTAAAATAATGGGATTTTGCGACTGGTTCAAAATGGAAAACAATCGAAATATCAATTTCATTAATCATATTTTGTTTACCTATGAAGCTATCTTCAATAGAAATGGCGAATCACCATAACGTTATGGTTAGAAGAAAATCCACACTCAAAAAAGCGACTCAACACCAAAGGACTTTTAAAGTCAATATTTGGGCAGGCATTGTGAATAATAATTTAATAAGACCAGTATATCTTCCAAATAATTTAAATGGTGCAAATTACTTACATTTCTTACAAAATGATTTACCAGAGTACTTGGAAGAGGTAAATTTAGGAATAAGACAAAATATATGGTGTATATTGTCCAGCACATTTCGACAATGAAATTAGGGAATATCTTTTCGCTCTGTACCCTGGACGTTGGATTGGAAGGGGCCCTGATGCACCCATTTCCTGGCCAGTCAGAAGTTCAGATCTTAACATTATTGACTTTTGCTTCTGGGGTTTTATGTAAGAAGACGTGTATTCTGTTGAATTAATCGATGAACAACAACTAAGGCATATAGTCATTGAAAGTGCCAAGTGATTTCGTCAGAAGCCAATGATCTTCCAAAAAATTAGGTTTTCCTTTTTAAAACGGTGTCGAAAGTGTATTCAGGAAAATGGAGGCCATTTTGAATATTTATTATAGTAAATACTACACATTCGTATACATTTTTTATACCTGCGAATAACATGAATACTCAGTTGTAACTTAATCAATCAAAATTTTTGAGGGATAATGAAAACGGGGCTACATCCCGATAATAACTGACTTTTCGAAAAAGTAATAAGAGGCAAAAAATTTAAAAAAATGGTCTATTAAACCAATGGTGTCACAGTATTAATTTAATTGTAACGCATAGAAAAGTTTGGGGGGTTTTAGGGGTTCAAAATGTCAGTAAATTTTTTATGGTCTGTACAGATTTCGTGGTTTTATATAAAAATGATACGATAAGAAAGCCATGTATAAATTTTCATTATAAAATGTTCATGAAATATTGGAAAAAATTGAAAGGCCGTAACTTTTTTTGTTTGCACATTTGCATTAAGGAAAGTTATGTTCAATCGATTTATTTTTGACACCAGAATATGTGGTTCAATTTATGGCTTTCCTTTTTGATACACCCTGTATATTGAATGGTTAAATGAACATGAAAGGTCAGAAGTGATTGTCATATGTAAGTATGACAGGAATGAAAAGAAGGTTAGAAAAAGAAAATTTAAGGTGTGTATGAATGATGATTTGAATACCGATTTTTTTTAAAAGACAAAGTGGATGTAAAAAAAGATTTGTTTTGTTTTTTGATTATTTATTTTTATTGATTGAAGATTTTTAGACACAAAATTAAAAATAATGTTTTAAATAAGTATTTTAAAAAAGTTGGAAAGTAATAAAGAGGAATAGAAATTTAAAAGAATTTTGGGAGAGAAATATAAAGTTTTGTAAAATGGATATATAAAGGTTAAAGAGAGGAAGAAAAAATATACAATGGTTGAAGGAAATATTTAATGTTGGAAGTGGGCTATAAAGTATTAAAGAAGAATAATTTATGGAATAAAATATTATTAAAAAATATATTATGATTTGGGAAGATGGAATAATAATACGACAAGTTTTTTAGAGTCTAAGAAAAAAAAACTATTATAAAATGGTATTATCCGTCCGTCCGTCCGTCTGTTAGCCTGATTCAACTCGAGAACGGTGACAGATAGTAAAACGTACAACGGCAATCGATCCAACATCATTAAAAACCAACAATGATATTAATCTTTAACCTATCTTTACTTTCCCGCTACTTATATTATATATACTGTAGTATAACAGAAATTTATTTTCGTAACTTTGAGTTTTCGAAAATTCGAAATTACGGCAAGAATATTGCTGTTTTTCACTTGTTTATATATTTGGCTTATTATTTTTGAAAAAAAAATAACATTTGGAATTTTTATTGTCAGTTATAATCTGCCTAGAGCTTGAATAATTTCCCAAAATTTTTTCGAGGTGCGAATTTTCTTAAAAAAATTTGCTACCGAGAGAAAATGTACGGAGAATAATTCAAGCTCACGGAAGATTCGGTACGAAAACTTTGTATCAAATATTATATCAAAAATTACTTCAAAAAAGAAAATACAATTTTTGTCAGTTTAGTAGGAGTTTATTTTGCTTTGATGTTTAGTATTTTCTAATAAAATCACACAATATTATAGTACCAGAAGATGGGGAAAAAACGTAAGTCCGTGGTATATTGTGGCTATACGATTATATATCATTTTTTTTTTCATTTCGTGTACACTAGTAGAACAAGGTTTGAATCTTTGAATCAAATTGATTATATTCTATTAAAATCACACAATATTATAGTACTATAGGATATGGAAAAATGTAGGTCTGTGTTATATTGGACGATAGGTATTATAATAGGTACCTCCTTTATTGATAAACCTATCTATACCTATTGATATGGTTTTTTTTATATGTGTAGTTTTAGTTCTGTTTTATATGTATTGTGATTGACAGAGATTGAAAGGTTGGAAATGATTGTCAAATGTAAGCATGGCAGTGAAAAAAAAACGGCTGTGTCATCCCAGAACTTTCCGGCTCGACCATAGAGAATATGTTATTTATTATTATTATTATTTTAATTACAAAATACTAAGCATTACAATGCGCACGTTGTAATCACACTGCTACAATTAGAATCTCCTAAAATCATGTGTGAAAACTATTGGGAATTCGGGAAAAATTTTCATACAATAGTTGTACTGAATTTTATGCCATACAACTTTGCACTGAAACATTTTGCACTAAAGAGCATAATTTACCTCCAATTTTAAAAAATGGAAAATTATAAATGTGTATTTTTCTCGCCATCTAGCGGCGAAACTATGAGGAATTCGATAAAAAGTTAAACATAAAAGTTAAAGAAAATTAGATGCTTTACAACTTTGAATCAGAAAATTTTGCACTAAAATGCATTGTTTGTCCTCAAAATCAAGAAAAACTAAAAAAAAACCTATGTGTACATTTTTTACGCGCCCTCTAGTGGCGCAACTATGGGAAATTCTGCAAAAATCTTTAAACAAAAGTTGTAGGGAATTTTATGATCTAAAACTTTGTACTACAACATATTGCACTAAAGTGTATTGTTTGACCTCAAAATCAAGAAAAACTAGAGAAAACCTACATGCACATTTTTTACACACTCTCTAGTGGCGCAACTATTGGAAATTCTGGAAAAAGTTTGAAACAAAAGTTGTAGGAAATTTTATGCTTAAAAAGTTTGTACTACAACATTTTGCATTAAAGTGTATAGTTTATGCTTAAAATTTAGAAAAGTAAAAAATTGTTACATGTGCCTTTAATCAATGTCAGTCTTGAGGACCTTCTACTGTACCAATTTAAACCAAAATCTAATGGTCGCATTCTAGGAACACACCGACCCTCCATACCAAATTTCAGCTTGATTGGTCAAACGGTTCGGCAGTTATCGTGGAAGATTACACACAGACACACAGACACACAGACAGACCATGCGCTGGAAATGGTTTCAATCTCGTTGGGGGACCTCAAAATGGATATTTCCATCGATATCTCAATTTTTTTTTGCTCGTTCACCTTACTTTCGCTTTGATGGGGCAGGGAAAGTAAAAGGTTACGATATGAACTTTAAGGTGGGCATGGATGTGTGTAAGATTTGTTAAGTGTATTTTGTGTTGGATGCTTTTTTTTTATTTTATGAGTTCTTTTATTATATGGATACAATTGTGGTACAAATTAAAAAAAATCTTAGTATTTGAAAGTAGTTGGAAAAAAACAAAAGGTTGAGAAAAAAAAATAGTAAACAAGATAGGGGGTTGTCAACAATTTTTACTTTCCCGGACCCATCAAAGGGAAAGTAAGGTGAACGAGCAAAAAAAAATTTCGAGATATTCATGGAAATATCCATTTTGAGGTCCCCCAAGAAGATTCAAACCATTTCCAGCGTATGGTCTGTCTGTGTGTAATCTTCCACGATAACTGCCGAACCGTTTGATCAATCAAGCTGAAATTTGGTATGGACGGTCGGTGTGTACCTAGAATGCGACCATTAGATTTTGGTTCAAATTGGTACAGCAGAAGGTCCTCAAGACCGACATTGATTAAATGCACATGTAAGATTTTTTTATTTTTTCATATTTTAAGGACAAATTATACACTTTAGTGCAAAATGTTGTAGTAAAAAGTTTTATAGCATAAAATTCCCTACAACTTTTGTTTCAAACTTTTTCCAGAATTTCGAATAGTTGCGCCACTAGAGGGCGCGTAAAAAATGTGCATGTAGGTTTTCTCTAGTTTTTCTGATTTTGAGGACAAACAATACACTTTAGTGCAAAATTTTGTAGAACAAAGTTTTAGAGCATAAAATTCCCTACAACTTTTATCTGAAGCTTTTTCCAGAATTTCCAAAAGTTGCGCCACTATGGAGCACATAAAAAATGTGCATGTATGTTTTCTCTAGTTTTTCTTGATTTTGTGAAATACAACTTGCGCATGCGCAGTTTATGTCATTATCAACATTGAGGCTGGTCAGAGGAAGAATTTGAAGGTGAATTTGTCGGAGGGGTATTAAGAAGAAAAAGTAGACAGGACATGGAATCGTAAAAAAAGGAAGAGACGAAGAAATAATTTTGTTTATTCGCTCAAAATTATATTTTTTTATTTTTTGTAATGTTTATAATTTTTTTTGAAAGGAACCCAACCAACAGATAAGAGTTTCATCATAAAGAACAAGAGATTTCAATAAACTATATTGTATTTTAAATAGTTTTAATTTTTTTTACTTTCCGTTTGCCCTAGTAAAAAAATAGTAATTAGAGTCTTAAATTAATAAATCTCTTCATACTTAAATAATTTTGTACTACTATAGAGAAAGGAAAATTAATAATGAATAAATATTTGTCAAAAATAATCTACGTTCTGTTATTCTGGCATCTGCACGTGTCAAGCCAGGGAAATTATCATTAATTTCGCAGCTAGGTTACATGACCGAAAAATTGTTCGGAAAATTCAGGTTGTCGTCATAGCAACCTATCAAAATTAACGCATCTGATTGTAAAACAACAGGTATAAAATTTTTAATATTATTTCCATCATTAAAACGTAAATTTGTGATTGTTTTCTGTTGGATGATAAAATAGTTTAATTTGTAATTAAAAGAATGAGAAAGCTATTTAATTTTATTTTATTATTTAAATACAATTTTGGATTGAACTTAACCTAGAAAAAATAGTAAATAAAAATAAATCGGTCCATTTAAAACAGACCAATTTAATAAAAATAAATAATTCTAGGTACTGACCTACACCTACATTATTTACACAATTTTTTACCGGTATACTCTAATATCGCTATGATCTTGATCTTATTTAATACAGCATTTCAATAGAATTAACATTTCATAATATACGGTGCGCTAGGTATAATTTTATCTCACGTCATGTATATGTATAAGTTTACCATACCTGTAACGCAGTTTTAATTAAATAAAAATTTTCATACTCAGCCAAGGCTAACTACATTTGTTTAAATCTATATATCAACAATTATGTGATGGTTGGAAAAGACGGGTTCTGCATTATTTTGGCTCCCAGTAAATGTCAGTGTGTGGTGCGCTTTCGAAAAACCCGGTATATATCGAAACGGATCAAAGTCTGGTGAAGGTCGTCTCGAATCATTTGTTTTGGTTTTTTTCTATATAAGTACTCTTCGTTTGTGGTTAGTGTTAGTGCCATGAAGTTTTTTAAAAGTAAAAAAAAATATGCGTAAGTGTGTTCAAAATAAAAAAAAATTTAAATTCATACAGCACAAAATTTTATGAAAGGTACTAGTTTCAGCTACAAGGCCATCTTCAGGTCTATACATTAAAATATCATGAAATGTTAAATAAAAAACAAAAGTTTTTAGCAGTAAAATTTTTGTCTAATTAATGATTTAAAAATTATTTATTAACCATTTATATTTAATAATATTTACTTTTAATTAAAAATTCTAAAATGCTAATCTAGCATGTACCGCACAAACTCCTGGTGAAAATGAAATTATGTATGGTCTGTCAGTGTAAACCGATTCCTTGAATACTTTATATCAACTATTATTTATTCAAATAAGTTTTGGATTACATAAATAAGTTTATTAATATTTTCAATAATGTATAGAAATACTATAATAATTTGGTTTTGTTTAGAGGTACTAAATATTACGTACATTTGACTTCAAAGGCATGAAGGTTTTGGGAAATGAATTTTACTTATTATATTTCTATTCTTATGCTTCTAAAGTTTGTGATGTACAAAAAAGAAATACATTTTAATTACCTTTTTTATATTCCTCAAATTATAAAAATATAAAATAAAACTAAATGTAGGTTATTTAAATGAATCGCTTTGAGTACCAAAATATATGAATGAAAAAAAATATGGAAATTAGTTAGTGCAAGCTTGCCTAAAGAAGACAATCTAGAACCAAAATAAGAAAAATAACAAAAAACTAAACACAAGCAAAAGATAAAAATAAAAGGATAAAATCATTAATGGTGGTAGAAAATAAAGAAAAATATAACAATCTTATGGAAACTTACAACATTCAAAATAATAAAAATCAAATACACAAAAAACCAGTTTGAATAATAGTGTAAAAGAACGAGTTTCGAAGAATAGTTTGATCAGGATACGTATTCTTACACATAGAAACCAAAAATGATACAAAAAAAAACAAAATTTAACAGCGAGTATCTAGGGACAGAAATAAATAACAGGACAAAAACAAACATAGGGTGCCTAAGAGACCCGCACACCACGTGTTTTTCGTGGTTGCCGTTTAGAGAATTACTTAAGGAAAATGTGCTCGTATTAAAAAAATTGCGTGTAAAAATTGTTTTTTAATATTATCCAGTTAATGTTAAGTAATCTTTCCCTCTAGTCCATTTTTTTCTGCTCGGAACTGAGTAGAGCGCCACAAAGCGTAATTATTCGTTTTTGTACCAGTTCTCGTCTAATATAGCACCTAAAAATATGCGGTTTTTCATTATACTTAAAATATTTATTGAAAGAGTACGTTTGTGCTATTTTTTTCAATATTTTCTCGTGAATAGTCGTATCACTTTTCCTAAAAATAATTTAAAAAAATCTGATGTGGCCAGCACATAACCTCTCGCCATTTTTGAATCAAAAATTTACAGGTTGACACAAAAAAGTATGAAAAAAAATTATTTTTTTGTAAATCTGGCAACAATGGCAAAAGTTTCGAAAATTTTAATGAGATGAAAATAAACTAGAGGGTATACAAAATATATGTGTAAAACTTTATTGCCATTTTGTACAATAATGGAGTCATCACCCATAGCAACTGCCACTTCCGGTTGTGCGATTGGCACCAAAATCTAATCAGATCTAATCTAGGGTATCAGAATTCTGTATGCAAAATTTCAAATTTTTTTATTCAGCAGTTTTTGAGTTATCGTTACTACAACATCCATCCAAACACACACACACTAACACACACACACACACACACACTAACACACACACACACACACTAACACACACACACACACTAACACACACACACACAGACATCATCACGAAAATATTAAAATCGTATTCTAGGGACCCTAAAACGTGTTTATCCATTGAAAACTCACTACCCAATTTTTAGCATGATTCCTATACCTCTCTTATCTGAAGGGCGAGAGGTAAAAATACCACCGACGCGCTCTAAAGAATTAAAGACAGAATAGATTGGTGAAAACCGCAGCTTCCTATGTTTAATATTAAGGGAACGCACGTCCACAAACCATTTAAGGCAAGATAACATATGATATTGGCGCCTTTCAATACATATAATCCAGTCATTATATCCAAATACGAGCCCGAGATTTGCAAGTGAAGGTGACACGACAAAACTTGGACATGTTGTAACAGGGGCCTAAGAGAGCTTTACTTGAGATTCTCGACTGAATTGTCCTCTCGGAAAATCCGCCATCTTGATAAATGGAAAATTTTTGTTTTTGTGCAATAACTCTGCTCTCCGGCATTTTACGCATATGGTTTATTATCATATTTCGTTGCCTTTTTCAAGCGCTACAAATAAGGTCCTGTCGTTAACCGTTTTCGAGATATCGAAAGAATAGTAAAAAAAAATATAGACATTGACATATATTTCCGCTTATATCTCTTTTCTTATTACTCTTATCTAAAAATAACTCATTACCAAACTCGTAGACTATACTCAAACCTACAATTTGGTTTTTTTTATTTGTCCGTTCCGTCAAAAATTGCGGCTTTTAGCGCCCCGTGAAGTTTTCAAGTCCGCGCAAAATGTCGGTTTCGAAGTCGCGCGGCCGTACTATACATATATAGTGATAAGAAAATTTAAATATAAAATAGTCACAGATGTCAGATTGCAGGTGATCAATCCTGGTTGAATTATCACTTGGCAATTTGAAAAAAAAAATTTGTAAATTATGTAAAATTTAGAAATTTGAGGATATAATTTTTGGAATTGTAAGGGGTAGAATTTTTTTTTAAGAGACGTTAGAATATTTATTGATAAAAAAATGTATTTATGAATTGTTGATAAATAAAGAGCAAATAAAATAATTTACACAACAAAGGTGAGCCAATATTATTTAACGGTAGAGAAATATAAAGAAGATACCAGAAGGTGAAAGAGATAGAGAACAAATACCAATACAGAGTCAGATAGTAGAAAATTCAGAAGAGCAGGCAGAAACAGAAAACGCCTGTAAAAAAATCACAACTGAAGAAAACGAATAGGAAACAGGAAACGTTAAAAACCAAAATGTATTTTTTTTATACCTTTTAAAAATTTTTGTATAATGAATCTTTGATAAGGCATCTGGAATAATGGGAGGTCCATATCAATAAATATACACGGCCCGGTCGGATTCTCGGCGCATCGCGGCGGCGCGACGCTACTGAGCGTACAAAGTATTCGTACCCCCGATGTACGAATCAGCGTATCGGGCGTACGAATACTTTTACACCCGTTTACTTTTACTCATTTTACTTTTTCTATACTCGTGCCAGCACAAATATTTTTTGAAACACAAAGCTAATTGTTATATGCATAAATAAATAAAAATACTCATATGCGTAATAACATCGTATCTACTTGTAAAATAAAATACTTCGAATTTTTTTTTTCAAACTAAATAGATTACAGTATTTCGAACTGTAGTATGCAATTCAACAACAAAAAATTGGAGTGAAGTAATTTATTGAAAAATCGATGTGTTTCTATGCTCCGGTGGTTTATGATTCGTTAAAAAAATTAAGACAAAATTGCCTATTTTCCGCGCTTCTGGATTCCCCCTCAAGGCTATAAAGGAAAACGTAAATAAACGAAAAAGCAAAATTTTGAATCACACGTATAACATTTTTTATGTTAATTTCACATTTATATGTTGCTGTTGAATTTTTATATTTTTCGTCGTTTCGATAGACGTGGTTTCTCGGGTCAATGTTTTTAAACAAATTTTCAGGGCCTATGTTTTTAAATAATTTTCAATATTGTTCAACTCTCTATCTTTTTTTTTGAAAATGTTAATACTTATTTTATGTATAGTACAACGAGAGGTTTTTTCAATTTTTTGATTGGACAATTTTTTACTCCAATTTTTACCTCTCGCACTTCAGATAAGAGAGGTATAGTAATCATGTTAAAAATTGGGTAGTGAGTTTTCAATGGATAAACACGTTTTGGGGTCCCTAGAATACGATTTTGATATTTTCCCGATGATGTCTGTGTGTGTGTTAGTGTGTGTGTTAAGATGGATGTTGTAGTAACGATGACTCAAAAACTACTGAATTAAAAAATTTAAAATTTTGCATACGAGATTCTGATACTCTAGATTACATCTGCTTAGATTTTGGTGCCAATCGGACAACAGGAAGTGGCAGTTGCTATAAGTGATGACGTCATTACTATACAAAACGGCAAGAAAGTTTTACACATTTATTTTGTATACACTATAGTTTATTTTAGTATCATTAAAATTTTCTAAACTTTTGCCATTGTTGCCAGATTTACAAAAAAGTAATTTTTTTTCATATTTTTTTGTGCTAACCTGTAAATTTTTGATTAAAAAATGGCGAGAGGTCATGTGCTGGCCACATCAAATTTTTTGTTATATTATTGCATACGTCAGTATTTTATCTACATTGCAATGAAAAGTTTTCAATTTGCTGATTGGCCAATTCTTGCTCGAAAGGTCATGAATAATGTATAAGGTCCGGAGGGGGAAGAGAAGGGGAAAGGACTCTGCGCACCTGACTCATAGTGCGGTCATACCCGACATATTTGTAGATATGAGTATGGGTTGTTTTTTGATGAGACTCATCAGAAAAAAGACAAACGGAAATATATATCAATGTCTACATTTTTTTACTATTTCTTTCGATATCTCGAAAACGGTCAACGATGGGTGAAAATTTCATAGAACCTTATTTGTAGCACTTGAAAAAATCGGTTGTGTCGCCCCAAAACTTTCCCGACGAGTATCCAGGAATACTTTTTCAGATATTTAATGTTAAAGTTTCAACTTTGACATTTTTTTATTTTTGACAGGTGACAGTTAGAGAAATAACTGTTCTGAATAGAGTTTTTCAAGGGCTTTTAAATGACATATTGCATGTCCAATTCCGTGACATATTGAATCTGTCATTTTTTGATAGTGATACTTCCGTTAGACACATCTCGTACAAAAACTAATGGGTTCTTCCGACAGATAACCCAAACCCATATACGAATTTTCAGCTCAATCGGATTAATACTTCTTCAGATATTTAATGCTGAAGTTTCAAATTTTGACATTATTTTTATTTTTGACGGGTGACAGTTGGAGAAATAATTTTGACTGTTCTGAATAGAGTTTTTCTAGGGCTTTCAAATGACATATTGCATGTCCAATTCCGTGACATATTGCATCTGTCATTATTTGATAGTGGTACTTCCGTTTGACAGATGTCGTACAAAAACTAATGGGTTCTTCCGACAGGTAAGCCAAACTCCTATACCAAATTTCAGCTCAATCGGATTAAACGTGTGGCCTCTATCGTGGAAGAATACACACACACACAGACCGACAGACAGACTTCCATCTGAAAATGGTCTTAATCGTCTCAGGGGACCCGAAAATGGATATTTCTGTTTTTATCTCGAATTTTTTTTTAGCTCGTTCACAATACTTTCCCTTCTAGGAGGTGGGTCGGGAAAGTAAAAAGCAACGAATTACGATATTATACGTAAAATGTCGGAGAGCAGAGTTATTGCAAAAAAACAAAATTTTTTCAAGATTGCGGATTTTCCGAGAAGACAATTCAGTCGAGAATCTCAAGTAAAGCTCTCTTAGGCCCCTGCTATAACATGTCCAAGTTTCGTCGTGTCACCTTCACTTGCATTTCCAAATTTATATAATGACTGGATTAATAAAGATTCAAAAAATATCCGCAATAGAACAACATTGACAGTAATAAATAAAACCAATAGTTAAAAAGTTAAAAAAAAATTGAACCATTGAATCTTACATTTTAATTATTACGAGATCCATTTGCTTGTAATTTTCATACAAACTTAGCCAAATCACCCGTGAATTCCAATCAGAGGTAAGGAGGGCACCAATATCATATATTATCTGAAATGGAATGAAACACAAAATCATGTATCACATTGAATTTATTACAGTTGTAAACGGCGACTAGTTTCGGCCACTTAGCCATCAGGCACTTTTATATATATAAAATTTTAAAATTATTATTATTATCTTTATTTAGCAGAAGCTAATTTACAATGATTACATAGATAAAATAAAACATAAAAACAGTTTTATTATTACACACACATTACAACACATAAACACAGTCAAAATTATTAAATAATATCGTACATTATACATTATATTTTCTGAAATGCCATAAAATTTATTAATTATTCAATTAAGTTACACCTTTTTAATAAAATCGTTTTTAAATGGGTTTTAAACACTTTCAAGGAACAGGAGTTCTTGACATCATTAGGCAGATCACTAAATTCTTTCAGCACTTTGTGAAATACTGGGTTTTCAGCTCCTTTACTATTTTTTGGTGTAATGAAGAAGTGCTCTTGCTGTCTAGTGTTATATGTATGTATTTCGCTATTATATACCAACTTGTTTACCAAATACTTCTTAGCCTCACTTTTTTGTATTTTAAAAACAAAAACCAAAATCAAAAATTAGAAATAGTCTTTAACTGGCAGCCAGTTTAAGTTTCTTAACATGAGTTTTATTGGTGTGTACCTATTACAAACCAATATGACTCGCCTTACTCTATTTTGTAGATTTTGTATTATATTCAGATCATTTTGATTTAATAGATAGAGCTCTGATGAATAGTAATTAAGATGGGGAAGAATTAAAGTATTCTAAATAACATTTTTTCTACAAGCGTGCGGAAAAGTTTACTTTTCCGCACGCATTTGAGTGCGGAAAGTTGTTAAGTTTTTGGGGAGTATACTAACATTTAAATATTTAAATACATATTTGTAAAAGCCTTCTAGAACGACCTCTTCCAGCCAAGTTCCCATGGCCACAGTTGCAACAAACCGAAATCTGACTTCGTTAGAAAACATTTTAGCCTCTGCAATTAATTTGCAAAATGCCACAAATTGCACATTTAATATTAATATTAATAATAATTAATTTGTTGATGTATTTAATAATAAATGTTTCTTGATGTTAGCTTTTGTGTTTTTTCCGCACGCTAGTAGAAAAAATAGTGTACCTAACACGTGCGTAAAGTGACTTTTCCGCACGCGATTGCAGATGGCCGAACGACGCGTAGTATCACTTTCCGCACTTGTTAGGTAAACTACTATTTTAGAAAAATGATAGATAATGGGAACACCGAGACAAGTAATATACACCATGGTTAATTTTGGATATTATGCAATTTACATGTTCTTTAAAAGTTAACTTTCTGTAAATTACCCTTCTTAAGTATTTTACTTTTTCAAATTGTTCTGTAAAGTCGTTCCCAATCTTTAAATAGTAGTTATTAACTATTAACTCTTGTTGTACCGTTTCCTTCCCAAGTAGCATACATTTTGTTTTTGATATATTGATTTTAAGCATATTTTGGCATGTATAATTAAATATTACATCTAATGCACGTTGAATTTCTGAAATTAAATTTTTCAAGTCATGGGAAGCTAAGTACACAAGAGTGTCATCTTTGTTGACGATTAAATAAATAACTGTTAAACCACTTCAGTACACGCCCTTCCAAACCAATTTTTTGTAATTTATTAATCAGCTTTTTCATTTCTATAATTTCGAAAGCTCTCTGTAGATCGTGAAAAACTGCTACAATAGCATTTGGGACAATAATAGATTAAGATAGATGCAGAAGCACAACACATTAATAGTAGATAGTGGAAATTTTAAAGGGAATGATAAGGGAGGGAAGATTATCGGTACATGAACTGACAATACGAAAAAATATTTATAGATAATTAATTAATTTAAGTGCAATGCATGATTCAACAGTTGAACTTAGGAAAAGCAAAACTCAAAAAGTTTTAAAAAAAGCTGTGGATAGTAGGAAAAAGTGGGAGTCTGAGCCGAGCCCCATTTTGTAGCACGTGTTGAAAACAATAACGACAAAATTTAATGTGGTTGTGTTGTTTTATGTGTTTTATTATTAACTTGCTTTTAATTTATTGGTCGGTTTTTATAACCGTTTTTGGTCTAGTCCCAATAGGGACATTTTCTTCACTCCGAAATCACCTTGCTATAAAATGGGGCCCGGCTCAGGCCCCCACTTTTTCCTTCTATTCATAACTTCTTTCAAAACTTTCTGAATTTTGCTTTTCTTAAGTTCAACGTTGTTGAATCGTTAATTGCACTTAAATTAATTAATTACCTTAAAATATTTTTTCGTATTGTCAGTTCATGTACTAATAATCTTCCCTCCCTTATCATTCTTTTTAAATTTTCCACTATCTACTATTGATCAGAGCTGGGGCGTTACTAAAAAAGAAGTAACGCTTTACTTTACCGTTACTTTTGCTAAAAACTAACGCGTTTGATAAACGTTACCGTTACTTACGATCTATTCGTTAATTTGAAAAAGTAACGCGTTACTAAAAAAATACCGCTTTACTTAAATAAGTATCGTGTTAATAAAAAGTGTCGCATTACTGCAAAACATTTTTACTCCTTTAGATTTAATAGAACAAGAAAGAAAAAATAAGGGTTAGTTTGTTATTTGTAATTCGTACTTTATTTAACTAAATTTGCACATTTCAAATATTTTATAAAAAACGTAATACTATTTACTTAACAAAACAACAATAAAAAAACAGTAAAAGGAAGACTTTTTTTGTAAGTTTTGTAGCCTAGATCTTATTGGTATATGCGCGATGAAGATACAAGTACAAAATTATAAATTAGAATTATTAGACTAAATATTACTATTAATAGAAAATCAAATGTAACAAACGGTAACAATATTTACTTAAGAAAGCAACGTTAATACAAAGTTTTAGCACCTCACCCTTTAATGTTAACACTAACCTCATTTCGAGCAGACTGCGCATGCTCACGTAAAAATAAAAACAGCGTTATACGGTAAATTTTCAGAAATAGCGGGTTGTTTTGCGGGTCCCCTTAACTCAACTACATTAAACAATTTTCATAATTTACACATGATATAAACTCAAGTGCCGAAAAACGCAATTGCTTTGCTAAAACACTATTTTTTACATTCCGTTAATCTATACGCTAACCAAATTTAGCGTTAACATTAGCGTTGGCGGGTGAGGTGCTAAAACTCTCTAATAATAAACAACGTTACTTATGTATATAACTTATCGAACTTAAATATACATAAGAAACATACAGATTAAAATTATAAAACAACACTAAAAACCTTAGTTTTGAAGTAACGTGTTACTGTAACGAAGTAACGATTTCGCGTTACTTTTACAATGTAACGCTATTGCCGTTACTTGTCGCTCACTTTAAAAAGTAACGAAATTACTAGTAACTCGTTACATTTAGTAACGCGTTACTGAGAAGTAACGTTTTAGTTTCGTGACTTTCATTGTGGTAAATGTTTTTGAATTTCATTTCATTTATTGAACACTGGACCCCATTTGGGATATGGGTCAACATTTTGTATTTATTTTATCTTGCCTGAATTGGGTTTTGGACGAGCGCTACAGATAGGAAACTGCGGCTTTCACCAATCAATTCGGTATTTAATTCTTAAGACCACGTCTATAGCACTTTTTTTAAGTTATTTTTAATAAAAGTGATAGGACTCTCAACTTTTTTCTCCCTTAGATACTTCATTTCTATAGCTTGTATTCGACTCTCCATTTTTCTTTCAAGTACACACGTTTTGATTTGATATATGATTATAGTTTTTCTCTAAATTTCTTCTTGTTAATGAATCGAATTCTTAATAAATAATACGTCTTTAAAAATATTACCATTATTTGAAATATGTCACTTGTTCGATATTGTTACCTTGTATTTTTATCTTCTTTTTTGTTTGTTCCCTAGCTGTCATCATTACTTTACTTTTTTTTGTATTTTTTTCATTCCGTTCCGTGCCAAGAATATATATTTTTCTGAAGTCCTCCCTGGTATTAAGTCTTATTTAACCAATATGATGCAAATGGCTGTTGAATTCGATATAAGTGCAAAGCCTCATGACCACTATCAATTAAATTTGCTTAGAGTACTCTCACAAGTCACTTGCATTGCATTGCAGAGAAATTTTGCTGAAAGTTTACTCCCGGGCCAAGTACTTGCCGACTTGTTAGAGTTTTTAGTGTACACTGCTAATTTAAGCAAATCAGTTTGCACTTTTTTATTTGAGACTGCTTCCAAATATTTGCAGCAAGAGTGAACTTTTTTGAAACAATTTTAAGGTTTTATTTTATTGAACTTGAATTAAAATTCTAATATTTATGCAAAAATGGAGAAACGCCGTGTTTAGAATAGAGAAGAAACTCTTCTGTTAATTGAAAATTTAGAACTGTACCCAGAAATATGGAATATACTTTTCAAAGATTTTAAAAATAGAGTGAATAAGCAAGGCCCATTTCAAATTCTTTTTAACTGCTGTGGATCTTCCATTTTAAATTTTGAGAGCAGCTTCTCATGTATACGTAGATCTCCGCTAAATCCATTTTTTTACAAAAATTTTCATAGGCTTTTTGTCATTTTCCTTTTACTATATTTCTTTTTTATACTGAATATATGTCATAACCGCAGCAACTACTTGCTGAGACGGCATTTTTCTGAAGAAGACGAATTTTCTAGAGTAATTTGCCGCAATAAATTTTAAAACAATTAGAATACAGTGTAGACACGTCGCAAGTACTTGGTAAAAAAACTATCGCAAGTTACTTGCAAGTGGACACGAGGCTTAAAGGCTCGAATACACGAGCAATAAACTTGCGAAACTTATTGATTGCAGAAGCAACTTGCTTGTTCGTTTACACTAAGACAATAACTGGCGCAATTTATTGAATGAAACTATCTTCTGAGAGCAGTATCGAATTTGCTTTTCAGAAAATATGTGATGAGTGTTTACACGGTTATTACAGTGTTGCTGCAACATTGGAAATAAAATTGTAGGTAGTGGACTAAAAAAGCCAAATTTACTGCTGCTTTTCCAGTTTTATTACTTTTGTCTAAGAAAAAGAAAAGAAAAGGGAAAGGAGGATTTGGTCGAAGACAATAGGTGGTTCATCAGACATTGTTATGTGAATTGAGATTTTGAGTACTTACTGCAATTAGTAGGACCATGAATTGCAAGAACTACCACTAATATGAGGCAAGCAATTCTGCCCAGCGAAAGGCTTTGTATAACATTGAGATTTTTAGGCGCAGGAAAAAAAATTCATTGAAATGTTTTATTACATAAAAGTAAAAAAATCACTGATTTGCAGGATAATCGTAACATTCATTAATGTATCTGTTTCGGATAAAAGTCTGAAGGGTTTGTATGGTCACATGATTTAAATTTTAATGCATTAAAAAACGTACTTTGGTATGTTTAGTTAGCTCCATCGCACCTTTTTTGTTTTTTACTTTTCTAACTTCAAAATGAAATTGTGTGCTTAAATTGTACAGATTCCAGGATATTCCATCGACAGTCATTCTAAATGAACCAGCCAGATCCTTTAAAGCTTTTTGTTTCTTAATTCTGTTCCGGACTAATTTGCTTTTAACATTCTGCAAAACCTTCCTAGTCCGTAATTACTTCTTTTTTATCCTACGAAAAACAATACTACAGTTGCACAAAAAACTTTCAGCACGTTTGGAAATCA
Organism: Neocrepidodera transversa; assembly: GCA_963243735.1. Classification (NCBI taxonomy): domain Eukaryota; kingdom Metazoa; phylum Arthropoda; class Insecta; order Coleoptera; family Chrysomelidae; genus Neocrepidodera; species Neocrepidodera transversa. The sequence continues at coordinate 16,898,814 of OY725349.1, read as the reverse complement.
GACACACTCTCAGACAGAAGATAATTAGTTGTTGACACTAATACAAAATATTTACACATATTGCACAACATTTCAAAAGTATCGAGAGCTTGCTCTCAGCCATGTTTATACGTATATGAGGCCAACTCTCACAATAAGTTTCGCAAGTTTATTACTCGTATATTCGGGCCTTTATGAATGTAGTAAGATGCGTTTTGTTAAGTGGTTTAAGTACTTATCACACACTTGTTTTTCTATTGAACCATGGTTTATTTGTTTTACTAATGGGTTTTAAACGATCTACAATTTCCTGAGGATCACTAATAGTATTTTAAAAATCCTCAGAAATAATGATTTACTCTGTATATAATAACATTTAATTACTCATTTTATAGTTGATTACTACTTGTGTTGATTGAAATTTGATTAATCTACATTTATATCTTGAGATATGGATAATAGGCATTTTTTTGTTTCATTAATGAAATTGGATAGATTATTCAATGCCGTGTATTTAGGAATTGGAGTAGGAATTCCCTTCAAAACTAATTAAAAAAATAATCCGATCCAAACATTGCCTGCGAGGAATAAGTAAGACCCTTAATCCCTAACATTAGTGCCCGTCCAACCATATATATTGATATGGTTTTTTAGTTATATGCGTAGTTTTAGTTGTTTTTGTATGTATTGTGGTTGACTGTGATTGAAAGGTGGAAGGTTATTGTCAAATGTAAGTTTGACAATGAAAATGAGGTTAGGATAAAAAGTTTAAGGTGCGTGCGAATGTATTTAAATGTGTTAAGATTTATTTAAGAATGTTTGTTTTTAGAGGATTATTTTTTATGGAATTTAATAATGAGTTCACAACAATTGTGTTACAAGTAAAAGGAAAAATCTTAGTGTCGTTAGTCATTTAAATTTACAGATAAAAAAAAAATATCTAGTTATGGGAAGGAAAACAAATGAGAAAAAAAATAATAAATAACGGGTTGTCAAATAATTTTTTGGATTGTCATGAGATTTTTAAAATAGAGGTGACAATAATTTATGAAAAGTAGTTAATTATAAGAAGTTGTAAAACCAAATTTTATCGAATAAAGCTATTGTTAATGTTAAAGTAAAGAAAGAAGTTTAAAATAAAAAAAAAAAACAAAATTTTTTTTTAAGTTTAAAAGAAGCGTTGTTTTTGGAAAAGGAAACAAGGTTGTTAATATGATGGAGGTGGTTTAAAATAAAAAATAAGAAGCAATATAAGAAGGATTTGGAAGAAGGAAGATAGGATAAATATTTAGGAAGTAAATGAGCGAAACTGGTCAGAGGAAGGATTTGAAGATGAATTTGTCGGAGGAGTATTAAGAAGGAAAAGTATATAGAATAGTAAAAAAGGAAGAACTGAAGAAAGAAGTATTTTAAGGCGCCCAAAATTATAGTTTTTTTTTATTTATTTTTTTGTAAAGTTTATTATTTTTTTTTTAAGGAACCGAACCCTAAAAGAGCATAAGAGTTGTCATGAGAGCTAGTCTAATATAATATGTATATATCTACGGTTTTTTTGGATATGTAGCATACGAAAACCAATAGGTATTTATTCCAGGTTTTCGAATTTTATTTTGTTCATCATCAGTGAGCTATAACTTAGTTAATGGTAACATTTACCTAAATTGTAGTTCTCTGATGATAAATGTAATAATATTCGAAAGCTTGGAATAAATACTTAAAAGAGTATACTGCATACAAAAAAAATCTTCATCATAAAAAGTGAGCAAATACTCCTTTTGGTTATTAAATTGAATACCTATTTTGACTATCAATTTCAATTTATTCAGAATATATAATTTTTAATCAATACGACAAATAATATGATTGTAAATTTTTATATACAAAAATTCCTATGTTATTTTATCTTTTCTTTTGATACTTTATAATTCACTTCTTTTATTGTAGCTCATAACTCTCTTTTTAAAAAATTATCAATGTCTTAATGGGGACCCACTTTCCTGAATGCGTTGAAACTGAAGTAAATGAGGACTTGCAAGGCAACCCAAAACCCCCTTGTTAATGGGTAACCCCCAGAGAGCAGGATTGTAAAGTCGTAAAGCAAATCATCACCTACAACAAGGTAATATGGGCTATCCATTCATAATTCTCCAGGTATTGATAAAACTCAACCTGTCCTGCTCCAGCAGGGCATAGAAATCCTGGCACTACTTGTACTAATGGTCTGTCAACAAAAACGCGAGGAGATCAAAAGTTGCATTCATTCCGAAACCAGGAAAAATGAACTATGAATTAGCTAAGTATTTTAGACATTGTCAAATCAATGGAAAAAATTTTGGATAGGAAAATCATGCCAATAAGCATTACTGGTGATTGAAAAAATTGTAACAACCCTTGATACCCAAGGAATAGCACTAGCAACAATACTTGATATATATAATATCACGTTTAAAAGAGCGAGAAACCAAACCCTATATTACCGGATGGGTAAAAAACATGGTAGAGGTGTGTCCAGGCTACTCTATTCGATGAAGCTGTGGAGATGTCTGTCAGAAAAGAATACCCATAGGGAAGAATTCTATCCCCATTTCTAAGAAATCGTGTGGTAGACAACCCCCTCAGACGTCAGAATGAAGCTGGCCTATATGCCTAAGACTACATTGAAGATTTTGTAGTACTAGTCAAACGCAAACATATGAATAAATTTGTAGAAATTGCACAAAACGTACTAAATATGATTCAAACTGGTGTTTAAGGGAAAACCTTAAGATTAATACCCAAAGATTAGAACAACAGTAGCAGACTAAGAAAATAATACTAGGGAAGGATTAGCAGCTTCGACATTGCTTCTACTGGAGCATGTGGTGTTAAAAAAGAATCCGGAGTTGAGAATAAAATTTGAATCAAAAAAATTGTTGATAATGTATAAAGAAAGAGGGTTATCATCAATATAAAACTGAAAAATATTTCTTTAACAATATTTTATTAGAAATTCATTATTTTTGTTATCGGATTAGGATAATAGGGACATCAATGTTCACTTAAACAGAATAAATATTCTGGGTAGATATTATCAATACTTATAAAATGGTTCAATTTTAAACCATTTAAATTTAGCAGGGTCACTAAATTTAAATTATCCAATATGTCATCAGAACTTTTAATGAAAGTTCTATAGATAATTCAGATAGCACTGGAAATATGATGATGAAAATTCTTCAGATATAAGTAAAATAATAGATAAGTCATCTTTTCATTATCCAAGGGAATTACTCACAGTTACAATATGGAAAAATCAATACGTATACGAAATATCTTTAAAAATATAGGGACAAACATAGGGCCAGTCGTACCAGTTGAACAACTCCCGACAGATGCAAGCACTCCGTGATTCTTAGACGCCGAAGTCTTATCGAGTAGGACAGGTCAAAACGTTATCTATAGTTGCTGTGACAAGCCGAATTGGATATCCAGTGATAGTCCGAGTTCGAGCCGAGAACCAAAAACAGTTTTATTCCCTTTCACAAAAAAGAGGAAAATTGGAACCTTCAAGTTAACCAAACTCTTTGATAATGAAATCACAATAAGCTATCAGATCAAATATTTAGGTATAATACTGGACTAAGCTAAGGTGGAACGCTTATTTAATCAGGCGATTAAAAAAGCGAAAACCATCGTCATGATAGCACGACGTTCATTTGGCAAAACACGGGGGCTAGAACCCAAATTGACTAACTGCACCCATAGTTATATAAGGAGCTGTGTGGTGACCGCTGATCGAATGACCCGAAAGTACCATTTCGAAAAACTATTTTCTGTTGACTTGAGTAATAGATAGCAATGGGAGAAAAGAGAGCCGTCATATGCAAGGAAACATTTTGTGGTACACTGATAGCTCGAAAAACAAAAGTGGAAGTGGTGGAGGGATATATGGAGCGAGACTAAGGAAAGACATCAGACTAAACTTTGGATAACATGCAACGGTATTACAGGTCATTTAAAACTGCAAATCCGAGAATATGGACAGGAAATATAAAGGTAAATCCAGCTATATTGCCTCGTACAATTCCAAACTTGGATGGGACTTCCTACAATCACTTAGTACCGTGGCAAAAACAAAAATGTGACTTTTTTGGGTACCAGGGCATAGTGTGGTAGAAGGCAATGAAAAAGCTGATCACCTCGCAAAGAAGGTAATAGAAGACACCTTTATTGGACTCGAACCAGTATGTGGAATGTCATATGCACTGGTTTCGTCAAAAAATAAAATAGTGGATGCTCAACAAACACACTAACCACTGGAAATCATTACATGGTAACAGGTAATTGCTAACTATGCACACACTCACAGAAAAGGGGATTCCATCATGGAACCACCAATTGGTAGAATGTATGAAATGGGAGAATAAACTAGAGAACACAATGTTTGACTGTGATGCACTGCTGTAAAGCAGAAGAGGCATATTAGGTATAACCAATGCACAAGATGACCTGACAGGACCAAACCAAGTTCAGAAAACCCTCAAGTCTGTCCAAGCCCTACAAGAGGGAGCACAATAGGTCAATGACCTAGTTGGAAAGGAATAACTCCCCGACCTCTATTTTTGATTATTCAAACTTGATGTTGTGTCTTGATAATTGAAAATTAAGATCTAATAAAAAATAAAAACGGTCAATTTTTATCAACAAGAGGCTTAATACTGAAATTTTTTGAGAGGAAGAAAATAAACAATAAAAAAGAAGGATTTTATTGATTTAAAAATAGTAATGATTTAAAAATGGGATTTTAGAAGTAACTTAAGTGGCGCCAATACCATATGTTATTTGGTCTGAAATCGTTTTTAGACTGGCGCTTCGTCAATATTGAAGATAGAAAGCTGCGGTTTTCACCAATTGATTCTGTATTTAATTATTTAGAGCTCTGTGGCACTTTTTTAAATTATTTTTAGTAAAAGTTATACGGCTATCAACCATTTTCTCTAGATTAATTTCAAAAAAGTAATACTGACGCCCACTTTTAATAAAAATTTTAAATATCATAAAAAAAACGCATATTTTTAGTAGCTATATTAGGCGGGATCTCGACCAAAACGAATAATTATATTTTGTATCGTTCTACCACGTGCTGCGCAGAAAAAAAATTACTGGAGGGGTAGGATAACTTAACATTAACTGGAAAGTACTAAAAATATAATGTTTACACAAAATTTATTAGAATACAAGCACATTTTCGGTGGATAATTCTCTAAACGGCAACAACGCAAGTCACGTGGTAGTCTTAAAGCAACTAAACAAAGTTTAAGGTATACAGATCAGGCAAAATCTTTACGGATCATAGGGAATTTGTAATGAGAGGAAGAAGAATGTATTTATGCAATGATTCAATGGGACAAAATAAGATGAAACATTGACTCCACCCTATTTCCACCACTCTTATGTAGCGTGTGGATGAGAAAGATGTGCTCGCGGCTGGCAGTGTTGTCAAATGTAGCACAATTGTGCCAAAAGTGAAATTTTCAGCTCTGGAGTGATACTAGAGCAAGCACTATTGAAAAATAAATAAAAACTGGAACTGTTTCGGTCTATGACATTTTTCTCCCGCAATGAGTTTGATATTGAATATATTTCTAGGTCCATCTTTATACTTTACATTTTTATACAACGTTTCACAGATTAAACTCGACCGTCAGTTGTCGGGGAAATAAAACGGTAAATCCAATTAGGCATAAGGGGAATCACCGACAAAAAAGCAGTCGAAGTAATCTAATCAATAAAAATACCAAATTAGATATACACGTCTAGCAACATAGAAATTAAAGTCAGTGATTGATTAAAATAATTTTTACAGTAATTCTATTGCTAATGGAATTTTTACGTTATTAAAATAAACCGAAATCCGCCAAGGAAAATCTGCCTACCAAAATTTTCGGAAAAAAGGTGAAACTCTACCAAAACAGTAGAAATTACTAGATGTGGCAACGCTGATCAGACTTGTGCTCAGACCGTATGTGTATTTCCCCAAACGCCAACGTAGATCCGATGCACTACGATGAACTACGATTGTTTTAAAAAAAAGGCGTATACCAAAATATTTTGTTTTTATTACTCCCATATCGTTTACCGGGCTTCTTGTCTGTTGCATGAAATACCCTATGTTCCGCAAAGTTTTGGCCAAATCTGTAAAGTGACCAAAGAGTACTCACTCAACTTTTACAAGGATATAACAATGCAATTTGTAGATTTTTCAGAACAAAATATTTATTCTCATATTCTCCATACAAAAATGCATTGCAAAACAAATATAAATGCTTTACCAAATTTTAAAATAAATCAAAAACTAAAATTGTTTGAGTGCACACTCTTGGAGTTTGTTAGCTCTAAAAGTACACAGCTTGGTGTACAATAGTGCGCACTCAAAGTAAAGGGTAAAAGGGTAGAATGAGCGAATGTGGTAGTACAGGAAAAAGAGATAATTTTTTAAAAATAATTAATGGACAAAGCATTACGTCAGCAGGATGTGTTGTATAGCGGTCTAGGACATCTGGGCGCGGGCCACTTGGGCGCAGGGGCTTTTGGGCGCAAGCCGTTTGGGCGCAGAGCCATTTGGGCGCGAGGAGAAATTAATATTATCCCTATATTAGTTAGTTAGGTTAGGGCAGGTGCTTTCTATTTTAATAGCAAATTAAGACCTTTGGCAACAAAAAATCTCTAATTCTATGTCTTTATGTCTATTGTATTGCCATTATTTATTACTGTTCTTTTCTCATATATTTATATTTTAGTGAATAAATATTATTATTATTATTATTATTATTATTATTATGGTCTATGACAGCGTCTTTTTACAAAATTATTCATATTTTAAAAAGTCTGCTTTCTATCTAAATAGGAAATACCTACATAATGTATATTTATATGCCAAAAAAAAAATTCTTTTTAATAAAAAATAAGTAATAAATTTTTTTGTTTTTTGTTTTTGGAAAAAACCTGGAAAAATGAAATTGAAATATGAACTTTTCGCACCCAAACGTACCCGCGCCCAAACGGCTCGCACCCAAACGGCTCACGCCCAAAAGTCCCTGCGCCCAAACGGCCGCGCCCAGACGGCCGCGCCCAGACGGCCGCGCCCAGATGTCCGTCTCCGGATGTATAGATAGGACATTTAAGGGTATCAATAAGAAGTGAGAAATGGTCATCAACATTGGACGACGTTAGGTTAGCGAAAGTTACCACCGGAAAGCATATTTTCCGATGTACGAACTTAATTGTCGTAGATAAATTAAAGTTAAAGTTTATAAGGCTGAAATGACCAATCAAAGGTAATAGCCTTATGTGTGGCCAAACACGTAATATTTGAATATATAGAAACCTCATTGACAACGTTAATAATAAAAGCTGATACGAGACCATTAACAAGTAGCGCTTAACTAACATCAAAATGGTGGTTAGCCATTTGACAGTATAAAATTATTAGATTGTGAAATTAATAGTAGTAATGAAATTATACAATTGTAATTAAAAAAGTAAGAGCCTGAGGGCGGCTATAAATAAAATCTTAAAAAACTAAAGTTAATTACAAATTACACTAAGAGATTAGGTACAGGCAACGATAGTAAGAAGGAAGAAAAAAAAAGAAGAAGTCTGCATCAGAAATTAGTAAGGGAAAGAAGAAGAATGAAAGATATTTGACAGAAATTAGGGTTAAGTAAATTTAAGGGAAGGTGTATTAAACTATAGAGAGCAGAAATCTGTAAAATAGAAATTAAATGAAGAAATGGGTTGTGTTAAAGCGAGTAGAATGATATTGTTTTGTTTCATTGCATAAATTTCTTTGCTGGCCATGCACTATTTGGAACTGACTGCTTTGAGATCTTCTTAAATATTATAATAATAATTGAAGAATGTTATCCATAATCTCAAATGTGGTCCTCCAATGAAAAAATAATAGATGCTGCTGAAGCAGGGTTAATTATATATTTAGCAGTAAATAATTTTTTATGAATAAAAAAAAATTCTGTTATTATTTCCTTATTATTCACGTTTCTATTATTAATATATACAAGGGGTTTCTAGATTGTGCATATACATGTCAAAAGTGATAAAACTTTTGAAATTTACTGATAATGTTATTATTGGGAGATGACATGACTTGGATTTTTCTTTCAACTGAATAATTTGACTGCATTCGAGATATTGATTAACTCTTGAATTATAATTAAAGTCATTAAAACGATTGAAAATGTCTGGTTAATATTGTGATTGTGTTAATCGATCACGCGGTTCGAAATAAATCTCCATCAGGAACTGTATCTCAGAATAAACTGTTTAGCGGGAAGGCCGAGATAAGCGTTTTCCGTCTTAAAAAAGGCAAAAAACTTTGCCAACCCGAAATAAAACCGATACACAGATAAAAAACAAAGGAGAGTTAATCACGATTCATAAATTTTAGTATATATAGGTATAATGAAAAACAAAAAACAAATATATGTATAAAGCATGTTTTAAATGTCGTTAGTTTTAAACTGTCATCATGAAAATGTAGGTAGTTAAACATCCTGATTACATTTTAATTACTATTGTGATTGTATATATCTATATACTGCAAGAGTTTGAAGGTTTTTTTTTTTAATATTTAAGTGCATGTTTATACTAGAATATACAATTAGTCACATACTGATTTACAATTATTACTTATTTTTTGACTGAATCCTTGAAACGAAATCAAAGGTAATACATCATTATGTTTTTTATTCTCAAAAGTGTATAGAACATACTTTTTATTTTTTTATAAAAAACGCGCTACTGTTATTAAAATAATTTATATTCTAATTAGTTTTAATTACATTAATTTATATAAAAGTAGATAATAACTGTAATTAAAACGAATACGACAATATGAATAATGGCAATTTCTTCCAACTTTTAGTAGAGAAGTGCTTTTATAAATTATTCATAATTTAATAATAAAAATCTACATTAATCGTCTAAATGTAAAAAAAATAAGTTAAAAAATTTATTAGTAATAATTCTGTTTGTAAAGGGGTTTTGAAAATTCTAGTATACATGGTGTACAAAGTAAGATAAGGTAGGTCCAAGTAATATCGCCATTTTAAGCGTTACACTGTAATTTGGACAAAAACAGCATAACAAAAAATCTAATGTGGCCAGCACATGACCTCCCGCCATTTTTGAACCAAAAATTTACAGGTTGACACAAAAAAGTATGAAAAAAAATTATTTTTTTGTAAATCTGGCAACAATGCCAAAGTTTCGAAAATTTTAATGAGATGAAAATAAACTATCGGGTATACAAAATATATGTGTAAAACTTTATTGCCGTTTTGTATAATAATGGCGTCATCACCCATAGCAACTGCCACTTCCAGTTGTGCGATTAGCACCAAAATCTAATCAGATCTAATCTAGGGTATCAGAATCCTGTATGCAAAATTTCAAATTTTTTTATTCAGTAGTTTTTGAGTTATCGTTACTACAACATCCATCCAAACACACACACACACACACACACTAACACACACACACACAGACATCATCGGGAAAATATCAAAATCGTATTCTAGGGACCCCAAAACGTGTTTATCTATTGAAAACTCACTACCCAATTTTTAGCATGATTCCTATACCTCTCTTATCTGAAGGGCGAGAGGTAAAAACAAAATAACTATTAAAGGTGTTTTTCCGTTTATATAGGCAACAATCTTAACATCAACTAAACTGTTTTTCGATTGATTTTGAATGGGTTAAGCGCTTATAAAAAATATTGTCCAAAGGGTTGGTAATACCGGCAAGTTGTTGATCTAATTGTTTAAGTACAGAAACTAATCGAAGGAATAAAAAATACAAACAATAATAAACATATAAGACACTTCCAAATATTTATTAATTTTTAAGAAAAATATGGACAAAATGCAAGGAACAATTTTGTCAGATTTGGTTAAACCAATACACTCATCATGAAGGTAGGAATTTCAAGCACTGCATAGGCGCATATCGGATATCCTGTCCCCATTACATACTTTGCAAAACCAACTTTCTTTATCACATATTTTCTTGTGATCAGTCTTTAGATTTGAAGGTTTGTTGTTTCTTTTATAATCCTGGACTGTCAAAGAGAGTTCGCTATGGTTATCCAAATTTTGAAAAAACTGTACTGCATTGGATTGAAGAGTCTGATAATGAATATAACGATGTAGATGAAGTCAATGAAGAGTTTTGTGAAGTAACTGAACCAGATATGCATTCTGAAAAGAGAATGAAGAAGAAGATGAATATATGCCTAAAAAAACATAGTATGAATACGATGAAATGGAAGAGAATGAAAGTGATGATACTGCTCCAAAAAGTTACTACGGCCGAAATAGATACAAATGGTCAGCTAAAAGTTTGTTGGGCGGGGTAAACTTCCAAGTCATAATATAGTCAACACCAGGTCATAAACCGTCTGCTTCATTGGGACAAAGTGCAGATCCTATTACCGTATGGAGCTTTATCTTTTCAGAAGATATTTTGCAAACTATATTACTATGGACAAAAATATAAAAATTCTATCAGTGAGAGAAAAGTACAAAACTACATCCAGATCAGAACTAGTAGATTTAGATATGGATGAACTACAAGCAATTATTAGCCTATTATTTTATATATCCATAATCAATTCACATCACGAGAAAATTGAAAGAATCTAGGCCACGGATGAAACTAGACGCGAAATATTTAGATGTGTAATGAGTAAAAATCGATTTGCCTTCTTGCTTATTTGTTTGCGTATTCGACAACCCATTAGATAGGCCGGAGAGACAAAAAACTGATCAAGTAGCACATATTTCTGAAATATTTAATAAATTTGTAACTAATTGTCAATAAGTATACACAACTGGAGTTAATTTGTTTGTTGATGAGATGCTTGTTTCGTTTAGGGGTAGATGCAAGTACGGATTAAAAAATTATGTGCATGACGCAGCCGCAGACGCTCGAACAAATTGAATCAAATTGCTAGAAGTTATTGAAGCCGATACAAGCTGTATTGACAAAATATCAATAGAAACATAACAGCCGATAACTGGTTCACTTCGGTCGAGTTGGTAACCAAACTGAAAGAGAATGGTCTTACTTATATAGGAACTATTAAGAAAAACAAAAAACCAATTCCAACAGAGTTTCTACCAAACAGTAAGCGAACTGTTGTATTAGCACTATTTGGTTTCATAAAAGACATAACAGTTGTTTCCCATGTACCTAAAAAGTAGAAAGCCATATTGTTCCTTTTATATATGGATCACATAGAATCGTTTGATAGAATTGCGTCAAAACCAGATATTATTATTGACTATAGTCGCCGAACTCAGCGTTGGAACATGATATTTTTTTTCGTTTAATGGATATTAGTTGAGTCAATGCACATGTTCTTAATCAGTCTTATAAGAGTAATCCAAAAATAACCGAAAAACAAATATTTTGAAACATTTAGCAAATGACTTAATGAAAAAGGGCGTCAAATATACATTTAAAACACCAACTTCGATGTACTATTCGCACCAAAACATGTCATAAAAACGGAAAACTTGTTATTCTTGCCTCAGTAGACTTAAAAGAAAAACATTCCACCTTTGCTAGGAATGTCGAAAACCAATCACGATTGTAGACAAAACTTTTAGTTATTTCACGCGTTGCAGTTTATTTGAAATATTTGTGTTTATTTTAAATGTAACTTTCAGTTACATTTATATTTATCGATACTTGCCCATTTTTATAAAAAAATTTTGTTAATTTTCTATAAAAAAAGAATGTGCAGTGGTGTCCAAGACCAATTTATATTTGTTTTAGCAAAACTTGATCATTAAAGATTATTAAAAAGCGATTTTTATACTTTATTGCCTTTTGTCACTTAAAAATACTTTAATAGTATATTATACACCAAGGTCGATAAGTAATTTTTCTCAGCCGAACATTATTATTATCCCGAGATGTGAAGCATCGGGGATAATATGTTGCGAGGCTGAGAAAAATCTTCTTTACCGTGATTTATATACTATTTTTTCCACTATTAGAACATCTAATCATTTTTACAATGGTATTTGTTGGATTTTTTGAGTAAATATTTGAAAAGAATTTAATGGAAAAGAAGCAGTTTGTGAAAACCAATTGTATGAGAATATTTAATAAATTAAATTGATATTTCATTACGTTAATAGGGACGTGCGATGCGGTAGGTACAGCAAATTCATTTGTATTATATGAAAATCTACTTCAAATTATTCATAAAAATATTCTTGGTTAACTTTGAAACACTACGATTACTAACAAATAAATTTTCAAAATTTCCAAGTGACGTCAGCTACATTAATTTGTTTAAAGTAATGTAGATTGCATAACAAGGTATAATTTACAGTTATCTGTCGAGTGTTACACTAAACCAAATAGCCTTAGCGACTTGCACTATTTAAAAAAATCTGATGTGGCCAGCACATGACCTCTCGCCATTTTTGAATCAAAAATTTACAGGTTGACACATAAAGTAGGAAAAAAAATTATTTTTTTGTAAATCTGGCAACAATGGCAAAAGTTTCGAAAATTTTAATGAGATGAAAATAAACTATAGGGTATACAAAATATATGTGTAAAACTTTATTGCCGTTTTGTATAATAATGGCGTCATCACCCATAGCAACTGCCACTTCCGGTTGTGCGATTGGCACCAAAATCTAATCAGATCTAATCTAGGGTATCAGAATCCTGTATGCAAAATTTCAAATTTTTTTATTCAGTAGTTTTTGAGTTATCGTTACTACAACATCCATCCAAACACACACACACACTAACACACACACACACTAACACACACACACACACTAACACACACACACACACACACACACACAGACATCATCGCGAAAATATTAAAATCGTATTCTAGGGACCCCAAAACGTGTTTATCCATTGAAAACTCACTACCCAATTTTTAGCATGATTCCTATACCTCTCTTATCTGAAGGGCGAGAGGTAAAAAAAGAGGAAAAAAGCAAAACACATAGGCGACACATAAACATTAAAACAATAGGTTGGGCAGGGTACGATTGCGCCGGTAGTACCTGTTTTAATCCGATTCGGTCAAAGGGTGCTTTAATCCTATGGGATGATTGCGCCGGTAACAATATTTAATTTTGTATTAGAAAATAGTTATGAAAATAATATTGTAATATTTTCATGTTTAAGTAATTTAAAATTTTTAAGTTCGTGTTCTGTGCTTAGATGGTACATTTGATTATGCCCCTAAATATTTTTGTCAGTTATTTACTTTACACGGCCTAAAATATAGACATTGTCAAATTTAGCAGCATTTAAACTCATTGAAAATAATATTACGCGATTAGGTTTCAGTTTACAAGTTCGTGAAATAGTGGCCTATTTTGAAGATGGAATCCATTGTGCAGTAAAAAAAATTGTCCACAGATAAGATTGATTGGCTGTTGTTTTCACTTATCTCAAGCTTGGATGCGAAAAATTCAACAATTTAATTACAGAGTATAAATATCAAAATTCACAAATAGGAAAAATACTGCATTGGATTTTTGGCTTAACATTTTTAGATCCATCGAATGTAGGCGATTGTTTTGCATTTAATTTCTGTCTGCGAATCATTTCATTCGGCATTTAATAAATGTGTTTACCAACCACATCCAAATATTTTACGATTGATTTATATTTTAAATGTGTACCAAACCAATGTATACGTTAAATTAAATAGTACCTACTCATTTAAAAAGAGTAATTTCAAATAAAAAATACAAAAAAAAGTTAATATATTTACAAGAATTAATTGAAAATTATAAAGAAAACAGAATAGAAATTTATAAGAAATGTATAATTTAGTTTATTTTAGATTTTGTATGTATGTATAATTTGTTAAAATATATTTTTTTATATATTAATCTTGATTTCATTTTAAAATGAAAAAATATTCCTCTTTTTTTCAATGGAATACCTATATTATGTGAATCTTTTTTTGTCGGCGCAATCGTCCCTTGGGATTAGTAGACTACCTGAAACAACCGGCGCAATCGTACCACCGACTTAGGACAACTCAGGTAATATCGGCGCAATCGTCCTATACCCAATAGGTTATGTTATACTGAAAAGAGAAAAATAAAACGCTGTGACTAGCAATACATCGGTATAGATTGTCCAACGACTAAACTGACCTTTACGTTAAAAATTAGAGAAGTGGGGAACGAGGCCCGAGGATCTCCGAAATGGGTTGAGCATGGGCAAACGCAAAGTACATGGCAAACTGGCAGATATCAGTGTCGTGCTTAAAGTTATTATTGACATAGACTAAGTAGGTTATTGCTTATTATCAAAATTTTAAGTATTCTGGCCAAATATAACAAAAAATGTTAAAGAGACAGAAGAAATTTAAACAGGTAATCGTCCCTCATTTTCTCCTCCTGGGATAATTGAAAGATGAACACATTTATCACGTTAAGCGCCACCATGAGCTAAAAAATCTAGTCCCACAGGCCAAATTCTTTTATTGTGGGTTGTGCTTCTTTTTTTATCAATTTGGTAAAACAATAAGATTTTTTCAAAAACACCGTAAGATTTTTCTGTTATTCACTTTTTTTTTGAGACACTGGTTGTGTGTCGCGCGGCCAAGTGAACCAAATATAATCGGCGAGCCGCCGGATTCAAATACTATGTCGCATAGGATGGACGAAAATGTTACTGTGTTCCATGTTTCTTTATAGATTATAATGCTACAAAAAAATCATCCTAATTTTAAATAGTTTATATTATGTAAAGATAAATATTTATTGTTAAAAATGCGTTTCTGAAGGTATTTTTAATCAATGATGTTTTTGAAACATGGTACCAGGTGTCCTATTATATTTTCCCTTATTTATATTTAGTATTGCTTGTAAACAGATATTCTAAACGTGCTATTTTCAGCAAATTATTTGAATTTTGTTTGAGATACATCTAAATTTTGCTTTTCGATACGTCGAAACCAAAAATGGCGTATTCTTAACAAACATTTGTAAGATTTTTTTAATGAAACACCCATTATATTTTCAGAAATTCTGAAAATAAGGTTTAACATTTGCCTCTTCCTTGTATGAAAATTTCACATCAACATATTGGAACCAATCAGGTACAATTATTTTTATCGTTGCCATGGTAACAAAACGTATTTCCAGAATTACTTTTTGCCTAGGTACTCTAGATGGGATTATACTAGACATACTATGACATTAGGCAAAATTAAGTAATTTGAGGTTTATCGTCAAATTTGTGACACCCACGGCTTCGGTATTTTACTAGATTGCCCCGGGCGCCAAATTTTTGGGATGGTTTTCTCCACAGTCTCTCGATTTACGGTCTCAACAGTACCAGGATAGCAACAGATGAAGGTTACAGTAATTCCAGCAGTCTGTTGTGCTAGACTGTTTACGGATGCACGGTGTAAAACAGGCTTTAATTGTTTCACAGTGTCGAACCTGAATTTATGGTTGCTTTTGGTAAAATTAAAAAAAAATGAAAATAACTATTTATTTTTATAATTATTAGTTATTGTCATAGTCTACGCTTCACTAACTACGGAAAGCTATATTAAACCTCGCGGTATTCCTAAGCAATAAAACCAAATGCTACAGATTATTTACAGATTAAATTCGTTTTTTAATAAAAAAATACAAGTAGTAATTCTTCGGTCTATGATAAGATGACTAAAAGCAGTATAAAATAGCGAGCAATTCTACAAAATGCGCGTGAAAATATTTTGCAGATATAGCGGTGAAAATGATATCTACTCAGAAAAGCGGTACTAGGCAATAAATCTTTTAAATTTTTCGTTTTATTTATGTCTAAAACGCGAGTAACTATGCCGGTAAAATTTAATGAAATTACGCTCGAGATCTTCTCAACAACTTTTCTCTGACAATAATAAACAGTATAAATATACCTCTAGATTAACTGAACTATTAAAAAAAAAAAAAAACAAAAGAAATGAGTATTTGTATGGTGTATGAAAAAAATTTTAATTTTATAGATTTGATTTATGGTTCTCTGAATAAGAGACTCCCCATGTAGCGACCACTAGGGCGATATTCCCGAACCTCAATCAAATCCCCAAAAATTAGCTTTCCACTTTTAATTCAAAGCCTTTCGGATAAATGTGCAGTGAACACAAGGGATGTCACTCCAAAATCTTCGGACCAAAAGGGTTTTCATTTTCGGATTTTACTCGACGCGAAACTTTATTAATTTAAAACAAGTGTGAAATATTCTTATTTGATAAGTAAATAAAAAATTGCATGGAAGAATAAAATATTAAAAAGTACTTCTCAGATTTGTGTTAAGAAAAACAAATTCTTACCTCGGACAAACGTACACAAACCACTAACGGTCGGTTGGTATACATTAGTAATAATTTTAATCAGAATTGTAGGCAGCAAAAAGCTCTGATTTTTGCGGCTCCTGGCCTTTTAATCAATTTTCCCCAGCCCCACTTAGCAAAGGCCACACTAAATCGAAAAATATGCGCATTAGTCTACGGAACTGATTTGTGTAGCTTGTCTAAAAATTTTACAAAAATTAAAAATCTAAAGGACTATGGAATCCAAAGAAATAGGAACTCCAAAGAAATAAATGATTATTAAATGGTAATAAACTAAGAGAGGTATCAATCCGGTTAAGAAATTAATTGTAAAGTATTTAATACCCTAAAAATAAAATTATTTATATACAGAATGTCGTTACAAATTATTTAATTATTATTGTGATGTGAATTTTTCTTACCGAATACGACACAAACTTGAATTAAAAAATTTTCTCTCGCACTCAAATGTTTTATGAAAATTATTCCGAATTATGAACAGTTGAGTGTTTGTAAATATTTCTAGTGGGATTATAAGTTAAAATACCAATTTCACACAATATTTAAATAAAGAATAAAACAACTCAATTTATTTAATAATGACGAAATTTATAACAGGGAAAAGCGACATGTTGCGGTCTACACGACCATCATCAGGCAAATTTACAAATTGGATCCAAAGCGTTGGAAAAAGTTACAAATGATGGTGAAAGTTACATTGTGGAAATTTTTTTTTTAAAAACTTAAAAACATAAACTAAATTAACTTAACTTAAAAGGAAATTTTAAATAACTCTATATGAGTTATTTAACTCATATTTTTTTTTCAATATAAAAGTTTCTGCCATTGGTTAGTGCTTTTCCACCAAACTTCTCTTTAAAAATGAATAACCGATTTAAAAAACTACACCGCTGGGTAGCTCAAGAACGATTATTTCAGGATTAAAAAAATACTGAATAATCCATTAAAAACATCAATAAAAAATTGTTAAATATTGCCATTTTTGTGTTTTCAACAAAAAATCTTTGAAAAATTTAAGTGAAAGCTCTACATATATAATGTGATACCCGGTATAAAGAAGTTAAAATCCTTAAATATTTATTTTAAATTATATTTTATTATTGACCACAGGTATCCCTTTACAGTGAAGCAAATATGCTTTAGTAGAGATATGACATCAGTGCATTGAGATAATCACGGTTTCCTGTATGTACTAAATTATTTTTAAAAGTATTTAAAACCTCTAAAACCGTAACTTATTTGCGTGAACGAGAATTTATATAAATGTATAAATAAGATTTCATTACACGAGCAACAAATCTAAAAATATAATAATTTATGAACAATTTTTTAAAAATATATTTTAATAATTAAATGGAATAGAAAAACTAATTTTTTTTTGTGATGGTTTTCAGTTTAAGTGAAAAAACTAATCCAAGTGGGATTTTTTGTGCATTGGAAGTGGAACCACCTCAATCTTCTGTCAGACTTATCAGGCATCGATGGGGAGGAACAAGGTAAGCTAAATTATTTTATTACTCATCTCTTAGTTGTAAATTAGTATTACTGAATTTGGTTTATTGAATTTTAAGTAAATCAAAATTAAAAAAATACTTTTTTTTATTATTTCAACTTGCCTAAAACTCATAAATTCGTCGCCAGCTCTTAGACTATTTTTTTTCCAATAAAATTCCATTTTGAATATTATACTAATAAAAACTCTCTAATTTAAATAAAAATTCTAACTCGATTTTTTTTAAATGATATTATATATTTGTTATTATTAGTTTACACGTTACTTTTATATTACTCGTTCGTGTAGAAATTTTACACAAGTATATTTTATATTAGACCTATAAACATTATTAACTCAGAACCAAACTTCTTAGAACCTCCTACTTTTCCTCGTTTCCTGACTCTACGTAGGACGCAAATTTATCTTGTTTTTTTATATTTCCGGAAAACACCGAAGTTTGTTATATTTATTGCTTCAACGATATTAATGTATTCAGCGTTCACGTATATGATTTTTCGCTTATGTTTCACGGTTAAAAATAAATATAGTTTTTAGGGTGTAATAAATTCTTTTAACGCAGATCGTTTCGTTGCAAAATTATTAAATTATTATACTTACGTTAGTATAAGAAAACTTGTCGACAAAATATTATTTTAAAAGGGTGCCATTTTACGGAACGATAGAAAAGGTTTAGAAACAGACAAAAAAGGTAACAAACACGATAAAAGTGAAATGTTTTACCCTCCAGATAAATATTTCACCCTCCATATAAATATTTCAGATCGAGAAAAGTTCTAACAGGGTAAAAAGAGACTATGTACGACACAAAAAAGTACATCTTCGGCCGATAGAATAACCATTTTCTTAGACAGGATCAGGCATTATTAAATAGTAGTCAAGGATTTTCAAAGTGCAATGTATTATTGAGGGTTTAAAAAGCTTCAATTATGAATTAGAATACTATTTATTTAATTTACTTTTGATGATTCAGTGGCTTATTAGACACCTTGTTTAAAAATTATAATAATTAAATACAAATAATTTTTTATAACAAATCGATTTATATCAAAATATTAGTTTACTACCCAATTATTGCTTTTATGTTTGTATGATGGTAGTGAGGTTCTCCTACACTTAAAACCAAATGGCGCGATCAATCATCAGTAAGTTGCCCAGGAGCGCCACGGCAAATACTAATAATAGCCGTCACTTACTAGCACAAGTCTTTCGCTTCTGGAATTCACTCGTAAGGGGGTGAAATCTAGGGAGAGTATTATTATTATTATGATTATTATTATTATTATTGTTATTAAAACCTTTAAAACACACGATCCATTTATAAAATTATAAACGAATAATATATTCAAAAAATTAATTTCAGAAACAAAATTTAAGTTACTCCACAGAAAATGATCCAAATTAAAGGATAATTATGTAACCATGATAATAAAAATGAATGGGTTATCATGGGTTTGGTTTATTTTGATTGTAAGTAGATTTTGGAAAATTTAAAATTGAATATATGTATAAATAAAATATAGTGACCATTAAGCGTTACCAACGTAGGCAGAGGATGTAATTTTGTTGTTTCTTTATTATTGTAAAGGTTTTGGGTAGACAACCAACAATGGTTGTCTGTGGTTGCCTACTTTAAGCTGCTAAGGCACCGGATCATTTTATTTGGGTTGGAGGTGACACTGACATGTTGGTAGGAATAAAAAAGAAGATGAGGGTTGAGGGTTTTTCAGGCGGGAATTTTTGATTCTTATGTTTTGTTTAGCTGTTGAGAGATGGAGTTAGATTAGGGTTGAAATTTTATGTTTGTTATGTGAGTTTATTTTGTGAAATATAAAGAAATACGATCATCTTCGAGCGGCCAAAAGAAAAATTGTGTAACAGGTAATATCAAATTGCTAGCGGCGCGACTAAACCTTAGACCATTTACTATTAGACATCAATTTTCCATCCTTCTCTTGAAGCCAATATCTAAGCACAGCACGTTGTGATGTGTCAGTTTGTTTGTATACAAACATGTAAATAAACAGTATCGCAAGTAAATATTAGAGGGTTTAATAAATGGCCGAAGCCATTTTCTAAAGTTTTATTAAGTTATTTAAATTGTAAACCATACTTGTGGTAAGTTCCATGGGCGTGCGCCACTTCTATTGATTTTTGTAAATACTTCTCCGCACACACCGGATACTCCCGCACCCCGAGAAATGTCATAAGAAAGAAACAAGATGTGTCGACTTCAAATCATTATATACAAAAAATGTAAACAAGGCATATATATATTGTTATGAAATTGTTCACCCTGTATAGGGAATTTTTGAAATTAATATTTTTTTTAAAAAAGTTAATTTATTAAAAGATTATTCAAAGTTAATTGTTATGTTTATTAAATAAGATAGGAGAGTTTGATATGTAGGTGAAGAATAGGAAACGAAAGGTATTATAGATAGATTGGCAATAAATTTAACAAAAGTGAAAGAATTTTAAAAATTTTTAAAATAATGAATGTTGTTATAATAAAATTGAAATTTTGGAATTGTCATACATGAAATTTAAGTCAGATAGTAAACAGGGAATATAGGGTTAATAACCTAAACTAAGGCTGAGGTATTAAAAAAAAATCTAGTGGTAAAAAATTAGAATAAAAAAAAAAGAATAAAAAAAGGGGGTTGTCAAACAATTTTTGGAGGATTGTCATTAATTGAAAAATTTGTTAAAATAATATTTAGAAATGTGTTAATATAAAAATAAGGTTGTTAAAGTAGAGAAATTATAAGAAATAGGACAATTGTTAAAACAAAATATTTTCAAAAAATAAAAAAAATCCAAAAGAACGATTTTTTTTTGAAAAGCAAGCAATTTGGCATACATTTTGAAGAAGGAAGATAGGATAAGGGTTGAGGAAGTAAATGAGCGAAGCTGGTCAGAGGAAGTATTTGAAGATGAATGTGTCGGAGGAGTATTAAGAAGAAAAAGTAGATAGGATACAGAATCGTAGAAAAGAAGAACCGAAGAAAGAATTGTTAAGAGGCCAAAATTATAATTTTTTTTAATATTTGTTTTGTAATGTTTATTATTTGTTTTACTAGGACCCAGCCAAAATTCTGAGGTAAATTGTAAATATCATTACAATATATATATATTAAATGATCCAAGGACTAAACGTACTGAATCGTATCAGTTACTATAAAATGATAGATGACATTTGACAGTTGAAATTGACAGATAAAATTTAAAAAGTAAAATCATAGTTAAAATTATTAAATTTAGACAAAGGGGGCCTAAAGAGCAAATAATAATACAACAAATGTATGCTAGTAGAATAACAATTGAATATAAGTAAATTATGTGTGACATTATCAGTACATAGAAAAAAATCGGCTGTGTCACCCCAGAACTTTCCCGGCTCGACCGTAGAGAATATGTTATTTATTATTATTATTTTAATTACAAAATACTAAGCATAACAATAATTTATGGAACACATTAAAAACAGCCAGCCGATGGTGAATACGTCTACCGAATTGATTTTTCAATGTTGATGACATAAGCTGCGCATGCGCACGTTGTATATCACACTGCTACAATTAGGATCTCCTAAAATCATGTGTGAAAACTATTTGGAATTCGGGAAAAATTTTCATACAACAATTGTAGGGAATTTTATGCTTTACAACTTTGCACTGAACATTTTGCACTAAAGAGCATAGTTTACCTCCAATTTTAAAAAAATGGAATATTATGAGGAATTCGATAAAAAGTTAAACATAAAATTTAAAGAAAATTTGATGCTTTAAAACTTTGAACTAGAAAATTTTGCACTAGAATGCATTGTTTGTCCTCAAAATCAAGAAAAACTAGAGAAAACCTACATGCACATTTTTTACGCGCCCTCTAGTGGCGCAACTATTGGAAATTCTAGAAAAAGTTTCAGACAAGAGTTGTAGGGAATTTTATGCTATAAAACTTTATACTATAATATTTTGCACTAAAGTGTATAGTTTGTCCTTAAAATTTAAAAAAAGTAAAAAATTGTTACATGTGCAATTAATCAATGTCGGTCTTGAGGACCTTCTACTGCACCAATTTAAACCAAAATCTAATGGTCGCATTCTACTTACACACCCGCCCTCCATACCAAATTTCAGCTTGATGGGTCAAACGGTTCGGCACTTATCGTGGAAGATTACACACAGAGGAATGACATTAGAATTAGATTAGGGTATGGAAAATTGATTGTTTACTAACAAAAAAGTAAGTTTCTAGTAAAATCTTAATAAAAAACCAGGAATCAAATAAGTTGGAGATCGAGAAACCATACGAAATATAGATGAAGAGTTAGATAAAGGAAGTAGGGCTAATAAGAGCAAAAATAGATCAATTAGATTATGACTCTGAAATGTTAGAGTAGAAAAGGTACTAGAGCCGCATATCTATTTGAATTTGATTGGTACTCTCGTCTTATAAATTTGTTCCTCTCCAAATTTAATCTTTACACCCCATTTTGTATCCGGAACTATGTTCGTACTTCAAATTTGTCATTCTTCCTGCTACTATGGTTAAGAAATTGTAAATTCATGGGCTATGTTCTACCCAAACCGACTTCGGTTTGTTTCCTCCCTTAATTTTTAAATTTTAATCGTTACTACTATCATGTACCCTTTTACTTATTAGTGCCACGTAATAAATCTTAAAATTCTAATAATGTTTATAAAACAAACCTAGATTTAAGTGGGAGCTTTATTAATGTTACCATTACTCAATTCAACTTATAATATGAATTGTTCCTAAATGATTTTAAAATTCTTTGGTAAGTCTCAACTGTATTGCTATCCCTCTTTTATGTAACTTATGTTGAACATTTGTATTATAGGCCTGATAATGGCATTAGTATGCTGAAACTAGTTGCCAACGCCCAACTTTATCATTACATTTTTGTGGCACTAGACTTTTAGAAGGCGATTGACGTTAGATATGAATTGCTGTACTTCCTGGAAGACACGATTTCTTCAAGATGATTCGACTGTGATCACGTTTTCCAGAAAAAGGAGTTCTTAAATAAGTTGGTACGATTTCGTATCGATGAGACATACCAGTTCGACGAATCTTCCTTGCAAACACGGCTTCAGGAGGAATCAAGTTAGCAATATCATTCTATGAACGCATCTACAATAAAAAAAATGAGATGTTCGATGTTCAAAATCCCACGTGACAATTCTCACGAGTGTTTACCTACTAGCTCTGTCAAATAATTATTATTAATAAGGATAGCTTTATGTGCAATATTTATTTGTTCAATTGACATATTAACCAACAATATAAACCTTACGCATTGGAAAATAACAAAATGGCAATATCCACTTCAAATGGTTCAACGCTACCACAGAAATCAAACGAGGCAAGTACAATAATGTTATTTTAAAGTTTTATGTTTTTAATTAAAAAAATTATTGCAAATTTTACGAAATCGTCGTGGAATCCTTTTATACTTTTATTGTTCTTCTTTCAGAGTCTCATGATTGGTTTAATTCTGCTTGCGAGATTACAGGCTGATTTTATCACTTGTGAATTATTATAGTAAAAAAAATTCCTGTCGGTAGGTTTGACAGGCGAAGGTAGATTTCTGTTGTCTAAATTTGAGAGTTTTTCATCCTTCCCCACCCCACGATATGGTCGGATGAAAAAAGTTTAAAGCAAATTAATTTTATAATAAGGTAAACGCTGTAGTCTTTGACCTAATAATATTGAATTTATCTAATTTATGTAAATGATAAATGCTTATATTGTTATATTTATGGAAGGATTGTATATTTAGGATATCATAAAAATATTGATTTTTATCATAAAATTACGTTAAAATTTATAAAAAGGTTTAAATAGAAAAATACTAATCTGCATTAGTGATTGAACTATTTGGGATAATGAATTACTGAAAATTATTTATTTCTTAATTTACGCTTCTAATATTTTGTTGTTATCCACTCGACAATATTTAGGTTATAATTCTTCTCTTCCATTTTCTTTTGTTCCTTTCTTCTTTTTCTTCTACTCTCTTTTCAGTTTCTTGTTCGACGCCCCCTTGTGGTTTCTCGGTTCAATGTGTCAAATATTCAATCTGTCATATGTCAACATTAAATTGTCAGCCATTTGCCGCATTTCTCCAATTTGGTTAATTTAATTTCATTTTGACGTAATTAAGTATTTGTTTTATAAAAAAATGTTTATTGGTTCCTCAATATGTTACGTATTATTTTTATACATTCAGCTTAATACCATTTATAAATCATCCAGTTTCATAATTAATTGTCCTGATATAACCAATTAGTAAGTAGTTGAGAATGATTTTTTTCTACTCCTATTTTATAATAAGCTAATTAAAAGACTAATACCAATTTCATAATGAGATTCATTATGAAACTGGTTTTTATTGTAATACAGCTCTTTCAGCCAATAGAATCGAATTATTTTTAGCAAAGTAGGCGGTTATTTTGATAGTACTAATTTTTCAGCGAATAGAATCATGTTATTTTTTAGCGAAGTTGACAATTATTTTGACAGCTGTCAAAATATTTTAAATTGTTTAAAATCGATAAGAAAAAAGGTTAACTTATTAATACATATATTCTAAAAAGGTTACTAATTAATATATATTGTAAAAAAAAGTGTTTAGCCTTACACGTAATGGTAGATGGGCAATATGGATTAAGTAGGTAAAAAGAGTATTTCTTTTCATTGTTATAAAAATGTTACTTTTCATTTAAGATAATTAACATATTGTAACCTCACACCCCCTGGGCTCTTTATCTCATGAAAAAGGCGAGTAAAAAGTAACAAACCGATGGCCATTTCGGTAAGAAACTTTCATACTCAAATTTGTCACAAAATATACCTGATCGTCTAGTATTGTTAAGTTAGGACCCACGTTGTGATTAAAAATCGTAGTAATAATAATAGCATTATTATTATTAATTGTAATAACTCCAGAAATTCTTTTAAAGTTTGGTGGCAAGTGAACATAAATCAAAACACAAAAATCTCAAGAAATTATTTATTCATTAAGAAAATTTACTGATGAATGATAGCGCCATTTGGCATAAAAGGTATAGGGAAAACCAGACAACTGGAAAACCTAACCGCCATCATAATGAATAAATTAACCAACTTTGTTGACAATAAATAAAGGACATTTATGTACAAAAAGTTCTTAATAACTTTAAAAACCGTAAATGTCATCAGATGTGCACTGTCTCTCTCTGCATTATTGGCAATTATTACTCTTTTGTGGTATCAGAAATACCTCTTTTTAATATTATATTGTTTGTATGGACAACCCTATTGAGTTACGGCCAGATCAGTACCAGCGATGTAACCCATATTTCAGGCTGAATACTCGTTGGACCATAATGTAGAAATATATAATGCGATTGACACAGTACGCCTCTGCGCAACATTAACAATATATTTTAGAAAAATATATGAAGTTTTTGTTTAGGGATGGTATAAACGTCACCCCCTCGTGAACAACGAAAGATGGAAATTTTATCAGCTGTTTCAGTGGATACGTATTTAACCTTTGGCTCAGGGACTATAAGAAGTTGGCGATTAAAATGTGAAAATACTTATTCTGATTTATTTTTACGAAGGTAAAATAAATCCAACGAAGTGAAGAATTCGTCGTTTACGATGAGCGATGTAAAAATGGGTAGACGCCGAAATCTTTAGCGTTGGGACGTAGAGCGTCGTCGAGGGATAGCGTCGAATATTATAGCTTCAATTGATGGTGTTCATAGTTAGTTTGTGACAATATACTGGGTGTTGAAGAATTAAAACCCAACTGGTTGTCGATAAACTATAGGCGTCGGCGTCGCGACGCCAGATACAAGATTTTCGGTGACGATGTTGGTAGTTTGCAATTTGATTTTTGACTAGCCCTTCCTCCCGCTTTCTCTCACGTTTTTATGTCGAGTTTGACTAAACATTCCTCGTCATAATGTTCTCTGGTACCGTGTACTATTTGTTTTTCTGTAAATACAGACATCTAAAGTATCTTGGGAAAAATAACGAGTTTTGACAATCTACACTCAGATAGATCAAGTGGTTTGAGAAAATATCGAATGGCTTAAAAAAATCAACAATGTCTAAGGGAATCAAAACACATTAAATATAATGGGTTTTTACTATCTCTCTAAAGTTTCTTAAAATAATAATCCAATAAGACGAAACAAATACCATTAAATTTCTGAAAAAATAATAATATGATATACCGGGGGTTGGTTGGTTACAATATGAAAGTCTTAAAATAAATATGTATATCGTTTATTAATTGGAGTAGAAAAAATAGCGTATGCAACTCTCATGTAATGGCCATGAATACACTCGAATGTTATATACGAAATTTGCTTGCAGCTCGTTTCGTATCCTACAACATGCTCGTATATTAATGGCTATCATTACATTATCGTTGCATAATATACTATTATTGTATTTCTAACTAGTGTCAATTTATATTATGGGCCTGAGGATGGCCAATGATTGGCCGAAACATGTCGCCGCCCCGTATTAAAATTTGTTTTCTCCATTAAATTATTGTGGTATGACCTAGTTCTTCATTATTCGTTGAATTATTAGTTGCTGATCGAGACCTGATTTAGTATTTGACATAAAATAACATGACGATAAAATGAGATTTTATTTAAAAAAAACATTACATTTATAGCAAACGAAAATAATTAAACTTTAAAATTAATATTTTTCTACGTAAAATGATAACTTTGTTACTTTTTTGAGCTCCTTTATAATCTCTAGAACATTTTGTTCTTTATACCAAATAATGTCGTCCTTAGAGGGCCATTTCCAATTTAAGCCAGATGTTTCGATTGCTTTTATCTTATAGTACTGCATTTTTTATCTTTTACTTTCCAGGGCAGTATAGGGCATTATATTTAATAATAACGTTCTAATTTATTTTCTTTCGCGGATTTTGATTTTTTACGGATTCTGTTTTTGTCTTTACTTTTTCTTTCTCTCTAATTTTTTTTCCTTCTCCTTTTCCTTTTTTTCTTCCTCTTCTAACCTATTTCTATGATAAATCTGCCATTGCTCAGAAGTTGCCACTGAAAGTATCTTCTCTTTCAATTTTTGGTTTGCTGTGATACTTACTTTGGATGCCCAAAACAAACAATTCTTGAAACATTCTTTAAAAGGTATAGAAGTACTAATTTGAATAAGTTTTTCTGGAGATGATTTTTCTGGAGTTTTATGATTAATATTATTTTCAAATGTATTACCTATTGTTTCAATTCTGTTGTTTTCCTCATTTCTAATTTCTGTTGTACTACCTGTAGTAATTGGAAAGTCTTTCATCAATATTTAAATTGCCTTTCATTACTTGGTACTGTGATCAAAATAGGTTCTTGTACATCTGACTAATGACTTCTTTTCTTTCGACATGTAATTCTAATTGTTTGCTCACTCTTTTGTTCCTCAAAATCAAATATAATATCACTGTCAGTGGTAACTAGGCGCATATTATTCGATTCATCTAATACTTCCTGAATAATTTTTCCAAATTGGTTGTTATTATCCAAAGTCGCAGAAGTCTGCATTTCTTTTATAGCTTGTTTTTATTGGTAAATATCCCTGCTTTGTGCATTATCCCAATAGTTGACCATTTTATAAAAAATCTAATAAAAATGTTATCTAACACGTTACACGTAGGATTGAAATTTTATTGTAACTTCTTTAGTCAATATAAGTACCGAGTACCCATTAATCGAAAAATTGGTCCAAATGAAAACACTAAATGAGTATTTTGGAGTATTCCAGTACAATTAGAAGTATAAATTGAATTAATTATAGCCCTCGGCTCTGGTCTTGATTTTCTAAATCAATCGTTTACTTAAATTGGGCACGTTTTTCATGAATTTCTTAGTATGTATTAAATTTCAAATTTGATTGTAATTGTTAAAAAAATTGGTTGATAGATTTTCAAAAAAAAAAGAAAAAAAAATAGCGTCAATATAAAAGAAATAAAGCAAATTGTACTTGAAAACGAGAATTTCAACAATGTTAATCTCGCAACATTTATTCCACAAGTATCCTTTGTTGCCTTACATATTTACTCCTAAAGGATACTTCGTAGTTCACATTCCATATTTTTCCATAATAAATTTTAGTAATAAGGACCTTCATGTTGAATATCGGCTTACATAAAGTTGGTATAACGTCCTTAGGGCTATTTTCCTTTGATCGAAATTATTTGACCGTCACGGGGAATTTTATAACAAGATTTAGTCGAATTACGTTAAGTTAATCTTATTACTCAAGGCCACTATTACATGTTACAGAGGCCCTTTATCAGCAAATCGCCAGTTGTGTTTTAGTGTTCGCGTTTTCCGACGAGTTTTCCGGGTATTTTTACTCAATTCGGTAATTTGCTATTTTTTATATTTACAACTACGTTTTAGAAATTTGATTATTTCTACTCGAAAAAGATGATAATTTAATAAATTTTAACGCTAGATTCGATTACTTAAAAAACTTTATACTAAAAATAATTGTTTTTTTTATATTTTCTGGAAAATTATAATCTTTCTTGTTTGATATTTTAAATTATTACAGTTAAATATCCTATATTTGATATATATCAATTCTAAATCTATCTGAATAAATTATTGAATAGGAATTTTAGAAAACCATTGTTTTTAATATATAAAACAAATTAATTTTTCCAGAAATTTCGCGTTTTTTTAATAGTTTTTGTTATTTTTTAAAAGTGCTATAAACATTAAAATAATCGATTTCATGATGACCAAAGACACATTAGAAGTTCCGGAGGTTATGGTAGATGGCAGTTCTGACGAAGAATCTGAGGATGATGAAAGGTTAGAAACACATTTTTTTAACAGTTTTCAAACAAATGAAAAATACAAAACTTAAATAATCCTTGAAATATTCTGTATCTTATAAAAAGTTAACAAAAATTACGTTTTCTTTTTCTTTTTTAAAGCAAAAGGGTAATCCATGAGTTTTTATTTTTACTTTGTTTAATTAATTATTTTTTTTTATTTTTACCATTCTGCCAAGTTGTATGTATGGCATTAATATAATAAATATTATGTTGCCAAATTATTTTTTTATGAAAATTATTCACTATTATCTATTATCAAAGCTTTTACCTTCATATTATACTGTTTTTCAACTTTTGCTATATATTGTTTTAAATTCTCCTCGGCATCATCTATTGTTCTTAAATTTTTTATAATTGTAAAATGGGAATATTTTTATATTATTGTTTAATTTTGTGCCCGTGGTTATTGGACTACATACATCGCTATGTATTAAGTCTCATATTCCCTTTATAGTACATGTACTTGAGCATCTAGTTGCTTTTGTGTTATAAGACTTTTTACCGGATTCCGCAATTCTTTATCGACTGCAATTTTATTTATTCCAGCACATAAAAACCATTTTTATCATCACAATAAAGTGATGTTTATATTTTTCTGTTTCAATTTTATATCTTTTTTAAGTTAGTTTTGAAGATTTGAAGATTCGAAACTACTAAAACCTCTATTGATACAGCTTGGCTCTGATATGTTTGCTGTATATAACTTTATTTCTTCTTTTGTCGTATTGTCTTGATATTTTCTATCTGTACTTTGTATAACTGTATAACTTTCTCTTCTGCAGTTATAACTTTGACTTAAAAAATAACCCCTTTCTCTTGTATTCCTTCCAATACCTCCCAGAAAACAAATGTTTTCTACTTCTGTATTTTAACTGGTTGAAGCTAGAAGGCATGATCTAGTTTACAAAAAGTTAGAGAAATGACTAGGAACACAGAAAAGAAAAAGTAGAAAGCAAAGTAATAGAGAGCAAAGATGGAGTATTTCTGAAAGAAGTAAAGCACCTTTTTGAAAGATGGAATGAATTTATGAAAGAAAAGAAGGAAATCAGACGAAGTAACAAAGAATAATATCGGTCAAAGTATAATACTGGACGAGACGAGAGCGGTTGTGAAATATATGAAGAATAGCATGGCAGCAGGAATCGATGATATACTAGTGAAAGTGGTGAGATTTCTACCGGAGCAAGGCATGAAAGACATTGTTATAGTATGATATTTATGAGGGTGGGGAGCAGCCTAAAAACTGCTCAAGAACCGAAATGATTTTACTGGAAAAGAAAAAAGGAACGAAAAAGTGAAAACATCGATCAACAATCTAAAATTTTTTATATTGTTATGAAATATTGGTCTCTCAATTTAAAATTACAAGTTTTTTTTAAGTTATATATTTTTTTTAATCTCTTAAACCTCAGGTCGTTTTAGTTCTTCAAAACATTTTTTTTTAATTTACGGGTTTAAATTAACAAATAATTATCAAAAATATTTTTTTTTTAAATTGTTATTAATAGTTTTTGTAAAATCTATAATAAACCAAACTAAGCATTCATATCTTAACCTACAAATTCAATTTTGCAGCCGTTGTACATAGTAACAGCCGAAAAACCAAAGGTCACTTTCAAATTTCACATTTCTACAATACAAAACTAACAATGTTATTATTTTTTTACACAGTATTAATTTTTAATTTAACAAATACATACCTATATTATTCAAGATAAATATTAATTGTAATTGTACAGTTTGTATTATTACTTGTATTTACTCTAGAAGTGGAAGCAACAAGATACTGAAATATCACTATCAACGTGAGACATATTTGCGTTTTGTCAAGAACTGTCAAAATATTTTGTATATTCAAACACTGTCATTTCCATAGCAGCTGTGATTTTGTTAATGAAATTGAACTGCTGTTGATTTTAGAGCAATAAAATATTTATTGGCAATGATCTAATTTCATAATTTTAACGATTGCACGAAAAATAGTGTGTATACCACGGCCGCGAAACTTTTTGGCGAACCTCAAGATTATCTTGCCTCGGTCGCAA
Source organism: Neocrepidodera transversa (assembly GCA_963243735.1). Taxonomy (NCBI): domain Eukaryota; kingdom Metazoa; phylum Arthropoda; class Insecta; order Coleoptera; family Chrysomelidae; genus Neocrepidodera; species Neocrepidodera transversa. The sequence continues at coordinate 16,867,963 of OY725349.1, read as the reverse complement.
GCGGCCTCGGCGATAATCTTTTTTTCGGTCCGCCAAAAAGGTATTTCGCGGCATAGGCATACAAATAACTATTTTGATATGTAAACTAATTAAATTGTTTAAATTATTTTACCATTAGATATGGACACATACTGTCTGTGGTAATAAGTTTATACTTGTTCTATCTATTTCTTCCTTTCACATCTTTTCAAAGTTCTTCTTCTGACTGTTCCATAACATATTAATCATAACCATCACTAAGTCTTTAAAAAATATCATCTCCCTCATAATACTTCTAACAAACATTTTTTTTTTATGTAAAGAACCATGCATTTTTCTTCTGGCGGTTGGGTCCCGGGCCGATTTTTTTTAAATTTGGTACACATATATCTTGAGTCATATGGATTATTTTTGCACATTGCAACATGACTCTAAAATAGAGGGTGGCCCAAAAAAATGATTTTCAATATATTGACTTAGCTTTATTCTCTTAATTAAATTAGTAATTTTCTATTCATACCCAAGTAACACAGCTGGTCTAAATTACGCTTTATAGACATCTAAAACCGTCTAGAGCCATCTATGAAAGAAATTCGATTACTTTTAGATCACAACAAACATATTAGTTAGTAGAATACGTTAAATATACATCTATGTAGATTGAAATCGGCGTAAAGTTAAACGTCTTCAGAAAGACGTATAATACATGTTTAATATGATTCTTGTATAACAGTCGATAAAACGTCTTTGAAAAATCATATAATTAAAATTAATTCGGGATGTAATTTTAACTTCATTTAAAGAAAAATTTTATTTTTACCTAAGAAAATTGTTTAATATGTATCTAAATTAGTCCAAATTAATATGTAAAGTTAAACATATCTAGGAATACGTCTTATAAACGTTTAATTTGAATCTATAGTAAATTAATTGATTAGTTTATTTTAAATTGTATTATTTAATTTGTATCATGTCTTTTTATGTCATTAAAAACAATTATTATATATTTAAGATGAGATTATCCGAAGTGTAGCTACTAGGCCACACATATTTCTGGTAATTAAAATGTTTTTTTACAGTAAATGGCAACCCTGTATGTGAAATTAAACCTTTCCTCCACTCGTCTGCTCATCAGATAGTGCCATATTTTTTAAACACTCTGGCTAGGTTAGGTATATTATTAAGTATTTATAAATACTTAATAATATTTTTATTATTATTATGGAATGTACGAAACGATATGTTGAAATTGAGTTTTGTGAAAATAAACATACAGGTTGTCTAAAAAAAAGAAGTCGTTACTCTTATGTTTATTTTATTTTAATCAATTTTATTTAAACTTGGTTTCCTTTTAACCGATACTTAAAGAGTCATTTTTTGATAATTTTAATTTATTAAATATCCAAAGCATAAAAAAACTAGGAACACAAAATAATTATAAATTTACTCAAAGTAATTCTATTGTATCCACCTTTATATTTAGTGGATTCTGTGAGTCGGACAAGCATGTAAACATTTCAGAGCCTAACGAGACTAATTCTCCCCTCCCCATGTTCGAGGATGCTAAATACGATGGCAGTAGTTTAAATTCTCTACGAGTTAACTGCACCCCCAAAAGGCAAAAACCGCCCTGAAAGGAATAAAACGCGGATACGACGTCTCATACCGACAAAACTTTCGTCACCTCTCGTTTTCGAGGATGCTTTTCACGCTGGCGATGGTTTACATTTTTTAGAGTTGACCCCACCCCTAATACACCAAAAAACCACCCCCAAAGAGGTTCAGACCGATACGCCGTCTCATACCGACAATACCTGCGTCAGCCAAGGTTCTAGATGATGTTGAACAGGATGGTGATCCTGGATCATCATCCCGAAGCAAACTAACCTCTTAAACGATCGAAAACTACCCCTTTGATACATGGTTTTTTGAAGTACACAGGATAAAAGAAGATTTTTTGGCTATTTGAGGGGGTAGTTTATTTCGAGGAGATGATCCAGTATCACCATCGTGTTCAGCATCGTCGAAAACGAGAGGTGATGCAGGTTGTGTTGGTATGAGACGTATCCGCATTCACTCCTTTCGGGGGCCGTTTTTGCTCTGTTTAGGGAGTGCCGTTACCTCTCTGAAAGACTTTAAACCGCCGCTATCGTATTTAGTATCTTTGAAAACTGGGGATGACGCAGATTTTGTTGGCATGAGAGGGCGTATTCACGTTTACCCCTTTCGGAGCAGTTTTTTGCCTTTTTGTGATCCATCGTGATCAGCATTATCGAAAACTGGGGAGGGGGGGGGGGGACAATTAGTCTCTTTAGGCTCTGAAATATTTACACTTTTCGACGTTTTTTCCAAATTACGGAATTCGGTAATTGCCCCTAAGAGAAGTACATGGTCCTTTGCTTATTTCCGCTTCTTTATAAAACTTTCTCTATAGAATCTATTTTTTTAATCGGAAAACTTTTTTATTGTCCTGACAATAACATTAATTTTCAAAAATTGTCAAATTAATGACGAATATTTTATGAGAACACAGGATCAAAAAGAAGCTAGCGTCGGTACCTTTGATGTAGTAGGGTCAAAATCTGGGGATCTTGCACCACTAAGATACTTGAAATTACACTAAAAACAAAGTAACATGTCTAAAATCGTACTTGACATAGCTTTACGTCTAAAATTGTACTTGACATTACCCATTATTTTGTATTTAATACAAGTACAAGTTGTTAAAATAGGGTTGTAGCTTTTAGGTTATTCTATTTTTTATTTTGAAATGCGTTAGTAACTAAATTGTTAAAAATAGAACTCACTATATTTTTTTTATTTTCAATAATAAAAAATACATTTTGACAAAAAGCACTAACGTGAACTATTAATTATTATAGTTTAAAGTTAAGTAAGTAAAAATAACTGTAATGTTAATACACCAAAATAAAATAAAATTAAATACATTTATTTACCAAATATATGCACAAACTTTCGTTACCTTAAAAAGCTTAGATACACAACTACAATTTGCTGATCAGGTACCAAAGGTTGTAGATTATTGAAATAAGCAGAATAAAATTCATTAAAAGCATATTCTCATTTTTAAACTAGAAAAAAGTTTTATGAAAAACGAAGGCATTTAATTTTATTATTTTTTAACAAGCGGAACATTAACGAGGGTGAACATATTTTCTTTGGCTCTAGTTTTTGAAAAACATCTATGAAATATATAATGAGTTCCTACCCAACGAGACACGTTTACGCAAAAAAAAGTTAACAATATAAAATGTCTAAAGCGTCACCCCAGAACTTTTACGCCTCGGCTACAGAGAATATGATTATTTTAATTACAAAATACTAAACATTCCATTAATTTATGGAACAAATATGCGGTTTTCATTAAAATATTTTAATTTATTTCAAGTTTTCTTTGAACTTTGGTTTAAATTTTTTTTATCGATTTCGATGACGTCACAATAATAAACCGGTTTTTTGACAATTTTAAAAATGAATTACTCACTCATTTACTAACCGATTTTTCAAATTACAAAAAATAAACTGGGTGTTTTATTTAAAATAGTCAAAATAAATTGTCAGAAATCAGCAATTTTTGTTGTCACATCATCGAAATTGCTAGGAAAAATTCAATCTATTTAAATAAAACATTTTAGTAAAAACAGCATATTTCTATCCTGAACCAATTAGAACTTAATAGGTTAAAATGTAAGTAGACACCCGGTATAATAAATGAACTTTTCTAGCGATTGTTTAGAAATAAAAACAACAATATTTAAAACAAAATATATAAAAATTAGTACTCATTCCGCCATCTACTAATACATAACAGAATCAGGTTAGGAAACTATTTTGTACATGTTTGGAACCCATTTTGAAAATAATTTTGAACATATTTTGAATACCAAAATATTTTGTGATAGAGAATTCTTAAGGTTACTAAACATAGTTAAAAAAATAATAAGTTGTAATTCTCAGATAAACAATTCGGATCACGTTCAACATAACCTATATCAACAACAATGGCGTACTATTGATTGAAAATACATTTTCAAATTGTAATTACTCCAGTAATTTTCTCAAAGTAATATTTCTTCACATAACTTGAATACAGCGCCATTTTTTTTTGTTTTTTTTTTTGTCTAACCTTGATCAGATGTAGAATCTGGCTGTTGAAATTGTTGGTTCGCATATGCACATTATATAGCACACTGTCATAATTAGGATCTCCTAAAATCTTGGGGTGAAAACATTGTACTAGTACATTTTGCGCTTAAGTGTATTGTTTGTCCGTAAAATTTAAAAAAAAAGCTAAAAATCTTTCATGTGTATTCAATCAATGTCGGTCTTAAGGACCTTCTACTGTACCAATTTGAACCAAAAACTAATGGTCGCATTCGAGACACACACCGACCATTCATATTAAATATCAGCTTCATTGGTCAAACGGTTCGGCTGAAGATTACATACAGACACACAGACATACTCTGGAAATGGTTTCAATACTCTTGAGGGACCTCAAATTAGATATTTTCATCGATGTCTCAATTTTGTTTTGCTCGTTCATTATACTTTCTCTTTGGTGGTACCGGGAAAGTAAAAACTGCAGGTATCACACAAATATAACAAAAAACAATAGCGAAGGCAAACTTGGTAAACTATCAACTACAAATTATAATTTATAAAATTGAAATTGTCGGTATCCACCAATCAATCATTAAATTTCTTGACGGTTGGTTGACTCATCAAAAATTTGTTTAGTTTCTACGTCTAACTTTCGTTCCGAATTTGGAAGACTATAGGCATACCAGCTTCTACAAGTTGACTTCTTATTAATTAGAAGCTAAATTTTGTTTTCATGCCTTGCACACAAACTTCTTTCAGTTCCAACTGTACAATAACAATGCTATATCGTTGTCCACTATAAAATTGTAAATACATCCGTTTACTTCGAATTTTACGCTGTCGTTTTTGTAGTCATTTTGCTTTTTATTTTTAAAATATTACAGTAAACACAGTCTAGGAGCCTAGTCACAAACAAAGAAGTTTGGTTATGAAATGAGCATAGATAAAGAGAGGTATGACAATAAAAGGAGATAAAGTGTGAAAAAGCCGCTAAAAAGATAAACTTCACCCAACATTTAGCGACATGACCTTGAAAAATAGCGGAAAGAAATTGAGCAATGTGATTGGTTATAATTTAGAAGCTGGCTTCTAGTAGCTGGTATGCAAGGCCGCCTTATCTGTGGTTAATCGGCTGCAAAATATATGAACGGATCGCTTTTGTCTTATGCACCACTTGCAGAGGGAGTGGCTGCTAGATCTGGTAGATCCTATATTCTGTGTTACTGTCTTGATTTTTTAATTTTTATATATACCGGATGTTAATAAATACCTTAATTTAAAATAGGGTATTTATTTTCCTCCATTATTCTCTATTCTTAGTTTTATCTTTCCAATTTCGTATTTTCAGTTTTTTTTTTATATCAGACATCACACTTTCGAACCTTCTTTTTTCTCGGCCGCCCTCTTCATTTTTTGCCAATTAGAGTCCTATAGAGCGCCATTTTCATCATTATTTCTTTGTTTAATCATTCTATGTGTCCCAACCACCTTAACCTCTGTGTTTTTATTCTTTATGTTATCTTTCATTTTCCATGTATATTTCTTTACTTGTTTCGTTGTTTTTTTGTTAGGATCCCTATTTCACTTTCCTATATTATAGTGATTTTTATAGTATTATATATTCTTATCTTCATTTTTCTTAAACAGTATTTTGATTTCATCAGTGACTGGAGCATTCCAATTTTTCTGTTGCCTTTGAATTTATTTCTTGTTCCTCGTGGGCATTGCTAGATATTAGTTCTCCCAAAAAAATAAATTCATTTACCCTTTGGAATCTGTATTCCTTTTCACTTGTCGTTTTCACTATCCAATTTTTTGCGGTACTACCAGTTTCTCCAAGGACCATATAACTACATTTTTTGTAATTTTCTTTAGCTTACTCTTTGATTTTGCCAATACTGTCAAGTTGTCTGTATACACAATGGACTGATGTTAGTTATTATAGATTGCACCATTTGTTTTTACTTCAGATCTTCTGATAATGGTTTCTAGTGCTAAGTTGGACAGTTGATTTGTACCCGTTCCAAGCTATTTTGTTCAAAATAGTAGTTTTTGTTAACCTGATCAATTTGCCTGGTACTCATAGCCATTTCATAGCTTCGAAAATTTGATCTTTGCTAACTGTGTCATACGCCTGCTTAAAATCTATAAATAGGGCATATAATTCTGTTTTGTGCTCTTAACAGTTCCATTGAATTTCCTTTAAAGTAAAAACCTGGTGAGTTACCGACCTGTTGCTCCTAAATCCTGCTTGGTACTTCCCTAGTATATTCTCAGCCAGCGAACTTATTTAATCGATCTTTCATTAGTCTTGATAGGATTTTATACGGAGTATACAATAACGCAATACTCCTCTGTAGTTGTCGCATTTTGTTCCATCTCCTTTTTATGCAGACGGCTTATCAGAGCTAAATTCCACTCCTCCTGGTATTTTTTTTGAGTTCCATATATGCTTTATTAGATCGTATATTCCACTTCACAGTTTTGCGCCTCCTACTTTGATCATTTCTGCTGTTATTATGTTTTTTCCTGGGACTTTGTTGTTTTTCAGGTACTTTACAACTTCTACTACTTGTAGGTTCTTTTATCTCCTCTTTGAGATCTTTCGTCGTTTTTCACTTCCTGATTGAGGTCTTCTTTATTGAGTTACTCATTAAAATTTTCCTTCCATCTTCTGTAGGTTCTTGAGATTATCTGTTCTCCCTTAGATTTGTAATAAATATTTCTTCCTTGATATCCTGATCTTATTATCCTTGTTTCATGATAAAATCTCTATTTTAAAATTTTTCTTTTAAGTTGCTTCCCTTTTCTTTCGTTTGCAGATTGCTTTTATTGATTTCTTAATAACAGTTGTCTTGTTTTACTTTTCTGTTCCTGTAATTTTTTACTCTCTTCGTCAAACCAGTCTGTGGGTTTGTTCTTTGCCTTCTTCTTCGCTTCTTTTATTGCTCTTTTTATCTTATCCCATTTTTGTCCTGACTCTATTGGTTGCAATATATCTGTGAGTCCTTTATTGATCTCTATTTCGTATTTTCTTGTTATCATTTCAGTTTGTGTCGTACTTCCTTCCTTTAGATCTCTTTGGGTTATTTTTTTAGCAAGAAATGATCAGTATTCGCATCTTCGCCTCTCATACTTCTTATATTGGTTATAAATTTCATACGTCGTCTTTCTATTAAATTAAATTAAATTTTCTAGAGATATTCACGGCCCTTTGTAAATTTCTGTTTATTGAAAGTTTTTTTTTTGGGTATGTAAATCTAATTTGTTTTTATATATACACACTTGAAAAATCACATTTATTTTTCACCTTATTCTATATTGTGTTCACGTTCAATCTTTTGTTTTGTGTTCCTAGGGTTTTATACGGATTTAAAAAAGTACATCGATATCATGAGTTATTTTTACTAGAAACTAGTTCGTGTGTTTGTTACACCTGAAACTCAATTTTCGCGGAAGGAATTGATGAAATTTTCCACTGGAGAATTGTTATCAGAAAACTCGACGAAGTTATTGGAAAGTTTGCTATCTTTGTTAGGAAAAAAGAAAAATACTAAATAAGAGATTATCTAAAGTTGCAGGAAAGGCTATTTTATTTTTAACTTTCAAAACGATAATCGGCAATGATTTAACATTTATTATATACTAAGTACAAAGTTCAAATATACGTCAAGTCTACAAATATCATATTTTGCAAAAGTTACTTAATATACCTAATAAATAAATAAGTAATTTTATAATTACACTTTATTAAAATTCATCATTGATCTACATTATTATACTATATTTAAAAATAAATCAGGAAAAAATGTTGAAATAAAATTAGAATAAATAAAATGTTTATTTAATTGATTTTTTTCAGCTGCTATTGTATTTTTTAAACCGAAATTAAAAATTTAAAAAAACCTATAAAATAAAATACTAAAATATCATACTTTATAAAAATAGGTATTTTAGAAAACAGATTAATTGAGCCATATTTTTTTGAGGGAACTAACAGGGAAAACTTAATTAAATATACTCAATTTGTTTCAATTTAATTTAAAATTTCATGGTCGGAAATATTTATAAAAATAACTACACGATGACCTTAACCATCTCATTTGTCTAATATTATATTCAAAAATGAAGTAATAAAAATTATCACAAGCCAAACATTTGTGGAACAACAGCTTATATATATACAGGGTTTAGCAAGTTTAATTGAATACTAATGGGATTTCATAATCCGTTATAGATTCAAATTCAAATTGCTGAGATATTCAGAAAAACCGAAATTCGTCTTATTATATTAACACCTTAATTCTTAAAGACAGAAAAAAAGATTTTTTATTGAAGGTTAACGTTTCATCTTTGAAAGGCCATCCTCAAATATGTTTTATATGATTAAAATTTTTCTTACATTTGCTTATTTTTCAGTTCGCTAATATCTGGGTATATTGATAGGTAATAATAGAACTCGCGGTTATAGTAAACTAATACTTTATTATGAACGATATCCAGAACAGAGACAGCCAGATGAATGAAGTTTCTTTAATTTGTTCCAAAGATTATTAGAAACCAAAGAAAACAAAAGTGGACATCGTGTGTGTAACGAATGCAGATAAGGGCATTAGGTATACAAAAGCTTAATTATTTCATGTGATAAATGTAAGTGACACTTTTTTCTATTTCTGAACGTAAATATTAAATCTTTTTTCACATGCGCGGTTTTTGCCAACTTTGTAAGCGTCCTAGATTTTAAATGCAACTAATACAAAGATAAAAATTGTTATAAATTTAAAAAAATTACTTTGTTTTAATAATGTCTTCCTTTAATTAGAGCACTATTTTCTGGGTATAGCAGAATATCTACGGTATTCATCCTCTTAATTACAAATACATTTGCATAAAATTTATCCTGTTTTGAAAAATATTTCAGATCTGCTCTGAATACTCAGTAAACTTTTATAAATTTGGTATAGTATAATTATCTACTGTGACGGTATAATTTCATGTCACGCTAATTTTCACGTTCTGTTACATTAGTAAAGAGTTATTGGAAGTAAAATAAGCTCTAGCACTATTTTTTTTAGCAGAATTGGGCGTGTGAGGTCCCACCTGCACTGAAGATCTAGGCCTATTACGCAACGCCAGTTTTCACATTAGACCTGTACTCTTGACAAAGTCAGGAACAGTTCTGATGTTAGCTTTCGCTACCTCTTCAGAATACTGTGTCCCACAGTGCCATTCCCTTTCCCTGTTCAGGTTCCGGTAATAGCATAATCTATGAAGACTAGTTTCATCCTCTTTCTCATATTTCCTATATAGGGAATCTTCAGATATTCCTATGAGGTACAGGTATCTCCTGAGCCTGTCAGGGTACCTAGTGCAGTTTTAAGCTTCTATCTGTTCAGGCATAACAGCAGATCATCTCTGCTCTTGGGTGAACCTTCTATAAGTGCTTTGAACTGTCCTATTCCTTCAAGTTCCATCCAGTATTCCCTATATTTGTCTCTTAATTGTTTCTCCAGTATATCCATTACATGTTGGTAGGAAATACCACATGTGAATTTCAGTCCAATTGAAGGGGTTTCGGCTCGTTTACCCTCCCAGCTGTCTGCGTCTTCATTTCCTTCTATGCCCTCATGTTCAGGCACCAATTCAAGAATTATCTTGTTATGTTCTGAAATGGGCATTTAGGTTTTTATGACAGTCTACTACTATTTTAGGTATTTCCACCATTTTTATTGCTTTAAGGGATGCTCCCTTAATTTATAAGACAGAATCCAGCACCTGTGTTTTCTTCTGTTTTGGACCCGTCCGTATCAAAACAAATTTATTTCTACATCCAGGTACGGAATTGCAATTCGAGCTGACTTCTTCTGTGGAGATGGACCTAGGCACTGGTGGCTGTGTTCTCAACTATCCTCCACAGAAAAGGCCAGTACAATTTTTTTTTTATTTATAATATAGGCATATTGACATAATATAGTTTTACATTGAAACTGACATGGAAAAATAAAATACAATAAAATGAAATGAGATGAGGGACAAAACCGAGAAACGAAGCAGATACAGTTTATTAAATTTATTAATTGAAAGAAGAAAAGAAAAGTTTGATTTATTATTAAGAGACATTGGGGGTAAGATAAAAAATATTAAATTTTTCAGGATTATTTTGAAGAATGTATTTAATTTCACGTTCATTTGCTTAAGTTTTTACTTTCTTTTATATATCTAGGTAGCACATTAAACAATTTTGGTCCGAAATAATAAAGTTTTTTGTTTGAGACTTTTCTTAAATAAGTTCATATTTATAGTTTGCTTTATACCAGATTGATTGATTTTTCTGAGTCCTGACCTCACTCTTTCTGTTCCTCTCAGGTATGTTTATACTGAAAGGTTTTACAAAATTGTGGCTGACAGGCATTCTGTCCTATAGCACTGAATTTTCTCTTAGTTTTTCTGCAATCATGGAATAGCATCCTTTCCTTGAAAGTTCCGATCCCATGCAGTTTATACTCAACCTGTAGGTTGCTGCTTAGAGCTGTTTACGTTGCCCTGCATCAAATTTTCCATTTATAATGATACCTACGTCGTCAGAAAATGCTTGTGCGTAGGTATTTTTTCTCTCTTGCTCGCTAAGGTCATCAACCACTTAGCACTAATAATGCTAGCCTAATTTTAACAGCTAGACATGCGTAGTTGCCAAGTTTAATAGTGCTTGACTTTATTATGGCACGAATAGAGTCGCGCAAAATTTTGGTAATTTTGGCATTATTTTCACAGCCGTGACTTTTGACTATTTCTTTACGTTTGGTTTTTAATTTTATTTACGTTTCAGGGTTTCAGTTTTCAGTATTCGTGCTTGTGTTAAAATGAGTGATGAAGAAAACCGTCTACGATTTTCGTACGAGGATGAAAGAATAAAACGATGTTCTTGGATTTTACCCCATCCTTGAAGGTTAGCAATCAGGTTTACATTAAAAAATTCCTAACATGTTAAGTTATATTTCTCCAATACATGAGTCACCACCATAAATATATCATTAGAAAACAATTTTTTTTTGAAAGAATAATACGATGTAATAATTTTCCCCCCTCCTTAAAGGTTAAGAATCAGGTTTAAATTAAGAAATTCCCGGAGGACCAAGATCATCGTTTTGCATATATATCGAGATAAATATGAAAATTGTTTACAAATTCAGAGGAAAATTTGAAATTTGGTTATATTAAACCAAACATGAAACTAAGAAACGCCAAACAAAAGTTTTCTTATGAAAATTGTCTTTTGCTCTTTCAAAAGACAGGTAAGTGTACTTAAATAACTTATGTGATGTCTTTTGGACCACACATAATAACCTCAAATAATAGTATGTGGTAGTTCATTAAACTAGTTATAATTTAAATAATATAAAGGTTGAGACGTGAGTTATACGTAACGTCATACAGCAAAACGACAGGTTGAATGCCGGCCATTGCCCAGGTCAGGAAATGTTGTTTATTGTTGTGTTTCCATATATAGGTTGTTATCTCTTTGATTTTTTTCATTCTTCTTCATTCTTCTTCATCTTAATTGAATTGCATTGCACCTGCACCCCGAAATTCATCCATTATCGTCTGCTTTTTCGAAATAGCAGCCCCCAAATCTTCTTTCATATTAAAAAAAAAAATAACATCATGGAAATAACCCTTGGAAATAACATACTGGATACTGTTCTGTACTAAACACTCTTCAATTTGATTGTAAATAAATTTCTTTTAGCGTTTGACAAAATGTGGTTAGGTCACAAATAAAGAAAAGCGTGGGGAAATGAACCACAATAATGTTCGATCAATAACTGGTTCTTTTCGGCAACTTCAAGCAGTATTTAAATAACACTACTTTGGAATTTCTATTCTATTATAAATTTTACCACTTAACTTGATTATCACTATATATCAGTATCTGTAGTACGTTATACTAGTTTCTTTTAAGAAAAAATTCCTGTCCGTAGGGTCGACAGGGGGAGGTAGATTTCTGTTGTCTAAATTTGACTTTCATCCTTCCCCACCCCACGATATGGTCAGATCGAAAAATGTTTCAAACTAATAAATTTTATAATAATTAGGACATGAAGAAAGTCTTATAACCTGTTTCAATATTTTTGAAAATGGCGTAGATATAAATTTTTTGAATTTCAACCCCCTTCAGTTCCACCCCCCGGGGGTCGGATGAAAAAAAGTTTCATATAAAATAATTTTATAATAATTACAGCATAAAAAAAGTCTAATGACCTTTTTCAATATTTTCAATTTTTTAAGATTTCAACCCCCTCCAATTCACACCCCCTTAAAGGTAGAATATATATATATATATACATAAAAAATTTTTTTGTTTCATTTTCTTGGTTATAGGGTTCATTTTTTAATAAAATACTAGTATTTATTTAACGTTTCGCCTTATAACCAAGAAAATGAAACAAAAAAATTTTTTATGAATATAAAAGGTTCAAGAATCAGATTAATATATATATATATATATATATATATATATATATATATATATATATTGTTATGAAAATGTTCACCCTGTATATTGAATTTTATAAATTAATATTTTTTTTGTTTGAGCTGATAGTTAATTTATTTAAAGATTATTAAAAGTTAAATGTTATATTTATTAAATAAGATAGGAGAGTTGATATGAAAGTAAAGAATAGGAAACGAAGCTATTATAGATAAATTGGCAATAAATTTAACAAAAGTGAAAGAATCTTAAAATTGAAATTTTGGAATTGTCATATATGAAATTTAAGTCAGATAGTAAACAGGGAATATAGGGTTAATAATCAAAACTAAGGCTGAGGTATTAAAAAAAAATCTAGTGGTAACAAAATAATAATAAAAAAAAAGATAATAAACAAAGGGTTGTCAAACAATAAGTTATAAAATTTTTTTATATTTTGATATGGAAGGTTATGATAAGTTTATACATTAAAAAGACAATTTTGAATGCTGTACAGAAGAGGGAATAAAATTATACATATACCAACAATTAGAAGATGAATTTTATTTCATACATTTAAGAAAGTGAAAAAAAATATTTAAAGGTATAACGAAGGCATTTAAATTTATCAGTAAGCGTAATGGGGATATTTAGAAGAAGTAATAACTAGAAGGAAGTAAGAATTGGTGTTGTAAAGAACAGGAGAAGTTAATAAGAGTTGTATCCAGATTTCAAAGCAAAAGCATAAAGAAGAGGAATATACGGATTAAACATAAATTTATATTTTTTTTTTAATGTTTATTATTTTTTTTACTAGGACCCAGCCAAAATTCTGAGAGAAATTGTAAATATCATTACAATATATATATATATATATATATATATATACATATATATATATATTGATATGGTTTTTAGTTATATGGGTAGTTTTAGTTCTGTTTTTGTATGTATTGTGGTTGACAGTGATGGAAAGGTGGAAGGTTATTGTCAAATGTAAGTTTGACAATGAAAATGAGGTTATAAAAAAAGTTTAAGGTGCGTGTGAATGTATGTAAATGTGTGAAGATTTATTTAAGAATGTTTGTTAGAATATTATTTTTATTGAATGTAATAATGAGTTCTCAACAATTGTGGTACAAGTAAAAGAAAAAAAATCTTAGTGTGTTTGGTCATTTAAATTTAGAGATAAAAAAAAAATTATCTAGTTAGGGGGAGGAAAAACAAATGAAAAAAAAAAATAATAAACAGTTTTGGTTGTTAATTAGTAGAGAAAGGTTTGATAAGTAAGATGTCAGATAAAAATGTTAGAACGAGATGTTAAAAAAATATTTTATTATAAAGTAAATGAAGTTATGGTTTAAAGAAAAATAAAAGCAATTATTAAAACAAGGTTATATTAAAATATAAAAAAAAAAATTTACAAGAGCATAAAAAGAAAATTAACAAAGAAGACAAAGAACAAATTGGTTTGTAGGAGGACGAGGTGGTGGTGAAGATTAGTTTAGACAGGAAGACAGAAATAGGTGGGGATTAAAAAAATACAGAAGACATAAGAGGGAAATAACTAGGTGGTGATACGGGAAAAGAAAAGAAAGCAGCTGATTGGAGGAAGGCACAAGAGAGAGAAGATCAATTTAAGGCGCCCAAAATTATATTTTTTTTATTTAATTTTTTTGTAAAGTTTATTATTTTTTAAAGGAACCTAACCCTAAGAGAGATTAAGAGTTTTCACAATAGCCAGTCTAATATAATATATATAAATATACATGAAAACTACTTCTACTGCCATCTAATGGATAAATATATATAGATATATACCGATAATTTTTTTTTTACTGATTCTTATTCTCCAGGTCATAAACGGCGTTCCCGGTTCTGGGTTTCGTCATTGAATCGATTACAATAGGTAGATTCCATATATGGAAATCTACCTAACAGGTTTTGATGTTTTTGAAATAGCTCGTTTTTAATGACAAATATTTACATACTTACTAATTCATTCCACCTTTTATACCCATATTTGATTTATTTATTACCTTTTGATTTGATTTAAATTCGTGTTAAGTGAAACTATGACGACATTTTTGAGGACTTCCTTTTAGATGTTAGAACTTTGGAATGTTATTTACTCTTTGGACGTTAATTCATATATAGGGATTTGTTCAATTTAATATAGTGTATTAAGGTTTGAAAAATCCTTCCCAAAAGTTTTATGGCACGTTTTTCATGGTATACTATTACGTTGTGTTTTGTAGATGAGTACTTCGTTCATATATTTATAACCTGTCTCTTGGATGAAAAAAAATCATAGGGTTTTTACTGTATAGTACCTACACAACTTTTATATTAATAGTGCTATGAGCCTTCAGCCCTTTATAAACTTTTCTTTAATCACGACTAGAAGCAATATTTAATTATATATTGTGAACTTTTATTTATTTAAACATGCGGTAAAACTAAATGAATTATTCTATCGACTATTCTAATACTATTTTGTACTTTAATGATCTTGGAGAACGTAATAAAATATTGTTATTGTCGAAAATTTTTCTCGCCCTGTATCTTCAAAAATAACCACCTGAAGTTTTGCCGTATCTTTAACAAACACCTTGTACAATTTTACTGTTTTCCCAGTTATAATATAATATGTACATGTATTTTAATTACATCCTTTGAATTATAATACTTACCCCATATTTATTTATTTTAACTAGTTAATCTTAAATAAACAACATAAAACTTAATTTCATTAATTGATATATTTTTATTTGTAAAAAATCATCTAAATCATTCTAACCGGTCTATCTTTTGACGTCATCGATTACAGACCGATTCCATCAAAAACAACCTACTTGATTGTTTTCCACTAAAATAAACCTGACGCGGTTGAGAGTTGTTGCCGCGCTTCAATTTTCACCGTCAGATGTTTTTATTCCCACCCCCTTTTCCCTCCCATCTAACCTCGTGTGACCCCCTTTGAACTTTGCGACCGCTTATACATTGCTATATTTTGTCTAGATGATCCGATGATCATCTAGTAAAAAAACTCCATGAGTTTTTTAGTGATAGTTATATTAATACAGGGTGTTTTAGTTTGGCAATAGAATTTGTATTTGTAGTACATACAGGTAGTGAAAAGATAATAATAATGGATTTATCCAGTAGGAACGAATTTATTGGTTTTTTTTTAATGAATGAATATCTTAAAGAACCTAGTTGCTTATGTTGATTTTCATTGTTCTTATAATATTCATTAATTAATAAAAGTCGATAAAAAGTAATTATTATATTGTGAAAGTGGCGCTGCTTCTTGACCAATTATTAATGTTTTATTTATTTTAATCATAACAAATGAGAACGAGAGTTGCCATTTTTATCGATATGACAATAAAGCCACATATAATCTGTTTCAATTGGGCCACGTCACAAGCCACTATAGCCCCGATATTCAAATTTTAAGAATTAATTACAGCCGCAGGATCGGTCTCAGAAGGGCGGGACCCGGTGCAATGTGTTATGGTAGGCCAAAATTATACAATGAAAATATAAAAAAAATCATTGAATGAGTCCATTATAATAACTTGTATGCGTTTATATGTTTAAGTGCTTAAACTTCTAGCATTATTACAGAAGTGTTACATTTATTTAAAACCATGAGTTGCTTGTTCTGGACATCAGTTTTAATTGCTCAAAACTAAGAAATATAATCCTAATTTGGAGTTTAAAAGGCTTCGACAATTAGTTGTACGCTAAAAACTGTCTCGTATAAATTAAAATTTAGCCAATGACTGAATTTCTCATCTTTACTTAATTTTTCTTAGTCGCTATTACTTTAAGTGGAAAACATTCAGAACGAAAGTTGTAGATGATGAAATTATCTTTTATTTTTATCTGCCCTTTTTTTGTACGAACAATATTTTTTTTGATT
Source organism: Neocrepidodera transversa (assembly GCA_963243735.1). Taxonomy (NCBI): domain Eukaryota; kingdom Metazoa; phylum Arthropoda; class Insecta; order Coleoptera; family Chrysomelidae; genus Neocrepidodera; species Neocrepidodera transversa. The sequence goes on along the minus strand of OY725349.1, from coordinate 16,851,458 downwards.
ATTTACATTTCAAAAAAAAATTTACTCATTCCCATTTTTCTCGTTACTGGTAAAAGTTACGTGGATTTAATCCCGTATCTATTTCATCATACCAACGTACAACTACTTCTTCAAAATTTGTATCAATAACCTTGACGCTTTTGGAAGTACCAGGTTTAGACATAGTAACGGAAACAGAAAAAATAAAGATAGGGGAATACTGACAGGGAGTCTCCCAGATTCTACGATACGTATTACTCGAAAACGAAAAAATTACAGAAGGCCACTTGCACGGGCAGCATCAGTGGAGAAGAAATACTCCAGGTTACGATGTCCGTTAAGTTGGCCCCGCCATTTTCGAATTAAAAAAAAATGATTATGCTGTCTTGTGTTATGTTTGTGCCGGGTTGTGACGTAAATAAAAAAAAATTATATATTTTTTTTCTATTTTTTTTTTAAATTATTTAATTTTTCACCGTCTTTTTCTCCGATTTAAAAAAAAAGCCGTACTGAGTTGTGCTACGTTTGTGCTATATTGTGCCGATTTATTTTTTGTTTTTTTAATTAAATTAGCCGAGAAAATTGAAAATCAATTTTCAAAAATATTAAAAAAAATTTTTTTGACAAAACTAATAGTTGTGCTGCATTGTGCTATACTTATATTGTATTTTTGTACTCTTGACTTTTTCTCCTAAAAAAAATTAATTAGCTGAGAAAATTGAAAATTAATTTTAAAAATATAAAAAAAAAATTTTAGACAAAACTATTACTTATGCTATACTAATATTGTACATATTGTACTGCCGAAAAAACAATTTTTTAATTGTCCCAGCTAATCAATTTTTTTAGGAGAAAAAGTCAGGGGTACAAAAATACAATATGAGTATAGCACAATTCAGCACAAGTAATAGTTTTACCCAAAAAGACTTTTTTTAATATTTTTGAAAATTATTTTTCAATTTTCTCGGCTAATTAATTTTTTAGCAGAAAAAGTGAAGAGTATAAAAATACAATATGAATATAGTACAATGCAGCACAACTAATAGTTTTGTAAAAAATTTTTTTAAATATATTTGAAAATTGATTTTCAATTTTCTGGTCTAATCTAAAAAATAAAAAAAAAATCGGCACAACATCGCACAAACGTAGCACAACGCAACACGGTTCTTTTTTTTAAATCAGAGAAAATGGCGGGGCCAACTTAACGGTAAAAAATTAAAAAATTAAAAAAAAAATAGAAAAAAAATATATTTTTTTTTATTTACGGCGCAACCCAGAACAAACATAGCACAGTATAGCACAAATAATTTTTTTTTAACTCGAAAATGTCGGGGCCAACTTAACGGATATCAGGTATCGTTTTAATCGACCAAATCACTGGCGATCCGGAGGGTGGGATTCACTTGCCCCACTGGGTTGAGTACCTGGATATTTGATGCTAAATCTCAAACAACTAATTAAATTAAAACTCAACAGGTAAAAGAAAAACCCTTTATTTTGAAACCAAATTCCGAGTAAGGTATGTAACAAAGTTCTTACTTGACGGTGTCAGACTGTACGAAACTTCTTCCAGGCCGGCGTATTGTGGTCCGATTGACGGTTCCGGCATTCCGGTTATATTGGACTCAGTGTTGCTGGGTGGGAAAATTTTTCAGTACCACAGAGTCGATGAAAATGTACTAAATTTTGCCTCAGACTACCACTTATTAATATTCTATTCCATATGGAAGAAAAACACATTATTTCGATATAAATATAGCCCAAGGTACAGAAGACTGATCGCTTGTTTTTGAGAACTTTCATTCACTAATCAATTAGAAAAAAATAGTTGAATCACAAATATCAAGTTTCAATTCTTTGGCTGAATTCGCCGAATAGGAGCAAAAGTCAAATAACTAGAATGAGACACAGAACTTTTAGATGATTCAGTTTCAAGATCAACCGCTAGAGGCATGTGTGATGGATGTACTTCATCGACACCACAGAAAACTACAAAGAGTGCCATTTCCTGTACAAATTTTTGGAAGAATGTTTCTCTCTCTTTTCATAGTCATCTGCTGATGATTTCTTGTTTGAAATAATCGACACATGACAAACAGACAACCTTTCTATTCCAAACAGGACCACACAGACTTGACACCAAGGGATAGAGACTTCGGTCGTCTATAAAACTACTACCAAGAAGACACGCCATGCTATTTGAGGTGAAATACAGTAACTAAGGAGAGAGATGACAATGATGAGTGGGAAATACCAATCTGTAGACTGGTGTTCATATCACTCCGACAGCTTTCACTATAACGAGCGCATGTCGGGGAGGTAACCCGTGGGTGGTGGCAAGGGAGTGAGGGATTTTATATCAAATTCAGTGATGAATTCCCGAGCTCATTATTGTGTAATGAATGGATAGAATAATGAATAAAAAAGTTGATTTTTGATTGTACCAATAAACTAATTTAGGTACCAAATTTATCAAATAAGTACCACCGTACTTTTTGAAGTGTGCGTGTGTGCGTGTGTGTGCGTGTGTGCGTGTGTGCGTGTGTGCGTGTGTGCGTGTGTGCGCGTGTGTGTGTGTGTGTGTGTGTGTGTGTGTGTGTGTGTGTGTGTGTGTGTGTGTGTGTGTGTGTGTGTTTGGATGGATGTTGTAGTAACTGTAGTAACGATAACTCAAAAACTACCGAATAAAAAAATTTGAAATTTTGCATACAGTATTCTGATATCCCAGATTAGATCTGATTAGATTTTGGTGCCAATCGCACAACCGGAAGTGGCAGTTGCTATGGGTGATGACGCCATTATTATACAAAACGGCAATAAAGTTTTACACATATATTTTGTATACCCTACAGTTTATTTTCATCTTATTAAAATTTTCGAAACTTTTGTCATTGTTGCCAGATTTACAAAAAAATAATTTTTTTTCATACTTTTTTGTGTCAACCTGTAAATTTTTGATTCAAAAATGGCGAGAGGTCATGTGCTGGCCACATCAGATTTTTTATGGTATAGTTTTTCACGTTCTGCTGATGCTTTGCTCACTTATTTTAGATGTTCACCATAAAAAGCATGCAACTCAACTGCCATGCGACCAGAGTTGTTCTCGAGGAACTTTTGATTGTGCTGAAATTGGTCACAAAATATTGCCCAATGGTACCACTAAATTAGATCACGTTTTCATCAATAAAAAAGAGGCGTGGTTTATGACGTCTTAAAATTTTAATTGTAATAACTTGAATTTTTTGATCGACCCACAGATGGAGCGACTTCAATCGCGCTTAATTTCAAACATTTCTATGATTTTTTAAGAATAAATCAGTTTCTGGTCATACTCGCAAAACAAAAAATATTTTATAAAATACTTTGAACCTAAAAGAAATAAAACTTATCAATCGAACATAAATAAAAGGATATTCCCAAGAATAAAATAAATAATAAAAAATATTACATGCAAAACAAAATAAAAACCAATTTGCGCAATGAACAGAGAATTTCAGTCAGTCTCATATGTATCAATCTTTTTTAAGAGACTTGAATTATAATTCAGTAATTTCTTATCTGGTCTCCATTTTTTAGCTCCACCTGACAGATTCTTCATTTCATCTTTTATTAAAAGAACTGCTGCACATGTCTTTATGAGAAGTCGATTGCGAAAGAACGTTTTCCTACGGCTGCTTAGAAAATACACAAAACGCACTGTCAACTTGCCTAGAAAAACGTCAATTTCAAATGGCGTGTGTAAACGTTTACACACGTAGTGTACAAAGTAAAATGACAATACAACTACCCATAATAACATAACATATATCAATGAATTGAGATGAAATCTAGCATGCGGACATTATCACAACTGATAGTTCTCATTTCTCATTAAAAAAAATTCAAATTTATTGCAAATTTAGAAAATAAAGTGGCAGCCTTAGGAAAAGTATAGTGTGTAACTCGTGTGAAATAGTACATTGTTTAACAAGTGTTGAAAATAGCACTTTTCACATGCATGTGACGGTTTGTGGCACGAGCCTGAAAGGCGAGTGCCACAAGTCACAAAGTGTGAAAAGTGATTTAGTAGCAGTGAAAGTGAGAAATTTGTGCCTTTTATACTGTGTATTTTAATAAGTATAATATTTTTAATACCCAAACGGAATAGTCCCGTCTTTATTTTTCATTTATATACTGTATGAAACGAAAAAAAAATAACGTATAAGGATTTTTACGTTATTAATGATACGACGTCATCCTCAGTACTAAAGTACAAGCAATAAAACAACCATAGAGGTTTAAAAAGTGTCGAGTTGAAACTTTCCAAACGATGGTAAATTTTGGGTTGTTAGACATTCGCCAGGTGCCGTTTTGCCACGGCCATAAAAAAGTGCTGTTTCGCCACGCATAATTTGCATATTTTCTAACAAGTGCTCTTTTGCCATGTATGCAATTTTGTTTACCTGTCTAGATTAAAAAATAAGCTTTTACCTTTGACAACAACAGTAAAAAAAAAGAAAATTGTTTCACATTTACTATTTACATTTGATATTTATACAGATAATAAATCTAATTCAATTTTACAACATATTTAAGTTTAAAAACAAAAATCAAAAACAAATAGAATAAGTTTTCGAAACTATACATTCCGACCATTACCATACATGTTTCATCCTTATAGGAATCTTCAGTGGCACTTTGTTTCGAAAACTTATTCTATTTGTTTTTGATTTTATTGCGAGGTGCCCGCTCCCCCCTAGGCATTATGATGGTTGATGGGTTCTCCATCAGACGGCAATCCAAGTTGTACTTGGAGACGCGTTTACAGGATTGTATTCTGCTAAACGCACTGCCCGGTTGGTGCCCATCAACCAATACGATTGATGTCGTGACTATCTATCATTGTGGTCTTACACAAAAATAGTTGGGGTATATAGTATAAATATAAATTTTTGAAACTATGCATTCCGACAAAGTGCCACTGAAGATTCCTATAAGGATGAAACATGTATGGTAATGGTCGGAATGTATAGTTTCGAAAACTTATTCTATTTGTTTTTGATTTTTGTTTTTAAACTTAAATATGTTGTAAAATTGAATTAGATTTATTATCTGTATAAATATCAAATGTAAATAAAAGTAAATGTGAAACAATTTTCTTATTTTTAACGTTGTTGTCAAAGGTAAAAGCTTATTTTTTAATCTAGACAGGTAAACAAAATTGCATACATGGCAAAAGAGCACTTGTTAGAAAATATGCAAATTATGCGTGGCGAAACAGCACTTTTTTATGGCCGTGGCAAAACGGCACCTGGCGAATATCTAACAACCCAAAATTTACCCTCGTTTGGAAAGTTTCAACTCGACACTTTTTAAACCTCTATGGTTGTTTTATTGCTTGTACTTTAGTACTGAGGATGACGTCGTATCATTAATAACGTAAAAATCCTTATACGTTATTTTTTTTTCGTTTCATACAGTATATAAATGAAAAATAAAGACGGGACTATTCCGTTTGGGTATTAAAAATATTATACTTATTAAAATACACAGTATAAAAGGCACAAATTTCTCACTTTCACTGCTACTAAATTTATCTCAAAAGAGATAACTGTGAAGTGGCACCTTTCTAAAGCTAGATTTACACATACAAATCAAAGAGGCTGGTTAAGGATTACTGTTATATGAATATGCTCTTATCATTGAAATGACGTTAGGACCTAGTAGATTTAGAATGTATATAAGAAAACTAATAGTTCGCCTTAAAACCAGTTTTAATTATAAAAACATTAATAAGGTGTTTTTTTAAACATACTTTATGAAAAAAAAACACCTACGTTATAGTAAAAATATTAATAGACATGTTAAATCTGAGTTTTCTCTTAGCGACTCAAGAACATAATGCCTTTAGTCTCAACTTTTTAATCTATACTAAAGAAGTTACACCCTCTATTCGCGTTCTATTTATTCAGTGGTAAAAGTCTGAAAAGCATAAATGATAAAAACCTCGAGGCTCTCTTGCGCCATCTCTTCTTCTCTTCTATAAAATAAATATCAAAGATCAAAACGTAATCGAAGAAGTATAAAACCACAGGTTATATGATTACGCTAATGGACTACTTTACTAGAAAAATATAAGAATGCTTTTAGTAGATTATTTCTCTGCCCATATTCCAACCATATTCTCCTTAAGATTTTTTTACAGAAATTAAAAAAAGTAAATTAGATTCTCCTTTGCGTCTACATTTTGGAAGATTGAAAAATGTACACTGGAATAAAGAAGTGGAAATATTCTATAATGGAATTTTATAATTTTTAGATTTACAAGGAATATTATTTTAATAAAATTATATTTATTAAATCGATCAGATTATCCATATCTTGAATGTGGTCAAGTGTTAAGTAGTAAACTCAAAATCATGTACTACAATAATATAGAGAAGTAGAGGAGTAACTAGTTTCGGTTTATAACTCATCTTCAGACCTAAAAGGAGGTATACACAGAGATTCACAGACATAACTTGCTTTTTAAAAGTTTGGCTTAAGCTTTTAAAAATACCAAGTCAAGCTTAACATTTTTTTTCAGGCCAAGCCAAGCTTTTTTTTTAAAAGCTTGAACTAGCAAGATTTTTCAAGCCAAGCGTTCAAGCTTTTGAAGGAATTATTTACATTAACTGTTTACAATAATATACAAAATTTATCTAAAGTAACTACTAGATAATCCATATAATATTATATAAGGAAATTCTTAGGATGTGCATTAAATGGAAAGATACCCCTAAAAAGAATTTAGGTATAAAATCTTATCATTATCGATCTTCATTTATTTCTTACATATATTTTCTGTATCCGTGCAAGAAATATACATAACATGATAAATTATATTTTCTTGTATGTATGAGAAATATTACATTCATGATAATTATAAAAAGTAAATAATTTTATTATAACTGCAATAAATAATATAACTCAAAACACCCATTTTTCGTAATAAGACAAACATTGTTTTATCTAATAACCTTTTCAAAAAATGAGCCACTTCCAACTTAATTTCAGACCGCATATTTCCAAATCATATCATTCATCTATCATCTATTATATAAGTCATAACCTAAAAACAAAAAGCATTTTTTAAATAATTGAGCCCTTTCCCCTTAATCCAGCCCTGATATTTCCAAACTAAATGGATTGTATATGTCATAACCTCAAAGCAAAAAGCCGTTTTTTTTCTTAAAATAGGCCCTTCCATTAAGCCAGTCCTGATATCATTAATTAACAATATGTTTCATTTTTTTTCTCATAATCAGACTATTTACTTTAAAAGAATTTCTTCTCTGCAAAATATTATTATTTGGTTACATAAAAATAAATGCACTTCACTATATTAATTGCCGGGGAGTCATATTAATTTTTAATCGCCAGAGTGAAGAAATAAAAAAAATTACCGCACTTTCATTACTTGGAACGTCCGGCTTTGTAGCCAGCTTATAACAGAGCTAGAAATATTTGGATTTAGATTAAATTTTTTCTCCTGCGGAAAAGCTTTTTCATAAGAATCCTTATGTTTACTTTGTAAATGTCTTTTTAATGACGTAGTTGTCCCATTTTTTTTTAAGTATTGTTGATTTTCTTGTACACACAGTGCATACTGCTGTTTTGTCTGTTTTGCTCTCTCCTTGACTATTTTAAAAAAATTAGTGACCTTTATATTTTTAATTATTTTTCTGGACTTAATTCGAATATCTTCTTCGCGAGATCTGCTAGAAGACAATTCTTCCGCTTCTTCTACCACATATTCAGGTCCGCTGTCTTGAAAGGGTTCCTCGAATTCCTCGATATCTGATATATTGGTGGCGTTCATATTTGTCAGTACTGGCTTCGACTAGCAGTGACTGAATTGAACATTACAACAAAGGGCGGCGAAAGAAGTAGACTTAACACGTAATCGGCAAGGCGGGGGAACGAAGCTCGATAAAGCTTGAAAAAGAATAGTAAACAAGCCAAGCCTAAAATCAATTTAAAAGTCATTAAGAATTTTAAGAAGATCTTAAAAATACTTTAAAATACTTAAAAAATGTTTAAAATCCCTAAAAACCCTTAAAAATTACTTAAAAATCTTAAGCAATTCTTAAAGATCCTAAAATATTCCTTAAAAAACATTGAATTCACTAAAAATAGTTTAGTATTTTTTAAAATCCCTAAAAATCCTTAAAAATCCTTAAAAATCCTTAAAAATCCTTAAAAATCCTTAAAAATCCTTAAAAATCCTTAAAAATCCTTAAAAATCCTTAAAAATCCTTAAAAATCCTTAAAAATCCTTAAAACTCCTTAAAAATCCTTAAAAATCCTTAAAAATCCTTAAAAATTCTTAAAAATCCTTAAAAATCCTTAAAAATCCTTAAAAATCCTTAAAAATCCTTAAAAATCATTAAAAATCCTTAAAAATCCTTAAAAATCCTTAAAAATCCTTAAAAATCCTTAAAAATCCTTAAAAATCCTTAAAAATCTTTAAAAATCCTTAAAAATCCTTAAATATCCTTAAAAATCCTTAAAAATCCTTAAAAATCCTTAAAAATCCTTAAAAATCCTTAAAAACCCTTAAAAATCCTTAAAAATCCTTAAAAATCCTTAAAAATCCTTAAAAATCCTTAAAAATCCTTAAAAATCCTTAAAAATCCTTAAAAATCCTTAAAAATCCTTAAAAATCCTTAAAAATCCTTAAAAATCCTTAAGAATCCTTAAAAATCCTTAAAAATCCTTAAAAATTATTATAAATCTTAAAAAATCCTTATGAATCATTAAAAATCCTTCAATATCCTTAAAAATCCTTAAAAATCCATAAAAATCCTTAAAAATGTTTAAAAATCCCTTAAAATTCTTAAAAACTTTTAAAAGTCCTTAAAAATCTTAAGAAAACCTTAAAAACACTTTAAAATCCTTAAAAAGTCCTTAAAAAATCCTAAACAATCTTAAAAATCCCTAAAAACTCTTAAAAATACTTATAAAGATTTAAAATTACTTAAAACTCTTAAGCAATTTTTAAAGATCCTAAAATAATCCTTAAAAATCATTAAATTCCCTAAAAATAGTTTAAAATTTTTAAAAATTCCTAAAAATCGTTAAAAATCCCAAAAATTCTTAAAAATCATTAAAAAACATTTAAAATCTTTCAAACCTTTAAAAAGCCTTAAAATCCTTAAAAAATTATTAAAAACTCGTAGACGGAATTACAGACTCTAGCAAATTACAGTTGGGTGGATGACTGAAGACTGTCCTAACAGATGCTCCTGAAAATTATAATTTCAGCTAGTCCTAGTGAAATCCACTAAAATATTACTTTTTTCACTACTGCTTTTTGTTATATTACTGTTAATTTGGGTAAATATAAATATGTTTAATTCATTACTAAAAATATCAGTCAATAATTTTTTCCTCATTAAGCATTATGGTGCATAAAATAATAGTAACAAGATGAGTTTCTTTCTTTCATAATAACGACATAATAAATTTCAAAAATAGTGACATTTGTGACATAACTAAAAATATACGGAGTGGACAATTACTATTCAAAGAAAAGTTAATTATTATTGATACAAATGAAGTGTTAGTGTAAATTAAAACAAAATGGATCTAAGAGATGGTAAGAAAATTAGAAAGAGAAAGAAGTCGTAAAAAAATTAATTATTTTATTTTGAATGGGATGATTTTTAAATTAAATTTGCGCTATCCTGTATATCTCAGAACCTTATCTAAAGCAATTCTTTATCGTTTTGTTATTTTAATTTTTGCCATAATTATTTTTATTATAAACGAAAATAAACAAAACTATTCGGGGCATAAATATGGTAAAGTCACGTAAAATTATTTATCTTCTTTATTTAATGGTTCTATATAATGTGAAAATGACAAGAATTTACAACGTTGTCACTTTGAATCGCTCACACTGGAAATGACAAGGAAAGCGTTACATAAGAAAATTGTGAAGAGCGTATCACTTATAACGCCCTTCGCGTTAATGATCGTTACGGTTCCTGAGTAGCGAGTTGTAAATAGATCCGCAGACCACTTCCAAAAACTACATTTAAAGTATCGTTAAAAGGAAGCAAAATTAAACAAGAAAACGAAAACTAATAAAAATAAAATACAATGAAAAATTTCAAGTAAACAAAAAATTACATGTGTTCAGTTTGTGATGAAAAATATAGAGAAGAAATTTTATATTATATTATTTTACCGTGTATATTTAATGAGTACCTTTAAAAAATCACAACTGCACTGAATCATGTTTGTAGACCATGTCCTTTATCAATTATATTTTAAATGATATTATGATTCCGACCTGTAAAAGTTGATAAATTAAAACCGAATCATTATGAAGTATTTGAAATATCGCTTCGCTCCTAATAGTCCAGAGACACATTCTTTTTCGAAACGAAAATGGAGCACCTCCAATTTATACCCCATAAATCAGCTTCGCGTGGCTCGCCAAACATTACCTTCCGGTCTCACCTGTCTTTCCTCCTCCATTCTGCCATCCTGCTGAAATCCTGCTGGCTCTCAAGGCGCAGGACTATACGCGCCGTAGAGAACCCACGACACATGCCAGTATTTTAGTGTTAAAGACCCTATGACGCGGGCTGGATAACCTATACAGCTGCGGGCCGTAAGCGCGCTTTTCGTTTTCGTATTGTCGGTATTTAATTCAACATTTCCTTCAAGAATTACTGACGTTTTTGATAGATGGACGTTACATACCGATAGGTAGGATTATATATTGTATTTTATTTTTATATTAATTTTTATATATCATAGGTAAATAAATGTATATAGGAATAAAATAATAATTAAGCTATAAAACAAAATTATTATAAACATACATTTTTTTTTAAGAAATTGATATTAAATATGAGATTATTATAATATTTTGTCGATTTACATTATCTAGCCGGAATCAAGTTGATCCAGACAAATATGTTTAAATGATTTTCAATGAATATATGCACACTATGCGCATAGCTCAAATTCAGATCCATTAAATTTATATACTTTTCACTATATTGAGAACGGGTTAGAATCCAACCGTGAGGGACACACTAATATTTAATTTGTTTAAATTTATGTATTTTTACGTAGAAAGTATATTGGAACCTGCTCGAACCATAAATATAATACGTCATAAAGGCACATAAGCAAAAAATTTAAAAAAATATATTAACATATAAAGAAGTTCTTTTATTTTTTTAAAAATAGTAGTTGGTAATTTTTTTTTGAAAATAAAATACATACACTTTTTTCGTATAACATATTTTTGTACGTATTTTCCCTTTTTTGACGTTTCTATTGTTTTGTTGCTTATACAGTATAAAATTGATCGCTTTTTTAACTCCAATCAAAATTGAACTAATGAACTCTAATCCTGAATAGTACTAATGAAATATTCATGTACAAAAATGTCATATACATTTAATAATACAGTCTATAAATACATTAAGAATAAATGCTTTAACCTCAGAGTAAATTAAACGTTAGTGTCATTTTTTATCACTTATTAGTACAAAACTACCCTGGCTTTGATTAGACGACTTTACAAATCGAAGTATAGATTTTAACTAAAATAATTCACAATCTTCATAAAGGATTAATTGGAAATTTCATTATTTAATATAAAAATTAATTAATTTTCTTAATGGGCAATTTGTTGCTTTTGTTGATTTTTCCAAATCTTTTAAAAATTAAATTGAGCGACTAACGATACTATATTTGGGGTTTACTGAGCTATGATGTATTTTTTAATATACTTTAGCTTATTTATTTTCAAAATTATCAAAAATATTGTTGACAAATATTTCTTATTATGTTTTAGTAATATTAAGATTAATATTTATTTTTTATTGTTGTGGGTTCAACTAATTGCTAACTCATATTTGGTTTCTTTAGGTTTGTTGAACTTGTGAATAGAACCGGTAAAAATAGTCAGGAATTCGCGCATTATATTATAATATGGCGTTAGCGTTGTATTATGAACTTAATTGAACTAGATCACGTTCGCGTTTTTTTTTAAATTAATCCAGGACTGTACCAAATTGTCCGGGACTGCACTTATTCTTTGGTAAGAACTAATTTAGAACTGTTTAGATTGCACATGCGCTCTGAAAATAAGGTATGTTCCCGAGACGAGAAGGGTAGTTCGTGATCTCTTTCTGTTAAAGACAGGGTTAGGAGATGAGGGTGGGTGGTTTTCTCTTTACAAGGGTTAAATATTTAGATTTTTAAACAGTACGCTCGCTTTACCCAAGACCTGCCTGTATTCCATCTTTAACATTTCCCTCTCTCGGGTGGGAAGAATTAAAAATACGCTAGTGAACTTTTAATTTGTGGTTTCTCGGAAAATATAATATGTAAAAGAATTAACAAATAATAAATAATGAAAATAGAATTAACACTATGAATAATTTATGAAAAAAAAAACTGATTCATATTACAATTTATGACGACTACTAAAATATATAAAAAAATTTACTGACTTAGACAACTGATAAAGAGGAAGTTAACAAAAAAACTGTCATAAAAATTAAAGGTCACAATTCTCCCGCTTACCCCCGAGTTAATAATTAACCACAAAGTTAACCACTGTTCAAGCCACAAAAAACATAATATAATCATAAAATACATATTTGTATATGTTCAAATCTACCCTTTGAAATTACAAAATCACCAGGGTTTGATTTAGTATATTTTTGGATTTTTGCTTTCTGACGAGGCTTTTGACGATGAGAAAATATACTATGTCTCAGTAACTTGGACAGTTATGGGAAACTTTTTTATTAGTAATTTTAGGAAAAAACTTATTGTTCATAAAAAGTTCTGCATCTTCTAAAATCTAAAATACAATTATCAAACATAAATTTTTTCCATTAGTACACGAGGTTTGTCAAAAAATATGAATTTTACTCAAGTGTAAAGTACCTTTAAATTTGACAACATCGAAAAATGTTATTTAAAAAAGTTTATCAGAACTAAAAACTAAGTTCAAATATACAACTATATCCATGTACATTGAGAAAATGTATTCAGTTTTTAAATGTATTTCTAGGTACAATAACAATGCATATTTTACTGTAGTTACGTGTTTAAATTGCAAAATTGTTAGAAAAGATTAGGGAACGAAAAGGTTATCATGACTTTTTATTAACATTACAGTGACGGGTTTTATAAAAGTAAAAAAAAATAATTTAATGGCAGATCAAATTTTACAATCTTGGTAAGTTTCGTTTCTTAATTCCCTAAAATTTATGTTATTAAATTGTTTTGAATTTAAAAAAATGGTGAAAGTGCTATTATGCAGTATTTAAAAATCGGTAATTCCTAAAATAATTTTTTCTACAGGCAGTAATCAAGCAAAATATAAGGACTGCCCTATTTTTCTAAATCTAGGATCGCACTTTGCATAAAAATCAAAAGCTTTAACTTTCCGATTTTGTGAGACAATTTTTGTCATTGATTTTGTTGTAATTAGAGGATGACGATTAGATCGTTTTTTATTTTTTGTCGTAAATGCTTCAAATTATTTTAATTCTCCATTGGATCGTCTATATCATATTTTAAAACCTTACCAAGTTTCTTTCTTTAATTCCTTGTAATTTAGAATTGCCATTACAAATTTTTTTTTCTGTTTCATCAAAGAATATTAAATTGTCCCTAATTCGACTGTCAACGCTCTAGGGCAAATTCCTTGTTCCAAATTATGCTTATTAAGATAGGGAACTGCACCCTTTCAAAAATGCAGGGTGTTACGTTTAAAAAATAAAATAGTCTTATTAAGAAAACAAAAATGACATTATAAAAAATCGTTTTTATACCTATTCTAACGTATTTGAGTCAAAGCTGAGTTCTTACAAAAGAAATAGAAAAAACTAAAAATAGTTGAAATGAAGTATCTTGGAGCAGCACTAGAATGGATAAAAACGAAATAGTCATATGACAGCAAAACTAAAAGTAGAAAAAATATATAGAAAGAAATCAGCTGGAATGGTTTCGTCACTTAACAAGTATGGGAAATAAGCAGCAAGATTGGCGAAAGCGCAATCCTGCATTATTTAAAATCTTATTATATTTTTCATCAAAGAATATTAAATACACAGAGAGTCCCTAAATTCGACTGGCAACGCTCTAGGGCAAATTCCCTTTGCCAAATTATGCTAATTATGCATATACAGAGTGTTCAAGATTAAAAAATAAAATAGATTATTAATAAATTTCAACCGGTGCGATCGATTGTAATGTAATTAAGTGGATTATGAGGTTGATAAACTACTTGTTTTAATATGAGTAGATAATTTCGAGATTTTTCCAGAGGCGTGCAGTAGGGTCAAGCATCCTTTTTTCACCCCTGAATTTTCCGTCACTAGTTAAAATGATGAAATTTTTAAATTTTTGAATACTTGAACTTTTTTTAGTAAATGAATAATAACGTTTTACTTTGCTGAAATTAATTAATTTTCGAGAAAAACGTTATTTTATTTATGGACGTTTATTTAATTATTTGGTAAAAATCAAAAACAATTTTGTCTAATTAATTATATATACCTAAGGTAGTTTGGAGATCGTGCATCATATTTTCTTTTAATTTCATTACATAACTCTTATTATTCAAAATCAACTGGGTCGTTTATTTTATAAATGTTGAAATTTTGCTAGTAATTTACAATAATTTAAAGGGTAAAATTCTGAAAGCATTCATTAATTGTAATAAAATAGAAGGCTGTGAAACTATTTCATTATTAAAACGTCATTATTTATTTTACGTTAATGTGAAGGTGTGTATTAGAACGCAAACTAAATTTACTTTACTGCCATTTTTAGTTTAAATTAAATTTTTTACAATATAAATGAATATAAATAGATTTCGCTTTTGAAGAATTAGTAGATATTCATTTAATTTTGGGGAAAGTCGAAAAAATCTGAGATTGGCGGAAATAATGTATACCTTTTCCAGTCTTGATAGGAGGATAACAGAAACTGAAAGCGTTAAAATTTTGAAGCAAATGCTGGAAGATCTCGAACAACCTGTATATTTAATTTCGAATAGAATATTTTAAATGATACAAAGGATAAACTATATTTAAGTATGATATCCCTCAGCCACAGATTAAACACAAATAAGATATAGGTATGGAGGGTAGCAAAAGAACAGTTGATTCATCCTTATATTACATGTGTGAAATTTTGCAGCTGGTATCTTAGAAAATATGGGAATAACGGCGCGTTTTCTAAATTAATATTTTTTACCGCTGAAGCACAGTTTACAAGAGAAGGCATATTTAATTCCAGAAATAGTCACATGTGGGTTAATGAAAATCCACATGCCACTTTTACCCATGCATATCAGAATAAATTTATGGGCTGGAAATATAGACGATTATTTAATAGGACCCTATCTGTTTCTTCAGAATTTGAATGGGCAATATACTTAACAATTTTAAGGGATATAGTTATAGAACTTTTAGAAGTAGTTCCTTTAAATACCCGACGAAATATATTATTCCAGCACGATGGAGCTTCAGTACATTTTTCAAGAAATGTACTTCATTTAAATACTATTTATGGACAGAAGTGGATAAGTTGAGGAAGACCAATTTCATGGCCAGCTAGATCACCTGACCTTACTCCACTCAATTTTTTTCTATGGAAGTCTCTCGTAGCAGTAGAAGAAATTTCTAATAGGCCCAACGTACATATGTCAATGCTGCGGAGAGTCAGGTCTTGTATAAATGTAGGAGGAAGACACTTTGAGTACTAGTTTTAACTTTTTTTACTCATTTTTTGTTAAAAATTTATTGATTAAATGTTACTTCTTTATTTTAGTTCTTTGAAATAAATGGCAATAATGATAATATTTTCTCGAATACATTTAATTTTGGTATTGTAGAATATGCCTTGTTTGCTAAGAAATATTTAAAACGTATAGTTTTAAGGTAGTACTTTAGTTACCCTACAATTTTGTCACGTTTTTACTAAATAACTGAAAATAGGTTCATAAAGAAACTGACGTTTTTATCGAAAACGGTTAATTTTAGTATAGTGAAATGTTACTACGTTCTTACTAAGAAAAGTTGATAGAATTTAAAAATTTCATCATTTTAACCAGTGACAGGAAATTTGAGGGTTGAAAAAAGGGTCATTAACCCCTCTGGAAAAATCTGGAAATTATTTATTCACATTAAAACGAGTTATTTACTCACCTGTTAATCGATCGCACCGTTTGAATTTCATTGATAATAAACTATTTTATTTTTTAAACATTAACACCCTGTATTTTTAAACGTGTTCATTTGCGAACGTAAAGTTTTGACCTCAATGGGCATAATTTGGCACTAGCGTTGGTAGTCGAATTTAGGGACACCCTATATTTAAACCATATACAATTGATTATGCAATTATTTCTTAATCTGCCCATATTTTATATTGATCACTGTTTTTTTAATTTTCCCTCAATTTTTTTCGATGAATTGATTTTCTGATTTCAATGAACTCGTTTTCGATGAATTTACTTTTGATGAATTGATTATCGATGAAAAAAAAAGCTTTTAAAAGTTTTGTTTTTTTTTTAAGTTATTTTGAAGGTTATCTGTGATATTTATCTAGTGTCAATTTTATAGCACGAATAAATATCCTAATGGATATTGAATTAAATTTACAAAAATTAAAATAAAAATAAACTTACTGCTATTATCTGTTGTATTGTTTGTAGGTTTACCTTACCTGAAAAGAAAAGAGTTATTTTTTATATGTTTATGAATATAATAAAATAATCATAAAGATTTTTTAATTTTATTATTTTATGCATTTTACTTTTCCGGTCTCATCAAAGGGAAAAAAGAAAAGGCCATATCTACAACTTTTACTTTTTATCTTACTGAGATACTATTGATTACTATTTTATTAATACCAAAAGTCCCAACTAGAGATTTAACCACTTACAACCGACAAAAATGAATGGGTCTATCTACATTAATTTCCGAAACAGTAATGTAAAGAGGCATATCTGATATTTTTAGACGAAAAAGCTTTATTTTATTACAGATAGGCCGTTTGGCTCTAACAAATTAACTGATCAGGTTATGTCTAACATAATTTAATAAAGGCATCATTAACATATTTTTTTACCTATTTTTTATCAATATGATTTCAAGCAGGTTACTTTTTGGATTGATAATTATTCCGCACAAAATAAGACTTGGACACTGTATTCATTTTTTATTTATTTATTAAATAAATTCAAACAAAATAACTTTAAAATTTTTAGATGTAAAATACTTTTAGCATGGCCACACATGCTCACAGACTCATTTCATCATTAAGTAAATGTATCCCTCAAAAAAAGAGAAAAGTACATTATTTTGCGGCTTTTAACTGTAAAAAATCACAATAGATCAGTTAATATCGTAGAAATAAAATTACAAAATATGTTTAAATGGAAATATTGTATATTTCAGTACAAATTGAACAAAATTTCGCCCATGCCCTACTTGATCGATATGGCACGAGTGACATTTAAAAGAGGTCGGAATACTTTACAGAGTTTAGTCACATTTAATAATATTTTTATTACACATAGGCCCTTTCGTGTTAAGTATTTTTGTGTCAATATAACTTTAAAAAGGCCTACCTATCAAAAATCATATAAGTTGAAATCAAACTGTATTTTCTAATCTACATATAAATAATACACTTAACCATACTAAAGTTCACAAAATACTATTCTGCTCCGTAAAAAAACTACACATAGCTTTATAATAGAATATTACGTAACAAGACTTGTAAGAAGACCATTACGCACGAAGAGAAAAAGTTTACGCACAAAGCTGCGTAGCGGCGAGTGCGTGCTTTTCACGAGTACGTAATGGACTTACCACTCGAGTTACGTACCGTACTTTTTCTACGCTGTTAAATAAA
This sequence comes from Neocrepidodera transversa, assembly GCA_963243735.1. NCBI lineage: Eukaryota > Metazoa > Arthropoda > Insecta > Coleoptera > Chrysomelidae > Neocrepidodera > Neocrepidodera transversa. The sequence continues at coordinate 16,833,545 of OY725349.1, read as the reverse complement.
ACTTGAAGCTAAGTATCTACTTATATTTTATTATTCGCGTAAAAAGTATTGCCTACATCTGCTTTTTCCGTACTTTTTCTACGCCGTTAAGTAAAACGAGTGAAACGATACTTTAAGTTCTTAAAAAAAATAATTAATGTGATTAAGCTCAAATTATATTATGGGTTCGTTTCACGAATCGAATTTGAAATATATCAGAAGTAAAATATTAAATGAAAAAAAACTTTTGGACGCCAGTCAGTTGATTTTCTTTTTTTTTTGGTTTAAACTCAAATGAAACGTTATATTTGTTTATTATAGGCTATTCAGAGAGTATTTTTTTTTCATATAAAACTTGGCTTCATGGTTGAGGCTCTTGCGGTTGTAGACGAAAAACTTCCTGTACATCAGCTGTCCAGAAAAAAAAATTCATGGACCCGGCAAAACTGATTGTCCAAAGGAAACTTCTTGGACGAGTTGAAACAAACTTTCCAGAGTTAAACAAACGTCTCTAACGCGAAAACAAAAAAAAAACCCTAAAATTCACATAGAGTAAATATAAGATTAAAATCTTATAAATTACCAGATTTCGTGGTCTCCGTTATTGAAAAGAGAATGTGAAACAATGATAATAATAAAATGAAAAACATGAATTTTAGATCAAAATATGAAATACAAAAATAATTAAAATGAATTAAATTTTACGACAATCTGTAAAAACAAATTAAAAAAAATAGATTTTCTTTTTTGTATTAGACACAGAAATCAAATAATTTATAATAAATGATAAGGTATGAACTTTTAAGTAAATAATAAAAAAAATATACCGGCATTAATAGAATTGAAAATAACAGTAAATAAAAGTTAAAAGCGTCGAAATAATCATTAATGATTTAAAAGAATTTTAGTGAAAATATAATATAATACAATAAAAACTTACCCTATAGAATAATGGGTAGAAAAAAAAGTAATTTTCAGTAAGCAACACAGGCGATATAAAGTTAATTGTTTGGATAAAGAGTAGAACATTATGAACATGGGAAAGGCATTTTATAGGAATACCAAGAGAAGAGAGGGACATGACACGAGGAAATAAGAGGGGGACATCAAGCGATTATGAAAATACAGGGTGGCACAAAAAAACACTTGAAGCTAATAAGTATCTACTTAAATTTTATTATTCGGATAAAAAGTATTGCCTACATCTAGGGGCAACATAATTTATTTAAATTAGATGTCGTAAAAAGTATTGTATATATTTCAAACTTGTTTTTAATCAAAATACGTTTTCTGTTTTTTTTACTGAATTACAATTATGTAAATAGACTAGATAGTCGAGGCAATGAAGCACTAGAAAGGCCAAAAGTTCGGAATTTTTCGGACTAAGACGGATCAGAATGCGGTTTTTTGACAAGATCGCCAAAAACAACCCGAAAATCATTGTAGGAGCATTTTTTGGTGCACCGGAACCTCGTCCTGAACGTCGTCTCCGAGGGTTTTCTAGACACGATCGCAAAAGAATAACCTAAAATCGTCCCATAATTTCACACATTCATTGATGTGTTACTATCGCCTGGGGTCCTCGAAGAAGTTGATCCAGTCCTGAAAAATTCCTCTTCACATAATTTAACTGGAGTCAACAATTCCAGACAGATATAGCAGTATTGACGTCTGTCTCTAAAACATCAGGTTTGGTTGACTTTCATGGGAATGACATCGATGTCAAGATAAAGGTTCCGGTGCACCAGATGTTGGAAGGGTCGTTTTCGACGGGAAATTCTGATTCAGCGCCTCAAAATCGATCTCATAACGATTCTGGATTCGTCTTCTTCGATTGTGTGAGGTAAACCGTCGGAGACGACTTTCAAGCCGAGGTTCTGGTACACCAGGTATTGGAAGGGTCGCTTTCGACGTGAAATTCGGATTCAGCGCCCCAAAAATCCCCCCATAACGATTTTCGTTTCGTCTTTTTCGATTGTGTAAGGAAAACTAACGGAGATTAGGTTCACTTCCAGTTCCGGCACACTACGTGTCCGGGGGGTGTTCGTCGCTACCATATTTGAATTCAGCGACCCAAAATACCCACGGGTGCCGAGTTTCTCTCGCAAAGTTGTAAAGCATCAAATTTCCTTTAACTTTTGTCCGAATTCCCCATAGTTTCGCCTCTAGAGGGCAACAGATATACACTTAGGTGTTTTGCCTTTTTTTTTAATTTTAAAGACAAACAGTACAAAATATTCAGGTGAAAATTCCCTACAACTTGTGTATTAAACTTTTTTCCGAATGCTTAGTATTATGTAATTAAAATAATCATATTCTCTACAGCCGACCCGGGAAAGGTCTGGGGTAACACAGCCGATTTTATTAATACACTTTAGTTTAATTATTTCCAAAACTATCAAAAATAATGTTTTCTAATGACGGTGGGTAAGCCATTTAAACTTTGTGGTAAACCACATTTGGCAAGAAACTTAACTGATTTGTTTCGATTATGTTTTACAATGATGTATCTATTTCGTAAATAATTTATTATTAATTTATAAAATGTACTTGCTAATTATCTTATATGATTGAAACCATTACCGAAATTCATATACAATTTTGTTGTGTGATCAATATTAAACATTTCATTAATAAATAATAAAATTATTATTGATAGATTTGTATCGTAAAGCCATGTTATTGTGGTGCAATATATTTGTTAATAATCTGATAGAGTTTAACGTATTAATGTATATATTTCCTGTTTAAACAATTGTGCAATTGAACACATTTTTGAAATTAATATAATTACGTTATTTCAATAATATTTAAAATCTCAATTTTGGGGTGGGTTCTAGAGAAAAATAATAAATATTATAATTATAAGTTATAAATTTAAAAATGTATTTTTTTTGTCCAGTTTCACTACCAAAATTTTGACTAATACTATTCCATTTTTTGCTAGATATCTTCTAGCGTCTTTACTTCACTGTTTCTTAATTTATAGGTACTTTTCCAGTAATTTAAAATTGTTCTATTTTAATTTTCCTCTAGGTTCCTCACTAATGCTATTATTTGATTTCGTCAACGATTTCCATTCTAAAATTATACTTATGTCTCATTAACTTTAATAAGTTGAAATTGATTCAGAAAGTTGTTAAGAAGTTTAGCTAGAGAAGAAGCAGGAGAATTAAAAAAACTAATCACCCGCCCCATAGGAAAATCAACTTTGTGTATCTTAGGCAAACCGTATAGACGTGGTATATAAGGATTTTTTAGTAAGACGAAGGAAGGGTTTAAGTTTAAATTAGAGACAAAATCCTTGAATTTAAATAAAGTGATTTTAAGGTCTGTGTTATGAGGTAACGAAAGTATTGTAATTAAAAAAAAAATTAATTACCCACTTTAAAGTACGAATCTTCATTTTTTATTCTTCTTAATTGTTTCAAAAATTTTTATTTAATAATAACTATTATATTTGTTATAAATATTAATTTTTATAATACACAGGGTGTAGTAAATTTCACTATAGTATGTAATATTTTTGAACTTTGCGTTTACTTTTAATTTAAACACTCCGTCGAATTATAATTTTTATGTTTTTAAAATAAAACGTATAATTTCAGAATTTTCTACTTTTGAAGTGTGTCTACAAACGCTACTATGGAGATGACATAAAAAATTGAATAAAAATAGAAATCCTAAATAAAAACTAAAGGGTTTCCTTAAACTCATCGAGATGGAAGAATATTACTAGGTATCAGAGCTGGAAGTAACGAAACCAAAACGTTACTTTTCAGTAACGCGTTACTAAATGTAACGCGTTACTAGTAATTTCGTTACTGTTTAAAGTGGGCGAAAAGCAACGGTATAATTGCGTTACTTTGTAAAAGTAACGCGAAATCGTTACTTCGTTACAGTAACGCGTTACTAAAAAGTAACGCGTCACTGTAAAATTAGGGTTTTCCTGTTTTTTTACTGCGCGCCACTGTGTTCTGGAAAGCATTTTAAAAAATAAAGCTTAATCTTACAATTTTTATTTGAAATTTTTGTTTGTATGTGCAAAAATATCGGCGATAAATGGTGAGATGGACAATAAAAGAACGAGAAGACACGGAACAAGAAGAATATATAGAAAAGTAACGCGTTATTGTAAATTCGTTACTTTAATAGTAACGCGTTACTATTGGAAAGTAACGAATAAATCGTTAATATTTAAAAACAGTAACGGTAACGTTTATTTAACGCGTTACTTGTTAGCAAAAGTAACGCGTTACTTCTTTTTTAGTAACGCCCCAGCTCTGCTAGGTATAAAGCAATAAAAACAAGCATTTAGGAAAATAAATTATACATTATAGACTGAAACCATATGATGCGAAAGACAAAAACATTATAATGGAACGTTTTGATTTTAGATTGCATATAAAGTATTGCATGTCGGAATAATAAATTAAGATTATTAACAATAAATATACTGGAATCGATTAATTTAAGTGGAGTATAAATAAATTATGTTTTGTAAAATAAACGGAAATTATGATCATTATAACAGAATTTGAATCAGTGACGTGTTCAGTGGAATTCAACAAATAAATATTAATAAAAGTAAAATTGTTAGCTGTAAGCCACGTTTCTATATAATAAAAGAAATTGGTTTTGAAGATTAATCAACTTATAAAAAATTTGTAAAAAAACCACCTAATGACGTAGAATTGCTAAAACAATTCATTTCTAATGAAAAATATTAAATTGTTACTTTCAATTATGAAAATTACGGAATGAAAAAAATAACGAAATACACCTAAAACAAGCTAATACAAAGTTATTTATGTTAAACATTATTTTTGTTTTGTTTCTCGCGATTCCAAACACCAAATTGGCCAAAATAACACTTTCCCGCTATAGGGAAAAGTGATATATAGCGGGTTCGAAATTTGTTTTCCATGCCACAGGCGATCAAGTGGGATTTACAGAAATTTTGTGATACAAGTCATTTAGTATCTATTTTTTTCATTGATTTATTATTTTGCCAGATTAAAAAAGGATACTCACAGTTTTTATTTTTGAATCCCACTATGTATCATATTTCTTAGTACCATGTGCTGGTCTAAAGCGGAAACAAGGTTGGTACATACTGGAAATATAAGAAGTTAAACCATATCTAAGTTCCAAAAAACATACAATATAGTAAAACATAAATTTATTGCATAATTAAAGTTAATTCTAAATATCAAGTTTCAAACTTTACATCAAAGAATAACATACGTGCTACTTCTTCTATAGTCCCTGAACTATAAAGATTTGATAATTTTATTAGAATATCATCCCTTGAATTTGTATCTACATCTTCTGTATATAGAAATACAAATTTTATTATTCTCAGCAGTTTTTTTCTGAAATTTGCCAACAAATTTATCACCCTCTTACACACAACGTACAAAACAGCTTTTTTTCTCAAATATTGCACAAAAATGTAATCTTTGGGGCTGATAATTATCAAAATCTTCCACATCGGTGGCGGCAGTCGAATCATCGTAGATTGGTTCCATTTCACTCTCAGACAGGGAACTTTGGCTAATTTTTCTTGTTACATTCTTCTCTGTTCTGGGCGCAACAGAAGAACTCCCGTCAAATATTTCTTTTCATGCAGTTTACTTTCTACAATTTTTCTTGTCTAATTTTAGCTTTTTCTTCTTTCATTTTCATTTATTGTAATTTTTCGTTGTATGCCTCTTCACCCAGGCAACACAATGAGAATAAACATAGCTCGTTGAGTACCTTTTGTAACTTCTCTGAGTGGTTGTCGAGAGCTTTATATCTCCTCCAAATATCCGCCGCCGGCTTGTTCCGAGCGAGGACACGTGGAAATTCTGGAACAATACACTCTGGCGAGTTCTGTGCGAAATATTGTGGTAAGTTCTCTCAGACATCATGTGTTGAGTACTTTGGGAGATTTTCGTTTACTGCTCATGTCGAGGTCTCTGTGAGTACGCATAAAAGTTAGCTGTGTAATCATCACAGGCAGTGCCTCTGGCGAGTCCAGTGAGACATTTACGTCAATTGCTTTTGCCGAGATCTATGTGAGGTCGCTTTTCGATATTCACATGCGGTTCTTCTGGTGTGGTCTTCAAGAGTTCGAATTCAGATTTGTACAAGATCTGTATAATATGCACGGTTGCACCAAACCGGCTGTCGGCACGAGTGTCGCCATCTATACCATCTATACCATCTATCCCATCAGTGAGCAACTTACGTTTACTAACACCATGACTATTCTGACTGACATTTTAATTATTAAGTAGGGAAGCAAAGCGGAGGTACTTATTGACTTTATAATGTCCGTCCGTCACCCACAATAGGTTTATTCCAACACGTCGAAAGACTGTAGATAAAAGTTGTTCCAACCGAGAGGTGACAGTAATCTGACGATCCCCTTGGTGTTCAAATCTAACTCGTGATTGTGTTTTTCACGATTTCAGAATGGTAATTTCGGTACATATGACAGTGTTGTTAACCTTTCGGAACGCAATATCCATAGATCAGATTATGGAAAATTTGTAGAAATCTGTAATCAGCACAAAAGCGCCATCTGTAGATCGGCTAACGAAAATTCGTAGAAATATGTTAAAAGAAAGACAATTATAGAACGGATAGAAAACTCATAACGACCTTTGAGAAATCTGCGCTAGAGCGCAATAATATAAATATGATATAATGGATATGTAAGTCACATGACAGCTGTAATATAAATTAGACGTTTTCTATAGATATAAAATTGATGAAATATACAGGGTGTTTCATTGGGAAATGGGCATACGGTAAGAGTAGGTAGAGGTCGCCTAGGTGGTTCTAAAAAACCCCCATATGATGGGTCTAGCGCTCTTTATAACCGAGATACAGGGTGTTTTATGTATTTTGACTATTTCTTTGATGGTTTATAACTTACGATCCACATTGTATATATTTTTCATATTCACAGCATAAACTCTTCATCCTGTATTGTACCGAATACCAAATAAATATAATTAATAATCCAGGTACGGACTAGAAAAAAATGAATGAAATTGAATCAGTTTAAAACAACACCTTGTATATTAAAATTTTGAAAATTCGTTTGCAGATTTGAAAAGAGCAGAAAAAATTATATCAAAGCAAATGTGTTTTGTGCTTCCGCATACAATTTTCGTACTTGTTAATTTGAGTCAAAATTATTTTTTCGATGTAAGGGTGGTACAAAATTTAAAAAAAAATACTTTTTCTTCTCTAAATAATAATCTTTCACTTTCAATCAATAAAATCCCTAACCATTTCATAATCTCCTAAATTTTGGATCACAACCAATGTAAAATAAGTCGATAGGCCTACACATATTTAAGACAAAATGCTAATTTCAATAACTAACTTACAAATACCCCGTATGTGTAATAGAGTTATGATAATTGTATTTGTTCATTATGCTGCACTTTAAACAAATAATGAAATGAGAAAAAATTACATCCCAGAAAAGTATAACTTTGTTTTAAGAAACACTAACTCTGTAAAATTGTATTTATTAAAAAAAAGAACTAAGAATAAAAGAATAGAATACTTTATCATTTATCCGTTTCTAATTAATTTTTCACTTAGAGCTTGGTAATTTCTTAATTATTCTGATGCATTTTGAATAACAATAATCTACAGTATTCTGTACATATGTATTGTTTGTGTCAGCGAATAATACACTTTACGTTTGATATCCCAATTTGCTGTAATTGTCAAGTTGGCTAATGTCAGGGTGTAATTTTGACATTAGTTAATGATTTGAGAGTTTGTAGTTGTGTTCTTGCGTTCGTTAAGTGATTATTTGTTGATAGATAACCAGTTATTACTTGTTGAAAATGCCCCATAAATTTGATAAAAATGAATATGCAGACATGTTGTTTGTCTACGGATTTTGTAATGGTAATGGAAAAGCTGCCAAAAGAGAATATGAGCGGCGATTTCCTGGCCGGCGGTTACCAAATGACAAGACTTTTTCTAATGTATTTAGTTACCTCAGAGAACACGGTAAATTTCCAACAGTGGCAGAAAATGAACATCATGAAAGACGACATATCGGTTTGGAACAAGATATTCTAGACATTGTGCAAAACGACCCAAAAATCAGCACAAGAAGAATCAGTCATGCCACTAATGTTCCTCATTCCACTGTGTGGCGAAGATTAAAAAAAAATAATCTCTATCCGTACCACGTACAGGAAGTTCAGCGGCTTCAAGTTGGAGATGAAGTCCCTAGATTGGCTTTTAGTAGGTGGATTTTACAAAATAACAGAATATTGCACAGGTGCTTATTTACCGATGAAGCTCAGTTTACCAGGGACGGTATTAATAATTCAAGAAATGCTCATGTTTGGGCCCAACAAAATCCGTTTGCTATAAAACAAACACATTCACAAATAAGATTCTCGTTTAATGTATGGTGTGGTGTTATTAACAACCGGCTAATTGGTCCGTATTTTCTCCCACATTTACTAACTGGTGAAGTATATTTAGAATTTCTGCAAAATATTTTACCCATATTGCTAGACAATGCAGATGTTAATGTTGGGGGTATGTACTTCCAACATGATGGTGCTTCACCTCATTTCAGAGTAATAGTGAGAGACTTTTTAAACGACAACTTCCCAAATAATTGGATAGGCAGGGGAGGACCTCATAACTGGCCTGCAAGGGGACCCGACTTTAACCCAATCGACTATTATGTTTGGGGTTACTTAAAATCCAAAGTCTATTCAACTGAAATAAATACAAGAGAAGACCTTTTACAGAGAATCCAGGACGCATGCGAGGAATTGAACAATGATCAAGCTACGATTAGGAAATCTATTAGACATCTTACTAAAAGAGCACAGAAATGTATTGAGCAAAATGGTGGCCACTTTGAGCATCTGTTAAAATAAAGTTATACTTTTTCGGGATGTAATTTTTTCTCATTTTATTATTTGTTTAAAGTGCAGCATAATGGACAAATACAATTATCATAACTGTATTACACATACGGGGTGTTTGTAAGTTAGTTATTGAAATTAGCATTTTGTCTTAAATATGTGTAGGCCTGTCGACTTATTTTACATTGGTTGTGATCCAAAATTTAGGAGATTATGAAATGGTTAGGGATTTTATTGATTGAAAGTGAAAGATTATTATTTAGAGAAGAAAAAGTATTTTTTTTTAAATTTTGTACCACCCTTACATCGAAAAAATAATTTTGACTCAAATTAACAAGTACGAAAATTGTATGCGGAAGCACAAAACACATTTGCTTTGACATAATTTTTTCTGCTCTTTTCAAATCTGCAAATGAATTTTCAAAATTTTAATATACAGGGTGTTGTTTTAAACTGATTCAATTTCATTCATTTTTTTCTAGTCCGTACCTGGATTATTAATTATATTTATTTGGTATTCGGTACAATACAGGATGAAGAGTTTATGCTGTGAATATGAAAAATATATACAATGTGGATCGTAAGTTATAAACCATCAAAGAAATAGTCAAAATACATAAAACACCCTGTATCTCGGTTATAAAGAGCGCTAGACCCATCATATGGGGGTTTTTTAGAACCACCTAGGCTACCTCTACCTACCCTTACCGTATGCCCATTTCCCAATGAAACACCCTGTATATGCAAAACATAAAAAACGCCATATGCTAATATGCATGTAAACTTCTTCTTCTTCTTCTCTTCTTCAATCAATTACAAATACAGTCGTTTAGCGCGTTCCGATATTCACAAAACAGCACTGGTCAATTTTCAACATTGTTCCGAAATTACTGATTTCTGCTGGCATCATTTTTAAATGTATCTTGTGCAAGGCTATAATTTCACTGTTCGCTACTGATAGCGAAAGGTGGTCTGGACGCCAGTATCCATTCTAATCGTGATGTATTTAGTGGTGTTATAGGTCAAATACCATTGTTTCACTTTCTTTTGGATTGAAAATGTTTACAATCTAGTATCCATTCTAATCGTGATGTATTCAGTTGTGTTATAGGTCAAATACCATTGTTTCACTTTCTCTTGGATTGAAAATGTTTCGGATGAAATCACCGTGGATGCCGAAACGGTAGACATGCTACAGACAAGTTTGTTTTATTGCAATCCAATTTGGATACTAGTAAACTGTAAAATCTTATTTAGATTTAGATACGGCTCATTTTTTAACATTGAAAGTAAATGATGAAGTGTGTCAGGTAAAACTAAGATGTCTAAAAACCCTGGTGTATCTACTTATTCGATTTTGTTTCGAACTTTTTGGGAGTACCACCTGTTGTGTTCAATAGAACTTATCAGAATTCTATAAGATGGCGCTGTTTAGAATGGTTGGAGTCGTCGCTGAGTTTGTCACATTGTGTGTGGACAGTATAAAGCTTAGTCAAAATCAAGTAGGTAGAGATCTCCCAGTTTGACCCAAACCTTTACAGGTATAAGTGGAAACATCAGGATTTCAGATAAGTCTGTCTAATGAATAATTTACCAAGGTTCATAGGTATGCATACAGGTAAGATATATACTTTATGTCATATACAATATACTAAGCGGAAATGAGATTTGAATAAATTAGGTGAATACGTTTCCACTACACCTAAGCAATTTTGTATACTTGGAAGAGGGATAATCTGACCTGGTATATTATGAAAATAGAAACAAATCCCTGCTACACAAATTACAAAATCAAAATCTGGCTCTTCTTCACTGCTACTGGAACTCGATTCCTCAGATGAAGAATCAAATAAATCATTTACCGGACCCATTTAAAATTTTCCATATTTCCTTCAAGATTCACAACTCGGAAACAGTCTAACTTTTTATAATTGCCGAAAACATCATCCCTACCACTTCTGCATCTACTATTATGCGTTTCGTTATTTTCCTTCTATATAATTTTACTGAACCTAAATTCGTTCCGTCATCAGTAAAATCAGTAATATTGGAACTAGATAGTTGACTGTTAACTGATACTAATAGTAAACATTTTTCTTTTGTATTAAGTGTTCTCTTGTTTTAGTATTTAATAGCCACTTTCACAAATTCGTAGAAAATCGGTGATTATAGTAAAAATCAGTAGGCACTACTGATAAATCCGTAGGGTTAGCAACCCTGGTACATACTCAAAATTAGCTGTGTAGACTGGCATGCGCATTTAGCATAATTATCAGCCGATTTTAAAAGTGAAGACGATTTTGAACTATTGATTAACGGAACAAGTGTGAAAAGTAAAAATTATTTAGATAAGAACAAGTATCTAGGTACTGTTTGTATTCAGTTTACTAGGTTATGGCAAATCGTCCATAAGCCGATCAAGCAACCGATCCAATGTTTATGTACTTTTGTGCCATCACGAAATTATCAAAAGTCCGCGCATGCTTACAAAATGCAAGGAGAACGATCTTGAAACGGTTTCGAAACTATGCAGAAATTCGTGTTGGAACAAACCTAGTGATTATTCGAAAACGGTTGTGGAACCGTGTTTTCAGCAATCCATAGCTGGTTACCTCAGCTCATCCACCTAATATTTACAGTGATCAATTACAATCGTCTGTCTGTCCGTCTCTGCGTCTGTCCCAGTGATAATTCGAGAACGGTTTCACCCATCTACTATTTTTAGTGACCTAAGTCAACTATAACTGCACCTGTATGTCCGTTTGTCCGTAGCTGACATACTTGGATCCTGTTAATTTACTGGGTTCATTAAACACCAGGACGTTAGGATGTGTCTAAGGCTAGTATTCTTACATATTGAAAATGGACAGATGAAAACTAATATTAAAATCCATATCTGATCAATTAATGAATTAATGAAAAATTATATTAATGATATATACAATGAGAACCAGAAGTATTTCTCTCCATTCTAACTCACCTTTCAACGAGGTAGCTTCGCTATTGTAAGTTAAGAGTGAAATTTTTTTTGATAGGAATTAAAATTGACGTGTTCAAGCGATTTTTCCAAAATACAGTTGTAAATGAGTTCAGAGTGGGGGTAAAACTGGTCCTCATTGTATATTATTGTGGTTACTGATGTTCTCTGTGTTTAAGGTTGAAATTACGTTCGGAATAAGTTTAGGAACTAACAATGGGAATTTATTATTTAGTTTACATTGGGGATAACTTTAGGAATTAGCAATAAGAATTTTTTATTTAGGTATCGTTAGGGATAACTTTATTAACGCTCAGTGAGAATTTCTTATTCAGGTTGCTTTCGGGACATCTTTAGGAACTTGCAATAAGACGAAATATGGGAAATGGAATGTGAGGTCTCTAAGATTTCTCCAGGAGACACCCCTATAGTATATATGGTATATGTAGCGGGAAAGTATGCCGATTTTAGCATTAAAAGTCTGTAGGTTCGATGTGTATGTGAAAAAATGTCATTGTTTACTTTCTACATGCTTTGTAAGTTGATAAATTGTAAGTATTATTCTTAGTATTATTGAATTCGTAATTCTCTTGGACGCTTTTTATCATTATTTTGGTAAGGTAAGAAACATAGTATTAGAAGTTAAGAGCTATATATCTCTCGGACCATTCAATGTTCTTAGCAGGTCATTGAACTGTGTAGTCGTAATTGTCCATAAAGTTAAGGTATAAGAGTGAGACAATCGCATGAGGGAAGGGTATCTCCAGTCAAAACATGTGTAATATGATAACCTAATCTGCCTATTTTCTATATATTCATTTTCCAAGATCCTGTATCAGGTCTCTCGTCCACTAATCGTTGTCTTGCTCCCTCCAGTTTTCTATTTTATCTCCTACTGAAATTAATTAGAAACTAAACTAATCATATAACCCCTACTAATTGGGATAATGTGTTGATGTTGAAATAGACTATTCTCAGAAATTACCTATAATATACAACAAACCTATCAGAAACTGAGTAAAGTAATTTAACCACTAATGCCCATAATTTAGGTGAAAGTAAATTAACGGTATTATAACTATGATCAAATAATTTTTCATTTATTTATAAAAATTTATCACTACACAATTACAGATATGAGTTATAGATTTTTTATCGTGATTGTTGGACCAGGCAACTTTTGGAACAAACGAGTTAGCGATAGAAATTACGCCCCTAGTGATGAAGTTAGAAATCTAAAAATAATTTCCAACGATTTCTTTAATCAACTTGATCAACTCGAATTATTTAACGCATTTTAAAATATTTCGAAATTTGGAATATTTTATTTTATTTTTGTCGTTATACAATATAAGATATTTTTTGGTCTAAAATATTAATCTGTAAGATAATATTCAATCCAAATAATTAAGTATATCCCTTTAAGTTTTAAATTTGTAAAAAAATAAATTACCTAGGAAAAGTTTTATTGCACCAGATTTACATAAACTAATTTTCTTTTATAAAAGAATTTCACTAAATAGAGTGAATTATAACCATTTTCCCTAATATATCTTTGTTATTTGTATTTCCTTATTGATGATATAAAATACGGGATTAAAACATCCCAGAACTTGTTTACGCTATTGGAAGTAAAACACCCACGTCACATTTACGCCTGTCTAAATGGAGTAGAGAGGAACACACTTCCTCTTCTTTTCCTTTTCTAAACCTTTTTCAAAACAAGAACTGATCATTGGTGTATCCATGTAAAGAGATAATTTCATTATTTTTTTCCAAATTTATAAATAATAAGTAAAAATCATTTTAGATTACTTAATTATATTACTAAAATTAAAAAAGTGGTATTAAATACCTAATCAATAAAATAGATATAAGTTATTATTAGTATTTAAAATAAAAATTTGTAAGAATGAATTATTAAATAATATAAATTAAAACAATCATACAACTAAACACTTAATAACATCAAAATCTGTATTTGATATCTATGACAATTTAATCGATAAATGTTAATAAATCTGTCAAAAGTAGGGTCCGCCACTGTTGAAAAATGAGTTGTTATTCTGTATTTGCTTTATTCGGGATTCTTCTCTCATAGTATTCCAATATTTTATATGGGTATATCCGCAAAAGTTCAAAGAACTAATACGCCCTTTTTTTTAACAAAAAACTTTTTATGAACCATCAGTTTTATTGACTTATAGTAGAGAATGTGACCTTAACTATAAAAAAAAATGATAAATAGCTTGTAACTAAAATCCAAAAATTACGATATTAGTAAAACTCTCCCTCATTATGAGTGAACCCAATATGCCAAAGTGACAACTATTAGTATTATTTGTCGTGGAGATCCAGCGATAAATATTTGCATCAAATGTTACAGAAATTGAAACAAGAATAATAATATTTATTTTTGGTAAAACATTAATGGATTGATCGATTTGATCGATGTTTCTGGCTGAGGTTTATGCATCAACATTGCAGCCTTAAGACTTATTGTATTATGCCAATTACATCCTTGTTATCAGCTGCACAGGTTTGATACCTTTATCAATCTTAGTAGCCTTGAAGAGGCTCTTTTACACTGGGTTAGGTGAAAATAAAAATCAGATAGAACAAATTTTATGGTTTAGAACAAAAATTAACAAATAAATCCCGATTAAACAAGATTATATAACTTATCACAAATTTAACCAATAGCATTTGCAATTTCTACTTAGTTACCATGTATTGATAAGTTAATATACTCTTGACGACGTGGTATAATCATTTTGGTGATTCGCATCCTTTCATCTTGACAAATCTGACATATTAAAATAATGTTTGATGTTTATAATAAGCAAACGTCACAAATATAATTCGTTATATTTCGTTATATAATCGTACCGGATACCACGCGAGCATACGAAAATAATATTTATACTGTCCTTCTCACTTGACGTATTTTATTAAAACACCACTCGATTACTTTCGATGCTCTTGTGATGGTACTACTGATTATCACATACAGGGTGTCCAGAGATGAAAGCGACAAAACTTAGGGGGTTATAGGGACTGCCAATATGATGACAAAAAGCCATATACAAATGTCCAAAACCGCTTCGTTACTGATATACAGTGTGATTTGTGAATTTAGACAAAAAATTCAATCCGCCATATTAAATACAGGGATAAGCCGATTTGATTTAAATTTGGTACATGAATTAAACTAAATGGCCTTAATAAGTAGCCCTTTGAACGAAACCAATATCAGGACCGGAATATTCTTTTTGTTCCATCTTAAGTTCTTGTAAGAATAACTCACCCTGTATAATGATTATCAAAAATCTGAGCTCAGATTCGAAATCTACGGAAAAAATCCTACAGGAACTTGTTAAAAAAGTTTCTGGCACCATTTCAGTTATTCCGTAATAAATTATGATGTTAAATGTTTTCACTCGAGAAATTAATTTTCGGATAAAGTACCATCAAAAATGGGTTAATATAATAAAAAATTATGAAACTAAGACACAAATATTGTTATTTTCTTTAATTAGTTCGTAGTAAAATTTTATAAAATACTCTCCTAACCCAAAAAAAAGTGAAGAATAAAACCGTATCAGTAGCTTACAATTTTTGTCTAAATACAGTAGGCTTGTGTCAAATAATTATTGTGCGTTGTGTTGTACTTTCATAAATTCAAAATTAGTAAGCAAACATAATTTATAAAAAATTCAGTAGAGTCCTTTTTGAACAAATTCCTATCCGCTTTTTTTAGCAGATTTTGAATCTGCGATCAGAATATTGATAATTATTATACTAGAACAGTTATTCTTACAAGAATTCCGGTCCTGTTACGAATTTATTTTTGATAATCATTATACAGGGTGAGTTATTCTTACAATAACTTAAGATGGAAGAAAACGAATATTCTGGTCCTGATATTGGATTCGTTCAAAGGGCTACTTATTAAGGCAATTTAGTTTAATTCATGTACCAAATTTAAACCAAATCGGGATATACCTGTATTTAATATGGCGGATTGAATTTTTTGTCTAAATTCAAAAATCACACTGTATATCAGTAACGAAGAGGTTTTGGACATTTGTATATTACTTTTTGCAATCATATTGGCAGTCTCTATAACCCCCTAAGTTTTGTCGGTTTCATCTCTGGAGTAAACTAAAGTCAATTCATTTAATTTTCACCGATATTCAATTAAGAGGAATAGAGCTCAGTCAGACATGACCTAAAAAAAGCCTGTCACTGACTGTCCCATTTTGAACAAGAAAAAATAAACGAAAATAAGTAGTTCGCAGCTTATTTCAGTTCTTAATTGAATATGGGTGTAAACTAAATGAATGGACTTTAAATATCTCTCACGATTCTCGAGAGATACCTGTCGCTACACTCACCCCAGCTAAAATTTATAGTTCCGAAGACGTAACCGCTACTAACCTAGTAACTACAAAGGTTACGGCTACTATCCACCGCTACCACCTAGTTACTAAGCCGCTATTAATAATTACCAAAGGGAATGATTTTAAGGTAACCAAGTAGTTCCAGGCTAGTTATTGGAACTTCAACCGCTACTATTACTAAAGTCACAAAGTAGTGGATGCCTGGTTATTGCTACGTAGCAGCATAGTAACTGCTTCATCTCTATTGAACGTGGGCGTGTCCTGAGTCTTTCTTTGAAATATGTATGAATTTAATTTTTATTTAAATTCTTGTTTAGACAATATGATACCTAAAAAGATAGCTTCGAGGCAAGTGGTTGACTTTGTTACTTTAAAGTGATAATATAGTGATGTGATAATATACTTTTATAATAGTCTGTTTAAAGCAATTTGGGAATATATTTGTTGAACAAATAGTAGTTTACTGAGTGAAATATTAAAATGCTTCGAAAAAATAAAAGCGCCTTTCAAATTTTAGTTTTTTCGCAAAAAAAGATAATAATGAAATAATAATATTAAAATAAAAAGTCATATTAAGTACTCACATAGTTCCAAGTTGATATTAATTTCCATCTTCTGGATGCTGAATTTATTTTAAACCGAGAATTCTAAAATTAATTAATTTTTTATGATAAAAAAATGCATATCTTATTTAACCTAAAAAATATAGCCGAATTTTAAGTTGTGACTATGAAAGAGAATACTACCACTTCAAAGTAATTTTGCCTTTGCCTTAGTAACTCTAACTCAAAATATTGTCAATTAAAGTAAGTGCGACTATAAAGTCAATTTTGAAAATATGCAGAAGTTACTATAAAGTAATTGCTACCACGCCATTACCTTCAAAATAGTGGCAAATTGTGTAATCACATCTGCATTACACTACAAAGTGACTAGAATCACTTTAAAAAAAACACACAATTCTCCTGCGCTCTTTTTTGGCCACTATGAAGTCACATATATCACTTATGTGTTACTTTTAAGGTTCATAACATAACCTCAGATAATTCCTTAATGTTAGATCGATTACCAGATAATATTTAAATTTTGTATAATATTTTTGCCTTCTAAGTGATATTTTAATTTTCTATAAAAGGTAGTCGAATGTCTAGATAATTTCTCCCTATTAGTAGTTTTCGACATATTGTATAGCACAATCAATATTAAATAAACTTGGTATACGATTTATATTCATAATGAAGAACACTGTAACATTCTTTTTATGGTAAATAAAGGCAAATTTTATAACGTCACAGTACCAAGAATGTATTTAGTTGCCATTTTAGTAATTTCAATGGTTTCCGCTACTATAAGGTGGTGTCTTTAAAGTAAAAATTACTTTAAATACATTTTTTAAGTAAATTGTAGGTTATTGTAACTTCTTTATGGATGCTTGTAGAGCCGTAACTACAAGCGAAACACTGAGGGTAATTGTTTCGTTTTAGTGACTGTCTCATTAGGAATATAAAGTAATTGTTACATTAAACAGGCATTTATAGTTATAACTACTACACATTTACTAAATGAAAGTAATAAATACTAAAGCAATAGTAATTATGACTCTCTATGCTAGTTGGGACTAACTCTACTGGAACGTAAAAAAGGGCTACTCAATCCACCACCAATATGTATACGCATAAACGTTCACTATTCACAACACAAGTCAATGATCTCCAGATTTCCACCCTGGTTTCCCACTTCCCCGGTACCCACGGAATCACAAGATAATAATATATGAAAAATAAAAATAGAGGGTACGCTTATTAGAGCGTCTTCACCAGATTTTCTCTTGGGAAGGCCTCCTGTGAGTTTTATGACCCCAGAAGGTTGTACTTTCAAAGTATAAGTACTTGGCACTCTAGTATAATGTGAGGCGATGTTTCCTTTTCCTCATTACATAACCTACATATTAGTAGATGCCCATTTTGTATAGGTGTTCCATAAAGTGGCAATGTCCAGTTATTAGTCCAGTGACATGCCTTATTTGATTTCTGCTTAGCTGCAAAATATCATTAGTCAGTGCTTTTTGATGGTTTTTTGACCATGAATTTACTGTTTTCAGCTTGTCTGATGTTCTTTAGCAGCCTAACTAGTTAGCCAGAGTCGTATTTATAATTTCGGAATGCCAAATACCGGCTGGGAGCCCATAAATTTTATCGCCGAGGCTTTTCTTGCCAGAGCGTCTGCTTTCTTCTTGCCTGTTATCCCCTTGTGTCCGGGAATACATTTAAGTGTAACCTTGTTTTAGATTGCTAGAACAAATAGGGTTTGTAGACAGTTCCAGACCAGTTTTGATCTGATTTTTAGGGTTCTGTACACCAAAGGGTCGAAACGGAACCCTATTCCTCTCACTCGCGTGTCCGTCCGTCCGTCACACCGGTCTAATAGCTAAACCTTTGGAGCTAGAATCTTCAAATTTTCACAGAATATGTGTCTTATTGATCCAAAGCCATGTAATTTATAAAAATTTTTTTAAATATTTTCAAGGGGGGCTCCAATACAGTTAAAGGGGAGCGCTGAAAAAAAATTTGGCCTACCCCATCAAGTGAGATATCGTTGAATAGAGCTCATTGAGTAGATAAAAGCTGTATTTTTTTTTTTTTAAATATTGGAAAATGTAGGCATGAAAAGCCAATAAAGTCAGCATTTTTTACAAAATTTTGATTCGTATTTTTTATCTTTCCATTGACCTATGAACTTGAAATTTGGTGATAATGTTTATTATTACGTATATTTTACCAACAAATACCAATATATTAATAAATATGATTTTTTAATTACCATTCCCTCATTTTTAGGGTTCCGTACCTTTGTATTTATGTGAATTGTGATATTCGATATTTTATTGCTTTATCGTATTAGTTTTATTAAAAAACGCATGTTTTATCTTATAATCTTTGTCGGTTACGCTGATATTAACTAATTTGTTCGTTGCATTTCAAAATTTCTTAATATATCTAAATATATATGCGGATTGTGATATTCATATTTTTTTCTTCGTCGAATACACATGCGCCAGGTTATTTTTATTTTCACTTCTTTAAATCTTATTACTGAGTATTTTTGACTTATTAGTTCGATTAAAATTTTAAAGTCCTTTAAGAATCCTGCCTCTGCACAGCTGGCTTATATTCTACAGGTACGGAACCCTAAATGTGCGAAGTCCGACACGCACTTGACCGATTTTTTTTATGCTAGAGATTGTAGGGCTGCCTGACCGTCGAAGTAAATGAGAATTGTTTTCCCTCTATAGTCCCTATCAATGTTCTCCCTCAGACATAACTCTATGGCATGTACCTCTGCTTGGAATATTGATGCGTAAATCCACAGTGACGCATATTTTTTGCGTCTGAGTTTATATTTGATATATTCATGGTCTTCTAGCGATAAAAATAAGCATAAAATGTTACGGAATTTGAAACTTAAATAATAACATTCGTTTTGGTTTGTTTGCATTCGAAAACTTAGTATTTATTTCTATTTAGAAACAAATATGCCTACTTTAAGAAATGTTATTTTTGTTTAGTTTAGCTTCTAATAAATTGTAAGGTATAGTAAGAGATATTCGATATTAATAATTTATCATAAGGTCAATTAGTTTATGATCTTTAAGAGTTGAATTTTTTGTAGTTATTTTTACATAGTACATATCTATAGAGTTGTTAACCATATCTTTACATGACAGGTAAATACAAATTCGATTATTATTATTATTATTTTTCTATTGGATTATGTTTCCTAGTGATTAATTAATCCTTCAATTCCTTTTTCATTAAAAACTAAATTTTATTCTTGTTTTCAAATGAACGTATTGAGATAACTGATAACTGTTGGTTTAAAATATTTTAAGACCTCATAAAGTCAGAAGTCTTCATCAGGTATTTAATTTCTCCCTTTAGTTTTGTATTATTTTATAAATCAAATTTCCATATTTTTGCATTACTGTATTATTTTTTACGGTATTCTTGACGTTTTATATAATTTTTTACATTGAAATGCTTCTGTAGTATCGAGGCGAAAGAATAAGTTAAAATAGAAATGAAATATTTCGTAATGTTTTGGTTTCTCATTTCTATTTACTGGGTCATTCGTAAATAATTTAGTCGTGAAAATAGCCCCAAGTTAAAAAACAATGATGTTGCTTTCTAGCAAATATTTGAGATTTACTGAGCAAGTTTTTTTTGTGTTTGGATGTTTAATTTTAATCTTATTCTCTACTACAATATATGAAGTATTTTAGATAAATTTGAAAAAAATGTTTTATCTACTATTCTTATATTGAAGAAAGAAAGCCAATTTGTCTTCAGTTACCCATTTATTATTCTTATATTGTTTAATATTTCAGATGCAGTAATAAAATGTATTCAATACTAGACACTAACATTTGTTGTTAATGATCTAACATTTTTCAATAAAACATTTTTTTTCGTCTGATTGAGAGTAGTTTATTTTATTACAAATTTTAATAAATTATGTTGCGCATTAATGGGTTTTCGATAAAATTTACATTAGGGTAGTTTATATGACTAATCAGAAAATACCAGTACATAGTTCTAGTCTAAAGTATCTTCCCACATTACCTATTGACGTAACAGATCGAAATTAAATAATAAAAACATTATTTAATAAGTATTAATATAATTGTGACATCAAATATGACGTAGGGCCATTTTAAAAATTATTTTTAACTTAATTAACCACGTATCAATAGCAGATTAAAAACGCTTGCAAGTCGACCTCTAATAATATGTAAAATATTTCTTCACTGAAAGAACTTTTATTATGTCACAAGTATAAAGTGCCATAGTCTATAGAATTTATTATGTAAATCTGATTGCTGATTAATAAAAATAATTTCATAAATTAAAATTTAAAAATATTTTTTTATAAAGTATCTAATTTTTATCGTATTTAATATTAAAATGTCGTACATAAGGTTTAAAGAAGTAAACAGTCATTTTGTTATATTATCTGATACTACATATTTTCCCTTTCTACAAGATATGGGTTTTTTTTTTCCGGATACTGAAAAGGATTATTTTTTCCGGATACCGAAAACCATTTATTTTACTGAATACCGACACCAATTTTTCCGGATAACGAAAAGAATTTTTTTCAGATTCCGAAAACATTTTTTCATTTTGGATAGCGACAAAGCAAGAAAGACTGCCGAAATCTGTTGAATAACAAGACAATCTTTTGATATCGTTAATAATGTATTATTTCATTTTACTAAAAAATCGCTGCATGTAAGAATAAAGAAGATTATTTAGGTGATATTGTTCTAATTTCAGAACAAAAATATCTTACAATCATTTTATTTTCTGATAGTAATAACATTGACAACATATTGAAAATGCTCTATGGAATTATTAATTTTACTATTTAAAATTTTGTCCACTAAAAAAACAAGCAGTACATAAAGATGCAATACCTAAAATTAAGTGGTAAAAAATAATTTAGCCAGGACTGATCGTCTATATAGATTTTTCTTATGAAATCCCCCAATTTTTGTATTTATGTAGTTTTCAAATGTACTATAAATATACAATTTATTTAATTTTCAAATTTCTCACATTTTACTTCCTGAAATTGTTGATTTTACCCTATAAAATTCAAATAATAACCATTAACACAGAACATCATAACTTTTAACATTCAATCTTCAACATTTATTACTTAAAATTATTCTACTTTTCAACATTTCTTTTAAATTTTCATTTCATTGCTATCGTCGTCATGTTTTATTTTTTTTACATTATTCTTTATCTCAAATAACTACATTTTTATTTCGTTTACACACTACTGTAATTTAATTTTTGAATTTTACTTTTGTCCTCCTATACCTTTTATGCATCATTTAATTACAATATTTCATATCTCCCAAAAAATTCGTTTTGTTTTTCATTATGTAACAAATTCCAAAAATTAAATTATTAAAAATTAACAAAACCGAAATCTTCTTTAACTATTTGATTAAATTTAATTTTTTTAAATTGCCAAATAGTAATTTAGACAGTACTGATCATTTTAGACAAGACATCTGTATCCTTTACAAAAATTTTTCTTATAAGTAAATACTCTTTCTCTAGGAGCATTAGTAAATATAAAATTTCCAAAATCATTTTTAATAACCCAGAATACTAACATTATCGAAGTAGGTCAGCTTCAGATGGACGGACAGACAGGCGGTTATAGAGTTGACTTACGTCACTGAAAATAGCAGGTGCGGCGCTCTAAGGAGACCAGGTATCAATTCCTGAAAAGTTCCAAAATTCAAAACTAGGATAGAGGGACTGACGAACAGACAGACAGTTGTAATTGACTTAGATTACTGAAAATAGTAGGTATGCGAGACAGACAGACGGACAGACATTGTAGTAGTCATTAAGTACCTTCGATTTACTTCCTTACTAAATAATGGAATGTAAACCTCGCTATAGAGTTATAATATTTATTCTGACGTACTTGCTTTGTTATGTGTTTTGCATGTATTTTCATTCTATATGAAGGTATAGAATGAATATTCCGTAATCGATCTAAACAAATTAGAATGCCGTACATTTCAAAACTGTCGGCGTGAAACATAAATGGCGGCGGTAATAATTAGTTTCAAACAAGTTTTAATAATCCTCCACCTGAAATTGGAAATTATGAAAGACAACAATGCACCAGATTCTAATTTCAGTAAGTGTACCAACACTATGAATGTTAACACAATGTAATACAAATATGTCAACAAATAACTTGTTGTCTGTGACTTAGAAAGAAAAAAATTGATACTCCATATTCCTCACTCTTTCCCCACATTTTTTTCTTCTAACCTTATTACAGAATTTACTATTCCCTAATACATTATCTTCTACTTTTATTGCCATGATGGGCGTCAATACCTTTACAACTATGATTTATTGTCTGCTATTTAAGGTTTTTTAGATACGCCTTGTATAAAACGGATAATATTAAATCTATGTTTTTTTAATTTGCAGTATATGCAAATGACAAAATTGGAAAAATATAAAATTCCAAGGAAATCAACACTTTCAAAAGAAAATTCGTGCGATAAACCCAAAGGAATATCGTTTTTACAGTTCCCTCTTTTTATTCATGACTAGACGCTTTTCCGTGAATTTTAACTTCAAGCAACGACTAGAATATTTTACTCAAACACGAACTAACTGAGATCAAACGAAAAATGTAACTATTTATTTTGCATCAAGCGAAACCTAATCCTAAAGGAAGATCAATTTGTTTTTCAAATAATGCCACTTTTTATAATGTAAATTTGTCTTTTAAAAAAATATTCATAATCATCATAACCAGTGTAAAATCAATGTATAATTAGACAAATTTTAAATTAGTTTTTTGTTCATCAATCATTCATCAAAACCAAAAAAAAATGGACCGAAACCAACGCTGAAGGTACCCGAGCATTTTCTAGCTCTCAGTTATTACCATTTATATGATTAGAAAAAGTAGAAAAACTAACTGAAACCCATTTTATCGAAAGTACTTTTTCAGATATTTAACGTTAAAATTTCAAATTTTGACATTTTTTATTTTTGACAGGTGACAGTTGGAGAAATAATTTTGACTGTTCTGAATAGATTTTTTAAAGGGCTTTTAAATGACATATTGCAAGTCAAATTCCGTGACATATTGCATCTGTCATTTTTTGATAGTACCACTTCCGTTTGACGGATGTCGTACGATAAATTAATGGGTTCTTCCGACGTATAACTCAAACCTATATACCAAATTTAAGCTTAATATAATTAAACGTGTGGCCTCTATCGTGGAAGAATACACACAGACAAATACACAGACAGATATACACACAGACAGACAGACTAAATGGTCTTAATCGACTCAGGGGATCTTAAAACGTATATTTCCATCTTTCTCGAACAACTTATTTATCTCGTTCATAATACATTTTTTCCACAATCGAATTTGAAAAAAACATCAAGATTGCATTTTTTTCACAAAAATTTAAAAAAACAACAGAAGGAAAATGCGTTTTCTTGCACACGAATTTGAAAAAATAGACATAAAAAACACATTTTTCCACAAAAAAAAACTAGAAAAAAATTCAAAAGTATTTTTCACAGACGAATGTGGAAAAAGCGAAAATGCATTTTTTTACAAATGAATTGGTATAAAAGCAAGAATGCATAAAAAGTAAGAAAAAACAACATCCAAAATGCATTTTTTCACGCCTACATTGGGAAAAAAAGCAAGAATGGATTTTATACAAAAAAAATTTCAAAAAAACAGCAATTTTTTTACACAAATCTGAAAAACAACAAAAGCAAGAATACACTAAAAACTCACTACCCAATATTTAGCATGATTACTATACCTCTCTTATTTAAGGGGCTAGAGGTAAAAACAGCAAATATGCGTTTTTCAAACTTTGACATTTTTTATTTTTGACAAGTGACAGTTGGAGAAATAATTTTGACTGTTCTGAATAGAGATTTTCAAGAGCTTTCAAATGACATATTTCAAGTCAAATTTCGTCATTTTTTGATAGTGATAATTCCGTTGGCAGATGTCGTACAAAAACTTATGGATTTTTGACGGATAACCAGAGACACAGACAGACACACAGACAGACAGACTTATATCTGGATATGGTCTTAATTATCTCAGGGGATCTCAAAAAGGATAGTTCCATCTTTATCTCGAAAATTTTTTTTAGCTCGTTAACAATACTTTCCCTCCTCGGATTTGGGTCGGAAAAGTAAAAATCCGGATCCTTTTCGTTCCGAGAATGTTCGTTGGTTAGTAACTGGCTCAAATACTAGCAAAGCGTATTTTGGTGTCTTAATTTGCTAACAGAAAGAAGTGATTTCAAGTTTTTATATAGAGGAGAAGTTTATCATTTTTTTTATAAATTTAAGCAAACTGAACGAAACTGTGAAAGTCAAATTAAGATATCTCAAAAACTAACAAAGTTATAACATTTTAAAGTTGTGCTTGGCCTAGACGAGATTGTATAAAAATCTGATGTGGCCAGCACATGACCTCTCGCCATTTTTGAATCAAAAATTTACAAGTTGACACAAAAAAGTATGAAAAAAAATTATATTTTTGTAAATCTGGCAACAATGGCAAATGTTTCGAAAATTTTAATGAGATGAAAATAAACTATAGGGTATACAAAATATATGTGTAAAACTCTATTGCCGTTTTGTATAATAATGGCGTCATCACCCATAGCAACTGCCACTTCCGGTTGTGCGATTGGCACCAAAATCTAATCAGATCTAATCTAGGGTATTAGAATCCTGTATGCAAAATTTCAAATTTTTTTATTCAGTAGTTTTTGAGTTATCGTTACTACAACATCCATCCAAACACACACACTAACACACACACACACACTAACACACACACACACACACACACTAACACACACACACACACAGACATCATCGCGAAAATATTAAAATCGTATTCTAGGGACCCTAAAACGTGTTTATTCATTGAAAACTCACTACCCAATTTTTAGCATGATTCCTATACCTCTCTTATCTGAAGGGCGAGAGGTAAAAAGCGACGTATCGCGCTCCTTTATTCTTGTTATTGCTCGTATATATTAGTAGAAGAGCTGTATTAGAAAAATTAAGTTCTACTATTTTTCTCGTACGATGCATGGTTCACGAGATATTTCACAAAACGTGTTTTTCAAGATGGCGGCTCAGCCAATTTAAATTTACTTTCAGGCTCACGTTCTAACACTAAAATATTTTCTGTAGAAGGTTGCAGAAAAAAGGACCTGGCTCTTGGACTATATTTTATTGTGTGACAGTTAACAAATTACGATGAACGAAATTAAATTAAATTAATGTCAGACATGCGTCAATCTTGTCCTGGCATAGAATAAGAGCAACAACTTTATTATTATAGTTCTCCGTTATTTATTGAGCGATTTCAAAAAAAAAAATCTGATGTGGCCAGCACATGACCTCTCGCCATTTTTGAATCAAAAATTTACAGGTTGACACAAAAAAGTATGAAAAAAAATTATATTTTTGTAAATCTGGCAACAATGGCAAAAGTTCAGAAAATTTTAATGAGATGAAAATAAACTGTAGTGTATACAAAATATATGTGTAAAACTTTATTGCCGTTTTCTATAATAATGGCGTCATCACCCATAGCAACTGCCACTTCCGGTTGTGCGATTGGCACCAAAATCTAATCAGATCTAATCTAGGGTATCAGAAGCCTGTATGCGAAATTTCAAATTTTTTTATTCAGTAGTTTTTGAGTTATCGTTACTACAACATCCATCCAAACACACACACACACACTAACACACACACACACACACACACCAACACACACACACACAGACATCATCGCGAAAATATTAAAATCGTATTCTAGGGACCCCAAAACGTGTTTATCCATTGAAAACTCACTACCCAATTTTTAGCATGATTCCTATACCTCTCTTATCTGAAGGGCGAGAGGTAAAAATTACCGATTTATTAGTTTTTGTCTAAATTTTAGTTAAATGTAAATACATATTTTTTTAAACCGACCAGAAAATATACAGTTTATGGATAATTTTTCGTCCAGAAAATAACGTTTTGCCGATCAAGACCGGAAAATGAACATCAGGGACCGACAAAAGCTTTCTACACCCACATGGACATTTTTGATTCTACGCACACTTTACAGAATGTATAATATGTAGGCAATATCAGTCTACTGAACTGATATAATTTGAATAGCGTGAGATATGAAATCCACCAATCAGAGTTCACAACATCACTTCATTAGCGTGAGACATAAAATTCACTAGCTATTTTTTTTTTAAATAACCTGCCAGAATTTTTGTACATATTTGTAAAAATGAGTGATGACTTAATAAATGGTACTTGACCAGATATTCATTAAGCCGCAAAGATGTAATAATAAAATTATTACTCCAAAAATCAAAAACTAAATGACCTACATAAAAATACAAGTTTTATATGATTTCATAATTAATACGTGACAGCCCGTGATAGCGTAGGGCTAACGCACCCGCTTTCGGATACGAAGGGCCTCAGTTCGAACCCTATGACTGTAATCTTTTTTTCATTTTTTTTAAATATTTTTAGTTTTTCCTTTAGTGGGTTGTAGAAAAAATATACTGCTCAACTCGTGTGAATTGTCCATATCGCACTCGGACGATTGAGCACTCCGCGTCATACTCAAACTTTACGCGTACGATATGGTCATCATATCCACACTAGTTGCACAAACTACTATTTCCGGTCTGTTTTTTCATTTTTTCAATTGTTGTTTGATAATACATAGTGTGTCTTGATTTCGTTACTATGATCAATTGTAAAGTCACAGTTCGTTGATTTTTAATTAATTATTTCGTATGTAACGAAGTTGCTTTATTGCTAGTATTGTTTTTATTAGTTAATTAACATATTATTTAAGTTGTTAAATTATATCGCGATGGATCGCAAATGGCTGCATTTCCATGAAACTTTAAATTATGGTGAATGGGCAAAACGTAATAAGCACTGCGACCTTCCTTCGAACATATTATGGTCGAATGCGATCATTTGTGCGTCCGTCCGGGAGATGGAGCCGTCACGGACTGACTTTGCCTCGCGTCACATGCTCAACCAATCTCATGGTATCTTGCGGCTAGAGTACGTTTCCGTTTAGTCACTTCCGAATAGCCAATGCTTCGAGTGCGAGTAGTGCCAGAGCAGTAAGGACAGCCGAAGATATAATATTGGTAAATAATTTTATACTTTGAAAATTATTCGTGATTTCCGGTAAAAACAGAAGATATTAAATTTTATTGATTTGTACTAAGTAAAGTTCATTGCTTCCGCGCAAGCTTAAGACTAAGATGTCTAAAAACCCTGGTGTATCTACTGATTCGATTTTGTTTCGAACTATTTGATAGTACCACCTGTTGCGTTCAATAGAACATACCAGAATTCAGTACCAGATTAAAAATACACCTTGTGTGATATGTGATTACAGTTAACTATGAGCGATATATGCGCCATCTGAACTTTCGAATGTAATCTCTCAAAAATCAGTCAAAATCAAGTAGGTAGAGATCTCCCAGTTCGACCCAAACTTTTACAGGTATAAGTGGAAACACAAGTGCACCTATTCTTGAAAATCAGGGAGTAGAAATTAAAATAGAAATAGGCGTGGCTCCCTGAAATGTATCATAACCCTATTCTTGAAATATTTTGATGGAAATATGTGGGACTTTTATTCTCCCAGGGAGTATAAAATTTCTATTGGTCATTAGCGAGTGAAATTTGTAGGGAGTAGAAATTTATTTGAAAAATTAACCTAACTATTTAATCTGTCGGTCCGATTTATTTTGTTTGTATTTCGTGTCTTTATTTTTTTGAGTTTTGCTTGGAAGTTTACTAATATAATGGATAACACTAATGAATTATTGATATGGAATAATCTTATGAATGACGATGTAGAGTAAGCTCTGGAGGAGGTTGAAATAGGAAGAGTTCATAATACTTACTTTCCTCAAAGCTTCCCAGGTTTTATTGGCTCTCTCAGGCATACAATTTAAAATTGTGGCCAGCTCAGACCAGAGGGCTTGGCACCGAGCCCGGGTAAATGTGAGGGTAAATTAGCTCGAATACGATTGTGGTCGTTACTAAATGTAATCGACCAGCATTTCTTTATGTGTTTTGTTAATGTTTTTTTTTAATACGACACCGGTCCATATCTAACACATTACAGTTATATCAAAGAATAGGATAGATATTTTTTGGTTATGCCTTATCTTATGTCACATGGTTGTCAGAAATTTAACTGCTGCGATTGGATAAAATTGAATTTAGACACTTGGCAACTATATGCGTGTATTTTCACTCACTCCTTTTTTTCAAGAATAAGGTATTTCTGTACCGAGAGAAAAAGCTAGGAGTAGAAAAAGTAGGGAGCTACTTTGGGAGTAAATTTTCTCTTGATTTCAAGAATAGGTACACAGGGTTTTTAGACTTAAGTCTCCCTCCGATTCGATTGATATTAAAAGTGGGAGATTGAAGGTTCACCACTCGCCACTCAGTTGTAGACAATTAAAATTCATTTGTTCGAGTACCAGCAAGCGGACTACCACGCCTGACTAGCATGCAGCACATCCAGATAACCGTGAGTCAATAGGTAGTAAAAGACAGATAATTTTGGCATTTTGTATATATAAATCATCATATTATGCACGATTCATACTTGTACCGAATACAGGAGCAAACTCGATTATAAATTTGTATACCAGGGAGACTGCGATATTAATAATAACCGGTTGTCGTTAGAAATCACCGCCTAAAAATTGTACCGCGACTCTATCGTAGCACGGTTACTTATTTTGTGTTACGATGTTGTTTAAGCATTACACTCATGAATTAAAAACTTCTTTCTTTGTAAAGATTTTTATACAAAAGTATTTTTAAAATAACATGTTATCGTATTGTGTGTATATACAAAGTTGTTGATAATCATAATATTTTGTTTCTTCTTCCATTGTTCTTTTTGCTTCTTGGTGTTCTAGATTATTTCTGAAAAAGAATATCAACTGTCTCCCACGGTAACTGAGACAACGTTATAATCATGCTATTTGCATACACTTAAAACGTCAATTCTCAATCTGAATTTGAAAGGTGAAAAGATTGATAAATGAAATGATTGACCGATTTTTATAACCTAATAAATCCAATATGACAACATGTCAATATAACCAAAAAACCCAAAATGACAACTTGTCAATATAACCAAAAAAACCAAATAACAACTTGTCAATATAACTAAATCGACATTCTCTGTCTGACAACTCATGTAGTGTTTATCTCTTACCATAAGCACTACAGACTCATTTTGTTTAATAACAATTGGTTGTTGTGAGCAGTGATGTATTTGCAACCAGGCGGACTAGGCGCGCGCCTTGTGCGGCAAAATATGGGGGGATCGGCAAAATTTAGGAAGCAGAAAACTAAATATGTATGGAAAATGAAAATTTTTAAAACTTGTGTTCCATTATTGTTGCATTACATTTCTAGTAAACGTCGCAGTCAACTTTATTCAAGTATAAAGTGCGACGGCACGTTTTTGCGTGTATTTTCGTGCGTGCTGGATAGACAGTGCTATCCGAGAGAGACAGATAAAGACCCGCAACATAGCCTAACGTATTTTTGCATGTAATAAATGCAAGCCGGCATCAAAATAAAGCCGATCCTGTTTAAGTTGGAGCAACTTGTTTTCTATGTTTACTTTAAGCTATATAAAATAGCTATTTTAAGTAATTTGATTTTAAAAATTATAACAATCTATCAGTTGAAAAGATCAAATTCAACTGATTTTTGAATGTGTAAGTGCCTGTAAAAAGTCAAGATGCAGCTCAAATGTAGCACTGTATCTAGCATAAAGAGGGCGGCCGAATTTTACTGCCTGTGGGCGGCAGACGTCTAAATCCGTCCCTGGTTGTGAGAAATCACTACCAAGTAAAATTGTGCCGTATACAGGGGGAACGCGTTTAAAATCTTGAATAATAATAATCATTGGTTGTCGTGATAAATCATCGCCCAAAAATACCGCGATTCTCTTTGCTGAATAATAAGTACACTGGTTGTTGTGAGAAATCACCGCCAAATAACCGGAGCAAACAACAAAAATGACGTTACGAAAGTACTTACTTACCTGAAACGAATAAATGTATACAAGTTACCGTACCATTAACCCTTAATAAGCACTGTGTTGAACTCAGCTCACCTTTGATAGCGCTGAGTGGACATTTCACACATTTCTAATATGCGTTAGTTGCATGTTATCTAACACAGTTCATTGTATTATAATTTTATTTTAGTTAGTCTAGATTCTGCATTCATATAGTAAACTTGTAATTTTTGAACTTTTGTCTTTTTTGAAAAATAAATTTTTTTTAAAAAGAACCTTACGGCAATTTGCAACTTAAGTTACATAAATATTTAGAACAATTTGGAATAGCAACAAAGAGCTATGACCTCTGCAGTTAAAGCTCTTAACTCAAAAAAAAAATCAGTGGTTCTTGTGAGAAATCACCGCCTAAAATATCTACACCGGTAAGTTTTGATTAATAATAACAATTGTTTGTTGTAAGAAATTGTACCATCTATAGGGAGAAACATATCCGTGAGGGACCGTTTAAGGAGGATATTCAGGAAGAAATAGTACTTTGTTCGACGACATTGAATCACCGTGTATATTTTCCTCGCTTCACATCTGCACAAAGCGTTGAATCATCGATCATAGTAATAACCTGTTTCATTGTGCACTGGCTTACTAACACGTTACACACCTTTCTCTCCTTCCCCGCC
This sequence comes from Neocrepidodera transversa, assembly GCA_963243735.1. Lineage (NCBI taxonomy): Eukaryota > Metazoa > Arthropoda > Insecta > Coleoptera > Chrysomelidae > Neocrepidodera > Neocrepidodera transversa. Next base: position 16,801,882 of record OY725349.1, on the reverse strand, counting down.
GTGTTTTATATGCTTTTGGTATGACAATAAAGACAGTTATTTTTCATTTGGCGACTTTTATTTATCTATATGGTTGTCAGTTTGTACATTGCAGCGAATACTCAGGATCTCCTTCCAGTAGGACAAGTAAAGTCCGCCCATCTGGCTACTAAGTCGAAACTATAACAAATTCTGGAGTATTAATTCTTCAATGATGCTGCCCGGTGCAACTGGACTTCACACTATAACCGGAAGGTGGTGTCCTAGGCAATCCGAAACCTGGACTAAGGCGCCAAAAGACCGCTTGCGACGAAAAGAGTGTTACACCTGAAAGAAATTTTGGAAGCAGCAAAGCGACTTTCTACGATATATTGTCGGTAAAATTAAATGGTCGTTACAATAAGTCATACGACGCATTTAAAAATTGGTGTCGAGAAAAAAGTAAAACACATAAATGAAGAAGTACTTTTAGCATATTTTGCTGAAAAATCACAACTGGCTTCTTCAACATTCAATGTTAAAATCTATCCTGGCTATAAAATAAAATATAAATATTAATAAAAAAAACTAATTTTCTTAAGCTACGTTCAAACTAGTCAAATATTTGATACTTCTACGTAAAATAAATTTGCCTCAAGTGTGGTGTCATTTGATGCAAAGAATGTTGGTCAAATATTTGACCAGTATATTAATCATGTCAAATATTTGCTCATTATTTGACTCAAATTATATTTGACAATGCAGAATTTCGCGTTTTTGTAATTAGTTGGTAGCATGGTTTAAGAATTACAAATTCGTCCAAGTTTGCGCATGACATCAGCTGGAGTCCAAACAAAATAATTTAACATTGGATTGCATATAGGGTTATTGTGTCTTTTGGGTGGTTTTCCAAGTATGCATGAACTTGCTGGCATTTTTTTCCCATTCTTGGTACCTTCATTTAATCATGTTTTAGAATAGTGAAAATCATATTCAGCACTTTCGGAATAATGACGCTGATGATGTTATAAGGAATTCGAAAAACATATTGCAATGATCGGAAGGTTTCACCCGTTGCCAAAAAGCGAAGCGTTAATGTGAGGCGCTCAGCTGCTGAAATTGCTTTCTGTAAATATGTATCCTCCTTTCTAATAAAAGGACCAACAAGACTCAACTGCAACGAAGAAAGGTTTTATATAAATTAGGTGTTTACAATCGTAATTCCTTTAGAAATTTAGCACAATACCCATCAGTTTCGCGTCGATACACCCATTCCCGAATCCAAACATCACGTCGACGATTATGACAACTGACTTTTCACTATCAAATACATGAAATATAGCCGCGCCAAAACAAAGAATCAATAAATTATCTTCAATAGATTTATTTATTTTAAATTTTTTACAACACAACTTCATTTTGCGACAACCAAAATTGAAATGACAATTTTCTATTTGCCTCGGACAAATAAAATTTGATTTAAATATTTACCACCACCAAAAAAATGTAACAATTCTCAGCATTTCAGACACATTTTCCATTCAGATATATAACGTTGACAATTGTACATTTAACGTATAAATATTCAAAAATAATATATTTGTTCAGTTTATGCAGGCCTATGTATTGTCTAGTTTAAGTATTTGTTAATTACTTTATTATATAAAGTAAAATAAATAATTAAGTTTACATCAAAGTGTCAAAAATATTGTACGTCTCGTGACCGAAAATTAGTGTTTTGCAGGTCTCTCAAAACTTGCCTCGAGCCTAAAAACACTATTTTCCGGTCTTGTAATGTAAATAACTATGTTTTACAAACAGATGATTTATTTTTGATAATTGTGGGTTTCAAAATATTTGTTCTAATGCATAGAAAATTATGTTTCATAAAACTTGTTACATACATTATATAAATTATTAAATAGGACCAAACTTTACTATAGAGAAGTTGGAAATTGTTTTCCCACAATTAAATTTATCTATTTCCCTATATTGATATTGAATTCTAAAGGTGGGTGTTGATGTTTAATTAAACCCTGATGTCAGTTTGAATAAAATTCTCTGAAAATGTGTTGAATTCCATTATGCCGAAAAAAAAAAAATAAAAGTGCCAAGCATACCCATCAATCCTTTCTATCAACGATCCTCCTATCCTGCGTAAAAGTCCCCTGGGTGTAAAGTATGTCCATTCTTGTCGTATATATCTTTCAATTAGGAAGGTTGTTTCTGGCTACATGAACATCTAGCTCAACGGTAGAAAAAAGTCCACCTACGCAATATATTTACTTGTGCGTTAGTTTTTATTATTAATAATGAGGTTATTCTTTGTTATATTGTTAATTGAATAATTTGATTACAGAAACATACCTTTTCTTGTAGAAAGAATTGGTCAAAAAAATTTTCATCTTTTGACGATTTTTCGGTTTTCTACTGAAAAAATTTCGAAAATTAAATGATTTTTTTTTTAAATTACAAACTTTATTAACATATTCTGCACTGAAAATTTAAACAATTGTCCCGAGTCAAAAAAGGGCCCAATCATGACTAATCGATGGAGCCAGAGTACTAGGCGAGCTAGTCGGTCATCTGAGCTGTAGCTGTATATTGTAGTTCATTTTAAAATAATATTATTATGGATTAATTAGAAACTATATACCGGGTGTAAATGGGTCATGGGCCACCCCTATAACTTTTAAGCCGGTTAATAGATTTAAACCAAATTTTGGTTGATTATAATAGAGCCATTTCTGGATTTTTCTACATAAACATCCAATATGGCTAACATCCGGTTCGACCGGAAATGCCATGAAAATTTAAAATTCATATTGAACACCTGGTATATTTATACATATTTGGATTCTATGACTTCAAAAATGAACAAGTCGACTGTCAAGTGTCACTTCTACTTTATTTTTGAATTTTTTTAATGAATCCAATGTGGTCATGTTTTGGTCTAAATTACTTATAATTAAACTAGAATTACCTAAAAAGTCTCAATTTTGTCAATTATTTATTTTTGTTTCTTTTATTAAATATTTAATTCAGCAAATCCAGTTTTTTATTTAAAACTTAATTTTTTTAAATGAAACATAAATGGGCCACCCGGTATTAAAAATTTCATTTAATTACCATTTAAATGATATACATAACCATTCTTTTTTTCTCAAATAAAGGAGGAATAATTATTAAGAAACAAAAATAAATAATTTACAAAATTTATAACTTTTAAGTAATTTATTATATTATAGTAAACATGTACCAGTGAATAAATTTGTTTTTGAAAGTATTCACTGTTTATCTTCCCGTTGCCCAAGTCAGGACATGTTTGTTATTGGATTTACATATATAGGATGTTATCTCTTTGAGAGGGGTCATTCTTGATTCGTTATTCATTCTCGATTCTTGATTTATTATCAATTAGTTATCGATTTATTATATTCTAGTAAACACGTACTAGTAAATCTTCCCAACATTGAGATATTCTACATGGCTATCTTTATATCCTACATCACAACAGTGATGACACAGAAGATGGTTTCGAACCAAGCGATTCATCTTCAGGTGGTGAAGATTTGTATCAACGGAAAATGTTATTGGTATCGATGATTTTAAAGATTTCGATAGGAATAAACTAAAAGCAAGTGATTATGTCGTGGTTTGTCTAAAAGACGAAAAAAATAAAAACGTTTATTACATTGGGCAGATTGTTCAACCCAAAATACCTGGAGACCAGATGAAAATTTCTTTTATGAGAAGATCCCCTAAGGTTACTAATGCTTTTACTTTTCCTGATGTGCCCGATATTTCCATAGCAGATGACAGCGATATTAAAATGAACTGCGATAAGGTCAAACAAAACGCCAGCAGTCTTATATTACGTTCGGGGTAGAATTTAATTTCCAGATACGCTACAATTTTTATGTAAAAATACCTCATTTTGTTTTACTAGCGTTTTTTCTGCGTTTCTGAACAAATTTATTTTTCTGGATTACATAATTATTTATGACTAGGTCCAATTTAAGAACCTCTTGATCCAAAGTAAGAAACCAGTTGCCCATGATGGACTGATTGCATAATGTACTTTAAATATAATTCAGCAAACTGTATTAATATTTGAGCAGCGTTATGACATTTATTTAAAGAACTTTAAGTCAGTAATAACAACAATTAAAATTTTGGTTAAAAACTCACTAATATGTATTTTCAGTCCAATGAAGGCAACTTTCACCTAATATTTATTGTATATGATATTCAATTACTTAATAAAAATGGCATTAACACTAAACGCAAATTGAAATTGTATGTAGAGAGAAAGATATACGTTTTTCTGTGGCTTCCTTATCAATATTAATCCAAAGTTTTTAATTGAGCAGACACATACACGATCGGTCCAATTACTCGCGTCACTCCATTCCGCTCTGGCACACAGACAGGAAAAACAATGGAGCGATGACTCGGCGTCATGAATAATTGGCGTGCTGAATATCCAACCTGTCAGCTCAAGTCTACGAGTCCATCCAGGTTCCACGTAGGGTTTCCGATCTTTGTCAAAAACAACGAATCTAAAGATCGATTCGAATCGTTGAGTCAAAGAAAAATCGATCTCATGAAAATCGATTCAATTAACAATCTAAAATGAAACTGACCAAAAAATGTGAAACTTCAATTTATTTTTAATTACAACAAGCAAATTCTGTTTAGTTTTTATTTGTATGGTTTTGTGAGGACAATATTTTGATTGATCCTATTTTAATAATACAAACATTTTTATTTATACAGGGTGTATCATTGGGAAACGGAAATACTTAAAACGCTTATAGAGAAAAATCCAGGTCCGGATTAGCAAAAAAATAGAAAGCAATTGTGACCTTGAGATAACACCCTGTATACTGAAATTTTCAAAATCTATTTGCATATTTGAAAAGAGCTCAAAAAACTAAATTAAAAAGTGCGCTTTAAATTTTTGCGCAGATAATTTAACTACTCAAATTTTGAACCTAAAGTGAAGTTTTTAAGAACTTAGACACTGAAAAGTGGTTATTATTAACTTTTAATAATAAATTATTAAAACTATTGAATCCATACTCATTTTAAAATTACTAAATAATTATTAACTCCCTTCTTATAGCTGTAGATAATTCAGTTTACATTTTCCAGGTCCCTACTTATCATTTTTGAACAGTTTTTTAAACGCCCTGTATGCATGTATTAAAAATCGGTATTGTGTTATGTTTTTTTTAATGTTTTAGTAAAAGAATTGAGAAAAATTAAGTCGATTTCATTCCAGCTAAAATAATTTCATTGATTTAAAATACAATAATTTAACAAAACTATTATACTAAATTAAAAAGATACAAACTATAACAATAGCTCTAAATGTCCTCCATTTTGGTCTATAGAAGAAGCATGCGGGAAACACAGAGAAAAAATCTAAATTTAATCCGAAAATCACTCCAAAATATTTTAATTTATTATCTTGGATTTGTTAAATTTCTTCTCAATTTTTAATACATGCATACAGGGCGTTTAAAAAACTGTTCAAAAATGACAGGTGGGGACCTGGAAAATACAAACTGGATTGATCTACAGCTATAAAAAAGGAAACCAACGTAGTTAATAATTATTTAGTTATTTTAAAATGAGTATGAATTCAACAGTTTTAATAATTTATTATTAAAAGTTAATAATAACCACTTTTTAGTCTCTAAGTTCTTAAAAACTTCATTTTAAGTTCAAAATTTAAGTAGTTAAATTGTCTGCGCAAAAATTTAAAGCGCACTTTTTAATTTAGTTTTTTGCAATATGCAAATAGATTTTGAAAATTTCAATATACAGGGTGTTATCTCAAGGTCACAATTGCTTTCTATTTTTTTGCTAATCCGGACCTGGATTATTCTTGTAATTAGTAGCTGGCTCATTTGGTCTCTAAATAAGAAACATGTGTACCAAATTTCAAAGAAATGTACGAGGTGGTTCGAAAGTTATCGCCAAAGGAAGAAAATAGCAAAATCGATAAAACACCCTGTATCTCGATTACAAAGGGCGCCAGAGCCAATAAATGTGGTATATCTAGAACCGCCTCGGTGACCTCTATAAGCGTTTTAAGTATTTCCGTTTCCCAATGAAACACCCTGTATATAAGTATTCACTAACTAATTACTTAATTGGTTTGGGAGTAAATTAGGTAGCTTTAAAGGTAATTGTTTTTATTTGGAATTAATACCCATTTTAGTCAAGTTTAGAAATATCTACACAAAAGAATCGATCTCTGATCTCTAACATTTTCTCTGATCTTTAGAGCGATCTTAAAAAAATCGATCAAAAAAAATCGAAAATCGCGTCATAAAAGATAGATTTTTGATAATATTGAATCAAGATCGGAAACCCTATAGTTTCAGTATTTTGGATCCACGTGGGGCCGATTGTACTAATGGATGGCTCGTGTATGGGCGTCTTAAGTTCTTTAAAAATATATATTTTGATAAACTTTGAGTTTTTCAGTATAAGCTATAAATTAATTGGAGACACGATATACAAAGTAAAAGTTAAATCCAGGAGTCGAGCTACCACCAAACCAAACACGGCTTTAAACTTTTACATCCTCAATTTATTATCACAATATACTTTTTAATTTCAGAAACTGGTACGAAACTTTATATGCTTTTAGCGTAATATCTGTTTATATGAAAAAGTAGATTTAAATAAACAATACATTAGAACTTTTGCTTTATAAAACTGCAATTTCTTCATTTTCTCCATTTTCTGTTCTAATTTATTCTAGTTAACTAACCAGAATAAACGATACAAAATAAAATAGCGATGTAATTTTTGCTGACTATTTAAAAAAACGACTAGAGATTATGAACGCTTAGTATTCGCTAGAGGAACAGCCTCGGGAGTTGGGAAAGTCCCAGTTGACAGGACGAATTCAAGATTCCTGAAATTAGATTGTCGGTTTGAGGCTACTAATCGAAATACGGTGGCATGTTTAAAAGAACTATACTGTTAAAACAATTTTAGAATAATAGAATTATACACTAAGGAATCATTGTAACTTTTTTTGTTAATATAAATAGAAAATTAAAAAAAAACTGTTTACCTCCACCTTTATTTTGTAAATTTATTCGTGGATTAGACATATTTGTTGTTTTTCCTAACGGATAAGAAAATCGATACGTCTCTCATAAAAACATTTAAACCCCAAGTTTACATAAACATCAATTTTGAACTAGCAGAATATAACATCAAACACTTAAGGCAATGTTTTTGTATTTCAAATCCATTTTTTTCATCATTGACCTAAATGGTTTCCGCATGTAAACCCTTTTATAATATAAAAGCAGCCTAGGGAAATTATCGAATGAGGATCCATTGTTTATTAACCTTTTCCCTTAATACTCTTATTAAAACAAATATACAGAGTTTAACAAAATTATGTATTATTTTATTCGAAAATATTTCAATAAAAAATATCTAATTTTGGAGACATAATTTTAAAATTTTTTATTACTTTAGTTCAGAACTATTCGCTTCCGGTTTTTCCGGAAGTTTACTTTCCGAACCCAACAAAGTTGTATAGAAGGAAAGTATTGCGATTATGATTTTTTGGCTATAAACTAAGATTTTAACGAAGCTTTACGTTTTGAGGTCACCTGAATCCATTTATACCATGATATCTGTCTGTGTGTATGTGTGTCTGTATGTGTGAACACGATGGCATCTTAACCGATTTAGATGAAATTTTATACACATATTTAGGGTAGCAAGGAGACGATCTGTATAGATTTAAATGTTAATTTTTTCTACATTTTTTTAAAATTTATAAAAATTATGCATTTTTATGAAAAATTACAGGATACTGAAGTTGTAGAACATAAAATTTTAGAAGTTGTAGAACATACAATTTTGCGCTTTTATTTTTTAGATTTTAAGCCAGAATTATGGATTTTTATGAAAAATTTCCTACAAATTTTATCTTTACGTATTTTTTTCGAAGTTTTGGTAGAAAAAAAAACTCTTATAAGATGGTTTTATCCGTCCGTCCGTCTTATAAGATGGTTTTGTCCGTCCGTCCGTCCGTCTGTTAATCTTTAACCTGTTTTTACTTTCCCGCTACTTATACCATATATACTGAAGTATACAAATTTATTTTCGTAACTTTAAATTTTCGAAAACTCGAGATTAAGGAACTAATATTGCTATTTTTCACTTGTTTTAATTTTTATCTTAATAAATAAGTTTTTTTTGAGATAAATTTTAACGTTAAAAAATTAAAAAAATACTGTTAAATTTGCAATAAATAACTTTATAATAGGCAGGTTCGACATTTTTCTTATTTTTATTATTTTAATTTAAATCGAGAGGCTTTGTTATTTAAAAACGATCAAAAAAAATTTCAGCGCAAAATATTAATATTTACGTCAGCTGTAAGCATTTTAAAATCAATGATCGGCGAGAGGCTGGAAAACGTACCTGTGCGTGAGACTAGACCGTGGGACGTCAGTAGCCATGAACGCTTCGTCCCTTGCCCGCTGCTGCGCTGTATTCACGATACACACACATTTTACAGGGTTACCGTTTTTAGAAAATTTTCTACTAAATTAGTAGATTTTTAAGAAAAATGAGGGTGTTTGGTAGAATTTTAGTAGAATTGATAATAGGCAGGTTCGACATTTTTTTTTAACTAAAATCGATATATTCTTTTATTAAAAAACGATCAAAAAAATTGCGTACAAAATATTAATATTTACGTCCGCTGTAAAATTCAGTAGATTTTTTAGATTTGAATTTAAAACTATATTTTATCGCTATCCATTTATGGTATATTTATTAAATATGGATTTTAAATTTATTCAAAAAAATGTTTTAATTATTTTGAGATTAATATTAATTTAAAAAAAACTATAAATTAAAAATATACTCTAGTTACTTCGAATTTAATATATAACCGAAATAAAGAAATTTTTTTATTTTTTTTTATCTTTTCGTTTTATCGAAAACTAAACAAATGTGTGAAATACTTCATAATTTTAAAATAATACTTATAGTTACAGCCAAAATTATAAAAGAATAAAAAAAAAAATGACAAAATTCTTTATTTGTTTTTAATTTTTTAAACTAACTTTATTTATGTACTTTGATGCAGAAAAACTAAAGTAAAAGATTATACAATTACTTCACTAGGACTGTTCGGAAAGTTGGGTGGGATTACCCCCTCTTTATTCGTAATTATGGACGTTAGGACTGGCATGAAACAAATCAAGAAAAATCTGTAAAAATCGAAAGAAAACAAAATATAAAAAAAATTAAAAAACTGGAATCAACTCTGAGAAAATCCAAAAAAATAAAAAAAAAATTGAGAAAAATTGAAAAAATCGAAAAAAAATCAAAACAATTCGACAAAAATTAACAAATTACAAAAAAAATGGAATAAAATACTTTACTTTATATGTGACATAAAGTAGTCGTAGAAAAAATATAGTATGAAACTAGCACGAAAAAGCCATTTTGCAACTTTCATACTCTTACAAAATACACTCCATTTCGAGCTAGTATTTATAATATACTATTATTGCTTCTGTACGTTTTATATACCCAGTGTGATCTCCCACAAAATATACCTGATCATCCAGTATTTTTAAGTTAGGACCAATGATGCGTTTAATAATCGTAGTAATAATAATATCATTATTATTAATAATTGTAATAACCCCAGAAATTCTTTTAATGTTTGGTGGACAAGTGGACATAAATCAAAACACAAAAATCTCAAGAAAATATTTATTCATTAAGAAAATTTACTGAACAATGATGGCCTTTTGCCATAAAAGGTATAGGGAAAATCGAACAACCGGAAAAAATAACCACCATCGTAATGAATGTATTAATTATAAATTAACCAATTGTGTTAACAATAAATAAATTGTAAGTAACCTTTATGGAGCTTATAAAAACTCCATCCAACAAATACCCACCCCCCGGGACATTTCAACCAACGATTACCCACTATCGGGATATTTACCAACGAATATGTAGAAAAAGTTCTTAATAACTTTAAGTAAATACCGTAAATGTCATCAGATTTGTGCACTGTCTCTCTCTACATTATTGGCAATTGCTCTTTTAATGGATATCTGAGATATCATCTTTTATATCTGTTTTTTGCATATCAGTGATATCATATTTTGTATGGACAATCCTACTGAGTTACGACCCGGATCAGTACCAGCGATGTAACCCTTATGTTCAGGCTGAATACTCGTTGGACCATAATTTATAAAAAGATAATGCGATTGACACAGTACGATTCTGCGTAACACTGACAATATATTTTAGAAAAATATGATAAAAGTTGTTATTTAGGATGGTACAATTAACTAATAACTGACATCCTCCCCCGCGAAGCCACGAAAGATAGAAATCTTATAAGCTGGTTTATTTTGACATGCAGTTGGTAGATAATAGGTCCGTTGATCACGGTGGCTATTTGTTTCGAGATTTACCTAAATAGTTGGGGCAGCAGCGATCGACTATATTATAAAGTTTGTCGTACAAATATATGCAGGCATCCTCTGGGTCTTTAAAAACATCTAAAAATGCCCAATCAATGGTAGCCATCAAATTGTACATCAACGGAAAGTTAGCTTTCTTAAAGTTTTCGAATGAAGATTCTAAATTGGATTTTTGGTTTGTCTTAGTTTGTAAATTACATGTTATATCAAGTGAAGGGTGGTGTAGGTCTTCACTTACAAATGGATTTAATGACTTTTCTACTTTGGCTCAGAGACTATAAAAAGTTGGTGAATTAAAATATGCAATAACTTATTCTGATTTATTTTTACGAAGATCAAATAAATCTAAACGAAGTTAAGAAATTGGTGTACGATGAGAGATGTAGAAATGGGTAGACGCCGAAATTTTTGGCGTTGGGACGAATAGTTTAGCGACGCTGAATGGACGTCGAATATTGGAAATTCTGCTAATGGTGTTCGTAGTTCAATTTGTGCGAATGGACTGTGTTTTTAATAAGTAAAACCCAACTGTTTGTCGAAACTATTGGCGTCGGCGTCTCGATGCTAGATACAAGATTTTCCGTGACGATGTTGGTAGTTTGAAATTTCATTTTTGACTGATCTCTTCTTCCGCTTTCACTCACGTTTTTATGCCGACTTTGACTAAACATTCCTCGTCATAATGTTCTGTGGTACCTTGTAGTATTTGTTTTTCTGTAAACACAGACTTCTAAAGTATCTTGGGAAAAATGCAAATGAAGATAAAATAAAATATAATTAAAAATAATTAGATTGACAATCTACGCTCAGACAGATCAAGTGGCTTGAGAAATCAACAAAGTCTAAGAGGAAACAAAACACATCTCTAAAATTTCTTAAAAAAAATTAAATAAAAGAAAACAAAATACCATTAAATTTCTGAAAAAATAATATGATATACCGAGGGTTGGTTGGTCACACTATTTATTTTTATTAACATTTATAGTCAATTTATAAACAACAAAGTTCTAGACATTGATGTACTCCTTTCCCACTTCAAATTGGTTAATGTGTACCTGATCCAGTCTTTTTATTATTTATAGTCATCTTACTCGACAATTTTTTTTGTAAAATGCTGCAACTCTTGAGACTGTTTTTCTTTTTACATTTTGTTTCTATGTTACTAATTTATTATTTCCGTTATTTCACCAATTCTGTAGAATAAGTTAAAATTTAATATATTCAAATTACATGAGCTTGATCCATATAATCAGCAGGGACGCATGGACAAGGTCGTGGCGGCGCACGACGGCGCCAAGGCCTTAAAGGCGCATTTACATAAAACCAAAAAATTATCTCAAATACCGGCGGTGAAGTTTTTTTTATATAAAACCGTATTTTAAACCGTCTTGAAAAATAGACAAAAACAAGGTCAAAAAATGTCGGTAACTTATGCGTTTGCAATTTCGTGTGAATTATCAGTGCTCAAAATAATCTTAAATTGTCCAAAATCTTCTAAAAATTGTCACTTATAATTACACGAGAATTAATTTGACATGTATCAATAAGAATTTTGTTGCCTGGCAATTTAACGAAAAAAACTGCCTCTGAAAAAATTACGAGTCCTAGGAGGAGTAATTTTTTCTGGCAGTTTTTTGAGTTGAATTAGCTAATGGCAACAAAATTCGAATTATAATTCTGACAAGTTTGAGAAAAATTGACATAACGTCATCAAAAATTTATTTACAATGCTGGTTGTCATGATTTCAAAAGTTAGGTTCCGTTATTGTCGCTGGAAAAGTTAGGGCTAACTATTTTCGATGTCATAATGACAAAATCACGCGGCTTATGGGATTTTTTATACATGAATTAAATTGTCTAAATCAATAATAAAACGGTTTAAAGTTACTTAAATTGTTCAAAATAATCTAAAATGGTCTAAAATTGTTCTAAATCGTCTAAAATAATAATAAAACGGTCTAAAGTTACCTAAAATGGATCTGAGGATTGTTCAAACTAATCTAAAATTGTCCAAAATCAAATCTTCTACAAATTGTCTAAAACAGTCTGAAGTTACTTAAACTCAAATTAATCAATTGTATTGTTCAAAATAATCTAAAATGCTCTTAAATTGTCCAACATCTTATAAAAATTGTCTAAAATAATAATGATCGGAGAATTGTTTAAAATAATCTAAAATTGTTCAAAATCTTAAAGTTGTTGAAATTAATAATAAAACGGTATATACTGATATGGTTTTTTAGTTATATGGGTAGTTTTAGTTCTGTTTTTGTATGTATTGTGGTTGACAGTGATGGAAAGGTGGAAGGTTATTGTCAAATGTAAGTTTGACAATGAAAATGAGGTTATGAAAAAAGTTTAAGGTGCGTGTGAATGAATGTAAATGTGTTTTATTTAAGAATGTTTGTTAGAGGATTATTTTTCATTGAATTGAATAATGAGTTCACAACAATTGTGTTCCAAATAAAAGAAAAAATCTTAGTGTGTTTAGTCATTTAAATTTAGAGATAAAAAAAAAAACAAATGAAAGAAAAAATAATAAACAGTTTTGGTTGTTAATTAATAAAAAAAAAAGGTTTGATAAGTAAGATGTCAGATAAAAAATGTTAGAACGAGATGTTTAAAAAAATGTTTTATTATTAAGTAATGGAAGTTATGGTTGAAGAAAAATAAAAGCAATTATTAAAACAAGGGTTTTACTAAAATAATAATAAAAAAAAATTACAAGAACATAAAAAGAAAATTGACAAAGAAGACAAAGAACAAATTGGTTTGTAGGAGGACGAGGTAGTGGTGAAGATTAGTTTAGACAGAAAGACAGAAATAGGTGGGGATAGAAAAATACAGAAGACAAAAGAGGGAAATAACTAGGTGGCGATACGGGAAAAGAAAAGAAAGCAGCTGATTGGAGGAAGGCACAAGAGAGAGAAGATCAATTTAAGGCGCCCAAAATTATAGTTTTTTTTTAATTTATTTTTTTTGTGTAAAGTTTATTATTTTTTTTTTAAAGGAACCTAACCCTAAAAGAGATTAAGAGTTGTCACAATAGCCAGTCTAATATAATACTTACCTAAATTAATCAGAGAATTGTTCAGAATAATCTAAAATTGTCCAAAATTTTCTAAAAATTGTCTAAAACGGTCTGAAGTTACTTATATTGATCAGATAATTGTTCAAAATTATCTAAAATTGTCTAAAATGGTCTAAAAATTATCTAAAGTCGCCTAAATTGATCAAAGAATGGTTCAAAAAAATATAAAATGGTCTAAAGTTGTCCAAAAACAGATTAAAATAATAATAATAATAATAAAACGGTCTAAAATTACTTAAATTGATCAAAGAATTATTGAAAATTACCTAAATTGTGGAAAGTAGTCTAAAATTGTCCAAAAATGATCTAAAGTGGTAATAAAACGGTCTAAAGTTAGCTAAATTGATCAAAGAATTGTTCAAAATATTTTAAAAGTACCTAAAATTGTCCACAATAATCTAAAATGGCCTGAAATTGTCCAAAAAGGTCTAAAATTCCCCCAAAATGAACCAAAGTTACCTAAATTTATCAGAGAATTTTTTTAAATAATCTAAAATTATCCAAAATGGTCCAGAATTATCTTTAAATGGATTAAAATAATAATAAAACAGTCTAAAGTTACATAAATTGATCAGAAAATTGTTCAATATAAAATAAAATGGTCTAAAAGTGTCCAAATTGTCCAAACACTGTCTAAAATATTGGTAAAATGGTCTAAAGTTACCTAAATTGATCAGAAAATTGTTCAAAATAAATTGCCTAAAATTGTCCAGCGGTATGCATTTGGAAGAATATGTCACCTTTCTCCTCCTATTTGTTACGCCACTGATATTTGAAGCTATTTTAATGTTTTTTTTTATTGCTCAATGATTTTCACGTAAAATCCGCACAAATTGAACTGTGTGAGGTGGTAATTTTGACTTAATACATATAAAGGCGATTATCATAATTTGGCACGACAGCGCTGAAGAGTACTTCAGGTCCGCCACTGTTGTTCAATATTTCAAATTTTACATTGAATTGAAATATAACTTTGAAACTCCCCCATCTCACTCCCCCTCGCACCCTATCTTTAATATATATTTCCCGAATGTGTTTCAATTCCGCCTTATAATGAATTGTAAATGCTATTAAATATTAACGAAGCCTATACAGAATTCCTATTCTAAAAACAATTTTGTATTACACTGTCACTTCTACCGTTCTATTTATTCTGTATATAAACCAGACCATTTAGAATCGCAACACGAACACTTGACTTTTTTATGTTCCAGCTGCGTTTTTTTTGCCATTGAATTACTTTCACGTGTTCCGCAAACTTCAAACTTCAAAGGCATAACACCTACATAAAGTCTACAAAATCCATTTAATTAGGATGCAGCGTTCTGAATATTATGTTAATGAAATATGGAAATAAAGGGAACTAAATTTAAAAATATGATGTGAAATTGATAACAAACATAATTCGTTGTAAAACAATTTACCGCATTATACAGGGTTTAACAAAAGTAAGGTATTAATTATTAAAAAATAGTCACTTCTTTTAAAGATTTTTCCATTATGTTATATAATATCGTAATTCTATATTATAGCAAAATTAAGATAAATAGACATAAAATAATTAAAAGGGCTTTATTTTGTGGAAGATTAATGTACATATTTTATTAAGAGTTTGACATTGATTTAACGTTACATTATTTTAAATATCAACAGTTTAAAGTGCCTGCAGAAGAATTTCAACCATGTAAAATGATTTATGTTCAGGAACTAGCAGAAGATTTACCTTAATCGTGTAGTACAGTTCTGCGAAGAAATAACGATCCGGCTCGGCATTGTTTCGTACTAATCAGCTGTTATGATTTATGGGAAAGTAAAAAAGAAGGTCAATTTTTATATATAATCGATTAAATTTATAATAAACGAAATATAATAATCTAAAAATATTGAACGAAAATTAATGGTGCCAATACATCTAACTTTCGAACTTGTAAACAAAATTAATGATATACCGAAATTTATTAAACAGAATCAGCTGATACAATTTAGTTGTTTTGTTAACTCATTAAAGGTAAGTAGAGTTAATAGATTTATAAGATTATATCACTCATAATGTTATAATGTCCGAAACTGTTACTTGATTAATAATCGATAATCATCCAACATGTACTTGACTAATAATTGATAATCACACTTGGTACATATTAGAAATAATCACTATTTTATATTAATTATTTATGTAGACACTTTATAACAACTTTAATATAATCATATTTATTATATAACCGAATATCATGTAAACTAGGCACGCAAATGGTTCCACGTCTCGTTAAACAGTGGACACCAGCGTTGCCAACCTGAAAATTCTAAAGTCGGTAGCTTCATCCAGAAGCGTCTAGATCCCAATTGCAACTCGAGTGCCCACCGCTGTTGCCATCGTTTTGTACGTTAACTTGAAAGTTTGATTATATATTATTGTGATACGAAGTGGTCCAGTGCTAGAGTGTATGCTTTACACATAAAACTTCCTGGTTCGAATCCCGATGATTTTTTTTTTATTTATTTATTTTTTTAATACACAGGTAGATTTAGATAGTCAAGACTTATTGGCGCAACTACTGAAAATTCTGGAAAAAGTTTGAGACAAAAATTGTAGGGAATTTTATGCTATAAAACTTTATATTACAACATTTTGCACTAAATTATATTATTTGTCCTCAAAATCAAGAAAAACTAGAGAAAACATACATGCACATTTTTTACGCGCCCTCTAGTGGGGCAACTACTGGAAATTCTGGAAAAAGTTTGAGACAAAAGTTGTAGGGAATTTTATGCTATAAAACTTTATATTACAACATTTTGCACTAAATTGTATTATTTGTCCTCAAAATTAAGAAAAACTAGAGAAAACCTACATGCACATTTTTTACGCGCCCTCTAGTGGCGCAACTATTGGAAATTCTGGAAAAAGTTTGAAACAAAAGTTATAGTCAATTTTATGCTCTAAAACTACAACATTTTGCACTCAAGTGTATTGTTTGTCCTTAAAATTTAAAAAAAGTACAAAATTATTACATGTGTATTTAATCAATGTCGGTCTTGAGGACCTTCTACGGTACCAATTTAAACCAAAATCTAATGGTCGCATTCTAGGCCCACACCGACCCTCCATACCAATTTTCAGCTTGATTAGTCAAACGGTTCGGCAGTTATCGTGGAAGATTACACACAGACACACATACACACAGACACTCAGACACACAGACAGACCATACGCTAGAAAGGGTTTCAATCTTCTTGGGGGACCTCAAAATGGATATTTCCATCGATATCTCAATTTTTTTTTTGCTCGTTCACCTTACTTTCCCTTTGATGGGTCCGGGAAAGTAAAAATTATACTTGACAGTATTTCAATTACATTTTTAAAAAGAATTACAAAAATCAAAAAACAAATTTTTTTATAAAATCCGAGCTCCAGTATAGAAATCAACTCAAAAGTAAGAAAAATAAAAAATAAAAATTAATTTAAAAAATAGTTGTATTTACCTATAATTTGAAATCATCGTTTGAATCATGTTGATCGATAATTGAATTATTTATTACGGCATATATTAGAGGTCAAGATCCTTATTCAAGTATTCATGCGTGTTTCAGACTTGACGATTGATTTTATGCAATAGTTCATTACCAGAATCAAAATATACATTTTTTTTTATAAATGGCAAATATTTTGAATATTAAAACTACCACAAAATAGTCAACAGCGGCAATTGAAAGAACTCTAGGGTCTTACTATATACTATTGGAGCAGGAGGCCAGAATGACCTCCTATAGAACCTTGTCGGTGGCTAGTCAAATCGAGAGGGAGAAGCTATGGGACCACTCTGAGTAGGTACTCACTAAACTCTCGGAATGGTTTCAGATATGCTCTCCTCCAGAACTCACATACGTAAGTCCTTTAACGCCTTTTTTCCGAAAAGTGACGAATGGAAAAGGGGAGATCCTCTTTCCAGGAACGGCTTATGTACTATACAAAGATCGTTCAAAGACCTCAAGTGGTGCGGGAACCGGAATGTGCAGCAGAAAACCGAGAGTTGACATCAGAGTAAGCCTCGGCAAACATACTATCATCATCTTCGCAATAGTGTGTACAAGAGAGTTGGCAAACCATTCTCTTGTTGACATTTTGTTAGATAGCCAGGCAGCTTCAAAAGCACTGAACTTCAAACGGCTGGACTCAAAGCTAGTATGGAACTACATCGGATCCTTGGATCGCATTGCAACCAATAACAGAGTAACCCTACTCTGGGTACCTGGTCACTAAGAGTTGGAGGGCAACGAGAAAGCTGATAGTCTTACGAGAAAAGGTGCAGAATCAGAGTCCATTGGACCGGAACCATTCATTGGAATAGCCAAAAGCAGTGCCAAAGACACTATCTAGAAATGGGCCGAGAGGAAAATTCCTCATTACTGAAGAGCGTTCATAGTCAAACCATCAGGTAGCATCCTATCGCAGATTCTAGAATGGAGTAGAAGTGATCTAGCCATCTTAAATGGACTTCTTATAGGGCACTATCGTCTGCGTTACCACCTGAAGAAGCTAGGTCTGAATCCAACATTGGACTATTGATGTTACGGATTAAAATCGCTTGTCCACCTCTAGATTAAAAATTTCGCGTATTTGTACTGCAACACTTTTTTTTATATGATGTTAATTACAATGAAAAAGTTGATTGTGTTGACATTATGCGAACGGCAGCTGTTCACCGGTAGAGCGGTCGTGAATTTTTTTTTTGATATTATTGAAAAATTAAAGTCAAATTGTGGGCGCCACGAGGCTTAATAATTAAACTTTCAAACAACAAAAACGTAACTTTACATAGCCCCGAAAAGTAGAGAATTACAAAAAGATCTTACAAAATTAGTTTGAATGTTTTAGTAAATATATGCATAAGAAATCAAACACAAACCTAAAAAGTGTAAATGTTTAATAAAATATAAAGTAGAAAATAGATATGTAAGAAATGTACAATATGAGTGTATAAGTGAATCCTATAGTTGTATACCATCAACACATTTTAATAATCTTACACCTTATATAACATTTGGTGTAATACAAGTGACATATTCGTCTAACGAATGTATATTTTTGACAATACAAATTATGTCAAACTATATTAAAATTATTAAATTTATATTTTCACCAATGTGGTGACCCAACCATAGCTATGTTTAGTTTACAGTAGGTAATTGAAAGAATGTTGTACACATACATATTGTAAAATTTAGAAAATTAAATTTTTAATTGAAAAGTTAAATAAATGTTAAATTTAATATTAAACCGCTTAAATTTTAAACTGACATTAAACCCAGAATGAAATGAAATAAAACCAAAGTTAAATTTTAAATAAAAAAACACCTTACTTGGTACACTGTAGAAATAGTTACACTGAAAATTTTCCATAATCTTCAGCACCAAAAAGGAATGTTGGAAAGGTCTCGTTGATCAACATTAACGAATACGATGGACGATGATTCAAGTTCTTGAATCCAAAAAAAAATTGAAGTGGTAAAACGTAATGAAACGATCCCAAAGGAACTGCAATCCTGCTACCAGTGATTGTCGGTAAGACAAAGGGGTTTCATAGGTGGAAAATTATCCAAAAAAAAAATTAGAACATTACAAAATGTCCAGAACGTAGATTGTCCATTTCCAGAACGTAAATCAAAATTTGTACTTCATGAAACGATCCCGCACGGCACTGCTATCCTGCCACCAGTGATATTGGTGCACAAGGGGGTTTCAGAACATCAAAAAACAAAAGCCGGCATCGACAAGATGGCTGACGACATCAAAAAAATCGGAGGTCCAGAAACGTCCCTAATAAGAACAAATAAAATTGGTAAAACATCACGAAAATATTTCTACCAAAAGCTACAAATTAGCGAAAGTAAATTAACATACCTTTTTTAAAAGGGAATCATCAAAACCATGGACACAACGAATAAAAAAAAAGTCGCGAAGACTCTTCGACCTGCACTATTGCCGATCCAACGCCAAAAGGAACGTTTGTCGTTCAAAGATAGAAAATCTGACCTAAATGGCCTTACACATCAAAGGTAGTGAGGTAATATAAGTGGATTACCACTAAGAAAAAGACCGAACTTTCATTAATGGGAAAGAAGAATGTAAACAAACTTACGGATTCGACGAGCGACTAACCACAGGAAAGGCTCCGCGATGATGCCAAATGTATTCAATGAAGTGACACATGACATATGATATGAAAGTGTTTGATTTGATTTGGCGCCTTTTTACATGTTTGGTTTTTGTTTTGATGTTGAATTCCATATTTGTAAATATTCATAAAATGAATTATTTACTTTTGTGTAGTTATACAAAAACAATGATTTCCTGTTTCAAGTGTTCTAAAAGCTTTTCTAAAAAAAGCAACTTAAATTGGCATTTAAAATTAGTGCATAATGAAAATAACATCTTATGCTAAAAGAGAAAGACCTTTCCAATGTTTAGAGGGTTGTGAAATATCGTTTAGATGTAATAAAAACTTGATAAAGCAAACAATCACAGTTTTAAATTAGAAGTAGAACTTCACTTTTCTTCAGTTGAAGGTAAATTTATTTAGATTTATTATCGACCTATGGATAGGTATAATTTACTTAATATATTTACTTATTTGACAAATATGATTTTGGTCAGCAATAATTAAAATTATTTTTTCACTTTTAGATTTTTATACCTTTCTTAACGAGGTCCAAAACTCACAACATGTTGAATATGTGCAATTGACTGGAAAAAAACATGGAAGTTTTAAAGACATTATTTACTTTAAATGCAATCGCAGTGGTAAGTGCATGATTTATTCAAGAAATATATTAATTGAAATTCAAAAGGTGACTATTGTTTATTATACAGAAGAATTGAACGAGGTATTATGTAATAATTATAGATATATTTTTGGTTTATATTATGCGTATCTTAGCTAAACGTTCAGGATAATTAAGGGAAATAAAAAAATGAATGAATGGAAAAGGCAACACAACAAAGAATATTTGCTATTATTTGTAACAAAATTTATTGGGGAGAACTCATTGGAGGATAATTGGCAAAGAAGCAATACATATCATTTTCACGGGTGAAACTATTCTGCATATTCACCCTGGGATTATATAACAATTAAATTGTTAGAGATATTTCGGTTTTAAGTGGTTCAGGTCATGTACTTTGTTTATCTTTGTATAGTAATGTTAGATATGGTTGTATATAATGGTGTTCAATTTTAAAAAGTTATAACCGACTTGAGGTGTACCTAATACCTATATATCCTATTTTGCTTTTCCTTTCATGTGCTTTGCTGCTGATAGTAAAACTTTTTTGTTGGTTATAACTTGGCTGTACTATTATTATTTGATTTAGATATTGTTTCCATACATTATTGTAAAATTATTAATCTTGTGAAATATTTTTTAGGTAAATACAAAACACCGTCGATATCTACAAGGATACAAAAATTGCAAGGAATAAGCAAAATGAACAGGAATTGCACAAGTGAGATTTTATTAACAGTAAACAAGAGCAATGGCTTTGTGAATGAAGTTTATTTTTTATGTTCTATGCAAAAAATTAAGATGGAAGTAGAAGATAAGATAAAATTTGATTGAATAACGTACAATGACAATAACAGAAGACATTATCATTACATGTGACTTACTCTATCCAAAATCAGATCGCCTATACTATTCTATACCCGATGAATAGATAGGCAAACAGGTAATTGACGACTGATGACCTATCGGAAGTGATAGGGGGTAGGTGGAATTGGTTCTCCGGTTTTTATCTCTAGAAAATAGAGGTAGAAGCTTGAAGGCATGGGTCAGTTAAAATGTGTGTGTGAGATGATATTATAAAACTTTTCTAATACTAAAATACTGGCTCGATGGGCCACCTGTTCTCGCATATGTATGTTTGGTTAAAAAAATTCAAAATTGGTTTCCTGCACATCAAGTTTTAAAAATTTTTCAACAACAATACAAAGAGCTACAACCGTAACAAACATTCAAATATGAAAAAGCAAACTCAACGAAAATATATAATAAAAGGATTGTGGCTTATGAAATTATGACCTATGTTTAACTACTTTTTTCATCAATAAAAATTTATTGAAATTGAAAATCGTTGCAGAATAAATCTCAATCAGGTTCAACTTCTCTAATTTTCCATTTGTTCTTTCTTTCCCCACTTCTTTAAAATTTAACGTAGTGGTCGGTTTTGTAATTATTGGACAACAGTTTTACTACTACTTATGCCATTTATACAGGATGTTTCAGAATTAGACGTTCAATATTTTATGGTATGGTCATGAAATGAAGAATATCGAGATCAGGAACCAATACTCAAATATCCTTAGTTTTCGAAATACAAGGCGTTAAAAGTTAATAAATAAAAACAGTTTTTTCACTGTAACTTTTTTTTAAATAAATATTTTTTAGCGAATCTTTGCAGCTAAGTTACTAGACTGACTACTACCATTTGTGACGAGTCAGTTTTTTTCGAATCCTGTTACCAGTGACGTTCCAGTTGTGTATGGCTGAAAATTTTGCTCCCAATTTTTTTTACGCCACTGAATAAATTTTCAAAATAGTATTTTTTTCAATTGCTTGTTTAACTTTCACTTCAATCTAATTTTTCTCAATTAATTTTAATCCATTTTTTTTACTAAAATACAGAAGTAAATAAAAAAAAACAATTTTGAAAATTTATCTGGTGGCGTATCACTGTATATTGTATATTTGTTTTCGTTTATGAGTATTATAGCATTTATCTTGGGACTCTGTGTTTTATTTTCATCTCGTGTGTGTGTTGTTTTTCAAAAATCGTTTTGGGCTAGGCTTGGATTTATAATAAAAAGTGCTCGGTACAAATCTATATAATTCGCATAACGCTGATTTTTAAAAAAAAAATGCAAACATTACTTTTACCCGATGTGATATGCAGTGGTAAGTATAGTATTGCTCATTTATAATAAAAAATGACTATATAATTACATTTAAGAGGTATTCTCGGTTCAACGCTCAATATATGTTCCTTGTTGGCCTTCTAATTTAAATGTTTGATAATAATTAATAATTTTTTCCTTATTTTGATATTCGGTTATTTTCCAGAGAGCGTTTTCAAAAATTATAATTTTGATATTACCTAGATTATTTGTATTTAATTACGAATTTATATAAGTAACGTCTGGTCTAAATAACCTCACCTGAAAATAATACCACAGTAAAATGATTATATCATTTTACTGTGATAAGTTTCATTACGGCTAAAAATCTGGCTATGGGTCGAATAGCCCGGGTAGCTGAGGCCTGAAAAAGAAGAGAGAAAGAAAGAAGAGACATTTGGCATCACCGCGGAGCCTTTCCTGTGGTTAGTCGCTCGTACGGATTCGACCTTCGACAACCATAACCTAAGTTATTAAAAATCAAAACAAACATATTTATACCTGGAAATCTAAGGACATGAAATACTGAAATGGTTTGGATAATTAGAATTATATCAGATTACAAGTACAAAGACTTATCAATCGATATTAAGGTTTGAATGGTATAATTAAATCATTTTCATAGGATACCAACAGGTGTTTATTACAAAAAATAAGCAACGATTCTAATAAATGTTTACCAAAGTTGAAATTAAGGGAAGATAGTGTAACAGGTTAGTACTATATTATACTATTGAGTATAAATATTCCTGTTTACATGGACTGCTAATTTTTAAATGCTACACCACCCCTTTCTTTCGAAAAAAAATATGTTAACCTAATTGTTTATTAGTTGACATATTTTTATAAAAACAAAATAATCGGACACATTACTAACACATACTCCAAAAAAATGAAATATTTTATTTGCAGGAATATAAAAATATCCTAGCTATGCTAAAAAAATACGACAGAATTGTAACAAAAAAAATTAAGAAAATTCCAAGAGAGTAAAAAAATATAAAACAACATGGATCAATTTATTTTACTTGGGCACTTGAAAATTTTAAGAAAAGTATCCTCTTATTTACTTTTAATGTTTGGTAGCTTCGTGTACCACACGTCCAAGAAGGAAGTCATAATCGGGAAGTCTAATTCAGTAGGGGTCATCATCGAGAAAAAGTCAATATCATGAAATGTCTACATTAAAGAAATAAGATTTAACAGAAAAATAAAAAATTACAAAAATATTAACGAGATGCCTAATTCAAATAAGTATGAACGGTAAATATTCAAAAGGATTATTTCACCTTTTTAATCCAGAAAAAACATATAAACAAAAATAAAAAATATTTTCGACCAAAATGAAATTCCGAAAAGAAAAACAATAAACAAAAGATAACTTTGCTATAATTGTTTGAAGATAGGGCCAAATGAAAATAAACAGTATTTAGGTGATTTCCTAGGATCAACACAAAATAAAGTTTATGCGGGGGACATAAAATTTTACTATTTTAAACTAAACTTATCCTACAGAAACATCTGAGTTAGACCCGAAATAAGGTTTTAGATCTTTGATATGCCACTCTCCAGCGTCAGAACCATTAATATGATCAAGAGCATAAACTAATCTAGAGACCTTTTTTCTAACTTTACATAGGACGTATTTAGGGGCTAGTTTAGCTGAAAATTTTGCTGCAGCATCTGAAAGAATTTTATTTCTACGCCACACTTTATCACCAACTTGAAAAGTGTGATCTCTTTTCCTTAAATTATAATTTTTCTCATAACGTTTATGAGCTACATGAAGTTTATTCTTAACTTCATCAAAAACTTGCCTTAAGCCTGATAAATCACTAACATATACATCTCTATCACCAGGTGATAGGTCAAAATTTTGAGTACTAGATAACTCACCATAAAATTTACCAGAAACTGGTACATTTCTACCAAAAACTAAAAAGGATGGGGAATACCCATGAACTTCATGTTTAGCTAAATTTATTGATAATTGAACCTTTTTTATTTCTAAATCCCAATTTTTATGTTCTTTGATATAACTTCTAACAACCGTACCGACTGTTTTATTATTTCTTTCAACAAAATTACAACTAGGACTATATCTAGCCGTAAACCAAATTTTTTGTATTTCATATCTATCAATTAAAGACTTAAATTGTTTACCCGCAAATTGAGTACCATTGTCACAAATTATTACTCGAGGTACACCGTAAACTAAAAAGATTTGTTCTTCCATTATTTTTGTTATTGTAGGAGCTGTAGCATTGCGAATAGGGAAAAGAAGTGTATACTTGGAAAACCAATCTCCTACCACTAAAAGATATGAATTTCCACGAGTACTTCTAGTGAATGGACCTTGTAGATCTACTGCTAAAATTTCAAAAGGGAAATTTACTGATTTTTCCGAACCCATGAGACCCATACGAGATTTGTTTGGCATCTTTTGAGCTTGACAAACTTCACAAGATTTTACATATTTTAAAATGTCCACTCTCATTTTTGGCCAATAATATAATTCTTGTACTTTAGAAAACGTTTTATAAAAACCAAAGTGACCTGAGGTAGGTGGATCATGACAATTATATATTATTTCTTTTATCTGAGATTTAGGGATTAACTTTTTCCACTCTACAAAATTCGTAGAAACAGGAGAAGTATTAGGGACAAATTTAAAAACAGTATTATCTAAAACTTTCCATTGAGGGTAAGCAGTAGGGTTACTTAAAATTTTTTCTCTAAGATTATTATACCATGTATCGGTATTTTTAGGCAAAATATCAATAGCAAAAATTTCATTAGAGTTTTCTAAATCTTGATCATTATGTGGAATTCTACTAAGTGCATCTGGAAGAATATTCGAAGTACCTTTTTTATGAATTAATTCAAAATTATATTGACGTAGAGCTATAGCCCACCGAGCTAGTCTACCCTGAGGTTCTTTGAGATTATTTAACCAAAGTAATGAGTGATGATCTGTGATGGCTTTAAATTTGGTACCTTCAACAAAAGCTCTAAATTTTTGAACTAAAAATAACAAAGACAAACATTCTTTTTCCGTGACCGTATAATTACGTTCAGCTCGAGACAAAGATCTGGAAGCATAAGCTATTACACGTTCTAAACCATCAATTTCTTGAGTTAAAGCACCACCTAAGGCTGTTTGACTGGCATCACAATGAATAGTAAATTCTTTAGAAAAATCTGGGGGAACTAAAATAGGTGCGCTCACAAGAGCTTCCTTAATTCGACAAAAAGATTTTTCAGCAGAAGAATTCCATTCTATTTTGTTATTTTTCTTTTTTCCTTTTAGGAGATCATTAAGCGGAGAGACAAGATCTGAAAAATTACTGATAAAACGTCTGTACCAAGAACATAAACCTAAGAATCTTTTAACTTCAGTAAAATTAGTAGGACGTGGATAATTAACCATAGTAGCTACTTTGTCAGGATCTGTACGAAGTCCTTCTACATCTATTACGAAACCTAAATATTTTAACGACGTCTTAAAAAACTCACATTTTTTAAGATTAATTGTTAAACCTGCTTCTAGCAAAATATTCTTAACTTCATTTAATAACCTAATATGTTCTTCAAACGTAGTAGACGTAATAATAATGTCATCAAGGTATGAATATACATTCGGTTCGTATTTTGGTCCAAAAAGAGCATCTACAAGTCTTTGTTGTGTCTGGGCACTATTGACAAGTCCAAAAGGCATTACATTAAAATGAAACAAACCGCGACCAGGTATACTAAAAGCAGTTTTTTCCTTAGACGATTCATCAAGGGGAATTTGCCAAAAAGCTTTACGTAAGTCTATACTAGAGATAAATCTGGTTTTTCCTAACATATTTAATATACGATCAATTTTAGGTAAGGGATATGAATCGTGTTTAGTCAACTCATTTAATTTGCGTCCATCGAAACAAAACCGATAT
Source organism: Neocrepidodera transversa (assembly GCA_963243735.1). Taxonomy (NCBI): domain Eukaryota; kingdom Metazoa; phylum Arthropoda; class Insecta; order Coleoptera; family Chrysomelidae; genus Neocrepidodera; species Neocrepidodera transversa. Next base: position 16,775,433 of record OY725349.1, on the reverse strand, counting down.
TCTCCATCGCGTTTCTTAACTAATAACACCGGAGAGGACCAAGGGCTAAATGAGGGTTCAACGACTCCTAATTCTAACATTTCGTCTAGTTCTTTATTCAAAATTCCTAACATATAAGGAGACATAAGATATTGGGAAACTTTAAAAGGTTTAGCATCAGCTGTGTCTATTGTTAACTTAATTTTATCAGTTTTTCCTAATTTATGTTCACAATTTACTTCATTAAAGGAATCAATGACTTGTTGAGCTAATATTCTTTGATCTTTATCTAAACAATCAAAGGCTGAAATTCCTACACTATTATTATTAAGACCACTCTTAGAAATTTTATCTAACGGAGATGTTACCAAATTACATTGAATATCCCAAACTAAATTTTTAAAATCCATTTTTACTTGAAAAATTTCACAAAAATTCATGCCTAAAATAATTGATTGTGGTAAAGAAGGTACAACTAAAGCTGGGACTATTTTATAAACATCGTTAATTAGAATAGGTAAATCTACTATTCCTGAAACTGATTGTGATTTACCATCTGCTGTAGAAATACTTTTGACAGAGTTATTGGGATCAATTTTGATATTAAGTTTCTCTAAAATTGGGATACTTTGACTGCCTACTATAGTAGTATTAGCACCACTATCGAGCAAACACTCTACTAACATATCTAATAACTTTACTTTAATATATGGTCGATTATCATTATTTTTAGTAACACAAAGGGGAGAAATTTCATTTTTATTGACTCTATAATTTTCGTAAAAATCTTTAACATAAATTTTCCATTTGTTCCAATCATTCTCATTAAAATATTTACCGGAAATCTTGTTGGCATGTGAAAGCGTAACTGGTGTGTGAGAGCCAACGCCTCTAACACCACAATTTAGTTTTTTGAACACTTAGGGCACTCTTTTACTGTAACATTTTCTTCTCCACACTTAAAACAATATTTCTTACTTATAGGAGCTTTACAATTTTGATGAGTATGATTAGGTAACTTACATTTCCAACAAACAATTGTTTTGTCATTTCTAGCAATCGTATTTGCATTAACCTTTTTCTTATTATTAAAAGAGGTGAAACCTTTATTTTTACTTTTAAAATCTTTACTTTTGCCATCTGACTTATAACTTTCCGAATAACAAGGATTTTCTGAAACATAAGCTAATTCTGATTCTAAAAAATTGTGTTGTGGCCTACTAGAAGAACACAAGCCTAAAATATCAGCTTCCTCTAATTTTTTACATAACGTACTTAATTCTAAAACAGTACTGATATCATGCAAAGCTAACCGCTTTCTATATTCTGACTGAAGACCTAAACGAATGAATTTAACTTTAGTGGTTTCAACTGGAACACGAGATAACCTGGAAAACAAAGTTTCCATACAAGCTACGTACAAAATAATCGGTTCAGTTCTACCCTGAAGTCTTTTCTTTATTTGTTCCCATAAATCGTCGTCTATATCTGACTTTAAAAAATCTTCTTTGATTTTAACAATTAATGAATCCCAATCGTGAACGAGATTTTTGACATGCCTATACCAAAAAATTGCTTTGTCTGAAAAAAGATCACTAGCTTGTTCGTACAGCTGTATTTTAGTTATATTTCTAGAATGTGCCATTTCCTCAACATTTTCTATAAAAGATAATACATTCCTAGGATTTCCATCAAATTTTAGGCCTAACTTATAAACAGGTACTGACTTAAAAGAAGGGTTCTGCAAAAAACTTGAATTGAGGGGTGTACTATGATGTGAGGTATTAACATTTTGGACTGGGTTAATAACTGAAAAATTTGCATGACCTACATCAGGTTGAATTACTTTTTCATGTAACTCTGAATCTAATTGTAAACATGAAGCATAAGATTCGTTTTTAAAATCTAATTTGACAGCATAATCTGTTTCTGAGGGATCTAATTTTAATCTTTTGACTCTAAACGTAATATGACTTAAACGCGCGTTAATCCGTTTATATGACGAGTCTGATTCAGGACCTTCAAAATCATTAACTAAAATTTTAATTGAATCTAACGTACTAGTTATCTCAGTTCTCTCTATGTCAAAATCATAATTTGGGTCATTTAAAGTTAAAACATCAAGATTTTGTTCTCTTTCTACAACTAACATACGACCTAAAATTTTTCTCTTGTCCGCTACTGGACGTGTAGAAACAACATTTCTAATTCTTAATTCATAATCAAGCTCATTGATTAACAAATACACAGTCTTAAAAGTTATATCCATCGTGAACATTTACTAAATTATATCCGTACAAAATTATTAAAGTTCAATTATCATTTAGCAAAACATACCAAAAAAATTCTACAAAATGTTTCCACCACTACATACACGTATAAGAAACCAAAGTGATACCTTATTTTATTTTCGAAAAAATAAATCTTAACTTAGAACTTCGTATTCGTTTGCAACAAAATTGACCTACTTCAGTTTAAGTTTATTAAAAAATATTTTACTTATTGTCGGAATTTCTGATGCATATATACTAAAGATTTCTATAAATTTCAAAAATTATTTGACTCTAATTTACTTAAAGGGTGGCCCCACGTTGGGCGCCAAAATTATGTGCAACACTTTTTTTTATATGATGTTAATTACAATGAAAAAGTTGATTGTGTTGACATTATGCGAACGGCAGCTGTTCACCGGTAGAGCGGTCGTGAATTTTTTTTTTGATATTATTGAAAAATTAAAGTCAAATTGTGGGCGCCACGAGGCTTAATAATTAAACTTTCAAACAACAAAAACGTAACTTTACATAGCCCCGAAAAGTAGAGAATTACAAAAAGATCTTACAAAATTAGTTTGAATGTTTTAGTAAATATATGCATAAGAAATCAAACACAAACCTAAAAAGTGTAAATGTTTAATAAAATATAAAGTAGAAAATAGATATGTAAGAAATGTACAATATGAGTGTATAAGTGAATCCTATAGTTGTATACCATCAACACATTTTAATAATCTTACACCTTATATAACATTTGGTGTAATACAAGTGACATATTCGTCTAACGAATGTATATTTTTGACAATACAAATTATGTCAAACTATATTAAAATTATTAAATTTATATTTTCACCAATGTGGTGACCCAACCATAGCTATGTTTAGTTTACAGTAGGTAATTGAAAGAATGTTGTACACATACATATTGTAAAATTTAGAAAATTAAATTTTTAATTGAAAAGTTAAATAAATGTTAAATTTAATATTAAACCGCTTAAATTTTAAACTGACATTAAACCCAGAATGAAATGAAATAAAACCAAAGTTAAATTTTAAATAAAAAAACACCTTACTTGGTACACTGTAGAGATAGTTACACTGAAAATTTTCCATAATCTTCAGCACCAAAAAGGAATGTTGGAAAGGTCTCGTTGATCAACATTAACGAATACGATGGACGATGATTCAAGTTCTTGAATCCAAAAAAAAATTGAAGTGGTAAAACGTAATGAAACGATCCCAAAGGAACTGCAATCCTGCTACCAGTGATTGTCGGTAAGACAAAGGGGTTTCATAGGTGGAAAATTATCCAAAAAAAAAATTAGAACATTACAAAATGTCCAGAACGTAGATTGTCCATTTCCAGAACGTAAATCAAAATTTGTACTTCATGAAACGATCCCGCACGGCACTGCTATCCTGCCACCAGTGATATTGGTGCACAAGGGGGTTTCAGAACATCAAAAAACAAAAGCCGGCATCGACAAGATGGCTGACGACATCAAAAAAATCGGAGGTCCAGAAACGTCCCTAATAAGAACAAATAAAATTGGTAAAACATCACGAAAATATTTCTACCAAAAGCTACAAATTAGCGAAAGTAAATTAACATACCTTTTTTAAAAGGGAATCATCAAAACCATGGACACAACGAATAAAAAAAAAGTCGCGAAGACTCTTCGACCTGCACTATTGCCGATCCAACGCCAAAAGGAACGTTTGTCGTTCAAAGATAGAAAATCTGACCTAAATGGCCTTACACATCAAAGGTAGTGAGGTAATATAAGTGGATTACCACTAAGAAAAAGACCGAACTTTCATTAATGGGAAAGAAGAATGTAAACAAACTTACGGATTCGACCTTCGACAACCATAACCTAAGTTATTAAAAATCAAAACAAACATATTTATACCTGGAAATCTAAGGACATGAAATACTGAAATGGTTTGGATAATTAGAATTATATCAGATTACAAGTACAAAGACTTATCAATCGATATTAAGGTTTGAATGGTATAATTAAATCATTTTCATAGGATACCAACAGGTGTTTATTACAAAAAATAAGCAACGATTCTAATAAATGTTTACCAAAGTTGAAATTAAGGGAAGATAGTGTAACAGGTTAGTACTATATTATACTATTGAGTATAAATATTCCTGTTTACATGGACTGCTAATTTTTAAATGCTACACCACCTGTGGCCTTCTTTACGCACATATGCGATATTTCCGTATCTCTTTGGTATATTTCTTGACTGGAAGGCATTGATTTTGTCGTTAAAAGTTCGTTTTTCTTTTGTTTTATGTTGGTCATTGTAGGAAGTACCGTTGACATTGGTTAGGTGGGGGTTTTTACGTTTTCCTGGTCGGCTTTTGTGTGAGAGCACGTTGCTTGTTAAGGCCTAACCGGCAAATATTGCCAAAGAGTTTGTTATTGAATTATTAATTCAACCCCTAGGGGGATTTTTCTCAAGCCATTTTATGGTGTTTAAACAAGTATTTAGTGACCTGTGGCTATTTGGACTATAAACCCGGTATCTGTGCGCTCTTCACCCGATTGAATTAAAAGGGCAGCGTCATTTAAAAGTTATTTAATCGCTATCTGTATATCTTACTTGTTTCGTAAATGAAACCTTCCCTCCCAGGGGGTTTCTGCTTCTGCTTCTTATACTTTCTCTTCTTCCTTTGTTTCTTACAAAGTATTGGCGGCATTTCTCCAACGCATATTGGTGTTCATTTCGCTGCCGTTGTTGCTGCTGCCATAGAGTTACTTCTGGTAGGAGACAGCAGATATCACGCTAATTAAGAACTTCCATCGCTGGAGTCAGGCAAGCGTTACGCTAACATACTATTTTTTTGAACATATGTGATTACGAATACTCATTGTTTAGTTCGCGGTTTAACTTTATAAACTTAACTTACGCTAACAAATTTAAGTCGCGTAAATCTGGTATTTATTTATTGTAAGCAGTGCTCCAAGGCCTAGCATTTTATTCTTTTCGGTTAATGTATCTTATAAGTCCTCGCCAGAGCTCTAGCGTCGCTGTTGGTGCAAAGAAAAATCCATTGCGGATAATCACGCTCGTGGGCGCGTATGAATATAATTATTTTTTGTTTCTCTATTTTTTTATTAATATATTTCGCTTGGAAACCTGCACGTTTTCCCTATTTTATTTATTTTATTTTAAGGTATCCGCAATGATGCCTTAGACTTCTTATCCTATCGTAACACCCTTCACCCACGGATTAAATTTACAATTGAATTTGAATCAGATAATAAACTTCCTTTTCTTGACTTGCTCACATCAAAAAATCTTTCCACTTCTTGTTTAGGATTCGAAATTTTTAGGAAGCCTACCACTACTGATACTTTAATCAATTTTTTCTATTATCATCCTGCCTCTCACAAACTAGCCTCTTTTAACAGCCTCTTTCACAGAGATTTTTCCATTCCCCTTTCATCGCTGAAATAAATATTATTAAACAACTGGCAATCAACAATAATTACCCACTTGATTTAATTAAAAAATTATACACAAAATTTTTCATTAAATTCAGGTTAAACTCCCCACATATATCACTCGACACACAAGAAGTCTCCCCTTATTATGGTTTCCTCAATTTCATAGGTAATATCTATTACAAAATAGCCAAGGTTTTCAAGAAATATAATATAAATGTAGCTTTTAAAACAAATCACAACACCCAATCCTTTCTCGTCAACGCCAAGGATGCTATCCCTTATCTTCATAAAACAGGGGTTTATAAACTTTCTCAGATATTACCAACACTCCTTCTTCCTTCGCTAACCATATTATTTCTTTGAACCACACTTTTTCGATTTCTGATTCTGTACTCCTTCATAATATAGGTAAAAGCCATAAACTAAACCTCCGAGAAATGTTCGAGATTAATGCTAACCTTCTCAATAACTCAACTACTTGCCTCAACGACCAGATCAGACCCAAACCACAACTATATTTTCTTATCTAATAGTTTCAAAGATCTTCTCCAATTGTCCTTTTTGTCTAATTTCCTATGACATTTTACCATCATTTAATAATTTCTTTCTCTTACTTATTTTATTTACTCAGTTTGTAAATGTCATGTTTATTTTTATTTTGTTGATCTAACCTCACTTAATCTTCCAAATTTTCTTGGTTAACATTACCCTTAACTTTGTCGAGACAACCCCTCTTTTTCTTCTTCCTTTTCTATTCTTTCCACCTACCTCGATTTCCTCTAATTTTATGATTTTTTTCCACTATCCGTCACTTAACCTTTCCTTTTTCCTTTTTCGTTTCTTTCCTTTATAGTTCATACCCTACGTCTCTGTACCTAGTTCCCAGTCTTAGTTCATAAGATAACATTAATTTTAGTTTTTATATTTGTTTTAGATACTTTAATTTGTTCACTCCCCCCTTTTTATCTCTGTCCTACAGGCTTATTTTCTTTAATAATGTGTTAAATAATTTGAATAACCCGCGGTTTGGTCACTGTCATATTTTACGTCACTTGACTAAATTTTATGCCACCTTGTCAAATGTATGTCACTTGTCGATTTAATCTTTGCAAACTCATTATTGTAGTAGTTTCAGTAGCAACTTTTAATGATTGCGCCGTTGATGTTTTTTGCTTTGGTTCTAGGCATTCCCTTACGAATGCCAATTCTTATGATAAGACTTGTACTTTTTGATGGTTGGCCGCCGTTCACGCAGGTACACGAATGTCCTCTCTAACATTTTGCCGGTCTTGACCGTGCTCAAGTCCTCTTCCTATCTTCACAGTTCGTTTTGCGGTTGGATCTTATCAGATCACAACCCTTTACCTGATGCCAGTTTCACTCAGTTTGGACCAAGTTTTGCTCCATTTAGTTATTATGATTTGAAAAATACCTAACAAACTTAATATTCCTCACCCTACGCACTTTAGTTAAGTTTTTTCAATACCACATTTAGTTATGTAATTTTTTATTCTCCTTTGATTCCCTTTCGTACCTATGCGCTTATACGCATTCTTCGTTTATTTGTAATTTTGGCGCCAACCAGTAATAAGCACTTGTTCTTAATTTAAATTTATTTGGTAAGTTTTGCTTAATTGTGTTTAACAACAATTTTCGCTGACACTATGTATTACAGGCCTGATGATGGCAGTTCTGCCAAAACTAGTTGCCGTTCCCCAATTTATGTATTTTTAACAACGTTTACTTTTATTAAAATTGTGGTATCTGATTTTGGATTTTATTACTCATCATTCAACCACATTCGAGATTATGGATAACTTGTTCATAATAAATATATGTTTAATTTATTTTAAATAATGTTAAAAAGTTATATTATTAAACAAAAGTTTATAAAAACCTTAATTGTAATTAAAAAAAATAGTTTCCTTCAACTGCTGATTAAAGTTGCTTATCTGCCTACACCAGCAATAAAATTTTAATAAAATAAAATTTATTACGTCAAAAGGTAACTTTTTAAATTTTATGTTGTCCTTAAAATTTGATAATTGTAATAAAAAAAATATATTTTTCTTTCTGTTTCAATATAAAACTAAACCTCTAGGAAAACCAAAATATATACATAAAAGAACGAAAACAGAGAGCAGATATCCGTGTTGATATGATTTAATAAAAACACGGTTGACTGAAAAATCAAATAAGTTTCAGCTTACATACGAATGAAAATAGGGCGATATCTTAAGTTTCACGTTTTCAAAACAAACGTACAAAATTAGTAACCAAATCTTCAAAGAAAATTAACAAATAAAAGGATTGCAAAAAGAATATATTTAATATAAAATACCTACTTAGGATTGATTACTTTCAGTAAAAATTTATTAAAGAAGATATTATTATGTCGTATATTTTCACTTATAATAAAAACAATATCTATATATATAATGTATGCCATTGTTAACAGATTCCACGCTGATATACCGCCCTTTTTGTTTCATATAATTTTAGGACAGTTATATAGGTATGGTATAAAAGGACAGATTTTAATATGGATCGAGTCTTATCTTCTTGCAAAGGCGTTGTTGTCACGTCCGTTTAGCTTTATAGAAGTTTAAATTAAAATATTTCAACTTTCTCTTGTAAATATGCCTCCACAAATATTTTGTCACTGTTGCTATAGAACAGGAGAATTCTCTCATCTAAACGCAATTAAAATTAATAAACCTAATATAAAATTCTTTGCAAATATTGTTCAAAGGGATATAGTATTGATGATCTAAAGGTTATGATGTTGGATGAGATAAAATATTTAAAACCTCCCAGTCAACCCACAATTAATTGTGAATATTGTTCAGGAAGTTGGAGACAAAAATTTACGTAAATAAAATCTATTTACCGAGACTGATTAAAATGTAGCAAATAAAAATAAAATAAAAACTATTCTTGAGATAATCACAACTAAATAGTCTACTATACAACTAATTCAAATTTATTAGGAAGGTTTGATTTAATCAAATCCAATCCAAGACCCAATAAAATAACGCTTAATAATAAAAGCCAAGTATACTCGTGTATAAAAAATGTTTCTAAACTAAATGCTCATATTACTTTCTCCTGGATCAACGTTTCCATGGATCGAACTCCAAAACTTGAAAATTTCACACCGCCATTTTTAAGCCAATCAGGGTCTATTTTTTTTGTTTGGATACCATGGTAACCCAAAAAATTTCCGGAAATTTTCATCCTCCAATGTACTTTGGACGAAATTAATAAGTGGAAATTTTTATGTCAAAATAATGACACTTGTATAATGGGCTTGATTCATATCAGACTTTTTGTTTACTTTTTGTGCAAATCAAAATTAAACAATTACTACTTAACTTTTAACATACCAACAAACACTCATGACTAACAAGACCAAAACTAGTCTTTCCTTCTAATCTTAATGTTAAATAAATAATTAATTACTATTAAATTTTTTAGGTGTGAAATTTTCTTACCGAATCCCCCACGATCTTGAATTAATAACCGGAAACTTTTCCTCGTACACGATTTTTTAAGAAAATTATCACTCGTCGCTTCGCGATAATTTTCAAAAAATCGTGTACTCGAAAAAAATTTCCGGTAATAATTCAATCTCTATGGAGATTACTAGTGAAAATAAAATACTTCATATGTTCCCCAAGGATCGTCGCACAGGAAAACTAAGCAAGTCCTGCAGTAACTGAATCTACGTTAATTTATCATACGACAATACATCGCACGACAACTCATGGCCTCCATTTCATTGCAACGACAATTCATTGCAACACAATTTATCGCAAAATGTACTGTTTTCATGATTCTCTAATTTTACACTTTTAAACCCTAAAGGAGAAGTCTGTCTGTCTGTCAGTCCGTCTGTCCGCATTTATAACTCAAAAACGAAAAGAGATGGAGAAAAGCGGTAAACGGTAATAAACTCAGCATACCTTGAGTAGCTCCCAAACAGATTTTCAGATTTTTCTGACTTCCGGTTTCAAAACTGGTTTTACAAACCGGAACCGAAGTGATACTACCGGTTTTAAAAAATATCATTCCGACGTGGAAATTCACGCTGAATCGATATTTGAAAACAGATTTGAAATATCTTTTACGGTTCATGAGATAATCGCATTTTTGTTTAGAAGTCGTCACGTGCCTGCTAACGCGCAGGCGCGTCTGACTTGTTTCAATTTACGTTTAAAACCTCATTAACTGCTACTAAGTAAATTTCCCGGTCCAATCAAAGGGAAAGTATAGTGAACGAGACAAAAGAAAATTCGAGATATCGATGGAAATATCCATTTTGAGGTTTCCCAAGAAGATTAAAACCATTTCCAGAGTAAGGTCTGTCTGCGTGTCTGTGTGTATATGCGTAATCTCCCACGATAACTGCTGAACCGTTTGACCAGTCAAGCTGAAATTCGGTATGAAGGGTTGGTGTGTGCCTCGAATGCGACTATTAAATTTTGGTTTCAATTAGAACAGTAGAAGGTCCTTAAAACCGACATTCATTGAATACACATTTAACATGTTTTGCCTCTTTTTAAATTTTAAGAACAACCAATATACTTTAGTGCAAAGTGTTGTAGTACAGAGTTTTAGAATATAAAATTTCCTAAAATTTTTGTATTAAACTTTTTCCTGAATATCCGATAATTGCGCTACTAGAGGGCACGCCAAAAATCCACATGTAGGTTTTCCTTAGTTGTCCAAAATTTTGAGGATAAACAATGCACTTTAGTGCAAATTTCTCTAGTGCAAAGTTGTAAAGAACCAAATTTTTTTTAATTTCTATATTTATTTTTTTTTTTAAATTCCCCATAGTTTTACCCCTGAAGGGCGAAAAATATACACATTTAGACTGTATGCCTTTTTTTAATTTTGAAAACAAACAATGCGCTTTAGTGCAAAATATTCTGGTGCAAAGTTGTAGAGCATAAAATTCCCTACAATTTTTATATTAAACTTTTTTTAGAATTCCCAATAGTTTACACCCATGATGCGAATGAGCCCGCTTATGTCATTATTAATATTGAAATATCAATTCCGTAGACGTATTCACCATCGGCTTGCTATTTACAATTTGTTCCATAAATTAATGTAATGTTTTAGTATTTTGTAATTAAATAATCCTATTCTCTACAACCAAGCCGGGAAAGTTTTGGGGTGACAAAGTCGATTTTTTATTTTTAAAGTGCGCATTTTTCCAGTTCTAAAACATTTTTTTGTTATTTCCAAGAGGTTATAACTGGTACAATTAAAACGTATAATACCAATACCCAACTATAATTCGGAGAAAGTTTAATGTTCATCTCTATTTATATTGTTTTCAGGTTTATAAAATAAAGCCCTTTTCAATATGAAAGTATTTAGGGATTAGAGTGCAAATATTCAAATAAATAATTTATAATGAACAGAAAGAAACTGAAAATCAGTTGATTTAGTTCCTTCGTCAGGTGTAGTCCTAAAATCAAATTCGGGGATAACGTTCCAGTATGCAAAGAGTGAAAGAGGTCTGGAACTGTTTTCGCGGTACACTATTTTAGCTCTTCCCTTATATCTTAGTTATTAATCATCGGTAACATTTCATTTTTTGCTGAGATATTCAAAATAAAAACCCTAACAATCTCTAGTTTTTAAAAATTTTTTTAACATCCTAGTTTTTTAAATAAAAATTAAAAATTAATAATAAATTTTATCAATTTCCAGATATCAAATTTTGGAAAACTAGAGATTGTAGCTAATTTTTTTTCTAATTTTTTTTTATTTACAAGTTTTTGCTAAAATCAAAAATGAGCTACTTGGAAGGGCAAATATATAGTGATTCGGTCAGGGTCTAACTCGCCCTATTGATTCTAAAAGTTTAGTATTGTTTATTTGTATTATCTTTTACGTGTTGTGGAATTATTTATGAAAGAAAAATCGTGTAGTTGTTAGCAGAAGGTAAGACTATTTTTATTAGACATTTTTTTAATGAAAAATAAATATAATTTGAATGATACCTATAAGAGTATCATTTTTATTGATAAATTTCATGAGAGTCTAATTTATGTCTGAGCTCATAAATATTTTGCTAATTACTCGAGTCGAAGACCACGAACAATTTTCAAAATATTCCTCAAATCCGATAATTTTAATTTATATCCTTCTTGGAACGATGGTCACTTCAACCCGGATTAACCTTATTAACCCAATAAAATTGTCGTTAACTACCATTGCTTCCGCTGTTCTAAAATTTGGGTTTTTCCTTCTACCATAATTTGAAAAATCCTTTGAATAAGTTAATTAACAAGAAACCACCCTAATTGTTTTCTTGAAATGCTTGTCCCTCCCTAAATGTCACGCCCCTCCGTAAATGGAAAAAGGAAAATTATCGTATAAGAAAAAATCACATTCTGTCTCAAGCAAACTGTAAGATTTAGTATACTTATTATATTATTTAATATTTCTTTATTACCTATTTGTTTATATGTCTATACCGGGTAGCCACAAGTCAATGTACGCCCCCAATATTTTGGATGTTTTTTAATTTAAAAATTAGGTTTTTGGCGCACATCAATTAGACAATAATGGGCTACTTTTAGACTAAGAGGGATGAAAATATCACTTCCGATTTTTTTTCTGAAATGGAATAACGATATTTTTTGATGCCAAGTAGGTACAACAGTTTTTTCAGATTTAAAAAATTCCAAAAAATAAGTAAGATAAGAACATTTTTTTAATTTATTCAAAATGGCCGCGTCAGATGAATGTATTGTAAGAAAATTATAAGTTCATAAGTTGTAGACTTATCTGTAGAGCAGAAAATAGTTGTTTGAATTACTGATTGGTATCAGTATTTTAAGGTTTTTTTTTCGCAAAACGGAATTTAATTTTCATTTTTATCGAATGTTTTTTAATGGAAGCGTGCATTTTTTTTTATTAATTAGAAATAATGATTCAAAAACTCTGTAATAAAAAAATAGCACAGTTCCATTAAAAAAAATATATGATAGAACCCCTACGGAGATAAAAATGAAATTCAGATTTTCGGAAAAAAATACTGGTATACCTACGAGTAATTCAAACAAATATTTTCTTCTCTGTAGACAAGTCTACAACCGTAGTAATAAAATAGTAAGTCCAGGACTAAAAAAAATTTTGAGTGATAGGATTTTAAAATTACGAGTGGGAATTAAGTCAGCTGTAAATCACCACAGAAAATACTAGTGAGATTGATGACAACGTGAAGCAGACATTAAAAACTCTCCTTACCGCACAATTGGAAATCATTTAAACTGTGCACAGTCTTTTTGTGAAAGAGAACAAAATGACAGAGATTATGTGCCAGAAATGGATGAATGTGGACTAATGGATGACATTATATCTGCTGGTAATAGACTGGTTCAAAACAGTCACAGTTTATTGTTAAACATTACCAATAATGCTGCAGAGACATACAATTCAATAGTAACCCAAATAATAAGATATAAGGGAAGAGCTAAAATAGTGTACCGCGAAAACAGCCTTAAATTTTATAAAATGTTTCAAAAGGAAGAAAACACAGCGAATCGATTTCTAATAATATTGAAATTGCAAAACGCATTTTATTCCATATATGAATTAAGGTATAGCACTGACAAATATTGCAATTCGGCAACTTCGCTTCCCATTGGTTTGGTGAGACGCGACGATTGAGAGCTGCAACTTGTGGCCTGAGCTGAGAAGAAAGTACTTTTGTTGCCAAGTCGTATATACAAAAATTTAAATGAAACATTCATTCAATGCAATATACAAATTTGGCCAGTCCGTATCGACCGTATCTTAAGGGTACATAAATAACGAGAGAGAAAGATGTTTCATTTGTACTTTGCGAAAAAAGAAGAGGGAATTACTATCACGTACAATCGTCGTTACAGGCAACAAGGAGAGGTTACGTGATGTAACGAAAAGCGGTAGAACAGCCTTAAGGACGGATACATTTATTCGCAAGAAAAAATAAATGGTAACAAAATTAGTTGGGAGTATTCCCTGTACCAAAAGAGTCTATATGCTGGCCATGTATATACATTGGGAGAAGAAATTGTGAAAACTAGGGTTCACAACGACGTCCCAGAATCCTTTGATATAGAAGCAAGAAAAGCACTAGACAAAATGAAGCGCCTAGCTGTACAGGGTGGACTGAATTATAGCTGCAACTTCAGAGGATATTTCAGCGACTGGTATTGGCTAAGAAGAGAACAATATAGCGTACACGAGAAAGGAAAGAAAGCATACCTGCAGACCCTAATTCTCTGCTTGATTTAACAATGTCAAAGGCATATGCACAGACATGCAATGGCGATCCATTTTTGTTATACGACAGTGGTCGCATATTATTATTTTTGATGAGGAAAAACATAGAATACATGATGATAAAACATTCTCAACATCTCCACAAACTTGAAACTTCTTGAAGCATTGGTCTATGTTTCTGAAGATGAATTAGGGAATGCTTTTGAAGCTTTATTAGAAAGTGAGTTCTACATAGAAAATGAAGAACTATTGGCCAATTTAATAAATTATTTTGAGAATACAGTGATTGGAAGATTGGATAAAAGAGGAAGGAGGCGATCACCAAAATTTCCAATTAATGTTTGAAATTGTAATGCTTCAGGAAGCGAAGGAATAGATAAAACTAATAATGAAGTAAAAGGTTAGCACAACAGCTTTAGTTCGATTATTTCCACTATACACCCCAAAATTTGGAATAAAAGGAAGAGAGTTTTAACAAGTTAAAAATTGAACAACTTGTAGAATGAAATGAAGTCCAACAAAAGAAGATTTATAGTGATTGTATTTTTTCAATATATTTTTTACTTTACTTTTGTTCATTCCCTGTATTTTTGGTATATACCAGGTGTCCGCCCGAAAACTTTAAATGGAATTATATCAGGTGTTTTCAAAGATATCGACTTGAAATTTTTGGAATGTCATTAGGGAAATATGGGGAATATTAATAGTATATGATGTACCACCCCAACGTGATATTCGCCGCCCCCACACACCCCGGTCCAAAAATTTAAATGGCACCCTGTATTTTTTTGACATATTCTGAAGGAGCGTAGTTTTTTTAGTATGTTTATGTGAAAAAAATACTTAATTACACAATGAACTTTGTAAGATATTTACAGCTAAAAGTTCAGATACTAGATATTGAATATCGAAAGCAAAAATCATATCAAGCCACGGAAGCTGCTTCATTGTTTGAACCGTCAAATAATATTATTGACGGCTTGTCGTGCGACGAATTGTCGCACGATGAATTCACTGTAGACGGCAGTCACTCGTATGTATGCAAAATATGAGAGCTTCATTGGTCTGATTTAAACTTGGCTAATCCAGAACCTGATCAGTAGTGAGCTTTATTCGGCCAAATATAGCGTTGTTCGTAAGGATCGTAATTTATTAAGATCTTCTAAATCAAAAAGTGACTTTGTAGTATTAGCCTACAAATTCAGTATCTTGAAGCCAATTTGGTGACCAGTTTATTAATAATGATCATCACTTTACAATTTATCATTCTAAAATCTAAAAATAGATTCCAAATCAACACATTTCATCAAAAATTTGTCCACGTCACTTATCGCGTGATGTAAAACGGTACATCTATACCAGAAGAATTATTTATAGAAAAAACCGTTGAAACTAACACTCATTATATAAATTAAAATCCGTTATAACAATTCTTAAAATGATGCATATATCGCGCCAAATGATTATCCACATATTCATTTATTCATTAGCTTCTTGATCGTTCAGGACAATAGTTGTCTCCCGGCGAGAGCTTTTCACATTAAAAATTATTATGATTAGCTTCTAGATTGTCGATGAGAATAGTTGTCTCACAGCAAGAGATTTTCGCCTTGAAATATGCGAGTCAAGACCGCAACATAATTTTGAGAACATTTTGAGATTTCAAACTAGCAACAAGTGTTAATACTGTTTATTTGAGTTTAATGAAGTTAGAGTTATGCTCTATAAGTTGTGTTGTCATTTAATAAATGGGTGAGAAAATAACCGTTAAAAAATAAATAAAATTGATTCTTTGTGTTAAATAATGTATCTGATGTGCTAATCAGACTGGTCCTTCGAATTAGAAAAATAAATTCTAAATGGATGTAAGTTCTTAATTCATATTTATTCACTCCTAATTTAGAATATGAGCAATTTTTAGAACAACTAGGTCTAAATGTAATAAATCAGGATAATGTTCTATTAGTGTACTTCAATGCTGCCAACTATGTTATAAAGAACCTAGATGATTGTCACTACAGAACTATTTCTAATTGAAACGCTACCCCTCCAGCCACACCTAGCAGGGATTTCAATAATCATTATACACAACAGAAATATAAAACCAAAGATAGCAACGGTGAAATACTGATGGATTGGGATGATGACATCAACATATATCTTGTAAGGATCTTTTATATCAGCACCTTGGAACCAAAAATACAATCCCGACTTGTACTTTGTAAACAAAGACAATAACAGTACAGCGCTGCAAGGAACCCGTAAAATCCTAACAGACTTTCCATTCAGCTGTAATCGAAATAGAAATTAACAACTTTATCAGATGGTTTCCCCACCGTAAGTGAAACTTTAAGAATGCTGGATTCCACCCACTATTGAAAAGTACCAAATTTTCAATAAATTTCACGTAGTAGCAATGATTATTACCGGATTTCTAAGCGCTTAACAAACTATTACTTTTACAAAAATCACAGTAACGTTGTATTTCGTTATATTTCAATAACATAGGACTTAATGAAAAATGGTTACAAGCCAGTAACCGGCATTTATCAAAATAAAATAAGTGATGTAGGTTTCTGCCGATGAATAAAAATTGACGACGTTCAAACCAAACCCGCAGAAATAAAAAGCCGGTAACCGGAATAAATCACATGAATAAAGGTTGGCGTGTGTAGTGCCGAGAAAGTGCGAAATGATGTTGCTCTAAAGATATATCAAAATGTACTGAATAGAATTCGCGGTCTTTACAGCTAGAACAGTAACGTGCTGAGTAAGATTGATCCTTATTGGCCTAAATATGTAACGGACGATTCATTGACGTCATTGTTACCATTGATACGTAACTTATGTGTAAACACCTGCATATAGCTATATAGGCAAAAAATACATTTATAAATAGACACGGGTTCCCAGTCTTAATTTACACATTTCAAAATATATAATAAAATAATTCATAAAGCTTTTTTATCAAGAATACAAATAATGTGAGTTTAATTTTTTACAAATAACTTTTTCTTAGTGTGGACTTACTTTACGCATTTTAAGAAATCGCTTCAAATTCTAGTAATTTCAGCCTGAAGTTTTTCTTTCAGTTACATATTGGACAGATTATGGGGTAAATTCGGTAAGAATTTACTGCGCATCTGGAAGGAGCGACCATGTAGAAGACCATAAATATTTTTCAGCGGTTATTTCTTGACGATACTTGAGTGTTTACTAAGAGCGGCTGTATACAATCACGGCAATAGAGGTTTATAGAAAATATTTAGATTATATTTTAAAATAATAAAAAATCTGTGACTGTCACTTATAATTACACAAGAGCTTTTTTTTTGTCGAAGTAAACTTGACATGTATCAATAAGAATTTTGTTGCCTGGCAATTTAACGAAAAAAACTGAATCTGAAAAAATTACGAGTGCGCAGGATGAGTAATTCTTTCTGGCAGTTTTTTGAGTTGAATTACCTAATGGCAACAAAATTCGAATTATAAATGTCAAGTTTACTTCGACACAAAAATAAAGCTAAAGTGTAATTCGGTAAGACAATTTAATGAATATGTAAATCAATAAATTAAAAAATAAGATGTAAATTAGTTTATTTAATTTAACGGAAAAGTACAATTGTTAAAAACACAATTATTAAAAATAGCTTGAGTCGGAAAATGAAAACTTTTCTGACAAGTTTGAGAAAAATTGACATAACGTCATCAAAAATGTGTTTACAATGCTGGTTGTCATGCTTTCAAAAGTTAGGTTCCGTTATTGTCGCTGGAAAAGTTAGGGCAAACTATTTTCGCTGTCATAATGACAAAACCACGCGGCTTATGGGATTTTTTATACAAGAATTAAATTGTCATAACAATAAGAACGCCTTACATGTATACAAAACTACCTATGGGGCGTTGAATTATATATACGTTATTTATTGATATTTTCAAACATTTTTATCTCTTTCGATCTCCCGAACCTTCCTCCTTTTTTTTCGTAGAATCCCTTCCTTCTATTGTCCTATATTTCACCTCCTTTTGGGTATTCTTGTTTTGTATTTTTTTTCTTCAAGTTTGGCCTTCTAGTTTTATCTCCTTATTTATTCGTAGTAGATCTTCTTAATTTAAGTTTCCCGACCCACCTCCGAGCAGGGAAAGTATTATGAACGAGCTAGATAGAGATTGAAATATCCATTTTGAGGTCATCTGAGATGATTAAGACCAATTCCAGATGGAAGTCCTAGAAAGAGTTTCGAAGAAAATATATCATAGAGTTAGCACGTTTGTTCAACTATGGCGTTACTGTAACACCTAAGTCTACATAAGCTGAAACTGGCACAAGAAGCTAGCCGTGAAGTAGGTACTGCAAGCGCGTATTCTTTAAGAGACGCAACCAACTAGAACATCATTTACTTATAGAGTGCAGATCTAGAAAAGGATTACCGTAAATTTTAGTATCATCAGCATAAAAAGAAAAGTCAATTGTGTAAGCTATGAAGAGAAGTGGTCCTAGAATTGACTCCTGAGGAACTCTAATTATCAGTAGCCTTTCAGAAGACTGAGATTGAGCAATCCTTACACGGAATTTTCTATTGGAAGGTATTTTGAATAAGTAGCAGTAATTTCCCACGAAAACCATGATTCAAGCTTGTACTGTAACCTTACGCGTGGAACTCTGTCAAAGGATTTGGTAAAGTCGAGATATATTATATCATATAGTAATTTATCAAGAGAAAGATCGGTCATTGACACAGATCAGTAAATTTGTGGTAGTTGATCTTCCTGTAACAAATCCGTTTTGTTTTGCTGATACCATAAAAATGATATTGCTTCAGCTAAGATACGTTCCATGATCTTGGATGGAACAGAGACCAAGCTTATAGACCTATAATTAGCTGAATCAATTTCGTCACCTTATTTGTAAACTGCAGTCATAAAGGCCACTTTCTACGAATTAGGTACCATCGACGTTTCGAGCGACCGATTCATAATTGTGCAAAGAGGAGCACAAAGTAAGGAAAAATGCACCTAAACCTTCGATACCAGGTGATGAGTTATGTTGAACCCTTAAAGTCCCATAAGAGAAGACCCCAGTTAAAAATTCGTCCTCTTCGTAGATAATTTCAAAATTTACCATTCATAACAAAATTTTATACTTTTAACGATTATTTAATACTTCTAGGATATAGAGCGGTTAATTAAAGTTAAAAAAAATAAAATAAAAATACAATTCAAAAGTGCATAAAAAATAGTATAAAAATGATAAGAATTCGTTATAAATAATGTATTCAGATAAACAGTTTTTACAACCAAATGATTGTTCTTTTCTTCTATGATATTCGCATAAAAAAGAACAAAGTATATAAATTTTTTTGTCCAAACTCCTGGAATACACCTAACACCTTCCGCGTTTCCTTGTGACAACTTGCTCAGCAAAAACTTGTTAATCCAAGATAGCTCCCGTGTACAATCCACAGTCCCTTAGAGCTGATTGAACATGCAATTTGAGATTTTTGTATTTGCCTCCGCTTCCATATTTTTATGATGGAGATGGCCACCCAGCTCAAGCAAAAAAGAGCGTCGCCGCCATCCAATATTTTTCTTCCAATCTGAATTTTTTATTACATATAGAACAAACGCATTTGGGGCGAAAATGTCCAATATATTCATAAAAATTGTGTAAGGCCACCGAGCTGTCTTTCTCTTACATCGATATTTTCTGATCAATTTATCAGCATTGTCCACGCCACCCTTTGACACATTGTAATCTATAATTCATCTTTGGCTTATTTGTATTCTCTACACAAACCAAATCATTATCATGCTGACTAGAAAGAAGCTGGATCATCCTATTTTTCTTTGGGATCTAAGAAACCATCGCTAAGTCTTTGGTGAACTCAAATATGGAAGTTTCGGCTGGTTAGCTGCTTATTTTCAACTGTTCCGAATGTTGTATTTAATTTTCCGAAGGGTACCAAGAAGACTCATATTTTTTGTTAGTAAATATTGCGAAAAAGTTGTCTGTAGTAACCTCTCACCCACTTCCGTGATATGGTTCCACCAAATCCGTCACAACACGATAGCCTTGATTCCGTTTGGCCACTCTGCCAGGATATTTTGCTGTGCATATTTGAAGGTTGCATGGATATGATGTTTTGAAATCGGCAGCCGCCTGGATTTTGATGCCATACCGCAATAGTTTGGATTTTATTAACTGCCTAAATGGGCATCTTCCTCTGAAGGTTATCAACTACTCATCAATGATGATTCTTTCATATGGCTCGAAGGCTTTTCTACAATTATCTACAAACATATGCCAGAGCTCTCTTAGCCTGATTAATTTATTCTGCTGTTTGCGTTCAGCTCTTGTAAATGTATCATCAAAACGCAGGAATACAGATATCTCCTCAAATCCGTTTCGTGACAGGGCAACAGTAAAGAACAACAGCAGAATTTAAGTATCTGTTGAACTCGTTTTTTTATAAAATTTGCCAATTTTTTTTCTTATTGGGATGATTCTTGTTCCAGTTGTCATAAAATCTGGAGGCTTCCTCGGTATGGAGATAAATAATATCCTTCACTTTTACAGTGACAAATAAGTTGAAGAAGTCCAAGATTAAACTAGCACTTTTACTATATCTTGTCATTCCTGGCGAGCACTTATTATGTTCCGACTTCTTCTCGTGGATGTCGAAGGCAGTGGTTGGTTTTCCCATTCCATGCCAACCCATGCTAATTTCGAAATATATTTGGGGCACCAATGTCTATCCTGAATTTCCAAAACTGTAGACTCTGCATCTTCTACTCCTCACTGTTGACCTCTATATTATCCTCTTTTTCAGACGTGTTTTCCAGAAAATCAGCACCTCGCTCGAAGGATGATCGCTATCATAATCAATTCCAGAACTAGATAGTAGTTAATGATGATATCCTCGAGCTCCTGCTGTGATAAATTTTGCTTTCTTGTCCAAAAACTGATGGCTGCTGAAAAAAAAATGGTAACGTCAAAAAAATCTGGTACCGTTGAACTCCGTAAGAGATCCCTGATATACCCCACTCATCTAAACACTAAACCTTCAGAACCTGCTTTCTCGAAACCCCGTAGCCCACTGGCCAATAGCGTACGTGAGTCTTGACATATAGCTGACTACTATAGTGCGAATATGTCCAAATAATTTAGGGACCCCTATCGGGATTTAAGGGTTAAGACAAAGCAGTTTTTATCGTCTCGACCTTAACCTGATTTCTGTGAGGCTGTCTTGAATACAGTTAATTATTATATAGGTAAAGAGGGATCGAGAGGTAATTTGTGAAAGAAAATGTGAATGTACTTGCCAAGGTTTCAATAGTTTCAAAATCAGTGGGACAAACACTGCCATCAGGTTGTCGTAGGCGAGATATTGCAGCATAAAGTTGATCGAACATATTTGTATAGCTTTTTGTGATTATCAGAATTGGCAACATTTATTTCATATTAAAATCTGGTGTTTCTAATCAATTTTTTCAGTGTGTTTGAGAAAGTTCTGTGAACATTAAAGTCCTGGTTGGTCTTTATTGGCTTTATTGGTCCTTGTTCTAGAGTTTCGTCATTCTCAACAGATTTCTTGTGGATTACATACTAAATAAACATTCATTGCTGCTGCCCTTATCCTAAATTTACTTTTTTTCCTTACCTTACCCCACTAGATTATCGAATTCTTCATATATTCTGTTTCGTACTTTTAGTCTTCCTTACTACATCTATTAATTGTCTATCAACGTTTTTATTTTTTAAGATTTTTCAAATCTTATTTCTCCTTATTGTATCAAATACTTTTTTATATCTATCTTAATCTTTTATATTTTTTTCAATGGCTTTTTTTTCAATATCTCGGATGCCGTGTGAAGGTTGAAACTATTTTGATTTTCTTTTATCTCTTTTTTTTTAAATTCTTTCATAGGTTATTTTCCTGTACACAGTAATGTAAAGCTTCTATAATTTTTGCTTCCTTTTGAAACTATGTTTTTGTATATAATTGGTATTATGCTCATCTTTCATACGTTTGATATTTTTTTCAGCAATTGTTTAAAATATTGAACATTTCATTTTTGCTTCTTTCTCCTATTTATTTTAATATTTGCTACTTTATCTACCTTCTTAGATTTAGCTATTTTTAACGGTTCAAATTCTTCAATATTGCTTCAATATTACCTCTGAATTCATTTCAAACTTAGAAAACTATCCCTCATAATTATGGACAATATTCGCTTTGTTTATGTTTCAAGTGAATTAGATTTCAAACAAAGGTTAAATGAAACCAGAGCTATAACCTTAGTAAACAAATCCATGTGATAAACAATTTGACTTAATCATAAAGTCTTTTTGTGTAATTATGAATAAAATTATTTTTTGATTTCTGTCTCTGCCAGTGCCACCTTCAATTACGTTAAAAACTTTTCTTGTGCTTACCTTTATAATTAGTTACATTTCCATTTTCGTCCAAATTCGCACATTTATTATGCAAAGTTACTCAACAGTTAACACCAAATTTGCGATGGCGTTTAAAACATTTTTGGTTCAAATTTTATGGAAGTTCAGGAACTTTACTTTAATTATTTTCCATTTCGCATATCGAAAGTTATAATATCCTTCCAAGGTATCTTAAATAAATATCAGAAATAATAAATCTTTTAATAACAATGACTTTTTATACTTTTGATATTGTTTAAGAATTTTTTATCATAAAATGTGTATTATCGTATAAAATCTTTCAAGGTTAATTTTCCTGCAGCCTTATCTATAAGGGTTGACTTTTCGCGTCGTAGGAGTATGTCCGTATAAGCGATAGCTTCTGGTGCTGAGGGTAAATCTTATTTTTGGTCCAGGATTTTCTCCAAATATTTTTGTTTTCTTCATTTTTGCGACCTCTAACCAGACATCAGTATCTCAGCCAGTTAGTAATCAAACAGTGATGCCGATTTGTGGGGAATTTCCTATTTTTGGTCATCGGTTGTCCTTTTCATACCTCCGAATTACAGATTTATTTTTTAAAGGAAACTATGTAGTGAAAATCTTCCAGTTTTTATAAAATCATGGATAGTGTCCGGTGACCCTGGTCATCTACGACTTTTTCCTACTTTAAAATTGCGTATTTATTTTTAAAAGAAACTATGTAGTGAATATTTTTAGGTTTTTTGGGCTTGGCTTGTAGTACTAGTCCACTAGATAATAATCTAAAGTCATGGATAGTGTCCGGTGACTCTAAGGTGATCTATGACCTTTTCCTACTTTAGAATTACGTATTTATTTTTAAAGGAAACTATGTAGTGAATATTTTTAGGTTTTTTGGGCTTGGCTTGTAGTACTAGTCCACTAGATAATAATCTGAAGTCATGGATAGTGTCCGGTGACCCTAAAGTCATCTATGACCTTAATTACGTATTTATTTTTACAGAAAACTATGTAGTGAATATTTTCCGGTTTTTTAGGCTTCACTGGTAGTACTAGTCCACTAGATTATACTATAAAATCATGGATAGTGTCCGGTGACCCTAAGGTCATCTATAACCTTTACCGGACACTTTGCATGATTTTATAGTATAATCTAGTGGACTAGTACTACCAGTCAAGACTAAAAAACCGGAAAATATTCACTACATAGTTTCCTTTAAAAAATAAAAACGTAATTTTGAGGTAGGAAAAGGTCATAGATGGTCATCTATGACCTTTTCCTATTATACTATAAAATCATGCAAAGTGTCCGGTAAAGGTTATAGATGACCTTAGGGTCACCGGACACTATTCACGATTTTATAGTATACTCTAGTATACAAGTGTTACTAGTCAAGTCCAAAAAATCGGAAAATTTTCACTGCACAGTTGCCTTTAAAAAATAAATAAAGTTATAATATGGGAGCACCAGATACGGGCATACACCTTTATGAGTTTTTTTTCTATAAAACAAATAAACAATATTAAGTACAGACTCCTGCACTGTCGTACCGTTCATCCGATTGCGATAAAACTTTGTCAACTCATTGCTTGCACTTTCGCGAAGGTTATAATCATAAATTGAATTTCCGAGGATGAAGGTTAAAGTACGTGCCGTATGCCCATGCTGTAAATTTAACGCGGATGAAATTTACGGCACTTGTTCTAGTACGCCTTAGAAGATTTCTGACCATAAAAAAAAACTGATTGACCGAGAAGAAGCCGAGACCATTCCAAACTACCGAACACTGAAAATTTGGCTTTGCTTCTCACAATAGACAACGTTATGTGGCTATGGTGGCCATTATCGTAAAGTTCACACAGTTAGCGAGCCATAGCCGAGTGTCGTAAATCATTCAGTGGATATGGCTTGCTCACGCGTCGGAAAACCAACATGGCATTGTAATGCGGTACAGCTAGTGTAACAAAGTTACTTTCCGTGATAATTAAAATATTTAAATTAAATCGCGCATGGCACTGGATTTAGAATTACTTTGAAATTATGCGAGAGTTTAGACGTATCAGTTGTAACCCCCCGCCCTCCGAAAGATGGAGTCACTCATGTACCCAGCCGACTTTAGGGTATACGGCAGCCGGAGTCGATCAGTTATCTGCAGTGGCTGCCCGATATCTGAGTTGCTGTGGCAGTTCCAATTGGAGTAGCAGTGGCAGTCATGGTTGAAGTATATCGGATTAGACATTGCGCTGGAGATGTAACGTCAGGTGGCGCCATATAAAAATTTGTAATGTGTTATTGAGGTTATTATGATTTTTAATATATTTTTGTTTATTTTTATCTATAAACTGATTAAAGTGTTTTTTCTTCTTCGCCGAAATTTTGGTATAAATAAAAGTCTTATTTGTTGAATAATATTTTTGTTTTATTCCAGAAACTAATATCCAGGTACTCAACCCAGTAGGGCAAGTGTAATGTAAATAGTCAATCTCAAGGGTTTCTTTTGGTTATCGGGAAGATTGGTATACATGAGACACTGTCAACAACTAATTATTTATTTATTTATTAATTAATGTTTTACTATAATATAAATCCAACAATAAACATTACTTGACCCGACACAACGTTGAACTTGAACTGTCGGTGTTACCTTGCGATTTCACTTAACCGGATTAAATAATTACATCACACTATAACCTTTATATTGTTTAAATTACGACTAGTCTAATAATCTACAATATTTTATTATTTAAAAGGCCATTCTGGGTAGCATAAAAGGCCCCACAAAAGTAAAGACCGCCATTCTGGTCGCTAAGGGTCTTGTCGATACCATACGATCCCTGGAGTATTTTCCTTCATAAAAAGGAAACACAGGGTGTTTCATTAGTAAACGGACAAACGTTAAATAACCCATATTTAATTGACCTTACATTCTTTATAATGGAGGAACCATTTTAATAAACCATAGGTTACGAACCACCCTGTATATTTTTTATTCGGTACACATTTTAGGCTTCAATTGACACATACATTAACATATTGTACGTTGAAAAAATCCAGGTCCGGCTTTACGCAAAATAAACAATTTCTTGTACCTACAAAATAACATCTTCACTGAAGCTGGGCGAGCAAGTGGCGTTCACACTATAAGCGGACGGTGGCGCCCAAAGCAATCTAAAATCTGGACTAAGGCGCTAAAGACCGTTTGACGACGCAAAGAGCGGTACACTAGTGATATATAAAATGTATTTAATAATTTTAAATCCGATTTTTTAAATATTAATACTTAATTTTTTTGATCAATAAATAAAGCAGGTTCCATGTTCTTCAAAAATAAACTGGCGTCTATTACTCTTATTCTCCTTCTAATCTATAATTAGAAGAAAAAAACAGCATTAATGCACAGAAATCACACCCAAAGAGTCTCCATGTAAGAATAATCTTTATTTATCATTTTCAATTTGAATTTTAAAATCAAACCAGCTGAATTATTAACAATACATTTTTTTTTAAGTCAAATGTTATAATAATTACATTTTCAGTACTTGATGTATTAAATTAATACTTATTTAATAAAGGGTAGTAGCAATTAGCGTTACAACTTTTATATTTTGATGATGTTGTTATATGCTTTAAATTATGATATCCAATGATTCCATTTACTGGCGTTAAATAATTCACGGAATTCCGACGAAATCCCACTTTAAAGCCATTTTTAGAGAGAGGGTTGACAAGGGTAAGATCCTGTTCCTTATTCTGGAGTCTTAATCTACCTACTTCCCAATTCTAACTGGAAGTTGGAGTTTTCTCTAAGGGCTTAATCTACCTGCTGCTTATTTTCTCCTTAGTTGAACATTTGTGTATTTATCTAAGCTAAAATATTTTTTAATAGTCTGTTTGTTATGATTCCTCAACCAAATTAACACATAAAAATAATTCAAATAAACAATATTATTGTTATTTAATACTGGTTTCGGATTTATAAAATAAATCATTGTGATAACAATGTGTTTAAATGATTATAATTCGTCCAAACAGAAGACCAACTGGCGTGTGGTGTATTTTCTTGGTAAACAATTCTAATTGGGTACGAGGAACATCACGTTGAACGGGAAATTGAGAATTAGAGGATTTAATTGCAATGAGACACAAACAAAATAATTGAATTTTCAATAATACAAGGCTCCCAGAGTTGAATAAACAGTTCCGACTCGAGGGATCAACGAAAAATTTAATTAGGATTTACCTTTTTTATATAAATTAAACGTACCTACTCATTATAAAGTATAATTTGCTGGAATGATATTTTGCCATTTAAAAATAAGCTGGTTTTGTCAAATGTTTGGCTTAAGACATTATTCTAATTTTGTGGCACAATATTTTGTCAAGTGTCGTTAAAGTTACTTGCCATCCCTATATATCAGTCAGACTGAAGTTTAGCTATATTTCATATTGATTAGAGTGGATGAGTAATTCGGTCAGAATTTGTAGATTAGTTTATTAACCTCATCTGGATAAATTTCACTGGAATTGTATCCAAAAAATACAAACTAATTCATATTTATTTTAAAATTATTAATATTAATCTTTCAGTTCATATTAATGTCCATTATTATATATTTTATTATTTTATTATTTTATAATCTAAAATAATACCTGCTTGAAAGGTACAGTTAACAAAAATAAAATACACAAGCGACTGTTGCTATGCAGCTTTTTTTCTCTTATATTATCCCATAATTATAAGAGACAAAAAAATATAGATATGTTTCTTCCCGCTACGATGCTTAATTCAAGACTATTTACGTACCACGTCATATTTTTCCTACCAATAAAAAACTACCAAACCTCCTCACCGTAAAAAATTAGAGCACACATGCTCTCTCGGATCCAGACAGTGAATCAAGTCAATCATGCCTTTACTAAAGCAAAAAAATTTCATCATATAAAGAAAAAGGCGTGTTAACCGTACCCAAAAAAGTTGACTAAGTTTTTATGCTAAAAAATGTAAATAGTTTTTTAGAGTGAGTGAAGTGATTGAGTAAAATTTGAATATTCATATTTCGGTATCATAATTTAATATAATGTGCCGCTTTATGATTTTCCAGTTAATGTAAAAATCGAATAAAATGTTACCTTACAATTTCAAATACTATTTTTATTTCAACATTCATATTGGTTTAACTTCTACCCAAGAAGTTTGGTCCTTCGAAATTCTGGATTTCAGTATGACCGATGTTGAAAATTTTTACCAAAAATAAATCAGGTGTTTTTTTTGATCAAAAGTGGTTTACAACAATAAAAATTTCCTAATATTTGAAATGGAATAAAGTCGTTTTTTAATATTTGCACTAATTAAAGGTTAGAATCAGAAAATTAATAAAATATAAGTACGAGATACGGTATTAGAAATATATTCCCAGATATTAACTTTAATTAACTTTTTTTGATCAACTTCCCGCATTTGTTGAACGGTTATTTTATTCTCTATCCAACATTATTAGGTTGCCTTGTCAAAAGTGTGTCTCATCCATGGTTGCCTAAATTTTAAATGTTAAGTTTCAAAAGCGTAAACAGGGGGAGCGACAGAGAAGCGTTACGTTCGTCTCTCAGTGCTCTGGAGTATACAGTTTGTCAAATATTGGTTTTGCCAACAAAATAACATGAAGAAGTGTTTTTTGTGTGCTATTAGGTGGATTCCGTTATTTATTTTAATAATGAATCATTTAATAAATATTTTTGAAGTTGTTGTTTTGGTGAGAAAAAAAAACTTTTCGTACAGTCAGGAGGTTATGTTTGAATTCAATTGATAATTTTGGTTATCATTCTTCTTGCTATAAAAAATAACAGTTTTATGCAAGACATATCATGAAAAGTTCACAAAATTTTGCAACAAGCATGATGTGAGTACATAAAATTTAGCTTCATTTAAACAATAGTCCAGTAATGTAACGCGTCTGTGGAGAAGAATTCCAATTCTGGTTAAGAACAATACCAAGGAACTGTCTATTTATTTTATATAAAAGGTATCACTGATGGGATTGGAAAAATCTTACAAGTGTAAGTGGAACAAACAAAAAGAAGCATTACCACATAACAGGACATAAACGAAGCTATCGTTTAGGACAAACCGAAAAGTTTGCAGTCGCCGAACACATATTATCCGGAGACAATAAAATCCTTTTAGAAATCACCGACCTTATAGCAACATCAAGACATTACACGATCAGATTGAACTTGGAAGCAATAGAAATTTACAAACACAAAGAGAACTTCAACAGAAAGTAAAAAACAAGAACATTACTTAGGATCTGGCATGCAGTACTAAACAGCGCGAAAATAAAACCGCCAAATAGCAGTCACGCCAAAAAGCACCCGCAGCGCAGACTTACATATAAATGGCACATTCGGAGCTAAGAAGGTTTCTTGGTAGGTCGTGAAGAGTACTTCTTTCACATAGATGGCTGCCGCAGTCGCATTCGAAACGTTTGAAAGTAATAACCAAAGAAGACTAAAGCATAACCTTTGGAAATATACAATTACAATAGTCCAGTAAAATTAGGCCTCGCCATCGAAGAGAAAACTGATTGTATTCTGGAGTTTACTGCTCCTATTTATTGCTTAAAACAGTGTTTAAGGTAGATATCGCTTGTTACAAAAAACACATGGAACAAACCAAGATAAACTATAATTTATTAAAAAGGTTAAAGGCATCGACTCTAATCTAATCCCACCATGCTAGATCTCACTTAAACAGAAAATTTGCTCACAATTTGTATTAAATGCAATGTGGATTCATGTAACTGAACCATGCTGCATCAAACTATGTCCGGGAAAATGCGGCTTTTCGTATGGATGCAATACCGTTGCAAGTCGAGGATATACTCAACACATTAAAAGATAAAGAAAATGAAGAAGAATTTGATTTTGATTTAAGCACTTCTGACGAGTCACAATTTTTTATTTCATGATTATGTTCTGTTCTATTCAACTATTAATAAATAAATGTGGGAATGAAAAAAAATATTGTTTATATTTAATTTGCCTTAATTCCAATATTTAATTAATAGTGCCTGCTTCCACGATTGGAAAAATCTTCTTT
This sequence comes from Neocrepidodera transversa, assembly GCA_963243735.1. NCBI lineage: Eukaryota > Metazoa > Arthropoda > Insecta > Coleoptera > Chrysomelidae > Neocrepidodera > Neocrepidodera transversa. The sequence goes on along the minus strand of OY725349.1, from coordinate 16,745,906 downwards.
TAGAACTATCTGCTTCTTGCCTGACGCATGGAGTGGCGCGGGCAGCGCTTCTCTGTCACTCTCTCTGTCTGCTCACGCTTTTAAAACTTTACATTCAAAATCTAGGCAAGCATGTATGTAATACACTTTTGATAAGGCAATCTAATACTAACGGATAGGGAATAAAATAACCTCCCATTTTATAATAAATTCAATTTAATAACTGATGATAGTTAGGTTACGCATGTTTACCTGTTTGTACCTGGCAACTTCATTTTCATCAATAACGAAATGGAGAAATTGATCAAACAAAGTTAATTAAAGTTAATAATATTTAACATTATTGGCCCGTGATTTTGCTAGGCAACCAATTTGAGATTTATTAATGTACATATTATCTAACGTATGATTTATATCATCACCAAATAACAGATGAGAGTATATATTTCTTAGATATTTTACCTGAAGTTTTTTACTCAGAAATAATTACCTATCACCATCGACAAGATAAATACCACCAACTGTGATTTTTGAAGGTATTTATGACTCCTGATGATCGTACGTAGAGTGTTAAAAAAATGTAGTTTTGGTTAGTGCTGACGATATTCTTCAACAGTATTTATAAATAATCACTAGTCCGCGCTAATAAAATTTGTGTAAAAATTATAATTTTTATAATAATAACATTTATGTTCTTTAGGAATATTTCTAAGTATAGTCCTGTTCATTTTTATCCTGAAAATATAAATACAATATCTTGAACAAGGAGGAACAATTCGTACAGAATTAAAATAATTCACAATGTCTATTGAGTTTAATACTTTGTAATTTCTAGTTATCAATAACTAAAGATTAAATAAATTTTATATATTTTCTGATTGTTATTTCAGATTTATTTCAGATATTTAATAGAAATTAACTATACTTAGGGCTTAACGCTTAAAATATACTCAACTTTTAATTATTTCTATTCAAAAAGATTTATACATATATACATTGAAAATGGAACAGGACCGTATTTAGAAAAGTTCCTACAGTACAGTTCTTTGTCAAAACCTATTAAAAAAAAATAGGCTGTGTCACCCCAGAACTTTCCCGGCTCGACTGTAGAGACTATGTTATTTATTATTATTATTTTAATTACAAAATACTAAGCATTACATTAATTTATGGAACACATTAAAAATAGCGAGCTGATGATGAATTAATATTTCAATGTTGATAATGACATAAACTGCGCATGCGTACGTTGTATATCACACTGCTACAATTAGGATCTCCTAAAATCATGTGTGAAAACTATTGGGAATTCGGGAAAATTTTTCATACAATAGTTGTAGGGAATTTTAAATGTGTATTTTTCTCGCCATCTAGCGGCGAAACTATGAGGAATTCGATAAAAGTTAAACATAAAAGTTAAAGAAAATTTGATGCTTTACAACTTTGCATAAGAAAATTTTGCACTAAATACATTGTTTGTCCTCAAAATCAAGAAAAATTAAAGAAAACATACTTGCACATTTTTTACGCACCTCTTGTGGCGCAACTATTGGAGATTTTAGAAAAAGTTTAAGACAAAAGTTATAGAGAATGTTATGCTCTAAAACTTTGTACTACAAAATTTTGCACTAAAGTATATTGTTTGTCCTCAAAATCAAGAAAAACTAGAGAAAACCTACATGCACATTTTTTACGCTCCCTCTAGTGGCGCAACTATTGAAAATTCTGGAAAAAGTTTAAAACAAACATTACAGATAATTTTATGCTCTAAAACTTTGTACTATAACATTTTGCACTAAAATGTATTGTTTGTCTTCAAAATCAAGAAAAACTATAGAAAACATACATGCACATATTTTACGCTCCCTCTAGTGGCGCAACTATTGGAAATTTTGGAAAAGGCTGAAGACAAAAATTGTAGGTAATTTTATGCTCTAAAACTTTCTACTACAACATTTTGCACTAAAATGTATTGTTTATCCTTAAACTTTAAATAAAGCAAAAAATTGTTACATGTATATTTAACCAATGTCGGTCTTGAGGACCCTCCACTGTACCAATTTAATAGTCGCATTCTAGGCACACACCGACCCTCCATACCAAATTTCAGCTTGATTGGTCAAACGGTTCAGCAGTTATCGTGGAAGATTACACACAGACACACAGACAGACCATACGCTGAAAATGGTTTCAATCTTCTTGGGGGACCTCAAAATGGATAAATCCATCGATATCTCGATTTTTTTTTTGCTCGTTCACCTTACTATCCCTTTGATGGGTCCGGAAAAGTAAAATTATGGTTGGAGAGAGAAAAAATAATGGTTTCAAAAATGAAAAAAAAAATCGTCAATTTCGGTTTTCTTCAAATATGTATCAAACCGGTTTTGATGTTTTAATTTTGAAAAAAAAATTCAATTCGTCCCATTTAACCAACTATAACGGTTTACGAAATTTCAAAATTATTCGAGATTATAGTCTGATATTTAATATTTATAAAAAAGTAAAAGAATATGTGTAATAAAATAATAGTATTTTAAAATAAAATATAATTCTTGGTGTTTATAAAAATATCTTAGAAAAAAAAATAAAAAAAATTATAGTACATTGTAAATAGTTAAAATAAGGCGAATCAATTTTCAGTTTTTCATACAACAAAAAAATAGTAATTTCTAATTGGTGGAACTTGATGTTACTCTTGACAATTAAATAATAAAATCTAAAAAAGAAAAATAAGAACATCGGTTTTTATTAAAAAAATAAAAAAAAAATCGGTTGTGTCGCCCCAAAACTTTCCCGATGAGTATCCACGAATACTTTTTCAGATATTTAATGTTAAAGTTTCAACTTTTGACATTTTTTTATTTTTGACAGGTAACAGTTCGAGAAATAATTTTGACTGTTCTGAATAGAGTTTTTCAGGGGCTTTCAAACGACATATTTCATGTCCAATTGCGTGACATATTGCATCTGTTATTTTTTGATAGTGGTATTTCCGTTTGACAGATGTCGTACAAAAACTAATGGGTTCTTCCGACGCGTAACCCAAACCCATATACCAAATTTCAGCTCAATCGGATTAAACGTGTGGCCTCTATCGTGGAAGAATACACACACACACAGACCGACAGACAGACTTCCATCTGGAAATGGTCTTAATCGTCTCAGGGGACCCGAAAATGGATATTTCCGTTTTTATCTCGAATTATTTTTTTAGCTTCTAGGAGGTGGGTCGGGAAAGTAAAAGATTTTAATAAGAAATAAATCACCAACTCGTGTAATGAATTTACTTTATAACCGTTATTCTTTTCATACTTTTACTTAATATTTGATAACTACAATATATTAATTATAATATGCATGGCACTGGATTACAATTAACTTAAAATTATGGTGCAGGCACCTTTGTTATAATATACGGTCAAGCGCGATCAGTTGAACCTCCGACCGACTGATGGAAACAGTGGCGTACCTGCTTCGCAGGCAAAGCAAGCCTTATCGTATAACACGATTCAATCTGTTCTCATTGGTTCGAGCTGGAGCTTGACCGAGTACTGAGTATCGGTTTAAAAACCTTAGTTCGAGCCTAGTACTGAGTAGCTGTGCAGAGACCTGTAGTGATAGGTCGAGTCGAAGTAGAAGCCAATCTCAGTCGACCGCAAGCTGCTTGACCAGTTATACCGGAACCCTCAATCTGACCACCACAACAGCTTAGAGGTCATTCCTGTATTGTCCTATACGTCACAACGTTACCGAATAAAACTTGTTGCACACTCGCCGGATGTTATTGAATAAAGACAGTTATTTTAAATTTCTGACTTTTGATTTTATTTAATTAGTTATTTTTAGGTTTTTAGCAGCTAATACACAGTTGTCCTCAGCCACGTAGGGCAAGTTAAGCCCGCTCTTCTGGCCGATATCGCTTTTCCGATACCATAACGACCCTTGGAGTATATTATCTTCACTGACGCTGCTCGGTGCAAGTGGCCTTCACACTATAAATCGGAAGGTGGCGCCTGAGGCAATCTGAGACTTGGACCAATGCGCCAAAAGACCGCTTGACGACGCAACCGTATAATTGAAAAAGGAGGCGAAGGTTACTTATTTCTGCTGAAAAGCCATCATCAGGCAAAAAAGTAAAATCGTTTGAAAATTACAATGGAATTAGAGTTAAGAAACAAGTGGATCTACCAAAAATGAACAAAAATTAAAATTAAACAACCGGACGGTTGCTTAAGTGACTTACAAAAAATTAAATTTTTAACAACTAATTGTACATTGAAATAATTAAAATAGTCGAATATTATGACTAGTTAGCAAAAAAAGTTTAAATACTTTGTTGGAGAAAAGCATGTCTTATGATAAAAAATGAATTTTTTAAACTGTTAAAGGATCAAAAACGTTGGAAACCTAACATAATAATTCGTTAAGGGAATTCTTACATCGTAAAAGGAAATACACAAATCACATAAACTGCGTGGAAGGTTTAACGAGACGTTGACATATGATAGCTAATAGACAATATATAAAACTATTTTAAAAATTGAACGACAGGGAAACGAGGAAAAGAAGTATGGTTAGAAAATGTCAAAATGTTATGAGTCTGAACTTTGGTTTACTGGAAATCTAATATGGAGATGGTTCGAAGTGGATACTCTATTCAATCATCAATGATATTTTTACGGAAATGTATTGTTGCCAAGTTATGGGCATCCAAAATCATTTTTGTTATCTTTAAACTTTGAAATTTTCGAATTTAATTAATACGTAAAAAACAAAAACAAAATATTTTTCCTACTCATAAATAACTCCAATTTAGTTATTTAATTTTTTTTAAAGTTTTGGTGTTTTATATTAATTTAAAATTCTACTCTTTGGATCCAATTTGTTAATCATCCTGATAATGGTCTTGTAGACCAAAATATGTCGCCCTTTTGACTTTTTCTTTATTAAAGAACTTATTGTGGTATGACATGGAGTTGTTTAATCTTTATTTAATAAGTAAAGATTTACTTACAGATACGAATCTACTGAGATTGTTCGAATTACCATTTAATTCTGGTGCAGTTTTAAAAACTATATTCATATAAAATTGAATCCAGATCTTTTACAATATTATCGGATATAAATTATAATTCTATAAAAACTATTATCATTATATACCACTGTTAAATTAAAGGACAACAACTAAAGCCGCTATTTTGATTTCACCAGTACGTTATTTTTGCGACATGACGTTTAAAATAAAAATTTACAAGTTCATTTCTGGTCAAATTGGCATAATCTAAACATCAGTGTCATTACTTACCGAACCATTAAAGTTAATGAACGTTCTATCTATTGACAATTAGACAGTAAAGCCCCAATCCTCAATCAATCAAATAACTTTCACTTAACCACTTTTTTCGAAACCGTTCGTAATCTGGCTTAATCGTTGATACGAAAAATCAACAACTTTCTATCAGGAAATATCCTATTACTAACTGCGCCAACTATAACTTCAGAGTTGAAGAAATATATGATGTTTAAATTTGGAATAATTTAATTGACTAATCTATCACTCAATTTTATTTTTTATAAACTAATAAATATGAAAAGTCCTGGGTTGGAATTTTCGGTGGATATAATTTACACTTCGACTCACACAAATGTTATTAATGCAAAAAAAACGTGCTGACATTAAACTGATTCTTCGATCGACGAATTTATCGACTCACGCTTATGTTTATATTTTCCACTCATCGAACCGAGCCGAAAATCGTAGCCAGACTGGCGATTAGTTAATTAGCCTAATGGAACAATTCTATTGATATTCACTGACTACAAAAATAAAAGACAAAAAAATATGAATTGTCTTATTTTCTATATTTAATCGTTGGTTTGAATTTGAAAATCGACATTAACCAATTTGGATAAATAGATCAAGCCAAGTAAAACTTGTTGTTCAAGATTTATTTTATAATTATTATCACTAAGATTGAATTATTTATAATATTTGTTTCACTTATTAATTTTGATTTATACAAGGATAATTATAATGTGCTACAAATATAAATCGATCAAATCTATCATTTCCGCCATGTTTTATTTTATTCTTTTATTATTAAGAATCTAACCACATTAAAATTAAACTAAGAAATAAGTTTAAAAACATATATAAATGATAAGTTCATAAAATTTCAAAAATTGCAGGTCGATATGTTTATAGTAAACTACTGGTATTCATTTTTTAAAAAAATGTATAGGGTAATTATTACCTGCAATTTTCGTTTACTACGCAAATGGACTTTGGTATTTTAAATGGAACACTCCATATATTATTTCATTTTTCGAATATCTGATCTCAATATAACCTTTTAAGATACATCATATAAAGTTATTTCATTTTTTTTAATACCCAGCTATTATATTTGCTTCCTTATTTCAGCCTGGTCAATCTCCTCTCTCATTTCATATTTTCTTTCCTGTCTCGGCTACTTCAATGACTATTTCAATTCCGAAAAATAAATTCCAAAACATATATTTCGATTGTATTTCATATGAAATGTCAATTTCAATTAGAGTATATTTTTTACTTCGAAAAAATATCACATTTGAAAGTATACCCATGACGTCCCGTTTATCCATAATTCACGTTCAAATAGACGCATTACAGTTTCTCCCCAAAATGTAGCTCAATGCTTGATATACGCTTTTGATATATAATTGAACTCGGCCATTTGGTCGACTCATTCAAAAAAAATTAACATATTAGCTTTTGTTTTCTTTACTTAAAATATTTTGTGAACGGGCATTCGTTCTGATTAAAAACAATTATTGGCAACACCGCAAATCAGTTGTAACATAACAGTTGAAAAGGTTGTATAGTTTGTTTAACCATCCTCTGCCGTTACTTCGTACAATCTCCATCTTGATCTCTCAATCATGAAATAGATGAGACGGAATTATGACGGCATTAACGTATTTCATAACTAATGTCGACGTAAATGTTATTTATTACTTTTGACAGGTCAATTAATTTTTCATTGTCGAAATGCCTTTTCAGTATAATGAGAAAGAGCAAAGTTTAATTTTGAAGTTAATCACTTTTCAAGAGAAAGAGATGCTGGATTACCGCTTTTACCGTTAAATGCAGTCTCCAACGTTTGGGTTCACCCCAAAAATATAATCGTATATAATACATTTTTAATATATTGATATGAAAATTTAAAATAGAAGGATGCCAGGTTATTTCAGATGTCATATCTATGATGTCCTGGTTGACTAATTATCTGGAAATTTAAAAAAAAAATTAATCAAGTAAGAGATTAAAAAAAATTATTATGATGGGTTTTGTCAATTTTGAAAGAATTTTGGAGAAATTAATTATTTTTAAATTGTCAATGATAATTTTAAAATTATAAAAAAGGAAATAATTTAATAGAAAATAATTCATACAAATATAGTATGTTATACTAAATTTAAAAAGAAAAATAGAAATAAAATAATTTATTTACAAGAAATACAAAGTATTAATAGAAGGTGAACTAGAAATAGTCGAGACAGAAAAAGTAAAGGCAGGTGAGACAGACAGTAAGAGTAAGAAAGGAACAAAACATTGATAAAAATTCAACTACAGAAGATTTAAAATTAGTCTTATTAGAAGGTGACCAAATAAGAATTGTAACATGTAACTATGGGGAAGAGGAGGCAACAGAGAAATAAAGACAGGAAGAAATATTAATATTAATTAAATTGTATTTTATTTTTTTACTGAACTTAGTAAATTTATAGTAGAGTGAACCCGGCCCGGATTGAGAATCTTCGATAGGACATCTGAAATACCGGGTGGTCCATATCAATATATTATATAATAATTCCCCATTTAATCACGATTCGATTATAATTTCTTTAATTGAGTCAAAAATCATGCTCACGGACGTCAAACATTCGCAAGCTAGAAATTTGAAACAAATCAGTTAGAAAAAACCGGTTTCAAGTTAAAAAAAATACCAATTTATTCATACAAACACACCTTAGCATGCGTCATTGAAAAGAATCCTTAACATATGTCATTAGTTAAATTTTAATTTTGAGGTTAAGTGTAAAATAACATTCAAATAATATATGACAAACGTAAAACAGCAGAATACATCACCGATTATGACGTAACCACAGAGAATACTTAATCAAAGCCTAATGAGAAAATGATCCTGATAGTGATCTCTTGACGCCCTTTACTACCTTGCTGCGTTAACTAATCCTGCTATTAATCCTTAGTCTTGTAAATAGCAATCCCGTAAATTGCATCTAGAATTATTCTACAACAATTTTTTTTCGAAAAAGCTCTAGACCCCCGATAAACCTAATTTGTTACTAGAACCAAGAATTTATACACTGCCACGGATTCAGGACCTTATGTAGTTTACGTTCAAGGAAAATCACAAAATATTGGAAATTTTCACATTGTGAGCATAGCCACAACGATCTTCAATCTCAAACTCAAAGATATATCAAAAATTAATAGAAAAGGGAAGAACCGGATAGGAATCAATTTCAAAGACTTCCAGTTGGCTAATAGATTTGTCAATGATGAAAAATGAGAATCATTAGGAAACAAAGTCTTCATCCCAGCTGATGTAAGGGTATTATACAATTTATTGATAGATCCTTCACAGAGAAAGAAATACTTTAAACAATGGAAACGCACTTAAAAAACTGCAAGCCACTTTTCGTCAAAAGAATGAATAGAATAGTAATTGAAAGTGAAAAAGGACCCATTTATATCCCCATCGGAACAATGCGTCACATTCTCTGGTAAATTCATCTTCAAAGAAATTTACCATTTATAATTTGCCTATGAAAATAGTGCCATTTGTAAGCCCAGTTCTCCAATGTCAAAATTGTCTCTTATATGTCCATATTACAAAACAGTGCAGAAGCTACAGCAGATGTAAAGCCTGTGCCAAACTCCATGATGAAGGTAACTCTTCTTTCTTATATTGTATTCATTGTAAAAGAACATACCTCTAACTATTTCAACTTCCCAGACAAAAAAACATCTAACAACTAATTTCTTATTCAAATGTTTCATATTATGAAGCATGCCATATGACACCAAAAAAATATAGACCGAAAACCCAAACAGTAGACAATCAGATAAATAAACTTAATTCTATGCCAATGCATGAGAGGAGGTCTGCAGCCATTAATTCATCTAGACAACATTCCTGCAGTCAAATAACTAAATCTGTCCCTACTAAACGTAATGAAACTAGTTTTGATAAAAATGCACATCAAGAATGTATCCTAGAGCCCAATGGAAGATCCTCAGTTACCCAAGCTTCTTAATAAATCGCTAATAGTCCAGATTTTGAAAGTACAATCCATCGTCATGTTATCCAAATAATGTCTGTCCTTACCAGAACCCATAGAGAAATGGTAATGTCCTTTATAGGCAACCTAATCAGTAGTACGTATACCTCCAATACAAATAATGTATCCCAACCTTCAAATATTGTCACATCTCAATTAAGTTATGAGTCCCTCATTCTCAGAAGATCAGTATGGCCTTTTTTATTTCATAAGATTCTACAATGTGAATGTGGACAATTTAAAAATCTTAATCAAAGATCATAATCCATGGATTCAGAACATTGCTCCCTTTTAACCAAAAGAGGCATCTTTTTAGCTAAATTATACTGGATCCAGCGTGAACATTCAGGCATTTTGGGCAATGAAATGGCAGATCAACTTGCTAATATTGGTCGTTGTCTTAAAATCCTGCCAATTTAAAAATTAATTTTTCAAATTTGCTGCCACCTATTAGAAGGCAATTTTTAAGTAGATGGAACAGTGGAACTCTATTAATTCTAACAAGAAATCATTTTATTCTAAAGTAGTATACCAATTTACAAGTTCTTCATAGATCAATAATTTTAATCATATCACTAGAAGACACTTACCAATAATAATTAGAATGAGGACTGGCCAATGTTCAACACCTTTCCACCTTTTTAGAATAAGGGCAAAAGATGACCCATTTTGCGAATGTGGTCAAATTGGAACACTTAACCATATTATATTGGAGGGCCCATTTTACAACTGTCAAAGTCAAAGCTACCTACGTCTTCTGATATATGCATTGTCTTAAATAACTATAGACTTAACATATTAATCCAATTCCTTACCAAATCTCGTTCCTTTAAAGAATGTCACCTTCCTTGTATCAGTCCTATGGTTCATTATATTATCTAATTTTGGTTACTTAATGCCCAGAGCAAAACCATAGTGGCCTCCATGGTATATAGCTGGGTAAATTGTCTTTACAATATAGCCAAAAAAAAGAGAATAAGAAGAAGAAGAATATTTGAGGTTAATGTTTGTTTTCAATAATTAATATTTAACGTCTTAACTATTGTGCATTGAAGTGTTATCATAAATGATTTGGTGAATTTTTATATCTATTTAAAATATGGAAGTTATTAAAATTGTAAAAGAATTTCGGGAACTTGGGTTTTTCTTGTATTTTAAGTTGAATATCGGGTATATTAGAATCGCACTGAACAGTAATTTTCAAATAAAATATTTTTGAAAATGGCTTGTTCATTTGCAGCAGATCTAACAGCCAATCTCGTATTAGATATTTACTAGAAAAAGAGCTGAAGAGAGAAAAACAATTGATAATATTCTGTTCCGTGAAGCCTATCAAGTATTAAATACGTCAGGATTTAGATGTACCGGCAAAGAATACTTCTTTGAAGTTGGAAGGGTAAAAAAATTGTGAATCGGGTATTGACAAAAATTCATTAAATTTATTTTATATATATGTTTAGAAACCAAAATAATATTTACAATAAAATAATATAAAATAAGAAAAGAGAATGAACAAACAATCCGCACTTTATTAAAAAATATAGCACCTTTAGACAGAATTGACATTGACGTATAACTAATATAACTCGCGCATGCGCGTAAAATGTTGGTCCATGCAAATACTGTAGCCTTCACTTCTTTATCGATAGCTATACTTTGGTATATGGAGCGTATAGAAGGAGGGAAATCTCTAATGGATAACACGTTTAAAATGTGGGCAACATTTTATATGCAACTAATGGTACATAAAATAACCGACGCGGCGCTGACGATCGTATGTTGAAAAACTGTTTGTAGATTGATTAGATCCATAATCTCAAATAACGTTTTTTATTTAATGAGCCACCCAATTTTTATAAAATACAAATCTTTTAAAAGTTTACGTAATGAACTAAAATTATTATTTGAAAAAAATCAAAGGAAATGTCAAAACTGTCATCAACAGTCGATCAACAGCGCCACCAACTGGCTTCCAAAATTGGTTCCCTTTTTCTAACGTTGCGATGTGCCTCCTTCTATACCCTCCATACTTTGGTAGCTGCAAATAGATGAGGAAAGTGATGATGTCACAAATGTCATTCTTGTCAAAACAAACCTCTGTCAAAGTCAAATTTAGCAGCTCCAGCCATATTAAGAGAAAAACCAAATTCTTTTGCCTGATAAAACAACATCCAAACACAAACTAATAAACAAAGCATCAACAGTGAACATACTCAAATTATTTGTTTGGTCTCAGTTTTTGACAATAATGACATTTGTGACGACACTCTTTTCTCATCTATTGAGGTTTCATAGTGCCCAACGTATTTAATGATATTTTACAAACAAAAAATAAATTTTCTTGTAATAACTTATTCACTTCTTATCTTCCTAATTTCTTTTATGACTATTTCAGATTATTAAAATTATCCTATACTGTTGTAAAGTTAAAATAAGTTTATATATCTATAGTTTTATTTTAAAATAATAATTTGTTTAAATTTATTGTGATATAAAACTAAATTTTTTATTTAAATTTGTTATATAATTGCATGATACAAAAAGTAGTATAATCTGTTTTTTCTACGTCCACATGGATATTGTCGATTCAACGTACACTTTACAGAATATTAGTGTACTGAACCGATATAATTTCATTAGAGTGAGATATGGAAATCTACCAATCAGAGTTCACATTTAGTAACCCACCACCTATTTGTTTTTTTAATTTTAAATAACCTCTCAAAACAACTGTGAGAATTTTTTATACTAATACAGAAACATATTTGTAAAAACAAGTAATTTCAGTGATGACTTAATAAATGTACTTCACCAGATATTCATTTAGCAGCAAAGATGTAGGTAATAATAATAATATTATTAATCCAAAAATCAAAAATTAAATATGAATATAACCTACTTAAAAATAGAAGGTACCTATTATAGTTTTATGTGATTTTATAATAAGTCTGTGACAGCTCGTGACATCGCAGTGCTAATGCTCTCGCTTTGAGATACGAAGATCCTCGGTGACTGTAATCTTTTTTTTTATAATATTTTTTAGTTTTTCCTGTCATGGGTTGTAGAAAAATCTACTGTTCAACTCGTGTGGATTCTCTATTGGCACTCGGACGATTGAGCGATATGGCCATCATATCCACACTTGTTGCAAAACTGCTATTATAATTTTAGAAAAACGTTTAAAAATAAATCATTTAATTTCATTTATTAATAAAAATCAAATTATCCAACATTTATATTATGCAATTTTAAATAAAAATTTGAAATAAAACCATTAGGGAATTTTAATTTTTGCGAAGGTTTTATATGAAAGAACAGTTGTTAAACTCAAATAATAAATTTAATTATAAAAATAATCTTACCTTATTTTAGTTGCTCATTCTGGAGAGATGAATTAAATCCTGATTAAGCCTTACCTGAAATTGAAACTGAATTAATTCTTACATATTTGATACGCGGATTTACCTCAGGAAGCACGCAATTAAGATCAATGAAAGATTAATCGTCATGGTTACCAACGGCACGTTTAATCAGCTTTACATGAAATAAAAAATATCTTAATTGGTACTTAAATCTCTACAATTCATTTTATAATTATGGGCTCCTTATTGCCCTTAAATAATTTACCTACTACAATTCTGAAATAATAAGTATGTCAATGACCATAATTGCGTGTTTGTATCATTGATTTAAATCATATTCATTCGCATTAAAAAAAAGAAAAACACGTAATTAAATTCCCTACTTTCATGTTAAAATATTTAAATCAAAACGAATGTGTATGCGACAACATCAGTGTCTGTATTTATCAGACAATTTTATCGTAATTACATTCAAACACGTTTATTAGAATGATATAATTAATATTATCCTAATGATAGTACAATTCAGAAAAATAAGATAAAAAATATCTCGTCAATTTCTTTTTTTTAAGTATAATTAGAATATTTTTACCGCCTCCAAAAATTGGCAATACAACAACGGTTTGACCCCAAATCCTCAGTTGTTGAGCTTAAAATCAACAAAGAATTTTATCGTTACAGGTATTTAAAAAGTATTAAAAATGAATTTCACGAAATCAAAAACCTTTCGTCTACCATGTAATATTCTAAAAGGATCCCAAAAACAGAAACTGTATATTCGTTTTTCAGCCTTACTGACTTTTATGATTGAAATAAAAAAAATATAAAAGTCATTGCAGGGGGCTAAAGGGATTCCAGCTGGTAGTAGGTGTAGCCGTTTGTGTAGATATTTCCGAAAAATAACCATCCGCTTTGATATTCTAATATATTATTGTATTGTATATTCTTAGATTCGAGGAAACATGTGGGCGGCCACTTTATACTTAAAACTTTTACGAATTATCATTGGAAAATGCTACTCTTGTTTCGCTTTTTCCTTACAATCTTTCTCAGAAGCAGTGGAATCAAATATACGATCATCAAGATCAAGGAGAATAGAAGAATTAACAAATGCAATTCATTATATTACGTACGAATTTTACTAATTTTCTGTAAAATAGTCTGAATTTTATTTCAGTAGAAGGGTCAAAAGTTTTTATTATTTTTAGGATAAAATAAGCAGAGATTTTGATTTTTAAATTGTTTATAATTGTAAAGTAGTGGACAATCTGGAGGTAATCGATAAATTAAATACAAGGTATAGTTCTTCCATTCTCAGTTTGAGGACACGTGCTACTATAAAAGTCACAAATGATTGTGGGCGGCATGCCGACAACTGGCGTGCATATAAAATTTGTATAGGGAGAAAAATGAAGTAATAAAATAAGATCATTCCTGATGCAAAAAAATTGTACAGTTTCTTATAAGACAAATAATAATTTAGGTAAATACATTAAAAATAATAAAACAAACTCAAATAATTCAAGTCAGGTGTTTATATAAACTAAATTGTGCATATTGTCCTAAAACATTCATCGGGAGAACGTATGGAAATTTCAAAACTCGTATTTCACAATAAAACAATAAAACAGATTCTACTTATTCCAATCATTTAATAGAAGAAAATCACTCGTTTGATCCAAACTTTGAAATTTTACATACAGAAAGAAAGGGGCTGAAATTAAATTATTTAGAAGCATTATAATTCAACAAACGAAAAAAACTCCAACACTTTGCACAAAACGCCATTCTGATTATAAAAACCTTAATAAACTAGTATTAACACACACTACCCGTATAATACCCGACTTGAGGGCGACACTGTTCGTAGAAAAGTTATGGTCAATTTTTCCAAGAAGTGGTTTTACGATAGCAACAAACCCTATATATTTACAAAAAATACACTATCTGTCTAACAGCGTCACTAACTAAAATTTTACTGGAATAACGAGAACATTTTTATAGTAAGGCTAAGAAAGAATTTTAGAAAATAAATGTGACAACCTCGATTGATTTTCAGCCTCCTCAAACTGAGAATGGAAAAACTATACTAGCTGAAGACATTATTGTTCAGGATGCTACATTGATTTAAAAAAAGTTGATTTCATGCAGTAAGATTTTTTTTTATTGACAATCTGCTTATTTACAATGTACATCAATTCAGAATATTAAGTAAATGTTATATATGTTTTCGACGTGAAAGGGAAACGTCCACTGATGCTTCTCCTTATATGGAATTGTTTGTTGAGTTACTGCTTCAAATCTTCGGGCCACTTCCTGAGTAGTCTTCTAGTGACTGAAACGTTGTCGTAGAATTGCTCTATTAGTGCATTTTTATGATTTGCTATTTGTGTTTTATAAGTTGAGGAGATTCTCCAAATTTCACTTGTGATGAAAGGTATTCTTAAATGATCGTGCAGGGTCCGATTACTCACGTACCATGAAGCATTTGTGATGGTTCTTAGTACTTTGGATTGAAATCTATGGATGATGTTTATAGTTGTTGGTTTGGCGCATCCTTAGAACTGGATTCTGTAGGACCATATTGATTTCAAGATAGCATTATACAACAGTATTTTGTTTTGCAGTGATAATTTAGATTTTCGGCCTAGGAGCCAATGCATTTGCCTAAATTTTAAGTCAATCTGAGTTCTTTTGGTTTGTATGTGCTTTCTCTAAGTAAGCCGTTGGTCGAGGTGGAGGCCAAGGTATTTTGTTTCTGTCGCTACGGGTATTTGGACATTGTTCCTAGTTATTCGTGGGCAAGTGGATTGGCGCATGGTAAAAGTTACTTAAACAGACTTCGTTTGATTAACCTTGGTCCTCCATTTACTGTACCGTTTATTTAAAAAATTCAGATAATTCTTGGAGTATCTGAGGCTCTTATCGGATCATCATTGATGGCTAGTCCTGCTACATCATCAGCAAAAGAAGCAATTTTGGTTTCGTCGCTTTCTGGAATATTATTTGTGTAGATGAGAAAAAGCAGCGGCTCAAGACACTACCTTGAGGAACACCAGATTCAATAGGGAAGAAGCTAGATTGGTTACCGTTAAATTTGGCAGAGTAATGCCTATGATACAAGTAGGATTTGAGCAATAGATAATAGTTGGCTGATAGGATTTTCTTTAATTCAAATAGCAAGCCTCTATGCCACACCTTGTCAAAAGCTTGGGAGATATCGAGGAATACTGCGTTTCAGTATTTCTTCTCTTCAAGGGTTTTCAAAATTTCATTTACTATCCTGTGAATCTGTTGAGTTATTGAATGGTGTTCTCAAAAGCCGAATTGATTATTAGGTAGTAGTGTTAGAAATTTATGATCTTCATAAATTGTATTCAATAGTAGTCGTTCAAAAACTTTGCTTATTGTGGGTAACAGATTAATGGATCGGTACGACGTGGTATCATGTGGTAGTTTTCCTGGTTTGTGGATCATAATATTCTCGGCGTACTTCCATATCGTAGGAAAATATGGTAGGCTCAGCATTCGATTGAGAATAGTTGTAAGAAGAATAATCGCTTTTCGGGGCAGCTGTTTTAGTATTTGTGTTGTAATTAGGTCATATACCCTGGGGCTTTACGTGTATTTAATAAGTCTATTTGGTTTTTAACTTCTGTAGACGAAAATGCTTTTTCTAGGAAAAGACATCTGCCAGGGAGCATCAATGAAGTCCTCTACTTCATAGTCTATATTTCCTGGCTCGGCTTCAAATACTTGCTTACTTGAGTAGCAAAAGTAACGGCTTTTTCTTTGTCTGAACGGGTCCATTCGTCATTCGTTTTTTTAATTATAGGTACAGAGATCTGAGGTCATAGTTTTTTTGTCGCTTTCCACAATGTGTAATCATTTGCTGATAGGCTATGCAGTAAGATGCAATGAGAAATCAATAATTTTTAATACGCTGGTATATTTCTCCAAGTGTTGTATCTGAAGAAATCTAGAAAGACGTGGCAACACTCAATGTTGTGTGGGTATGGTGTAAACGCCAGGGGGGCGAAATAACAGACAGTATTATTCTAATAATATAATATAATATTATTGTATTCAATATAATATACCTAACGCTAATGAATTCCACATATCATACAAGTTGTAAACTTCAATAAAGGTATAAAATCTCCGTATTTGTTTTAAACTGTTACAACTTCACGGTTAAAAAAATTGACTGTTTTTTTTTTGAAAAATTATAACTCCCATGCAGACAAACTACATTTAATATGCAGAAACATATATTGTCAGTAGATAAAACATTCGTTAACTTTAAAGGTTCTGTAACTAATGACAATGACGTTTAGATTGTGACAATTATACAAGAAATCAACTTGTAAAGTTTCATTCTAAACGTCATCGCCTTTACTTACTGAATCTTTAAAGTTAATGGACGTTCTATCTACTGACAGATAGACTTTCACATTTCTACTTTTACATTTTTTGGGACGTTGCCCCCCCCAAAAAGGAAAAACAGCGACAATTTTGATAAAAATAGTATTAAGAAAAGTTTTTGATCTTACAAGCATCATTCATATTGGGTTACACAGCCGTATTGTAAATGGCCGGCCAAAAACCTGCGCTGGCTCTTGGACTATTCAGAATACAATTTGCTCATATATTAGGATATTTAAGCTAATAGCATGCGAACAAGAAGTAAAAGAAGATAATGATAAAGTAGCGAGTATCCGAGAAATCGTCGAATTGTTTACATTAACTATCAGAAGTACTATAATCTAAGATAGCATCTGACTATAGATGAAAAATTGGTTCCATTTAGAGTCAGATACTCTTTTAGACTATATATGAAAAGCTAATCAGCAAAGCTGAAAGATTGGGTAATGGCTGACAGTGAAATAGGCCATCGTAAAAACTTTCAAGTATATTTAACAAAATTGATACAAAAACCCAAAAGGGGACTATAAGTAGTTATTTCATCATTGTGTATGGAACTATAACAAACAATTTTTTTACTTTTCTAGTATTGATTGAATAGTTAAAAGCATGATTTACTTTATGAACAAAAAGCTATAAGTAGTATATGTATGCCGTGGTTTCGTAGATAAATAGAATCGCGCACGGCATGGAGTAGAATTAAATTAAAATTCTGGAAATGTGAGATGCTTCGAGTATAAGGCCACTCGTACTAGTTGTAAATCCCCGCCTAAAGATGGAGTCACTCGCGTATTTGTTTGGCATACTCAGCCGACCTTATGGTATACGGCAGCCGGAGTCGATCTAGCTAGCTGCAGTGGTACGACTTGCTGTAGCCGTCAAAATTGGTATATCAGTTGCAGTGCGACCTTTAGAGACAGGTCAAGTTGAAGCCAAGTTCAATTATAACCGGAGTCCAGAACCGTCATCGACCGCTACGCCAGCGCGGAATACGTATCTGTACCGCCAGAGAAAAGAACCGTTGCACACCTTTTTCTTGACCGGAGTTTTGGTATAAATAAATGTTTTATTGAATCTTATTCTTTTATTTCAGCAGCTAATACCCAGATAACTCAATCCAGTAGGGCAAGTAAAGGCCGGTCTTTTAGCCCCTAAGGGTCTTGTCGATACCATACGACCCCTAGATTATTTATTTCTCCACTGAAGCTGCCCGTGCAGTGACCTTCACACTATAGACAATCCGAAACCTGTACTAAGGCGCCAAAGTGACTTGTACCGACTGAAATGCGTTACAAAGAGTATATTTAAGCTCCTACTTAAGCAAATTTGGAAAATTGATTGAATTGTTTCTAAAATAAATGGAGAAAATCATGACAAAATCAAAAGTCAAAAAAGTTTGCGATTTTTTGCAAAAAATGCTCATAAAATTTTGCAAATTTAGGAGTCTGTATCTACACCAAAATATTTTTCATTAAAAAAAAAATTAAGAAACTATGAAATCCTTACATTTTCAAGGATGTGTTTTGTTTTCATTTAGGAAATGGCGCCCTCGCGGAATTACGGAGCATTAAAAAGATTAGGTTTTATGAGTAAAAATCAAATATTTTTTGTTCTGCCTTTACGAGGGACACACAAAAGGTATTTTACACAATTTGCATTAAACCTTACATTGATTTTTCACTCATGTCTTTCCCAGAAAACGAAATTTTACATAATATGTCGACAAAGATATGTGCCTATTTGTAAACATATATTTCGCATTTTGAACTAAAGTAGTAAGGTATAAAGAAAATCTGATTATTCAATGACTAAAAAATTGGCTAGACCTCTACATAGACTCTTAATATGCGATAAGAAGTCTGGAGTGTTCTGCTGCCAACGAGCGTAGAATTCAACGATTTTCTTATCTTTTAAACTAAGTGGATTTTTTTTGCCATTCGGAATTGACAATACTGCGTAGAGTGCTGCATTCTTTTTAAAAAATATCACAAATTTAATGACACGTGTACTGATCTGTGTGATTTGTTTAAATACATATTGTTCGTTTTGTTTTATTTAATTATTGGTATGTGTGTTATTGACAATTTTAATAAAGTAAATAGATTATTGCTTCAACAATGCCAAATAAACGTAAAAATAAAAAACCCGTTTATATAAAACAACAAAAATATATTGTCGTTATTAAAACGTAAGTTAAATAACAATAAAAAAATAAAAATCAGACGTGTTGTATTTTATCTTTAAAAACGAAGCCATAACGGATTAGTAAGTGAAATACGAGAGATACCGACACCTTTAATAAACTGAAATATTTCTTTAAACTATTTCCCATAACCAATACAGACAATTATATTATGCTTCTTTCTCAGTAATTCTGAATTTTCTTGTGATTCATTACATTATGGAAAACTAGCTTTTGGCCGCGGTTTCGTATCTTTGCTGTACCCGTTTCCTTTCCATATTTTTCAAACTGACATCCCCTATTTTACCCGCTTACAGGAAGTTTTTTTAAAATCCTGATACATTGCTTTCTTAATTTATAACAAAGAAAACTGATCACAAAATTTGCATCAACTTTATAAATCACGAAGTTGACTTATATATTATGAATATACATAATTTTAGTTTTTTTGTTGATAATTGTAAGTCAACATATGTTATAGAATAAAAAACGTAGATTTATAAAGTGTATAATAACGAATAAAATAAAATGTCAAGCGCTTTCGGCCAGTTACTCGCCATCTTCAAGACAAAAGTCAAAATAAGAAGTGAGAAAAGGAAAATGAAATTACAAATTTTACATATTTTTAAAAATTATTATAGAAGGCTTTATAAGCCCCAAAAAAACCATACTATGGACTTATTTAAAACCCATATGTTCCATGGCCCTCTGTTATCTTCGATGACAACTTATTTTAGATTTATCACCAAACATGTAGAAACAAAAAAATGAGCATTCTTAACCTTGTTTCAGAAGTCTGCAAGTTGAAAAATCTGAAATAATTAATACTGATGGACAATTATCAATATTTTACACAAATACTAATTTACACTATTATAAAGTTTTAGTTTGACGGCACCCTCGTTTTTTTTTATAAATAATGGACCCCCGCAAAAATATAATGAACAATACATTTTTGTTTATTTATTAAAGAAAATCTACATACCAATATTTAAAATTACAAATAATCCCGATATATGTGTTACATTAATACTTTAGAAGAATCTACGTACCAATTTACAAGAACCTATCAGTTATAGTATTTGAGATATTCAATATTTTTTGCTAACCTTTGACCCTAATTTTGAACGCCTTAAGAGCGTAAAATTTCGAAATACCTTTCTTATAGTGGCCCTTATACTATCAGAGGAAACTGTATATCATTATTATTGCAGGCTGTTCGTTGATTGTCATTCAGTTAGTCAGTAATGGGATGCATGCATAATTTTAGCTAAATGAGTCCGTAACGCTAATTGCGTCGTCAAGCGGTCTTTTGGCGCCTTAGTCCACGTTTCGGATAGCCCCGGGCACCACCTTCCGTTTATAGTGTGAAGACCGCTTGCATGGGCAGCGTCAGTGCGGAAAAAATACTCCAGGGTGGTCTTTACTTGCCGGTGTGC
Source organism: Neocrepidodera transversa (assembly GCA_963243735.1). NCBI lineage: Eukaryota > Metazoa > Arthropoda > Insecta > Coleoptera > Chrysomelidae > Neocrepidodera > Neocrepidodera transversa. The sequence continues at coordinate 16,725,168 of OY725349.1, read as the reverse complement.
AACGGTTCTCCTCTCGGACGGTGCAGGCACGTATTCCGGGCTGGCGTGGTGGTCGGATAACGGTTCTGGACTCCGGCATAATTGGAAGTTGCTTCGCTCCCTTCAGTTTGGCCGTTCTATAAAGGGAATGCCACTGGAACTCGGACTACCATTGCTACTCCAATTGGAACGGTCACAGCAACTAATGCGATCGACTCCGGCTGCCGTATACCATAAGGTCGACTGGGTATGCGTTACTTTTTGCATAATTTTAAGCTAATTCTACTCTAGTGCCGTGCGCGATTTAATTTACATATTTTAATTATTACGAAAAAAGTAACTTCGTTACAAGGCATTAGAAACTTGACGAAAAAATATTTAATTTGTATTTTTTAAACTCCTTATTCGTTCTATAATTCAAAAAAATAAAATCTTTAGCCGCTTAAGGTATATCAGTTAAAGAAATATGGGTAAGATGACGCCAGTCGTTAAGTTCAGTTTTTAATTTAAATGTTTACTCTGATTTATTTAAATTCAGGTTACTGCCGACCGTTTATTATAGCTAAATACTATATATCACCGTAAGGGAAAAATTTATTATTCTAATTTTTCAAAGACGATTAAAAATGCTATTCTGGAACATTGCAATATACAATTTTAATCCATTTTGTAATTTTGGAGTAAAAGGAAGAATATAGTTCAATAAATAATTTCGATTGCGGCGCCACATTTACGCACATAGATAATTCATGGATATAAAAGTATAGTGTAGAGAAGAACTATTTGAGACTCATTATAAAGGTTGATTGTAATAAACTATCTACCCTTAACCAGATCTGAAAATGGATTATGAGTACGGCAATAAATTCAGTCTCGTTTCAAAATTAGACACCTCTCTGGCCCGTATTACAAATTTTGGTTTTAAAATAATAAGTATTGACCTATATTTAAATCAAATTGTATTAACTGTTACGGATCTATTATTTTCCAACAAAAAACTGTAATTTCAATTTTATAGAAAATAAAGGGTCGATTATAAAGTAATTAAAACGAATTACTTTTTAGCTAAAATGATGTACATAACAATTGTTTTGTTTTTCTCAAATAAAAGAGGCATGTTATTTATTTACAATAATATATTTTAAACATAAATAGTTATTAAGAAACCAAAATAAATTATTAACAAAATTAAACCTTTTTAGGTAATTTTAGTTTGATTATAAAGAACTAAGGCCAAATTATTAGCACTTAATCAGAAATTGATTTATTAAACCTCTATATTTTTACTCCATTAGAACTATTTTCTTTTGTAAATATTAATATTGAGTTATGTAGTACATTTATTTAAATTACTGTATAAAATTATTACAAATTCATTTTTCCTTTTTATTATTTTATGTGGTTTATTAATTGTTGTTTTTTTAATAAATTGTAATACACCGAATTGTATCTATCTTTGTTTTATTTTAATAAAAATGAACACAAATTAATGAAACAACTTCAAATTATACTGAAGTACGGTCCATATTTAAATTTTAGTTGCCTATAAAATACTAAAAACCCGTATAAACACTAGGTAGGTTGTAGGTAGGTTCAATGTGAGTGGAGCGTTTGCTCGCCCCTCCATTGCTGCTAACAGAGGCCTATTGTTGCTCACCCCTATGGGCTTTAATTCACCATACAATCCACACCTTCTTATGGTTGATTTAGGTGAAGCTTCCTTGAAGTCCGTAGACTCCAGCTGTACAAAACCAAACGTACGAAGCCTATTCATTTCCAGGGCAGGGCAGGAGCATAATATATGCTCCGCCGTTTCGTCTTCCACACTGCAGAAGCGACAGTCCGATGTTTGACTCAGACCTAGCTTCTTCAGATGGTACCGCAGACGACAGTGCCCTGTAAGCAGTCCAATTAGGATGCGTAGATCACTTCTACTCCATTCTAGGATCTGCGATAGGATGCTGCCTGAGGGTTTGACTATAAACGCCTTAGAGTGAGCTAACCCAGGAATATCTTTCCAGTGCTGGAGAGTTTTCCTCTCGGCCCATTTCCAGATAGTGTCTTTGGCACTGCTTTTAGCTATGCCGAAAAATGGTTCCGGTCCAATGAACTCAGATTCTGGACCTCTTTTCGCAAGGGTGTCGGCTTTCTCATTGCCCTCCACCCCTTCATGCCCAGGTACCCAGAGTAGGGTTACTCTATTACTGGTGGCAATGCGATCCAGAGATTCGATGCAGTTCCACACCAGCTTCGAGTCCAGCCGGTTGGAGTTCAGTGCTTTTAAAGCTGCCTGGCTATCCGATAAAATGTAAATACTTTTGTTGGCAAGATGATGATTTACCAACTCTCTTGCACACATAGCGAAAACCTCCGCCTGAAAGATGGTAGCATACTTGCCGAGGCTTGATTGATTGATTGATTTAATCGATGCTTTGGCTAAGGATTTAGGCCTTAACACTGCAGCCTTAAGACTTATTGTGCTATGCGAATTGTATCGTTGTTATCAAGTGAAAAGGTTTGTTACCTTTATCAGGCTTAACAGCCTCTTCACAAGATTTTCTCTGGGGAAGGCCTCCTATGTATTTTTTGTCCCCAGAAGGTTGTACCTCCAGCGTATAAGTGCTTGACACTCTAGCTTACTGTGATGTCAACTCTCGGTTTTCTGCTGTACAATCCGGCTCCAGCACCACTTGGGGTCTTTGAACCATCTGTATACAGTACATAAGCCGTCCCTGGAAAGAGGATCTCCCCCTTTTCCCATTCGTCTCTTCTCGAAAGAAAGACGTTGAAGGACTTCTGTATGTGAGCTCATACACCCTAATGAACCCTCATAAAATATGAATAAGTCAATCTCAAATATCAGTTCCAAATTCGATAATACAGGCCATTGTTGTTCATATATACCTTAAGGTATATAGCCTTGAGACGTTACAGAAATGTTTAATATTCGAAATTAAGTACACTGAACGCAAAAGAATTTAGCTAAATCCTGGTCTATTCTTGGCAATGGTGGTAAAAAACATATTAAATCTGACAAAAATTATGCAAGCATCCCATTAGCAACACAACAATTTTATGTATTTAGATATCTAATATTATATTTTTCTCTTGACCTCTCAAACATGATGTTATGCATCCGTTGTCGCTTTGAATATGAAAAAATGACCATTTTATATTAAATATAAAATAAAACTAAAGAAAAACAACTGAAGAAGAGAAAACCAAGAGCGAAGCATTAATACTTATTGTGCTTTGGCACGCGGTAAAAAATAAATTTGTAAAAAAAAAGAAACTTTTTCCAGAAAAAAATTAGTCACATTCATTCTTCATCCATTCCAAAGTAGCTCAGAAATAGAAAATAAAACAAATCCAATCCAAGATGTGGACTTTTAATAGACATTAAACTGGACTACATAGCTGCTTCTCTGGAAAGAATATGATCAGAATCTAATATCATTATTGAAATAAAATGTCCATTTGCAGCTCGAATATATACTGTTAAGGTCTGGTTGTTAAAGAGATTTTAGTTTTTGGAACAAAGTTATGACTATAAACCAAAAATCATAATTAATACTACCAGAATTGGTACTACTAGCTTCTAGACATATAACACATAACAAAAACCGTGCCAAAAAAAATTTCTTGCAATATTGAACTTTAGAAGAACAAAAAACAATTTTTATTTGGCATATTTATTGCCTGAAATTGCAAAAAGTGGAATTAGCAGAGGCATACAAGTTCCAGACCAGACAAAAATGCTAAAATATACATGATAATATAACTCGAGAACGGTTTCGAATTTTGGAACTCTGTTTTTAGCAATCGATCATATTAACTCGCTCACCTACTGTTTTGAGTGAACTGGGTCAACTACAATTCGAAATTGCGAGTTATTGATAAACCCCTTCCTCGAATATATAATTTATTACCTCTGCCAACATCGTTGCCCCTCAGATATTGAATTGCTGTCTTCTCCAAGCTTCTTCGAAACATGATAGTGTTTTTAATGAAGAATATAAGAATTTCGATATCATCCAATTATAAAATTACAGTAAAGGGACAGTGTATTATTCTAACAAATTGCTCTGGAAATGACAAACAAACAAATGGACCAATGGTGCTTGTCATGAAATTGATATTGTTGCTGCAAATCCTTATACTTTATCCTTAGAAATTCATTAAGAATAGAAAGACTTATTTTATGCCAAGATACCTTCAAAAGACATTTGGAAAAATACTACTGAACTATTATTTGTAAGAGGCCCCAAAAAAATGGTAGACTTAATAAAAAATTGCCTTCACAAGGAACATATAAATAAAGAAAAGAGAATGTACCAAATAAAAAGGTCCAAAGATAAACACAAACTGAATATCTTGCAGGAATCAGATGGGTACGAACTACAATCACAAAATTAATTAACATAAACAATGTGACTTAACTAGAGAAATGGTTATTGTAATATTAATTTGATAATAAATTACTTTTAATTAAATCTTTTATCCTATTTTCTGTTAATGATTTTTCAAATTAAATATAAAGAAAAAAATAATAGAAGGGCTCATACAACGGTGCTAAAAATCGATAAAATATTATTATACTTTTACAAAGGACCAGGGAATATAACCATCTGTGATACATCAATATACATCGGATTTGTTTTCCAACTATATTAAGTTTTAAACGGTAAAACGCAAACAAAAAATTTTAAAGTTTACATGGAATGATTTAAACTGTAAATAATACAGTGTTAGAATTCATGTATTTACGTAGTCGATAATATGCAAAATATGTCCGGTTCGTGTGGTACGTATAATGAAATATTCTACCGCTGAAAATAATCCTGTTAACCTATTCTCGTTATTTCGCTAAATTGTATATCAATATATTTCATTAATACACTTATAAGTTTCCGGTTTTATGCCTGTGTTAACCTCATAAGCAGGTATAGTAAATATTTATTTATATGGACACAAATTAACCAAAATGGACCTTAGCGATATCTTATGTTATTTTCCATAAGTGTGCTCGAACTCTCATAGCTATTCTTTTGTACTTTATATTATCAACATTTATGTTCTTCCTAATAAATTTTTGATTTAAGACAATCTACCTTCTTCGGTGTTTACTTGATAATGATAATGAAAATGTTACCCTACAGAGTCATATTCAGATAAGAATTATTTAAAATCAATATTATCTCTAATAAACTTTATGAATTTTGTTCGGTTGACACAATACTAATGAAAGGATTTTGGATATTATTACGACTCAATGAGTCTTTTCTATTAGGCCCTATGGATTTTCATCATTCAGTCAATAATAATGTAATCGGTCTTACAAATTGCACAATAAGAAAGTAAAGAAATTTACTTTTTGCACAGGAAATTTCTCTCTGATAATTTAAATAAGGTAATGATGCACAGTGAGAAGGAAACCACAAAAAGTGGCCAAAATTCAGAATGTTCTGAAACTCGTACCATATACCGAAAAAATAATGAAGAATCCACTTCTCAAAATTGAGGTAGTTTTCTCAGTGAAAATTTAAATAATAAAATAAAATTCTGAAACTATGAATTTGTATAGAATTTCAGTTCACAATCAATAGGATGTTTTTAGGGGGGTTTAAGTTAAACAATTTTAGATTTTTATAGAATTCAACCTAATAGTTAAAGTAAAAATATGTTAAAAAATCCTAAAATAAAAAAAGCTAGAATATTTTTTATCGAATTTTAAATGAAAAACAAAGGTATTGAAAAACTTAAGATTTTGAAGTGGGTAAAATTTAATTGGTAATATTTGATTACGGATCATAATCACAAATCTCGTTAGAAATTTGATATTGACAAAAAAAAATATAATCTCGGACCACAAAAACCCACACACAGCAATTTTGTATAGAATCCAACCATAATCATAAATGACTATATATCCCACCATCTCGGATCCGCCATTTTGTTTCTTTCTCCAATAAAAAGTTTATAATGCGTTTGTCATCTGACTTACATATTAGGGCAATCAAACATAGGGAAGTGGTTTAAATTCAAATTGTATTATTACGGCCGACAGACACAGATACAGGTGAAGCTAAATAAGAGCTTTTAATAAAATGCAGATTTATTTTATATATTATAAAACTATAAGGGAATACTTTGAACAAAAAAAAATACATTTTAGATTCATTGAGAACATCAGGGCAGATCGGGGTCTTTTGATCAGGATTTTGTTCAAATAAGCGTAAGGTCTGTACATGCAAAATATAAACTGCACTGACACCAGAAGTGCACTTAATGTGAGCCCATTTTCGGCAACTAGTGCACTGTACCCACTCTTCTCCTGGGAGACTTTCTGAATAGGACTCACACTAGACAAAAATAATTATCCTCTTCAGAGTCAATTTTCTTCACAGAGTGATTCTCTTCATCTAAGGAACTTTTTAAAAATGGTTTCTTCACTGCTTTTTTATTGGACTTTTCTATCTTCTTGATAGTTTTAGTGTTTCTTTTACACTGTTCTAAAGTAAGCGCATCTTTCTCAGGAGTGTTTGTCAAAACAGCACAACTTCTCTTTTTCCCTCGTGTTTGTTGCTTTCTGGGCCCTGCTTTCGGTAATAGTCTTACAAACTCTGGTGACAATGGAATATACTCTCTAGATGTAGATGACATTTTAACATTTGGTTCTTGATTTTCTTTAATTTGACGGCTCTGGAGTAGCTGACGTAATAACGTGTGATACAAACACTCAGATCTTTCTACCTCCACCTTAACACTTCCTAAAGGTGCTCTTATTTTAGGTCCTGGAGGTTGAATCACAGCATTTGCCTCATTTGTCTCTGCTGCTGGAAGTACTTGTGTTTCAGATTGTAATTCTGGATGGTCAGTCACGTATGATGGCATAAAGTCTTCTTCAGAGAAAGTGTTGTCAAAAGGATAAATAATAAAGGTAACAGAAGGTTACGAAAAGGATAAATGCCTGCTTTATTAAAACCACTCATTATATTTGTCGGGATCATTGCTAATAGAAGAGTTGTTGCTACTAATTTTGGTATTTCATAAATTGAAATACTCTTGCCTGGATTACTGCGAATCCATGCATCAGGAGCCGATGAAAGTTATTTTTTGACGGGCCCATAAACAGAGACGTCTAACGGCTGTAATTTATGGGTACAGTGTGGTGGAACAGAGAACATCGCAACTCCGTTTTCTTTAGCAAGTTCAATTGTTTTAATTGCTAGATGTGACAACTGGTTGTCTAACAATAATAAAACTGGAGATTTTGGTGTTGGTTTTGCATGGTTAATAAAGTGTTGCATAAAATCAAAAAAATCGTCGTCATTTACCCAACCACTTCCATTACCGCGTCCTATACATTCAGGTGGTCCATTTGCGATAAAGTAGTCTTTAAACTTCTTCCGAGATATATAAACATCACAGGAATTGTATTTCCAGTTGCTGATACGGCTCCAGTTACAGTAACATTAGTGCCACGTTCTCCGGACGTTACAGAACCAACATTATGCTTTCCTTTAGCTGCTATTATTTCAGCTGGTTGGAACACCAGTCTCGTCGATGTTACATACCCTGGAAGGCGGGAATTTATAATTATCCATAACTATGTCCAGCTTGTCATAAAAAAGACTGACGTTTGTTTTATTAAATGATGTCGCTCTTCCTAAATTGGTCGGTTCTGGTTTTCTAATAGACAGTTTACTATTCCTCTCAGGTATTTTTCGATTATATTTAATGGCACATTCATAAGCAAGCCCACGTACATCTGACGGAGTTAAACCATAAAATATAGATGCAACTTTAATTAGTATTTTTTCTTGTTCGACTGAAAAAACTTTTGTGCATTTGTGTATTTGTTAAAAACATCAAAGTCAGGGTTAGCTTTTAACTTATTAACATATCTCGAAAGACTAGTTCTGTCTATTTTGTTATCTTTAGCCGCTTTACGGATACTTGTGCCATTGATGACTTCATCTACAGCTCATTCTATCAAATCTTCAATGACATTAGCACGTTCCATTTTTCTTTTATAAGTTCGCATCCTAAAAGGAAAAGAACATTAATGTAGAAATATTTAAGCGTAGCGTGACTACATACATACTTCGCGTTAAAATCTTGACAAGCAATAATTTGGCACATTATTTAACCACATATTATTATAACATAACCTAAACAGTGCAACCAAACATTATAAAAAAAAATAGGGGTCACTTGAACATGGTTCATTCAACCCCGATTGTTTTGACTCAATTGACCTCTTCCGCGAATTACTTTTAATATGTTAAATAACTAAAAATCAATTCAAAATAGTTTATTTTTGAAACTTAAGCCATTAACAGTAATCATGTTGAAATCAAAATATACTTGCTTGATGGTCGTATGATTACATTCGTAATTTTTAAGCCAAAATTCAGTGGATTAGTGTTTTTTACTTTTGGCGCCAAATTCGCAACATTACGCGCTCACACCCAGAACAAATGACGGCCGGTGATTAAAGCAACGGTGGCTTGGTTCCATTACCCCCTGTTTCGTCTAATACCTCTCACTCAAATATATCACTCAGCTTGTACGTGATACTACTGGTGGCACACTAGACCCCGCGACTTAACAGACCCCGCTCCGCCCCACTACAATTCAACTATAACATTTTTTTTTAAATTCTATTTGTATTTTGAATTACACTCTTTAAGTATTTACATTTAAAACAAAATCTTTTAAGAGTAATAAGTAAATACTGTTATACTTACGTCCTGAAACGGAATCCCTATTAAAAAATAAATCTAAATAAAACAGACTTAAAATCACTATCTCAAAGGATATATAATTATAATGTTAGTTATTTTTAAGTACATTTAATTTAAAATAAAATATTGTAAAATTTTTGAAAGCATTTTTGACAAAAAGCTTCACTATTGCTTCACTATTCCATATCTGCAATAAATTTTATGAATCATTTAATGATTATTAAAATATATGTACATATTAAAACAGGTTAATAGTTGCCGTGTTATAGAATTAAAAAAAATATTATTTTGACAATTTAATTCATGTATAAAAAATCCTATAAGCCGCGTGGTTTTGTCATTATGACAGCGAAAATAGTTTGCCCTAACTTATCCAGCGACAATAACGGAACCTAACTTTTGAAAGCATGACAAAAAGCATTGTAAACAAATTTTTGATGACGTCATATCAATTTTTCTCAAACTTTTCACAAAAGTTTTCATTTTCCGACTCCAGCTATTTTTAATAATTGTGTTTTTAACAATTGTACTTTTCCGTTAAATTAAATAAACTAATTTACATCATATTTTTTAATTTATTGATTTATATATTCATTAAATTGTCTTACCGAATTACACTCTAGCTTTTTTTTTGAGTCGAAGTAAACCTGACATTTATAATTCGAATTTTATAATTCGAATTTTATTGCCATTAGGTAATTCAACTCAAAAAACTGCCAGGGAAGGGAAAGTATTGTGAACGAGCAAAAAAAAATTTCGAGATAAAGATGGAAATATCCATTTTGAGGTCATCTGAGATGATTAAGACCATTTCCAGATGGAAGCCTGTCTGTCTGTCTGTGTGTCTGTCTGCGTAATTCTTCAACGATAGAGGCCACAAGTTCAATCTGATTGAGCTTAAATTTGGTATATGGGTTTGGGGTACCCGTCGGAAGAACCCATTAATTTTTGTCTCGACATCTGTCAAACGGAAAAATGACAGATGCAATATGTCACGGAATTTGACTTGTAATATGTCATTTGAAAGCCCTTGAAAATTTGAAACTTTAACATTAAATATCTAAAAGGGTATTCGTGGATACTCGTCGGGAAAGTTTTGGAGCGACACAGCAGATTTTTTAGGAAAGTTGTCAGTTTCCTCCATCGAGTGATGTATTTTAAAAAACATGGTGGTGTTACCAAGCCAACTAAGTTTTTAAGATTCTTACTCCTTTTTTAACATTGATAAAGGGTCCTCCTTTTTTTTGATGAGGCTCAGTTCTTCAGTACTTCTTAAAGGTTTATTCTTCTAAATTCCATCCATGTTTTAACAACTTTTAATTATTATTAACTTAGTTTAACCTTTCTTTTGTACCACTTATAATTACAAGTCTCATTTTCCATAATGGAATTCACATTTTTGTGACATTTTTTTCTCCTTGTTCATTACTAACAATGAAAATTTAAGTTTAATTTTTTTATTGTAAATAAGTTTTTTAAACGATATACTTTTAGGCTGCAACTAGTCGCCTTACCCTGTTTTTACAATTAATAATTTCCTGTTTTATTTCCTCTCAAGATTTAAAAACAGTAGCAAGATTTCAATTATCATTAAATATTTAACCAGAAATGGATAAGGGTAGCCAAAAAATATAACTTATGCAGAAAACTGAGAAAGTGTCTCTATTGAATGAGTGACAACTCAGGTAATAAGGTTTCCGAATAAGTGACGAAAAAAAAAAGATGGGCTTAGTGATTCGATGCAAGATAATAAGAAAATAATGTACAGAATTATGCATTTATTAGCGATTTTTATGTAGGAAAACTTAAATATATTTTTTTATATATTCAATTCTTTCTTTGAGATGTACTCACTTCCTTTGTGGAACATCTATAAGCAGCGAGAAGAAATGCTTTCAAATTATATTTTAACACTAAGCAAAAATATATTTTAGAATAACAAAACTCAAAGAAGTTTCAAAGGATTCCTTTGATCCTTTTATTCGTTTTACTGCATTCACTTATATGTAAATACACATACAAGAAGGTTTTGAATAAGTTTCTTATAATGAAATTTTTATAAAAAATAATAAATGAAACATAAACAAATTATTTACATTTTTAATTTACTTTTTTAATAAAATAATCCAAAATATACGTGCTAGTATCTGGTATAAAATATATATTTTATATATAAAATGTTACGTTACGAGACCTTGTTATTTAACGATCTCTGATTAAAAGAAAAGTCAAAGAAAATCTGGTGCAAAGCGGAGTTTTGTGATTGCCAGTCGCGAATATTTTATCCTTTCGAGGAACAAAGATCCAATTAGAATTTAAGAATAAAAACCGACTGCGACTCCATGAATAAAATAAATTTAATTTTTGATCGGAACTTCGACTGGAGCAATCCCGGTTGCTAAACGAGTGTCAATCTTTTTGGATTTTTATTTATCCGACAGGAAATTGAAAATATTTAAATTTACTTTGCAGTCGAAATCGTAAAAGTGCAATCAATTACTTTCAAAACTAATTTTTAATGACTGTTTTTTTCTGGTTTTGATTTATTTTAATTTACATAAAAATTAGATATGAGAGTTACAGTTCTGAATGTAAATCGTTTTGAAAAATGTCAACATGTAGTAGGCGCTTCATTCTAAAGAAATATTTGGGTTGTAGGAATTTTGAAATATAATATATCTTAAAATAGATTTTTTTCCAGACCTCCGAATTTTTTGTACAAATAAATATAACGAATCAATAGAGATTTCTTTGATAACCAAGTTCGGAGCGGAGGATGCGTTTACCTCACAGCAATAAACTTCTTTAGAATGAAATTTATTTTAGCATCTGAATAAATTTATATATATAGTCTCTGATGTGAAATACTCTATTAATAAATACAGTGGGTCCTTATTTTATTAATTTATATATGTATGTATTAGGAAGGGATGCATTAAAACAAAAAAGTAAATTCTTAAAACTATATTTAAAACGTCAACCGCCATGACGATCGCTAGGGACAGCTACGTCGCCCCTAGAAAGGCATTTTATTTTAATTTTTTTGTCCAAATGTTTGTATTTATCATTGGTTTATCTGGTTCAAAATTTAGTATGCCTCCATGTGATTTGATACCTTCTTTTGTATGCAAGAGAGCAAGATACTTCTCTAAATTTAGACTTTTCCCCACTCCTTAACGGTTTGTCTCAAACAAACACGACTTTCTCTGGTTTTTACACTATTTAGGTAATATATCTAATAAAATCTTTAAAGTTTTTTAAATATCTGTTAAATCTAAAAATAATTTTCAATCCTGCAACTCCAAGGACAAAATTCCTACTCTTGACCGCTCACATGTTTATCAATTTTGCTTGGTCGATTGTAATTCTGTCTACATCGGCCAGTCAGGTAGAAGACTTTCAATAAGCTAATAACACATTAGAACCATAGATAAATATAAAGACACCAATACCCCTTTCTCCTAGCTAACCACATCCCTTCCTCTAAACTGATTAGTTTTTGGTGAGAAACGATAAAAAATTCGCTTAATTGATAAAAGGCCATATAGCTAGAAACATTTATTGTCAATGAGCTTTATAAATGTCTGTAAGGTGCGGTCAGTAATACTATAAGAATAACATATCGCGCACTGTGGCAAAACTAAAAAAGTTAGCTGAATTCTGAAAGCACCACGTAAATTCACATAAATTTATTTTCGCGTTTAACCGTTTTTCTATCTTTTATAATAAAGGAGATAGCAATCAATACATTCATATAGAAATTGGGAACTATTAAGGCATTATAAAGTTTGCTTGGAGGTTGCAGTACAAAATTTCGATCATTTATTGTTAATTATAATTTGCTACTAATAATTTAAAATTAAAATCATTAAAATTTCTATTACATATTTAATGAATTGTGAAGATTATTTTCTATCCTTATTAAAACTAAACCAACCGGTGTTTTTATGAGTTGCAGTTGTTTTTCATCTGGTTATTTTTAGTTTATTAAAACTTACATAATTACTCGAATTATTACATAAACAAATAAACGTTTTACGATCTGGCAATGGTCGCTCAGTAAAATGAACTTCATATAAATGCGCAACTTGTAAAACGTTTTTATGGCACTCTCCGTAAATTAAAACCATGTTTAATTTATCTTGTTTTGAATTTAAAGTTAGTTCAGTTAATATTTAACCACAAATTAGTAGAGTAACAAACTTATAAATTGAAATTGAATTTAATTAATTTAGAAACTCATTTAAGGCTTTTAAGTCACTATCAAAAAAATCCCACAATTGTGCTGATTTTGCGATATTAAATTTTGTATCGTTCAATATAATTTGTTAACTTTTCTTATTTTAAATAAGAGTATTTTTAACTATTACTTGTTCCGTTTAAGTTATAACGTTATTTATAATACACTATAGACGATAAATTAATACAGAAGAGAAGGTTCCTGTCAGCCCTTTTGATGTAGCGATGATCAAAATTTGAGTAACAGTTGACGTTTCTACCGCTTAAGAGCAATTGCTTCGTGCACCGTATCTCAGATAAAGGGGAAATTTCTCCTATGAGACCCCCACTACAAATTTTTAAGTGACCGAGGCGATTTAAAACATTTTATTTAATAGCGCTTCAACCCCGGTGTTTAGTGTCTTTTGAAATATGGACTCAAGAAATTTTCAATCCCCGTGTTGTAGAGATTATTTTTAGTGCGGTTAGATTAGCGGTGTTCTATGTGGATTTTTAATTTTTTTTCTTTTAATTGCTAAGTATGGAGCTAAGGAAAAAAAGTTTTCTTAAGAAAGGAAAAAAGAATATGAATGATGAATAAAAATCGAACAATAATTTTTCATTTTTGTGGCATACTGTATACAACTTGCAAGAATTTTCATTTTTGGGACATACTATATATGGTAGATATTTTCCCATTAACGTTCTAAATACATTTAGAAATTAAATATTTATTTTTTAAAAATGAAACTATGTATAAATAAAAATTCAAAATAAAAAATATAACGTCGAACTTGATTGATGGCTTGTTGTTGAATAATCCATTGCTTCTTGATTTCTCCAAAAGGAAAACAAAAATAATGGTTTAACGAAAAATAACTGCCAACAATCGCGAACAATTAAACATTTATGAACATTGTTAACAAATGACTTGAAATCATAATTTAATGTCAATCTCTAAAGTGACTGACAATATGTAGGGGAAAAGTCCCTACACTATATTCACCTTACAAGATTTTTTTTTGGACATACTGTAGGTATAAACTTTAAAAGATCTTTTGAAAAGGAAAATCTTTTAAAGACAAATATTATATACCTACTATTTAGAAAATGTATTCCTAAAAATATCAACTTGAAACACACTGTATACATCTTACAAGACTTTCTATTTTTTAGGACATACTGTATATAAGAATTTTCATTTTTATGGCACACCATATACAAATTATATTTTCATTTTTGGGACATACTGTATACATCTTACAAAAAATTTTATTTTTGGGACATGCTGGCCATTTTCATTTTTGTGGCACAATGTATACAACTTACAAGAATTTTCATTTTTAGGATTTACTGTATATATACATCTTCCAAGAATTTTTTTTGGGACATTTACTGTAGGTATAAACTTTTCTGAAAAGGAAAAATCGTTTAAAGGCAAATCTAATCTTATTTACCTAATATTTAGAAAATGTAATCCTAAAAAACTCAACATTGAGACACACTGTATACATCTTACAAGAATTTTTCTTTTTGGGACATACACATATACACTTCAAAAACAACAACTAATTCCAAAAAATATTTCGTTTGGTTTGAATTAAAAATTTCTATTTAACTCTGGAGTCCGACTCTGTTCTTTAAATAACGTCCCCGACAAACCGATCGAAACCGAGACTCTACGAACCTCAGCTAACGAAAGAATTGCATTTTAAGTAGTAGGGATAATATTTGTTTTGTTTAATATTTAATTTGTTTTTTTGCATTATGTTAACGAAAGATGAATCTGCAGATTGCTCGAATTCTTTTTTTTGATAATGCATTTTTAATACAGTAATTGTAAGGTAAAGTTTTATTATTTTTAATAATTTCACCATACCTTACATTTTTTCCTGGCGGAACGGTTGGTTTTTCAAAAAAAAAATGGACGAAATTGTACATTAATCCTGTTTCTTTGTTACAAAACAAAAAGTAGTGATAAGTAGTGATTATTCAGTATTGTGTTCTCTATCACCAAAAACCAAATGCATGAAATTTAAAAATTCGTAAGTCTAGATAGATGAATTTACGAATTTTGAACATTTTTCCCAGTGTATTACGCGGCAGAAACTTCAACTGTCACTAAAATTTTAACCATCGCTACATCATGAACCTTCGCTTCTGTACTAGTTTATCTTCCGTGTTTCTCTTTTTCTTCCTATTTTTTCCCAATTGTTCATATTTGTCCTGTTTTTTATTATTTTTTCTTGTTTTTTTTCCTTTTATCGCTATTATTTTCTATTTTTTCTTTTAATCTTTATTTTCCCCTATTTTTGCCTATTTTCACTATTTTCCCATATGTTTCCATATTTTTCAATTACTTTCCTATTTTTTCCTATTTTTTTTACTATTGTTTTCCCAATTTTTTGATATATATTTCCATTTTTTACATTGTTTTTTTTATTTTTCCCTATTGTTTTCAAAATTTCCCATTTTTACCTGTTTTTTCGTATCTTCCTTGTCTCTCCATTTTCCTACGTTTTTCTCAATTTTTTCCGTTTTTTTCTAATTTACCCATTTTTTTCCTATTTCTTCTTCTTTTTTTCTAACCTAACCCATTTTTTGCTATTTTCCTCAAGTTTTCTATATTTGTCCCTATTTGTCCATGTTCTTCCTTATTTTTCTATATTATTTCCTATTTTTTACAACTTTTTTTCCACTGTTTTTCCATTTTTTTTCTATTTTTCGCTATTTTCAACATTTTTCACTTCTTTCCTCATTTTTTTTTATTTTCCCTATTTTACCCTATTCTTTTCTATTCTAATCTATTTTTCCCTATACTACCATTACCCTCTCGAGTAAGCCAGCACTTTCGCCATTTTCTACCCCTTAGAATCAAAATTTCGCAAAATCCTTTCTTAGTGGGTGTTCATGTTATGAGCAGAACATATACTCTCAAAATTTCAAGTCCCTTTGTTCAGTACATTTTTCTGTGCGTTGATTCTATGTCAGTAAGTCAGTCAATCGATTATAGATGTAAACCATACTCCCGCCATTTTTTCAAATCTACAAATTATTTAAATTTTTGTTTAGATTTTTAAAAATATTATGTTTAAGTATTATGAGCGCCGTTTTTGTTTTAAAATTTTGCTGACAGTGAAATTTTAATTTAAAAAAATTTCAGTGTTAGATACTTGGCTACAATAGGTAAACCGCATTGAATATTAATTTAATTAATGTCTAATGCGCAGCCTAGATTTTCAATCCCCCTGTGTCACTGTGCCGATGATGGTGGTGAGGTTTTTCGGGTTTTCCTACACCTATAGCCAAATGGCGCCATCAATCCTCAATAAGTCGCCCCGGAGCGCCACGGCAAATAATAATAATAGCCGTCCCTCCCCCGCACAAGCCATTGCCTTCTGGGGTTCACTCGTAAGGGGGTGAAATGTAGGGCCAGTATTATTATTATTATTATTATTAAGACAGCGCACGATATTTTCTCAATAAAACACACTCTATGGTTCTCTTATTATTATTAATAGTATATTATTCAACGAGTGCTGTAATTCATGAAGTGAGTTATGACCATTACCGCAAGTTGAATACTATACTTTATCTACGACTATAACAATAAATACTAAGCTGCAAGTACAGAGAAAGAACTTTATTCACAATTTATGTTAAGTGTGTTATTTAGGATGGAGTAGAAAGTTTACAGAGACGATGCTTTATATTTATTGCTAAGTTCCTTAAAATATGCCAAAAGTACATTTGCTGTAAACGAGTTAATATTCTTACTTCTACACCAATCTTGAAAATTTTTGTATACACCTTTTGTGATCTTTTGGGTAAAAAATTCTGTATTGTAGCATCTATTTGTCTTATTTCTGGATGCAGATGATATCAAAAAACAACAAAAACAAATCAGAAAAGTGAGAAAAAAAAAGGAAAAAATAGGGAAACATTGAGAAAATAGGAAAAATAGGGAGAAATGGGGAAAATTAAAAAAAAGGGAAAACAGGAGAAATAGTAAAAATGGGGGAAAATAGGAAAACATAGGGAGAAAAGGGAAAAATAAGAAAACAGGAAAGCCGGGAAAAACAGAAAAAATAGGGAGAAACGGGGAAAATATGTAAAATTGGAAAATTAGGTTACAACGCAAATAAGTAGGGAAAAACAAGAAAAAATATGGAAAAATAGGGGGAAATGGGGAAAAATAGGAACATAAGGAAATATAGAAAACATGGAGAAAAGAGGAAAAAATAGAAACATGGAGAAAAATAGGTAAAAACAAGGAAAATTGGGGAAAAGTGAATGAATTCGAAAAAAGCAAAAAATGACAAAAAAGTGAAAAAAAAAGAAAAAACCGAAAAACCGAAAAATTGAAAAAAAAAATCAGAAATAAGAAAAAAATCAGAAAACAAAAGAAAGAAATGGAAAAAACAGAACAATGAGTAAAATTGAAAAAAAAAACAAAAAAAAATCAGAAAAATAGGAAAAAATGAGAAAAAATTAGAGAAAATTTAAAAAAAATCTGAAAAAAATTAGAGAAATAAGAAAAAAAATCAAAAAAACGGAAAAGAAAATTAAGAATTGAAAGAAAAAAACGAAAAAAACCAAAAAAAAATGAAAAAAACGTGCAAAAAATCACAAAAATCGAAAAAACCGAGAGGAATAAGAAAAAAATTAAAAACAAATGACTGGATACGTTTGTATACTAAATTTACATTCCTACCCATAGTGAGTTATGAAAAGTCAACTCACGCTGTTTGTTTATGGATACTTTTAATTGCTCAAAAGCAGTTGAATAATTAATATATAACCTAATATTAGTAGATAATAGTATATTATACACCAAGGTCGAGAAGTAATTTTTCTCAGCCGAGCATTATTATAATCCCGGATAATAAGTTGCGAGGCTGAGAAAAATCTTCTCTACCGTGGTTTATATACTATTTTTTCCACTACTAGAACATTTAATCATTTTTACAATGATATTTTTTGGATTTTTTTGGGTATGTATTTGAAAATAATTTAATGGCAGAGAAGCAGTTGGTGAAAACAATTAAATGAGAATATTCAATCAATTAAATTGACATTTCATTATGTTAATTGCTTTGTGAATTTTAAAACTTTTAAGTAGCGATGAAAACACGAAAAATTCGTTTCATTTGACACTTATATTTGAAAAACTATTAAATTAATTTTTAGATTAATTTTAGAATAGGTATTATTGCATATAACACTAATTAATATCAAAATATTTATTACATAACCTTAAACTATTTCAAACGAAAATATATCTGATAAAGAATTGCTTACCCCTATTTTATTTGATTAGGTCGAAAATGTATTTTAAAAATATAGAAATTCAATAGAAAGAGCTTATTTGCTGTCGAATTTTTTATTATAATTCAAAAAAAAATCTTTTGACAAACGCAATGACAGTTGTGTATAATCACATCCCCAACGACTCATTCATAATTTACTATTTGTTTACACGCCAACATTAAACATGGCCAGGTGAGGTGAGAGGAAAGGAAAAAGTAGGAGTGGGGATGTTTGGGAGTGAGTATGACGTCACTTTTAAAAGTATATACATAGGCGTAACGGTAAAGGGTAAATTTCTTCGATATTGCGAAAATTAATACTTAAAATTGCAGACAATGAAAAATTAATCTCTTGGCAAGCAAGTAGAATGAAAAGGAAATTACTTACAAAATAATAATAAAATAGAAAAAATACAAATTTATTAAAAATTCATCAAAATACTAATTATAGCTAACTGTTAAAAAAAAGAAACTTTTATATTATACAGTGAAATTTTCAATATTTGCTTTAACTATTAACAGAATTACCCATACCTAGAGGACATGTATATAATATCTTAAAAACAACAGTTTAAGTTAGTCTTTATTTACCACAACAAACAAAACTGGAGAATACAAATACCAATAATTACATTCAAACAAAAAAAAATAATCTAAAAAAATACAGTAGAGTATAATACGCAACAAAACTCCAATAAACATCTAATAAATTACTAAATAGTTGAGAAGCTTGGTAGTACTGTTCTTCATTCTTTTTTTAGTAATGAAACAAAAAGGAATAAGGCATTTAATTAATGAAAATTCATTATAATATCTTAATATCTTCAACACTGCAGACTATCGAGGAGGAACCATAAAATAGGGGAAACATTTCTTAAAAAAATTGATTATATTCATGAATATATTATAAAATTATATACATGTGTATATACTTATTTTGATACATTTTACCATGAAATAGATTCTTGAAAAATTTGTGGTTGTAGTGGTTTTTTTATCAAAAACATGTACGAACGCCCATGGTTCAGAAATATAACCTTAAATAAACTTGCTTGTGAAGAGATAAAACTTGATTTAAATAGTCCAATTTTTTGCTCACTTGACCTGTTTAACCATATTTATCTAACGTAAGTCTATAAATCACTAATAAACTCCAAAAACACTAAATATTCGATTATTCCAAATGACATATAATGTAAGATGGCCTTAATATTTTACTATTAAACTTACAAATCTGTCATTTTGATTGAAACCCTAGTGCGCGCAGTTGCCAAATTAAATTGTATATGGATTGAGAAACTAAACTATACATAGTAATGTATTACTTTTATGGATTATTGAATTTGTCACTGTTAGCATCAATTTAAAAATTAAACTTTTATAAATTTAAAACAATCATTTAAGCGACTTAAAGAGTCTTTCTGATCCTTTATTGAACTATACTTTAGTAAATACTCAATTTTAAAAATAAGTTTGGCAACAATGAACGATCATTGTGACTTTATACCTCTCGGTGGTTTAGACTGTGAGGTGTTGTTGGCGTCCAGAATTTTGTAAACAATGATATCTCTATTTTTATTTATCTATGTGTATAATTAATTTGAAAGATATCCTAAGATCGCCTACCTCTGACATCACGTTTAGTCTTCAATTGTTTTTATTATCTACTACTAGTAGGTAATCAAATATTATCTACTTGTAGGAGAAAAATTTAACTTCTCGACTCGAACGCAGCATAAATAATGACATCTTCTAATACTAGTAGTGGAAAAAAAAATTATATCTAATAGGTATTTTTATATACATTGATATTAAGATAAATACTAAAAAAGTAGTGACAACATATTTTATAAAATTGCAATCTAGTGTATCTCCATACCCTGGTGTTAATAATACCTTACAAATTAAAGCAGATTGCTTTGAGCAGTTTAATGAAGTCCACGGTAGAGACACAATTACATAGAAATTAATTTGACGTGGGTAGATGGAGATTAATTAATAATTAATTTCTCTAAGGACGTTAATTTGTGTGATGTAATTGGCTCTATGTCTGCGTTATGGTATTACTATCCACCTCGGAATTAAAATTTTTAATAAATAATGTTACACGGGTTCTTTTTTTTTATTTTTTTTGATAACAGAATCCTTATTAATGTGTACCATAAATTCCGTTAAAAATTTGTTCTAGTTATAAGGAGAACAATTTAATTCTGTTTCAATGTAAGTGAACTGGACAGTGACAGAACGATCGAAGCGAGTTTATATACGAATGTAGGCTGTTAAGAAATATTTTCAGAGTGGAAAATTATTTTCTATAGAGAAGATTGCTAGTATTTCAAAAGAAGTTGGTTGGGAGCTTTTTATAAGTGGAATGAAAGAATCATAAAATAAATTATGTGAGAGGAGAGTTACGTTGAACACATTTAAAGTAAAATACGATAAACTGCTGTAACTGACATAGCAATAGAATCGACAAATATTTTTACGTATTGAACAAGATACAGATAATAATAGAAAAAAATGTATGAATGTTATAAAATTGTTATGCCACGGAAAGATATCGAAAAAGAAAATTTTATGACTTTTTCTATTGAAATGAAGGCCTTTAATAAGAGTGCAAATTTAAAAAATGACCCAAAACTACTACGTCAAATGTATCATTGCAATATAATTTAAGAGCTATAAAGTAACATTTGATATTATATCGTTTGTTATTTTTTAAATTTTGTTTAATTTAAATATCTTCATAGTTTACATGGAAGATTTTTCAATTTGGTATTTTCATTAAATAAAAATGAGGGGGTAATCCCATCCAACTTTCCGAACACTCCTAGTAAAGTAATTGTTTGATCAAATATTTTAGTTTTTCTACATCAGAATACATAAAGTTTGTTTAAAGAAATTAAAAAAAAAATGAAATTTTTGGTCAAAATTTTTATAATTTTGTATAACTTCTACATGTATTATTTTACACATAATGTACTTTTTGATCCCTTTCAGATGAACTATTTACTTTTTTCATTTGTTTTCTTTATTTTCGATAAAACGAAAGTACAAAAATATTCAAAAAATATCTTTATTTTGGTTATACCAATTACAATTTTTAAGAACTAAAATATATTCTTAATTTACAGTTTTATATTACCTTTCGAGTGATTTAAATGCCATTTGAATATATTTAATATTTTTAAAGTTATTCAATATTTTGAATAAATTTTTTAAAAAAATCGATATTATAAAGTTTTTTACTACAAATTGAATGGTATTTTTTCAATTTTTAGTTAGATTATTGACTTAAAAAAAAAATAAAACCTTTTTTGAATAATTTCAAAATCAATAAATAATTAATGTCTCATTTAATTTTATTCAAAATAGGAAACATTCCTTTTTTTTAGGTTTTCTGGATTAAAATATATTAATAAAGATTAAAATACTACAAAAAAATCAAATTTTTTGTCAAAAATTCGCCCATGAATTATTTTAGCTTTTTACATTTTTGGATATAACTTTTAATATATTATTTTAAAACTATGAAATAATTTACATACACAGTACTTTTCGATTCCTTTCGGATATACTATTAACTTTTTTCATTTGTTCTATACCTTTTGATAAAATGAAATTATAAATAAATAAAAAAAAATCTTTATTTTGGCTATAATAATTACAGTTCTAAATTAGAAGAAACTAAAATATATTGTTAATTTATTATATTTCAAATGATGAAAATCCCATTTTAATATCTTGGACATTTTAAAAGTTAAAGTTATTCAATTTAGTTTAGAATCGTAATAAAATTTCAAATTTTTTTGATCCATTTTTTTAAAAAATCCACATTTTTTTTAATAAGATTTTGAAAAAATCGCAATCATAAAGTTTTTTATTACAAATTTAACAGTATTTTATAGTTTAAGAAGATAAAAATGATTTAAAAATTAAAATAGAAACTAGCGGGAAAACTATGCGGAATTTGAAAACAAGATACAGATAAAATTTGTAGAAAATTTTGAGTTCCACAAATTTAATTTCCTATATCTTTTCATAAAAATTCATAATATTGGCACAAAATCTAAAAAAAAGGCGCAGAAATCTATATATGTATATATAGGAAAACTCTTTTCTACTACGTCAACGTTTCGGAAATTTATTGTTTCCATTATCAAGGCTATAATTTGAAGAAGAAAAATTTTTTTTGAAAAGTCATTTTTGTAAAATTATTTAAAATACTTACAGTGCAAAGTGAGTTTAAAATAAATAAAAAACTAACATGTTAAAAGAATCGTAAATTTTTTTAAAAAGCACAATTTTTAATTTGCTTGTTTACTTAACTACATTTTTCAATTGAATGGTAAAAAATTATTATTTTAAATTAAAATTTCGTTCACCGATAGAGTTCGAAAGTAGATAAAAGACGGTTTTTGCGTTTTTTAGTAGACCTCTGTGGTTAGTACAAAATATTAAATTCTTCATGATAGATGAATTTTTAACAATAAATTAAATTTATGAAAATTAGGAATATATGTTTATTATTAAACTGATAATGTTTTTCGGCTTCGACGTCACAAACTCAATCTATGCAGCGTCGTTTTACACGATTCGGCAATTTGTCCATGTTCGGCCACTTGCCCATTGACTTTTTTTGGCGTTTTGACCACTTTCGGCGATTTGTACAACGACTAGTTTTGGCGTTTTAACCAGCATTTAGGCAATTTGTGCATTCGTCGATTTGGCATATACCCATAATGTGAAGTGGACAAAGTTAGCTTAAAAAAGTTTTCCCATGCCAAAGATTTAAGTTTGTATGGCGGGATACCGGACGGATCCTGTTAAAATTCAATAATGTTCTTGACTACAGGAAACTAACCAGTAAAGTGAAAACCAGAACTCCATCTAAGCTTTCGTTTCAGAGTTATAGTGTTTAGATATAGATACACAGATAAGATGTCTGGGCAGGATTTTTTTATATTTACGGACTCTGGGAACTCGGAAACTTTTGGGAAAGTGATAAAAAGTTGATGTAAGAATTTTTTTTCGTAATGACGTAATTAACACTGAGGCTTCTGGGCCTAAGTAATTTTGTTTGGCAAAAGTGGTACATCAAATAAAATTAAATGAACGAGGTACCACCTAGTTTCAATAAAGTTTGCGAAATCGAAAATTTACCAATAGGCAAAAAAAATAAAAATAAAAATAGAAAAAATAACAAACATAGGACCGGTTTAGACGCGTTTCCTGACAGCTGAAAGAAAAGCTGAAAAACTGGAAAAGATACTTGTTGACAAAAATATACCGTCTTATTATACAGGGTGTTTCGCGAGTGACTGGCCAAACTTTACCAGATGGTAGAAGACCATGTAGTTGTTTCATATCGGCTATTATTATGTTCTAAATATCTTTTATTTAATATATACAGGGTCTTTGCGTTTATTTTCAAAAATTTCAATTGTCAATATTTTGGCGATAGTTATTGAACAAAATTTGGTACATATATTCTAATGTGGGTAATTTACCAAATTCTGTAACGCCGCCAAAAAAAATAATTTTTTTACAAAGTATAAAACTTCACACCCTGTATATGAATTTTGCCAACTTTCGATATCCATTAATAAACTGCAATAATAACAAATCAAACTCTGAGAGTTTTTGGCACATTTTTAGTAATTCTAGTTTTAATTCCTAAATTTACGATTAACCGTTTTTAAATAATATTTACGTACGCACCAGCTTTAAAACCCTAGAAATATTCATAAAAATTTTTAATTTTGCGAAATAAAACTCACTTTTAATTGTAATATTACTATTGGCCAACATACGTCAAAAATAATGACCGAGAAAAAACAGGTACTTAAAATTATGTTAAATAATAAATAAAAGGAATTAACTAAAACCTATTTCTATGGTTTTTAAGCAGGTACGTACTTAAAAACTGTTAGTCGTAACATTCTGGAATTAAAACTAGAATTACAATAAATGTGCCAAGAACTCTTAGAGTTGGATTTGTTTAAAATATTATTGAAGTTTATTAATCGAAATAAAAAATTGTCAAAATGCATATAGAGGGTGAATTCCTCTGTGTTCTAAATGTTTTGCAAATTATCATATTTAAAATATTTTGTTCTTATAGATAATAAAGAGAATTATTATTTTATCTAAATTTTTTATATGGACTGATCGTATACATAAATATCCCAATCGAAGACTACCGGTACTTATTTGTACCACTACTTCCACTAACCCCTATTTATTTTCATGTTATTTTCTAATATAAAAGATACATTTTACCTATAATATAAAAAAGTCCAAAAAGTTTTTATATTTCCAAATAAAAACTAGATTAAATCTATTATTTTAACTAAAAACTGTTAAATATGCTTCAAATAATGTGTGGAAACTAATTTTATATGTATCAGTTCAATGCGCAGTTTGCTAGAAAACAATTAGAACAAAATTTGAGATAGGGGGCTGTGATTTTCTATTTAGGTATAAATATTGTTTTTAAATGGGTTTTCCAAACAAAATTTTTATATTTGTTTTTTTAACAAATTTATTTTTTTTATGTACCTCGTATATAACTGCAAAAAAATCGGCTGTGTCATCCCAGAACTTTCCCGGCTCGGAAGTGGAGGATGAGATTATTTTAATTCCAAAATACAAAATTTCTGAATGGAAAAGTAAAATGCTGTAAAAATGAAATAAATTGCTGTAAAAAAATGGGTAAACATTGCGAAAATACACAAAAATTAATTGAAATGAAAAACGACAAAAATTGCTTAAAATAGCACATTGTTATAAATACCAACAAGATAATAAATTATTTCAAAAAATGGCAAAACAAAATTGTTAAAAATGATAAAGAATTGCTAGATTTCAGCATAAATTAAACAAAAAATTAAAAAAAAAGAAAAAAGACGAAAAATGCAAAAATAACTGTATAAAAAGAAAGGAAAAAGGGAAAAAAATTAACAAAAAGTCCAAAAAAAATGTCAAATAAGACAAAGTAAAGAGAAAAAATGCAAAATACGCCAAAAACCTTAAAAAAAGGAAAAAAGAAGCGAAAAAAACCAAGACCAGTTTTAAAAAAGCAAAAAAAGTGGCAAAAAGGGTTAAAAAAAGCACCAAAAAAGGTAAAAAAGCAACAAAAAAAGGCAAAATAGAAGCAAACAGAGGAAAAAAGGTCAAAAAAGCTCAAAAACTAAGAACAGAATACGCCAAAAAAGTTTAAAAAAAGGCAAAATAGACGAAAAATAAAGGCAAAAATGGCAAAAAGGGTAAAAATGGAAAAGAAAATACGCAAAGAAAAAAAAACATACAGAAGAGTTAAAAAAAGCAGAATAGAGAAAAAAATAAAAGCACAAAAAAAAAGTTAAAAAAATTTGCCCAAAAAAGGCAAAAACCAAAATACGCAAAAAAGTAAAAAGAAGAAGTAAAATAGTATGAAAATAAAGGCGAACAGGCAAAAAATGACAAAAAAGGCAAAAAGGGGTAAAAAATAACAAAAAAGATAAAGCAACAAAAAGGCAAAAGTTCAAAAAAATAATCAAGAAAAGTTTTAAAAAGGTCAAAAAAAGTAAAAAAGGGTAAAAACAAAATCAAAAAAGTTAAAATAGGGGTAAAAGGTCAAAAAACGTCACAAAAGTAAAAAAAAGCAAAACAATATGAAAACAAAAGCAAAAATGGCAAAAAAAGGCAAAAAAGGAATAAAAAAGCAACAAAAAAGGTAAAAAGAGCAACAAAAAAGACAAAAAGGTCAAAAAAGTACAGATAAAAATTTAAAACAGGGCGAAAAAGCGTATAAAGGCCAAAAAAATTTTTTTTTAAAAAACCAAAAAAAGATAAAATAAAGCCAAAACAAAGAGAAGTAAAAAAAGCACAAATGGTAAAAAAGGTAAAAAAAGTTTTAAAAAAGCAAAAAAAAAGGGCAAGAAATGCAACAAAATGGGGCAAAAGTGGTTAAAAAAAGTTTAAAAAAATGTTAATCAAAAAAAAGTTATAAAAAGGGGCAAAAAAAGTAAAAAAAAAAAGGAAAAAAGGGTCAAAACACAAACAAAACAATCGGTTATGTAATCCTCACACTTTCCCGACGAGTATCCACGAATACTTTTTCAGATATTTTTTAATTTTTGACAGGTGACATTTGGAGAAATGATTTTAACTGTTCTGAATATAGTTTTTCAAGGGCTCTCAAATGACATATTGCAAGTTAAATTCGGTGACATATTAGATCTGTAATTTTCTGATAGTGACACTTCCGTGTGACAGATGTTGTACAAAAACTAATGGGTTCTTCCGACGGGTAACCCAAAAACATATACCAAATTTCAGCTCAATCGGATTAAACTTGTTCGGCCTCTATCTTGGAAAATACACACAGACAGAGAGACAAACAGACTGACAGACCGACTTCCATCTGGAAACGGTCTTAATCAACTCAGGTGACCTGAAAATGGATATTTCCATCTTTGTCTCGAAAAATTTTTTTAGCTCGTTCACAATACTTTCCCTTCTCGGAGGTGGGTCGGGAAAGTAAAATTGATAACTGATTATATCATTTTAGATATTAGGCCATGCAGAAAAAATAATCTAGGGACATTTAAGCCGTTGTATCCGATTTTATATCGTTTGGCCGGAGCAACATGCAATTTTCAATAGTCTTCAAAACTGTTTATTTCATATTATGGGCGTAATATGTTTTTAAAATCAACTTCTCAGGACGAATCTAAAAGTGTAAAAATATATAGGGTGTTCCATTAAAACCAATTTTGATTTGGATTACTTTCCTGGAACACCGTGTATAATTGAAAAAAAAATTAAATGGTTATCTTTTCTGATATACATCTTGCTGTGAAAACGGATTAAAAAAATACTTATTTTTTACTCTACAGACTGAAGCGTTACCAGTTACCCACCCTGTATATACTTATCCATGAATGACTTTATTGTGTGAATGGTGGATGATAAATGATCTGGGTTAAAATAAAGTAAAGTGATACATACTTGGTATGTGCGTTCAAGTTTGTCTAATGAAAAATCGATATAAGACAGTGGTGACACATTTTGGAATTCTATACGACTTAAAGTTTTTCTTCACTATTATACAT
This sequence comes from Neocrepidodera transversa, assembly GCA_963243735.1. Taxonomy (NCBI): domain Eukaryota; kingdom Metazoa; phylum Arthropoda; class Insecta; order Coleoptera; family Chrysomelidae; genus Neocrepidodera; species Neocrepidodera transversa. Next base: position 16,697,814 of record OY725349.1, on the reverse strand, counting down.
TTACTCAACGAATATTATAGTACGCCGCTGATTATGTGTTTTGAAAATATTGATCGTATTTATATCGGTAGTATACATAAAATTAATTAGAATGGAATATAACGAGAAATTTTAAGAATATCCTTAAAAACACGCAAAGTTGGAAAATAATGCTATTCTTTGTTTTTTTAGACTGATGCCTAAAGGTAAAGAGTTGCTTTGTAGGAGATATAAACATTGCGGATAAAAATAATAATCTGATTTAAATTTTCCTAGGGCATACAACGTCAAGTATTAACGCTACCGTAACCTATCTTAAGGAATTCAATACCAATACACTTCAATCGGCTCTTAATGCCTTTGAGGCGACGCAAATCAATATGTCTGCGAACACAAAAGCCGATAAACTAAGGCAGCACATGAAGTGAACTTTAAAAATAAATACCTTCTTAATGCATTATACAAGATTACAAAACTAAAAATAATTTACATCTCCGAAAACTTTCTACCAAGGAAACAACGAGTTGTTAATCAAAGACAAGTAATTGTTCGAAACAAATTACGACTTGGTGTTACTATAGATCAGATCCGAGGAAAATTGCGAAAGGAGAATAACGATAATGCTTCTCTCGTTGCAACCGCAGATGAATTAGTAGACAGAACACAGATTGAAGACCGTACTGGATCTAACCATACAATTAGTAATCGTGAAAATACTAATAAGAGAACTAAGCAATTTGTTCTGAAGTAGATTTTACTACAAAACCAAAATTACGAACAAATAAGGACACATCGCATAATTTTTTTTAACGTCGATTACAATTAAACACGGATGTAGTCTGTAAATGTTGTTAGATAACAGTGTTGGAAAAGTTAAACTTTACGTGTATTCCATACCAATTTTATAAAAAATTTTGTCACATGATCGGGGACGAGTTGATAAAATTTTTTAATAGCTTTTTAAACCAAAAAACCCCCATTCCGATACAATTTTCGGATGGAATAATTATGATGATAGCCAAAAGTAATGAACCAAAAACTTTGGACGTTTATAGACCATTAACTTGAACAGATTGTGATTATCGGATTTTAATGAAAATTTTATCCTTACGTTTTAATATATGAAAATGGAAAATCAGTATTTAATAACCATCTATTATTACGTAACACAGTTATGTATTTTGAAAAAATCCCAACTGTATTGGAAGTGTATTAATTTTAGGGTTTTGACAAAATTTCGCTTCATTAGTTTTTCAAAGTTTTAGAAAAATTGAAAATCCCTCCTCCGAAAATTATTCAGTTTTTAAAATCATATACAAAAACGGCAATTTAAAGATACTGATTAATGGTTTTTTGTCAAAAAACTTTCAAATAAATATAGAAATTCGACAATGATGTCCAATGTCAATGTTTCTTTTTTGCCTCGCAATGGAACCATTTTTAAACATCTACCAATTTGTTATGACAGGCATAAACATATGCAATAAAAAACTTATGTTGAGTGCTTATGCTGATGTACTGAGTACTATGGAAAATGGATAGGATATCAGAAATTTACTAAAAGTGATTTAAGATTTTTGAAACTGCATCCAATGGTGAAATAAATTATAATAAATCACAAATATTACCACTTGGGAATTGGGAATCGCTGTTTGGCCACCTTAACACAAAACTTTTTGAATATGTAAAAAAACTGATAATAGTAGGAATAGCATATTGTAATAATCCAACGAAAACGATAAAAGAAAATTGGAAAATCGTTTTAAATAATCTGCAAAACGCAGTTACCTATGATAAACTGCGATATCTAGATTTAATAACTAAAATATGGTATGTAGATACATACCTTTAATCTAAAATTTGGTTTGTTACACAAATACTGACATTAAACAACTTCCATGCGCAAAAATTTTGCATATGCGTTGGAAAATTTATTTGATATAAAAATCGGTACAGAGTTGGTCGATAACAATTCTATTTACCTACCGAGAAAGAACGTTTGAATTTAATAAACATTGATTAAAGCGCAAACCTTGCTAATAAAAAAAATCGGCTGTGTCACCTCAGAACTTTCGCGGCTCGGCTGTAGAGAACAGGATTATTTTAATTACAAAATACTAAGCATTACATTAATTTATCGAACAAATTTTAAATAGCAAGTCAATGGTAAATTCGTCTACCATATTGATGTTTCAATGTTCATATGACATAAGCAGGCGCATGCGCACAATACATAGCATACTGCTACAATTAAGATCTCCTAAAATCATGATTAAAATCTATTGGAAATTCTGGAAAAAGTTAAATACAAAAGTTGTAGCGAATTTTATGCTCAACAATTTTGCACTAGAACATTTTGTACTAAAGCCTATTTTGTTTGTCTTCAAAATAAAAAAAAAGGCAAAAACCCTAAATGTGTATATTTTTCGCCCTCTAGCGGCGAAACTATGGCAAATTCGAAAAAAAGTTAAAGAAAATTTAGTTCTCTACAACTTTGCATAAGAAAATTGTGCACTAAAGAGCATTGTTTGTCCTCAAAATTTGAAAAACTACGGAAAACTTACATAAATATTTTTTGCGCGCCCTCTAGTGGCGCAACTATTGGAAATTGCGTAAAAAGTGTGATATAAAAATTGTAGGAAATTTTATCCTCTAAAACTTTGCATTACAACATTTTGCACCAAAGTGTATTGTTTGTCCATAAAATTTAAAAAAAGGCAAAAAATCTTACATCTGTATTCAAACAATGTCGGTCTTGTGGACCTTCTACTATACCAATTTAAACCAAAAACTAATGGTCGCATTCGAAGCATACACCGACCATACCAAATTTCAGCTTGATTGGTCAAACGGTTCGACAGTTATCATGGAAGATTACCCACAGACACACAGACACACAGACACACAGACAGACAGACAGACCATACTTTGGAAATGGTTTCAATCCTCTTAGGGGACCTAAAAATGGATATTTCCATCGACAGCTCAAATTTTTTTTTGCTCGTTGACTATACTTTCCCTTTGATGGGTCCGGGAAAGTAATACAATTTTACACTTGGATTGGCAACTATAATTAAATATAAATCTATAATATGTAAAAGAATTTTTGAAAATCCACCAGATCCAGTTAATCTAAGCCATCAGTTTAAAAAACTGAAACACTTTGTAGTCTCCGAAGCTTTGTCAAAACAGGGCGATATATCCACCAAAGAATTATACAATAAATTATGGTTACAAATGCACACTTACTCCAAATTAAAACTAAAAATGTATTCTCTAATTATGATTGGAAAGTATTTGGGAGTATATAGGAAAATACCCTGCTTACAGCATTTTTCACCGAGATATTTAATTCAGGATTACTGTTAATCCGGGATTATTTCATTGTACCGAATTTTAACACCAAACAAAATACTACTACTGAACTAAAATGATCCACAAAAATCAGGGATTAAGCAGCGATTTAAATTAATTCCTAGTTTATATTCTTATAAAAAGTTTTTAATTGTGCTTTTTCTGATTATTGGTGGATAAATTAGGTTTTTTTAATGAAAATGAATGATGAAGCTATATACGACGATGATTATGAAATTTTCTAAATAATTGATTTCGGTTTTCCAAAAAAAAACAACTTGCCTGGATTTGTTTATTTTTAATATTGTGTTTGTATTTAGCCACTAAATGTACAATTAAATTCTTTTCATTATGAGTAAAATTAGTCGACCTCACTCTCCTCTTTTCAACATTTTCCATTTTATCGATAAAATAAAATAAAAGGAAACTTAAAAATTATAAAAATAGCTAAAACACCAAAGTACCGAATAACACAAGATGCAGAGGCAGAGGGTGATGCAGAGGTAGAAACAACAATTGTCTCTAAAGATGGTAACAAAATATGATATTAAATTTTAAAATTTTCTTAAAAATCCCCAAACAGCTTTAGTCCAGGATTAGTTAATTACAGAATCAAAATGTACGGTGCACAGGAAATAAATTTAATCCTTGATTATAATTTTATCCTGGATTAAGTAATGCCAGATTACTAATAAATCAGTGCAAACGACTGTTAGAGCACAGAATTATATTTAGTAATAAATGGTATTACCATACAAAATATAATTTAAATAAACATAATTTACCAGATTTATATAATAAATCTAAAAATGTTGATACTTTATGGCGTAGAATTAAATATTTTTCTGCAACTCGCATGTTGGAATCGAATCAAAATTATTGTTCTCTCCTTACTATCTTACCAAATCAAAAACAAACAGGATCTCAATTTTGTATTAAAAAAAGGGGATCTGAAATATAATTGTTAGATATGTTAAGGACAGATAGATTGTACCAAATAAAAACAGGAATTATACAAAAAATTTGTAATAAAATATTCTTATTAAAAAAAATTATCATATTAAAATAATTAGGTCAACGCCATAAGTTAGGATATCTACACCTTTTCCAAATCGTGCCAATTGTTTTTCCAAATAATCATTTCCATTTAAATAAATCGGTAAAGTGCGTCTCGGACTTCGCACATTTAGGGTTCCGTACCAAATGTAGAATATAAGCCAGCTGTGCAGAGGTAGGATTTTTAAAAGACTTTAAAATTTTAATCGAACTAAAAAGTCAAAAATACTTGGTAAAAAGATTTAAAGAAGTGAAAAGAAAAATAATCTTGCTTATGTGTGTTCGACGAAGAAAAAAAAATTATGATTATCACAATCCGCATATATACTTAGATATATTAACAAATGTTGAATTGCAACGATCAAATTTGTTAATATTAGCGTCACCGACAAAGATAGAAAAAAAAGTATAGAATGAAAACTGCGTTTTTTAATAAAACTAATACGATTGCACATATAAAAATAATAAAATATCGAATATCACAATTCGCATAAATACAAAGGTGCGGAACCCTAAACATGAGGGACTGGTAATGAAAACATCATATTTATTAATATATTGATATTTATTGGTAAAATATACGTAACAATAAACATTATCACCAAATTTCAAGTTCATGGGTCAATGGAAAGTTAAAAAATACTTCGAAACAAATTCAACGATACCTTACTTGATGGGGAAGGCCAAATTTTTTGTTCAGTGCCCCCCTTTAGCTTTATGGGAGACCCCTTGAAAACATTTAAAAATATTTTTTATCATTGATGGTATTGAAGACACACATACTGTAAAAAATTTAAGACTCTAGCTCCAACGGTTTAGCGGCTTGACCGGTGTGACAGACGGACGGACGGACGGACACGGGAGTGAGAGCAATAGGGTTCCGTTTCGACCCTTTGGGGTACGGAACCTAGTAGATATTAAATGTGCACTTCCGGACTTGTTCCAGACATCTGGCGACCATCTGGCAACCATCTGGCGTCAACGGTTTAATGGCGGTACAAATGAGCACTTCCGGTCCTTGGACCAGACATCTGGCGACCATCTGGCAACCATCTGGCGTCAACGGGGTAATGGCGGTACAAATGTGCACTTCCGGCCACATGTCACATCTGGCGACCATCTGGCATCAACGGGGTAATGGCGGTACAAATGAGCACATCTGACCACATGTCACATCTGGCGAATTAAATAAACATCTGTTTCCGTTTCCGTACTAGCACAGCATAGCTATTTTTAGAACGTGAGAATATTATTTAACGAACTTTCCCATACTTCGAGACCATCTGTTTTGCAGCATCTGGCGCACAGCTATTTATTATATTTTTATTTGTAGAAGGGGTTGATCTATTTTTAGATTTTACTTGTCTCAGCTTGCCTAGCGCATCTGGTTCAATGACCTGATCACGTGGCCGGAAGTGCACATTTGTACCGGCATTACCTCGTTGACGCCAGATGGTTGCCAGATGGTCGCGGAGTGTGGGAAAGTTCGTTAAATAATATTCACACGTTCTAAAAATAGATGCGGAAACAGATGTTTATTTAATTCGCTAGATGTTAATATACACACGTGGCCGGAAGTGCACATTTTGTACCGCCATTACCCCGTTGACGCCAGATGGTTGCCAGATGGTCGCCAGATGCCTGGCCCAAGGACCGGAAGTGCACATTTGTACCGCCATTTAATATCTACTGAACCTAAAATGTATCATTTGTATTTAAAAAAGCGTCAAGTTCATTTCAAAACGTATCAATTGTATTTCAAAGCTTTTTACAATTTTTTTCTATGTTTCGCTTTGTTCTTCCAGTTTTGAATTCCATTCCTTAAGATCACTGTTACCTCCTTAATACATGTTGGTCTTTATCTGCTATGATTTGACTACTTCTGGTTTTATTTTAATTTTATATCGAAATAGAGGGGGCCTTTATCCCTTTGCAGCTCGGTCATTGACCTATTGTACTCCATTATGCAGGGCCTCCTTCTTCATTATAGTGAATCCCAAAGCTTGAACTAGGTATGGTCAGTTCATTGGTTATACCTAAACTTGCTGTTCTGATTCCCATCACAGTCAAACATTGTATCTCTGAAAATTTCCCTAAGGACATATTATAACGCTAAGTTAAATCATGCAAAAAATAAATCTCTTAGTCCATTATTAATTTCTTAACGTTACTACTGTTCTTTTCTTATTGGCATTTGTGTTAGTTTTCATTTTACTATATATTCTTAGTTCTTTTATTGTGAATTGGGAAGTCACCACATTTTCGCTAACTATGTTAGCAACATCAACTTATCATCAACTCCTGATGATGCGAACATTTAATATAATCAAAAGCTTGTCGAAACAAAAGTCTGTGAAAAGTAATTTCACTTCTGTCTGATATTAAAGGGATTTTTCTTTGATCTGCTAAGTAAATGAATGGCGTTCATAGTCAATCCTACTTCTGGTGAATCCGCAATTACTTTTCGTATTTGCTTTCCTTTTTTTGTATAATTTATATTATAATTTTGTATACAGTAATGAATAAAGCGATGCCTCTTGGCGGGTTTCAGATTCTTTGGGAATTTTTTCTTCCTTCCATATTCTTCCTTTTAGTATTATTTTCCTTCAGTTCTGTTTTTATGTGTTTCATGTTAATTCCATCTTTGGTCCGGGTGGCTCAGCGGGTCGGGCCAAGTTTATATCTTCAGAACGAATGAACGGATTATATTAAAATTTGGGGTGGTCATTCTAGACCTAATTTTGAATTAAAAAAATCCAAAATGACACACTTCCGGTTTCTTTAAAACTTGCGTAAAAACTGAATTTTCAAATGGAACACCCTATATTTTTACATATTTGGATTCTACTGGAAATTACTTATAATTCTTATGTCAAAAATGAGCGCAGAAGTTTGTGGCACGAGCCGTAGGCGAGTGTCGCAAATCTAGCGAGTGGGAAAAGTGCTTTGCGTACAAGTTGTACACAATATTTTTTCTACAACCACATTTATTAATAAAAGAAAAACAGTAACTTATATAGGTATTTTACTTAAACTTTGAAAATAAAGAATTAAAAAATGACTATTGAATACAAAAAAATTAATTTGTTTATAATTTATAAATTAAAATAAATAATCAAATAAATAGTTTACTTACTTTTAGTTTCAATTTTAAATTTGAACTTCCAGAAATTCACTATAATGTTAAACTGTCAAAAAAAGTTGACAGGTCATAGCTGTCTGTGTTTGACGTTTCCGTGGGGAAAATTGCCATAGCGCTTACTTTTCGCACGCTGAATTATTACTTTTCCCACGGATATCAAAGAAATTAAGAAAAGGCCTGCTTTGCGTATAAAAATTTGTGTAGAAAAGCGTGTTTTGCATAGTGGTTGTAGAAAAATTATTTTTAGCGGAACAAGCAGCAACTTGGACTTTTCAAAAGGTCAAAGGGTGACCAAATGTTACTAAAAAATATTATTTTTGCATTTTAAATATTTTTCATTTTATTAGTGTTTTAATTACTCCACGGCCGTTTTTTGAAAAACTTAACTTTTTTAAATGGAAAGCATGGTGGGCCATTTGGTCATTAAATTGGCGGTTTATTTATAAATAAATTGATATGCATAATGTTGGAAAGGTTTAAAAAAACATTGTGTAATAATAAAAAAAAATTTCCAAAAAAATCCGTTCATTCCTTCTGAAGATATGAACTTGGCCCGACCTTCTGAGCCCCCAAGTATAGAGAGGAAAAATTTTTTAAATCAACTAAATTTTATTTGAACTTAACAGAGCCGGCCCTAAGCACTGTGTTTGGTACTTCTCTAAGCAGCACCATAAGCACTGTTGTGCTCGGGAGCACCGTGCTTGCGAACATTTTTTAAAATCGGTGCTTAGTACTTAGTGCTTAAAGCACTTTACCAAAGGGCTTAGTGCTTAGTTCTCGTCAAATGTGCTCGAGAGCACTTCAAAAGGCTCGCGAGCACATGAAAAGGCTGCAGAGCACTCCAAAAGTATTGCGAGCACTATAAAAGTATCACGAGCACTAAGCTCTTTCATAAAGATTTTTAAATTCATACTAGAAATTATTAGTATAATGTGAAAAAAAAAATATTTACTATTTTGACCATTTTGAAAAAATTGATAATATGTCAAAAAAAATACGCATAATTCTTAAAAAACAGTTTTATTAAGTAACGAAACAAATCGAAGGTACTTATTGACTTTACAATGTCCGTTCGTCTGTCTGTCTATCTTAGGGACAACTTCAGAACGATTTCGAATTTTGCAATCGATATAGCCTGTCACCTCAGCTTGCCCACATAGATTTTTTATGCTCGGTTTCTCCAACAAATCTTAAGCTCAGCTTAGCTTAAAATTTCATTGCACCATAACCAATTTAACGCACTCTCAGCTTAAGCGGAGCCTAAATGCCAAGTCGCCGACTTTTTCGGCTTGAGCTGAGAGCTGATGTTGAAAAGTACGAGGATGACCGTTTTTTGTACAATTTAAAGTGTTGAAAGAGTGTGCTAGCTTAAATTTGCGTTTAATTTCTGGCTATAATTTGGCAAAAAACATATTCCTTTTGTTTATTATTAACTGAATTTGTACATATGTTTTTAATTATTGCCTTATTTTCTTCCACAAACCCAATTTTTATTTACATTTTATTGCCATTATTTTTATTTAATTCAAGAAATTTAGATTTATTTAAAGTGATAAACCAAACGTGCAGAAAACTGTAAACATTCAACAAACATCTGTTATATCATCGGTGGTTATATAAACAAAACTAGTTTTTTGCGACGTTGTCATATAACTCCAAGCTTAAACGGGTCTTGGGTAAAATAGGAAACAATTTGCCACTGTGAAACGCAATATAAACTTAAGCTGGCCTTCATGATAGGTCGAGCTTGATTATTCTCTACTTTAAGATATATTGGAGAAACCGTTGAGAAAAGTGGCCTAAGTCAACTACAACCGTCTGTCTGTCCGTCTATCCATCGTCACAGCTCTGGAACTAAATAAATATGTTATTTGGATATGTGGAACAAAACACGTTATTATTGTAATTTTTTTTTTAAAATATCCAAATACATGTACTTGCAATAAAAATATTACGTTTATTAAAAGAAATATTTTATTAAATAAAAAACTTGCTTTGTGTCGTCAAGAAAATGTTTTGTTAAATGGAAAAATAATATTTTCTTCGTTGGCAAAAATTAAAGTCAAGTATATATTTGTAAAGGAATTTTGAAAAAAATATCATCACTTATTTTCGCTAAATGAAAAATATTGTCCTTTCAGGATAATAAAAGGATATTTTTTTATTATAATTCTTGAATGATTTCATCTTTTAATTTTATTACCTTATAAAAAAATACAAGAAAGAGACTTGGACTAACTACGTTTCTTCCATAAACCCATCTACCCCCATAGAATTAATTTGGAATAAAATTCGCAAAATTAGGGGCTCAAATACCTTTCACAATATAAATACTCTATTATATAAAAATAACCTTATTTCACGTAAAGAAACTATCAGCGAAGTCCTAGCCGATGTCTACCAGCAAAACTCGAGCAATAACAATTTAAATCCCACTTTTTTAGAACACAAGAACTTCACCGAGGCCTCTGATATCTTAATTCGCGAAACCAATTGTTCATTTAATGATACTATCACCTTACAGGAACTAGAATTTTCTCTCGGACTCCTGAAAAATACCTCCCCGGGACCAGATGATATACACCCTACTTTTTTGAAAAATCTTCCACAAAATGGCAAATCAATTCTTTTAAATCTTTTAAATAATATATTTTTAAAGCAAAACTTTCCTAACATATGGTCCACAGCAACAATTATACCCATTATTAAACCTGGCAAACCAAAAGACAATCCTATATCATATCGTCCTATATCTCTCACATGCAGTATGTGTAAAATATTAGAAAAAATTTTAAACTACCGTCTAACTTGGTATTTAGAAAATAAAAAACTCCTAACCCCCCTCCAAAGTGGTTTTCGAAGAGGAAGATCCACCACAGATAACCTCGTGTCACTTGAATCAGCTATACACGATGCTTTTGTACATGATCAGAAACTAATAGCAGTATTTTTTGACATAAGCAAAGCCTTCGACACAACATGGAGATATCATATCCTGAGAACACTGGACAACTGGGGAATTCAAGGACATATGCTTGCCTTCATTAAGAACTTTCTTGATGGACGATTGATTCAAGTAAGAGCTAATGGATATATATCAACCACAAGAATATTGGAAAACGGCACACCACAAGGATCCATACTTAGCCCCACACTTTTTTTAATCGCATTTAACAGCGTGGTAAACCAAATTAAAGCTCCGATTAAAGCTAACTCATATGCAGACGACTTATATCAAAAGCAAAAATGTATTCTTAGCCACTGAAATTATACAAAATTTTCTAAACCTTATTGAAAGCTGGTCTCTAAAAACAGGTTTTATGTTCTCAAATCAAAAAACAAAATATACCATTTTCAATAAAAGAAAAAGTGTACTAACAACAAATCTAACATTACATGGATCTTTATTAAAACACTCGGAAGAAACAAATTTTCTAGGTTTAACCTTCGATCAGACCTTAAACTGGAAAAAACATATTGAAAACCTACAACGTTCGTGTCAACCCAGACTCAATTTGCTCAAAATATTATCCAATAATACATGGGGAGCAGATACCAACAATCTACTTAACCTGTACAAATCCATCATACGAAGCAAACTTGACTATGGTGCTATTTGTTACGATTCTGCAAATAAAACATCATTAAAAAAACTATCAGCTCTAAGACTGATTTTAGGTGCCTTCAAAACAAGTCCAGTAAGCAGCCTCCAAGTTCTATCAGGAGAAAGTCCTTTAAAACAAAGACGAATGTTACTAACACTAAACTACGTTGCAAGAATTTCAGCCAACAAAGAGAATCCTAACTTTTCCTTGATTTTCAATTTACTACCCTCAGATATATACGTCAACAAATCACCAAAAATAATTCCCTTCACAGAAAGAGCTAAACGCAGTGGCTACGATCTACAGCAATTCAGTCAATCACTACCTACAACCCTGGACCTTCCTCCTTGGAGAATCAACATACCAAAAATTAACCTGTCACTTATCCAGCTCCCAAAAAAATCCACAAATCCCCACCTAATCCGAAATGTATATAGAGAAACTATATCAAAATACCCTCACCATCTCCAAATATTTACTGACGCCTCAAAAACAACAAATGGACATGCCGCAGCTTTCCTTTGTGAAACTGCGAAATATCAAATTCGACTACCTGAGGAATGCAGCATATATACGGGAGAAATAACTGCCATACTAGAAGCTCTAAAAATGTACAACACAACACCATTTAACAAGGGACTAATTATTACAGACTCTTTAAGTGCTCTACATGGCATTAAACATATCTATACATCTCATGCAATACTTCAAGGTATCAAAAAAGAATTAAACCACATGCAATCGCTAGGAAAAGAAATCACATTTATGTGGGTGCCTTCACACATGGGAATTGTGGGAAACGAGAAAGTCGACTGTTTAGCAAATAAAGCAACCAATGACAACAATATCGTGCTTAAAAATACATATCCATATAATGATCACAAACACAGTATAACGAAGTACATAAACAGCAAGTGGCAAGCATCTTGGGAAAAAAACAACGTCAAAACTGAGAGAAATTAAACCTCAAGTTGACACTCCTCTACCACTTCCAAGAAATAGAAGAGAACAAGTAATCATCAACCGACTTAGAATTGGACACACCTTACTGACACACCTCTATCTCATGAAAAAAGAACCAAACCCGTTATGTTCCTACTGCTCTATCCCGATGACAGTGAAACATATTATCACAGACTGCCCTCATTTCAATGAAGAAAGAAAATCGAACCAACTCTGTAATACCAACATACAGACTATACTCACGAAGAACACAGAAAGAGTGATAAAATACCTAAAAGACATTAACGTATATAATCTTATATAACACCAAATAATGTAAATTGTGCATGTCCCACCTGCTAATAACCCACTGTGGTTGATGCGGGTCTATTTATGTTGAATTAAAAAAAAAAAAAAATTTTTTATTAAAAACAAAAATAAATGAATAATAAATTTTTTAAAGTAACATTTTTACTACTCAATGAACTATAACGTCGAAATATATTTCACATTATCGTAATATGCAATTTACTCTCGTTTGTAAGACCATCAATGGGATTAACCTCAAACGGTTTATCCGACATAGCCAGAGAATGGATCGTAATTCTCTTAAGTTTCTACTCTCGAATCCTGATCCCATGGAATTAAGTTTGTTGAGACATAAATGGCTCAATTTGAAAGTTTTATTTCTGTCGTTTTTACCGCTTTCACTGTTTGTTTAACTTTTTTAGTCTATAGGCTTAAATTGTCACTTACATGTGAAATATAATGCTTTGAAGTGCTCTTGATTTTATAGGGTAATAATTAATTGTATATTTATTGATTTTGATGTCAAAGTAATTTAATTGAACACTATTATGATTGTAATCCATTATAGATATAAAGTTGATTTATTAGCAAATAATATACGTGATTATTTTTTGCAAAATTTAAATATCATGTTTTTTAAAAGATAGAAAAAAATTTTTATTGGCTCTATTCATAATGACAAATTAAATAAAAAACACATAATACCCTAAGACTATTTTATCAAGTCTACAACCTGATTAAATTTTCTCCAAGACCCTTTCAAAGCTACTGAATGGCATGGCTATTAAGGCCCTTTTTGACAACGTGTCTATTATCTAAATTCAAACAACTTGGGGAACCTTTTCCGCAGGCATTGTCATTGGTGAAAAAACAAATTGGTTGTTACCACTCCGTTCGATGTGACTTTATGAGATTTTTATAATGTAGTTAAGAGCTCCGCACATCACGTGACTTGCGATGTTGCCGTTTAGGGAATTATTCAAGTAAAATGTGCTTATATTCTAATAAATTAGCTGTAGAAATAGTGTTTTAGTATTTTCTACTTAATGTTAAGTACTCCTACACCAGAGTAAATTTTTTTCTGGGCAGAACAAATAGGACGAGATCTCGCCTAATATGCGCTTTTTTTCTTGACATTTAAAATATGTATTAAAATACCATGTATGTGCTACTTTCTTCAAATTTATCTAGAGAAAGAAGTTGTTAGTCGTATCAATTTTACTAAAAATAATGTTAATAAATATCAAAGGCGCGCTTTAAAGAATTAAATACAGAATTGATTAGTGAAACCGCAGCTTCCTATCTTTAATATTAAGGGAGCGCGCGTCTAAAAACCATGTCAACCAAAATAACATAACTCAAAATTAGTATTTCTAATTATTTAATTTTCTTTTCAGGTTTGGACACAAATTCGTTTATACTTATTAATCAAGCAATGATTTCCTAAGACTGAAGTAGATATTGGATTTGTCACGCAATAAAATATAGTTTTGTTGTTGAGATAAGTTAACTTTCTGTTAAAAAAATGATTCGAGCATCTAGGAAATGTGTAAATATAACATGGTACAACGTGAAGGACAACTTACTGCCCAAAGAATTCGTCAACAGGCCGATTTGAAGGTAAGATAACAATAATTAAATAATAATATTAAAAAAATTAAATATGATACAGTCAATTTGAGCTCAACGGGAAAAGTTGTGGGGTAGTTTTGATTTCATCTATTTTATATGTTTTTTTGGGGTGCTGAATCCGGATCTGAGGTTTGCTAACAAAATTTCGTGACGAAACTTGCCAAAAAATTTAAAAAATCAATAATTTGGTGGTTGTTTGCTACCAAATCGAAAACTACTAACTTTTCATAAATAACATTCCAACTTTAAATTAAAGTACATAAAATTTCAAACAAATTTCACTCTTCAGGATTTTTTCTTCAACAAACCGTTCTGGCTGAAGCGCTCGTTGAAAATTGGCATATTTCGGTTGTCTCCGCTGAAATCGACTTTTGGCACGGAAAAACTCTAATTTATTATTAAAGACTGTCAATTATATATGTCAATGTTGTATTGTCAGATATATACGCATTAGACAGGTGACAGTAGACAGTGACGGAGGAATGGTTGTTAACTCTGTTGCTAACAAGTTTATATATTGTATTGCTGAGTTTATAATAAAGTATTAAACAATATACAACAGTAATTTTTTTAAAAACTATATAATGTTCTAGATATTTAAATCAGTTATTACAAATTCAGTTAAAAAAGTTGAAATTCCAAAGGAAAAGCTTTATTACGATAATACATTTATATGAGCAACTATTATATCATATTATTTTATAAGTAAAAATGATATAACTCGCTGTTTATATGGTCCTGGCTAAAGGCTTTTCTAACGCGGCGAGTTCTGGCACAGGTTCGAATTGTTCTATGGTCAAGGTCGACGCGACTGAGCTGTTCATTTGGAAAATGGGAAAATGAAAGAGGCGATGAGAAAATAACTTGTGATAATATCTCAAGGAGAGATGAATGATTACAAGATAAGACATACCTTTTATCAGTCAGTTCTCGGCCTCTTATTCGTCTATATCAATGCTGTCTTCCGAGTGCTCGACATTATCACACAGCCTTTCGCACCATATGCAAATCGGGGAGCAATGAAGGACTGTCTTCCAATATCCATAATTGCGTTGTTACATTTACAAGAAATGTGGTGAAGTATCGAATCTGGTGCAGGGATCAAAGTGATTGGTACTGGGACGAGGCCACTCCTTGTTTTTATTCCATCACCAGTCTTTCGATATTCTTCGTTACTCGTCGAATGAGATTTGACCCAATAATCAGTGCTGCACCTGATGCACTGAATGTTTTCGTGCAACAAGCTTCGTTTTGGAGGGGGTGGTGGGGCAATTTTGGTAGTTTTGTACCATGAAGATATGTCTTGCTTATATCTTAAATCGTTCGGCCCAGTCTCATGTCTTTTCCCATACAGAGTATTGATAAACGCGTTTCCTGCTTCGGCAATATTCCTGTCTTGATATTTCTGAGGGTGTTTGAAACCATCAATAACTGGTTGCAAGTAATTGTTTCAGAAACTTAGTTGTTATGACACTGATGACAGTTGTCAATTCAGCCCATGGTTGAAGTATATCAGGTTAGATATTGCGCAAGAAATGTGATGTCACCTGGCGCCCATCAAAAATTTTTAATGTGTCATTATATGAGGTTATTGTGTTTTTTATAGATTTTTATATATTTTCACCTATAAACTGATTCAAAATCTATTGTGCAGTGTTTGTGTTGTAAAAGTAATACTCGCTCTAAAAATAGTATCAAGTTTTTTCGATTTCCGAAGTGCTCTTTAATAAAAAAAGTATGAATAAACATGTTAGATACTTTTGACTTTATTTTAAATAATATAAAAGAAGTAAGAATTGTGTAAGAGCATTTATTAATTTTAGTATTTTATTCAATAATAATAAATAATAACAATAAAGCACTTCACAACATTTTTATAACATTTATTTTACATAATAATTTGTATTACCGTAAACCTAAGTTATTCTCTTATTTTCATATGCCATACTCGTTCAATAAAATGTTAATTAGGTATATAAAATCCGTAATATAAACATTCAATAACAATATGAACCAAAAAGTTCTACTGATAATAAGCTATTGCAAATCAGTTTTTTATAAAAAAAATGTTTTTTTTTTTGAGTAAAAATTTATAAAATCACTGTTTAATTATAAAATAAGCTATAATGTAATCGTGCATTTTCTGGTTTTAACATCTAGCAATAACACAAAGCATATCAGAATCGTAAAAAAAATGTATCCCTTTTTTAAAGTAATTATCACTTTTTAGTGTACAATACTTTACAATACATTTTTAGTAAATATATAGCCGTAAAAAAATGAAATCCACCCAAAAGACACAATAACCCTATGCAATCCAATATTAAATTGTTTTGTTTGGACTCCAGCTGACGTCATGCGCAAACTTGGACGAATTTGGGACTTCTGAGTGTCTAACCTGTGTAATTTTTAAATCATGAATTCAGCCCGCTGGACAAATTGTTTTGTATATAATGATTCAATTAAAATGTGGAATTAGAAGCGATTCCCTTCAATTTTCGACAATCGGAAAAATATAAATCCTCTTGCTGAAAAAAAGATGTAAATTATGGATTCAGGCAACAAGAGTGGCATATATTTAACAACTGAGAATATCTTTTCTGGACATCGGTAGACAAAGTATTAAAATAATTACTTCGGCCATTGCACACAAATACAAACTTCAAACTAGGTTGAATAATGAAATCGACAGGCACATTCCCACACTTCATAGACCAAAATATCTTCAGTACCTTCAGTTCAAGTATATTCTTACATTCAGTTCAGGTATATTTCCGGGAAAACCCAATAATTACCTTCATATTCAAAATTATGGATCAAATGATTATTTGTCCTGCAAGCTGTTTGACAGCTGTCATGTCACATGACCTGACTGAAACCTATAGGTTTTTAAACTGAAAGGTACTTAGAGCGTCTTTTGACCGGTTCGCCTTCTTCCAATGAGCGACACTCATTCTTTCATTACTGTAGTTTTAAGACATTGCTCGTAGAACCTTAACTGCAGATTTTTTTTTGCTGAACATGCTCACCATCCTTTTTCTTCTTTATTTTCAAAACTTTTTATCTTGTCTATCAATTTAACCGAGTCTAACTGGGTCTACGGAGAAAATACACGAATTATCAACGAACGCCTGAGCCCGAACGGTTTGATGAAAAAAAAAACATGAATAGTGAAATATGTAAAACATTTTATGTACTTTAATTTGAAATAGAAAGGTTATTTACGCAAAGTTAGATTTTTTATTTTTTTGCGGTTTTTTGAATGTTACGTCTCGAAATTTTGTTAGCAAACCTCAGATTGGGATTCAGCACCGCAAAAAACATGTATAATGGAAGAAAACAAATCTACCCCACAACTTTCTTTGGAACAAAATTAACTGGATTAATACGTATAGTGCCAATATTTTTCACATTGTATATATTGAAAATATTCTTGTACCTTTAAATATTTTTAAGTGAAAAAATACTAAAACTCTTTCATAAATTATATGCTCAGTTTATAAAAGTTGTTACAAATTTTAATTAAAAAATGATGATCAACTAGACACAATTAATATCTGAAAGTATATTAACAAATAAACTACATCCAAACCCAAACACAGTAACGCATTGTAGCTACTTCCACCTAAAAGTCCCTAGCATCATTTTGTAGACCTTTGTCTTTGTTTTCGGTCCTTTTCTGCCTTTGAGCCCAAGCGGTTTCCGCTTTTCACGTGATTTTAATATTTATTATTTTGAAAGTTAACCTTTTGTTGAAAAATCTGTTGAAAATACATGTTATTATCCATTATTTTTAAGATAAAAATCACCAAAAACTTTCGCCTTGCGTGCCAATCATTATTATGAATATTCATTATTTGGAAGAGGGTGCCATAACATTCGAATTAGAATTATAATTTTATAGTCGAGGCATTAAATTAGATTTGAGTATAACTATGACAGTTGAATCGATTTTAATCTTTAATAACAACACATCTTGCATCTGTTGCCACCAAAATATGACGAAGGAAGACGCCAGATGCCGGCTTAAATTTTTTAAGTGGCAACATAATGCATACACATTCTATAGAACAAGTTAATATCGATATGTTTAATATTCGTGAATCGATGGATGCTTCTCGCATGTTATTTATTATCCCTGTGCTACACTAACCAGTATATAATCTTAATACCTGTATGACGTTGACGTATTTTACTGCAATATTTAATAATTATAATTATATTATATTGTTTAACATTTTTCCATTTATATACATATATTAAATTTATTTTCTATTAATAAAGTATTTTTTTAATTTTGAAAAACCAATCAATTCGTGTTGAAAATACGCTTCCTTTTTCCTATTTAACCAAGTTCCTATTTATAACGGTTTCGGAAATTCCAACAGTGTTCAATTAAATTTTGGCCACCCTGTATAGTGGATAAAATGCATGGTGTACTTAAAAATTAAATTTGATTAAAAAGTAAAAATGTCATGATACATATAATCACCTGGATTATATTTTAGTTGCTGCAAGCCAAAATCAATCACAAAATTCAGGTTGACCCAGAGCAAATTTCCCTTTGTAACGAAGTTACCTAATTATCATCATTCTTTTACTTCATATTTGATAATTAAAATATAATAATTAAATCGTGCACGGCACTGGATTAGTAGTAAATAAAATATAAGGTCAAACGCGGTCAGTGGTATAAGTTAACATCCGTCCGACAGATGGAGGCAGTCCTGAATGATGTCTTCAAATGCAACAAAATGTACTTTATACATCGGCCTGATAGACTTTCGACAGTTCGAGTTGCAATCCCAGTTCGAGTAGGAGCTCGAGCCGAGAACCAGATCCAGCGACTTTTAGAGATAGCTGAAGGAGCTGAAGGAGCGAAGTCAAGTTCAGTTGTACCGGAACCGTCAATCCGATCTGGAAGTCCTACACCGTCTGACCAGACCAGAGGAACACCACGGAACAATTTTTTATTACACACCATTTTCTTGTTCCTGGCCGGATCTGGTATAAATAAATGTCTATTGTTTACGTGTTGTTTTAGCAGAAAATAAATACGCAGGTACTCAACCTAGTAAAGCCCGCACTTCTTGCCGCAAGTGATTTTGTCGATACCATAACGAACCCTGGAGTAATTATTTATCTACTGATGCTACCCGGAGCAAGTGGCCTTCACTTTATAAGCAGCAGGTGGCGCTCGAAGCAATCCGAAACCTGGACCAAAGCTCCAAAAGACCGCTAGACTGCAAAGAGCGTTAGACCTTTTTATATTAATATAAAAGAATAAGTTGTAAAGTTAGAATTCATTTATTATAAAAACACATACGAATTTATTTAAAAAAAATATGATCCATAAAATGGCCGTCTTCCTCATAGCACTCTTGTAAACAGGTACGTAGGTATTGGAACACACGCTGATATAAAGCAACTGTTGATCTAATTTCGAATCCGCTGTTTCAGATCTGCGCCGTTATCAGGAAGATAAGGCACTTCCACAAAAATAAATCTAAAGGGGTAATGTCAGGTGATCGTAGACGTTATTCAATGTCGCGATGTAAGGAAATGAGATATCCTAGGAATAATGTACTTACAGTGCTTACGGACAGGTGTGACGTATGTACTGTCATATACCATCCTGCTGGAACCAAGTCATATCATCATATTTCATAAAATTTTGAAGAGCTGGTGCAAAGAAAGTGCGTATCATTCCAGAGTAACATGTACTGTTTACTGTTAAGAGGACGACTGCCAGCATCTTCATCCCATTTTCCGACATCGCACACAACACTGTCACTGATGTTGATGCTTTTCTTGTGAGTTATTATTGGCCCAATATGGTCAATTTTGTTTGTTTACGTAATCATCTAAATGAACGTAAGCTACACCACTAAAGATTAGTTTTTCCAAACCTTCAGCATTCCAAAATATAGCCATCATTCTTTCGCAGAACCTTTTACTTCGGAGGTAGTCTGTAGGTTTTAGATAATGGACAAGTTGAATTTTGTACGCATGAAACCACAGCAATATTTAATGGTGTTCTAGTAGATTATTGTTAAATACTTGTAAAATGCGAGAATTTGAGTTCTATGCATCAGTGCGTATACCAGACAGCTATTTCGTCCTTTAAGAACCCATCAGTGGCAATGTGCCCAGATGTATAAAAATCAAATCCGACCTCGAACACAACGGTGTAATACTGAGTAAAAAGGATGTAAAACAATGGTAAATAGCTAATACCATCTATTAATGGGACAAGGTGTCACTTAATACTTAATAAAAGATTCCACCTATGTAATAAGCGCCAGTTCTAACTGGAACTGCAAAAGGTCCATATCTCTAAAGAGTATGAAACCTCAAATACGTGTTAAATACTTGTAGAATGTGAGAATTTGATTTCTATGCATCAGGCCATATTCTGGATAGTTGTTTCGTCCTTTAAGGACTCATCAGAGGCATATTCATAAAAATCAAACATCACCTCGAAATACAATGGTGCAATATTGAGTAAAAAGGATTTCTGTTGACTTCGGTGTTTCTAGTTTCGTGCTTAGTCAATATCCCTAAACTTTTTCATCCACGCTTTTACCAAATAATTCAAGGGTTCATCAGCTACGTGACGAATATTGTACAAAAATGTCGCCTCTGTATAGGAGTGATTGCTTTGAAATAAGCTTCAATAATTAACACACGTTGCTCGCCTGATCACTGCTCCATGGTTACTAACAAATCACGTATTCACTACCTGATACCACCCATATACTCCCACCAACTCTGTTAATAACTCTTAATTAAGGTAAGGGGGAAAATGGGCTCTCCGTAATTTGGATAGCTTAAAACATTTATGACCTTTCATTTTTAATCCGATAAGCGATTCATCTGTGATATTGGCGTATAGGCCATCGTACTATTGTCTGTACAGCAACAAGTAAGATCTTTTCATTTACTGAACTGTTGCCTCACAGTACATAAAATAAGAGAA
The DNA here is from genome assembly GCA_963243735.1 of Neocrepidodera transversa. Classification (NCBI taxonomy): domain Eukaryota; kingdom Metazoa; phylum Arthropoda; class Insecta; order Coleoptera; family Chrysomelidae; genus Neocrepidodera; species Neocrepidodera transversa. The sequence continues at coordinate 16,676,816 of OY725349.1, read as the reverse complement.
GTGAAATTATATGAATATCATTGATATCAGGATGTACCTGTTTTTTAACTTTAAGTGTCGGGATTAATTTAGTATTTTTGATAAGTAACTAATAGTTACATTAGATCGTAACTTTGTATGATATATATACTTGTAAAACAAAGCCTAACCTTAGAGACTACTTTTTAACAGATTTACCTGTAAACAATCAATACTAATCAATCAATACTAATTGGGCAACCATATTTGTGTCATATTTCACACAAGCAAACCATTTCTTTAAAAATTTTCTTTATATATGACAGAATAAATAAATGACGGAATTAGTTCAACTGGAACTTTCATTTTATAAACTTGGTAACTGGTTTATGTCATGTTTTTTTGTATAAAAGGGTTAAAAGAAAAAATCCTTAGTGAAATATTAAACAACTAACAAGCGAATTTTATTAAACCCACCCACTTTTTATTGTCGTTGAAAATGGGCCGGTAGCGCTTTATGTACAAATATGGAATCCTTGCGTGTTCACTGGTATCTAACTGTAATTGTTTTAGGGATTGTTTCAATTTGGCATATATGTGTAAACTCGCAAAAATTAATGTAGTAATCGACCGTTACACATGCAACTGACGCTATGCAGCATACATTACATACCGTATGGTTCGCATTGTATAACATACTATCACAAGACAACCTATGATCAGTATCCGGTAAAGAGCCGTTACAAATGCGACTGACGCTCAGCGCATAGATTTTCACTTGCAGCGTACGATAAGAACGCACAGAGAGTAAAAGCACACATTGTTGCTGCCTTGTACGTAACAAGATTCATATGTCGAAGACAAACAAAACAAAGAGCTCATATACACCTCTCTTGTTCCACTAAAATAATTAATAACTGGATGCCCATTTTAAAATCGCTGGAGGATATATTTGAAACTATACAGAAACTTAAAACACTAAGTAAAATGCGCAACACTGTCTATCATCAGTCAGTATACATGTGAAAAGACTCATATCAACAATGGCCCGAACTGACACGTACCGAACGCATCCGCAAGGACTCGACGGATGCTCCAACGGACCAATCAGTTGACAGACGATATGCTCTACTTGTGAAAACCTCAACAGAATCAATGAGGAAACCGACTGATCGTCAGTACTGAGTACTGACCGTCACTCGCATGCGTAACGGCTCTTAAACAACGCGTTGTTGCGTTTTTGTGTATTAAAAGATTAAAAATGCGAAAAAAACTGAAAAATAAAAACATGTGGATCCATCCTCTGTATATGAAACTGGTAGCTCAAGGCTTCAAATCCTGATTTTTATATTCTTCTATTGACGTATCCCAAATACATCGCTTTTGTTCTATTAAAGTAATTAATATGAATACGAAAATTAATTGTTTCTGTCGATGTCGCCATATTTATAACATAATGAATATTTGCCGGTTTGTAATGCTAAAACTTACACTGATTTGTTAGTAATGTATGTCTTCCATTATACGTGTGTCAAAAATAGTCAAATTAACTGAACTGTAGCAGGACTTGGAGTAGTATAATAATGGTACTTATATTGTACAAAAAATATATAAACAACTCAATTCCTAAAATTAACTATAATATAATAACAATTAAGGCATTTTAAGATCACTTACGATTGCCTCTGTTCAGTTATTGTATTTTTTATTAGATTTAGTAATTATTTATTTATATTTTCATCACTTCGGCAATCGCAGTGGCGTATCTTATAAACATTAACATTTAACATAAAAATAAATTTGATGGTCCATTATCATGTTTTGCCAATGTTCTTTACAAATGAATATTCGAATAATGTTTTGTTTATGTCGACGAACAACATCATAATGAAATTGAACATCTGGAAAATGTTGTATAACTTGGTCTATATAAATGAACTTCACGAGTTCCACACATAAAATATTCCAAAACTGTCTTGCTAAGATATAATAAACATCTTGACACCTTCACTGTATACAAAAATCGATTAGTTCTGAAAAAACTCTTTATTTAAATAAATTATTGCCAAGTAATAATCGAAAAGGCAAATAAACATATGACGCTTATGAAGTTTGACATTAACAATGTCACTAAATCAGGCATTTTTTAGCGACGACCAGATTATGTGGGAGACAATCATTTCTGAAGACACTGTATGAACGATTCATAAGAAACAATGGCTCTGACTGATGATACGGAATGCCGTACGGTCGACCGATGCCCCAGCGTAAAGTACGGTGACCGACGGTAGGTACGTCGTAATGTGAAAAACAACATTTATCACCATTGAACTAATAATGCGGAGACCGTACGGTATGTACCATACGCTGCGTACAGTCAGTCGCAAGTGTAACGGCTGTTAGTAGCAGGTAGGAGGTGTATCGTCAATTTTCGTTTTAAATAACTCGTATTAAATTATTGCTAATCAATTAATCATTGATTCATAACAATTAATAAGAATAATTATAATTATGGGTAATACTCACAGAGTAAAATGAAAAAAGGCGTTCTTCTAAAAACATAAAATAAATTAATTCTAAAATTAACTTCAAAATGAATCCAAAAGTTTATCCATAACTCAAATATGGTCAAAGCATTAATAGCAAATAAATCATGAACCACAAAATATATATTGAAATTGAACAAAAGGAGGGTGTCAACTAGCTCCTAGCCATCTTCAGGCTATATACTAATAACTGGATTACCAAATTCTTAAATTACAAAGTAAAGAAATGGTCCATACATAATGGGAGTAGGGAAGTACACCGTGTAGGGATAGTTGGTTACATGAAAGGTGTAATTTTTCTATCTTTGAACGTAAAAGGTTTCCTAAGAAACCTGTCTACCAACCCATTTACGTTCAAATAAAAAAAAATTGTATACAATTTATGTACACCCCATCACTAAACAGTGTACTTCCTTACTCCCAATATGTATGGACCATTGCGTTCTTTACTTCATAATTTAAGAATTTTTTAATACAGTTATTAGTATTCGGCCTGAAAATGGGTACTTAGTAGCCGATAATAGTTGCCGCCCTCCATTTGTTCAATTTTAATATATATTTTGTGGTACATGATTCAGAGTTTTATTTCCTATTTTAAAAATAAATAATATAAGAAATATTCTAAAAATAAAAAAAAAATCTAAAATTCTCGGTCGCCGTCTGCCGCGTAAGCAAAGCATCGTTGCCATGTTTCTTACTTGAGAAATTTCTATGCCCAGTACAAATATTTACAAACTGTATAAAAAAAATAGTATACACCGACTAAAAAACATTAACAGCTGGACTTATGTAGTAGAAACTAAATTTATTAAAATCGCCCATTACAGTTAATGTGGATTATAGACTTCTAAACCGTAAAGTCTTATAATACGAATCTGTCTGTCTGTCCATCTGTCCGCATTTATAACTCAAAAACGAAAAGAGATAGAGACAAACGGTCAACAGTAATAAACTTAGCATATCCTGCATAGATTTTCAGATTTTTATGACTTCCTGTTTCAAAACTAGTTTTATAAACCAAAACCGGAAGTGGTACTACCGGTATCAAAAATAGAATTCCGACTTGAAATTTAACGCTGAATCGATATTTGAAAACAGATTTGAGATATCTTTTATGGTTCATGAGATAATGCGCTTCTGACTTTTTTTAATTTTTGTTACTGTCACTTTAAAATATTACATTTTACTATTTTTAAATTGAAACCCGATTGCCAATATCTCAATACCCTATATTTCAAGACCTAAATCCCTGTATCAAAAATCCCTGTATATTTTCATTATTTTATGAAGTTGTATGCTGAATTTAATGGACTCGTATGATACTTGTTCGCTAAAATTACTTAGTACGTAATAAAAGTTTTATATATTTTATATCATTAAATTAAGTATTAATCAGTGTAAATTATATTTAATATTTTCCTAGACTATGATAACAAGAGGTTAGTTATAGCCGTGTAAGGTGAATAATTTAAAAAAGCTTTGTTGAATATGGCATTTTCGTCACATTGGCAATGCTACTTTTTTTTAGTCCTTATAATTTTTTCCAACTTGTCACACGAGCGTGAAAAATGAGTCTTTCTTTATTACGTTGACGTTCTTTATAACTTTTATACAAAGTAGGGAAAATTAGGCCATTCTTTCAAATCATATAAGCTACGATGTTATTAAAACTTTCTATTTTTATACCTTTGTGTTTATATAAGGCTTTGTTACGCAATATCACTTTTACGTTGTCATTGTAAGTTGTGCTGTTTTTTTTCTTATTCTAGCTTTTAGTATTTAACTGTTAAAGAAAAATGCTACTTTATTAAAACAGTAAGAAATTAGACGTGGATTAAAGTTTTAATTTATTTTGTATACAAAGAGATTTTAAATTTTATTTGTTTTGACATCTCGCGAATACAAAAATCTTATTTTAAGATAAATGAATGCTTGTAACATTGTTTTTGATTATACTTTCTTTTATTATTACACGCTATAAAGAATATCTATAAGGTATCTTAAATTTTTTTTGACATCTAATATCTCCGTTGCAAAGCTTCGGTGATTATTTATTGGGTTTTATTTTGTGACGCTAAACTGATCTTATATTTAGTACACAGAATATAATGCGGTTCGATAAAATTTTATTTTATTTATTTATGTGATCTTACAAACCAGAATGCGCTTCAGCTCTTAGTCTGGTGAGGAGCAAATTTTTTAAGGATTGCCAGGCGCCACTTAATTTTAAAAGCAAAAATCATAAAAATCACAGATGTAACTTATGATGTTGTTAACGTAATTAAATAAAAATTACTATACACCAAATTAATAATATAAAAGATTGATTTAGCGTGAAAGTAAAAAAAATAAAGAAATCAAATTTCATAAATCATTTAATACCTGGTTGGTATATTTTGATATTTAAAAATAATTCACAATTAGTTTAGTTTAAAAAATATCAGGAAAATAAATGATGTCACTTAAGGATTCTTTTTGTGGTCAAAATATCACAATGTTACTGGTCGAGTGATTTTAAATCGCAGTAAAAATATTATACAAAGAAATGTTGTATATCAAGATTTAAAAACTAAAAGCTGTCTCTCAATAAGAACTTACCCCAAAAAATTTATAATAAAAAAACACTGTTAAGTTACCTGACAAAATAGGTTTCATACTTAAATAAACGAACTATGACCTTCTACATATGATATTTGTGAAACTTAAAAAATCTAACCCAATGAAAAGGTATCAAAAGTTGATTAAAAATTATTCAAAATAAAAAAGTGGTTCATATACCTACTACTATCAACATTATAACCAAATATGTATAAAAATTAAATTTAACGTTTAAATTTTGAAAGATAGCCCGACAAAAAAAATAAAAAAAAATGTAGGAATTTACATATACCTTGTGTTAAAGTCTTGCACTGATTTATATACTTGTGAATTGGGATATGGTTCTCTTACACAAAATTGCCAAAAGTTCCAATTCGATAGTGTTGTCCTTTCTTCAGCTACGGTCAACTAAGGAAATGGGAGAAAATACCCTCGTTCGGTTCAAAGCCAAAATACACCACAGCAGTAATTCTACCTTCCACTTACAAAAAGGGTTTTATAACCATCTGCATCGTACAGCAAGCAAAAACGTAACAATCTCGTATATCGAGTAGAAACGTCCCTCATCGACTGAAGAGTCTCGAAGATCTAGTAAAAAGGTTCTTCATGAACGAAAAATACCGTAGAAGGTATGCCTATAAGGCATAGCTTGAAAGGTGATCAAAAAAATAAGCGTTTCTAAGAGGGCATGTGAAATCTACAAAGAAAAGACAACGTTATGTGAATTTATAATAAAATAAAAAAAACAAAATAGCTTACCCTTATTAAATATAGAAGCCCTTGATAAGACAGCATACACTAACACGTGTAAAATACAAAATTTCACTACGAAAAATGGTATAAAAGACCACTCGTGTTCGGCGGTCAGAACAGAAATGAAACTAAACTCGTCTTAAGAAGGCGTGTGACTCAGAATGTTACAAATTTCTCCACTTTATTATGAAGTGTCGCTAGTCAACAATAAAAGTATATCTTACCATTAATACAGTTTACTATCATAGTATCCACATTTTTCCACTGAACGATAGATGGCACGGTCGTTATTCTTGAACTGTTGAAGTCGAATCATGTCGAATGTTATTTTATTGTTAATCTGTTAGCAATTCATATGTTTATTAGGAACACCCTCCCTGTACGTAAAAAAATTAAGATCTAGTAATTTTGTAAAGGTGGAGTTTTTAGACCTGTTTAAAATTGTTTATAAAATCATATCATAGCTGACCGCTATCGACATCATCTATTGTCACCTTCACAACCGCGAATTTCCTATATACCAGCATCTACGCTACAAAACAAACCATCACCAAACTTACCGCCACACTTTCAATAGAATGAAAATAGACCTTGTCAGGGTCAATTTGAATTGACTTTTTGGATCGGAAATGGAGCGACAACTAATTTACTTCTACCTCCAGCGGTCAGGGTGTGAAGTTTTCAGTAGACATGACCTGCGTAACAGCAGTTGAATTTATCTCTATCTATTCGTGCCAATATTTCTCGATTTTATTGCAACGAGAATCCAAATTTAAGGCACGTATCAGATGCAATCAGTATACAAATTAATAAGTACGTTTTTAAAGAAATTCAAGCGATGTTCAAGATTAAAAATTATGTTTTAAAAGTTACTAAAAGCGAAATAAAATACATCATTTTCAAGTATGAAATTGTAACTAAACAGTTATGGATTTTTTACTTAAATAATGAGAGAGTTGTAAAAACATAAAACCTTCTGCTACGGGATCTCCTGTTTGATGTAAAAATCGTAGACAAAAATTATGATCATGCTTAGAGAGAAAAAGGTAAATTTTCATGTTACAATCCTTTTTTTTGTTAAAATTTTGGTAATAATAGTAGTAATAATAATAACAGTAATAATACTATTCTCCATATATGTCATTTTATTAGGAGTGAACTCCAGAAGCCAAAGGCTCGTGCAGGAATTATTATTTTCCGGTGCGCTCCGGGGTGAGTTACTGATGATTGATGGCACTATTTACCTATTGACCATAAAAACTAAGAAAACCTCTGCCAGTATCATCGGCACGGTGATACAGAGGAATTAAAAATCTAGGCTCCGCATTAAATATCAATTAACTTACCTTAGCATACCATCTAAATGGTCATAAATGAATACGACCGATAGCCAACGATCTGAACCACGGAAACCGATAATAATTTATAAAATTAGAAACGTCTCACCTAACGAAATTAAGAAGTAAGGAGAAAAAACAGAGACAAAAGGTATTGAAGAGGAAGAAGAAATTTCAAGCAACCGAGAACAAGCAGGAAGAAAAAATCAATGAAAATGATACACAAGACAATCAAAATATTCATAAGGAAAATGAGGAATGCGATTAGGAAAAACAGTCAGGAAAACGAAACACAAAATAAATAATCTTGATCAAGATCAACAAGTTAGATCAGAAGATGATCCAGTTCACTTTGGAGAAGAATCTGGTAAAAATAGAACTATGTAACATTAAATGAGAGTACATCAAATGGAGAATGAAAATAGATATAACAAAATATTATAATTTAAATTTAGAATGGGAAGAGACACGAATGTAGCAAGTAATCAGAAAAATAAAATTAAAATGGTAACAAGCAACAAGAACTGGAAAAAATGAATGCTCAACAAAAGTGAACAATTAAAGTAACAGAAAACAATTAAATTATAATCATAATAAAAAATAGACAAAAATTCATTCTTAGAAGAAAAGCAGAAATTGGATACATTTCAAAATTTACCCAGAATGGACTCATCCAGTGATTTTTTTTTATATTTTTATTTTATAATTTTGACCTACCATAACACATTGCACTGGGTCCAGCCCTTCTGAGACCGATCCTGCGGCTGTAATTAATTCTTAAAATTTGAATATCGGGGCTATAGTGGCTTGTGACGTGGCCCAATTGAAACAGATTATATTTGGCTATGTTGTCATATCGATAAAACTGGCAACTCTCGTTTTCTCATTTGTTATGATTAAAAGAAGGAAAGAAGTATGTCAATTTTTTTCTACAAACGAACAAATCTAGAATCTTGGCAATGCTGTAGAAAGTAAAACGTCAATTATTGGTCAAAAGTAGCGCCAGTTTCAAATTATATTAATTACTTTTTATTGATTTTTATTAATTAATGAATATTATAAGAACAATGAAAATCAACATAAGCAACTAAGTTCTTTAAGCTATTCATTCATTAATATAAAACCAATAAATTCATTCCTACTGGATAAGTCCATTGTATCTAAACTATATTAGAGAGTTTTAGCACCTCACCCGCTAACGCTAACGTTAACGCTAAATTTGGTTAGCGTATAGAATAACGAAATGTAAAAAAATAGAGTTTTGGCAAAGCACTTGCGTTTTTCTGCATTTTAGGTATTGTCATGTGTCAATTATGAAAATTCTTTAATGAATCTGAGTTCGGAAAATTTACCGTAGTTTTATTTTGACGTGAGCATGCGAAATCTGCTCGAAATTAGGATTAGCGTTAACATTAGAGGGCGAGGTACTAAAACTCTCTATTAACAATTCAATTTTAAATTCAAATCATCCTATTACTATCTATAACAAAAAAAAACATGTTAAAATACTTTTCTGCAGGTCCTAGCCTGTATATTCACGTCATTCAAATTCCTACAATATTATTAGAATATTATTTCTAAATACTCCCTCTCTATCGGTCTCATGTGAACGAAAAATATTGTATTAATATTTTGTAGCATGACTGTTAAAAGAAACCACTCCAAAATTTTGTCAACCAATCAAATTAGGTTAGCTTATCTTCAGATAGTTCGGTCGCCTGAGTTTATGGGTTGGGTGAAAAAGCTACTCCGCCAAATTATTACTGTTTTATTAACTCTTAGAGTGAACAGTCGCATCAGCAACATATCTAACTATCTTCTCCTATGCTATTATATAATAAGTAAATTTTTTAAGATTATAAATATATTAATGTAATAGACCGGGAGTTAGTGATTTTCGGACAGGATTTCTTACAGTATGTCTCTTGGAGTATATTGAGGTATGGATATTCTAACGTTAATAAGCCATACATTAATGAATAATTCCGTGTTCTTTATATATAAAAGTTAGTTAACTTTAGTTTCCAAATTAAGCATTTTTATATGATTTCTAGCAGACTGCCATGTGCTTTAAAATAAAATTCAACGAAAAGCTACTGGCAAAGTCATTGGCATATCGTTTGCGTGAGTCCACAGGGTCGTATCGGATAGGTGTACCTGTATTTTAAACAATATTTATTCGCGTTTCGGAACAGTCTGCCATTGAGTAGTATACATGTTTATGCTATACATGAACTAAAAAATATGGCGTACCATTTGCGCATGTCCAAGGGCACCTCGCATTAAAAACATTTAGTAAATTTTTCTTAATAAATTTCCGTCATTTTATTCATTATGCAATGGACTCATCCAGTGATTTCTTTTTATATTTTCGTTTTATAATTTTGTCCTCCCATAACACATTGTACTGGGTCCAGCCCTTCTGAGACCGATCCTGCGGCTGTAATTAATTCTTAAAATTTGAATATCGGGGCTATAGTGGCTTGTGACGTAGCCCAATTGAAGCAGATTATATTTGGCTATGTTGTCATATCGATAAAACTGGCAACTCTCGTTCTCATTTGTTATATGATTAAAAGAAGGAAAGAAGTATGTCAAATTTTTCTACAAACGAACAAAGCTAAAATCTTGGCAATGCTGTAGAAAGTAAAACGTTAATTATTGGTCAAGGAGCAGCGCGAGTTTCAAAATATACTAATTGCTTTTTATTGATTTTTATTAATTAATGAATATTATAAGAACAATGAAAATCAATATAAGCAACTAGGTTCTTTAAGCTATTCATTCATTAATATAAAACCAATAAATTCCTTCCTACTGGATAAGTCCATTATGTTTCCCATGAAGTTTATGATAACGTATGATGTATATGAAATTGGCATAGCGATTGAGACAGTAAAAAGTGCAGGCATACGCAACAGAAGTTAAAAATTATTAATCAAATTTCCGTGTATTGAATCAGTATGCCTATTTGTTTTTTACTCCATTTAGATATATTTAAGTGGTATACCGAATGGCATACCGTTTGGTAAGGCCCAAGGCTGTCGAAGCATAAAATAAAATCAACGGTTATTGCCACATAAAGGATATTTTTTATAATTTTATTCAGTATGGCTTTTCGTTTTTAAGTCAATCATGTAATAATTATGGCAAATTATAAGTGGCATACTGATTCAAAAGGTTCATGGTTTCCAAAAAAAATAGAATTTTTATTACGGATAAAAAAATATCAAGGCAAGGAACTTGCCTTCTACTTTTCATAATTTAAATGAATTTTTTCTCCCAATTTTGGCTATTCGATATCTGTTTTATTCTGATTTCGATTTAATCTCGATGATACACAAGATATCAGGATTTTTTTTTTATATAAGTAAGATCGAAGCTTCAATTATTTTTTATTTTATCGACTTTTTGGCTATATCTTGGAAACTAAGCGAGATATCGACAAATATCAAGAGATCTTTTTTGATTAGAATTGAATTTCGTACCTAGGAAGTGCCGTTCAGTTTTCTGGATCACTCATAGATCCGATTATATATGCAGTAGAAACATTTTGACGTGATAATATTGTCGGAAACTTCTGTCTTCTTCATGGAACTGTTCTAATTAACCTTGCACATTCTGTGATACGGGACAGCTGAGTGATTCTCAATTCAAGCTTGCAGTATATCGACTATCTCCAAGTGATTCCACTTCATGGCACAATGTAATACGTTGCCCATGGAATTCTAATTTGTATTAAAGCCCTTTGGTCTTTTGCATCGCATCTTACAGAAAATGCAAACTGTCGTGGAATCGGAGGTATCTTCAGCTTCTCCTGTCGTAGATTGATCCCGTGATTGTTCAGACTGAGGTTCATTGTTAGATGTCTGGGACCCAATTCTTGAAATCGTAGGAATCGATTCTCGTGAGAAATTTACGTCATTTTCTCTAGATTTTGTAATATGTCTATTCTTGAAATATTTCGTAGGAAAAAATTCTCCAAAAATTATGAGAATTAATTCCTAATGTCATTGTCTGGAGAAACTTCAAATTCTCATGAGAATTTAAGAAATTAGAGTGTGAATTGTACGTATTTGACGTATTTTGTGGGAATTGAAATTGAACATTATTGTTTTTTTGTTGTTACCGCCATAAATATTGTTAAAATGAATAATTTTTTACTTCAAGCTATCGTTTTAGATAATTTATAAAGTTGTTTAGACAGCATTTTCGTCTATCCAAACAAGCCTTTGACGATCTAATGGAGTATATTGAGCTTTTTCTGCTACCAACAATCAGAGTTGGAGATTAACCAAGAGAAAAAGTTTTAGTAGGTGAACGAAGAGTAGGAAGCCCTAGTTCCTAGTCTGCGTCGTTTTGTCGTTTAATTAACACAAATTTTATTTGGTTCTGAGATTTAATTAATGCTTGAATACATATATTTTTCTTTTTAAAATACAATATCAAAAAAAACGACATATAAAAATTTCGTATCTATCATCTTGACATATAACAAAACTTCAACTCTTTATTTTTTCGCTATCTTAATTTTTATTAAAAGGTTTTTGGCTAGCCACAATAGCTAGCCAAGTAAGCTAGTAACAAGTATAATAAGTATAATTTCAACAAGTAAAATTATAAAATATATTATAAGGAAGAGAATTCTTTCCTCTAAGAAGTTCCTTATCATTTTCTAAGAATTCTACAAGGATTTTTTTTGCGCTTCACTCACGAAATTTCGTTTGGCCATCGCAAATAAAAAATGAACAAAAATAACAAATAACCCATAGTCAATAATAAACGATAATGCACAATAATAGGATAATAACTATGTAAATTGTTTCAATTTGTTTCCTCAAAAATGTAAAATGTCAAACATATGGTATCAATGGCAACTGACTGATAGTCATTTCTGCGAACGTATTAAAATAATATTTGAGCACAGAACTAATAGTTCTGAGTATTTGATTGGTTGAGTTCATGAAATACTTGGATTTAGTAAAGACATACGTCACTTTTTTTAATTCACTAGAATTTCAGTTCAGACTTATTCAAGAATAGGACTGGCGATTCTCAAGAGAATTTTTTTTGGGGAATCAATTATCTGGAGAATTAATTCCTACGATTTCAAGAATTGGGTCCCTGAGGTTTACCGTCCAATGGCTTGATTATATCATGATTATATCAACGATGAAACGGTAAAATATACAGAAATTTTTTTTTATTTTACAATTTAACAATATTTTTTTAATATGATAAACGGGTTCAAAACGTATTCCAATTTGTATATTGGCATATTAGGATTCATATTTTTAATTGCAACTAACTTTTTATTGAATTAAATATCGGAAATTTATTTAGAAAAATTTTTCAAGATATTTTTAATGCAAGGTACCCTTGGTCATGCGCAAACGGTATGCCATATTTTTTTTAGCTCACGTATAGCAGAAACATGTATACTACTCAATGGCGCACTGTTCCGAAACGCAGATAGATAATTTTTTTAAATACAAGTACACCTGTCCGATGCGACCCTACGGAATCACGCAAAAGGTATGACAATGACTTCTCCGGTAGCTTTTTCGTTAAATTTCATTTTACATGGCAGACTGCTAGAAATCGTATAAAAACGCTTAATTTGCAAACAAAAGTTAATTAACTTTTATATAGAATGGAACACGGAAGTATTCTTTATTGTATGTCTTAATATCGTTAGAATATTCATACCTAAATATACTCGAATGACTAAAAATTATCATTGCATTTTTAAAGTAACAATTGGTGCATTCTAAAGTGAATACGTCCAGTGCCGGTTTTAAAAGTAAAAATGTATTCGGTTTAATATATTGTTTTGTTCTTGGTTAATACAATAAGTGAACTTCAAAAAGGCTCTATTGAAATAACAATTTGTATAATTTAATAATTTAATGTACAATAGATTTTCGATCTTTTTTTTATTAACAAAGATCTGGTTCTTTAAAAATAATATTGATAATTCATATCAACTCCATAATTTCTGAACCGTCAATAATTATAGGAATCGTAATAAAAAGAGTTACAAACTTGTTTAAACAGAAAATATAAAAAAAATAAGTACGTATATAGAAGACATATGAATTATGAAAAAATATAAGTTGAATATGAAGCAGTTTAAATAAAATAATGACATTTCTAAAGAATAGTATATGGAAAAAAAAGCAAATAAGATGTTGAACAAATATGATTAAGAATCGATATGAGTTTGGAATAATTTACTACGGCAGACAGCGTGTTAACGATGTCTAAATTTTCGAAGGACCACCTTAATACCGAGTATAAGGAATTAGTATGTTACCATAAAATAAATCAAATTATTTAAGTGAACTGTAAGGGCTATTTACTCACCCATTTATTAGAAAACCAAAATTATTAATTATTACATTTTTTATTACATTATTATTATTACAGCAACTGTTCTCACTACTACAAAACATATTTACAATTTATGTACATTTTTAGACTCTCAGAAAATTATTAAACTATTAATTTTTAGGGTGCGGTCAACCGCTTTTTATAATGTCGAGACATGATATGTCGACTGAACACTGATAGATATGATGAGACTCTCTGAACTATTGAACTGTTTCCCTATTTATAGTTTCAGAAGATTTGTAAGAGGGGATTTTTGCAACGGTTTTCTGCTTTCCGATAAGAAAACCGACCTGTCCGGCGATCACAGGTATTTCTGCGCTTGTCGCTCTTAGAAATATTAGAGGGAGATGGCGATAGGGTGAACCATTTTGTACAAACAATACCGAATAACAATCTATTTTTAGATTATGGAATGGTAAAATATACAGCACTGGCCAAAAGTATAAATTAAAATGAATCTTATTGAGTATAACAATAGTTGGGGTATATAGAATAGATTTTTGAAACTATGCATTCCGACAAAGTGCCACTGAAGATTCCTATAAAGATGAGACATGTATGGTAATGGTCGGAATGTATAGTTTCAAAAACTTATTCTATTTATTGTTTTTGAAGGAAATATAAGTTTATTTTGTGAATTCTGGATAATATTCCAGTGAAATTTATCCAGATGTAAATGACCTATAAGGATAATAATAACTTATTTAAAAAAAAATCGTGCAATAAACAAAAATTATTTTCTTACCTTCGTCTTGTTAAAATTGTATTTTACATAATAATTTATATGTTCTTTATTTGTTTAGCTAGAATTATTTCCTTATTATTATTGTACATTCTTCCTTATACATAGGCATTTATGCCTCGTGAGGTTTCCTTTAACCACTTACCATTTAGTTATATACCAATGTTTTATTACTACGGCCCGCCCATACTTCACCTTTGGTGAAGTAGGGCAAACCGTAGTATTGAAATCGTGCAAAAATCTCAAAAAAATTTTTGCTGCAAATGTCTTAAAATGTCATGAAATGTTGAAAAACTTGATTCTCCGCGAAAAAAAAAGTCTGTCTGTGTGCACGATAACTCGAGAACGGTACGGCCGATCCGGAAAATTCTTTCGCCCATCGGTTTTTATTCAAAAAAGAAAGGCTCTATCAGAAGATGAGCAATTTCGGGTCCGAGGATTCCGGCCCCGCCTACTATGTAAAACTTTTATTCGAGACATCTCGATAAAGTAAATTTGTCGATACTGATTTGTTTAAGTTGTTGTGTAAGTCAAGACGCGTCGATTGATATCTATATCGCATCCGGATCGTTAAAAAAAAATTGAAAAAAAAACAAAATTATTGGAAAAATTCCGATTTTTTCGAATCGCACTTTCTTCCGCTGACGGAAACGGGCCGTAGTCTTGAAAAATCGCGCAGAGATTATTCCTTTTACTAGTTTATATTATTGTTTTATGTGAATATTTACTATTACTATTAGGTACTACTAAACCGAGGAAAGAAAAATTAGAACTAGTATTATCAAGCAACGTCTAGATCCCAATTACACTCTAGTGCCCACCGCTGTTGCCATCGGTTTGTACATTAATTGACAGTTTGATTATATATTATTGTAAGTAGAAATAGTCCAGTGCTAGAGTGTATGCTTTACACATAAAACTTCCTGGTTCGAATCCCGAGGAAATATATTTTTTTTTTTTTTTTAATACACAGGTTAAATTTAGATAGTCAAGACTTCATTTAATAAAATAAACATTTTTTTACGGCAATAAAACACCTAAACCTAACAACAGAGGTGGGCATTCGAGTTGCAATTGGGATCTATACATGCGTTCAATGGAAGTGTCACTGTCAATAACAGAAGCTATACATCACGGAAATTAACTTGCAATATGTCATTTGAAAGCCCTTGAAAAATACTATTTAGAACAATCAAGATTATTTCTTCAACTTTCACCTGTCAAAAATAAAAAATGTTAAAATTTTAAACATTAACACTAAAAATCTGAAAAGGTATTAACTAGATTAGAATCAATTTTGATAAAAATCAAGGCATTTATAAAGTAAATATTTATGAATGATTCGGAGTTTTTCTCCGTATCGGAGTTGGGCGCTAGAATTTTTAATTTTCCAGGATCAACCACCAAAGGCCGGTGCCGTTATAATATGGCCCGCTGCCGTTGCTAGGCAACAAAATAATATCTATATACAGGGTAGATTGAAATTAGAGGCGCACCATTTCAGATCTCCTAAACGACTAAGTTGACTAAATTAGAAAAATGTAATAATGAAAAAAGTATACCAAAAAAAAGACTGATCTATCACAGATCACTAGATGTTTGTAAAAAAGCGAAATATCGGATTTGTTCGCATTTTTTGAAGTTGTAACCGAAATGTTTGCCATTTTACTTTCCCGGTCAATTTTCTTTTCTACGACACCATTTTTCGAGATCTTCGTAAGCTTTATTATATATATTTTACGATTTTTTACTCGCAATCTTCTGTCATTATTGATTTTAATATTGATCGAAATTGGTCTGAGTTCGAGCCCCATCGGGAACCCCTTTTTTTATAACTGTTTTAAGAGCCGGCATTTTATAAAAAAATACATAATTTAATATCAAACATGATTACCTAATCAGACGTGGGAAACTTAAAAATAATATAATTAATTGTTACGTTTAAATATTTACAAAATTAACAGTTAAAGTAGTAAAAGGAATAATCTCTGCGCGATTTTTCAAGACTACGGCCCGTTATCGTCAGCGGAAAAAAGTACGATTCGAAAAAATCAGAATTTTTCCAATAATTTTTTTTTCAATTTTTTTTTCAACGAGCCGGATGCGATATGGACATCAATCGACGCGTCTTGATTTACACAACACCTTAAAAGAAATCAGTATCGACAAATTTGCTTTCCTTATCGAGATATCTCGAATGGAAGTTTCACTTAGTAGGCGGAACCGGGATCCTCGGACCCGAAATTGCTTATCTTCTGATAGAGCCTTTCTTTTTGAATAAAAACCGATAGCCGATAGTTTCAATACTACGGTTTGCCCTACGTCACCAAAGGTGTAAAAAATAGCTACGCTCGGGAAACAATCTTCACCCTCGGGATTAAAAGATGCACTTTAGTCCCTTGGTATATAATATACTATGAATCGATATGCATTAATTCAAATTGACTTTTCTTCCAATTTTGAGGTTAAAAACGAAAACCTTACCATTTTTTAAACGTCTGACTTAAAATTTGTAACCAACAGATATTACGGAATCGATATGTATCGGTTGAAATTGATTTTTCCACCAATTTTGAGGTTTAAAACGAAAATTTTGCCATTTTTCAACCAATTTACTTCAAATGTAAAACCAATAATAGACTTATCAATCATTTTTTAAAATTTTCTAAGCTAACCATTTTTCTAAAGAAACACCACCCTCAAAATTATAACATTCCTTTCAGGATAATCGTTGGGAAACTTTTTCGTCGACACAACCATTATTTTTTACTTTCCCGACCCACCTCCGAGAAGGAAAGTATTGTGAACGAGCAAAAAAAAAATAAAGATAGAAATATCTATTTTGAGGTCACCTGAGGTGATTAAGACCAATTCCAGATGGAAGTCTGTCTGTCTGTTTGTCTGTCGTCTGTGTGTATTCTTCCACGATAGAGGCCACACGTTTAATCCGATTGAGCTGAAATTTGATATGTGGATTTCGGTTATTTGTCCAGTTATTTTTTGTACGACATCTGCCAAACGGAAATGTGACTGTCAAAAATGGTAGAAGCTATATGTAAGGAACCTGTTTAGAAATGTTATTTGAAAGTACTTACAAAACTCTATTCAGAACAGTCAAAATTATTTCTCCAACTGTCACCTGTCAATAATAAAATTTACCATTACATATCTGAAAAAGTATTCGTGGATACTCGTCGGGAAACTTTTGGGGCGACACAACCGATTTTTTGAATATTTAGATATGTGTGATTATTTTTATTTAAAGAATATATTGTAGCTATAGGAATTTTAGAATTTAAATATTGGTGTGTATGTTTTGAGCATTAAAAAAGTTTCTTAATAGCATAATTTGGAGGATAATGATTAACAATAGTTTTTTAAATTTAATTTGGCAGTTTTTTCTTAAGCTTTTTTGTTACGCCGTTAATAATTAAACATTATGACTAAATAACATGTTATTATTTTAATATGATGTTGATACAATATGTACACTAAATACGCGTTGTTGTGTAGTAATACATATTAATATTTTTGTATCTGTTAAGCCTGTTTAAATACAAATAAATAATTAAACAAATGTACTTCACCTGAAGAGAAAACGGTACATGTGCATGACCTGATAAATTTATAAAGATAATCCAAATTGACGCAGTCCTTTTACGTTTTCTCAAACATCTCAAGCAATTTAACGAGTACGTTTGCTTACCGGAGCACTAAGTATTTCCTTTAAGAGTTGAACTTACGAGTTTAACCCTCAGCGAAATAATTAAGTGACCCTGACAACGTTCCAACTCTGAAAAATAAAGCTATAAACTCGGAAGACTTCAAGAAGTCTTTAAAACCGACGTAAACGGAAATATGTAAGTTCTTAATTATTTTTGTATAAAAATATATCTAAAGATAAAAATTTAATTTATTAAAATTAAGCTAAAAGTATTTAAAGAATTGTTGCTTTATAGGAAAAAATTTTATCAAGAATATAAAATTTGGAATGTATAAAATTAAGACAGTATCTTGATGATATTAAATTTTTATATTTCACAAAATCTACTTTTATTTATTATTATACACAAGTTCACAATTACGTGCATGCATTTCCATATGAAATAACTTATAAGTTATCCTTTGCGAATACCGTTATTAAAATTCACAAACCGCAATTTGTTTTTCCACAATTCTTTTTCATTTAAAATCTCCAGATGTAGGTTTCGAATTTTCTGGAGCTTTATTTCAGTTTCTATTTGCCTTAGCATACATCTAGTTCTTCAGTAGCGTAGATATAATGATAGAAATTTTTATATAATAGGGATTAAATATTTAATTAAATTGAGAAATAGAAAAACTAAAAGTATAGTTCAGGTTGTAATAATTTTCCTGGGTTTAATTTAATTTGGTCCACTTTAGCAAGAGACGGTATACAAGGTCCGTTATTGAGGAATCTTAAATACGCTTTGTTTAACCATCTACTCAATATTGATTAATAGTCAGTTACATTAGATCTGATAGACTGAATTGTATAAATAGTGCTTCCTTGACGTCGCTATACAGAATAGGTAGATTTGCGATGTATCGGTTTGCCTAGTAACAGCACAGTAAAATTGGGTTTGGTAAAATTAAAACTTACAAATGATTATATATCATGAATAGTCTAGTTAAAAATAATTATTTTCCGTATTTATGTCCTCTTTAGTTAATTTTTTTTAGAATTAAACTTGATTGTTGTGTCGAACTTGCTGAAGTTAGCGATAAAGTTAAACTTCATGGGACGGGCAACTCTTTTAGGTACTGTGGTACATAAAATTTAATCATTTTTGGTACGTTGGGACAAAATTTATACCACAAATTTAAATGATAAGATTTATGCACAATTTCATCTAGTCGGTAAGTGCATCAGACATGTAAATAAACACTTAGTAGCCATCATTTGATCAAGGCGACATCCGCGTGTCGAAAACGTTCGTTATTGTTTATTGTTTTTCTGGAGATTTATTGTTTATCGCTCTTATACTGCTCTGTTGGAAGTTTTGAAAAGGTAATACAATACATAATACAAATAAAATATCACATTAGATATTATTTGTGGCTCTCTTTTTATAGCTTTTCAAATTTTGTACCACCATACCACTATAGCAATGTCCCATTAGATTAATTACTATGACAAAAGATGAACTGTATGAAGAACTTGAGGTAATAGACGATTCTATTGCTTCTCTTTCAACACAGCTGTATAATATATTGTTACGTTTTTTGTGCCACCCTGTATTTTTATTATTCCTTTAATCCGTCTACCTGATTTCAGCGCGCTTTATATCCCTTCTCTAGATTTCCCTCGCTTTTAGGTATTACTATAAAATGTCTTTCATATGTTACCAACTCTCTCTTTTTGCCTCTTCAGTTAAAACAATTGACTTATATATCGTCTGTGCTGTAAGTTGAAAATTTTCATTCTTCCCCTCTTTATATAGAGGTTCTTTCCCTTGGACTACATTTTCTTTCTTTGGACAAGGTTTTCCCTTTGGAACAGTTTTTCCCTTGGACTATATTTTTTTCTTTGGACTACGTTTTTCCTTTGGAACAGTTTTTCCTGGACTACGTTTTTTTTTTTGACCAAGCTTGTGTTTCTTGGACTACGTTTTTCCTGGACTATCAAAGTTTCCTTAGGAGAAGGAAGATAAGAAAAAGTTTTTTTATACAAGAAAAAAGAAAAAAATCTCTGAAACTTTCGTTTATCATAAAATAAACAAATATAACGTTTAATTTCAGTTTAATTTCCTTAAACCCACAGAAAAAGAAAGGATGGATTTTGAAATGTATCATAGTTTTTTTGTCAATTGTGTTACATCAAAAAATCAATTACACTGGCGTCCAAATTTTTTTTTATTTAATATTTTACTTCTGATATATTTCAAAATCTATTTATGGAACAAACCCATAAATAAAAGATTTAAGCTTAAATTACATTAATTATTTGTTATCAACAAATTAAAGTATCGTTTCCAAACTTATGTTCCAATAATTACACAATGATGTGCAAAAATACCCAAAAACTGGAAAATTCGCGATACATCGGTATTACTGTTTGATTACTGACTAACTGAGCTACGTATGTAGCATATTATAAAGTTACATTGACAATTGCAAATAAAAGCTCGCAATCCATGAGAGCACCTTTATGTTTTCTCCTTTATTGCTGAAAAGTATGGAACTAGGTGATAATTTGTCAGTTTTCAAAATAATCTGCTTCTATTCTAGTCTATTTTTCTACTTTACCCTTCATCCTTCGACTAAGTGCCATGTATGGGTCATGGTCTAGTTATGTCTCTTGCCCTTTTAGCTTCTGACCTATTATTCATCTGGTGTCAAAGCCCTTCACTATACTCTTACAAATATTGCAATTACACTTTAGTTTCCCAACTATAATTATGCTCTGTTCCTTTGGACCGCTGTAGGATCATGTCCCTAGTTACTGAGCATAGCCCTTTCCCTCATTTACACTATTTAGAATAATGATTAGTTTGGTGTAGTTCGGAACCTTGGATGAACGACCCCCTCTGTCACTGTCACTTGTCAACGCCAGTTTAATATTTGCAGGTGGATTTTCTGTATCCAATTCTATGGATCGATATTGAAAATTTATTTGAAATCGACCAATATAATTGGATACAGAAAATCGTCCTGTAGTTTTTCCGCCTAGTGGAAATCCATCTTTATTCTTAATCAGTACACTTTTGTCACCGGCCATGCCGTGTGTACTACATATTTAGATTGATAATCAATTTTTAAAATCAATTATTGGTTTTTCTTATTAATATGGATTTTACTCTGACTTGTTGAATTTTTATCAACCTGTAGCATAATGCTAGTACTTTTTAATCTGTTGTCATGTTTGTTAAGATCTCTGATGGGGGTATCTTATATTGATGTAAGTTTTCACTTTTATTTTATATTTTACTCTTTACTATTGTAAATTAAGGCATTGATGATTTTCCTCTAAAAGGCATAATTTGTTCATCAACTGTAACCAACCAACCGCCGGTATATCATATTATTATTTTTTCATAAATTTAATGGTATTTTGTTTCTTATTGAATTATTATTTTAAGAAATTTTAGAGAGATAACTAAAACCCATTATATTTAATGTGTTTTGATTCTCTTAGACTTTGTTGATTTTTTTAAGACATTCGATCTTTTCTCAAACCACTTGATCTGTTTGAATGTAAATTGTCAAAATTCATTATTTTTAATTATATTTTATTTTGTCTTCGTTTGCATTTTTCCCAAGATACTTTACATGTCTATGTTTACAGAAAAACAAATGGTACATGGTACCACAGAACATTATGAAGAGGAATGTTTAGTCAAATTCGGCAACAAAACGTGGGTGAAAGCGGAAGAAAGGCTCAGTCAAAAATCAAATTTTAAACTACCACCATCGTCATCGAAAATCTTGTATCTAGCGTCGCGATGCCGACGCCAATAGTTTCAAAACCCAGTCCATTCGCACAAATTAAACTACGAACGCCATAAGCAGATGTTACAATATTCCACGTCCATTCAGCGTCGCTACGCTATTCGTCCTGACGCCAAATATTTCCTCGTCTACACATTTTTACATCTCTAATCGTAAACGACAATATGTTGTGGGTTTGCGGGGGAGGGTGTCATTTATGAGTTAATTGCACCATCCTATCAGGCCAGGGGGTAGGAGGTCACGGTACTGCTTCCCTTCTTACTCATTTTCATTTCCTTTTTCTTCTGTTTTTCCAATTACCAATGCCAGTACCCAATATCAAATCAGTTTCTTTTGTTTGTAATAGTTTTGAGTTAGTATTGGTTGAGTTTTTCAAAAAAACATTTAAGAATAAATTTTCAAATTGTTTTCAGTTTTTAACATTAATTGTACACATTATACATTATGTTCAACTTTCCCGCGCCTTGTCCACCCCACCTTCCTTTTCCTCTACCTTATAGATGTTATCTGTCATTTGACCACATCGTATTTTTCACGAGCTTTACTTTTGATCTAGTAATTGTAAGGCTGATCTTAATGATCAAATCTTTCAGTCCCTTGGTGGGTCCCAAAATTCCAAATACCTTAAGTACAGTTATACCAAATTTCTTTTTGTTTTCCTTAATATTGACCGGTACCATTTGATTTCCAGTTTTGTTTAAATTACAATTCCAATCCGGATTTGTAATTCGGTATTCAACGATTAATTCAATTTGTTACAATTCCTAGTATTACCTCACATTTTTTCATGTCCCCTACTTTTCCCTAACAACCCCCTTCACTTCCCCTTATGGTTAGTGCACATACTTTTTATTTATGCTAAATTTCAACTTATAATTTTTTATATATAAAGTAAGTTTTTTGATATTATTAATTCACCTCTTGTTCTGAGAACAACATATATTTCTAAACATGAAGATTGCTTTATAGCCGAAACTAGTTGCTTATTGTCAAATTTATAATTTATTACATTGTGTAGTACATGACCTTGTATTTTATTTCACTTTATTGAATAATTTGACAACATTTGGATGTATTATATATCACGTAACCACATTAAATTGTTAGTTTTCCTCTTTTTATGTTACATTTATGTATCCCGCTAATAACCACACTCTGATTGATGCAGGTAAATATAAAAAATAATTGAATTCACAATTAAACGAAGTTCATTGAATTTCTTTCTATGTAACTCCAAAATTATTATCGTAAATACTTTACACGCCTAATATGTCGATTTCTTCACAAAATCATGATTAATTGCGATCGCGCTATTGAAGTATTTTTCTCTCCTGATAGATACGTTCCACGTGCCTCTTTTGCTAGTAAATGCAGGTATTCACTGAAATCTACAAAGAGTGTATTTTACAGGAATATACGTAGATTTTATCAGTCTATTTTTCGTTTTTCCTTTCTGCTAACTCCCAATTCTATTGATTGTATTCTCCCAAAAGGCGACTTAGCGCCGATTTCTATACCTGTACATTAGCATGTAGTCCATAATTCCAGAAAAATGTTCTACACGAGGAAGTATCGGAGATATCGGTCTGGATTTATGCCTTAACCATTCTCAGTCTTTAGTAAGTGATTACACTGCAATTTTATTATAGACTGAATGTAAAATATTTACTTTTCTTGAAATCACTCTCAGTTTGTTTACTGGAAAATAGTAAAATTATTGGTATTAAATAAACCAAATTTAAAATATACCGTGATTGGTTATTTTATGTAATATAACTAAAATTTCATATATGGAGTTTTATTTTTTTTTTATCACATGTTGCTGAAATATTTACATTTCTAAGATGTTTTGCTTTAAATTAATATATGCATTTAAGTGCTTTTATTTTAAGTGCTAAATTTTATTGTAAAGGTGACCGTATATTTTTTCGAGTTTTCACTAAAAAGATCAGTAATTCATACCATATTTTGAGAAAATGTTATTACTGTCAAGTTTAATTTAATTTTTTTTTCTAATAGTTAACAGTCAATTTTTTGGCTATTTTTTGGAATTTTTAATATTAGCAAACCACTAATTCAAAAGAAGATACTAAATTAAGGCCTGAAATCACTCTTTAAGATTCTTAAAATGAATTAAGTTATTTATTATCAATAATTGAACTTCGCTTATGTATGGTCCGAATCTAATTAAGATTATTTTAACAACTTACTTTTGATTGTCAATGTAATTTTTGTATCTATTATGTACCGCCACTGTATTTGAGAAACATTAAAATAATAGAGAGTGATATTTCATCCAGATATACTCTGTCACAGTCCTAAATATGCAAAATCCGTAGCAGGAATAACGTTAGAGATTCAGAAAAAATTTAATGAAACCATTTTTCACCGGATATACTTCCACAGATTGTTTCGGTTAACTTTAATGCGAAGTTATTTTTTCAGTACCATTGTAATTTTTAATATCTTGTCAACAAGAACATATAAATGTTTTATACAGGACTCGATGTAATTCTAATGCAAGAATTGAAGAAATTAGTTTCGTCAAGAACAAAAAAGATGGCTTCCTTTCTTAAATCATTAAACCGTAAGACTTAAAATAACGAAAGTTCTAATACATAAATTAAAGCGTAAACTTTATATAAATAACGTTTACCGTTCCGTGGAATTGATTTCCATTACACTATTATAATGTTTTATTATTTTCCCTTTTATCAATAAAAAAAAATTTGCGCCCAAAATACTAAAGGTCGACCGATTTGCGGCCGTAATAAATAATCAATCCATATCGCAATGCCATTCGAATCATAAAATGTAAATAAAAATATAATGTTGAGGCATCTTAAAGCAGATAGTATCAAAATACAGAGGTATAAATTATTTTATTTTATGAATATGTTATCTTTCGAATAAACTGAAATAAAGTACAGCGTTTTTTTCTCTTATTATGACGTTGTTAATGTATTTGATAAATAAATAGTTATTTGTTAACCTGGAAGCAAAATATCTTTTTATTAAAAGAGCTTTAAAATTAGCGAAAATTTTTTACGATTGCGTGTTTTCTTAAAATTTCACGAGTTCGTAGAACGAGTGAAATTTGTAAAGAAAACACGCAGTCGTAAAAAAATTATTTCTGATTAATTTTAAAACACGAGTGGTATTTATGAAGAAAATTCCGCGAATTTGAAAACATAAATTGACACAAGACAAATAATTTGATATTGACATATTGGTTGTCTTTTCGTTTTTTTGTAACTTTGCTGTAATTTAGTGAAAATTCAACAGCTCTTATAGGATTTTATATTTATGAGTGGAATTTTCAAGACCAGATAATAAGGGGGTTGCTAAAAAGTACATTACAAGTCAAAATTGATCACACTACAATTATCTTAAACTTAATTTATACTTTTTTTAATTCATCAGAATGCTGAAATATATCATTCCATAACTTTTATTTAAAAAATATATTTATAAATTTGTTTATGTGTTTAAGAGCGATGAAAAATGTAGTTCATATCTGCGCGAGAACTTATTTATGGCCAACATAATACTTTTCTGCAATTTAATTTTGTTATAAATGATTTATTATAGTTTATTTTTAATTCTGTTTGCAAAATTGTTTTTATAAATAAAACATAAGAAATGTGTAGTGTTTGTAACTCTAATCTTGATTCACAAACAAATCGTTTCATTAATATTTAAAACATATTTTTTTATTCACATACACTATGCCGTAGTTTTCAGTAATATTAACGAAAGTATATCAAACTAGCTTTTGCCCGCGACTTCGTCCACGTTGATGTTGGAATAAATAAAAATTTCATTCTTATATCTTTTTCCTTCCCCTACTTTTTAAATATTGATGAATATTGTATTGAATATTGAATATCTCGAAAACTATAACTGGTGATAGACGCTTCAAAATTGGTACGTAGATTCTCCTAAAGAAATGTATTTTTAAAAATGAAGGGGAGAGGGTCCAAGAAAACCACACAAAAAATATGCGCTTAAAAATTGGTATGTTTCCTTTAGTTTTTGATAAAATTGATTTGAGATAAATAATTTATACTTTCTCTCCTTATTTCTAAACTTTCCCGACGAGTATCTACGAATACTTTTTTAGATTTTTAATGCTAAAGTTTTAAATTTTGACATTTTTTTATTTTTGACAGGTGACAGTTGGAGAAATACTTTTGACTGTTATGAATAGACGGCCTTCAAATGACATATTGCAAGTTAAATTCTGTGATATATTGCGTCTGTAATTTTTTTATAGTAACACTTCAGTTTGACAGATGTCGTATAAAAACTAATCGGTTCTTCCGACGAGAAACCCAAACCCATATACCAAATTTCATCTCAATCGGATTTAACGTGTGCCCTCTATCGTGGAAGAGTACACACAGACTGACAGACAGACAGACAGACAATCATCTCAGGTGACCTCAAAATGGATATTTCAATCTTTACCTCAAAATTTTCTTTAACTCGTTCATAATACTTTCCCTTCTCAGAGGTGGGTCGAGAAAGAAAAAAAAGTTCAAAATGCTGAAAGAAAGTAAAATAATGTTAAAAACGCTAAATATGCAAAAAAAACCCAAAAAATGAAAAAAAATGCAAAAAAAATACAAATATATACAATGAAATGCACAATAATAAAAAATGATGTGAATTCTAAAAAAAGGCAAAAAAAGTTTAAAAAGTGTTAAGAGGCGCCAATACCATATGTTATCTGAGCGCTCCGTTAATATTAAAGATAGAAAGCTGGTGTTTTCACCAATCGAATCTGTAGTTAATTCTTTAGAGCGCGTCTGTGGTACTTCTTTTAAAATAATTTTAGTAAAGGTGATACAACTATCAACTTTTTTCTCTACACAAATTTGAAAAATGTAGCACAGACGCGCTCTTCTTATAAATATTTTAAATAAGATGAAAAAAACCGCATATTTTTAGTTGCTATATTAGGCGAGTTCACGTCCAAATACGAATAATTATGTTTTATGGCTCTCCACCCTGTTCTGCGCAGAAAAAAATAGACTAGATAGTAGGATTATTTAACATTAACCGGAAAATACTAAAAAAAATATTTTTACATCCAATTTATTAGAATACAAGCACATTTTCCTTGGGTAATTCTATAACCGGCAAACACAAAAGTTAGGTGGTGTGTGGGCCTCTTAAAAGAAATTGTAAAAAATGTTTAAAAGAATGCAAAAAAAAAATCTAAAGATAAGTTTAAAAAATGCTTAAAAAAGTAAAATAATGCTAAAAACGAAAAAAAAAATGCCAAAAAATCTAAAAAAGTAAAATAATGTTAAAAAACGCTAAAAGTGCAACAATCCCAAAAAACTAAAATCAAATGCAAGAAAATCTAAAAAAAAGTAAAAATTGCTGAATAAATTAAAATAATACTAAAAAACATTAAAAATGCAAAACAATACCAAAAAGTAAAATATTTTAACTCGTTCACAATACTTTCCCTTCTCAGGGGTGGGTCGGGAAAGTAAAATATTTGACTCCCTCACTGGGGAGAGCCATTCCCCTCTTAAAGAATCACCCTGTGTGTTTTTGGTTGATGCACTTACTCGAGCGGGTTTTTAGTTGACGCACTTACTCGAGCGGGTCAATATTTCTTTAACCCCAATTTTGAATCCCTTAAAATGCGAATTTTTAAAATTTCTTTCTTAGTGGTCCCCTACAGTACCAAAGAAAACTACCCTGAAAATTTCACGTCTCTATCACCTCTGGTTTAGGCTGTGCGTTGATTGTCAGTCAGTCAGCGACACGACAATTTTATATATAGATAATGAATTTTTATGAAATAAAAGCCAAACACATTTAATATACACTTTTAATATCCAAACAAAAATGTCATTTAAACATTTTTATTTTAGTGATAAAAAGAAAATAATACAATGGCATTATATAACAATATAACACATATAAAAATTAGCTACTCTAATTTTTGAATATATTCTACAGTTATCAAATACATTCCTATGTCACCTGTGGCTTCATATTTCTTAAATGTTTTTATTATTCGCTCGTCTATTGCGATGTAGGACTTTTTTCTCCGTTTTCCTTCCAAATTTAAATTATATCTGTCATATGTATGATCGCACATTACAGCTTCTGCACGCAGGCACTTCACAAGCAGGAATATGTTAGAATGCGGCCTAACCAATTTGTTTAGACGGTGATTCCACCCCTCAATGGCATTATTGCTCCGATGACGTTGATTACATACATTCCACATTTTTTTGTGATTGTATCATTTACCACCCATTGATTGACAAAATAAGCATAAAAAATCTGATGTGGCCAACAAATGACCTCTCGCTATTTTTGAATCAAAAATTATCACGTTAAAACAAAAAAGTATGAAAAAAAATTACTTTTTTGTGAATCTAGCTGTCATAGATTATTTGTTTGTATGTCACTGATTAACCTAACCTAAGAATCATAATTTTTGATATTTACTTATATGTTTTATACTTACTTTGTTCATCACAACACCTTTTACTGAATTTTTTCTTTCAAAAATATAATCATATTTTTTATTTATATATGCTTATAAATTTGAATGAGATTTTTTTATAACAAAATTTTTATTTTTTATACACAACTTACATACTTCTCACAATTGTCGAGCCAGATTTTATGCAACCATCAGATGGCGTTTCGGCGCACTCCCTGCCAATACCACCGCATAAAAATATGAGTCTTGTAATACGTACAAGGGAATTAAATTCTTTAACCACTTACCTGAGCATATAATAGTAGATTCTGTAACAAGGTTAGAATGAAAAATTCGACAAGAGTGGAAAATTCCGAACGCGAGCGAATGCGAGTGTGAGGAACCACGAGTGTCGAATTTTTTCATTCTGACCGAGTAACAGACTATATTTTGTCCACGATCAAAAAGTATAAATCAAAATTAAATTAAATCTGAACACAAGTTATTTGTTGACACATTTGTATTACATTGTATTAATATTTATAGTCCTGTGGTACACTTACCGATATTAAAATCTCGTGCATTGGTGTTTTTTCATAATTTGCAATTTATTATTAAATTCTATATCTACTTCACTTGATTTTTCACTCATTATTTTGTTTAAATTAAAACTTGTTTGAAAATAATTATTACCGTCGCCATTTTATATCTGACAGTGACACTTTTGAAATCCAGGGCAATCCCATATCGTTTATTTCGATTACAGAAAATCCATTCTTTACCTTGATAAAGAATGAAAATACATACAAAATGCATAAGAGGCAAGTATTATAGAATAAATATTCAGACTCTAGAGGGTGAATGTTTACATTCTATTATTAAAAATCTGATGTGGCCAGCACATGACCTCTCGCCATTTTTGAATCAAAAATTTACAGGTTGACACAAAAAAGTATGAAAAAAAATTATATTTTTGTAAATCTGGCAACAATGGCAAAAGTTTAGAAAATTTTAATGAGATGAAAATAAACTGTAGGGTATACAAAATATATGTGTAAAACTTTATTGCCGTTTTATATAATAATGGCGTCATCACCCATAGCAACTGCCACTTCCGGTTGTGCGATTGGCACCAAAATCTAATCAGATCTAATCTAGGGTATCAGAAGCCTGTATGCAAAATTTCAAATTTTTTTATTCAGTAGTTTTTGAGTTATCGTTACTACAACATCCATCCAAACACACACACACACACACTAACACACTAACACACACACACACACTAACACACACACACACAGACATCATCGCGAAAATATTAAAATCGTATTCTAGGGACCCCAAAACGTGTTTATCCATTGAAAACTGACTAACCTATTTTTAGCATGATTCCTATACCTCTCTTATCTGAAGGGCGAGAGGTAAAAATGATTTCAGAATTCATACATTCAGTAATGGTCGTGGAGAAAAGAATTAGATAAAGCCGTGAAAATTAAAAATCAATTTTCAAAAATATTTAAAAAAAAATTTTGTTTATTAGTTGTGCTGAATTGTGTATTTTTGTACTCTTGACTTTTTCTCCTAAAAAAATTAATTAGCCGAGAAAATTGAAATTTTGAAAAATATTAAAAAAAAAAATTTTTCCCAAAATTATTAGCTGTGTTAAATTGTGCTATACTCATATTGTATTTTTGTACTCTTGAATTTTTCGCCTAATAGTTTTGCCCAAATTTTTTTTTTATATTTTTAACAATTAATTTTCAATTTTCTGTGCTAATTAATTTTTTTAGGAGAAAAAGTCAAGAGTAAAAAAATTCAATTTGAGTATGACACAATTCAGCACAGCAGTTTTAAAATTTTTTTTAAATATTTTAGACAATTAATTTTCAATTTTCTTGGCTTTAAAAATACGATTGAAAAACTGTTGGTAATGAAATGTTATTATAGTATTGTTAAATTTATGAACGATTCGGAACTGGATGAATAATTAATAATATTATTGTTGTTCGTCTTGATTTATATGACTTGTCCTATACATATTTATGTCTTAAAGGACCAATAAAGTATTTATTAATTTATTTATTTATTTTAATATTATATTTATTAATAATGTTTATTAATAAAATTACATATTATGAAGTAAAATTATTATGTTATAGAAATCAAATTAAATTTTCAAATATTTTTATTGGGGATTTAAATATAAATGCTTTCGGGCGAGTTCCAAATCGTCGGGCTAGAATCCCTTGAGTTTGTAAGATCGTCGCCTTCAGGGCACAAACATTTATTTATACCTTTGATACATAAATAACTATTATGTTATTTGCCGTACAAAGATTTTTCATTATTCCACAGTTATTTTTGTTAGATCTCAATTTAGCCATTTTATAAAATTATATACTATAATAACATTTTATTAAGTATTCTTGAGATATTTCATTTATAAACAGTGTGCAAGACGCCGTGAAAGGAATTAAGGATTACGTTGACACACTTCGCCTTGCACATGACATGACAAGGAAGCTTACAGACAACACAAGGTATTTTCGATCCAATACAACAGACAGATGCCTTTATGTCTCCCTTTGTTGTTGAAAATACATTTGAGATTTATAATATATACGACGACCCAGTTTTATTTCATTGTCAGACTATTAAACAATTTTGCTATGAAGATTAACAGTTTAAAACCAATAATACTGGTATTAAACGTTTATTTATTGGTAATAATAATAATAATATTGACACATATTATAAATTGGCTAATATAGAAAAAGTCAAAAATTTATAACTTTAAGCGCGGCCACAGCACTATTTCAAATCATTTGTTTCATCCATTATATCAAAGTATTTATTTTAATAGTGCTTATAGTCCAGTCTGTAGGGAGAAAAATGGGTCTTTTACGACGTAAATTTGCTACAGGATGAAAAATATACCAAGTTGTAGGCAGAGATAAAACTAGCATGCCTATATACTTTTACACACGAAAAAAACTTGCATAAACTAATTAGGAAGGTCCAAAGTTAGTGAAAACATGTTTTTCGCCTACAAGCAACTATATTGATTTTAGCGAAATAAGTATTCAATACTTTTTTTTCTGCATTAACAATACCTTTAATTTGATCCATTCCGCGATTTATTTCGTCAATTAGTTTATTAAAAAATAGCGAAAAACCGTCAAAAATATCGTTTTTTTGCAATGATAATAATTATTTCAAAAATATCGTTTTATTGCAATGATAATAATTATTACAAAAAGCAAGGTTTATTGATTCGGAATCAAACAAGCCATTGCAAGACTGAATTGGTTAATTTGTTGCTGAGATATTTGATATTGTTTATCCCAACACCGTAAATGTTTATTGCTCTAACTTTTTTTTCTATGAACATTTTAACTTCTATAAGGGCTCATTCTCTTCATTGAGACTTATATTTTTAAGATTTTTTTGAACCAAATAGAAAAAGTAACATTTAACCCTTTTTTTATTGCTTTAATAAAAAAGTGAGATAAAGATATATGATTAGTAATAAGATAATGTCAAAAAATTAGATACAAATATTTTTATTAAAAAAATTAAAAATTTCAATACAGTAACTTAAAGTTAGTGTAACTTAATTTAATTAAACTAAATTTGACACAAAGGGAATCAACATTTTTTTTATTTGAAATTGTAATTTATAGTAAAATTGAAGCAATTTTGAACTGTTACTCTAGGGGTGTCTCTATTTTTTACCAAATTTTCTGTTATAACATTTACAGCAGATGACGTAGAAGACTGTTTTTGCTGGTTGTTAGATGATGTGTCTACCGAGTTTACAATTTTATTAGCTATTTCTATTTTATTTGAGAGGTGTGTTTTCCATATATTCGACTTCAGAATCAGAATTATTGTCAATTTCTTCCATTTCGAAGTATTATTGTATTAATGTTTACTGAAGTTTAAATTTATATGACATAGCAAATGTCAAATAACATGTCAACAAAAATGCAGCATCCTACTACGATAGATGCATGGGAGATTTAGAATAATAATTCTTTACTGTCATCTGCGCATGTGCAGTGTAAAGTAAATACAAATATTAGACATCTGCGCATGTGCAGTATGAGGTACAGGAAATTCCCACACTGATTTTTAGAATCGTGAGAAATTAGTCACTTTGACCGCAAGTATGCCGTGTCTAAATGTATACTTTTCATAGTGATCGTAGAAAAACTAACATTTGCACTTTTACAGGTATTCAACATAAAAGTTTATTTACTGAATTCCGCGACAGGTTGATTTTGGTTTCGAGGGGGACACTTTTTTTCCTGATTGCAGTATCGACCAGTTTTTAAAATCAGGCTGCTAATAGCCTCATTATCACTTAAACTATCGTCAGTGATTCCCTTGTCTAAAAAAATTAACTATGGTTAATACTGCAAATGTAAAAATCAGTAAAGTATTTTTTCCATTCTAACAGAGTAACAGAATATATTTTCTCCGCGATCAAAAAGTATGAATCAAAATTAAATTAAATCTGAACACAAATTATTTGTTGACATATTTGTTTTACATTATAGTAATATTTATAGTATTATGGTACACTTACCAAAATTAAAATCTGGTGCATTGGTGTTTTTTCATAATTTGCAATTTCAGATATTATTAAATCCTATATCTAATTCACTTGATTTTTCACTTATTATTTCGTTTAAATTAAAACTTGTTTGAAAATAATTGTTACTGTCGCCATTTTTTATATCTGACAGTGACACTTTTGAAATCCATGGCAATCCATATCGGTTAGTTCGATTACAGAATATCCATTCTTTACCTTGATAAAGAATGAAAATACATGCAAAATACATAAGAAGCAAGAGTTTTAGAATAAATATTCAGACTCTAGAGTGTGAATGTTTACAGTCCATTATTAAAAATGATTTCGGAATTCATACATTCAGTAATGGTCGTAGAGAAAATATAACTAATGTACACCTGATATACATATTAAAAATTCAGAAAGCCTGCAAATAACCTATAAGAACCTAGCTGATACCTTATTTTCTTATTTTGTTTAACTTACCTTCCAAATGATTAATCAACTCCGGTAAACCCCAATTTACTAATAAAATTTTAAAATCTTCCATCTCTCACATACACTCCACTGATTATTAGTTTTTATGATTTTAATAATAATTTTTCCTTATATGCACTTGCCGGCACCCGGCACCTGGTAGCACCTGCTCGCCCACTTTCACTCACAGAACACAAATACCCCCTTTCGCTGTTCAAATCTTTGAAGAAACTTGACGAACAAATGAACTGAATTCTCAGCTATCTGAAGTATATTTTTTTTATTGAAATTACCTTTTAGGATAACAGTTAGCTTATAATTGTTTAATACGTACCCATTCTAGAATGTTATGATTAGAAAAATTATTGTTTTTACATCAGCATGAAAACTATGCTGATGTAAGATAAAAAATAGTTGGTTAGGTTAAATAATTGTCAGAAAAAAAATGTTCTTGGCTCCGTTTTCTCTGTGTATTATTTCCTATTTTCTCCTACTTTTCTCTACTTTTTCATTTTCTTTCCTGTTTTTCAGTATTTTTATATTTTCCCTATTTTTCTGTTATTTTCCTGTTTCTCCCTATATTGATCTATTTACCCCTATTTCCCCCTGTTTTTCCATATTTTTCTACAGTTTTATCTATACTTCGCTATTTTTTCTATTTTTCCTATTTTTTTCTATTTATTCCTGTTTCATCGTTTTTCTTGTTTTCCTTGTTTTTCCTATTTTTCACTATTTTTCACTATTATTCCCTAATTTCACAATTTTTCCATATGTTCCCTTATTTTTCCATCTTTTTATCTGTCCTCCCTTATTTCCCCAGTTTTCACTAATTTCCCATATGTTTCTCTATTTCTCTATTTTCCCCAATTTTACTCTATTTTTCCCTATTTTCCACTGTTTTTCCCAAAATTTCCTAATAGTTCGTTATTTTTTCCTATAGCTTTCTAATTTTTTTTTTATTTTTTTCTATTTTTTCTTGTTTTGTACTGTTTTTTCCTTATTTTTCCCCATTTATCCCTTATAGTCCCTATTTTTTGCTTATTTTGCCCTATTTTTTCCTATTTTCTCCAATTTACCTCTTTTTATCATTTTTTACCTATTTTCCCTATTTTCTACTATTTTCCCATATGTTTCATTTTTTTTCTAATTTAACTATTTTCCCCGTTTTGCCTACTTTTTCCTAATTTTTGTATTTTTCCTATTTTTTTTATTATTACCTATTGTCTCCCATTTTCTCCTTTTTGTCATTTGTCCCTATTTTTCTCTATTTTTTCTCAATTTTTTCCCTTTTTCCCTATTTTACTTTCCCTACTCGCCTCCGAGACGGGAAAATATTGTGAACGAGCTAAAAAAAAATTTCGACATAAAGATGAAAATATCCATTTTGAGGTCACCTGAGATGATTAAGACCATTTCCAGTTGGAAGTCTGTCTGTCTGTCTGTGTGTATTCTTCCAAGATAAAGGCCACACGTTTAATCCAATTGAGCGGAAATTTGGTATATGGTTTTGGAAGAACCCATTAGTTTTTGTACGACATCTGTCAAACCGAAGTTTCACTATCAAAAAATGACAGATGCAATATGTCACGAAATTTGACTTGCAATATGTCATTTTAAAGTCCTTGAAAAATTATTTTCTTATTTTCCCAACTTTCACCTGTCAAAAATAAAAAAATTAAAAATTTGAAACATTAACATTAAATATCTGAAAAAGTGTTCGTGGATACTCGTCGGGAAAGTTTTTGGGCGACACAACCGATTTTTTTCATATTTATTCCATTTTTCCCTATTATTCACTATTTTCCCATATATGTCCCTATTTTTCTCTATATTTCACTATTGTTCCGTATCTTTTGATATTTTTTATACTTCTATTGCTTCCTGTTTTTTATTATTTATGTTCTATTTTTCTTATTTTTCCTTATTTGTCCCTTATAGTCCCTATTTTTGCAGGACATACTCACAAAATTTCAGGTCTCTGAGTTCAGCGTGCGTTGATTCTAGTCAGTCAATCAGTCAGGACTTAGCCGCTTATATTATAGATTGTGATATGACAAAGTTTTAATATTCATTGAATAATTTACCACATTTGAGTATTGATAATCTTCTGTTTTTTTTTAAGAAATATTGAATTTATTCTAAAATAAAAGTGCTTAGTAATAAACTGTTTATTATGAAATTACTAAGATTTTATTGGATCACAGATAATATTTTCTGAAATTATCAAGTTTTTATTGCCTAATTTTATGTAAGAAAAAATAAAAAAAATATATAAATTTCAACGTGGTCTAATAGTCCAGGATGTAGGGAAATTTCATGACGTAAATTTGCTACAGGATGAAAAGTATACCAAGTTGTAGGCAGAGATAAAACTAGCATGCCTATATATACTTTTACACACGAAAAAAACTTGCATAAACAAATTAGGAAGGTCCAAAGTTAGTGAAAACATGTTTTTCGCTTCTACAAGGAACAATACTGATTTTAGCGAAATACTTTTTTTTCGGCATTAACAATACCTTTAATTTGATCCATTCCGCGATTTATTTCGTCAATTAGTTTATTAAAAAATAGCGAAAAACCGTCAAAAATGTCGTTTTTTTGCAATGATAATAATTATTACAAAAAAAGTTTTTTTTCATATTATCATTGCTTGAAAAGCAATGTTTTTTGATTCTGAATCAAACAAGCCGTTGCAAGACTGAATTGGTTAATTTGTTGCTGAGATATTTGATATTGTTTATCCCAACACCGTAAATGTTTATTGCTCTAACTTTTTTTTCTATGAACATTTTAACTTCTATAAGGGCTCATTCTCTTCATTGAGAGATCTTTTTGAACCAAATAAAAAAAGTAACATTTAACCCTTTCTTTATTGCTTTAAAAAGAGGGTACTTTTTTTGTTATAAACAATTAGAGCTGGTGCGCGCCCTGTACATCGTATCATTTTTTAACTTAAAAATACCAAAAGCTGATTTCAAAACGAAAAATTTGAAAACAAAAAGAATACCCCACGACCAATAGGGACCGAGTTAACAATTACATTGTTTATAACTATTAAGAAATAAATTTTACGGAATTCGATAGTCAAGTACTTATATTTTTGGAAGTGTATATTTAAAATTTAAAAAAATTGTTTTTAATTACTTAAAACATTGTGTAAATTCGTCAATTTTCTCGGGCGGTAGTCAAAAACTCATCTTGAGAATTTAAATCGGCGAAGTGCGGAGAAAATAGCTATATCTCGGAACTTTTATATCGGATTTTGGTCTTTTTTAATCTGGGGTAACACGGAACAATGGTATTATGTTTGTAAAAGATAATAAAAAGTCATAAGAATTATAAAAAAATTAGTAAGTGCGAATTTTACAATTTTTTATCTCAGTAAATAAGAATTTTAAGCGAAATTCGCAGGAGTACAAAAAGTTCTATTTTTTATCGAAAAATAACTGATTTTTTCAAATCGATCGAAAGAAATTAATCTCATTTTTTTTATAAAATACTATTTCATAATTTTATATGCATTTTGAAATTGCAGGTCATCCAATATTCTCAGTTGCGATTTTTTTCCTGACGAATAAGTGCGCTTACAGCTTGACCAAAAATAACTCAATTTTTTCAAATCGATCGGAGAAAATTTTTTTCATTTTTTGGCCAGTTTTTGTCTCTCTGCAGTTTTACTTAATGAACAATAACAAAATAAATCTTCGACGTTCGTTTGAAGAGCGGTAAAAGGGCACAAAAAGATTTTAGGCAAGCGCACTAATTGGATAGTGAAAAAAATCGCAACGGAGAATATTGGATAACTTGCAATTTCAAAATGCATATAAAATTAAAAGATATTATTTTATCAAAAAAAATCGGTTGTGTCGCCCCAAAACTCTCCCGACGAGTATCCAGAGACGACTACTTTTTCATATAATTAATGTTAAAGCTTAAAATTTTGCTATTTTTTATTTTTGACAGGTGACAGTTGAACAAAAAATTTTGACTGTTGTGAATAGAGTTTTTCAAAGGCTTTCGAATGACATATTGCAAGTTAAATTCCGTGACATATTGCTTCTGTCATTTTTTGCCAGTGACACTTCCGTTTGACAGATGTCGTACAAAAACTAATGGGTTCTTCCGATGGATAAAGGAAACCCATATTTTAGCTGAATTAAATTAAGCGTGTGGCTTCTATCGTGGAAGAATACACACAGACAGACAGGCAGGCAGATAGACAGGCAGACTTCTGGAAATGGTCTTAATCGTCTCAGGGGACCTGAAAATGGATATTTCCATTTTCATCTCGAAATTTTTTTGCACGTTTACTTTTCCCTACTCGGAGGTGGGTCGGGAAAATAAAATGAAAAAAATTTCTTCCGATCGATTTGAAAAAATTCACAGTTATTTTTCGACCAAAAGTGGGACTTTTTGTACTCTTGTCACTTTCCATTAAAATGCTTATTTACTGAGATTGAAAATAGTAAATTTCGAACTTAATAATTTTTTATATTTTTATTGTCATTAAAAAAAATAATGCCATTGTCGATAACTTTCCGTCTTACCCCAGATTAAAAAAAAGACCAAAATCCGATATAAAAGTTCCGAGATATAGCTATTTTCTCCGTACTTCGCCGATTTAAATTCTCAAGATCAGTTTTTGACTACCGCCCGAGAAAATTGACGAATTTATACAATGTTTTAAGTAATTAAAAACAATTTTTTTAAATTTTAAATATACACTTCCAAAAATATAAGTACTTGACTATCGAATTCCGTAAAATTTATTTCTTAATATTTATAAACAATGTAATTGTTAACTCGGTCCCTATTGGTCGTGGGGTATTCTTTTTATTTTCAAATTTTTCGTTTTGAAATCAGCTTTTGGTATTTGTAAGTTAAAAAATGATACGATGTACAGGGCGCGCACCAGCTCTAATTGTTTATAACAAATAAGTACCCTCTTTTTAAAGCAATAAAGAAAGGGTTAAATGTTACTTTTTTTATTTGGTTCAAAAAAATCTCTCAATGAAGATAATGAGCCCTTATAGAAGTAAAAATGTTCATAGAAAAAAAAGTTAGAGCAATAAACATTTACGGTGTTGGGATAAACAATATCAAATATCTCAGCAACAAATTAACCAATTCAGTCTTGCAACGGCTTGTTTGATTCAGAATCAAAAAACCTTGCTTTTAAAGCAATAATAATATGAAAAAAAACTTTTTTTGTAATAATTATTATCATTGCAAAAAACGACATTTTTGACGGTTTTTCGCTATTTTTTAATAAACTAATTGACGAAATAAATCGCGGAATGGATCAAATTAAAGGTATTGTTAATGCCGAAAAAAAAGTATTTCGCTAAAATCAGTATTGTTCCTTGTAGAAGCGTAAAACATGTTTTCACTAACTTTGGACCTTCCTAATTTGTTTATGCAAGTTATTTTCGTGTGTAAAAGTATATAGGCATGCTAGTTTTATCTCTGCCTACAACTTGGTATACTTTTCATCCTGTAGCAAATTTACGTCATGAAATTTCCCTACATCCTGGACTATTAGACCACGTTGAAATTTATATATTTTTTTTATTTTTTCTTACATAAAAATAGGCAATAAAAACTTGATAATTTCAGAAAATATTATCTGTGTTCCAATAAAATCTTAGTAATTTCATAATAAACAGTTTATTACTAAGCACTTTTATTTTAGAGTAAATTCAATATTTCTTAAAAAAAAAACAAAAGATTATCAATACTCAAATGTGGTAAATTATTCAATGATTATTAAAACTTTGTCATAGCACAATCTATAATATAAGCGGCGAAGTCCTGACTGATTGACTGACTAGAATCAACGCACACTGAACTCAGACCTGAAATTTTGTGAGTATGTCCTGCAAAAATAGGGACTATAAGGGACAAATAAGGAAAAATAGGAAAAATAGAACAAAAATAATAAAAAACAGGAAGCAATAGAAGTAGGAAAAATATCAAAAGATACGGAACAATAGTGAAATATTGAGAAAAATAGGGACATATATGGGAAAATAGTGAATAATAGGGAAAAATGGAATAAATATGAAAAAAATCGGTTGTGTCGCGCAAAAACTTTCCCGACGAGTATCCACGAACACTTTTTCAGATATTTAATGTTAATG
This sequence comes from Neocrepidodera transversa, assembly GCA_963243735.1. Taxonomy (NCBI): domain Eukaryota; kingdom Metazoa; phylum Arthropoda; class Insecta; order Coleoptera; family Chrysomelidae; genus Neocrepidodera; species Neocrepidodera transversa. The sequence goes on along the minus strand of OY725349.1, from coordinate 16,637,360 downwards.
TTTAATTTTTTTATTTTTGACAGGTGAGAGTTAGGAAAATAAGAAAATAATTTTTCAAGGACTTTCAAATGACATATTGCAAGTCAAATTACGTGACATATTGCATCTGTCATTTTTTGATAGTGACACTTCGGTTTGACAGATGTCGTACAAAAACTAATGGGTTCTTCCCCCGGGTATCCGAAAACCATATACCAAATTTCAGCTCAATTGGATTAAACGTGTGGCCTCTATCTTGGAAGAATACACACAGACAGACACACAGACTTCCAACTGGAAATGGTCTTAATCATCTCAGGTGACCTCAAAATGGATATTTCCATCTTTATGTCGAAATTTTTTTTTAGCTCGTTCACAATATTTTCCCTTCTCGGAGGCGAGTAGGGAAAGTAAAATACGGAAAAAGGGAATAAATTGGGAAAAAATAGAGAAAAATAATGACAAATGATAAAAAGGGGAAAATGGGAAACAATAGGTAATAATAAAAAAAATAGGAAAAATACAAAAATTAGGAAAAAGTAGAGCAAAACGGGGAAAATAGTTAAATTAGAAAAAAAATGAAACATATGGGAAAATAGGTAAAAAATGATAAAAAGAGGTAAATTGGAGAAAATACTAAAAAATAGGGTAATATACGCAAAAATAGGGACTATAAGGGATAAATGGGGAAAAATAATGAAAAAATAGTACAAAACAGGAAAAAATAGAAATAGAAAAAAATTAGAAAACTATAGGGAAAAATAGCGAACTATAAGGAAATGTGGGGAAAAACAGATTAAAATAGGGAAAAATAGAGTAAAATTGCGAAAAATAGTATAGAGTAAAATAGACAAACATATGGGAAAATAGTGAACACTGGGGCAATAAGGGAGGACAGATAAAAAGATGGAAAAATAAGGGAAAATATGGAAAAATTGTGAAATTAGTGAATAAAAGTGAAAAATAGTGAAAAATAGGAACAACAAAATAGGGGGAAATAGGGGTAAATACATCAAAATAGGGAGAAACACGAAAATAAGAGAAAAATAGGGAAAAATACTGAAAAACAGGAAAGAAAATGAAAAAGCAGAGAAAAGTAGGAAAAAATAGGAAATAATACAGAGAGAAAACGGAGCCAAGAACATTTTTTTTCTGACAATTATTTAACCTAACCAACTATTTTTTATCTTACATCAGCATAATTTTCATGCTGATGTAAAAACAATAATTTTTCTAATCATAATATTCTAGAATGGGTACGTATTAAACAATTATAAGCTAACTGTTATCCTAAAAGGTAATTTCAATAAAAAAAATATACTTCAGATAGCTGAGATTTCAGTTCATTTGTTCGTCCAGTTTCTTCAAAGATTTGAACAGCGAAAGGGGGTATTTGTGTTCTGTGAGTGAAAGTGGGCGAGCAGGTGCTACCAGGTGCCGGGTGCCGGCAAGTGCATATAAGGAAAAATTATTAATAAAATCATAAAAACTAATAATCAGTGGAGTGTATGTGAGAGATGGAAGATTTTAAAATTTTCTTAGTAAATTGGGGTTTACCGGAGTTGATTAATCATTTGGAAGGTAAGTTAAAGAAAATAAGAAAATAAGGTATCAGCTAGGTTCTTATAGGTTATTTGCAGGCTTTCTGAATTTTTAATATGTATATCAGGTGTCCATTATTTATATTTTCTCTACGACCATTACTGAATGTATGAATTTCGAAATCATTTTTAATAATAGAGTGTAAACATTCACACTCTAGAGTCTGAATATTTATTCTAAAACACTTGCTTCTTATGTATTTTGCATGTATTTTCATTCTTTATCAAGGTAAAGAATGGATATTCTGTAATCGAACTAATCGATATGGATTGCCATGGATTTCAAAAGTGTCACTGTCAGATATAAAAAATGGCGACAGTAACAATTATTTTCAAACAAGTTTTAATTTAAACAAAATAATAAGTGAAAAATCAAGTGAATTAGATATAGAATTTAATAATATCTGAAATTGCAAATTATGAAAAAACACCAATGCACCAGATTTTAATTTTGGTAAGTGTACCATAACACTATAAATATTACTGCAATGTAATACAAATATGTCAACAAATAATTTGTGTTCAGATTTAATTTAATTTTGATTCATACTTTTTGATCGCGGAGAAAATATAGTCTGTTACTTGGTTAGAATGAAAAAAATACTTTACTAATTTTTCCTATTAACCATAGTTAATTTTTTTAGACGAGGGAATCACTGACGACAGTTTAAGTGATAATGAGGCTATTAACAGTTTGATTTTAAAAACTGGTCGATACTGCAATTAGGAAAAAAAGTGTCCCCCTCGAAGCCAAAATCAACCTGTCGCGGCATTCAGTGAATAAACTTTTATGTTGAATACCTGTAAAAGTGCAAATGTTAGTTTTTCCACGATCACTATGAAAAGTATACATTTAGACACGGCAAAGTGACTAATTTCTCACGATTCTAAAAAGCAGTGTGGGAATTTCCTGTAACTCACACTGCACATGAGCAGATGTCTAATATTTGTCTTTTTTTTACACTGCACATGCGCAGATGACAGTAAAGAATTATTATTCTAATTCTCCCATGCATCTATCGTAGTAGGATGCTGAATTTTTGTTGACATGTTATTTGACGTTTGCTATGTCATATAAATTTAAACTTCAGTAAACATTAATACAATAATATTTCCAAATGGAAGAAATTGACAATAATTCTGATTCAGAAGTCGAATATATGGAAAACACACCTCTCAAATAAAATAGAAATAGCTAATAAAATTGTAAACTCGGTAGACACATCATCTAACAACCAGCAAGAATAGCCTTCTACGTCATCTGCTGTAAATGTTATAACAGTTACCGAAAATTTGGTAAAAAATAGAGACACCCCTAGAGTAACAGTTCAAAATTGCTCCAATTTTACTATAAATTACAATTTCAAATAAAAAAAATGTTGATTCCCTTTGTGTCAAATTTAGTTCAATTAAATTAAGTTAAACTAACTTTAAGTTACTGTATTGAAATTTTTAATTTTTTTAATAAAAATATTTGTATCTAATTTTTTGACATTATCTTATTACTAATCATATATCTTTATCTCACTTTTTTATTAAAATAATGTACATTTCCAAAAAATTGTAACATATTTCAATATTATTTTTAAATATTTAAAAATCGTGATCGTAGAAAAAGTATTGTGTGCAACATGTGCGCAAAGTACTTTTCCCACTCGCTTGATTTACGAACACTCGCCTGGCGGCTCGTGTTCGCAAACTTCAGCGCTCGTGGGAAAAGTATCACTTTGCGCACTTGTTGCACAATAGTAGTTTGTACAACAAGTGCGCAAAGCGTCACTTTTCCCACGAGTGCAGAATGACTATTGAATACAGAAAAATCAATTTGTTTATAATTTATAAATTAAAATAAATAATCAAATAAATAGTTTACTTACTTTTAGTTTCAATTTCAAATTTGAACTCCCAGAAATTCACTATAATGTTAAACTGTCAAAAAAAATTGACAGGTCATAGCTGTCAGTGTTTGACATTTCTGTGGGGAAAAGTGCCATAGCGCGTACTTTTCGCACGCTAAATTATTACTTTTCCCACGGATATCAAAGAAATTAAGAAAAGGCCTACTTTGCGTATAAAAATTTGTGTAGAAAAGCGTGTTTTGCATAGTGGTTGTAGAAAAACTACTATTATTGTTAATATTTCAGTGAATAAGTAGCTAAAGTAGAAAAAGTGTTTTTTATGGTAACTATAAATTGTTACCTAGAACAAGAATATTTTTTAACTATAGTAAATTAATTTTTATGCTCTCTTAAGTTGCGGGTTTTCTTAAAACAACTGAATTGTTGACATAGTCTCGTCGAAACTTTCGCTGACTTTAAGCGAAAATCAATAAAAATTAAGCTGTTCTAAGTTAATTTTGTTGCTACCATTAGTTGCGATATTTCCTGCTATAAGTTAAATGGTAACATGTTTTAGCAAAAACATTTACTTTAAGTGATCTAAAAATTCACTTACAGCAAGTTACCCGTTTCAGGAATTTTTTTTTCTTGATTTAGATATACCGATTATTTGTCTCGTATTTAATAGAGATTTTTACTTGAAGTAAGTGAATTTTCAGTTACAGTGTAGTGATAAATAGGAAAAAATAGGAATAAATAGTAAAAAAAAGGGAAAATAAAGAATAATACAAAAAAATGGAAAAAAATGGGAAAAAAATATGCAAAAAATTTTTATTTCAATCAGGAGTTTATTCACTAACTTGTAAGTCTTGTCCAAAAAGGTTTATAGGTCAAACGGAGAGAACATTTAGCAAAAGGTTTAATGAACATAAAAGATCTTTTCATCATAATAAAATAGATTCAAATTATTCCAATCATTTAATTAATGATAATTTTGAAATTTTACATACGCAAAGTAAAGGCATTCGGTTTAATTACTTAGAAACATTAGAAATCAATAAACTTAAATATCCGGATTTATTATTAAATGACCAACTACTTGATCTTAACAATTCGCCACTTTTAAATATCTTTTGTCCACGACTGTTTTATAATGAAGCCATTTTTGAAGAATTTTCTAACTTAAAATGGTATATATTATACACTAATAGCAGTGAATAATCATTATTCACTACTTTTTATCACCGCTCTTCCTATGCTTAGCCAATGAGATATAACGATTATAAATTTTATCCATTTTATTAGTAAGCCGCGACTGTCATCCAAATGTCAAATTAATAATTTAAATTGAAATGTCAAACTTTTGACTGCAGAATATTTTATTAAATTTTTACTAAATTGTAATAAAATAATGGATTTAGATAGTGAAAATGAAATGTGCTTAACACCTGCACCGCCAGAAGTAAATATCAAGCTCCATACAAGTAAATGAGTCTAATTTTTATGCCAACAATCAAAAATTTCAACAAATAATCAGAATATTAATGTTGACGTTAATCCTATTCCTGCAATTAACTTAACAAATTTTTCAAATGTAACTTTTAACATAAATAATTGATGTTAAATTGTAATTATATAATATTGATATACTATCTAATTATGTTATAAATATTAAAAATAATGTTCCATCAATGTTTGCCAATAAAAGTTTATTAATAAATACCTACAGTCGTGGACAAAGTACAGTATTCTACTCGCATATAATGGCTATTATTCACACGGGTGATTTACGAAACTCGCCTGCGGCTCGTGTCGTAAACTTCACCCTTGTGAATAATAGCCATCATTATATGCTTGTTGAATAAAATACTATTAATACCTTAAAACTAGTTACTAATAAATTAATAACTTTTGTTATTATTTTTGGGAAAATCATAAAACGGTGTTTTATTTTTTAAATAATTATTAGTATTTTTCTCGACTTTTTATGTAAGTATATTTATTCCATGTTTGAAACCGGTTAGGTTAATAAATATTTTGACCGAAATAATAATTTCTTAAAAGTTAAAACTATTTGAATTTTCCAAATTGTTTATTAAAATATATATACATTTTTCCGTTTGTTTTCCATATAATCTGAATAAATAAATTATTAAGATATTTTTTATTATTTTTAAAATCAATCTTTATATTTTTTATACACCCACTGAAAGAAAATTGATGATTTTAATAAAAGATTTCTTTTATTCAAAGGTTATCGCGTTTCCATAAAAAAAGAGCCAGAAAGACAAACAAGCGGACAAAGCGACAAAAAATTATTTTTATATTTTTCCATTGAACAACTCATGATTTGTTAAAGCAGTACGGAAAAAGAGCTTGTTAAAAAGGTTTTCACCGACTTATGCGACGCCTTCGGCGAGGAAAAAAGTTTGGAAAGTGAAACCTAATCTTTTTTTTTATATATAATATAAATACAAGATACATTTTTGTACGTTGTTAGCGGGAAAGTGTCATATAGTTTATTTGAGGTTATTGAACGAAATTCGGAGTTCAACAAAAATATAATCTCGTGGTTTTTCTTTATTAACAGTTAAAATTAATTAAATAAAACCCATTGAGTTTAATTATCTACCGTAATTTGAGCGAGATTTTTGAATAAATTAATTTAAAAATTCAAATTTCTAATTATTTGAATATGCCGCCATTACGATCGTGACGTCACTTATGTGCAATGAAGTTACCGTCAAGCCATTAACTGCAAATGTGTAAAGAAGAGAATACGAATGAATAACAGCTGTTAAATCTCACTTATACAGACAACGGTGGAGAAAACCATTATGTGATAATTTTATAAAGATGAAAAATTTTACCTATCCACTGTGAATTCGCAATAAAAATCTAGAGAGATAAATAGATATTAGATAAAGAAAACGAATGTTTTAACGAGATCAGGTAATAATTTGCTGTTTGGTACATAAGTGCTGGGCACAAGCGTTCCTGATTAAGTAAAAGGTCGCGTCCGCGCCTGCTTACTGAATAGTTCACTGTCGCTGTTGTAGTTTGTACTCTGTAGAGCTGGTTGATGTTGATAATTTTCCGTGTTTATTTGTATTTGTAAAGATACGTAAACAAAGGTAAAAGTAAACACAATTAAAAACGTATTGACCAAACGAAATTTTATAAGCAAACGTCATGTATATTTGAAAGCGTCAATTTTATTTACAGAAATTGGCCTACGTTAATATAATGCTGCAGCTATTGCACATAAGTGACGTAGGTGCACTACAAGTTGCATATAGATGCAATAATTTTTAAATATCAATTAAATAAATTAAAGAAAAAAACAGAAAAAACGATTTTTTCATAAAAAGAAATTCATTTTTTTCTCAAATAATGCAAAAAAGGGGGACCAATATTTCAAGTTGAACTTCTCATTGATAATAAAAAATACGTCATTTTGGTTATTCTCGACATAAAAATTTTCACTTTCATATTTGATATATAAAGATAATAAACTAAAGACAAAAGAATTTCTTTGCCTTTTCAATAAAGGTATGTTTTCGTGGTCAACAAATAATCTATCAGTATCAGGAGAAATTCGACAGGAGTAAATGAAAAATTCCCAAAACATACCACGCATCATGCGGTTAGTAAAGAAAGATTATTAATGTCATCAAGTGTATGTCAAGTATCCGATGGGGTTCCGATAGGGAAATCTTATTAAGAGTTTACCAAACTTTAATTCAATCAAAGATTGATTACGGCTGTATCGTTTATGGATCGGCAAGACGCTCACACTTAAAACAGCTAGATAAAATTCAAAATCTAGCAATAAGACAAGCTATCGGTGCATTTAGGACAAGTCCCATAGAAGCAATGCTCTCTGAAGCTTCATCCTTGCCTTTAAAATTACGGAGAGACATGCAACTAATGACATATGGTACAAAAATACAAACTTTCCCGAATCATTTAAACAATAGCATCTTCTCAAATATTTCTTACCCATATACACAAAGACCTAGTTCAACCAAACCATCGAATATTCGTTTTCCCGATTTATGTAATGAGTACGGGGTGGACCTGTTAACAGATAAAATGGTAAATAATTACAACACCCCACCTTGGCTAAGAATCCCTCCACAAATAAATATAACTTTAAGCGAAAACAAAAAGGAAGATACAGCATCATCGACATTCCGAACACTGTTCTTGGAACAAATTGAATACTACAACCAACATTTGTGTATCTATACGGACGGTTCAAAAACAAAGAGCGGGACAGGAGCTGCAATTGTAATAAATAAACAGTCTTTTTACTGGACATTAAACCCTAAATTTAGCATATTTAATGCGGAATTGTACGCAATATGGCAAGCTGTATTATACTTTAGTGAGGGTAACCAAAAAAATTGTGTCATATGCACAGACTCTTTGAGTGCCACACTTTCTTTAAAAAATCTATCATCTGAAAATGAGTGGGTTGTACGTATTCTAGAATTAACAACACATCTTTATGCCAATAAACGATCTGTCACAATAATGTGGATCCCTGGTCACACCAACATCCCTGGTAATAATCTAGCGGATGAAAGGGCTAAAGAAGCTACATGCGGATTAATCGACGAGGGCATACCAGTTACTTACCTGGATAGAAAAATGGATATAAAACGAAAAGTTTACGATGCATGGCAGAACCAATGGAATACATACAATGGACAATTACGGTGGATCAAACCATCTGTACAGAAATGGTTCTATCCTAAATCCCTTACGAGACGGGAACAAGTAGTGTTAAGCAGGTTAAGGATAGGCCATACGAATTTAACGCATCTCTATCTCCTTCTTGGAAAAGCAAGACCTACATGTGAAAGGTGTAGATCCCGACTGACAACCCAACACATATTCACCTGCACATTATACAGCCAATATAGACAATTTCTCGGAATTCCACAAATCGAAAATTCACTTAAAAAAGAAAATGAAGAACTAAAGAAAGTAATAACTTATTTAAAGACCATAAATTTATTTTATAAGATTTGATTTATAACAAAAAACTACCGAAGTATAGATCTGTCGATGAGCACAATGACCTAGATGTCGATGCTCAAAAAAAAAAAAAAAAAAAAAAAAAAAAAAAAAAAAAAAAAAAAAAAAAAAAAAAAAAAAAAAAAAAAACTTGAACTTCTCATTGATAATAAAAAATACGTCATTTTGGTTATTCTCGACATAAAAATTTTCACTTTCATATTTGATATATAAAGATAATAAACTAAAGACAAAAGAATTTCTTTGCCTTTTCAATAAAGGTATGTTTTCGTGGTCAACAAATAATCTATCAGTATCAGGAGAAATTCGACAGGAGTAAATGAAAAATTCCCAACACATACCACGCATCATGCGGTTAGTAATTTCAGCAACAATACGACGGGGGATAGTCTTCGATGCTATAATAAATTTTCTAATAAAAACACCGTGGTAATAGAATATGGCGAAAGTCGCTATATAAGTCGCGGAAAGCTGTGACTGGGGCTTACTTAGAAAATAAAAAAGGTATCTAGATATTCTAAACTTTTGTTTTTTCTTGCTATAATGCAAAAAATTGCAACTGCTCTAATTTAATAAGAAATAATAGTATATTTTACAACAAGAGATGAAAATACTGTTTTTTTTGTGAATAAAAATTTCACAAACGAAAAAAACGTATTTATCTCGAGTGACCTGTTAGTTTCAAAAAAGAGCACGTGGTCCGGTAATTACACAATTAACTAGACAATTGCTAAAGTCTACAGTCAGTTGGATTGTTTATTTACCACCAAATCTCTATTAAACATATGGCAAGAGTTACTGAACACTACCAAGGAACCATAACATCAAATTCTTTGAATATAAAATAGTTATTTATGCAATAAGTGTGTAAAGTGATACTTTTTTCACGACTCGTGCGACAATCACATGAGTGAAAAAAGGCCCTTTACACACTAGTTGCATAGAATGTTTTTTCTACTACCATAAAAAAATAGATTTCGCATGCAAGAGGTTAACAAGCTATTTTTCAAAGTTAACCAGTTGATTTCTGGCACATATAACCTTGGCAAGATAAGGAACATAAGGATATTGCAAAAAATGTGTTGCACATGTAAAAAAGTTAATTTGAAAATTTTATTTTACTTTACGAACTAGTGAAAAAAAGTTAAACTTTACGCAGTCCTTAGCGTGCGTAAAGTAAGTACTTTACGCACGGTAGTAGAAAAAATCCTTTAACGTATTAAAAATTTCCAATTATAATTTGTCGATTTAAAGAAATTAAATTGTAAAATCCTCATTCTGCGTATTTATTTGTTTGAATTCGAAAAATAACGGCATTTAAATACACCAAAGGATTTTTCGTTGTCTATTTACTTTTAAAATCATAACTATTTTCGTTTAAATAATAAATCAAGTTCATGGTGGTTACGAAATCCGATAATTTAAGCTAAACGCTTTATCGAAAAACAGTTAACAACTAATGTTATACGGTAGCAACGCTTTAATAAATTTAAAAAAAATCGGGAAATTCTCGGTATGTTGCGTGATCGAAAGGAATTATACAATATGAGTTTTTTTTTATCTATCATGAAATATAAAAACAATTTTTTTTTCATTTTGTTTCAACAAAACTAAATTCTACTTCGGTCCGGACCAGAAGTATTAAAATCATAAAAAAATTTAAATTTTTTTTTTAATTAAAATGACTTTTCTCGGCGTTTTGAGTCACCCACAACACGATTAGGTGAAAATAAATGTTCATGTCCGTAGGTCTGAATGGATGGATGGATGGATGTGGAGACGATAACTCAAGAAAAATTCTTTCGCCAATCGTTTTCTCGTCTCTACTAGAGGAATCCTATTTTTTTTGGGAATTCTACCTTTTTTCATGTCCTAATTATTATAAAATTAAATTTAAAAGGTTATCCATATCCCAAATGAGGCCAAGTGTTCAATAAAGTAATGAAACTCAATGTCATGTACCACAGTAATTTAATATAAACCGCTATAAACGGCAACTAGTTTCAATTAATAAGCCATCATCAGGCCATTAAGTAACAAGGAGTAATTGAAATTAAAATAGCACAAATTGCATAAAGGTGATGCGCATCAGATAAAGGTGAAATTTATAAGGATAAAATATGGAAAAGGGACAAATTTTTAGGGTACATTAGTTAACACGAAAGGTTCAGAAAACGGGGAAATTGTAAAAAACGATAATAAACGGTGTGTAAAACAATTAACTGGTCTCCGGAGTGTAAAATTTAAGTTTATAATAATAATAATAGTCCCCCCTGGGACAAAATCGCAAATGGGCCGAAAGATAAAATAAACTTAAAAGTAAAACGGCGAAAAACTTGACCACTCAGTTAATTGTCTTAAACACCGTTTATTATCCTTTTTTACAATTTCTCCCATTTCTGAACCTTTCGTGTTAACTCATGTACCCTAAAAATTTGTCCCTTTTCCATATTTTATCCTTATATACTTCACCTTTATCTGATGCGCATCACCTTTATTCAATTTATGCTATTTTAATTTCAATTACTCCTTGTTACTTACATGGCCTGATGATGGCTTATTAGCCGAAACTAGTTGCCGTTTATAGCTGTTTATATTAAATTATTGTGGTACATGACATTGAGTTTTATTACTTTATTATTATAAAATTAATCGGCTTAAAACTTTTTTCGATTTGACCTTCACGAGTGGAACTGGTTGAAATTTCAACAAAATTCATATCCGCCATTTTTGAAAATATTGTAACAGGTCTTTATACTTTTTTCATATCCTAATTATTATTATAAAATTAGTTTGTATAAAACTTTTTTATCCGACCTACGAGGCCAAAACTGGAGGGGGTTGAAAAATCAAAAAAAAATTATATCTTCGCCATTTTGAAAATATCGAAACAGGTCATTGGACTTTTTTCATGTTCTAATTTTTATAAAATTAATTCCCTATTATATAATTATTTTTTACGGTTCTTTACGATTTTTTAGCAAAAATGAAAAACATTGTAAAAAATCATGAAAAATCGTAAAAAATTGTAAAAAACGTAAAAAATCGTAAAAAATCGCAAAAAATCGTGATAAACTGTAAAAAATTGTAAAAAATCGTTAAAAACCCGTAAAAAACTGGTAAAAAGTCGAAAATTTTGTAAATAATCGTGAAAAATCGTAAAAAAAGTAAAAAGCCGAACAAAACTTAAAAAATCTGTAACAAATTGAAATAAGGGATAATATCGGGAAAGATCGAAAAACCCCAGTAAATTAGAAAAAATCGAAAAAATAAAATAAAATCGAAAAAAATTATAAAAAATCGGGAAAAGTTGGAAAAACCAAAAAAAAAGACGGAGAAAATGGGTAAAGAAGGGAAAAGTTAAAAAAAAATAGGAAGAAAAACAATAAAAAATTTAATTTCAATAAAATTGTATAATAAAATCAATTTTTTCATAAAATATAGGTTATGACTGTTTAAATCATTACGATTACTTATGTTACTTGAAGGTTTCGTGCACCACAATTAGATGATATAATTTAAAGAATGAAACAACTCGAAGTCATACCACAAACTTATTTAATAAAGACAATCTTAAAGGCGACAGGTTTCGGTCTATACGACCATCATCAGGCTAATAACAAATTGGATCCAAAACGTTGATAAACGGTTATTACATTGGTATGAAGTTAAATGTTACATTAGTAAAAAAACAACAACTTAAAATTACAAAGAATGTTTAAATAACTCTATAGGAATTATTTACCAACATTACTGTTAAATGCAGTCGAAGTGCATCACTAATGCACTTAAATTGAAATTAAAAATTAATTAACAAGAAAAGTACCATACACTTAATGACTGATTGTTAAATTTATTTTTTTATTTTTTAGGTCACTTTTGTTATACTTCAAAATAATTCTTCACTACGTCTGTTTAAAAGCTTTATGTAAATAAATTGTGTTTATTGTTAAAGTGAATTTTTCGGGCCGAAGTACTAAAAACATCATATGTTTTTACCCCGTATAATATTTTTACATATTTGCATTCCAGGCATTTCCTAACACATTATTTTAAATAAATTATAACGTGATTTCTTTTTTCAGTGATAACGTTACCTACCATTACAAAAAAACCTTTGACATTTCACTTTCATATTTCAGAAACAAATTCTCTACTAATTTTAGAAACACAACATTTTCTTTATATAAAAAAAATTATTACACATTTCAATTGCCATGAAATACTTTTCTCACACATAGAACTTACAGAACTGTTAATGAACAGACATAATTAAGTTTCTGTCTTAAATAAGATAACGTTTGGCAAATTGCTTCCAGTTAAGTAGGTTATTAAATGATTGATTTGATCGCTGTTACTGGCTGAGGTTTTGGCCTTATGACTTATTGTGTTATGACAATTACATCGTTGTTACCATGTGAAAAAGTTTGTAGCCTCTTTACCAGATTTTCTGCCCCTAGGAGGTTGTACTTCCGGCGATCACTCAACTCTAGTATAATGTAATAGACTGTTTCCTCTTCATTACATAATCTACAACTGGGTTCGTCTTGATAGATGGCCATTTTGTCTAGGTGTTCCCTAAGGTGGCAATTTCCAGTTATTAGTCCCGTGACATGCCTTATTTGATTTCTGGTTAGCTGCAGCATACCGTTAGTCAGTGCTTTTGATGTTTTTTTTTACCATAAATTTACTGTTTTTTGAGGCGGGACAAGATTCCAGCTTAACTGAGGTTCTTTAGCAACCCACCTGGTAAGCCAGGGTCGTACTGAGGATTTCATAATGTCGAGCAATACTTCGGGGCCCATAAATTTGGTCGCTGAAGCTTTTCTTTCCAGAGTGTCTGATTTCTCGCAGCCTGTTATTCCGTTGTGTCCAGGAACCCATTTTATTTTCCAGAACAAGTAGGGTTTGTAACCTGTTCCAAACCAGGTTTGATCCGATTTAATTGCATGCTAGTGCTTGTAAGGCTGCCTGACTATCGGTGTAAATATGGATTGTTTCCCCTCTATAGCTTCTTTCACTATTGTCCCTCAAATATAACTTTATGGCATATACCTCTGCTTGAAATACTGATGCGTAATTCAACAGTGACACATAGTTTTTGCGTCTAGGTTTATTGCCATATTTTTCGGCACCTGTCACTATCGGTTTTGGATCCATACCAGTATTACCTCCCGACAATTGGATATGTATTCACATTCCCATTATACTAAATGTTGAATGGTTTCGTGAAGTTATTTTTAGTATCATTTTTGTTACACTGGCATGTTCTTATTCACTTGGACACCAGTTGGAGTGCTTCTCATGGCACATGTAATGCAAATGCAGGTTATTCTTCGGAGTTTATAGAAATCTCCAGTTTAGCCCTTTTTACCTCTCGCCCTTCAGATAAGAGAGGTATAGGAATCATGCTAAAAATTGGGTAGTGAGTTTTCAATGGATAAACACGTTTTAGGGTCCCTAGAATACGATTTTAATATTTTCGCGATGATGTCTGTGTGTGTGTGTGTTAGTGTGTGTGTGTGTTAGTGTGTGTGTGTGTGTGTTAGTGTGTGTGTGTGTGTGTGTGTGTGTGTTTGGATGGATGTTGTAGTAACGATAACTCAAAAACTACTGAATAAAAAAAATTGAAATTTTGCATACAGGATTCTGATACCCTAGATTAGATCTGATTAGATTTTGGTGCCAATCGCACAACCGGAAGTGGCAGTTGCTATGGGTGATGACGCCATTATTATACAAAACGGCAATAATGTTTTACACACATATTTTGTATACCCTATAGTTTATTTTCGTCTCATTAAAATTTTCGAAACTTTTGCCATTGTTGCCATATTTACAAAAAAATAATTTTTTTTCATACTTTTTTGTGTCAACCTGTAAATTTTTGATTCAAAAATGGCGAGAGGTCATGTGCTGGCCACATCAGATTTTTTGATTTACTTTAGTCCACCACACCAAAAACCGTTAGGTTATCATGGATTTTACCACAGCAGTGTACAGCCAGTGCACCATGCGTGGATTTAGTAACCACTTGATGCCCACTGCTCTTTTTGTAGCCATTAGTGCCACTTTTTCCCTTGTTTATGATTTTTTTGCAAGTGCTTATTCCAGGTTAGTTTTGCATCTAGATTTATACCTAGATACTTCACCTCCTCAATCAATCAATAAGTAGGTTATAGCATTTTTAAGTTAATTTTTAGCCACTCGTATAGTCGAGACTAACTCTAATTCTCTAAGTTTACCTGTAAATGGATAAAATATGGAGAGTATTATTATAATTTTAAAAAGTCACAATATTTTTTATCTGTTCGTTTTGCTGCGAAAATTTTTAACTGTGTAAGATGTGCTGGGAATTTTTCATCTTTTCCTGTGGTGTACTCCCCGTAGAGTCGACTCTATGACTAGAAAACTTTCCAGTCAGTCAGGCGACTAAAAACCTTACGTAAGAAGAAAGCCCTAATGTTAAGTTCTCTAACATTTTTACAACATTGTCGAGACACAGAAACCACACCAAAATTTATATATTTATAAAAGATCATCAAGACTCCTGAGGCCCAAAGTATTTTCGACAAGCTGGAAAAAGCATTACTTAGAAACCACAGAAATAATTAGCAATATTTAGCACTGAGTCGTTTACTAGAATGGGAAGATTTGAAGAAGATCTATAGAATAACAATCAATTTTACAGAAAAAACTCTACAGTTATCCAATAAGAGACAAAAGAGAAAATTAAAAAAAAACTCGAGACTCCAAAAATAGATTTGAAACAAACTGTTATCAACTTATTAATTCTACCACTCACAAATGATGAAACGAGGCTACTACCCACAGGAAGAAACTTCAGCATGATTCCTACAAAAGAAATTGTTGCTAATATAGAAGCCGGAATTTAAAAAATACCTATTGAAGGTAGGTAGGAAGAGGTACGCAGTGAATAAGCAAGAATTCTAAGAAAACCCACCAAAAAGTAATATTTCAAGAGGCGAACAGGAAACCATATGAAGGGATGAGGATGAGGATGAATAAATATACCCTATTTCTTCCAGTAGACAAAACAAATGCAACCGTCGTCATAAACACATCGGACTATAAGAGCAAACTGGTCAATCAATATAAAAAAATTACCGAAAGATCCAACAGAGACGACCTTAAGAAAAACGATCAAACTGATAAAACAAACTTCATTACCACAGGAGACAAAAAAGAAAATTGGCAGTACTGAAGCAGTACTGAAGCTCTACTACCTAGACACCCAGATAATGTACCTTTATAGATCAATATCAAGTGCCATAGGATCACCAACTTACAACAAGGACAAGCATCTGGCGAAGCATCTGGAAGAAATTCTACAAGCACACGTAGGCAAAACAACATCGTACGTCCGAGATTCTACGCACTTAAAGAGCATTTACCTTAGGCCCTAACGACATCCTAGTCAGCTTCGACGTATCTCATTATTTACAATTACTCAAAGACGGGGAGAGTTTTCCAGAGAACATTAATCTCACAACATATTTTCATATAAAATCCACATAAATTATTTCACGAAACGTGTTGCCAAAAATTAATTTCATGAGTCCGCAAACATTTTGAGGAGGGAGCCATCCGGACTTCTGAAAAACAACCGAAACATTGGCTGAGGTAAGTAGATTACACATTTGTTTTTACAGTCCAGTTCACCATGGAAATAGAAGAAAACCAACAAATTCCTTACCGAGATGTATTAGTTAATCGAAAAGATAATAAACTAGGCCACAGATTATATAAAAAGAAAACACATACTGATCGATATCTACAACATGGTTCCAACCATCATCCAAAACAAAACAGACTGTTATCAACACCTTAGTAAACAGAGCATTAATGGGAAGAGAAGCAACATACGTCAACGCTGAAATGAAACATCTGACAAGACAGCCATAACTCGTGCTACGTTTCCAAGGGAAGAACAATACCAAGGAACTGTCTAATCTACCGTACATAGAAGGTGTTAGTGGCCGGATTGGGAAAATCATAAAGAAAAAGAAAATTAGCACCATCTACAAACGAACAAAGAAAATAGAAGAGTATCTAACAACAGCAAAAGATCCCCACACATCAGCAGAAGTCTATAGAATTCCGTGTACTTCTGGAAGAGTGTACGGAGGACAAACGAAGAGACGCATTAGCACACGAATAATAGAACATAAACGAAGCTGTCGTTTAGGACCAACCGAAAAGTCTGCAGCCGCCGAATACATAATATCCAATGGGGATTACAAGATTCTTTTCGAAAACACCTACCTGGTAGCAACATCAGTACATTACACGGCCAGATTTAACTTAAAAGCAATAGAAATATACAAACATACAGAGAACATTAATAGAAAGGAAGAAATAACAACATTACTTAGGATTTGGCATACAACCCTAAAGAGCACGAAAATAAAACTACCAAATTCCAGTCGCGCCAGAAAAAGCGCGCGCAGTCTTGCATATAAATGGCACATCCGAAGCGAAGAAGGTTTCAGTTTCAGTTCATACTTCGTCCACACCATTGGTTGCCGCAGTTGCAATCGGAACTTTTGGAAGTAATAACTAAAAAAGTCACTGCATACTAGCCCGGAAATAAATAAATATACTTAGTTTCATATTATTTTACCATTATAACAATTCGAAGTATTTTGAAGGAATAAAGTTAGCAATAAAACTTATGATTATTTTCTTATTTATATAATTATTACGAAACAAGATAGAGATCGTACTAATAAACAAAACGGTATATTACTATCGCCCTATTAAATATTAAAACAAGACTTTTTCTTGAACATAGATGTAAAAGTAGGAATCTCATTTATTATTTATATTCTTCGGTTTACTTGAAAAGTGGGGTACTTGCATGAATTTCAATTAATTTTACATGATTTGGTTTTAAAATATTTCACAAGAAAAAGAAAAAAGAGAATAAACTATATTCTTCAAGTATATAATTTATATGTATTACCACATATTTCTAAGCAGTCTAGTCTAGTCTAAAAAAATAGAATCCCCTTATCTGAGATGATATCTAACTTCCGTTATTTATTAATAAAT
Organism: Neocrepidodera transversa; assembly: GCA_963243735.1. NCBI lineage: Eukaryota > Metazoa > Arthropoda > Insecta > Coleoptera > Chrysomelidae > Neocrepidodera > Neocrepidodera transversa. Next base: position 16,619,821 of record OY725349.1, on the reverse strand, counting down.
AGAAGTTTTAATGATTAAAAAAAGAAATGATTTCTCTCGAAAAAATTGCCAGATCGCTTACTTTAAATTGTTTTTTTATTTGGTGTTAAATTTTTTAGGGAAACCAACAACTACGAAATATTGTACGAATTCGACTACAAAAGTACATTTACGTGACATTTATGGTTTTTAGATATTTTTTCGTGCGTTACTTGCGATCTAAACATACATTATGAATGCTACGACCCTTCTTTACCACTACGAAGAAATAAACTCAACCCAGAGATTATTCCACGTAAACATATTTTATTTAAGCTCCTGTTTTATATGGGAATAAATGTGTAGGAGTAACAATTTTTATTTTTTTTAATATAGCCATTCTCATCCGTAGGGAGATATGAAATAACAAAAAGGGGGTGGTTTTAGAACAAAAAAAAACGAAGAATTATTTAAGTATTTAAAACTAAAACGAAAGAAAAAATAAAAAGATTTTGATAATAAAAAAATAAAGTAAGAATTAAATATACCCTTTAATGAAGTATAAAAATAATTTTCGGCGAAAATAGAAAATTAACTTATAACAATATAATATTATATAATAAGTTTCAGTCAGGAAATTTCGTAAAACTTGTATACAACTCGGCGTATAACTTTTTTGTCTGCATTATCAACCTTCTTACGCTTCTGATTAACCCTTTTTTGTCATTTTACAGAATGATCCATGACATCTATTGTTTTAATAACAGTATAAATTGTAATACGAGTAAAATTTCGTTTTGTGAGGCCCCACGCATTTCACCTTTCAAGCAAGTGTAAATATTTAGGTATTTTGATTTGAGGATGCAAATCTTTATTTAAAAATTCCGACGGCTTCGCCATGGATTACCTTCAACCGAGCCTTTAACATTGTTCGTTTCATTATCAGAAACATCAAGAAAAGGTCTCCACAATGCCATCTTGATTAAATAATAACAGCAAAAAAACAACTAAGAAAAACATGACACGAATACAAGCCACTCGCTAAAATTCGCAAATTCGAATAAATTAATTTTATAAATCCTAACCCAAGCCCCCAATCCGCGGCACTGATAATTCAGTCGAAAATGCAAACGCAGCGGACCCGACATTTTTTGACCTTCATATTTTGCATGTGTGTCCACGCAATATTATTTGAGTTTTTTTTTTTAGCTGTTTGGATGGACTTCGTATAGACTTTAGCTGACGAAAATATTACTTAAAACCTTCTTAATTGTGCATTACAATTTCTTAACACTATTTTGCGAACCAATAAATTACCAAAATTCTGGAAATTTGAAATTATCATTCTTATCCCCAAAAATCTAAATCCAAAATATCTAGCACTCTTATAGACCCCACATTTTCGACCTGTATAGTCGTAAAAAATATATAAAACGGATTGATGTAAACTTTTTGATCAAGACGCATATTTTTTTATATATCAATAAAATCGGGCTCGAGAATTTTAAGGTTCCTAAATATCTCATAAATTCTTTCAAATGATATTCGGTGACCCTCTAAATCTGGAGTAAATTCCTGATATTAGTTTCAAAGAGAAAATTTCATTTTTGCTGTGTAACTTTTAAAGAGAATACATTATGTGTAATTAGTGCGTTTTATATGTAAATTTGCAAAAAATGTGTAATTACTTTTAGTTTGTATTCAATTAACTTTATTAAATATTTATTTCTGATCATAACAAATTTTATAAAAAACTCGTTATCAAAAGAAATTATTAACCAATTATACTAATATATGTAAATTTAAATTTACAAAAATTTTTAATTAATACTAAACTCTATTTGCTTTCACTTAACTACAATTTAATTAAGTAAAAATTAAGCTTATAACGTTGTACATCAAAAGAAACGTTATTCTTAATTATTTTTGTCTCTTCTTACTAGTATAACGAAGTTATTTTTTGTGATAATTAAAATATTTAAATTAAATCTTGCACGGCACTGGGGAATTACTTAAAAAATATACCAGCTGTAACCCCCGCCAAAAAGATGGAGTCACTCGCGTACTTGTTTCACAGCCCAGCCGTATGGTATACGGGAGCCGAAGTTGATCAGTCAGCTGCAGTGGCAGCCCGGAGTCCAAGTTACTATGGCCGTCCCAATTACTTTCATCTAAAGAAACGAATTCTATACTAAATCCTTCGTGCACGCTTGCGCATTATTCGTTTCGCCCTAATCGGCTTTTATTGTACGTTAACTTAAAAGATTGATTATTCATCACTGTGGACGGTATGGTACACTGGTCGCGTGTAGACGTTACATATGAAAGTTCCAGGTTCGAATCTTGATATATATGCTTTTTTTTACGAAATAAATGGAAGTTATTTTTTCTTTCTTTTTAAATACACAGGCTAGATTTAGATAGTCAAGACTTCTTTTAATAAAATAAAAATAAAAAAATAACAAAGTTGAATGCAAAACGAATAATGTGCAAACGTGCACGAAGGACTCAGAATAAATTCGTTTCTCTAGACGCTTATTGGAGTAGCAGTGGTAGTCCGAGTTCCAGTGGCAGTCAATCGATCTTTAGCGACAGGCCAAGCTGAAGGGAGCGAAGCCAATTCCAATTGTACCAGAGTCCAGAATCGTCATTCGACCACACCACGATAATCAAGCCGTGCCTGTACCGTCTAATAGATCACTGTTACACATTTTTCGCTATATTTGGTTTGCTATCATTATTTTTTATAATAAAAGTTATGTATTAAATCTTATTTTTGTTTTATCCCACTAGCTAATACACAGGTACACAACACAGCAGGGCAAGTAAAGATCGTCCTTGTGGCCGCTAAGGCTCTTGTCGATGTCATACGATCCCTGGAGTATTTTCTTTTTTCACTGATGCTGTCCGAACAAGTGGCCTTCATACTATAAACGAAAGGTGGGGCCCGAGGAAATCCATAACCTGGACTAAGAGGCCAAAAGACCACTAGACGACGCAAAGATCGTTAAACTACGAATATACGCAAATTTATTTTTTTAATTTGCGGAACTCCGAATAGTCTAAAAGTTTTACTAACTTTGGAACTCGAATCTCATTGGAGACTAAAGTCTGTAACTTTGTTTTCTAGTGTCTAACTTTGGAATGCGAATACAGCCTCTACTTCTGGAGGATTTTGTTTTTGGCGTTTCAAAATAGTCAGAGATCTGCGCCACATTAAGGCGAATGATATTTTTGTTTATTCACAGATAATGTAAACAGCGGTAAAGTTTGCATGTTGTTTATTTGAAAACCAAAGCGAGCAAATAGAATTTAGCCCCGAGTATGAAATTTAATTGTTTTTTATAGCGAACACATGTTCATTGTGTATATTAAAAATCTCATTTCTGGTTAAGGTTGATTTTTCAGTACAAATGATATTATTTCAGAGATACGCACGCACACACGCACGCACGGCATATCGTTCCAAAAGTAATCAAATTAGATGAAAACCCATTAAAATCCTTTATTTTTTGTGTTCTGAAAGTAATAAATACAATGTTATCCATTAAGTACTTAGTCTAAAAAGTATTATAATTCCATTTCCAAATCTCATTACATAATCAAAATATTAAGTTGGATTATAAATAGAAAATATGTACGTAAAACAATATTTATTGGAAAAAAATCTAATAAAAAATTTCCTTTTTCCTTTAGACTATACAAATCACTTATAGATTTATACTTGAGAAGAATCGAACAGAATTCTCGAATACTGATAAGAATCGAGAGCCCGACAGAGAACCGAGTACCGAATATATTAAAATCAATATTCGGATTAATTTTATTAGTAAGTGTCAGTTATCGGTTAATGGTCTTCTCGGTGCTAGGATTTTCTTATTATCGACAATTGGGATTCTCAAATTACAAAGTTTTGTATTGCTCGTTTCGTTTTTTGTAGGTATTTTTTCCTACATAACCCGATCTATAATCAAAAATTAAGAACAAGAACAGATATCGGTGAAAAACTTTTAACTGCTCCGAGCAGCACCGATTCTCGAGGACCGAGAACTTTCGAACATGGTTCTCGAGAACTTTAAAGAATCGAACACTTTTCGATAATTGGTATTTGAGAACCCCATCACTAATTTTCACCTAATATTGGATTACAGATATTGTGATATTGATACTCCCATAGTTATTTCTTTTGTTTTTCAATTGGAGCTTTTCTGACAATTTTTTTTTCGGTTTTGAATTTTATAAGTTTAACTAGCTGACCGAACAGACGTTGTCCGGTCCAAATTTTAATAAACTTGTTTGTGATTGTTTTGTGAATTTGTGAAATGCTATTGCAATTACGCATATTTATTGTTCTTATCGTAAGTTATGGTTATACAAAAAATCCATAGAAAAAAGCTCGTTCAGTTTTTCACAAATGTTTTAAATTTCCGAGCAATTTTATCAATTTTCTCTTCTTAAAAACCTTATTTGGACTGTTGCGAATATTAAAAAAAATACTTAAACCGGTTACTTAGAAAAAAGCGCTTTCAGTTTTTCCCGAAATTTCTAATTTCGGGGAAACTTTTCCCATTTTTATTATCCTAAAAACCTAATACAAACATGTAAAAAAATATTGCCAAATTGGTCCAGAGCTTAACAACAAACAGCATTTTATTTTTATTATATAAATTGTAAGAATTTCTCAGAGTAGATCCAGTAAAATATTTTTTCTCCACGACCATTACTGAATGTATGAATTCTGAAATCATTTTTAATAATAGAATGTAAACATTCACACTCTAGAGTCTGAATATTTATTCTATAATACTTGCCTCTTATGCATTTTGCATGTATTTTCATTCTTTATCAAGGTAAAGAATGGATTTTCTGTAATCGAAATAAACAATATGGATTGCCCTGGATTTCAAAAGTGTCACTGTCAGATATAAAATGGCGACGGTAATAATTATTTTCAAACAAGTTTTAATTTAAACAAAATAATGAGTGAAAAATCAAGTGAAGTAGATATAGAATTTAATAATATCTGAAATTGTAAATTATGAAAAAACACCAATGCACCAGATTTTAATTTCGGTAAGTGTACCACAGCACTATAAATATTAATACAATGTAATACAAATATGTCAACAAATAACTTGTGTTCAGATTTAATTTAATTTTGATTTATACTTTTTGATCGTGGAGAAAATATAGTCTGTTACTCGGTCAGAATGAAAAAATTCGACACTCGTGGTTCCTCACACTCGCATTCGCTCGCGTTCGGAATTTTCCACTCGTTTCGAATTTTTCATTCTAACCTTGTTACAGAATCTACTATTATGTGTTTGAATTGTGATTGCTACACATTTCTCTGTTTGTATGTTATTTCCTTGTTTACATTTAAATCATAAATTTAAGTATTACTTTTTTTTATTTGTACAATAAAACATTTATTATAGCTTTGGAGTTTATTTTTGCGTTGTTTTAATGTGAGAACAATTATAGCTTCAGACCACCTAGTCGAACATTTATTTTGGGTCAAAAGTATTGTTTGTGCTAAATATGATAATTTTTGTGAGAATATTGCTAGTATATCTGATAAAGGACTTGATTTTTTTATTTTTTGTAATCTTTATAGAGTTCTGCTTCTGAAATTTTAGCATAAGATGGACAATCATTGTTTGGGTAAATCGGTATTGAGAGATGATTTTTTGTTGCCTTTTAAAATCCAAGAATCTTGCATTAAATTTTGGCCTGCAGTTGTTTGGTTAGATTGTTAGGGACCCCTGTAGCTAGAAACTCCTCTGGGTGTTGTGTTTATGGTTGATTTGTTTTCTTACAATAATTCAACCACATCAATCCTGTGCGCGGATCTGTCTCGCACAAAAGTATCTACGATAAACCAGTTTATCTGATAAGAAGCAATTAAACAGATATTATTTATTATAAAAGTTTAAATTTTTCAGAAAGCAAAAAAGTTTATCTAACATGTAATTCTTAGTGGATTAACAGCATATAATTATAGCTTGTTAATATCAAAGTGGACTTGTTAGATGATTTTTGATGAAGAACCACTCAGTTGTTTTGATGAAGAACCACTCAGTTGTTTGCAGAACTGAGACTGCACGAATAAATGAATAAACTTTATTTTGATTCTGAAGAACGTGTTATGCTTATTTATTCATATCAACTTTTATTATCACATTTTATACAAAGGGTACATATTTAGATCAAACTTATTTGATCTAACAACGATACCGATATCACTTTTGTTACCTTAGAAGATTTAAATTATTGGTGCATTCAGTAGGTTAGTATTTAATTTAATAACTACCGGCATTCTTTTGCGGTATGGAGAATATTGTTCTCTACACGGAGAACATCCTTTATCGAGAAATTATGAGGAACTGATAGGTGCGGCAGGCCGTCTCATTGTAGTACCACTACTCAAGAAGCCGTTAAAAACGTCATGAACTACGTAAGTTAATCTGATTGGTTAAATAAGAGTGATGTGTTTGTGTTGAGAGGACGCATTTGGGAAAAATTCTTTAGATGAATAATTTTGGATATAATATTTTGAAGCAGCTATGAGAGCGAAAGAGATAATAGTTTTTGAACGATTTACGAATAATAGTATTCATAAATGTTGAAAGAACACTGGACTTGTATTTTCTTTAAATATATGCATCGAAGGACCAAACTCTTTAGGTAGGAGTTAAACCAAATAAAAACAGTATTTGAAATAAGAATGTACTTTTTATTCCAAGTACTAACATGAACAGAAGAAATAATTTACGGCACATTAATTTGAATTATGAAACCGAAATCACACCTCATCACTTCACTCACTGTAAAACTATTTACATTTTTTATGATTACGAAACCTCAGAAAACTTTTTTGGGTGTGGTTAATTACGCAACATTACAATTATTTGAAAAAACTTTTAATATTTAAATGCGACTGCATCCTTAGACAGTCGATAAGCGAGTCCCGATTATGTCTGAATTTTAGCGGGTTGCAGGTGCAGATCGTTGGTAGGAGACACGATACGTGGTATCCAAATAACCTTGAATTCAGAATCTTAGCGGGAAGAAATATATTTATATTTTTGTCTCTTATAATGATGGGATAATATGAGAGAACAATAATATTGCTTGCATAGCAACGATCGATTATGTATTTTGTTTTCGTTAACGGTATTTTGAAAGTAGACAGAAAAAACGTCTGAGAGAAAGACGGAATGACTCTTGTGTTGAGTTTAAATCTATTTTTAATTTTTAAAATATACAATAATAGACATTAGTATGAACTGAAAGATTAATATTATTAATTTTAAAAGAAATATGAATTATTTGGTATTTTCTGGATAATATTCCAGTGAAATTTATCCAGTTTTAACAAGAGACGAAATATGTCTGCTGATGTGATCTTGGATTATTCAAGTAGGTATGCAGTGACCTAGGAGTTATTCATGTCCAAACGAGTAGAAAGGAAATGAATTATATTTTTATGTTAACACATGAAACTCAGATTTAGAAATAAAACTGAAATAATTTAAAATATGAATATTGAAGATAATTTCTGATTAAATTGAATCAAATTTAATCACAACACAGCTCTTGATTAATACTAGTAAATCGCAATACATTTTCAAAAATAAATTTGCCATTTCCTTCAAAAAAGACTTTGGATAATGGAACAATGTTGCTCTGACCACTCTGTGAGAAGTTTTAGGGCTAAATCCAGATAAAAAATGTTAATTACATTTTTGTGACAATGTAAACATGTTCAAAACTTGTTTTACTTTATGATTTAGTTTGTTTGTAGTTTTAAGAATTCTGTATATCCTCTTTTCCTTAGTCCTTTTACTATTGCTTTTAGATCGTAGGAGTTATGAAGCTTTGTATACCTATAAGATTTCAAATAAAACATTCTTTTCTTAGAATAATAAATTTTCATATTTTTATAAATTATTATGTTAACTTGAACCCATTAACTTAGATTTCATAAAGTTTCAATTTCCTTCGCAATTACTGATAGTGTATCTTAATTTTTTTATTATAATCGATACCGATTGTTCGTTATGTTGAGGGGTAAATAAAGTCTTTTTGTTACATTTTTTGACCCTTATCCACTCAGTCTCATTTGTTAAATTCTATTCGTCATTATATTAACAAATTATAACATTTTAAATGACTCATTTTTTTGCATAATAAATATTTAGTTTTGTAGCTGTTTTATTCTGTAAAAGTATCAATTTCAACAAACAATTCTAAAGAAATCGGTTTTATTTTTTAAATAAGGTTTTTCAAAGTGTACGATGGTCCTATTAGATACTGTAGCAAATGTTAGTTTATTGCTACGTTTTTCAACCTGTCAAAGCGCCCCCTTGGAGAGTCGTGCAATAACAAAAGACATGAGAAAAAGTAAGAAGAAAAATGTAGCGCTATTTATTAAGACCAAAACAAGTAAGAAAAACATTTATTCTGATAATATAAAAATAAGGTTAATAAAATAAATTCACCATAATTATAAAAAAAATCTTTATTTTAAAATATATTTATCAATATCTTGTACAAAAATGAAATAAATATACAAATTCCAATTTCATATTAATTGTAAAAAAGAACACTATAAAATGTTCTTGCTTTATCATTATAGAATTAACCAATGTTTGTTTATATTGATCACAAAACTACAAATCTATAAGAAATCTTATTCACAACAATTAATAATTAGCAAAATCAAGCTTTTTAAACGCTTTTGACTTAAACTTTTTTTTAATGTATCTAATTGCGTAGAAAATTGGGGGCAATATATTTGGATATACCTAACTGGAACGTCACTGGTAAAGACTGCAAAGTTTTGTTAAAAACATATGTATTTTTAAAAAACTTATATTAAAAAACCTGTTTGTATTTATTAACTATTTCGATAACCAAACGAAAAGTTTGTGCCTATTGAGACAAAAAATTATTGAGGTCTAAAGTTTGAATATGTGTCTAAAATTTTAAATTTGGATTCACCGTAAAAAAGTTAAGAAAAAATTATTTTACGAAAAATTGGTGTCTATTAGGAAAAAAAATATAGGGTCTATGAATTTTTTTACAGTTTGAGTAAAATTTAAAATTCTTCTTTTAAATTTAGATTCAGAATAAAAAAATCTCCTGTGTCACTCCATAGGAATATTTTAATTACAAAATACAAAATTCCTGAATGGGTTTTAGGGCATCTGCATACCAAAATTCTTGTCCACATATTTAATATTTAAAAAGTTATGGGTGAAAAAGATGACCTACTGCACCAATTTAAACCAAAAACTTATGATTTAGTAGCGTGTGTGAGTCGGATGAACATGGAAATATTTTCAGCCGGAACAAGAGTACCTCCCCCCCCCGAATTTCTTTTTGGGGTTGCCTCAAAACTTCAAAAAACCATACCATAGGGGGTTAAACGCGCTTCAAGAGGTTTCCCTGCAGAGAAACACAACTTCCCCCCGTTTTCGAGGATGCTGAGCACGGTGCTGGTGTTGAATATCGGTTCCGTCCCCTTCCAACCCTGCCATCGACCAATATTCGCCCCCGAAAGAGGTGAATTTTTATATCTTTTTAAATATCAGCGGGAAACATATTTCTCCCCGTTTCCAAGGATGTTGAGCACGTTGGGACTGTTGGATATCGCGTCCTATCCCTGCCAATCCCTCCACCGACTAATACTTACCCCCGAGAGGGTCTGTAAAAGAGGAGATGAAGTGATTGATGTGAATTACAGGGATTGGACTTGTTTAAAAAAATTTATCCACCCTCACCCTGTTCAGGATCCTCAAAAATGTATATACATTTGCCGCGGATATAAAAAAAGTCATCCTCTCGGTTGCGAGTATTGGTCGGAGAGATTGGCAGTGATCGGATGCGATAACCAACACGACCACTGTGCTCAGCATCCTCAAAAACGGGGAGGATTATATTCCCCACTGATATTTAAAAAGATATAAAAATTCACCCCTTTCAGGGGCGAATATTGGATGGTAGGTGGGTTGGAAGGGGTCGGAACCGACATACAATACCACCACTATACTCAGCATCCTCGAAAACGGGGAGAAATTGTGTTTCTCTGTAGGAAAACCTCTTGGGAGCGAGTTTAAACATTCTCAAAAACGGGGGGATGAGGTACATTTTCCATTTTTTCCTGTTTTCAGCCTTTTTTCCGACTCACACATGCTACTAATTGGTCAAATGGTTGGGCAGCTATCACGGATTATTACACACAGACATACACAAAGATAGACCTAACTCTGGAAATGGTCTCAATCTTCTCAGGGGACTTTAAAATCGATATTTCCATCGATATCTCAATTATTTTTTTTGCTTCTTCAAAATAGGGGCAAGTGAAACCTAGATCAACTTTACCTAAGTCCTACACTGTAAGCGAACTCCCCACCTTCTACAGTAATCTAACAGTAATTTGGCTGTGATCTGAACATCGAAATTCGACGTCGTATGGACAAGTGTAATTTAAATCTGAATTACAAATCAGGTAGCCAAGATATTTGCCATTTTTTTGAAAGTTACTATATTAGGTTCCACTTGTCCCAAATAAAAGTTCGTTAATTTATTAATAGCTATAAGTAAATTTTTAGGCACCCAAATACTATAAGACATCTTAAAGTCAGCCATTGAAGCTGTTAAATGTCTAGAACTGAAGATATACATAGCGTCACATTACAACATATCTAAATCCACACTTTTTAAATACGTTAAAGGCCAAGGAGGTATGAAAAACCTTACCATGGATAGAATTAATGCAATATCTTATGATGAAGAACAAAAGAATAGCTGATGATATAAATGTAATGGAACGATAGGGTTTGGGCCTTTCTAAAAAATAGGTTTTAATATTGATAGACCAGTATATTAAGGCAAACAATATTCAAACTCCATTCTGCTATGGAATACCTGGCGATGATTACTTCAAACGATTTAAGAAAACATTCAGTCTTAGCCAGAAGAAAGCTCAAGTATTAAAAGGAGTATAGATCCATTTATCATTCACGACTACTTCACACTGTTAAAAAATATTATAGAAAAAGTTCCTTCATTAAGAATTTATAATACAGATGAAACCAGAAGGGAACAGCTGCTCACAGAGCAACAAGTGGATCTGGAAAAGAAAACTTCACTGTATTGTTAGGTACAAATACCGCTGGAGAAAAATAGCCTCCGCATATTACATGTCTCCAAAAAAAGGACGAAGAACAACTTATTCGGCTACAAAAAATGGCTGGATGGAAGCCGAAAATTTTCATAAACAATTTTTTTTAAATATACTTCAAGATAGACCGGTTGTTCTTATTTACGACGGACATAGTTCACACGTGGGCATCTCTCTTGTCCAAATAGCATGAGAAGAAAGTATAACCATCTAGAAACTTCCACCACATTCCAGGTATGTCCTTCAGATAATAGACTTAAGTGTGTTCCGACCTTTGAAGCTAAAATGGGATGAGGAGCTTATAAAGTGGAAAGAAAACTATGGGCATAAACTTCCGTAATTTATATTTGCGGCCATTATATCGGCGTCAGATCCAATTATTGTAAAAAATGCATTTCAGAAAGCAGGAATTTTTCTATTTTGCAATACTGTAATACCTAAAGATAGGTGGTGTACTTTTAAGGAACAAAAAAATATACTTACAGCTGCAGCACCGACAATAATCACTGCCATCGACAACAATTTAACTATACCACCAACAACTAGAGAAAATCCAGTTTCACTAATTCTAACTGTACCATCAATATCTAGAGAAAATACAACTACACCAAATCTAAGCATACAATCAACATCTAAGGAAAATCCAACTGTACCAACAACATCCTTAGTAAATATGTCTGAAGGTAACAACTATACTCCTTTAAACACTCAGGCCAAATCTTTCGCAGATTTGTTTTTTGAACAAAACAACCAGCAAAAACTATCAGTACAAGGAAAAAAATCTGAAGCAATCACTTCTGACACCGTCATTGCCAAGCTCGAAGAAATTGAAAAAGAAAGACTACACAAGAAAGTTAAAGTTAAAAATACCAACACACTAAATGAAGACAGCAGTAGCGACAAGGTGGAAGCGAAAGAGAAATTTAAAAATAAAGAGAAAATTAACGAAAAAACAACTTTTATTTGTAGATGATAGCCATGATGCTAGTAGTTTTGATGATCGTAAAAGTGTTTCGAGAAATTATGGTATAGATGAAGTAGAAAATATGACTAAAGAAATAAATTTCCTGAACAAAATGTAACTAGATTTGTCCACATTAAAAGTAGATAATTGGGTTATTGTAAAATTTTGCGAAAAAGAAACAAATTAAACGGTACGTGGCGCAGATAGATCATAGAGATAGAATCATGTCTAGAGGTAAAATTTTGTCGAAGAATTAGTAATACTTCATTATTTCATTGGCCTATTGTGGAGGATAAGAGTATAATAGATGAAACTGAGATTTATATACAGCTATCTTCCATGAACAAATATGATTACGAATCGATATAAGTTTGGAATAATTACTAGGCGTTAGACTTGTTGAAATCTAAGTGTATCAGATCGAAGGACCAACCTTAATACAGATTATCAGGATTTATTATATTAACACAAATAAATCATTTAAGTGATCTATAGAAGCTATTTACTCACCCATTTATAAGCAAACCAAAATTATTACATTTTTACCTCTCGACCTTCAGATAAGAGAGGTATAGGAATCATGCTAAAAATTGGGTAGTGAGTTTTCAATGGATAAACACGTTTTAGGGTCTCTAGAATACGATTTTAATATTTTCGCGATGATGTCTGTGTGTGTGTGTGTGTGTGTGTGTGTGTGTTAGTGTGTGTGTGTTTGGATGGATGTTGTAGTAACGATAACTCAAAAACTACTAAATAAAAAAATTTGAAATTTTGCATACAGGATTCTGATACCCTAGATTAGATGTGATTAGATTTTGGTGCCAATCGCACAACCGGAAGTGGTAGTTGCTATGGGTGATGATGCCATTATTATACAAAACGGCAATAAAGTTTTGCACATATATTTTGTATACCTTATAGTTTATTTTCATCTCATTAAAATTTTCGAAACTTGCCATTGTTGCCAGATTTATAAAAAAATATTTTTTTTTCCTACTTTTTTGTGTCAACCTGTAAATTTTTGATTCAAAAATGGCGAGAGGTCATGTGCTGGCCACATCAGATTTTTATATAATTTATTATTATTTCTATAGAGCAACCGCTCTCGCTCAATGTTACTATACATATTTATAATTTATTTACATTTAGAAACCTCAGAAAATAGTGCTATAATTTTAGGGTGCGGTTAACAGCTATTTATAATGCCGAGACATTTCATGTCAACTGCACGCTGCAAGATATGATAAGATTCTGATGTGTTCTGAACCTATTTCCCTATTTATAGTGCCAAAAGATTTGTTAGAGGAGTTGTAACGGTTTTCTTCTTTCTAGTAAGAAAATCGACTTGTCCGGTGGGTGATCAGGGGTACATCGGCGCTTGTCCCTCTTATTAATATTATAGCGCTTAGAGGGAGATGGGGATATGGTGAATTATTGTTTACAATCTGTACTTTTGTACACGGCTCTAATGCAAATGACGCATGAAAGGAACAATTAAATATAAATTTAAATCTATTTTTAGATTATGGAATTGTAAAATATTCAATACTGGCCAAAAGCATATATTAAAAATCTGATGTGGCCAGCACATGACCTCTCGCCATTTTTGAATCAAAAATTTACAGGTTGAAACAAAAAAGTATGAAAAAAAATTATATTTTTGTAAATCTGGCAACAATGGCAAAAGTTTCGAAAAATTTAATGAGATGAAAATAAACTATAGGGTATACAAAATATATGTGTAAAACTTTATTGCCGTTTTGTATAATAATGGCGTCATCACCCATAGCAACTGCCACTTCCGGTTGTGCGATTGGCACCAAAATCTAATCAGATCTAATATAGGGTATCAGAATCCTGTATGCAAAATTTCAAATTTTTTTATTCAGTAGTTTTTGAGTTATCGTTACTACAACATCCATCCAAACACACACACACACTAACACACACACACACACACAGACATCATCGCGAAAATATTAAAATCGTATTCTAGGGACCCCAAAACGTGTTTATCCATTGAAAACTCACTACCCAATTTTTAGCATGATTCCTATACCTCTCTTATCTGAAGGGCGAGAGGTAAAAATTAATCTTATTAAATTTAAAGGAAATATAAATTTGTTTTGTGAATTCTGGATAATAAAAGATTAAAAATATTATTTTTCGTACAAAAAAGACTCTTTATTTACACTCACCCTGGTAAACTTTATTATGCTGTAAGTTAAAGAATTTGTCTTAGTTACCCCATACAAATGGAACCGAAGCACTTTAACCCTTTAACTGCGGACAAAATTTTGCACCGCTGAACGCTCTAACGACAAAAAAGTTGAAAAATACATTAAAAATTTTAACATAAGTTAGATTTTGAGTCAATTTAAACATCAATATACTTGATTGTAATAATTTTCAAAAATTTCGAAAATATCAAAAAATTTCAAAAGTTAAAAAAAATAAATAAAAATTTCGATAGTTTCAAAAATATATAAAAAATTTAGAAGAATATGAAATTTTTTCGAAAATTTTAAAAAGTAAAAATGTTAAAATATTCAAAAATTTCTTAAATATATCAATAATTTCAAAAAACGAAATTATTTATCTAATTAAAATTTTTTTCAGAAATTTTAAGAATTTTTAACATTTTAAAAATGTCAAGAGTTTTAAAAAACATTTAAAAATCGTTCAAAAATTTCAAAAATATATCAAAACTTTCGAAAAATTAAAAATTTTGCATTTATTTCGAAAATTTCAAAAAGCAAAAATGTCAAAATATTCAAAAATTTCTTGAATTTATCGAAAATTTCAAAAAAGAAAATTATTCAGTTAGTTAACAAAATTTAAAAAATTTCAAGAATTTTAAATATTTCAAAAATGTCAAAAATTTCAAAAAAGATAAAAAACTATTCTAAAATTTCAAAAATTTCGAAAAAGTTGAAATTTTGCATTTTTTTTTGAAAATTTCAAAAAAATAAAATACCACAATATTCAAAAATTTCTTAAATATATCAAAAATTTCAAGAAACAAAATTATACATCTAAATAAATTTTTTTAAAAAAATTTAAGAATTTTTAAAATTTCAAAAATGTCAAGTTTTAAAAAACATTAAAAAATCATTCGAAAATTTCAAAAAGCAAAAACGTCAAAATATTCAAAAATTTCTTAAATTTATCGAAAATTTCAAAAAAGGAAATTCAGTTAATTAACAATACTTAAAAAATTTCAAGAATTTTAAAAAATTTCAAGAATTTTAAATAATTTCAAGAATTTTAAAAATTTCAAAAATGTCAAAAGGTTCAAAAACATTAAAAAATTATTCGAAAATTTCAAAAATTTCGAAAAATTTGAAATTTTGTATTTTTTTTCGAAAATTTCAAAAAATTAAAATACCACAATATTCAAAAATTTCTTAAATGTATCAAAAATTTAAAAAAACAATTTATCTAATTTAACATTCCACAAATATCAAAAGTGTAAAAGAAACATTAAAAACTGTAAAATTTAAAAATTTGTAAAATTTGCAGAAAGTTTGTAAAATATGAAAAATAACAAATTATACAAAATTTATAATGCCCAGATCACAGCATAGTTTTTACGAATCATTTATGTACGACAGCCGCACTTAAAGGGGTAAAAACAAAAAAAATTGCATAACAAAAGCGTTTTCGGAAATGGTCAATTCAAATAAGAAATATGGAATTTTCTGGTTCCACTTACTCCGGTGTACCTTATTTTCTCTTCGATGAGACCGGGAAAGTAAAAATAAATAAAAAATTAAATTAACAAAAGTGTGTGGTAATAAAAATGTTATAGAGATCTGAATTTTCCAAATTTAAAATTTCTGATATTTTATAATATGCGTAAAAATTTTTGTTAGCAACTAGTTTAAATATTTAATAGTAGCAGCAATATAGTCAAATAATTAAACATTAACTTATTAGAATATAATTTAAATTGTAACGTTAAACATTTGCATAAATTCTCTACTTTTTTTCTTTAACATGTTATTTCCACACGAGGCAGCTAAAACCCGCTTAGAATAATTAACTCTAATATAATATGAAATTCTAGCATGATAACTAAGATCTGGAGTGCAATTAGCAACTAAAAGAGGTTCCATTAAACGGGGCGTTTGAGACGAATCAAAATTTAATTCAGAGCGACAAGGTAGACGGCTGCCATCACTAGAGCGAGGCCTATGCCATGCCTATGCCTATGCCTTGCCACGGCTCATGGCACTGTATTACGTTATCGTATTGGTATGATGAGATGGATCGTGCCCTATCGATTTTGGTTTTCCGTTTCGGCCACGACCGTGCTCTATGCCAGTGAAGGTGAATGAACATAAAAAAAAACAAGCGGAACAATTTTCAATTACGCATATTTTAGTACTTCAAAAATGAATAATTGGGGAAATTGTTGGAAATTTGTTCACGGTCATAATTGATTTTATGCAAATTAATTTGATATTACAGAAAATTGTTATTTTTATTCAATATTTTTACTACGTATATTGACTAAGTAAAGGTAATAAGACTTTATATTTTCCACTATTACTAATATTTACCTATTTTTGTTCTGTAAAATTATTGAAGACCGCTAAAAATAGCTTTTAATCCAGTGACGTAGTGATGAATTGTTCAGTATTCAAAATGAAACTGATACTTTGTATATATTACATGTGGGACGCCCATAATATTTTTCGTTAAACTGAATTAAAAATCAAATCATTTAATATATCAGAATTAAGACACATATATGAAAAACCGCATATTTTTCAATGTGGCGTCGAGTATTCTACTCTCTTAAGTCTTTTATGAAAATGGATTATTATAGCAGTGACAAAAATACTCCACCACATATTAGAAAGCAGAAAATTGTGTTACAAAAGATTTATTACCTAAAAATTTCAGTGAAAAATAAATATATCTTAGCTAAATTACGATTTATGGATTCGCCTCAACACGTTCATATGAATTCCTTTTCAGAAAATCTATAATATAAGCGACAAAGTGCTGCCTAACTGACTGACTGATACAGGGTGGCTACTTTTTAATAGGGACACTATTGCTATCTTGTAAATGGTAGACGCTACAAAAACGGTTAAATGGGGAAAAAGATGCGAAATATAAAAATAAAAGAAACGATTTTTCAAATCTTAAATATTCCTATTGGTTCCGGAGTTAAACGACAAAATCCGAATTTGTCGAAAATCGTTTTTTTGCCAAAGCTCTGTTATTATACAAAATTTGGGATGACTGTATTAAATTTTTTTGTTGTATTCTGACATCGTTAGAAACCGCCATAGTTAAATTTTGAATCTGACGTTTTGTCTCTTCGGTTCCACCATCAACTTTATCTTTTTAAATACGGACCTGTCTATTTTATTTCATATTATTAAATCGCTTCGAATACTACATTCAACGATATATCACACTTTATTATTCCGTGACGTTTTGTCTCTTTGGGGCCACCATTCACTTTATTTTTTAAATACGGACCTGTCTATTTTATTTAAATTCATTGCTGTGGTTCAAAGTAGTTAGGTATCAGGAAATTCTATTTAATTATTTATTTATTAATTATTACAATAACAAATTCTATTGTATCTTAGTTATTCTCTAGGTCCCCCTTAGAAAATACGTAAATCCTCGTATGTCATGTATTGTTCTCTTCTTGATCGGGCAAAACGTCACTAGACCGGGGCTAATGGTAAAAAGTGAAAAAAAAAATAATAATAGTAGGATAAAACCTATTGGAAAAGGAAGAGAATACAACAAAAATGAAAGGAAAAATAATTTACGGGAGATCTGAGGTCGGGAAGTGGAAGGGGATGAGTTTTAACGGTAGAAAACTGTTTATCTCGATTTCCGGCAAAACTACAAGTCCTCTGAAAAAAAGTTGAATAGCAAGGTTGTAGGTAATAAAAAGATCTACAACTTTTGTATTTACACTTTTTTCACATAACCTCAAAATGGATGTGAAAAATTCAAATAACCAAAGAAACGAAAAAAACTCAAATTCGCAATTTTTTTTTAATCATTATGTACAATTTTGAGCTATTTATTAAAATTCCTAACCTCAGATCGGCCGAAAATTATTTTTCCTTTCATTCCTTTTCCAATGGGTTTCATCCTACTATTATTTTTTTTTGGTTTAAAAAATTATCGACCCTTGTCTACACAAAATAATCAAGTGTGATTATCGTTGAATTTAGTATTCGAAGCCAATTAGTACCTTTAAATAAAATAGACAGGTCCGTATTAAAAAAATAAAGTTGATGGTGGCCCCGAAGTGACAAAACGTCACGGAATAATCAAGTGTAATACATCATTAAATTTAGTATTCGAAGCGATTTAATAATATTAAATAAAATAGACAGGTCCGTATTTAAAAAGATAAAGTTGATGGTGGCCCCGAAGAGACAAAATGTCAGATTCAAAATTTAACTATGGCGGTTTCTAACGATGTTAGAATACAACAAAAATTATTAATATCCCAAATTTTGTATAATAACAGAGATTTGGCAAAAAAACGATTTTCCACAAATTCGGATTTTATCGTTTAACTCCGGAACCAATAGGAATATTTAAGATTTCAAAAAATCATTTTGTCTATTTTATATTTCGCACATTTTTCTCCATTTAACCGTCTTTCTAGCGTCTACCGTTTACGAGATAGCAATACTGTCCCTATTAAAAGTAGCCACCCTGTATAGAATGGAAAAGTTTCATGGTAGTGATAATATAATATAATTCTAAAAGATTATCCATATTATCGAATGTGGTCAAATGACAATGTAGTAAAACTCTAAATGCAGTACCACATTTAATATAATTATTTAAAAAAAGCTTCTAGTTACATTGAATGAAAAGGATGGGGCGGCGATATGCTATCGTCAGGCCTATAATACACACTGTAGGAAAGGGTGGAAATTATACAATAAAAGAACTTACCAAACTAATTACAAATGAGATGAAGAATGAGTTACAAAACAAGTTAACGAAGAAATAAAAAAATAAATTAAATTAAGTTTCGGCTGATAAGCCATCTTCAGGCCTGGAAATAAATTACCCCGTTCGACAAGCAATTTTATACATTACATTTATAATAAACTTACCATATTTATTTATTTATTTATGTATTTATTAAATAAATATCCATACAGGTTCTACAGAACCTAATTACATAGATAGTAATTATACAAATCAAATCCTTAATTGTAATATGGTTTTGTCTCATAATAATATACAAGAAATGCAAAATGAATTCAATCAAAGACAGCAGAATGTTATTTTAATTTTATACGAGTAGATTCATAGTGAAATTATTAAGCATTTTTCGGAATTTTTCAAATGAATAATTCCAATCTACACTGTGCTTACATTATATATTGTAATGAAATACTCTGTATGAGTCATTTTTATAAGTTAATTATTAGTTATTTGTTAAAAGGTTTGAATAATATTTGTGAATTTTGAATTTTATAAACAGAGTTTATTGTTAAAAGTATAATTTTAAAGCATTTATTGAAAATAATTGGTGTATAAAATATTTAAAATCAACAATTGTGGAGTATAAAAAAAAATCTTATTTGTAATATCATATCACTATTATAATATGAATGATTATTATTTGTATAATAATTTAATAGAGAAAGTTAAAATTTGGATAGAATATCAAAGTAAATTTTTGCTGAATAATTAAAAAGTAAATGGCAAGTTTGTCAAAAGTGATTAAAAAATTTTATTCGTGAATCAAGTAACAAAAAAATTTTTAATTTAGAGACGGACAGTTGAATAAAAAAAATAATAAACAAGTCAATTTTGGATAATTTTTTTTAAGAAATTGTCAGAATCATAATTTATGGCTTTTGTAAGAAGACGATTTATGTAAAGTATTAAAGAAAATAAATAAAAGTATACACTGGACAAATGGTATTTAACTAAAAAAAAAAAAAAAACTAAAATAAAATAAAATAAAATAGGAGATATATTCAGGCTTGTGAGCAACAAGCAACAAAGCAACTAAAACAAAAAGGACGAATAGTAAAAGAACGTAAGGAGTATAGAGGTTTAATAAATTGGAAAACGGAGATTAGGAAGTCAGGTTAAGAAGAGGTATTTAGAAGAAGTGATTGGTCAAGGTAGGAGATAAGATAATTGCAGAAGATTGGAGTGAAAGGCGAACAGAAGGACATTCATTAATTTAGTTTTTTTTTATTTTTGTAATGTTTATTATTTTTTTTTATATAGAACTCACCCCAAATTGAGAGCAACGTAGTGTTACATAACAATATACATTATTTAAACATGAATAAATCAATTTTTTTTATATTATTTTCAGGGAAATGAGGGTTGGGAGATATGGGGGTACATAAAAATAATTGTAAAATAGAAGAAATTAGTAAAATATAAACAATTTTAGGATTTAGAAGTCATACGAGACTTTCTCCGGAAGAAAGAGCAAAGTTCCCATCTTTATTGAGTGCATTTATGTTGTGCAAAGAAAAATTAAAACTGCTCCAATTCAGAGCGTCCAAAAGACAGGAATTAATTGTAGGTTTTCCAGAAATGAAGTAACCGGAAACAATTGCTATGAAAGTGAAGGATGGGACGTCCAAGTGTAACAAACGCGTTTGCACTAGGAGCGCCAGCACAGCGAAGAAATCACCTGGAACCATCTGGAACAGGTGCAACAGAAGTATAGTATCAGGTGGAGCAGGCAGCACCAGAAAGGTATCAGGTGGTAAAACCGGGTTGTTAATAGTTTAGGTTCAAACGTTGAGGCTAAATGTAATGTTTAACATAAATAGATCACTACAATAAAATGGTTGTGTGTCATATGAAAAGTGACTGATTGATAGGATAGTGGATGGGAGGGACAAGGGAGGGAATTTCAAAATGAAGTATAAATATATGACCTAATTGATATATGACCGATAACTAGTACTAATGGACAAAAATTAATAATAAATTATTGTACAGCTAGTAGTTTCCTGAACCTAAAATAATATAAAACAAATTTAATGAAACAATTTTTATCTTTAGTGGTGAGATTGGGTGCAGGTATGTTTGAAAAAAAGAAGAAAAAGAAGAAGAATCAGAGTGACAAATGACAAATTTTCAATTATAGAAGAAAAATTGAAGTTATAACTTGTAAAACAAACCAAGGGAATTGATTAGTAGAGATTGAAAAGGGAACTAAATATACCGATCAATAAAAATGGAAATGAGAGGAGCTAGTTAAGGGATAAGGGAGTTACAAAAGCTGTTTGAATTTATCGGAGAGGCAGATATGATTTTCTTTGGGTCTAATTTGGTAATTGAGATATGTGAAATTACTGTTATTCAAACAAGAATGGATCTCGAATGTTTCGAGGAGGTTAAGTCTATATCCTTTGTGGCAATTGCGTATCAGACATGGAGAAAGAGTGATTGTGGAGGAATGTTGGTAATATCTGTGTTTTTATATTTGTCTATGTATCTAAAGTGTTCTTTTATTCTAGTATCTAGTCTTCGTCCCGATTGACCGATGTAAAAGGCATTAAAAAAAAAATTCTTGTCGAATTGGGTAATTTGTTTCTAGGCCTGAAGATGGCTCATCAGCTGAAACTAATTGCCCCCTAAAACTTTGTTTTGAATAATATATGTGGTACATGATCTTGAGTACTATTAATACTAAAGCATTTAACCACATTTGAGAAATGGATAACCTACTAGATTTAAGTATAGCAATATTGAAAACCTGAATGGTGGCGATACAGGGTGGCTACTTTTTTATAGGGACAGTATTGCTATCTCGTAAACGGTAGACGCTAGAAAGACGGTTAAATAGAAAAAAAATTACGAAATATAAAAATAGACAAAACTTTTTTTTGAAATCTAAAATATTCCTATTGGTTCCGGAGTTAAACGACATAATCCGAATTTGTGTAAAATCGTTTTTTTGCCAAAGCTCTGTTATTATACATAAGTTGGGATAACTTTATCAAAAGTTTTTGTTGTATTCTAACATCGTTATAAACCGCCATTATTAAATTTTAAATCTGATGTTTTGTCTCTTCGGGGCCACCATCAACATTATCTTTTTAAATACTGACCTGTCTATTTTATTTCATATTATTAAATTGCTTCGAATACTAAATTCAACGATATATCACACTTGATTATTCCGTGACGTTTTGTCTCTTCGGTTCCACCATCAACTTTATCTTTTTAAATACGGACCTGTCTATTTTATTTAGTAGTACTAAATCGCTTTGACTACTACATTCAACAATAATAACACTTGATTATTCTGTGACGTTTTGCCCGATCAAGAAGTGAGACAACAATACACCTGCTAGTGATTCTGGGCCTAGAGCATTAGTAAGATACAATAGCATTTGTTATTGTAATATTTAATAAATAAAATGTAAATAGAATTTCCTAATGTCTAAATGTAGTATACTTCGAATCGCAGCAATGAACTTAAATAAAATAGACAGGTCCGTATTTAAAAAATTAAGTTGATTATGGCCCCGAAGAGACAAAACGTCACGGAATAATCAAGTTATATCGTTGAATTTAGTATTCGAAGCGATTTAATAATATGAAATTAAATAGACATGTCCGTATTTAAAAAGATAAAGTTGATGGTGGCCCCGAAGAGACAAAACGGCAGATTTAAAATTTAACTGTGGCGGTTTATAACGATATTAGAATACAACAAAAACTTTTCACAAGTTATCCCAAATTTTGTATAATAACAGAGCTTTGGCAAAAAAACCATTTTCCACAAATACGGATTATGTCGTTTAACTCCGGAACCAATAGGAATATTTTAGGTTTCAAAAAATCGTTTTGTCTATTTTTATATTTCGAACATTTTTCTCTATTTAACCGTCTTTCTAGCATCTACCGTTTACAAGATAGCAATACTGTCCCTATTAAAAAGTAGCCACCCTGTATACATATATAAAATTATATTCAAATAAATAAAACAATGCTTTATGCTTTTCACACAAAAATATAAAAAGTTATTAACTTATTTGTAACTAGTTTCGTTACATAACTTAATCAGACTAATATTATTTACAAAAATATCAAGAAATTATTATTAAATGACCAGCTTCATCTTAACAATTCGCCACTATTAAATCTCTTTTAATACCTTAAGCCTTTTTGAAAAATGTTTTTTTTAATTTTTTATTTTTTTTTTAATCTTTAATTGCTTTACTAATTATTAATAAATATTAGTTAAGCACTTATAATCGAAACTAGTCACAAATAAATCAATAAATTTTGTTATTTTTGTATGAAAATCAAAAAACGTTGTTTTATTTATTCAAATATAATAATGGATAATAATGGAAGTAAAAGCCGACACAGTTAAACATATATAAAATTATAGATCAATTAATAAATCAGGTGTTGACAATATTAACAAAATGTGACGACCAGATGACTGAGAACAGGCACAAGGAAGAGACTTGTGAACGGAAGAAAAAAGAAGAAGAGAGTGAAGGAAAGAAGAATTGTTAAGAAAAGAAGAACATAAGATGACATTTGGGAAAGAGTTATATTTATATATAATAAACAAAACAAAGCGTATGTAAATTTGGAAGGAAATAAAATTAATAATAATTTCATATTGAATTATAGTTTATTTGAAAATGATTGATAGCACAATTTTTATCACCCAGTAGGTAAACCCCAATGTAACATCATAAATCAGTGGTAGAGAATTTCTAACATAAAGTGCTTAGCATTATTTGTAAATTAAAATATTTGGTTTTCGTCCTAAAATTTTTAAAAATACTAATTTATTTCGAATAAAAATAAACAAATGTATATGGAATCACCCCGTATTTCTAAAAACAAAATATGAGTGTTTAACGAGAAAAGACTTTTTTTGTTAATACGAGGTAATTTCATATAAATTTGGTTGTGTGTATATTTATTATTAAATTTTAAGGAAATGTCCCAATCTAATATCTATTATACTATTTTTATAAAAATAAATGGGTACTTAATATTGGCAGTTTATTATTTTTTATATTAAAGTAATTTTGTGTTCATTGTTGATCCCTTAGGGTTTGCTCATTTACATTTTATGATGTATCGTATTCGACGTTTTTCAGGGTGGTCATACTAAAATCTAGTTAAAATTCAGATCAGAAGAAATCAATATTTATTTTTTTTTGCTTTGAACTGTATAAGTCCTTTGCCATAAAAACTGTGCTATGATACATTTTCAAATAAACTATAGCTAAGTTACTCAACGAACTAAAATATGAATGGAGATAGTAGGCGGAATATTAAAGGAAGACAAGTAATCGATTATAGGAAATTATTGAAAGTGTCAGAAAGGAAAATATAGATATCTTTAGGTCTGATTTGTTCGTTGAGACAAGAAACCGAATTATTAAGATAAATGAATTGATTTCAAACATTTCCAGTAGGTTAGGTTTTTGGCTTTTACCAAAAGGAGTTTAGAATCATTTATGGAAAAGGAATGGTTCATAGCTATGATGTAGTTTACAAATGAAGACGGAGTGTTAGTAATTTTATATTTATCAATATATCTGATATGTTCTTTTATTCTAACTTCTAATTTTCTGCCTAATTGACCGACATAGATAGCATTGCAATCATGATAACTGAGGTTATTCACTCCTATTCTATGAAGATAGGGGATCTTATCATACATTAATGTTGTATTTTCTAAAAACTTTAGCTTGTTTTTATAGGAAATATCCCCACTTGAGGGCAACGTCTTCCCTTATTACGTTATAATGAGTACTGTAAACATTCCTATGTTGAAACATGAAGTCTACCCATCGCGTAATGATCTGAGCGGCTCCTCTCCATCGCGTAGCACCCACTATGAATGCGATTTCTTGATAGCCAATGCTTCTTCCGTCTTGAGCGCCAGCGTATGAACTCAGCGTCCCAGGACTTCTCAGACTGATATGGTTTATAAGATTTGACTTCTGCGTAGCACGCTTTACCCGGTTTGGGTACGAAGACAACTCTATACCTCCATTTTGCTGGTACATACCCCAATACCAGGCTGGTACGGATTAGTTTTCATACTTCTAACTTCTACCTTTCTACTAGAGCTACCTAATTACCGTTCTCATGACTTTGGTTAAGTCAGCAACCTGGCAAGTGTGAGTTTAGTAACAAATCTAAAGTCTTCTCCTTAGTAGTGGCATAATCCCCATTTTCATTTTTCAAAGACCCAATACATCCCTGTTTTTTCATTTGCAGTATTTTACTGATCCTTACAGAGTAGCTAAATTCCCAGTTGTCAGTTCTTTTGGACTGGTTAAAAAGTCTGCGGAGTTCTGCTCTTTTTTTGGAAATGTCCCGATTCCATCAATCGGTGTCTCCGTTCTCTATCTTTAGCTTTAAAGGTTAGTTTTTTCATATGCTTATATGTCAGAAATTCCGCTACCATCTCAACTTCACAAGAGTAAAAACTGTTGTATGGGATACTCAACCAGTTGTGATGCCTTTTGGGTCACACAGATTAACCTTAAAGAATAACATATCGTAGTTCATTAAACTAGTTATAATTTAAACAATATTAAGGTTAAGACGTGAGGTATACGTAACGTGATATATCAAGGTAACACTGACAGGTTAAAGGCCGGTCTTTACTCATAGGTCAGGAACTGTTTATTATTGAATTTTCATATAGTGTTTGTTATCTCTTTGACAGAGTTCAGTTATTCTTGATTCGTTATTCATTCTCGATTCATTATCAATCAGTTATTGATTTATTATATTGTAGTAAACATGTACCAGTGAACAAATTTGTTGTTGAAAGTATCTACTGTTTTTCTTTCCAACATTGAGATACTCTACATTTCTACCTTACTTTCCCACATCACATGGCGATCTTAGATCATTACATTACACTACATTACACAGTGCCTAGTTGAGAGTCTTTTGCACACACCTTGATAATTTAAAAGTTTTATCGCCCTGATATTTTTCAATTGAATTCCTGTCATAAAATAGTATATTCTTCCCGAAAGTACATTTTTTTTAACCTGGAGCTTAAAAACATATTTTTGACGAGTTAAATACTATATATTCCTTCTACGACCTCGTCTATGACGTTATTTAAAAAAAAATGTAAACAAATAATTTATTTTGAATGAAAAATTACAAAACTATAGATCAAATATCAGTTTCAAAATTGATTCATTGTTATATGTGAATACTTATTTAACATTATGGGTGCTTCACAATAAAACTTTTTACGTATTGACAGCGGCAGCAGGTTATTAGAAGGATGTGAAAGTTATGCGTTATTTGTAAAGTTCTTTTTATTAAAATTGTTATTAAAATTTAGTTTTATTTAGCATATATACAGTATGTGACAATATATGGAACATGTGACTCTTTTATATAAATGAAGCCAATACATTTATTACAGATGTATTGTATTCGCTGTGTGCAACTTGCCATGTGGCGATACCTGTAGGCTGAAATGTAAAAATTAGTCCCGTACAATGAAAATCAAATGCCAGGCATTTTGATATTTAAAAGATGAATATAATATTAAGAACTGGTTTTGAGGAAATAACGCAAAATATAAAATTCGAACCAAATGCCTTAAAGAATGGTGCAAAACTGACATTTCGTCACAAATGTGGAGGAGGAGAAAATTCAACAGAAAATAAAAATAATAACTGCGAAATAGGTGAAAACAACGTCGCAGAAGAAGTTTATAAAGTTTCATTAAATGTAAATATATTGCGATTAGAAGTACATATTTTTATACTTTTATTATTATTTAACATTCACAATATGTAATATTTTTATTAAAACGAACCGTGAGCTTTCTTTCACCATAACTCCGATTGAAAATTTTGTTCCGAAAATTAAACTCCTTCGAGTCATTCTATGACAACCAAAATTTTACTGCAGTTAGCTGACCACATCAATCGGGTTGTAAGGAAGCCAAAATTTTAAAATTTGACTTAGTTTAACCGCTAAAAATTAAAAAATTTATTAATATATCGGTACGTAATTTATATTAAATTAAAGACTATATTTTTGCGTTGGTTCGATGGTTATGCGGTTTACGACACGGATTTGATTTTAAGCAAAGGGTCGTCTTTTCGAATCCCTCAAATGCTTCTTTTTTTTTTTTTGAACAAGCAACTTTTTTGTTTTTTTTTATTATAATTTCGTATAATTTTTATATGAAAAACCTAAAAAAAAATCTGTTTTTCATTTTTAATGAAATATTAATCAAAGCGAAACGTAGGTAAAAACTTTGTTTGTCGTGACTCGGATTAAAAACTTGGTCCTCGAAATTAAACTGCTTCGAGTGATTCTGAATAAAAATTATCCAAAATTATAATTAAAAAAAATTAAAAAGTTATTTGTTTAAAAAAAATTAACAAGGTTGGGGATTCAAACCGGCGACCCTTTCCTTTCAAATCCATGTCTTAAACCTCATAACCATCAAACCAATGCAAAAACATTGTCTTTAATTTACTATAAATTACGTAAAGATATATTGGCAATAATTTTAATTTTTAGCGGTTAAACTAAGTCAAAGTTTTGTCTTCGTTACAACCCGGTTTATGTTGTCAGCTAACTGCAGTAAAATTTTCATTGTCATAGAACTCGAAGGAGTTTAATTTCGCGGACAAAGTTATCAATACAAGTAACTACAAAGCTCACATACCTACGGTTCGCTTTTTCTGTGTTCACATTTGTATGGTTCTGTGCTAGCATCGGCTGTCAAGATGCTCCGCCTTCTCGCACAGCGAAGAGGAAAATATTATCGAATAATTTGGGATTTTTTGTGAAATTCAAAGAAAGTGACAGAGAAAGTATTATATTTTTTTGAATTTCATAAGAATTTATTGTTTATTTAAGCAAGATTTTGCTAAAATTACTCCAATAATATTACTTAATTGAGCGCATTTACGTACAGTCTAGTACAATATTTTAAGTTAAACAAGTTATTTATGTTTTAAAGAAATTCTGACAACTCACCCAGTTCAAATTAGACAATAAAACTTGATACTTCAAAAAAATAACTGCGTTTTTTTAGACATTGAATAGTTGTTAAGCGCTCGGACTAAATTATTTCCTTGTGCCTTTCTTACCCTAGCGGGCTTATATATGATTCAGGCACTATAACTTTTAGCTTGACCACTCGCATATAAAAATCTATGACCATTACTCCTCGAATTACCCTAAGCTGGATATTATGTAAATCAAATTTTGTACGTCTTTCCGGAAACCGTTCTATAAAATGGTTCGCTGCACGATAATTCCTACTACATCTTGCAAAAAGATAAAAAACATATTAACATATTCATTAGGAGTGAATCGAAATGGGGTTTTAACTCAATATGAAGTACTTTACATATCAACTACAGAGAGGAAAAATCTATAGAAAGTTTTACTATAAAATTGAATTTTATCCATTATTTTTATTTCTATTCTTTGGGTTTGCCAAACTATCGAATAAGAATGGAAAAATAAGGAAGACCTAAAGCATATTTGTTAAAATGACTTATACATAGCCATTTATTTCTAACTTTATTTTTCATATGGATCGACAATATGGCTGGAGTTAATGATACCGATCTTTAGAATAAAATTATATATTATAAGATTAAACTGAGTAATGCTGAATAGGGAAAGATAAGGTTTCTGTAAAATAATGTTCAACAATATTCTTTGTTCTTTAAGGTGTTGGTTTCATATAAGGACGGAGAAATTCTGACGGCAGTTGCAGAATTTCGTGGAACTCGCTAGGGATCCTTTGCTCTGGAAGTTTTCATGTTTGACTTATCTTGAAAATTTCTTTTTATAAAAATATTAAACGGAACCTGCTACTGCAAATGATACGCAAACATATGAAATAATTGTCCATATATAAGTACTGTATAAATTAATTTAAATACGTTTTATATTTTTAAATTCGTCTAAATTAGAACTGTCTAGTTTACTTTGAATAATAAAATTTCCGATTAAGTTTATTAAGTTTACATTTGGCAAATTAAAAGATTTAAATTCCCTATTGAATTTTATGAGTTTGAATTTTAAATTATTTTTTTCACAATACAAAAAGTTTATTTTCACGAAATACTGCTTTTAGTTTTACCACTGTTACGTTTTCTTGTGCCACCCTGTATTTTCATTCTTCCTCTACTCTGTATTTTTATAGTTTCATGTTCGCTTTATTTTCCCTTTCCTATTTCTCCGCGTCATATGTTCTCCCTCCTTCTATCGGCCTTTTATATAAATTACCATCCCATGTTAAGAACCTGCCATTTTATCTATTTAATATCAGAAATAGACTTTGCATATCATTGTATTATCTTTGGATTGCCAGTGTTTTCTACTGAAGATTTCTTTCTTGTCTCCCCTTTAATTATAGGGGTTTTTGGTGGTTTTTTCTGGTTTCTCTTGGGGTGACTGTAAATTTTCCGTTGGTTCCAACGTCTGACGGTCAAGTTTGCCGGATCCAAGAAGCTTTTTCTTCTGGATAATTGGAACAGGACAGCTTACGCCGACAACACCAAGACCCTACCTAATGAAGCTCAGTTTTTAATAAAAAAAAGGAAAAAAATAAATATCTCTGAATAGTACTATCGTAAAATAAACAAATGGAACGTTTCATTTGAGTTTAATTTCCTTAACCCAAAAAAAAAGAAAGGACGGATTTTGAAATATATCACAGTTTGTTTGTCAATTGTTTCTAATCACACCAAAAAATCAACTGACTGGCGTCCAAAATTTTTATATTCAATATTTTACTTCTGATATATTTCAAATTCTATTCGCGGAACGAACCCATAATATAATTTGAGCTTAATCACTTTAATTATCTATTACCTTTTTTATCGTTTCACAATTTGGCGCCCAACGTGGTCCACGAATTTCTTTTGTTTTAAGGTTTAAGGAAATATTGAATTACTGGTAATAGAAATATCGATAAAATCACGATCCATTTATCGTCCACCAACGTCTTAAATGTTTCTTATAATATTTCAACTGGAACGTCTTGACATACCGTAAAATTAGAAACGAATTTTAACTTCCGAATTTCATACAGTACATTTCCTTTGAAACTGTTTCATGGCAAATAAATTCTGGAATTATTTCTCGGCACGTGGTGGCTAACATCATAAAATTTTGCTCGTTAAAGATTAAATTAAGAAAGGAAAGATATGATAATAATAATAATTTTTGACTTCTACAATATGCGACCTAATTTGTGAAAAACAAGCCCTAAATGTAACGGTAGCAATTGTGCGGCAGTCAGACCTTAATCCCTAATTTTGAAAAGGTCGTAGGTAAGTTGGCTACCGATGCCTATTCTAGGAATTAAGGTAGGTACTTAATATTAATGAAAAAGTATAAATCGTGGTTCACTTTACGAATTTGGTGACTACTTGGTTAAGAATTATATTTCGGAGCACACTGATTTTCCACCTCATATGTGGGCTGAAAATAGTTCATTATTAGAGCGCACTTTATTTTACAGTCACCATCCAAATATTTATTAGTTTTTGGAAAATTTCATAAATAATAAAATGCGCAGTGTCAGTCAACGGAAAAAGGTGTAGCGCAGAGAGCTGTTCATTTAAGAAAACAATTTGTAGATGAAAAAATATTATTGTTGAAACAGAATATAATCATCCAATTTGAATTTGTTAAATTGATATGGTACAAATTCCTGCCAAACATATCATAAGATGGAATTGTATGTATTTGGAGAATAACTATATATTACTTATTAGGACAATAATTTATTTTGTATTTTGGTATTCCTCGAAGACAATAGATGTATAGTTACTTAATCCTCTTAACAACGGGAGCCAACTAGTATATGGTCATCGGAGCCAACTAGTATGCGATTAAAAGGGTTTTCCGACCATGGAAAACAACTAATTAATGTGCTTCACCGAAAACCTGTCATAAGACAACCACCCTTTCAGATATTAATTTTGTAACTGTACACAAAATTTTAAAGATTTCTAGGTCATGTGAAAATAAAATTACCTTAAAAAATTACTGAACTTACTGCTACGACTCTTAACAGGTTGACCGCCAAGGGTAAAACTGAGGTGTTGCATTTGGGCGCCACGTGTTTTCTTGAGGATACACAGGGTGTTGCCATGTGAGGCCAAGTGTATCCTCAAGACACACGTCCATAGTTTTAGTCGTAGGCCTAAGTATCCTACAAGACACACATATTCGTTCATTTTAAATAGTAGTCATATACTGATGGCCTCTGACAACCTATCAGTACTTATGGGCTCTGAGTAAGAGTTGTAGTTTGAAATTTGAAGAGTAAGAATAAAATGGGTTTTATTGAAGATATTTTTTTATTTTTTTAAACATTAAATCTGTTAAAACAAAAGTATACATAAACAAATCAGTGGGTTTTGTTAAAACAATTAAGACACAAAAAAACATTACACACGGAACATATTCTTTGAGTCTGCGTTTCAAACTTGAGTTTTCCATCCACATTAGTACCTTTACGACCATAGATCTTATAGCATTCAGTGCAACGACCTTTCGTTATTTTGGGAGGTATTCTTATCATTTTGAGAACCAACTGGTGATTTTTAGGTTTTGAAACATTAGTAGATGTGGTAGGGGCATACATTGGTTGAGAAATTTGGTTGCTTTCTCGAGGATATTTTTTAGTGATTTCGCCTAATATTTCTTCTCTGAATTCTGTAATTTTTAACTCTTTATTTCTTGTTGTTTTATTATAAATACTATGTCGTAACCAGTAAACAGTTTATTATTTTGATCAGTTTTTAAAAATTTGTATTAAAAGAATATTGTTCTAATTATTAATCTCTTATTCCATGAACTTCTATACTTGTTTATATTAGTTCACTTTTCACTACACTGCTGAAACAAAAGGAAAAAGTTAAACCCTTCTTTTAAGTGTACCTAGAAACTAACACTTAATGTATTAGTAAAAAATACTACAGACATTCACTTCATCTGCCTTTATATTATATATTACTATAAAAAATATACATCGATTGAATAGATTGAAACAAATAAATAACGATTTAGATGTACGCACCTGTTAACAGTTGGGAACTTCACAAACAACTTAGATTTTATCTTAGTTAGATATATTTCATATTTCAGAAAATAACCCATGCTGCCATGCGCCACCTATGTGCTAATAGTAAAAATACACCTTTATGATTACAGAAATCAACTTAGAAAAGTTGTAGTACAGTTATTTACATATAAGACGTGTATCCTTGAGGACACAGGTGGCCTCCACTACGACAATTTTATGCCCAAATAATTTCAGAAGCCATGTGTATCCTCATGGCGCACCCACAAAAAACGATAAATTTCAAGAAAAAACAGGTTTTAAAGCATAGTTGAGCTACTAAATAAGGTTTTAATACATTTTCAAAGAAAAATAAAATACATGAAAAAAATGTAACACCTCAGTTTTACCCATGGCCTTACATGGGAACACCCTGTGTATCCTCAAGAAAACACGTGGCGGTCAACCTGTTAAGGTACGTTTACATAGAAAAGTCTAGAGAGCCATGCGCACGGTCCGACTACCTCATAGTTGTACGTTAACTTGAAAGTTTGATTATTCATCACTATGATACGGTGTGGTCTAATGGTAATGTATGTGCGTTACATATAGAAGTTCCTGGTTTGATTCCTGATTATATCTTTTTTTTAAATTTTTTTAACGAAATAAATGAAAGTTTTTTCTTTTTTTTTTAATACACAAGGTAGATTTAGAAAGTCAAGACTTCTTTTAATAAAATAAACTAAAATTCACAGGTTAGATTTACATAGTCAATACTTCTTTTAATAAAATTAATTAAAATACACAGGTTAATTAATTTATTTCAGGTAATAAAACTCGACCTCAAAGTACCACAATTAATTTATTGATATAAATGTAAAGTTTCGAGAGGGCTACTAGTTTCGGCCATCATCAGGCCTAAAAGGACTTCCGTCAATAAACAAAATGAGATATAACAAATTTAATTTACCAATATATTCATGGGCAAAGGGAGGTGGGTCATATGCAGTAAATTTTGATTATATTAAAATTAAAACAGTATGTATTGCATGACGCAAAATGTAATATTTATAATGAATTAATAAATGAATTAAAACTGATACGAAGTGGTTATTTAACAATATTTTAGAAAATTAAAATTTTTACAGTAGGTCAACATTATGCCCGCAAATAGCCAACAAGTAAAAGTAAGAAAGGGGAGAAAAGACTTCTCCAATATAGAAAACACCAAAGGCTTAACTTTGGTCAGAAATGTGTGATTACATGAATATTCAAGTTATTTAAAATAAAACAACCGTGAATAATCGCCAAGAAATTGGACGATATAAGAGGGATATTTAAGATCCCGACGTGGGGTAGGAAACCACTTCCCCTGTGTTGGGGTAAGCAACAAACACATGAAGACAGTCAGTCTCTTTCTTTTTATCCCGCGAGTAAATGATCCAAAATGGCGCTAACTAAGAATTTTTTTTAATTCTTCATATTAAGATACAATTAGTCTTAAATGATTTCTATATTTATTTGAATCTTTAACTGCAATTTCCTTTAAAAAAGTCGCAGAGGCACCTGGATAGTTTCCGTTTTCTTTTTTGTTATTTTTCTCATTCAAATTCATTCATTCACAAACAGATCCGCTTTAATATTAGGTCTTTCTTGTGAAATAGACATTATTGAGAAACAATTGTAGATTGGAATTCAATTTTTTAAAATATTGGGATAACAAATTTGAGGGAAGGCAGTTGGATAAATGTCACTCGAATATTATCCAGAAAATACAAACTAATTCATATTTCTTTTAAAATTAATAATATTAATTTTTCAGTTCATATTAATGTCTATTATTGTATATTTTAATATTTTATAATCTAAAAATAGATTTAAAATCAACACAATATTATTCCGGTTTTCTCTCAGACTTTTTTCTAATTGCAAAATACAGTTAACAAAAATAAAATACATAAGCGACTATTGCTATGCAAACTTATCTTGCTCTTATATTATCTCATCATTAAAAGAGACAAAAAATATGGATATATTTCACATGTCTCCCACCAATAAAAAACCACCAACCCTCATCTCCGTTAAAAATCAGAGCAAGCACTCTCTCACGCATCCAAACAGTGAATCAAGTCAGTCATGCAATTACTAGAGCAAAAAAGTTTTTTCATTTAAGTAAAATGGCGAGTAATTAACCGCACCCAAAAAGTTTTCTAATTTTTCATAATAAAAAATATAAATAGTTTTTATAGTGAGTGAAGTGATTGAGTACAATTTAAATATTCATATTTCCGTTTCATAATTTAAGTTATGATTTTGCAGTTCATGTTTCGTACTTGGAAAAAATGGAATAAAAAAATTACATTCCAATTTCAAATACTATTTTTATTTTAACATTCATATTGGTTTAACTTCCACCCAAGAAGTTTGGTCCTTCGAAATCCTGAAATTATTTTAACACGTTCGCAGCCTATTATTCTTTCAATAGTTATGAATACTAATATTCATAATTCATTGAGCAGTAGACTGTCTTTGAAAGACAGTCCACTATATTTTATATATTACTGGCATTCCAGTTAACTCGCATTGTGTCAGCAGACATAAAAGGTGGAGTTTCAGGTCTTAATTAAGTATTTCGTTTTAATTATAGATAATAAAGAATATGTCAAAAATACAATGTAATCCTTTTATTATCTAAGTCCCGAAGAATAAATAAAAAAACTGTATAATAAAAATAAGATGTAAAAACTAAATAGGCTAAGCGGCATGTTTGTGCCTCATCAGGCTATCATCAGGCCTAAAAACAAGTTGACAATGAGGATAGAAGTAATATTATTAAAAGATAAAGGAAACTTACATAAATGAGTAACGGAATATGCATTACAATATGTGGTAATGAAAATTAAACTAAAAAACTAAAAGAATCACAAGTAAAATCATGATTGCTGATTTGACTATAATATTGAAATCAAAGTTCATCTCTAAGATACTGGTTTAAGTTAGAAAGTTTTTAAATAAATATGTATTGAGTTATAGTAGCAAAAAAATAAGCTTGTGGCATATAAAACTTGTCGCAGATAAAATATTTACTTATCCCAAGTGAGCGCTCTGAATCACTTGTATCAAGATTCTACTTTAAGCAATCTATTTTTAATAAAGGAGAGACGAATGTATTTTAAAGTGTGTAATTAGAAAGTTAATTTTCAGCAGAAAATATATATATATTTTCTTTTGTTAAGTTTTTGTCAAGCGCTTTCGGCAACATTTGCCATCATCAGGACAACTAAAAATATTATAAAAGATATTCATTATACATGGAATGCTAGAACATTAATAATAATACTTACAATTTTGGTTACTTAAACTAGTGAGAAAAGATTTTGAAGTTAGATTAACTTAAGAACTAAATTTTAGAAAATGAAAACTACCCCAAAAAAAGGGGAACATCTTAAAAACAAAGGCATGCCTCCATACATCTTTTCTACAGACAACATACAGGCCTGGGCCTACTTCTCATGTCCTTCTGATGTATGGAGGCATGCCTTTGTTTTTAAGATGTTCCCCTTTTTTTGGGGTAGTCTTCATTTTCTAAAATTAAGTTCTTAAGTTAATCTAACTTCAAAATCTTTTCTCACTAGTTTAAGTAACCAAAATTGTAAGTATTATTATTAATGTTCTAGCATTCCATGTATAATGAATATCTTTTATAATATTTTTAGTTGTCCTGATGATGGCAAATGTTGCCGAAAGCGCTTGACAAAAACTTAACAAAAGAAAATATATATATATTTTCTGCTGAAAATTAACTTTCTAATTACACACTTTAAAATACATTCGTCTCTCCTTTATTAATTATCAAGTGTGTACGCACCAACCCGTAACCTTCAGTTACTTCTTCGAATCTATTTTTAATTATGGTCAGTGTATAGTTAAGTCAAATTATTATTTACGATGAATTTTCACCTATGGTTAGTCAATTTTTCCAGTCACAAGAACTTAACTTAGCACAAATAAAAAAAATACACAATAAGGGCATTTTGTTCATTTGAGGCCTCGGGTACTTTTACTAGGTGACAAAAAATGTCTTACCCAATATATTCCATCAAAAACCAAGTACACCAAGACCAAATTGAAATTTGATCAAAATGAACTTTATAAGCGAATTTTAATAAAAAGCAGAGAAAAGAAGAAAACTACACGACAAAGAAGAGAGATCCGGCAACGTCGAACACCTACATACAGCGCATTGTACACATTGTAAATTTTTATACAGTTCATAGCAATTTCTCTAGTAAGCAATACGGTAACCGCGGTTGGCTTTACATTGCAAATTGCAGAATCTCTTCCAAAAACTACATTTAGACACCAGCGAACACGCAGTGATACCGTATTTCTATCTAAGGCATGTCTTTTCCTTTTGGATAATCTCGAAAAACACTTCACCATACCATAGAAAATCAAAATTCAGCTATCACATAATTTTTAGATTGACTTACGACGTTTGTTCTTGGCACGGCAGATTTATTGCGTATGGCAGAAAGATTTTAATATTAGAAATATAATAATTAATGTTCATTATTTATTACTGATTTTTATATCTGGTTCATGTTAATTTTCGTTATTACTAATTAACTAAATTTCATTTATACGATCTCTGGGTACAATTCCATTATAAGGCATATTAATATATGAATAAGTTTTGAAATTTTTTAAGTATATCATAAATTACTTACAATGTAATTTCGAGAGCTATTTAGATCAATAATTAACTATATTTCGATCAGATCCTAATTTTAGACCAAAATTGTTAAGTTCATATGATTGTCTATTATAGAAGTTTTTCTTCCCCCAGTACGTTTTTCTCACATTTTTATTTACATTTTAAATCGACCGAAAAACACAAATTTTAGTCGCCTTTCTACGGGAAAATCCTATTGACTGCGCCAGTTCATAAATTATATTATAATATATGCCGTTTGGCCATAAATCTTCGAAACTTTCGTGGTAATTGACTCCGAATAAAAATGAAAGTTAGTCAAGTTTAAAAGTAACCTCATATAATTAATGAATTAAAATCTGAATTTAACACGAAAAATTATTATCTTCTTTAAAAAACATTTTAATTATTTCACTATGCGACATTGTAACCCTATTATGATGAAGTGAAGCGTTACGAAACTTTTTTAAAAGGCTAATTAATATGGAAAGGGTTGGTATTTTTGGTTTTACATTGGCGGTCAAGACTCTGGAGACGACCTTTTTCTATTCCATAGGGATACAAATTGTTTTTTTGCTTTCAATATACCGGAATTTTGTTATTTGAACATTAGAGGCTTGACAAATTATTAAATGCCTGTTAAATTGCAAATAAATCAATATAATGAACGAACCATGATAACTAAGTCAAAAAAATTTTATTTAAAAAAATCGTTGGAATTATTTCAATAAATATACAATTCGTATTAAAATTATGGAAAAAATTAATGTGGAAAAAATATGGGAAAGAGAGTGTCAAACACAAATGGAACTATGCGGTCATAAATCCCCCGAACGTTCAGTCGGAATTAAAAAAAGGTTGAGAAAAAATTGAAAAGAAGTTAAAAAACATAAAAAAGGAATTTAGTAAAAAGGAGAGTAAAAAGAGTGGGGAAAAATGTTGCAAAAAAGTACAAATTAAGTTTGTTAAAACTTTATAACCTAAAAGAAAACAGATAAAAAATAGAAAAAAAAACAGTGGACAAAAAGTGGGACAAAAAGTGAGAAAAAAGTGTAAAACAGTAAAAGAGTAGATTTAAAAAAGATAATACTAAAAAAGTCGAAAAAAAGTAGTGGGAAAAAGAGTGGAGAAAAACAAATGGGAGAAAAGTATTTAACCTTTTCAGTTTGAAAAACAAATTGAAAAAAAAGTGTAAAACAAAAGAAATAGTAAAAAAGAAGGAAAAAATGAAAAAACAGTTTGAAACATAAAGAAAAAACGTGGAGGGAAAAAAGTGGAACAAAATTGGAAAAATTGAAAAAATGGAAATAGGGAAAAAAAGTGTAAAACAAAATGTAAGAAAAAGTTTGAAACATAAAGAAAATAATGTAAAAGTAGGATGAAGAAATAGTTGCAAAATAGTGGGAAAAAAGAGGAAAAATAGTTTGAAACATAAAGATAACACTAAAAAAGTAGTGGGAAAAAAGATAGAAGACAAATGAATGACGGAAAAAGTGTGAGGAAAAAAGTTATTTTTTGTTCTATTCGTATTTACCCATTTACATTTTGAAAAACAAATAAAAGTGTAAAACAAAAGAAATAGTAAAAAAGAAGGAAAAACTGTGACAAAAAAGATTTAAGGTTAAGGAAAACAGTATTAAACTAGGAAAAAAGAGTAGGAAAAAAATGTAGGGAAAAAATAAAAAAAAGTCCGAAAAAAAGTTTGAGCCAAAAAATAGTAAGGAAAAGAAAGTGGATAGAAAAAATAGTGGAGGGAAAAAAATATGGAAAAAGTGGAAAAATGTGTAAAAAAGTGTAAAACAAAAGGTAGGAAAATAGTTTGAAACAAAGAAAACAATAAAAAAGTAGGGCGAAGAAAGAGTTTCCAAAAAAGTGGGGAAAAAAGTGAAAAAAGCGGGAAAAATAGTTTGAAGCATAAAGATAACAGTAAAAAAGTAGGAAAAAAAGTAATATAAAAAAAGAGTTTAGAAAAAAGAATGGCGGAAAAAATGTGAGGGAAGAACTTTTTTCGTTCAATTCGTATTATCGTTTTACATTTTGAATAACAAATTGAACAGAAAAAAATGTAAAACAAAAGAAAAAGTAAAAATGAAAGGAAAAATGTGACAAAAAAGTTTTAAGCATAAAGAAAACAGTAGGAATGTATCAAAAGAGTAGAAGAAAAATGTTGGAACAAAAAAAAATTAAAAAATAAAGTTGGAAATACAAGTTTAAGACATTAAAAAACAGCAAAAGTAAAGAAAAAAAAGTGGGCGAATAAAAAGTGAAAGGAAAAAATTGACAAAATTGGAAAATAGTGAAAAAAGTGTAAAACACAATGTAGAAATAGTAGTTTGTACAACAAGTGCACAAAGCGTCACTTTTTCCACGAGCTCAGAAGTTTGTGGCATGAGCCGTAAAGCGAGTGCCGCAAATCTAGCCAGTGGGAAAAGTGCTTTGCGTACTAGTTGTACACAATATTTTTTCTACAACCACATTTTTTAATGAATGAAAAATTGTAACTTGTCAAAAAAAAAAGTTGACAGGTCATAGGTGTGTTTTGCACAATGCTTGTAGAAAAAAAAGTTTGAAACATAATAAAGAAAACAGTAAAAAAGTAGGGTGAAGAAAGAGTTTAAAAAAAAGTAGGAAAAAAGCAGGAAAATTAGTTGTAAACATAAAGATAACACTAAAAAAGTAGGGAAAAAAGTAATGGGAAAAAAAGGAGTGAAGAAAAAGAATGGCGGAAAAAGTGTGGGAAAAAAGTTTTTTTCGTCAAATTCGTATTGACCCTTTTACAGTTTGAATAAAAAAATTAAAAAAATAAGTGTAAAACAGAAAAGATCGAAAAAAAGTGGAAAAAACGGTTTGAAACATAAAGAAAACAGTATGGAAAAAGTAAGGAAAAAAACGTGAAGAGAAAAAAATGGAAAAAGGTGTAAAACGAAAGTTAGAAAAAACATAACGAAAGCAGTAAAAAAGTAAGAGAAAAGTGTGGAAAAGAGAGTGAGGTTAAAAGTGGAAAAAAATGGAAAAAAATGAAAACAAAACGTTTTCTGCCTAACTCCAAAAACGTCTTTCATTGCTTGTCTTTATTATTATTGGATAATGTCAAAAGATTTTTTTTATTATTATTCTCATCGAATTTACTTATTATGGATATTAAGGCCGCAGTTTCACTGTATTTTAACGTATAAAAACACGGGTTTACCAGTTCCAATTACGTTTAAATTTTACTGAACGAAGGAAAATTAAACTTTGGCAGCTAAAGTATAATGTTTAAAGAATGGAGTCTCCTATTTTTTATTTGTCCTGTAATTAAACTGAGTTTAAAAAGAAATAAAAAAAGTGATTTTTAAAATCAGAGATAAAAAGTAGGAGACTTCATTCTACGTATTTTTGTTAGTAAGCTCCTTGAATATTTCTTTATTTTATTCAGTATTTATTAAATCTAATTGGAAATACGATTGAGAAATATATGTTAAATTTATTTGTCATAATGGAGATTTTCGATAATTTCCTGTAATGTCTTAGTTCATACCCTCTCGAAAAGATGTCAAGACAATCAAATTAGGTGACAATCATATAAAAGCTATGTTGCCAAACTTTTAGAAAAATCTGAATATTAGGTATTTTCGCGGAGCTAATCCTGAACTAGTTCAGAACACATATAAGGATTACAAAAGCCACAAAGGGATAAGTTATTTGCGCATGTCCTATTCGGAATTTATTCAGGATTTTTATGTACCGCGAACGCATAAAATGAAACTTATCTATGATATAATCGTTTGTTACTTAACAAAACAAATTAATTAATATTAAATTTTCACGCAATTAATTTAATAATACAGAAGAAATTATTTTTATGGAATATTTGTCTCTCATTAGGGAATATTTGTCTCCCAATAGGCGCTAACAAAATTATTTTTATGGAATATTTGTCTCCCAATGGGCGCTAACAAAATTATTTTTATGGAAAATTCGTCTCCAGTGTTTTAATATTTGTCTCCACATTTGGAATATTTGTCTCTCATTATGGAATATGTATCTCCCAATAGGCGCTAAAAAAATTATTTTCATGGAATATTTGTTTCCAGATTTGGAATACTTGTCTCCACATTTGGAATATTTGTCTCCCAATAGGCGCTCCTGTTTTGCCAAACTTTCCAGTTTCGCACTGCGTTCGGTATTGCTGCTGGTGATAAGATGTCGATATTGATCATGGGACTCACGAGTAAACCAAATTTTTATTATTTTTCCGAGCACATCAATCTGTTATCTGCTAGGTTAAAACGAAATATTTATATTTGAGAAAATGAACAATCATGGTTTACTGTATATGTTGCAGGAGAAATATTTTTTGATTTTGATAATGTAAATAAAAAATTCTGTGCAGTTTTTGGAGTCGCCATCTTGAATTTATTTATTTTGAAAAAAAAATCATGATCTCCTATCCCAAAAAGCCCCTAATACCAATTTTGAAAAGAATCTAATCATAATTCCATATCTTGTCCGCCATCTTGAATTTATTAATTTTGAAAAAAAAATCAAAATCTCCA
The DNA here is from genome assembly GCA_963243735.1 of Neocrepidodera transversa. Taxonomy (NCBI): domain Eukaryota; kingdom Metazoa; phylum Arthropoda; class Insecta; order Coleoptera; family Chrysomelidae; genus Neocrepidodera; species Neocrepidodera transversa. The sequence goes on along the minus strand of OY725349.1, from coordinate 16,578,394 downwards.
ACACCAAAAAAACCCCATGCACCAAATTTGAATGGAATCGGTTAATAATCATAAATTTCGTCCACTATTTTGGAGTCGCCATCTTGAATTTATTTGTTTTGAAAAAAAATCAAAATCTCCTATTCAAAAAAAACCTCAATACCAATTTTGAAAAGAATCGGATAATAATCCCATATCTCGTCCGCCATCTTGAATTTATTAATTTTGAGAAAAAGTTCATAATCTTAAACACCAAAAATCCCCATATACCAATTTTGAATGGAATCGGTTAATAATCATAAATTGCGTCCACCATTTTGGAGTCGCCATCTTGAATTTTTTTATTTTGAAAAAAAAAACATGAAATCTCCTATCCCAAAAAAACCCCAATACCAATTTTGAAAGGAATCTAATCATAATTCCATATCTTGTCCGCCATCTTGAATTTATTAATTTTGAAAAAAAAATCAACATCTCCAACACCAAAAAACCCCATGCACCAATTTTGAATGGAATCGGTTAATAATCATAAATTTCGTCCACCATTTTGGAGTCGCCATCATGAATATATTTATTTCGAAAAACAAATTCATAATATCCGACCCCAAAAAACACAAATAGCAATTTTGAAAAAATTTACGTATTTATCGAAGATAAACAAACAAACAAAGTTAATTTTACAGCATTGCCATATCCTAGCAGAGCTCAGAGATTTTCTGGCTCTTGGCATAAAATGAAATAAGATTAAAATTATATTGTATAGTAGACCAGATAAATAATATGAAATAAAATGTCACTACTAAAACGAGTAAATAATTTGGTCAAATGTATGCTGAAATAAATCGTAAATAAGACATATTGCTACATCTGTTGAATAATAGATTTATGAAATTTGACATTAATATGACATATGTCACATTTAGTTATTGTTATGAATATTGGAGTGTGCCACTGCGGCCTTAAGAGGCTCGCACAACACGTGACTTTCGTGGTTGTCGGTTAGAGAATTACCCAAGGAAAATGTGCTTGTATTCCAACAAATTGGGTATAAAAATATTTTTTTTAGAATTTTCCGGTTAATGTTAAGTAATTTTACCCTCCAGTCTAATTTTTCTGTGCAGGACAAGGTAGAGCGCCACAAAAGATAATTTTGGACGAGATCTCACCTAATATAGCAAGTGGGTTTCTCACGAAATTTAAAATTTTTATTAGAAGAGCGCGTCTGTACTACTTTTTTCAAATTTATTGAGATAAAAAAAGTTGACACTCGTATCACTTTTACTAAAAATAATTTTAAAACAATGGCACAGACGCGCTCTTGAGAGTTAAATATAGAATAGATTGTTGAAAACCGCAGCTTCCTATGTATAATATTAACGGAGCGTTGGTCCAAAAACAATTTCAGGCAAGATAACTTATGATATTAGTGCTTCTTCAAAGAATTATGACTAATCGCGAAATTTCTAAAAAAATTCTGGTTATTAATAATAATTTTTATAATAAGCTTAATATGAATTTTTCATTTAAACATTTAATCAAACTTTGACCTATTTGAAAGCAAAGCTAACTACTACTTGAAAGACAAATATGGTAAAATTAGTTTTCATTGCAAACGGTGTTTTGGAGTTTGTAGTTATGAAGTTATATTGACACAAATACAAAAATAATAAGACAACCATAGTATTAAGAACAAAATTAATAAACCTGCAATATGTGTACGAGTTTAGATTTAGATTACATTTATAACTTAATACAAAACAATATGTTAAAATGAATGACAACAAAAGCGCAATAAATATGTGGCTTACCATAATGACTAGTTATTGTATAATGTACAATTAATCTTGTTAGTACGGCAAATTTATTTATAGATATTATACGACTACTATCTATTTAGATTTATATCAAAATTATCTCACATAACTTTAAAAATACCTTTAATATTTTTATCTGTCAAGAAACATATTCTGCCGTAAAAGATATATGATAAACATGTGGTAAAAGAACTTCGTCCAACTAAACTAAAAATCTTTAAAGCGGTTTTAGCGCTGTCAGGGAAAGTTGCGGAAAACTTTTTGATAAATAGTATAGTATAAACGAAATTGAAGTTTGGGAAGTTGACTTAGTGGCGCGGAAAATATTCAGGTATACCAACCCTCAAAATCGCGGAGAATGTTTAATAACAGGAAAATTACTTAGATGATGTGTTTAGGCGAAAGTTTTTTTTGAATCAGTTTAACTATTTTGATGGGATAAACTTGAATATAAATCAATACTGGTGATTTAAATTTTTTCATCATTTCCATTTTTTTTTACAAAATTCTGTCAAAGAATAATAATATTAAAATTTACACCACTTAAATCTGTTACGTCTTTATCCAATAATCCTTAAATCGAAATAAAACATTGGTGTACTTTGATCTTGTAATCAAATTTTTATTTTACTAAATTTTCCGTTCCGAAAATTCTTACCAAAGAGGGAATTAAAGAGTTCTTTTAACTAATAAATTAGATCAGCATCAGCATAATTAAAATTGACTTAAAACGAAAAAAACAGAGTGCCGTAGACAGGGTGTAACTAAACATTTGCCAAAGGAAAGTAAATTACACTAAGTATATTTTCGGTTAATATTTACAGCATTATTAAAGTCAGACAATTATCTAAATGAAATTAGAAGTTTTAAACTAATACTCTGTTGTACTTATAGGACAATTAGAACTGCGTTGCTAAGGAAACCTTTAAATTAATCAAATATCTGTCAGTTGTGTCCATGGTAGAAAACAATATAATTTCAACACAAGAAAATTCGATTGTTGAATCCATAGAAATCATAATATATACAGGGTGTATCAAAAAGGTAGGACATCAATTGAACCTCATAATTCTGGTGTCAAAAATAACGCAAATGTGCATACAAAAAAGTTACGGCCTTTGGAAAGTACCATATGAAAATTAATTTTTACTTTCCCGGTCCCATCAAAGGGAAAGTATAGTGAACGAGTAAAAAAAAATCGAGATATCGATGGAAATATCCATTTTGAGGTCCCCAAGAAGATTGAAACCATTTCCAGATTAAGATCTATCTGTGTGTCTGTGTGTAATCTTCCACGATAACTGCCGAACCGTTTGACCACTCAAGCTGAAATTTGGTACGAAGGGTTGGTTTGTAACCAAAAAATAATGGTCGCATTCGAGCGACCATTAGTTTTTGGTTTAAAATGATACAGTAGAAGGTCCTCAAGATTGACATTGATTGAATACACATGTAAGATTTTTTGCCTTGTTTTAAATTTTAAGGACAATGCAAAATGTCGCAATGCAAAGACTTAGAGCATAAAATTTTGTATCAAAAAATATGCATGTAGTTTTTCCGTAATTTTTCCAAATTTTTAAGACAAACAATGCACTTTAGTGCAAAATTTTCTAGTGCATAGTTGTAGATCATTAAGTTTATTTTAACATTTTTTTTTACTTTTTTTCGAATTTCCCCTAGTTTCGCCGCTAGAGGGCGAATAATATACACATTTAGGCTTTTCGTCTATTTTTTTATTTTGAAGACAAACAATGCGCTTAAGTGCAAAATGTTCTAGTGCAAAGTTGTAAAGCATAAAATTCTTTTTAGAAAACTTTTTCCCGAACTCCCAATAGTTTTCTCCCATCATTTTACTGTATCCTAATTGTAGCCATATAATGTATTCCTTCTTCTCCCATTTTTGCTTTTGTTACATGTTTTTTGTTTTATTTTTCCTTTTTTGGGTTTTTTTTCCTTTTTTGGCCTTTTTACCCCTATTTGCTCTTTTTTGAGCTTTTTGTCTTTATTTATCTCTTTTTTGCTTTTCTTTTCCTTTTTGGGGATTTTACCACTTTTTTGCCTTTTTTTGGACTTTTTTGCCTTTTTTTTGGACTTTTTGTCCTTTTCTGGCCTTTTTGCCTTTGTCTTATTTGGCTTGTTTTTGGACTTTTTGTTGATTTTTGTTTTACCCTTTTTTCCCTTTTTTGTCTTTATTAGGCCTCTTTTTCTTTTTTGCTTTATTTTAAGTTTGCTTTTTGTCTTTTTCTGCATCTTTTCCTCTTTTTTCAAATTTTTACAAATTATATTAATATTTTTATTGTATTTTTCATTTTTGTGTATTTTCACTCTGTTTTTATTATAGTTTTAATTTTTGCTGAAATTTATCAAATCTTTATCATTTTAAACAATTTTTTGGAAATAATTCAGTACCTTGTTAGTATTTATAATAAGTTTTTTTTCGTTTTTCATTTAAATAAATTTTTGCGCATTTTTGCAATATTTACCCTTTTTTTTCAGCAATTTACTTTATTTTTACAGCATTTTACTTTGCCGTTCAGGAATTTTGTATTTTTTGATAAAAATAATCCTATTCTCCACAGAAGAGCCGGGAATGTTCTGGGGTGACACAGCCAATTTTTTTCTTAATACTATTAAAATGTCCAATAACCAGAAACAGTATCGAATTGTATCGAATTGTTAAAGCAACTGTTTGTTCTTTATTCGTAGAAACTACAAGTCAACTTAAGAATTTTTGAAGAATAATGAAAAGAGGCCACAGCTCGATAAAAAATGGCTCGTCGAAAAATTAATAAGAGGCAAAAAAATTTAAAAAACGATGTATTAAACCAATGGTGTCACAATACTAATTTAATTCTAACACATAGAAAAGAGGTTTTAGGGGTTCAAAACCTCCCTAAAATTTTTATGGGCTGTACAGATTTCGTAATTTCATATGAAAAAGATACTTTTACGATAAAAAAGTCATGTATCCATTTTCATAATAAAATGTTAAACAGTTCATGAAATCTTGGAAAAAAGCGATTTTAATTTTGTACTTTCCAAAGGCCGTAACTTTTTTTGTGTGCACAAATAATCAAGTTATTTTGGACACCACAATATGAAGTTTAATTTATGACCTGCCTTTTTGATACACTCTTTATATATTATGACTTCTATGGTTGTAGCGAATAGTTCAAGGAACTTATCATTCATCATATGCATATTTAATAATTGTACTTTTGATATAATGGAACTTTTGTATATCCGGGAAAATATTACACACTTTATTTCCAGGAAAGAAATTAATATTATAAAAAGTGATATTTTCTTACCTGTCGACAGAGATGAACGTTTTTCCTGTAACAGAAAAAAATAGATTTAATAGAAGTAGTAGACAAGATAGAGTAGATGAATATGGGACTAGTTATAAAAAAAATAAATAGCTCATAACTTAAAAGTTATGGAAAACAAGGTAGCAATATTAAAATATGAATGAATAATCTTAAGTAACAATATAAATTTAATAAAGGAATAGAAAATACAAACAATATCATAGGGTATTGAAGAGAACATGTTCGTTGCTGAAACAAAGTGAACTGCGCTGTGGTAATTTCCTCACAAGCGGTAATCTTGGGATTGTTAGTAATATGTTTCACAGCTTGGAGTAACCGAAATGAAAAGAGACAGTCATAAACGTGGATTTCAAATTTTTTATTTTAGGGCTGTATGCCTTTGCAACTTGATCTTTGACCTATTGTGCTCCCTCTTGCAAGGCCTTCTAGTTCATTATACTGAATCCTAAAGCTTGTGCAAACTTGAGGATTCTCTGAACTAGATTTGGTCCTGTTAGGCCATCTTGGACATTGGTTATACCTATAATGCCTCTTGTGCTTTGCACCATTAGTCCACAGTCAAACATTAAGTTTCCTGCAGTTTCTTTTGCCATATCACACATTCTGCAGTTGGTGGTTCCATGATGGAGTCCCATTTTCTGTTTGCAATGATCTGTTAGCTGGCCAACAACTTCTCTCAGTTATCGACGATTGAGCTGTAAGATGTGATTTACTAGGTTACGAGAAGATCGTGTAATAATTTCTAGTATGCTGGTGGAGCATCCACTGTATTATTTTCTGACAAACTAGTGCATATCATATTCCACATTATGGTTAGTGTCCCATAAAGGTATTATCTGTTGCCTCCCCTGCGAGATTGTCAACTTTTTAATTGCCTTCACTATGCCCTGCTACCCAAACAATAGTCACATTATTATTTGTTGCTACAGGTTTGGAATTCAGTGCCTTTAACGCTGCTTGACTATCCAAGGCAATATAGATAGATTTACCTTTGTATTTCCTGTCTATATTCTTGGACATGTAGATTAAAATGACTTGAATCTTAACTTATGCCTTTTGGGCTACACAGAATAACCTTAAATAATAATATATGGTAGTTCAATAAACTAGTTATAATTTAAACAATATTAAGATGTTAATTATACGTAACGTGATATAGCAAGGTAACCCGACAGGTTGAACGCCGGTAGTTGCCTCAGGTCAAGATGTTTATTGTTGAGTTTGCATATATAGTTTGTTACTTCTTGAGCGGGTTCAGTCATTCTTGATACATTATCGACGAGTTATTAATTATATTGTAGTGTAAACATGTACCAGTGAATAAATTGTATTTACTGTTTATCTTCCCAACATTGAGATACTCAACATGGCTACCTTACTATCCCACATCACATGGCGATCCTTACACGAGTGACTCGCGCCTAACCTAATCTTGACTGTCCAAGGTCAAATCAAGCATTTTACCGCCAATTTCAAATTTCATTAGGTGTTTTGTATTGACAACGGGCCAAATTTTGTACGAAATAAAGCAAAATAAACAAATCTAAATCAAAATTCAAACTTTAGTTAATTAGCTAACATGTTTAAGTAAAGGATTTCATATAAGCCTACCCTCCTCTAAGTTATGTATAGTTTTACTGTTAGTTTATCAAAAAATCTTCCTTTTTCCTGTTATTACTATGATTTTCTACTTATTGTATTTGGCCTTTTTCATAATAGATCATCTTTTTTAAGTATATTTAGGACCCACTTTATTTTAAATTCTTTTTTACGTGATCTCAATAGTACGGCAATAGTTAATAACATCAGAATTTTTATTAGGGTTTTGTGACATGTAAAAAAATCGGCTGTGTCACCCCAGAACTTTCCCGGCTAGACCGTAGAGAATATGTTATTTATTATTATTATTTTAATTACAAAATACTAAGCATTACTTTAATTTATGGAACATATTAAAAATAGCCAGCCGATGGTGAATACGTCTACCGAATTGATATTTCAATGTTGATAATGACATAAGCTGCGCACGCGCACGTTGTATATCACACTGCTACAATTATGATCTTCTAAAATCATGTGTGAAAACTATTGGGAATTCGGGAAAAAATTTCATACAATAGTTGTAGGGAATTTTATGCTTTACAACTTTGCACTGAAACATTTTGCACTAAAGAGCATAATTTACCTTCAATTTTAAAAAAATGGAAAATTATAATAGTGTAAAATAAAATTTGATGCTTTGAACAAGAAAATTTTGCACTAAAATCCATTGTTTGTCCTCAAAATCAAGAAAAACTAGAGAAAACCTACATGCACAATTTTTACGCGCCCTCTAGTGGCGAAACTATTGGAAATTCTAGAAAAAGTTTCAGACAAGAGTTGTAGGGAATTTTATGCTCTAAAACTTTGTACTATAACATTTTGCACTAAACTGTATTATTTGTCCTCAAAATCAAGAAAAACTAGAGAAAGCATACATGCACATTTTTTACGCGCCCTCTAGTGGCGCAACTATTGGAAATTTTGAAAAAAGCTTAAAAAAGAAGTTGTAGGGAATTGTATGTTCTAAAACTTTGTACTTTAACATTTTGCACTGAAGTATATTTTTTGTCCTCAAAATCAAGAAAATCTAGAGAAAACCTACATGCACATTTTTTACGCGCCCTATAGCGGCGCAAGTATTCTAAATTCTGGAAAAAGTTTGAAACTAAAGTTGTAGGGAATTTTATGCTCTAAAACTTTGTACTACAACATTTTGCACTAAAGTGTATAGTTTGTCCTTAAAATATAAAAAATCTGATGTGGCCAGCACATGACCTCTCGCCATTTTTGAATCAAAAATTTACAGGTTGACACAAAAAAGTATGAAAAAAAATTATATTTTTGTAAATCTGGCAACAATGGCAAAAGTTTAGAAAATTTTAATGAGATGAAAATAAACTGTAGGGTTTACAAAATATATGTGTAAAACTTTATTGCCGTTTTCTATAATAATGGCGTCATCACCCATAGTAACTGCCACTTCCGGTTGTGCGATTGGCACCAAAATCTAATCAGATCTAATCTAGGGTATCAGAATCCTGTATGCAAAATTTCAAATTTTTTCATTCAGTAGTTTTTGAGTTATCGTTACTACAACATCCATCCAAACACACACACACACACACTAACACACACACACACACACACTAACACACACACACACACTAACACACACACACACAGACATCATCGCGAAAATATTAAAATCGTATTCTAGGGACCCCAAAACGTGTTTATCCATTGAAAACTCACTACCCAATTTTTAGCATGATTCCTATACCTCTCTTATCTGAAGGGCGAGAGGTAAAAAAGTAAAAAATTGTTACATGTGCATTTAATCAATGTCGGTCTTGAGGACCTTTTACTGTACTAATTTAAACCAAAATCTAATGGTCGCATTCTAGGCACACACCGACCCTCCATAACAAATTTCAGCTTGATTGGTCAAACGGTTCGGCAGTTATCGTGGAAGAGTACACACAGACACACAGCCACACATACACACAGACAGACCATACGCTGGAAATGGTTTCAATCTTCTTGGGGGACCTCAAAATGGATATTTCTATCGATAACTCGAAATTTTTTTTTTGTTCGTTCACCTTACTTTCCCTTTGATGGGACCGGGAAAGTAAAAATCTGATGTGGCCACCACATGACCTCTCGCCATGTTTGAATCAAAAATTTACACGGTGGCACAAAAAAGTATGAAAAAAATTTACTTTTTTGTAAATCTGGCAACAATGGCAAAAGTTTCTAAAATTTTAATGGGATGAAAATAAACTATAGGGTATACAAAATATATGTGTAAAACTTTATTGCCGTTTTGTATAATAATGGCGTCATCACCCATAGCAAGTGCCTCTTCCGGTTGTCCGATTGACACCAAAATCTAATCAGATCTAATCTAGGGTATAAGAATCGTGTATGCAAAATTTCAAATTTTTTCATTCAGTAGTTTTTGAGTTATCGTTACTACAACATCCATCCAAACACACACACACACACACTAACACACACACTAACACACAAACACACACACACACACTAACACACACACACACAGACATCATCGCGAAAATATTAAAATCGTATTCTAGGGACCCTAAAACGTGTTTATCCATTGAAAACTCACTACCCAATTTTTAGCATGATTCCTATACCTCTCTTATCTGAAGGGCGAGAGGTAAAAATCAAAACACAAAAATCTCAAGAATATTTATTCATAAAGCTAAGTTTCTGTTGCGCTCCGATGCGTCTTACTGATGAACGATAAGGTGTCATTTGGCATAAAGATGAAAGGAAACCTGGAAAACCTAACAACCATAATATTGAATATATTAATTTATAAATAATTAAATTATTGTAAATAAAATGTTCAAACCTAACCATACTAGAGAGTTTCCTGAAAAAATAAGTTATTAATTTTATATGTTGTTTGAGCTTAAGATATTTTAAAATATATAATAATAATCAAAAATATAATAAAAATGAATTAGTTATGCCATCATGAAATTTACAATAATAAAATATGTGTTCTTTTCGTCCTGGATTTGATAATCTTCGACTTTTGAAACCTGCGAATAGGTAATAAAAGAACCAGGCTTATATATTTTTATTGGTTACTTTTGTCAAGTTGATTTTATCATTTCTCCATGTTGTCTTGGTGTCCTAAATTTTAAAATGACTACAAGACACTTATTGGCCTGCCTAAATTGGCGCTTTCTGCAAAAGTATCCATCATAAAAATGTATATCCTGCTCTGCTAATCGTTGAGTAGTTATGATTTTGATACAATCATCATTTTGCTATAATTTTTCCAATTTTATTACTTCTTTTGCCTTTGAAACGTTTTCCTTTTGGGACATAGGATATGAACGATGACAATTATATAATTCTTTTTTACTAATACTACTGAATACTTTTTTTTACTTCTGAATAACATACCATGACAAAGAACGTTCTTAAACTTGATTTTTCCATTGGTCAAACGCTAAAAAAATACGTATCATAAGTAGGTACCTATACATCAAAAATTTATCAAACGTACCTGAAGATGATTCAAGCTCAAATTCACTGAACTCGATTTCCAGTTTATGTGCACTAGTCAAATGTTTTCTTACACAAGCATAATTTTATAATAATCACAACAATCTTCAAATGAACATATTATTCTCTAAATAGGGAACTCTTCATAATTTGAAGCTGTTAGTTTGTGCAATTCTTTAAGATGACGAGTATGATTTTGTTTATTCATAAACTGTTGGAAACAAATAATTGTATTGGAAATTGGAATACTTATGTACGTTTCTTAGATGAGCGTATACATTTTTCTCGTACATGAATAACATGTCACATTCTTCGCAAATAATATCTTCGTCCATACTATAAAAATCATAGAGTATAATTGTCAAATAGTTAAAAAAAATTGTGTTTGAAATTATGGAGGGTTCTAAAATCAAAAGAATGTAGTTAGGCAATACATTACGGTATCTGATACTGTAATGTTCCATTTACCGGCCGAAAATGAGTACAGGGTCAGTACATTTACTGGACAGGATGGAATAAAAATCTATTATTTTCTATAAATAATTGGCGACAAAAGTTCAGAACAAAATTTTAACTATCAAAGTCGTGATAGCGACAAACGATTTTTGATTAATGTCTTGATAAATATTAGCGGCAGGTAAAACTGTAAGATAAAGTGCTACTTTACTGCCGTAAATCTGTATGGTAATGCATGGCTTTATTGACGATAAAAATTATTCATATTTTATAACACATTTTACGTCACTAGGTAGTTTTATAATTTTTCTAATTTTATGTCACCTTGAGAAGTCTCCGATCAATAATGAAACGATTTTTCATTGTTTCCTAAATTGACATTAAAATTTAAAAATGTGTTAAACAGAGTAGGAATAATTGATACAGAAAAGATACCAATAAATATGATAAAAATATATAAAGAAATAGAATAAAATTAGGATTGATATCGACCCATTCCTAAAAATGCACATAAATTACAAGATATTATGAGACCACGAATGTAAGCCGTTAAATTATTAATAAAAACAAGTGTGATTTAAAGTTCAGTATAAAACCAGTCTAGAGATATAACATCTGCGTTTATCTACTAGTAATCCAATACAAGAGATCCAAACAACTAAACAAAACTAATTATAGTACGAAACCAGCTTTCGAGTTGATTTCAAATGCTGTCAGAGAAAGTTAAGAAAAACTTTTCGGTAAATTGAAAATGAAAACGACGAAAAATAGTAGAAATAGTTTTCCGCTAAAAACCTCTTAATAAAATAGTAAAAATAAATATTCTACTACGATTATTACATCCTCTTAAAATTAATTTCCTTTTTAGTCTCTTGGCGTATAGTCTGACCTATTTCGCTTCACTGTTTCCTTATCTGGCAGTTCACATTTTGAAACTTACAACTTAATTAAATTAATAATCCTTTATAAAAGTCCCGTAGACTTAATTAATTTTCATTTTAGTACCCGACGATCGTTTGTCGATAAATGATTTCTAAATAAAATATTGAATAAATATTGGCACTTCATTTGAATTAGTCCATATAAAAATATTTTAATAATACAATTTTTTATTTGTTTTAGAATGATTCCTCCATGGTGTCGGGGTAACATTTCGCCCCGTTGAACCATGCAACGTTTGCGGACTACATTCAAAAGGTCACGGACCCCAACAGCATACGAAATGAAGACTCAAAGTAGTTTAGAAGTGCCCAAACAAGTCAGATCGGCTTCCTTTGATGAGATCCAGTTGGAAGCTAAAAGGCTACAAGGTGAAAAATCATCAGACCATAATGCATTGCTTAATATACCACAATTTCCTGGGCAGAGGTCCAAGAGTGTTGATTCCGGAGGCAGTGAAGAGTCGGGGAACTATTTGGAGGTACCATCGAGAAAATTCCATCGAAGGAGGTCTTCTGGTAGCAAAAGTCCAGTTTGTGTTCATTGTATTTGCTTGGAGGAATACAATAGATCGCAAAGTCAAGATAGTAGTAGTCAAGAAGAGAAAGATAATCCTCAACCTTCATTTAGTATGAGTGAATCTTCTAGTGATTGCGAAGAAGAAATAATGTCAAACTGCGGCATAAGAGTAACTCTATCACCAGAGGTACCTCCTGAACCAATACAATCTCCTCCTCCTGTGCCAATGACTCCAACACAATCAAGGAGAAAGTCTATCCACCGCCAAGAAGCCTTTTTTGGTGAACCTTCTGGAGACTCTTTGGAAAGTATTTCCGATGGGCCTTCTGAGGCGTTTTCTTCAGACGGAGCTGTTTCCGATAAAACATCAACAGGTCTAGTTGTCAAAGACATTTACCTTCAAGTACCAGATTTGAAAAGAGATAGAGCTGCTTCTGTAGATTCTTGTTTTTCTAAAGTATCGCAAGTTAAGACTGAAGAATTGGAACATTCTGGTGTTAGTTTAGAGGTTCCTGTGGGTCCAAATGTCGCACTTAGATCTAGATCTGTCGATATCGTGCTACCTACTGACAAGCAGGCTAGGTATAAGGCACTGGCAATGGCAGCACCTTCTAATTCGGATTATAGGTATGTGGTAAGATGTTGTAAAAGCATGAGAAGCCTGGCATGTACAGTAGAGTGGCAGATTTTTTTTTCGTAAATTTGAAATGGGCTATTACGTAGCGTGCACATCAGATATCACATATTAAGAATTTTTTTTTTAAATTTGATCGGGTCCCGGGGATCAAACATTTTTGTAATTGATTTTTTTAATCAATTTTTTATCGGTTTTTTTAATAATTCTATTAATCGATTTTAAAACAATTTTATTAATCGATTTTAAAACAACTTTGTAATCGATTTTTAAATCAGTTTTGAATCGATTTTTATCGTACAACGGGATCGGTGTAAATTGGTCACACTAAAATCGGTGAAAACTTCAAAAAGTTTATTCAGTTGTCTGTCGCAGTTCGGTATGTACACCTGATTAAAGTGGGAGATTTTGAATATTTGATCAAATGAAATATTTTATATCTAATAACTATGGGTACGTAAATCTATTGAGTGTTAATGAATGGTGTTTTATGGTTTAATTTTTTTAGGGCGGAATAGTAACAATAAGCGTACTGCGAATTTTACAAGTGAAGAAAATATGCTTATTTTATTAATTAAAAAATATTCCGGTATAATTGAAAATAAACAAACTGAAAGCTGTATGAACCAAAAAAAAAGCTACAACTTGGGTTCAAATTACAAAAGAGTTTAATAGTGTTGGTGGTGATACACACCGGAGCCTTCAAGTTTTAAAAAACAAAAATTTGAATAAAAAAAAGGCTAAACAAATTTTCCAACGAAAAGAAACAAGCATATGGAACAGGAGGAGGTCCACACGTATTTTCTAAAGATTCGGAAATCGATAATTATATAAGAGAAATAATTGGATCTCGAATGACTTCATCTTAGAGTAATTATTGTAAAATATTTCTCAAAAAAAAATTATAATTTTTTAGGTTAGCTCATATTAATATAGGTTGTTATTTGTTATCCTGTCAAAAGTAGTAAGCGAAGGCATAAAACAAATATGTATTTATTGTTCAGTGGTCACAACAATACTAAACTCTAGTTAACCTGCCGAAATTGGTTGGTAACATTATCAGGTAGTTAACCTGTTGGTAAACCTTAATAATTCAATGATACGACGACCTAGTTGAGGCTGTCCAATGGTTAAAGAAAACCAGAGGTTAACCAGTTGTGTTGATTGTTACACGGCGTACTACTTTGTTCTACTTAATGCTATTGTAAATGACTTATAATTTGTAATTTATATTATATAATAAAGGAATAATTTCATAAATATTAATATTCAATTCTAAATAAAAATACACATTGAGGTAGGTATTCATTTTTTTTTTAAATCAAAAATAGTTTTTATCGAACTTTTAGCATTTAAAATTCAGGCCACTTAATAAACTTGGCAATACCGCACATGTAAAAGGTTTAATATTTCCAATGAGCCATATAAATATTAGACAAAAAAAATGTTACTACCATTTGCCACATAAAATAACTTATTTTTATAATGACTTCTTCTGAATTTATAAGACGTTCACTACGAATTCTACATTGTTTTTTTTTTTTGGTATAACACAATCAGGTTCCAATATTCTTTGAGACAAATTGACGAGCCCTTTTACTATTAACGCAATCCATCCACATTGTATTCGCAAACTGAAAAGTAAGCCTATGAAATAAAAATTTTACGGTTAAATTTTACCCGTACTGTACTGTACACAATGGAGAAATTTCGCCAGTTTAATAATCATTAAATTCAATTTTTTATCCGATAAATCTTAATCGGGCATGTCCGCCTCGTCTCGAGCCACTACGAAACATTTATAGTGACAACAGTTCCAATGTTATTGGGGCTCGAAATAAATTACGAGAATTATCTATATTTTTATAGTCAAATGAAAATAAAGGTAAAATTATTTAATATTTATCCTCTACCGAAATCACGTGGAAATTTATTCCGCCGTGTTCACCACCTTGGGGTGGCTTATGGGAAACTGCTGAGAAAGCGCTGTCCCATCTTACGAAAATATTAGGTTCTACCTTTCTCACCCAAGAGGAATTCTTAACTGTTTTAACACAAATTGAAGCCATTTCGAATAGCAGACCACTATATCGACTGTCAAATAATTCCAATGACGTGTTGCCTCTAACTCCGAATCATTTTCTGATCGGAGCCCCTCTTACCGCTTATTCCGAATGTGATCTATCTTCAAATTGCAACACATGAAAACATGGTGTAAGTCCACCGATAATTTAAAGTTAAACCAAGTTGTTTTAATTCGACCTGAGGAGCGTCCTCCATTAAACTGGCTTCTCGCCAGAATAATCGAATTGCTAACTGGCAAGGACGGAAAGGTCCGTGCTGCGTATATAAAGATGGCTGATGGCGAGCATACACGCCCCATTATAAAATTAGCTTATCTCCCTCTTGCGGATTGATTCCCTGGATTGGGGATATTGGCTTCTTTCTCTACCCAGTATGTAGAGATTTACACATAGAAGCCGCCCTTAACTTCCGCAAATTTATATAATAATCATTAAATTAAATATTTTATCCGATAAATCTTAATCGGGTAGGTCCGGCGCGTCTCGAACCACCGTGAAGCATTTTACATATAACACGTATCGATCTAACAATCGATCTATTTTTTGTGAACAACAAGTTTTTCCAATTTTGCGTAACTATGATCGAGCGGTGGCGCGATATTGTCGCCTCTAACTTAATAAAATTCTCACTAATGTCTGAATATCGATTAATTTATAATTTATGCAATTAGCTATATCAGTTGTGCCATTCTTTAGTCAGGTGGGAGCGGGAGAGATTTTTTAATAAACATTATTTCTTTTTGAGCATAATAAAATAGTGCTTCCTATAGAAGAGTGTAGTTTTATTCAATCATAACTGTAACTATTTATTACAATAATATTTGTTACTTTGGCAACTGGTCCTTCGAACTTTGCTCTTTAACCTTAAACAATGAAGTAAAGAAAACCATAAAATTACAAACTATAAAAATATACGAACCAGTTCTTAACTTAAAAAAGTTTACTTCTTCTTCCTTCACACAATGTAAATATTGACTAATTTCTTATCAGAATGTAACAGGTAAAACCGGTTATTGTATCATTACATTTTATTTAATTTTTTTCACAATAATGAATAACTTAAAAAAGAAATTAAAAAGAGTTTTTTGTTTGAAATAATGTCTTCTACCTGTTTCGCACTATTTTCGCGGATCCTACGTCTAACTTCTTTTAGCATAATATTTCAGTTTATTATCAAATTTTGGCAAACTCTTTCATGCGTCAAATTTTTCTTTTATAAAACCATCTCTTGTTTGTTCACTGCCCACTTTTCTACAGGACATGTTCCTTTCCCTACTTCGGGATAAATCCTAAATAAATATTGTTGACCAGTGCTTAAAGAATTTTCATTTTTTCCCATTTTGACGGAAATTAAAATCAGCTCGGTTTAATACACCTGTTAAATATACTGCTGTTGCAGTAATTGTCAATCCTACCCTCATTTGAAATGGGTTATTTTTTAATGTTTGCTTGTTTTTTAAGTTTGTAAGGCCAAGCAAAATTAAAATCTTTTATACATATTTACTGTCAGTTTCATTATTTGAAACATTCTCGCTAATAATCAAGGGTAATATAACGAGACCTTAATAAAAAGTCGACTATTTTAATTAGATCTAAATTTCAAGTGTTAATAATATCAATTCGTCGAGACATAATTTTGTCATTAATATTCTGATCAAATCCAGAAAGTTAATAGTGTTGAGAGCGGCTTTTTTTGCATATTCTTTCTCATTTTGACGTATGATAAGGGTTGAAACTCGAAAATCTCAAACTCGAATTTTCCCGAGTTCCACATATATTTTGATTTCATTTTTAATTATCGTATGGCATTAGGCTATAATAATATTACTAATTATAATAATATAGTTAATGAAGTGATGTAACCTATCGATTTTGGGGTCGCCATCAGAAAATCTTCACGTGTTCCCTCGTGGGACATTTTAGGACATTCTTGGTGTTTTGCACCATTTATGCAGGGAGTAAACGCATGTACCATGCTGGGTTCGAATCCTGCTCAGAATGAACCATGTTTTATGTGGTAAATTGTAACCCGGTGGTTTTTGTGTAATGCATGGCATTTAGTTATTTTGTTTGGTGGTCAATTCTTCGCGCAAAACCTTGGTTATGTCAATTTGTACTGCTTTGGTAAGTGGCTTTTAAGATCGGAGGCGGTTGTAGTTGGCATATTTAATATCATCGTATATCGGAAGGCTTCTGTTGGCCAATACCTTTTTCTACTATCTTAAAAGAGCGTTCGTACGGCGCATATTTGGAGGCAGGATGTGGCTAAGGACTTCAAGCTGTTCAGTAGAGGTAGATTTAATTACACATGTAACCATTTCCATTGTGTTGTTGAGCTGAGTATTGATTCTGTATGCATGGGATCATACAGTCACACAATAATGAGCTGCTGAGAAGACTCAAGAGTTCATGAGCGCAATGTGGACGCTCCTCATTGTGTTCCAGACAGTTTTTGTATAATAGTGTTTCCCGTTTTCAGTTTCTCTGCTATTTTCGTGTTTCTTGAACGAGATTATTCTATCGAGCGTTATGCCTACGTATTTTGGTGATTTATTATGAGTGAGCCATGTAATTTCCAATTGGATTCTAAGCTCCCTTTTGGCAGATTTATAGCGTAAATAGAAACAGGTCATCTCGGTTAAGCCTTTTGGCTGGAGTCTCCGTTTTAGGAAATACTTCCCTAATTTTTCCAAGTCAGCTGATAGGACTAGGGCCCTTATCCACTAAAGCAGCACAATAGCGACGCGACGACACGATTTCGACATATTACAAACAAGCGACATGGAGTTGTCTCACCAAAGCGACATGTCGTGTTCATTTTCTATTGTTCCATGCAATTCATTCTCACAGCTTGAGCGTTGCTTCACAACTGACCTGTCGAGTCGCCCTGCAATTAGAAACCGACATACAGCTTGGATGTTTCTTTGCTGGAGCGTTAATGTGTATATAAACATTGGGCTGCTCCAGCAAAGAATTATTCAAGCTGCATATTGGCTTATTATTGCAGAGCGCCGCGACAGATCAGTGGAGAAGCAAAGTTTAACCTATATATGAATTACTGTTATAGCACAATAGAAATATGAATACGACACGTCGATTTGGAACCTGCACACACAAAACGATTCATATCTAAACTTTTCGCTTTAATTTATTTGTTGACAGTTTATTTTAGCTGTGAATACAGATGAATATCAAGTACCATGCAAAATAGTCGCTATGTAGTAGTCGGTATAAAAAATTGATTTATTTTTTTTGAAAGGTTGTAACGATAACGTAAATAGGTATATGATCGATTAATGCCCATATCAGACTACCGGCTGCTCAGCCGTCTAAGGCTATGGCTTTACCAATCAGAGCACAGCCGTCTACGATTACGGCTGCAGACGAAGAAATAAAACTGCTTATATATTATTGGCTACGGCTCTGAACCGTAGCCAATCAAAGCGACGCACAGTGTGACAGGATTCGTCAAATGTGTCGAAAATGTTTGGGTGATAAGGCACATATTTTTTAAGCAAAATTAACATATTAGAAAGTGACTTTTATCAAAAAAATTGAGATTTTTTGGCAATGTGACTATTATACAAGGCGTATTATACCGGGTGGGTCAACGAAAACTTTCGACTCCAATTTAATTGTGTCAATATCTTATCTAAAGGATAAAAATATATTATAAAAACATTATTAATCTTCATCTGAAACATATAATTCATCTCCTTCCAAGTATAGCACTGAACGGGGTCGTAACCGTTCCACAGCTTCCTTTGGAAGGAGAGCCAGCATCTTTTTAGGAAGGTTTCTCTTACTTGTTACAAGAGGGTCTGAGAATAAAAGCATATCTTAATTGGATTTTGCCCGACTAAGTTTTAAGTCCACTTTTTTAATTTCAGCAGAAATGGTAGAATTTTGATAAAACTCCCTAGCCGTATTACCAACATTGGTATTGCCAAATCCTGGCTTGGGCTTGCCAACGATTAAACCAAGTCTTTCGTTAAACTGAATCTGAATATTTTTTTTTGTACAATAACTTTATTTGAGCCTCTTGCTTGCCAATTTTGAATAGGGATTTTATATGCCAAATGAAGAAGACATTCGTTGAACCTAATCCACCCATGTAAAACCGAAATTACAAACTCCAGATTTTCCTCTTTTATTCACCTCCTAAGAAGTTTATCGATGTCGTTAAACTCTTTTGATGTAGCTCCACATATGTAACACTTTTGTGTAGAGGTCGTTTCTGTTATGGCATTGAAATTTTTTCCGTCAATGTTCTTAACCTTCACCATATCTTCACCCAACTGAAATTCACTTGAAGTAAGTTGTTGAAGTCGGACATCGATCCTTGCTTTTTCACTCAATCACACAGTTGTAGATTCCTTGAGAAATTCAATTTTTAACGGTCGACAGTATCCTGAGCTCGGATTTTGTCACACTACCTTCGATCCAGTCATTAACCGGAGAGGAACAATACTTGTTATAAATACCGATGAGTCATCAGCTTCTGCGCCTCTTTGTAAGAACTATGGCCACTACTACCATCTCGTAGATTCTGGTCTCGGATTTTGCCAGGCTACCTTCGATCCAGTTATTAACCGGAGAGGAACAAAACTTGTTATAAATACCGATGAGTTATCAGCTTCTGCGTCCCAGAATGCCTTTTTGTAAGAACTATGGCCACTACTACCATCAAAGCCTCATTTAGAATATAAACAAAGATTTTTCTTTTCAACTCAAAATACCTATTACGTCTTTCTGGGAGACAATCAAACGTTTTGTGGTAAGATTAAGTGTTTGAGTGGAGGAAACTTAATATCTTAGAAAATAAGGCGCATGTGCCCAGATTCATAACTAAACTCTTTTGAGATTTCCAAATTGTATTGAGTTGTGAGTTTTGACTTACGCCATTTTAACTTTTTTTTGTTTTCGAATATTCACGTAATATATCTCAAAAACCTTGGGAATAATAATTTACTTAAATGATGATAGCAATGTCACTTTTAGAATTAATATGAACAACTTATTGCAAAATCAATTATAAAACAACAGTAAATTGATCGACCGGCACAAGAAAATCAAAACAAATTTATTTGACACGCAAAAAAAATCTGTTTCCAAGCAACGATTGACAGTTCAGCGCCTACTATTCGCGTTGGTATTCAGCAGTATCAAGTATACAAAACTAAAGTCGAATTCGGAAGATTTAATTTTTATCACTTATTGTATATAAATTGTCCATTCTGCCCCAGTGTGCGACGCAATATATAAATAATCCTTTTTCTCTTTTTATTCTTCTCATTTTCATCTAGAATTGCGCAGGCCAAGGCTCAAGTGAATATCTTACAATAATGTAAATTAAAATAATACACTTACTCGGAATATCGTGTTGAAATATTGTTTCTTTTCTCCTATAGACAGACTTCAGGTTGACTAGTAATTTTGTGTTAAAATATATAGTGTGGCTAATCTGTTTGAATATAATTACAGGGAATATAATTTAGAATATTCTAATTTAAGTATTCCTAAATATTTATTAGTCTGAAAAAAGTCTGGAAAACTGTTGAAATTTTAGAATTATTCCTTTATTCTAACTTAAACTAGTATCAATAGACACCACCATTTTTGACGGATTATTGACAAAATTTTTGCAGATTAACTGTCAGTAGATAAAACGTCCTTTAACTTTAAAGATTCAATAACTAAAGGCGATGACGTTTAGAATAAAACTTTACAAGTTGATTTCGTGTACAATTGTCACAATCTAAACGTCATTGTCGTTAGTTACAGAACCGTTAAAGTTAAAGGACGTTCTATCTACTGACAGTTAGTGAGTTTTTTTTTTCGCTAACTCAGCTGGGGATTGTCAAACAGTTAAAAGAAATATTTAATAGACTATACAGCATGGATATGTTGGTAGGAGGAGCCAGTCCTTGCGCTATTAGCAGTATGATTAAGACTAACTGCTGAGCAGCCGGTAGTATGATACGGACACAAGAGGTCAAATTTCATTTGTGACTGAAATAATCAGTAGTGATATCTGTGGTATTGTTTAAATAAACAAGTACTTTTAATTAGTTTTGATTTTATTATTAACATTACATTAAAATGTGCTCAGTTTAACTTAACCTCAAAACGATAACCGAATGACAGTAGTGAGAGGTTGTGTCTCTGTCCACGACTTCCGTTCTTTTTAAGAACTGATACTACATCTCCCCTCAAGCTTATAAGTCCAATTTAACAACAGGCTTCTTAATCCTCTGACTTCTTCTAACAGGTGGGAAAGTAGGCTCTTGTTCGAATATAGTTGGATCTGGATCTGAATATGTAGTAGGTTCGAAATCTTCCATTCTTGCTTCACTTTCAATAGACACAGATTTATCTTCAACTTCACTATTCATGGGATTAAGGAATTTTCTGTTTCTTCGATATTCACTGCCTCCTGATGTAACAACATATGATCTCTGAGAATCATGTTTCCTTGTAACCACTCCTTCCTGTTTTCTATCGGAAATGAAAATTATTTGCCCTACATTTAATTCAGGCAAAACTTAAGCTCTGTGTGATTTATCAAAGTTCTGTTTCTGCCTGTTTCTAATTTCTTCTTCTTTCTTTTCAATTTTTTTCCACGGCAATAGGGCTGGGTTGCAAAAATTTTGGTGCTATTGGTACTACTCCTCTTAATTTTCTCCCCATCAGAAGTTCGGCAGGACTGAATCCATTTTCTATGGGAGTAGATCTTATAGCTAATAGCATTTGATAAGGGTCTTTAGACTTCTTAAGGTGCATCTTAATATTCTTTACTTGGGATTCGATGAATCCGTTACTCTGGCTATGATACGGGCTTGATGTAATCACTTGAAAACCATAGTTTCTTGCAAAGGCTTTAAATTTAGCATCAATAAACTGTGTTCCGCAATCTGCTCTTATTATTTCTGGGACTCCATGTCTTGACAATATAGATTTTAAATGCTTAATTATACAGTCGCTACTGAGTGAATTTAGTTTGGCAATTTCTGGATATCTTGAAAAATAATCAGAAACAATTAAGTACCATGAATTATATTTAAATAAATCAATTCCAATGATCTGCCAAGGTCTTTCTGGTAGATGAGTTTTTATCAACGGTTCAGAAGGGTTTATTCTATACTCACAACATTGTGGACAATTTTTTACCATCTGCTCCAACTCTGTTGATAAATTTAGCCACCATACTGATTGCTTTGCTAGTGGTCTACATTTTGTAACTCACTGGTGACCTGTGCGAAGTTTTTCTCGAATTTCATGTCTGATACATGCTGGTATTATAAGCCTAGATCCTTTTAGTAGTAAACCATCTAGTAATGAAATATCATGGCGGTGTTGCCAGTATGGTACACATTGGTCAGACATGTTTTTTCTTTCAGACCACCCCTCTCTACAGTATTTTATTAGTCATTTTGGTATTATCTCTTTACTTCTCCCAGTTTACTATCTGTTGCTGGAATATTCTCTATAACACTGTGGATATAGGCCAAAACTTCGTCAGCAAGCTTAGCTTCGTCTTCTTCATAGTTTTGAGGGCTACGGGATAGTGCATCAGCTAAAAGGAGCTCTTTTCCAGGTGTATAAATGATTTTATAGTTATAGCGCAACAAACGTAACCTCAATCTCTGTAGTCTTGGGGTAATACTATCTAGTTCTTTCTTTTCCAAGATGGAAATGAGTGGCTTATGTCAGTTTCAATAATTATGTTTAAACCAGTTATAAACTCTGAAAACTTCTTACAAGCCCAAGCAATAGCTAATGCCTCTTTTTCAATTTGTGCGTATCCCCTCTCCGTTTCTGTTAGAGACCTTGATGCAAAATTACGGGCTGTAGGCTACCATCTTCCTGTCTCTGAATAAGAGCTGAACCAAGGCCAAATGAAGATGAGTCGGCAGAAACAATAGTTTCTTTAGTTGTGCTATACAGCGCCAAGCACGGTGGACTAGTGATCATATTTTTAATCTTGTTAAAAGACTCTTCTTGTTGCTCACCCCATATCCAAAAATTCTTTTCTCGTAATAGTTCGTACAATGGGTGTGAAATTAGTAAATCCACCTGTTTCTCTACTGATTTATTTATTAGACCTGATGCCTTTCGAAATCTTTGGAATCGAGACTTCGATTGCTCCCATTCATCCCCACTCTTGAAAGAAAATGGTTCAGGAGCCGGTATTTGATAAACTGGGGCCACTGGCAAAATTACGGTTGAATTATTAGTTACGTTAGGATCCTCGTCGCTATTCATTTTGTACAGGTAGTGTTATTAATTATTATAGTTCGTAATCCTCTTACGCTGCCACCATGTGGTATTGTTTAAATAAAGAAGTACTTTTAATTAGTTTTGATTTTATTATTAACTTTATATTAAAACGTGCTTACTTAAACTTAACCTCAAAACGATAACCGAATGACAGTAGTGACAGGTTGTGTCTCTGTCCACGACTTCCGTTCTTTTTAAGAACGCTAATACTACAATATCCCTAGGACATTAATAATAGACGAGATAATTTTATGACAATCGAAAGCGCGTTCCTTGGTAACAGCCCGAAGTCATTCGTGTTGTTATCAAGGAACAAGTTTGAGAAATTTTCATAAAATTATGAGGCATTTATCAATGGCCGAGTGATATTAGATGGAAAATTTTTGGACTTGCAGTGCCAAAACGTGACATTTTGAAATTTATTTGGAATGAAGTTGTCAACCTCAATAGTGTTGTCAGTGTAATGTTGACATGATTAGGTGAAATTGATTCACATGACACAAAATGACAAAATTTAATTCGTTGTTAGAACTGCCAAAAAATTTTCTTTCTACTGACACTGTTGCGACTGGTAAATAGTTATTCATCTTCAATACTTCTATTAAAATTGTGATGGTAAATCTATATTTTTCGATTTCTTATATATACTAGTCGTAACTTTTTTAACCAAACCGTAAATCGCCATTTTTCTTGAATTGTTTTGTATTATTCTATTTCTGTTATTTTTCTTGTTTAATCATTTTTACAATTTTTCAGATGAATCTAGTGTTTTTCTACCTTTAATATCATATCTGTTATTCTCTTGTGGGATGCAATTGCAAATAAGGCCTTATTCCAACCTTCACCTATTAGTTCTAAGTGAACAATTTAAAAGCAGCGAATCACATGCTCGAATGTCGGTAGTATATTATTGTTTCAGGAAGAAAATCAACTGTACTTGTACTAACAAAACTAAACTTAAGCGAGATGTTCACAGAAAAAGGTATAAAAAAGTCTTCTCGGTTTCCTTTAAAGTTTTAACCCATGGCATCCAATAATTTAAAGTTAAATGTTTAATAGGTTTGTTGAAATAACCATATAAACTTATAATTGTTTATTTTTTGAGTTTAAAATACATAATTTAAACGTTTTCATACTAGCCTCTTTATTATTCAAAAAAAGATTAAATTTCAAAAACAACATTTATAATTTATATTCAAATGGAATTTAAATTAGTATGTCAAGTAAAACTATTGATTATGTTGTTGGTACATGAAAATAAAGTTTGACTATTCTAAAATTTATTTTATTATTAATACAGTATATTTGAAAAAGTTGACAACAAATGCGAAACTTTTTTATTATTCACTTTACAAAAAAATACCCTTCATAAAAAGCTCTGTATTATACAGAAATCAATAAACAAGAATCAAATTTTTAAAATATTTAATGATCTACAATAAAAAATATTGATTTATACTAATAAGTAAAATGCTTTTAAATTTTAAACCAGAACAAAATATCATTTGATAATATTAAAAATTCTGTTTGTTATGAAGTTTAGATTCATAACCTTCAATTATTTAATTTAAATAAAACAAAAATTCACTAAATATTAGATGCATTTATTGGATTGAAAATAAATTTGATTCTTAATTACTTATGTCTATGTAATGCAAAACTTTTTATGAACAATATACTTTTTTATAAAATTAATAATAAACAAGTTTCCTATTTGTTGTCAACTTTTTTAAACATACCATATATACAAGGTGATTAATTATAGTAATTATAAAAAAAATTGTAAATAAATACATCAGAATCCTGGCACTACCTTGTATCTATAAAAACCCAATTTTACATGGGAGATAAAAAACTGTGTTTGTGAAAGTTATGGATTATTGATTTGAGCAAATACCACTTCAGGCATTGTTTTACGAGTTACAAGAAATTGACACGCAGACGCAGTGTAAAAAAAATAAAGAAAATAATATATTTATCTCGATTTCGTCAGGAATTGCGAGATCACAGACGATATACTTTCTCACTTGCAATATTCATTAGTTTCACCAAAAGAAAGAATGTCAAATAATCATGGTGTCATTTAATAAAACGCTATACTATATTCTATAGGGTCTTTCATAATCGAGCACTAATCCTAAGTGGCGAGCATAGGTCCGCAACTGCTTTATTTCTAAAATACCGGGTGTTAAAATGTCTCATTTCTCTAAAAGGGCTTTGTTTTTTTGTTTCAATTTTGGTACATGCAAAGTACACATCGAAATATATTTTTCCCGAATAAAAGTCAGGAAGTCAATTAATCGCATATGCAGATGGCAGAGTATTAGTGAAAAGAAAAAGAAAAATTATGAAAGAAATACTAAAGAAGATTGAATAAAAATGGAGGAAGATGGGACTTCAAATGAATGTGAATGTTACGTTTTTTTTCCTGTGCCACCCTGTATTTCCATTATTCCTCTGCTCGGTATATTTTTAATTTCAGAATTGCTTGATATCTCTTCTCTAGATCTCCCTCTCTTTTATGTATTACTATAAAATGTCTTTCTCATGTTCACTCTCTTTGCCTCTTCAGTCAAAACAATTAACTTATAAATCGTCTGTGATTTTGAAAATTTTCTTTCTTCCCCTTGTTATATAGGGTAATTTTTTATAATATATTTTCACTTAACTTTTCTGTTATCATTATTAATTATTTCGACGCTTCAACTTTTATTTACTGTTATTTTTAATTATTTTTAATGCCGGTGTATGTATTTTTTTTGTTATATTTACTCAAAAGTTCATATCTGATCTTTTATAACAATATAAATTATCTGATATTCGTGGTATTATTTGAGTCTCGATTACAAAAAGAGAATCAGTTTTTTAATTTGTTTTTACAGATTGTTTTAAAATTTCATTAACTTTGATTATTTTTATATTTCATATTTTGAACTAAAAATTCATGTATTTCATTTTAATATTATCATTGTTTTATATTATTTTTCAAAAACAGAGACCACGAATTCTGGTAATTTATAAGATTTCTGTCTTATTTGAACTTTTGGGGTTTTTATATGGAACAAACTTTTTTTGAGCAAGTTTTTTTTCTTTGGACCAAACTTTTTTGGAGCAAATTTTTTCTCTTTGGATTACAAGTATTTTCGGAGAAAGTTTTCTTAGCGACTACAAGCTTTTTGGAGCAAGTTAACGTGTCTACTGATCATAGGAACTTGAAAAAAGAGAACCTTCAAGAAGCAAGATAAGTTGAATTTCAAAGAAAAAAGAAAAGTCTCTAAATTTTTTTTTGTTCCTCTATTTAAAATTAAACAACTATAACGTTTAATTTGAGTTTAATTTCCTTAAACCCACTAAAAGAAGGAATGGACGGATTTTGAAATATATCATAGTTGCTTTTTGTCAATTGTTTCTAATTACATCAAAAAATCAATTAGACTGGCGTAAAAAAAAATTTGTTATTTAATATTTTACTTTTGATATATTTCAAATTCTATTCGTGTAACTGAGCTTAAACCACATTTATTATTTATTATTAACAAATTAAAATAACGTTACATGAAAAAAGTAAAATAATAAGATTTGGAAAAATAGGACAAAATGAAGAAATAAGAATAGGAAATAAAAAAATTTAACACCTACAAAAACTTAACACCTGGGCATAACGATAATCAATAAATGGGAAAGAAGAATGGATATCGAATAAAAGATAATGGCAACAAACCGTTCGTACCAATCAAATAATAATTTGTTAAAAAGCAAAATATTGACTAATCAAACAAAGATGAACATATACAGAACAATAATAAGGTCCATAATAATCAGAAACGATCACCATGACAAAGATAGAAGAAAAGTGAAGGATAAACGAACGACACATAATAAGAACAATTCTGGGGTTAGTGAATATCGGAGAGCAGAAATATAGAAGGAAAACGAATATGATAAAGAAAACTAAAGTTCAAAGAATCAAGTGGCTGAAATAGTTGGCAGAGGCAGAAGAGGACCTAAGCAGGGCAGAAGTTATAAGATGGAAGGAGAAATCAAGAGACCGGAAAAAATGGCGGCAAATCCACGAATAATAAATCGAAGATGGGGACTTAACCACCCCGTTAAATGTATTTAGAAAGCAAAAGTTGCGCAATCTCAACTATAAGTTAAGAGTAAGCTCTTCATTTATAAAGCTATACCTATATGCGGAATAGATCTGTAGGGTTCAGTTCACCTTTAAACACGAAGATAATCCAAACATTTCAAACTAAACAATCCATGAAGATCTGATTATAACACTAATTAAAGATGTCTTTAAGGCAGCCTCCATAATATAAAAATCGCTCTACAAACCACACAAATGAACTAATAAACGATTAACTCAATAAACTGTTGCTGAAAGAGGACTATAACCAGAAGATGATTATATCTAACTCAGAATAATGATTTACAAATTTTATACTTGTTGATGCTAAAGAAAAAAAAATTGAACTTTTTGTGTTATATTGGATTTTTTCAATCCTAATATTTGATATCTACTGAAGAGTGTAATAAATCATACCGATATTAATTTCAACAAATAGTGAATTATTAATTGCTTCGATATATTGGAAAGGGAATTCAATTGTTTAATTTTTTACCCAACCAGGTTATTGCGTTATCAGTTTAAATGGATATAATCTATATATCACATTTGTTCATTCCAGTCATGTACCATTTGTCATTCATGTGAAATTTATCTTGTAAAACCGACGTCATTGCATTCAGAAACTCGCTAACGAAATAAATGGGTGTGATACATACTAATCTGATATGTCTACACAAAGGAATTATGATTATTAAACTTGAAAATTGAACGCTTGCTACTGTGAGTACTAATCACAAAATATTTCTCTCCATTCAAATCAGATTTCCATTGAAAATATTTAAATTTCAGGTTGGAAAAATGTATTATATTATTGAATCATTTTACGTTCAGCCCTATAGCAAATTTGCGCGAGAGTGTTTTATGTGAAGTTGGAACTAAAAATCAATTTGTTTATTAAAGTTCCGTTTCAATACACAACCTTTTTTATTGCCTGCAACGGTCATATCAGAGGTCTACTAAAACAAACTCAAAAAACCAATTATTCGGCAATCGAAAATTTAATCATCGAAATTGTTTTCTAAACTAGAGATTAACTTTAAATTCCTATTTATGTTAAACAATAACTGAGGTTATTAATTAAATAAATGAATGGAATAGTTTTAGTGATGCTCACGAGACAAACGAGACGAGACTTTTTTATCTCGTCTAGCTGATGAAATTAGAAGTCGTTTCGAGACTCGTCTCGCCAGTCTCGTCTCGTCTCGCTTCTCATAAGAGTCTCGTAAAAGTATCGAAATCTCGCCATGTATATTCCAGTTAAGTAAGGGATAATTACCTATTTGAAAAAGAAAATTAACATTATTTTAGAAATAAGTAAAAAAATCTGCTAATAGTCTTCTCGGCCGCAATTATTTTTTCTCCCAGTCGTTCAGGCATAACAAATATCGTGTAGATTCGTTATTTAGACGATTTCAGTGTTTTATTATATAAAAATAATCTTTCAGCTAGGATTTAAGTAGCTGGCATGCTAAAAAGATATCGTACCATCAAACTTGGAATGAGAAATGTAGAAGAATGAATTTTTCATCTTTGTAATATATCTGTGTTTTTACTACTCCGAAGCATAGAAGAATAATATTTTTGAAGCTCCTGCAAGGAAAATGGATTCCTTTTTCGGCAAGGGTAGGATTTTCTGTGTACAAGACATCAACATCGGTTACAAAATCTGATTTTTCTGGTCTAGAATCTGGATCTACTCGTCCCTCCCATGGCCGTTTCTTTTGAACGTTGTACTCCTGATTGATGATAATAGATTTTGTATACAGCTTGAAATTCCTGAATCGAAGTGTCTTTTAATTCTTTGCCCCATTAAAACTGTAGCTTAAATCCAGTTAGTTTTACGATAATGCTTTAATATTTTGTCTCTCGGCACCTAAAAAACAACAATAAACTTCTATTTGACAGAGGTTCGATCGACCTTTTTGTCCCAATCAAATATTTTGTTTTTTATATTATCTGTTAGTACATTCATAGAGACAATTACCATCCGACTTGGTTTGAAAATATTTGAAAGTTGACCTGTAATTTATTCACTTCTTCTAGCAATTTTCACACGATCCACCAAGTTCATTTTTTCCTTGCATACTTGCAACGTATTGTCACTGGCATACCATACCATCATCTAATACAGGTGTCAGAGACTTTTTCAAAATAGGCGATTAACTAAGCGGTAGCAGACTCTTTAGTGTCTCTTTTTAAAACATTTTTAAACAGACCCGAAACATCTCTCACAAGACTCAAGACGAGATCAATAAAAGTCTCGTCTCGCCCCAACCGAATATCGTCTCGAGTTTCGTCTCGTTCTCGAGACGAGACCATGCGAGGCTCTCGTGGGCACCACTAAATAATTTGGTTATATTTTATTTTATTTCATCTTAAAACCTGAAATTTTTGAGGTGCAATAAGGGTGCTTTAGAGCAACTAACTTGCCATTATCTGAAAATTGTTTCAAATGGTTAGTAACATATTATTTATATATAATAGAAATATCAAAGGAGCTAGGATAGGTCTTTAAGGTACGCCAATATTCACAGGTAAAGAGACTCCGGAACTACAATCCTAACAATAATTTTTACAGCCAGGAGAGAGAAATTGTCACGAAAATTTCCCATAAAATATTGTTAAAAAAATACTAGGACACTGACGTAATGTAATTTTTTGCTCCTTACCCCAAGGAGGAGAAAAATTTGCGGTAATTTTTTTAGTTCCTATGGTAACCATATAAAATGCAGGCTTTTAATTGGTCGAAACTGTTAGGTGCGAAATCCTAAATCTCGCAACCTTTTTATTGTTACATACGCACAAACGGAGTCAAAAACCTTTAAAATGTCAAAGGGTGGTCTTAAACGGTGTAAGGTGAGGTGAGACGCATCAATTGCCTTTGAGAGTCTCCATCAAAAAATAGAGTTCCATGTAGTATCTTATTAACCAACATATACATGGAGATTTCGATTTTTTGAACTTGCAGAGCGATCAGATTTCTTTCTTAACAGTAACTTCGTTATTACCCACTTCTATTTATCCTGGTCATTTAACTTCCTGCGAATTATTAAGTGCTAGTTGCATAATTTAAATATGAACGACATACTGGTATCTCATTTTATTCACAATAACTTGTAGACGTCACTTGACTACCAGATATATACTGGGCATATCATCTTTTCATACTGGACTTTATTAAAAATTATGCACTTATCAGACGTAAGGACTTCCTAATACACACGAGGGTAGAACGAACTGTGTAAGTTGGAGTCTGACTATCTTTAGATAGTTAAATCTTGGTAAACTCCGTATACTTGGTCGGATAATAATTAAGAATTTTTTTTTAGTTCTCAGACAGCTTAGGTACATCTTAGCTTAAGGTGAACTTTAACTTTTATATGTGTTACACCATCAATTTCTTAGCAAAATTTAACAAACACTTGTCAACATCACAAAAATGTGTCCACAACTGAAAGTAAAAATTCGTAAAGAAAATGCCAAAAAGCGAGCACGAGAAACTGATCAGGACATTCCCAACATTTACCGCGAAGAAAAAAGGGGACTTTTTGATCGTGGCATTGACTGTTTGCGATATTCCAATGCTGTCTTCAGTAAAGGCCACTTTATATCTACATAGAAAAGCAAATGGACTATCGAGAGAGCCAAAATGTACAGCGGATGTCGAAATACCTGAAAGTTCTCTTATTTTTAATGATACATCTTCCTTCCTGCTCGCTGATGATGCTCACAAATACAGAATTTTAATATTTTCGTCATCAATTGAGAATCAAATTATGTCATTATCTCTTCAATCAATGTACAATAGCTGGGTCTGGTTGCAGAATTCCGACACGATGATGAACTGCGACTACATATTCGTATGTGTGCTGCTTTGGCGTATATTCCACTTGAAGATTTGGATAAAGGTTGGTTAACCAATCACGAACATACACTCGTAAACGAAGAACTTCAATAGTTTTATGGTTATCTAGTGGAGCAGCGGCTACAAAATAGTAACATTGCGTCAATTATGTGGAACTGCAGCAACAAGCTCCATCGTACAAATAACATCATGGAACAACAAGATACAAATTGCGATTTTCTTTTAAAACGAAAAGGATTAAATTTAAAGGGAAAAATAATAAACAAAACATACTTCAAGTTGGACGTTCCATCTAATAACCTAGGTATAAACAAAAACAAAAGACGTTAAAAAAAGCCTAACTTCTCTAGCTAAGTTGCTAAGTTAGAGTAACGGACTGTAGATCAGTACATATTCCGTAAATACCATTTTTTAAAATTCTTTAAAAAACCACTGTGGCAGCAAACTTCAGTCAGTCCCTAAAACCTGGAAAAAGTGCGAGGAACAGTTTTAATTAAGTATAAATGTATATGTACGCAAGTAGGACTATGTACCGTATTACTTTTACCTGACTCAACGCATGCTCTAGCCCGTGTACGCATGTGGAACAAAATTAACCGTGTACGCAAATGGGACGTACGCAAGTAGCACACATTTATTTTTGTTATCCACAAAATTGTTTAAGTTTCAATTTTTAATTTCTAATAAAACAATCTGTAAACTTCACTTATTGTGTTTGCTTTCTTGCATCCAACGAAAGAGAAACACAAATAAAATTAAGAATAAACAGGCCTAAACCCCTGGCTAGTTTACATCATGCTATTAACGGCTATAAACGAATATCACGTAAAAACAGTCATAAATCACAATATAGGTAAAAAAAGTGAGGCTTAACTTTCGGATTTAGTATTGAACGTAATTTATGTTACTCCCACTCTCCTTTTCCAGTCTGCAGTATACGTAAGACTCCTCAACATCGTAGGTGCATAAATCACCCCCTTTCTGACTAGAACTAGATCATTCTAGTAAAGACAGAACTACAGAGGTAAAAGCGTTCTTGTTTCATGGCCTTTCATCGTTAGAAACTACAATTTTTGTTTCACGATTTTATTAAAAGAATAGTCTTCATTTCTTGGTATTGCAATTATTTTTCCTTTAGGAGAGTATTGTAGTAGAAGGTGAATGACATGGAATAATATTAATATCATTATATTTGTAATTTTGGTTCACCCTGTAGACCATGCAATTTATTAAAAAAACTCTCCAAATATGTTTGTCATAAATTTTAATTTAGGTTACTATTATAAATAATTATTATTATTATTAGACGATTTTTGTGACACGGTTTAATAAAAAACAATAACAAAACAGGGGTTGCAACTCAATCCAAAGTTTTTGTAATCTGGCAAATACGTTTAGCTTTATTTACCTTCTACGGCATCCATTCCTTTTATGCCAGAAACCTGATTAAACAGACTGTCCTTTCGTTGTTCTGTTTGCCATTCGAATATACTAAATAATTTATCCTAAATTTCTTTAACGTTGTTACAAATGTTAATTAGTTGTATTTATATGCCAGCAAATCCACATAATCCATTTTGATTTATATTTTAAACGAAACGAAATTTAGAATAATATTCTTTCTCGAATTGGACTCGTAATTGAAACACATTTAATGATTATTGATGTCTTTTTTGCATGGAATTCGTTATTAAGTTAAAAGTTGTTCTTTTTCTTTAACATGCGTATGTTATTCTTTGATCGATCACCCGACGAAATTATTCGAGCTAGACTTGCGTGACGTCACAAATAAGGGCCGTTTCAAGACTCTATTTAAATAGAATGAAGATAAAATATATTAATGATGGATTTTAATTATTTATAATATTATAACAAATTCTTATTTAAAATTATTAAGTGGCGAAGCAAAGCGGGGTTTCTTATTGACTTTACAATGTCCGTCCGTCTGTCTGTCACAGCGATAACTCTAGAACAGTTTCGAATTTTTGAACTTTGTTTTCAGCAATCAATAGCTGATCACAATAGATCGCCCAACTACTATTTTCAGTCAACTATAACCGTCTGTCTATCCGTTTGTCCGTCGCTGAGCTAATTCGATGCTGTTAATTTGCTGGGTTTATTTGGTTTCTAATTTCACTCCAATATAATCAATATTTTGACATATGTTTGGGGTAAATTCAAGATTAATTTTGACTCTGTTTCATAAACTTTATATATTAAATAATCCCAAAAAAGTCCAAAAGTGAATTCTTACGGTTAATTTAACAACCAGATTTTTCTTTACGTATTTAAATTCAGGACTGAATAACGAAATTAGATGCCAATGTCGTTATACAATAAAGTTTTTATATTCATTAAAATTGGACAAATAATAACCGAGACGATGCTTAAATTTTAATTTTTAATGTATGCGCTTGTGCTAAGAATTTTGTTATCTATATAACAGATCTCTGCATCATGTCGAAGCGGCCGCACTTGTTATCGTTCTAACGCATCAGCCGATTCGATTTAATGAGCGTGACGTCATAGTGTACTTTTACTCTTATTTACTGACCCTCTGCATTCTCCCTTTCTCACATATTGATTTCCTGATTTTTGGAGTAGCTTTTGATATCTACTAAAAATAATTTCTAATTCCGTCTTGTTCAAACATTACCTCTATGTCTTTTTAGCCATACATGGTTCAATGATAATTGTGCAAATTTTTTTATAATATAATAGTCTACAGAAACGTTGGTAGAAGTATATAAATGTTAGGTACATTCTGTTCTTTTTGGGAGCACCTTCAGAATGCCGGATCAAATTTTCAATTTTTTTTTGTAGTCTGCTTTCGTATTAACCCTGTTTCGTATGAAAAAGGAATCACTCCCGATTTTTTTTTTCAATTTTTCTTAACTGTTTATTATTATCAAGCATTTTTCTCGTTGAAACTGACATCGTCTAGCAAATTTTTTTCTGGTAAAATATATTGTTTTCTCAATTTTGATATCAGGCATATTTCTGTCTAAAAATGATTTGCTCTCCAGATTATTTTCATTAAAAAATGTCTCAGTTTTGCTTGAAAAAGAAATTACTCTCAATTTTTTTCTAAATCACTCTTGAGCATTTTTGATAGATAAAATATACCATTTTTTTTCTACTTTTTCGTTACAATTGTGCCATAGTCAAGGATTTACTCTCGAGCTTTATTAAATGAATCACTTTTGAGTATTTACAGCGAATAAATTCATTATTCTCATTAAAACATGCCTACTGTTTTTAACAAAAAATGTTTTTCTGATCGAAAACCGATACAGTCGCACATGAAAAAGGATTCGCTCTCGAGTTTTTTTCTCACACAAAAATAAATTACTCTTGAACTTTGGAACATGTCTCGCTGAGCAAGTTGTTGTTCTTTAGGTTGTTTTCGTCGAAAAATGTCTC
The DNA here is from genome assembly GCA_963243735.1 of Neocrepidodera transversa. Lineage (NCBI taxonomy): Eukaryota > Metazoa > Arthropoda > Insecta > Coleoptera > Chrysomelidae > Neocrepidodera > Neocrepidodera transversa. The sequence continues at coordinate 16,543,843 of OY725349.1, read as the reverse complement.
AGTTTTACATAAAAATGATTCAGTTTGGAGCTATTTTCGTACAAAAAAAAAATCGATCTTGAGCTTTTTTCGTCGATAAAATGCTTTATTCACATTGAATCATGCCTTCCTGCCGTCCTTTTTTTGCAAAAAAGGCTTAAAGTTTTATTTTCTTTGAAATAATGCCTCAAACTTGAACATTTATTCTCACGGAAAAATCTTATCGTACCTACGTTTTTCTTTTAAGCTCTCTTTTATTTAGAATATTGCCTTACTCTTGATATTTTGTTCTCGTCAAAAACTATCTCTCTGTTCTGCTTTTTTCGTCGATAAAATGCCTTCTTTTTTAAATAATGCCTTATTTTTGAACTTTTGTTCTTGTAGCAAAAATACTTCCCTGTTGTGTAGTTTTGTCGATAAAATGCCTGCCTTTAAGTTTACTTTGAAATTATGCCTTATTCCTGATTTTAATTTTCGTGAAATGCATTTTTTTTATCGATAAAATGCCAAACTTTAAGTTTCTTTTCTTTAAAATGATCCCATATTTTTTATTTTTTTTCTTATAGAATGTTTTCTCGGCAATAAAAATCCTTACTTATAAGTTTTTTTTCTATGAATTGATGCCTTATTATTAATTAAATGTTCTGCTTTGAGCTGCCTTTTCTTTAAAATAATGCCTTATTTTTGAATAGGTAATAATTTTCACTTCTTGCCTAGTGTTCTTTTTTTCGTACATAAAACGCCCTACTTTTAAGTTTTCCTTTTTTAAAAATATTCCTTGTTCTTGTATCGTATTCCCATAGAAAAAATGCTTTTCGATCGCATTATGTTCGTGAACTAAATTTTCTGCTTTTATTTTTGAATTTTTGTTCTAATTAAAAGTTGCCTCATTCCCGATTTGCATTTTTGAACAATTCATTTTTTTGTGGATAAAATTCTATACTTATAAACTTATTTTCTATATGAAACGTTATATTTCATTTATTAATAAAAGTGATTTAGAATAGAATTTGAAATATATCGAAAAGTAAAATATTAATTAAAAAAAAATATGGACGCCAGTCTAATTGATTTTTTTGATGTAAAAACAAATGACAAAAAAAATATATTTCAAAATTTGTTCTTTCTTTCTTTTTATGGGTTTAAGGAAATTAAACTCAAATTAAACGTTACTTGATTTATTGATAATATGATTTCTTCAGAGACTTTTCCTATTTTCTTTTGGAAAAGAAAGCTCATCTTGATTTACTCTTGTCATTTAGTTTCTTCCGCTTGTCTTTGCTTTTAGAAGAGGATTCCTGGTATCCGGGAAGAAACAGCGATAAGCCAAAAAACTTTCTGAATCCAGCAGTAAAAAGAATGTTTTCAGTGCAAAACCAGGTTCTGATCGAGTAGAGAAGAAACCAAAAAGAAACGTTCTGTCCAACAAAAAAAGTTCTGTCCAAAAAATGTTCTGCTCAAAAAAATGTTCTGCTCAAAAAAATGTTCTGTAAAAAAAATAGACGTTCCAAAAAGAATGTTCTATCCAAAAAAAGAGACGTTCCAAAAAAGAATGTTTTGTCCAAAAAGGGGACGTTCCAAAAAACCCCCTATGTATCGAGGGGAAAAAAAGAAATTTTCAATAAACGATATATATGATATAAAAGTTAATTGTTATGACTAATGAGGTAAAGAGCCGAATTGTTAACATGGAAAAGACATTTTATAGTGCGTATCAAAAGGAGAAGGAAATCAAGATAAATTGAGAAGGGGCACGACACGAAGAAATGAAGAAGGGATATCAGGCGAGTCTGAAATTAAAATATACCGAGCAGGGGAATAATGAAAAAAGAATAAGGAAAAAACATAAAAAATTGATGCCTAATTCATGAATTTTTATTCTCATGGAAAAAGGCATTTCCATTCTGCTATTTTCGTCAATAAATATTTTTAAAACATTGCCTTATTTTGAACTTTCGCTTTAATTAAAAAATTCTTCTCTTGTGATTTTTTTTCGTAGATAAAACGCCCTTTTTTAAATATGCCTGATTCTTCCAATTTTTTCCCATCGAAAAAAAGGTTCATGCTGTTTCGTCGTTAAAATTTCCGCTTTCTTCAAGTTTTCTTTAAAATTATTGATTTTCATTCTCGTGGAATGCATTTTTTTATTGGTAAATTGATCTCTTATAATTTTCTTTTATATGAAATGATGCCATATTCTCGAGTTTTATTCTCGTAGAATGCATTTGTTCATCGATAAAATGCCCTACTTATAAGTTTCTTTTCTACCAATTGATACCTTTGTTGAACTTTTATTCTCATCTCATCAATAACCTATTTTGCATTTTAAATTTAGGAGATCAGTGGTACTCAACAAGTTAGCGTAATTGTTTTGTTATTATAGTTTTATGGATATTTGCTTTATATTTTTTTTAATATATTTATGTACCGGGTATTAGAGGGATTTTTGTCAGTTTTCTGTTTATGAATGGATCTTGGTCAAACTTAGTATTTATACAAGATGGCCGACTTCCGGTTGTATTGGAACTATTTAAATATAATATTTTTCATAATTTTTTGAACCAACCGCAAAATAATTCTTAGAAATGGATCAAGTATGGTAGCCCACAAAAATTCATACTCCAGAAGATACTTTAACTTTTTATAAAATATTTTTACCATTATGCAAAACGAAGACTTAAAATAAAAGTTTTAAATAAACAATTTTTCCATTGATAAAAATCCTAAAACAATCCTGTAATATTGAAGGGGGAGATCCTAAACTTTCGATGTTCTGTGTTTGGCACTTTCAAAGCACCCTTCTCTCTTTTTGGAACAGTCTTAAAAAAAAGGTCTATAGATTGGATTTGAGTGAAAGAGATTTTTTTACTAATTCGTTTGTTATTTTGAAGTACATTTAGTTTGCTCTAGCGTAATTTGGAATTAGTAAATGTCTGAATTTTTTATTGATTCATTAATAAACTCCATAGTTGTTCCATTTATTTGTTAATATTTTAGTTATGTATTAGTGTAATTATAATGTTTAATATTTGAAATAACTTGATAGATACATACTATAGTATATATTGCAAAACTGATTTATTATGCTTTTATCACCTTCATAAAATAAATAATACAAATTAATTTCACAGGAAGAATTTGGTAATGCTTATGAATAAATCACATTTAATAGTGAATACATAACTTTGTGTTATTAATTAATGTATAAGTTAATTTTGGGTATTATACTAAAAATTTTATTTTTTTTATATTCCGCACACTTTTTAGTATAAATTTTTTTCAAGTTTTAATAAAATAAAATAACATGTTAACTTCTAATTGGATATATTTTATCTATGCATATAAAAAAAATCACTGTATACACTTTTACATCTAAAAGACGTAAAGAACTTTTACGCTGAGCAAACTTCGTTTTATCTCAGCTATCAACTCTACGTACCTACGTTACATTTCACACCAGATATTCAGTCTTCTACTTTATTGTTCGAAACGAAACATGACTTGTAAGTACAATGGGAATGTTATGTTGGAGCGGTATTACAACGGATTTGAAAATTTTGTAGCTTTATGTTCAAGCTAATCTCCAATCTATGTCACGTTTTCTAAAGCTCTGTATATTAATGCTTTGTATGAATGTACAGAGTGTCCCATGTTAGGTATATAGACTAGAATTTTACAAATTAAATTATTATTAGAAGTTCAAATGAATAAGGACAAAAAATGATAAAACGCTTAATGTACACAGATATAAATCTGATGTACTTAGAGTAAATGCAAATCCGTTTACTACAAATTTAGGGTCATGTCCTGGACAACCCTTAAACGAACTTACCAACAATTATTCCTTACAACATATTCACATAATATATGCACAAGATATGTCTTGATTTTCAAGAGTTTTAAACCTAATCAAGATAACAAAACAGAGGTGATATCTTTACATTAGTTGTGATATAATTTCTAATCTAAATATATTGCAATAGTACGTCATATTTTGTATAAAAAGTAAGTATTATAGACATTGACAATACATATCAAACGAACTTTTGAAAACAGTACAAACGAAATCTAATTTATTTAAAATTAAATTGATCTTATATCTAATATTATTTGGAACGAGAAAGAAACGATGATTTTAAATTTATGAATTTATTTAAATATAAGATGAACAACAACCTAAAGAAAACTAAAGTAAATATAATTTATGAAATTATACGTAAAGTTTATTCTCCACTAAACAGTTAATAACAACTTCAATCAAAATGAAGTTTTGATTGTCAAAAATTTATGAACTGACATTTATTAAAAATGAGAGATGTTAAAGACCAATAAATTTAGAAGGAAGAAAAAAATGATTAAGGAGATAACTATGGAGGGTATAGAAGGAGGTGTTGAATTAGTGCAATTCTACTACCTTTTCTTATTGGTTATAAGTTGGTACACTTGAAAAAGTGTAACTTGTCGTTTGGGAGTAAATGATAGATAATAAAGTCGCTGTTAAGGCTTTCTGTTTTTGTAACTTTTACCTAATAAAATAAACGTGTTTCTAACTGCTCAGTGTTTAAATAAACTATTGAATTGTCCGGCAAGTTTCTACAGGAGGCACATCTCAACGTTAGAAAAAGTGGCCCGATTTTGGAAGCCAGTTTGGTGGCGCTGTTGATCGACTGCTGATGACAGTTTAAGCGAGTTTTGACATTTCCTTTTGACTTTTTTTAAATAATAATTTTAATTCATTACGAAAACTTTTAAAATAATAATATTTTATAAAAATTGGGTGCGTATAAATTGTTGACCATTAAACGTGTCATCCATTAGAGATTACCCTTCTTCTATACGATCCATAGAGATATCAAAGAATCTTTGGAGATAGTAGGCAGGTTTTTTGGAGTTTTTGTTTGACGGTTCTGGAGAAGAGATTGTTGATCTGTCAATAAAAAAGGAAAAATTATTTAATTCTTTTGTGGAGAGAAAACTAGTTAAAGATTTACCTGTATTTATTATTTACCCACATACATATCCCTTGGGCAGTCCACGAGAATTTGTAAGTCAAATTTTTGATTTATATTTATTTATACGGATGACCAGTTGGACTAATGGCGGTCATCATCTGCCGTTCAATTCCATCAAACACTGATTTCGTGAGTTATAACTTTTAAAATAGCACCGGACACGACGAATTTGAAGTGATTATCTGAAAATAAAAACAATTAGATCTTATATACCAAGAATTAACTAAATAAGTATTTTTAATATCTGTGGAACTATTTTTCAGTTAAAAAAGAAACAGTACTTACCTGTTTTAGACATAGTTTGTTCATATTTACTTTAATTCATGCTGCTTTGTCGTCAATATTAGGTTAGGTTTTCTGTAATTTGGTTTTCTATAGTTATTTTTTTCCATGTTTAATCGTTTCTTTAATTTTATATGGAGAGTTTTTATTTAAAATTTCATAATAAAATTATATTTACTGACCAGTTTTTATTGATTTTCTTCCGTAAAATTGTTAGAAAGAAATTTACTATTTATTTAGTAATGACATCTAGTGAGATAGCTGTCAAAGAGTTGAAATGTCAAAAGAGGTTCGAACACCATTATACCCTGAGATATATTCGTTTGTTCTAATAGATGGCGCCCACACTTACATATAGCACATTGATATAGAAGTTAAAATAAAATAGTTTTATTTGGAACATATTTTTTAAAAGAAAACAACTTGTAAATTGATTTAAAAAAAGGATAAAATAATAAAGCAATATAAACAAATTTAATACAATTTGACAAGTTTATTACAATATATTCTTTACAAAATTTGTCCTATGAAATACATTTGATTGTATTTATTGGTAATATTTCGTCCTTATACCGCAAATACTGACTTACTGGCAATTTTTCACAAATTGAGATACCAGTACCATTACAATAAGCTTTTTCAAGCTCTACATTATGGTAAAACCTTTTAATTAATCCGATGGCTCTGTGCAAGTTGGCTTGTGATAAAAACTAATAAGGACATAATATTAAAGTCGCCTTCAAGACCAACAATAACATTCATTCGGTTTTAGTTAATTCCAAAGATACGATTCCACATTTTCACTCGAATCATCCTTACAGTCATAAAATAGCCTCTTTCAATTAATTTTATCATAGAAGAAGATCTATTACAAATGTTTCATTAAACACAAATTAACTTTTAATTTATCTGTTACTCCTTCTGAAATCAACTATCTTGGTTCAATTAGTTTCTTACGCCCATTGTGATATAATATGGCGAAAATCTTCCAGAAATTTGATATTCATATTGCCTTCAAACCATCATTTTCTTCTGCAAGCCTTTTTAGTCTAGTCATTTCTGGCTCAAATAAGAGATTACCTGGAAAGTTTTCCGGGAGTTTTGCAAATTGGTGATATTATAGATTTCGACATGCTCTTTCCGAATTATAACTTTGCCACTTCGTATTTTTGCCGCTCGCGCCGGCTTTTGGAAAAATGGCGACTAAAAACAGTTTTTCGATAATATCTCCTCTTACGATGAAATGTAATGAATTAAAGTAGAGAAAATTTCCTATAATTTATCTGGTAACTTTTTTTTGTAAAATGAATAGTTTCAGCACTTGGAGTTATGAATTTAGGCATCCGGATTGACGACGACATTGTCCCGTTTATTTATTTTTCAAAGGATGTGTATTGCAAAAGAATATGATAAGGATCTTGAAAACTTCCTAACGTACGAACTTGCTCCGTTTCCGTTAAAGCATTTGAGCAATATTCTGGAGATATCAATTTTGGCGACGCGATGTATGTCATCGACGGAGGATACTTATTGCACCGATTCGTTTGGCATCGCGTTGAATCGTTTTCATCCATTTGCAGTAACTAAGGTCACATTCGTTCCATCAAACTATACATCTACTGCCATTGTTGTATTTGACGGATATCCATAAGATGTAGCAAACCGTAGTACCAAATATGCGGAGCGATCCCGACGATCACGGAAAACTGCTTCAGTACTTTTTGACGAGACAATGATCCCAACTGTGTCACAAGATAAATTGCTGGGCAACTATGCAATCAAGAAACGCCTTATTGGAATGATAAAAACAAGATTTGAAGCTGCGAACTTCATGGCCAAACAAGCCACGGAAGATGCGGATACGCTAATAATTAATACTGCAATCAGTGTTTCACCACATTCGATTCCGTAATAGTTGTTGGTGATGATGTGGATCTTCTTATTCTTTTGACGGCTCTATCTACGCTTTCAAAAACTAAAAAAACCCAGAATTAAACGAGGTTGTATAGGTTTTTCATAAACCCAAATGCTGATCCAGAGATCATTGCTAAAGCTGTAGAACGCTTCCTTCTTGCATTATATGGTTACGGTGGCGTAAAAAGTACGTCGTTAAATACCTATAAATATGTATGCTTTACAAAATCAGTATATGAAAATAAATTTATTATTACATCGCTACCATCGACAGAAGCAGCAGCACGACAACATTCGTTCCGAACCTATCACCAAGTTCAGCAGTGGTATGGAGTTGAACAAACTACACAACGATGGGGATGGAAAATAAGTAAGAATGGGCTAATTCCTGTCAACACACTCGAGCCTCTAGCTCCGGAAACCTTGTTGCAAACGAAAAAATGGATATGGGAGAGCCTGTGGATGCAGAAAGTATGGATTAAAGTGCTATGATATATGCACGAATTGCAGTGGTACCTGTGATAATTCGCAAGTTCCATCACAAGATACCGATGGAGAGAATGAAACGGAGACTGTTCTCGAGCAAACGTACGATGAAATCGAGGAAAAAGAGGATTACGAAGCTGATAATCCCACCGCGGATGATGTGGAAGAAATTTCTATCTGTGACGTTTCGGTCGGTACTAAAGACGATGAACTCGCAACACCTGGTCCATCAAGAGGATCGAAGTAAAGGAAAATGCGCTAAATTTTGCAATAGTGCATTGCGTGCGGATTAGGCCTACTGGGGATACCACAATAAAAAAACTCGCCAATTTACTCTACCTCATGGTAGTGTGGAAATGAGTTTTTTGGCCAAAACTCGTGTTCGAGTAGAATTGGCGCCGCTGGTACGCTTAAAAGGTTACTACATAAATTATATAAAATTTTTTTAAGACCGACCAGAAAGTATACACTTTCTGGATATTTTTTCGTCCAGAAAATAACGTTTTGCCGATCAAGACCGGAAAATGACCATCAGGGGCCGGCAATAGTATATTTCATTGGGAGTCGAACAGGGGAAGTCATGCAAGCACGGGAAAAGCATTTATGGATGTGTAATGAACGATATTTTTATTATAGTTCGTTGAAAATGAAAACATAATAATAAAATATTACATAAAAAGACACAAAATAAACTTGGAACATTTTTATTTTCATAGTTGTAGGAATGCAAAAACTTGGAACTACTAGAGTAAGAATATTGAAAATCAACTAACTATAACTATACTATCAAAGCAGCGTTAACAAATACTGTTTTTAATTTGAATTATTATTAATGGTTATGTTTATTGTACAGCGTTTGGCATGTATGAATCGTTTCCATGGTTATTCTCATAGTTTTCCGTGCGCTGTTTCCGTGCGCTAGCCCAAAAAAGCCCATATTACTAATATAGATGAAAATAAGGTGTTTTCAAAGAAGTATAATCAAAAAGCTTTTTCCGGTCCCAGTTGTCACTTTTCCAATCGCTGTTTGATAAAACAATGTGCATTGATTTCATATTATGACAACAACGTTGCGATTAATTGTCAAGTGACAGTTCGTTGATTTTTTATTTGTCAAACTTGTTTCGTTAGTTCGAAAATTTAATTTGAAAATATAGTTTCACACACATCTTCCCTTCAAATATTTAACGTATACAATTGTACATTTAACATAAATATTCAAAAATAATGTATTTATTCAGTTTATGAAGTTGTATCCAGTATGTAGTTTTAGTGTGATAAAATTAATAATTAAGTTTACATCAAAGTGTCGGTCTTAAAAAAAATATTGTACGTCTCGCGACCGAAAATTAGTGTTTTGCAGGTCCTACAAAACACTGGTGTCCGGTCTTGAAACGTAAATTACTCTTTCTCTAGTTTCATTTATTACATAACTATTTTCATCGTAAAATGAGTCAAAGAACTGTTTTTAGACGCCATTTCTTCAAAATCGCGCGAGCGGCAAAAATACGAGATGGTAAAGTTGAAATTTTTGAAAGAGCAGGTCGAAATCTACAAAATCACCAATTTGCAAAACTTCCAGAAAACTTTTCAGGTAAAACTACCAAATGACTGGACTATTTAGTAAATTCCAAAGATATCATTCCCTTTTTACATAAACCTGGTGTTTACAGTATTTCTCGCTCAGGTTGTTATGCTATCTTGGTAAGACTGAAAGAAGATTAGAAAATAGTATTAATGAACATAGTTTTTGGCATATCAACATTGTAAATTCTCCTTCTGCTTTCTCTTATCATATATTAGAGTCTAGACATTCACATTCTGATTTTAACGTTTCACTATGACACAATTGTACGAAAAGTACTAAACTATCTATTAGAGATGTTTGAAATAAAAAAAGCTCTTTCAAATAACAATATTACTTGTCTTAATGAGCAGCTCTATCCTACACAAAATTATTTATTTTTAAATTTACTTTTCTGATGTTTTTCAATAGGTTATTATACCCTTTTTTGAAAAGTGCCTTAAACGAATCGTATAGTGATAATGAACCACTGTCATTTTTATACTAATTTTTTAAAACCGAATAGTCCCATAAAAATGACCTTGAATTTATTATTTTACATTTTCGCGCGAAAACGCTAGCCGCCATGCTGACTAGATTCGTGACATCATCCTTATAGTAAATAGAACGTCTGCAGTGCAAAGCAAAATAATAAAAATATTTTCGGGTTAATAATGAGTTATAATCCTTATCATTGGTGTTTTTTACCCGAATGCAAGAATACAATTGTAAAAACGGCGGGAAAGTTGTGGATTCATGTGCCAACTAATATAAACAAAGACACACCTTTATTTTTGTGAAGATTACTTTGATGTAAGTACACGTGTCATTTATTTATAGGTTATGTGATAGAAAATGTTATTCGCTGTTTGCAGAGTGCATGGTGGGGACAACTGAAACGATCCCAGTGCTCGTAGTGGTCAAAATTTCGTGAAATCTGGGTCTTGTCATAAACAAACACGTCAAAATTAAATATAAAAATGGTTCATAATAGTTGTTATTACAAAACTACAGGGAGAAATAGTGCAGATTTTACACATTTTCAAGTACTAGTTCTAAATTAGAGAAAAGAAAGAACTGGATAAATGGAGTTAGGAGAAAAAGTAAGTAATGTATAACCTACTTCTGTAGCATGCTTACTTAGACGAATGTGTGTTTTATTCTACAATTATTCGATGTGATTAAATAACTTTTGCCACTATGTCTCAATTCTTTCACATCTCTAACGTGACCAGCCGCGACGAGTTGATTCCCTTTGTCCATCGTTTGAGGTTGAAATGATATTTGATTAGCAATTAACTCCAATCCGGTTTGATTAAATAGACTAAAATCCGGTTTGATTGAATAATTACATTTATCACCGCCTAAAAATTATTTAAAAAAAAGTATGATAAATTATTGTGACTGAAAATCTAGCAAATATTCATAAATTTTTAATATTATAGCTGTCATCTATTATTTGTTTGGATGTCACTGATTAACCTAACCTAAGAACCATAGTTTTTGATATTTATTTACATGTTTTATACTTACTTTGTTCATCACAACACGTTTTACTGAATTTTTTCTTTCAAAAATATAATCACATTTTTTATTTATATGCTTATAATTTTTGTTTTTTATACACAACTTACATACTTCTCACAATTGTCGAGCCAGATTTTATGCAAACATCAGATAGCGTTTTCTTCGCGCTCCCTGCCAATGATTATTGTATCTTTTAGGTGAAAAATAACAAGGCGCAAACAATCCAGATTTGATTATTAACTATCGTATTGTGTATTGTATTTATTAATAAACAAAAGTTGGTATAATAGGTACTTACATAGATGTTTTAACATTCCTCAATTGGTTTTTTTTTCTTCAAAATCACTTTGGATGAATCATCCAAAATGATCATCCAAATTGAACCATGTAAATTCTCCTTAATCCTCACTAAGCAAAAATAATACTGCATAGTTATTTTCTATTTATTATTGTAATTTTTGTTTATATGTGAAAAATTACTTGTTCAAAAATAGTTAGATTTCTGTTTTTTTTTTTTTCAGAAAATCGACGGTGGTTGGGGAACGAGTTTTGAGGAGTACACCGGATTGGGAAGAGACTGCAATTAATGGAGACCATCTATGGGTTCCTACTTCGGTTTCTGGAGATTTTTGTTATGTGGGCGATTCAGACTGCACGGTAAGAAAACATTTTTCGTTTTTTATTGCTCCATGAAATTTACAATTTGTTTAACATATGTAAACAATAAGTAAATAGTATGACATATTATCGAATTTGACATATAGAAGATATTTTCATTAAAATATCTCCTCTCTTAAGCTACATTCTTCTGTTTTCACTACATGAATAAATACTTAATTAAACCTAGTCTAAAGGTCTGTTGGTTTGTAACATTTTAAAGTCGTGTCAAATAACTCACTCGCGAGCACATTTGGATCTACTTTAATCCTGTCTCTATTTATCTCTCACTGCAACGTTGTACTTTACTTTTGATTGTTGGGATGTGTAGGTATTTTTCTATGACGGAATTTGGTACGTACCATGGAGCGTTGTTTAAATTATCAGAAACTTATTTTGGCATATTTGTATGATCTCTAGATTGGACTGGGAGGCAGCTATATGATGTGTATCTAAATGGGCTTTATACTAGTTTTATAGATAAGAATTTTGTTTTGTAATGACAGCTGCGATTTTTTACCAATTACGAAATTGAATGAGTAGACATCTTGTAATCTAAGTCTCTACTTCTTTTAGCTATGAATGGAGGGCACTGATCTCTTCTCAGTGTAAATGTAATATGATGTTGGCTCTTATTTTCCATTTCCAGTGTTGTTATGCAAAAACTGTGCTGAAATTTGTTACAAAATAGTAACAATGGTGCTTCTCGACTCATTTAATGGTTTCTTCTTCATTTCTGCGTGATTTATGCCGTTATAAAATAGCAGATTACATTTGATTAAAGTAGTAGTAGTGACGTGCATTTTTTGTTCGATCCACTTCAATTGCGCTTAATTTTAAACATTTCTTAGATTTTCTGAAGAATAAATGTAGTAAAAAACAAACTCAGTGCAGGCGAAAAACGTCATAGAACGAAATAGTGCTAGTTTTTGTCTATTTTTTAATAGTGCGTGCTGTAGTGCCACATTTGGCACAATTATGCAACATTGGACACTGTCCATTTCTTCATCCATACTTTTATCTTGTTTAAATTATTTTGTGGATTCCTGGTCGCGGTTTCTGGATTGTGTGACGCTAGTATTGCGGTGTCATCAACGAAAGTAGAGACTGTAGTTAGCTTTATGGTTGGCAAGTCTGTGGTGAACAACAGGTACAGTACCGGTCGCAGTACGTTTCTTAGGCTACTCCGGAATCAATTTTTTTTATATCCTTATATTCTGATTGATGTTTTAATAGAAAAAATCTGTTATGAAAGTATGACTATGATTTTAATATTTCATAAAAGAGATGTGGTAATCCTTTTTTAGACCTGGGTACCGTACTTTATCAAAGGCTTAACTGATATCGGAGCAAAACCTTTTTTTCCCAGGTCGTCGCTTATCTGCTCGATGCCATGCTTTTTACGAAATCCAGATTGATGTTAGGGAATAATATTGAGGATTTTTTTTACTATGCTTTAAATATTAGAGATATCCTTTCGTCAGACAAAGAGCTTTCTTAAACATATAATCACCAATATTTAACCATAAACAGAATGACAGTGACATAGTACATTATTTTAATTAAAAATAAATGCAAATTTTAGTTTGATATAAATTACTAAGTCCATAATAGGTATAAATCTTGGAAAACTTACTTCAGAGTTACCCTATTTTGACCTACAGTGGTCAAATTTAAAGTCGACCGAGTTGGAAGCAAATCGGTGCAGTGGAACAGACACACATAAAGGATGATCTCAATAACTTACTTTTCTGAAGGCTCTGAAGTAAGTTTATAATGTAGTAATATCACAAGGGCATCGAAAATAATCGGTTATATATCCGACTCACGATTTTGCGAAACACCACAAGAGCGTATCTTGAGTGGTGTTTTAAAAAAATTCTTCAAGTGAGAAGGACAGTATAAATATTATACATACCTATAACGAAATATAACGAATTATATTGTTGAAGTTTGCTTCTTATAAACATCAAATATATTGTTGAGAATCACCAAAACTATTATACCACGTCGTTAAGGGTATATTCGCTGAATAATACATGGTAACCAAATAGAAATTGCAACTGCTATTAGTTAAAGTTATGATGAGTTATATAATCGAATTTAAATTGTTAAAGAAAATGTTATTCAAGTAAATATAGAAAAATTACTAAAGTAAAATATTTATAATGCTTTATTCATGTATATTTAATACAAAACCCTATTTTTGCGTCATTAATATCCTGCATATGACTTGTATTCAAATTAAAATGGTTAAGCTTAATAATAGACATTTAATAAACCTCTGCCATTAAAATTCGATTAAGGTTTAAAATAAGAAGGAGCGGTTTTTTACATTTAGTAATTGAATTTCCTAGTTGAAATTTTTCTCTGTTCTAAACGAAATGATTGAATTTTCGATGTTTCATCTTAAACTCGTAAAACTTTCTTAATGGATGTTTTACAAGAAAATTTAACAAGTTTCGACGAAACGATAAGAAAGTTCTAACCTGCCAAGTTTTAATGTAAATATACAAATTCCGAAAAGAGATTTTATCAAAGTAGTTCTAGAGGTTCATTTACTTCTATCAAATGAACGAACGTAGAGTTAATAATATTAACAGTATAAAAAAAAGTTTCTAAACTTAATAATGAATATTTCATTTGAAAAATTAATCAAGTACTTATGATTATCATGGTACAAAAAACCGTTGTCAGTATCTAGTTCTAATATAATATAATAATATACACAATGAACCACAATGGAGGCGTCTACACAGTATCAAAATTATATTTTTGTCTTGTACGTATATAACAAATTTCTATATAGGAGAAAGTTATGTAAAAAAGTGTTTTGAACAATCCTGGATTGTATTTAGTCTTGGAAATTAAAAAAAAAATCGGTTGTGTCGCCCCAAAATTTTCCCGACGAATATACACGATTACTTTTTCAGATATTGAATGTTAAAGTTTCAACTTTTGACATTTTTTTATTTTTGACAGGTGACAGTTGGAGAAATAATTTTCATTGTTCTGAATAGAGTTTTTCAAGGGCTTTCAAACGACATATTTCATTTTCAATTTCGTGACATATTGCATCTGTCAATTTTTAATAGTGATACTTCCGTTTGACAGATCTTGTGCAAAAACTAATGGGTTCTTTAGACAGATAACCCAAACCCATATACCAAATTTCAGCTCAATCAGATTAATACTTCTTCAGATATTTAATGCCGAATTTTCAAAGTTTGACATTTTTTTATTTTTGACAGCTGACAGTTGAAGAAATAATTTTTGACTGTTCTGAATAGAGTTTTTCTAGGGCTTTTAAATGACATATCGCATGTCCAATTCCGTGACATATTGCATCTGTCATTTTTTGATAGTGGTACTTCCGTATGACAAATGTCATACAAAAACTAAGGGGTTCTTCCGACGGGTAACCCAAACCCCTATACCAAATTTCAGCTCAATCGGATTAAACGTGTGGCCTCTATCGTGGAAGAATACACACACAGACCGACAGACAGACTTCCATCTGTAAATGGTCGTAATCATCTCAGGGCACCCCAAAATGGATATTTCCGTTTTTATCTCGAATTTTTTTTTAACTCGTTCACAATACTTTCCCTTCTAGGAGGTGGGTCGGGAAAGTAATATAAAAATCAGGCAGTTGTTAAAAAATTATTAATTATCGCCAGTTTAAAAATTATTGATAGTCGCCGGTTTAAAAATTGTTGATTGTCGCCAGTTGAAAAACCGGAATGTAACACGGAAAATATTCTGAAGAGAGCTGCAGGCGAGAATGTAGAGCAGTATAGAAAAAGAAAAGAAAAAACGAAGATTTTTTTATTATAAATTTAAATTTTCTTAATTTCTGGAGGGCGAAACAAAGTTATAATTAAGAATATTTTTGGTTTGAAAACAGACAGGTGTTTCGACTTCAGTATATTATAACCAAACTATAGAAACAAATTTAGGCCAAATATTGGTTTAAGAGGAGGATTTACCTTGCGACAAAATAGTATGTGCAAGGGTTTCGCTTTACTCGTCCTACGCGTTTGTTTTTTATTTTTAGTGAAAGAAAAAAATATATTTGTATTGGAGAAGATCTTATCTGTGCTCCTGTGCAGCTACATTTTGAAAATTTGGCTTCATTTTTTTTCAAAAAAAATCCAAAAATTGTTCATTTTAGCCATTTTTCTAAATTTTTTTTACAAAAAACGAAGTAAATTATTCAAAAAGTAGCTGCAGAGGAGCACAGATTAGATCTTCTCCAATACACCTAAATTTTTTTCATTCATTAAAAATAAAAAACAAACGTATAGGACGAGTAAAGCGAAACCCTTGCAACTGAAGATTTTGCTCCAAGGAAGTGACGCCACCGTTAGAATTTAGGAAACATAGCTTGTAAATAGAAATAAAATAAATTCTCTTGTTAGCAAAGTTTTACGAGGGTAAACAATATGAAATAAATTTAAACATAATTATAGAGTATATAATTTTTCGGACAATATTTTTTTTTAATGAATCAAAATAATTTTATTATTTGGATGACAATTTTTGTTTTTATGAACCACAATTTTTAACATGAAAATTACAATAAAACTAATTTTACTCATCATTTTTAAAATTTTACAGGAGTTTAACAACATATAATAAGTATTCAATTAATTAATTTAGTAAGTTAAAATTGAGATTTAATTTACAAATGTATTGGTACTTTTACACATCGCACGGTTAGTAGTAAAAAATAATAAGATATATTCTAGCTAACCAACATTGGCATATCGGCATTGTTTGACGGTTTAATTACCAACAATCGGTATCTTTTGAATGCAAAGAACTTTGTCAGCAAAAATCAGTGGTGGTGGGGGTGTCATATTTTGTCGGTACTTACTTTGGGGATAAAAGTTTAAGTTGGAGTAGTTTTGACACATTTTGTTATTAGTCTGATCTTTCTTAGAGATAAGTGTGGTGATTTTAGTGTTCTGATTATTTCGATTGTTTAAATATTCAACTATTAATTATTGTGCTCGTGAAGTCAAGGGACTAGTGTTAATATAAATTAGGATATTTAAAAATGCCCTGTAAAGGACTAAAAACTCGTATATTTACATCGTCAAAGCGATTATCAAAACGAAATAGGATTTGCCGGATAAAAAAAGTAAGTGTAAAAATATTTATTAAATCAATGAATTTAATTACAAAAAAAATTAGTGGTCGTGTGAGATGAGGCCATTCCGAGATGCGGTCAGTGGGAGATGCGGTAACTTTTTTTTCATACCTGCACGGACTAGAAGATGCGTTCACATCAACCTCAGGCAATAAAAATCAGATTAAAAATAATAAAGAGGGGATGATCCCATCCAACTTTCCGAAGACTCCTAGTGCAGTTTTTTGCATCGAATTAGGTACTTATAAAGTTAGTTTAAAAAAAAATAAAAAAATCAAATCTTTTATTTAAAAATTACTAAAATACTAAAATTACTAAAATATTAAAAATTAATATTTTTTTAATTTAAAATTTAACTAAAAAAATTATATTAATAACATAAAAGTTATTTAAAAATTAAAATAAAAACCAGCGGCGAAATTCGAAAAAGTAAAAACAAAATTTGTAGGAAATTTTATGTTCTACTATTTTGATTTTTGTAATTTTTCAGAAAAATCCATAATTTTGCATTTATAAAAAATCCTTAATTTATGATAATGATAATTGTGATTTCAGAAAAAATAGTAGTAAAAGCACATTGCTTGTTGGCCTCGGCTTAACGCCTCGACATACAATTTACATTGTCGTCCGGGAATGTATCGCTTTTACTACTAGATAAACAATGTACTATTCTTGAACAATGCCAAATAAACGTAAAAGTGAAAAAACCCCTTTATCGGAATCAATTAAAACAATTCGCGATCATATAACTCGAGCATTGGCCGTTCTCAAAAAGTAAGTTAAATAACAATAATTAAAAATTAGATATGTATGGTATATTTTACATAAGGCGACTCTACCGTAATGTAAATTCTTATTATTAAAAGTTGGTCTTTATATTTGACTTTATTAAAAAACTATTTTCAGAAACAAATTCTGAATGAGAATAACTGAAGGTTGATTGTGCTAAATTTTTATTTTTCCATCTGTTTTTTGAGTAAAAAATTAAAATTGAACATAGTTAAAAAAAAACTAATTAAAAAATTTACAGATTTAATCCTATTTGCATAAGTTAATCCCGAACTGGTGTAGCCCATTTCGGCACAATGTAACATAATTATCATTATTGTCTCAATATAAATAAATAGGTACAATGTGTGATATCAATTCATTTTTTAGTTTGCGGCCAAGACTGTAACTGTTAAATTATTGGAGGTTTTCGAGGAACAGTTGAACGTGAAGACTTATTTCTAATATGTATGGATTTTTATAAAAAAATAACAGGAAACCAAAATTGAGAATATAAATTTCCTAAAAAATTTGTCTTTACCTTTTTCCGCACTTGGTATAGTTTCGCGGTTAGTTTTTATTTTAATTTTGAAATAATTTTTTTCTTATTGAATATTTTTTTTTATTAAATTTTAATATTAAAAATTCAAAAAAAATTGTTAAATTTGTAATAAAAAACTTTATAATTGTGTTTTTTTTTCAAAATTTTATTAGAAAAATTGTGGAATTTTTAAAAATGGCTCAAAAAAATTTGAAAATTTACAATTTTAAAATTGACCTTTTCCATATGTATTAAAATATGGTTTTGATTACTTAATATTATTTTATTTCACTTGTTCAATATCATTCCTGACCAAATCATTTTTATAAAAATAATCTTAACAGTTATAATTCACAACTTAGAAATAACGCCACTTTCTGAAAATTCATTAGCATAAAAATGGACTGATTAATTTTCGTTTTTTGTAATTATGGACAATAATGGTGAAAATATTATAAGACCTGCTTGATGAATCGGAGATAACCAAAGAAACAGAATCTTGGTATATGCTGCAAAACACTATTATTTTAAATTATATTGATTCTGTATGACTACACAGATTTTAACGAACATTAATAATTGAAATCATGCTCTTAATCAATAGATTTAGGATTTCCTATTACATTACAAAGGGCCCGGTAAGACAATGAGACAATACTATTAAAATGTAAATAATTTTTCGTCAAAGATACGTGTCCTTGTATAGGTCTGATGGTTACAATTTTTTTTGTGACGTACAAAAATTATAAAATACAAAATTATCTATAACAACTGAGCTTCTTAGTAACTAATTTGTTTTTTAATAAAGACAACTATAACATTTTAAAAACCATCTTTACGCTGATTTTGAGGTCTGAGAAGAAATATTTGAACCTGTGTTTAGCCTTAGCTCAAAACTAGTAAAGGTAAACTTTAATTTAAAGTATGACTAAGAAATTATACTCTTAGATGCTATTTGACGTAATGTGTGTAAGGCAAACAATTTGCAGTAGCATTAAAAGATTCTTATTTAAGCATCATTTTTTTAGGTTCAAAAATTTTGTATTTATTTGGCATTTCTTGTGTAGTAATCTTTTACAATTATTTAGGGCTATCTCGATTATCAGATCCAACATTTTTCATTTATAGTTGATAAGAATCATTGATTTACTGCCAATAATTAGACAAAAAGTGTTTCTGTATTATTATTTATAAATATATTTTAATTTATTTTCAGTATTTTCCAGAATATTAAAAATCATTCATCATTTTTGCTACAAACACAAATTCATGTACTAGACTATGTAATTAATGGAAAATTTAAAAATCAGCAACTAGTTTCGGCTAAATAGTCATCTTCAGGAAAATATACAATGTTCTCAGTACAAGAGATGAAATACAATATCAAAATTTATAAAATAATAATAAGTTGAAATTTAACATTTAACATAATAGCATAAATATTATAATTGTATGCACTAATTATGAAGGAAAGTTAGGGGATCGGTTAAGGGAAAGTACGGGATATAAAAATATTAAAACTTCGACTAGGAAGAAAAAAATATAGGACAAATCATTAAAAAACAGAGAACACTTCCAAATTGAAAATGTACTTCATGATAAAAAGGACATAAAAGGGTACAAAGACCCTTTGTAGGCCGGGGGACACATTCGTCCTTTACCGGACAAAATAGAAGCTATTTTAAAGTTTTAAATTTACTTAAGTTCGCGGTTAGCAACTGTTCGACAGCTTTCGAGACCGCTTGACTGTTATCGGTGTAGTGATCCAGCTTTTTTCACCATTGTTCTCTCTGACTCCGAGTAGTCCGAATGTTTCTAATACCATTTTGCTACTTTTACAAAATTATAGTTCACAACAAATATTAAGAATAGGAATAATCATAACAGTAGCAGTAAAATAAATGTTACAGAGGGTGCAACTTTTCTTGAATAATTTTACTTTTAAAACTCACCAAGGGACTAGGAAGCAAAAGAAGGGGATCATCAAGATCAACCTCAAGAAAACTTGAAAATTCGTAAAACACGTGAGAAGCACCATGTGCATGACACATTCACAGAATTGATCAGAGAAACAGTGGTCAAATGATAGATGACATCTGAAGAAAGAGAAAGTAGGAAGGTGGGGTGGACAAGTGATTAAACATAATGTGTAATATTAACAGTAAAATATAAATTATACATGACCTGACAAACAACTACATTAAGTATGAACTTGTGAAAAGAAAATAATTAATCAATACAAAACGTAAAGCTATTATAAAAATCAGAGCATGACTCAAGATTGGGTATAGGTAATTAGTAAGAAAGAAACTCAATACCGAGTGACAACTGACTCATCTCATATGGACGGAAAAAGAAGAATAAGAATCACGAGGTTATGTTTCTATCAGAACGAAATATGGTGGTGGACTGTGGAAGGGAAAACAATACGAGGAAAAAATTGGGAATATTAAGAGAATGAATTGATTGAAAATAAAAAAATGCTTTTTTCTTTTACGGCTATTTAGCCGAAACTTTGTTCATTAAAAACGTCTCATTCGGTGCCTCATGAATTTTTTTACTGATATCCTTTTAACCCTACGTACGTATAAATGGAAGTCTGAATGTTTATGGAGGAGCTGTAGACGCATAGGACGGTTTGATCTAGTCAAACGCAAACTAGTCACTATTTTTTAGTTATTTATAATTATTTATAATATAATCGATTTCTACCTTTCGGTGTAGGGATGAATTTTTTTTAGTTTTCTACAAACTTTTCCGCACCTGTCTACCTTAAGCTAAATGTTTTCCTTGTTTTCTTAATAAGATTTTAGCTATTATGCTGTCATCTCAAGATTTTATGGCCTGCCTCGGTCTCTTTTTAGTAACTATCCTGTCCTCCCACACCTTTTTACCATTCTGTTATCCTCCACTCGATGTAGGTGAATCCACCATGTCAGTTGTCTTTCTTCAATGTAATCTAAGATTGACTTTATTTTCAGTTCTGTCTTCTTTATTCTGTCTTTCCTAGTAACTTCTTTGACTGCCCTTGGATATTTCAGTTCTATTGAAATATCCAAGGGCAGTCAAAGATGTTACTAGGAAAGACAGAATAAAGAAGACAGACATAAGAGCAGAACTGAAAATAAAGTCAATCTTAGATTACATTGAAGAAAGACAACTGACATGGTGGGTTCCATTCTTCATTTTTCTTTCCAGTACCCATGTGTTTCCATATGTGACTATTAGTCTTAAAACTGTTTGAAATACTGTCATTTTTAATTTCATCCTTGTTAATAAATCCGGTTTTTAGTCAATACTATGACTTCTTGACCATTATTACCAAGTCATCGCCAAAAGCACGTTCTCTTATTGCTACTGGTTATAGTTTTCTCATTTCCACGTGTAACTCCTCTGTCTGGTTTACTTTTTTAATTATATGATCTACAAATATCTTGAAAATGGTAGGGCTTAGGGCTCTTCCTTACCATAACCCATTTTCGAAATCTTTCGACGTTCTATTATTTCGTTTACATAATTTAAATTATTTTTGTAGATATATGTTTTATAGCTTGTATAAGTTTTTTATTGACTTCACTTTCTTCCAAGATATTCCAAATTTTCTTTCGGTTAACCCTATCGAAGGCCTTTTCCAAGTCTATAAATGCGAGGGATGCGTTTTTCCTACTGACAAGACGCGTCGATTGATTTTAATATAGCATCGGGCTCGTTGAAAAAAAAATATTGGAAAAATTCCGATTTTTTCGAATAGGACTTTCTTCCGCTGACGGAAACGGGCCGTAGTCTTGAAAATTCGCGCAGAGATTATTCCTTTTACTAGTTTGTTTCTTAGTTCATTCAAGTCAATTTAAATTTAAAATTTATCTTGGAAACCGATGCTGATATTTTAAATTTGAAAAACTATTTAATTCTTCCTGAAAATACCAATTTTGTATATATACCGATTTACGAAATATCAATAGCGTTTAATTAAATTTGCGTCACCCTGTATAACCATTGAAATATTGAAAATAAATATTACTGAGGAATAGAAATTAGTACTGGAAGCAAATATGGGACCTAAATTTTTGTTGTTATGTTTGAAACGTTTTTATATAGTGAAAAACATCCTCCTTACATAAGCATACATTCGAAAATAGATATTTTCCTAACAAGTGCGGAAAGTTATACTTTTCCGCACACAATTGCAGTTGCCCGAACGACGCGAAGATACTTTACGCAAGTGTTAGGAACAATATTTTTTCTACAAGCGCCTAGAATTAAAAAAAAAATTTAGCAAAAATATTTTTTTGTCATTAAACAAAAATTTTCTTAGTGCTTCTTAATAAATAAAACATTAGGCTGAAAGTAATCATAGTAACCAAGGAAGAATTAATTTTTAATCATTTTAGCATTTATAAAATTAGTGCGAAAATTAACCTTACCGCACCAGTGCGGAAAAGTACAACTTTCCGCACTAGTACAGAAAAGTACAACTTTTCGCACTCAAATGCGTGCGGAAGAGTACTTTTCCGCACGCTTGTAGAAAAAACTAGTTTCATATACAACATGCGAGTGTATTCATGGCCATTACATGAGAGTTGCATACGCTATTTTTTCTACTCCCATTAATAAACGAAATACATATTTATTTTAAGACTTTCATATGTTAATTATCTTAAATGGAAAGGAACATTTTTATAACAATGAAAAGAAATACTTTTTACTTACTTAATCCATATTGCCCATCTACTATTACGGCTGTAAGGCTAAACACTTTTTTCACAACATATATTAAATAGAATATATAAATAAGTTAACCTTTTTTCTTATCGATTTTAAACAATTTAAAATATTTTGACAGCTGTCAAAATAATTGTCAACTTCGCTGAAAAATTTGTACTATCAATACAACCGCCTACTTTGCCAAAAAAAATTCGATTCTATTGGCCGAAAGAGCTGTATCATAATGAAAACCAGTTTCATAATGAATCTCATTAAGAAACTGGTATTAGTCTTTTAATTAGTGTATTATAAAATATTAGTACAAAAACGACTATTAAATTGGTTAAAATCATAAAAAAATATTGGAAATTTATCAACGATTTATTTTTTTGGAGGGTGCGGGGAATTTAAATGTGTAGTACTATTAAATTTACCAATAATCAATTATTTATTAAAGAAAGAAAGCCAATTTGTATTTTCAAGTGTGTAAAAGTATTTATTTGAGAGATGTATATGTATAAATCTCTAAGTCATATAACTTGTCGAGCGCTTTCGGCACGCAGTGCCATCTTCAAGACAACTGTAATTGAGATTATAACAAATTAGAAGAGAAAAAAGAATTATTAAAAATAAGTACCTACAAATTTAACTCACTTGAACAGAGCAAAAAAGAAATTAACAGTACATGATGGTCTAAAGCAGAACAAAATTTTAAAAATATAAAACGCCCAGGCCTGAAGGTTGTCTTTATACAAGACAACAACTGCTTAAGCAGCATTAAAGAAGGAAAATCAAAATTTTTTTTAAAAAACACTAACTTGTGACCATGCAGGTTTTACAAATAATGAGTGAGGTTAGGTGGAGAGAAATGGTAAACTTAAGAAAAGGCAGGATATAAGAAAAGAAGAAAAAGACGGGGAGCTGGACTGCCGAGAGGAAGAAGGTAAATTAGGAAAAGAAGAGTGAAGTTGACAGGTGACTGAGTGACTAAGGGAGCGGTAACGTGGAAATAGCGGAGAAGTGACTAAGTATCACACACTCACAGGCTCTTGAACAGACGTTTGTATTTATTGATGTTTAAGTTAATTTGGGTATTAACACAAGAAGAGGAAGGATTATTCAGTTCGCGAAGAATTTCCAAGTCTTCTAGAAGGTCAAGCTTAAAATTGCAATTAAAGATATTGTGTAAGATTTTAGCATTTTCAGAAGGAATGAAATTATGATTGTTAAAATTTAGGTGGTGTCCAAAAGTGGACTTATCGGGGTATCTGATGTGTTCTTTAATGCGATCCCCTCCCTATTCTAGACAAAAGTGGTATCTACAAACTTTCTTGTGCTAATTGCAACTCCACCTACATGGGAAAAACTGTTAGAAAACTCGATACTCGCATTAAAGAACACATCAGATACCCCGATAAGTCCACTTTTGGACACCACCTAAATTTTAACAATCATAATTTCATTCCTTCTGAAAATGCTAAAATCTTACACAATATCTTTAATTGCAATTTTAAGCTTGACCTTCTAGAAGACTTGGAAATTCTTCGCGAACTGAATAATCCTTCCTCTTCTTGTGTTAATACCCAAATTAACTTAAACATCAATAAATACAAACGTCTGTTCAAGAGCCTGTGAGTGTGTGATACTTAGTCACTTCTCCGCTATTTCCACGTTACCGCTCCCTTAGTCACTCAGTCACCTGTCAACTTCACTCTTCTTTTCCTAATTTACCTTCTTCCTCTCGGCAGTCCAGCTCCCCCCCGTCTTTTTCTTCTTTTCTTATATCCTGCCTTTTCTTAAGTTTACCATTTCTCTCCACCTAACCTCACTCATTATTTGTAAAACCTGCATGGTCACAAGTTAGTGTTTTTTAAAAAAATTTTTGATTTTCCTTCTTTAATGCTGCTTAAGCAGTTGTTGTCTTTTATAAAGACAACCTTCAGGCCTGGGCCTGACATGTTGTCCTATCATGACTGAGTTCCTCTCATGATTTTTTCTATTAACGTTTTATATTTTTAAAATTTTGTTCTGCTTTAAACCATCATGTACTGTTAATTTCTTTTTTGCTCTGTTCAAGTGAGTTAAATTTGTAAGTACTTATTTTTAATAATTCTTTTTTCTCTTCTAATTTGTTATAATCTCAATTACAGTTGTCTTGAAGATGGCACTGCGTGCCGAAAGCGCTCGACAAGTTATATGACTTAGAGATTTATATATATATATATATATATATATACATCTCTCAAATAAATACTTTTACACACTTGAAAATACAAATTGGCTTTCTTTCTTCAAAAATAAGTGTGTACGCACCAAGACGTAACCTTCAGTTACCCATTTATTAATTATTTATTAGTTCACATCATTAAAAAAATCTATAATAATAATGCAAAATACTTTCTAATAGTGATTAATGATTTTACGGTCAATCGTGAGTGGTCATAAATACCAGGTTATTTATTTTTATCCGTGTACTCTTAGTGACAATTAGTTTTAATGATTTCAGGCGAAACGTTTATATGCTGAAAAATAACCCGACATGCGGCATCTATAGGTAAAAATGCTGTAAAATATAAAAGAAAGACTATCAGAGAACTGACGCTGTGGAATATGGAAAATAATGAATCAAAGAAATTCTAACTAAAGAGAAAACGAATTGCTTTTTCAGTGACGAAAACACCAAATTCAGTATTTGGAAACATTGAGGAAAACTGAAAATTAAAAAGGAAAATAAGTCAAAAATATTTTATCTAAAAACCTGATTTTTATTTATTAATTAAATAATTAAATTAGAGAAAATACGTACCAAAATTTAAACTTTATTTAAGGATTGGAAAACTATAGGCAAATATAATCGGCAAATAATAGTTACGGATAAAGTCAATAATTTTAGCAATTCCATTCTATAGGGATTAGCTCACATACACGATATTCGTTTTCTTTAATTAGTAAAGACAACCCGTTTTAATATGATTTTCCAAATATGCAATCTACCCACAATAGCTTTTCGAATCCCAACGGAATATAGTAAAACCAGGTTCGCTTTAGGCCATTTGAATATTTTCTATTTTGCAATTTAGATTGATTTTAACCCTTTTAAGCTAGAAAATATATTTATTGATTTGTTTCTCTCTTAATTATAAAGTAATGAATTGTTAATTGACACCCAAAACTTTCACGCAGATGAATCTGTAATTGTCAGTAGAAAGCCAATACCCTAAAGTTGGACCTTTTAGCATGAATTATGTTTTAAGTTATTTAGCATCTGAATTAAATTTATTGCAAGATAGTGCCTCACTGAACAATTATTTAGGGTCTATATTTTTTACAGTATTATGTACAACAATAATTTTTGTTCTGGCTATTCCTAAATATAATCCCAAATAAATATTATACCTTGATTTGATATAAGTGAGAACCAATAAAAAACTAGAAAAACTTATAAAGCAGGCAATCTGTACTGAATGATAAGCCCGGATGGAACTGTACAGTGCAGAAATAATTATAGGCCGCGGGCCCATGCCTAAAAAAGTTTTATTTGGAAAATTCTGGATGGGGGGGGGGCGTTTTCTTGGTATGAAACTCTTAATTTTAGCGCGTCTGACAACAAGTACCCCTCCAAAAATTTATCGGATATAGTTACCAGTTAATTTTCAATATTTTCATTAAACAATTCTGCAAAAATCCCAAAATATATGACCGACAATATTTTTACCTCTCGCCCTTCAGATAAGAGAGGTATAGGAATCATGCTAAAAATTGGGTAGTGAGTTTTCAATGAATAAACACGTTTTAGGGTCCCTAGAATACGATTTTAATATTTTCGCGATGATGTCTGTGTGTGTGTGTGTGTTAGTGTGTGTGTGTGTGTTAGTGGGTGTGTGTGTGTTAGTGTGTGTGTGTGTGTGTTTGGATGGATGTTGTAGTAACGATAACTCAAAAACTACTGATTAAAAAATTTGAAATTTTGTACACGGAAGTGGCAGTTACTATGGGTGATGACGCCATTATTATACAAAACGGCAATAAAGTTTTACACATATATTTTGTATACCCTATAGTTTATTTTCATCTCATAAAAATTTTCGAAACTTTTGCCATTGTTGCCAGATTTACAAAAAAATAATTTTTTTTCATACTTTTTTGTGTCAACCTGTAAATTTTTGATTCAAAAATGGCGAGAGGTCACGTGCTGGCCACATCAGATTTTTTTCGCTGTTAAATTAAAAAAACTTCCAATTGAAATAAAAGCTATGTTTAGATCATTAATTTTCCTTGTGCATCAAAGCAATGCGTTTGTGAGGGACCAGAAAAAAATCGCCCCCCTTCCCAGAATTTTCCAAACAAAACATTTGCCCGACTCGACATAAAGAACACAGATACGAAGTCTTTACGATTAGGTTATCACAAACTTTTATAGGCGTGGGCCCGAGGCCTATTACACAATATATCAGTATCTCATAAACGAAACCAAACCAAATCAATGAAACTAATAGCTTCAAATTTAGATGGTCACGTTTACTTGACAAATAATATAGCCGTAAAGCCTATAAATGGACCCAAATCAAGGATTATACAAGGCGAGTCACGGCAGACGTGAAAGGTCTATTGTGACTAAACGGTTAATACTAATTTAAACTGAAAAAAATTTGACTAATAATTGAAAACAATAATGTGTTCGGAGTTGGTTAAAATTATACAGAGCTTCCAAAAAGGAGCGATTATCTAATGACATATTCAAACGACAATATCAATCTAATTTTAAAATTATATTAAAAATTAAAATAAGATATCAATGTCAATTTTAATGAGAAAATAAGATTAAATTAGAATAATTAAAAAAAAAATCGGCTGTGTCACCCCAGAACTTTCCCGGCTCTTTTGTGGAAATAGGATTATTTTAATAACAAAATACAAAATTCCTGAGTTGGAAAAAAAATGGGTAAATATTGCATAAATGCGCAAATGAAAAACGGCAAAAGTTGATAAAAATGGTAACAAGTTAATATAAATAGTAACAAGGTAACGAATTATTTTCAAAAAAATTGTTAAAAATGATAAAGAATTGCTAAATTTCAACAAAAATTAAAAGTAGAATAAAAAAAGAGTAAAAATTGGCAAAAATCAAAAACACGATAAGAATCTTTAGACAATTTGTTAAAATTGGAAAAAGAGGCAAAGAGGCAGAAGATGACTAAAAAAGCAAAAAAGGTCCCTAACAAAAGGAAAAAAACGTAAAATAAAGCATAAACGGAAAAGACGCTTAATAAAGGCAAAAAAGGAAAAAAGGGTAAAACAAAAATCAACAAAAAGTCCAAATAAAGTAAAATAAAATAAAGTAAAGCAAAAAAGCAAAAAACGCCAAAAAAGGGAAAAAAGGCCAGAAAAGGACAAGAATGTCCAAAAAATTAAGGGCTATTAAAACAGTTTTAAAAGCAAAAAAAATGGCAAAAATCTCAAAAAAGTCCTAAAAGACCAAAAAAAGCAAGAAAAAGGACAGAAAGGGGTAAAAATGACAAAAAAAGAAAAAGATGTAAAAAAAGTCAAAAAAGGCAAAATAAAGGCAAAAACATGAAAAAAATCGTACAAGAAGAAACAAACAGGATATACTAAAATCATGGGTGAAAACTATTGGGAGTTCTGGAAAAAGTTTGATTCAAAATTGTAGGAAATTTTATGCTCTACAACTTTGCACTAAAGCACATTGTTTATCATCAAAATAAAAACAAAAATATGAAAAGCCTAAATGTGTATATTTTTCGGCCACTAGCGGCGAAACTATGAGGAATTCGAAAAAAAGTGAAATATAAATGTTAAAAAGAAATTTGGTGCTCTATAACTTTGCACTAAAAAATTTTGTTCTAAGTGCATTGTTTGTTTTAAAAATTTGGAAAAACTACGGAAAAACTATATGCACATTTTTTGCGCGTCATCTACTGGCGCAGCTATTGAAAATTTTGGAAGTTTGATACAAAAATTGTAGGAAATTTTATGCTCTGAATTTTTATGTAACAACATTTTCCACTAAAGTGTATTGTTTGTCCTTAAAACTTAAAAAAAGAAAAAAAATCTTATGTTTATTCAATCAATGTCGGTCTTGAGGACCTTCTACTGCACCAATTTAAACCAAAATGGTCGCATTCGAGGCACACAACAACCCTTCATACCGAAGTTCAGCTTGATTGGTCAATCCGTTCGGCAGTTATCGTGGAAGATTGCACACAGACACACAGACAGACCTTCCTCTGAAAATGGTTTCAATCTTCTTGGGGACTTCAAAATGGATATTTCTATCGATATCTCGATTTTTTTTGCTTGTTCACTAAACTGTCCCTTTGGTGGGACTGGGAAAGTAATAAATAATACTAAACTTACTTTGAAGTACTGAGAACATATAGTAGAGAGAATAAATTATTTAAAAATTTTGAGATTTAAAAAAATATATTACTAATTTATATCAATAAAATCATTTTCATATTGAAAAAATTATTAAGTTTCTGGCGACTAGTTTCGGTTAAACAACCATCATCAGGCCATTATTAAAACTAATATGGCAAAGAAAACTGTCACAAGGTGAAATCTATTATGAGGGTATGAAAAGATAAGTTAAATTTAAAGATAAAAATGGTACATTAAAAAAATAATAAAATAATGGGATTAAAATTCCGTAAAACTAACAATTAAGTAAACATGGTGAATTGTTCAAGCAAAAGTTGCAGATAAATAGTAAAGTTGAGGATATATTTGGACTACATCAACAACTAGAAAGCCCTTTGAATGCGTGAATAAAAATGAACGATATAGGAACATTGTCTTAAAATAGGTCAGTGAAGATGGCACCCACTTTTGCGAATTTCCCAAAGATTTTGTGTGCATTCGTTTATTCATCGATTGCCCATTATTGTCTACTAATTATTTTCGTTTGTCCACCTTTCGTTTCGAAATTATGGCCCTAAAACTTTTTTTACAAATTTTACTCTCGGCACCCACAAATTGCAAAAAAAATTTCAACCATATAGGTCTTATGTTCTTTGTTTGTGCACGTTCGTCCACCAGTTTTGTGTGTAATCCGAAAGACACCACATTGAAAAAGAAAAATTATACGTAGTGGTTTAAATGAGAAATAAAAATTTGATAAATCAAAACATTATATATTGGTCCTAATTTTTCAATTTTTTTCCTTTAAAAGGATCATAAGTATTTGATAATCCGGAAATTTCATATTTTATACGTATTTTCGCAGGGTCGTTGACTTACGACAAAGATTGTGAACGAGAACAAGATGACTATTTTAAATAAATTAATTCAGTCTTTCCATCCACCCTCTCGGTCGTTAGTCAGTCAGCTCCAGCGCCTCAGTTGAGTTTCTGCGGTCAGATGGAGCGTCGCTCCTTTAACAAAGTTAAGAAAATTATTTCGTGTAAAATGGAAAGTAGAAAGCGTGCTGCAATTAATAAAATAAAACGACAGTAAGATTATAGGTGCCAAACTGTCATTACATAGACAAGTGGTAAAAGTGATTTTTTACAATATACGTAAAGATCCAGTTTATATTTAATGATAAAAGAAGTAGAAGTTTTTTTGGGATAAGGCAAGATATTCTTACAAAAAAATTTCACCATTGTAAAGAAAAGTGGGAGACACTTTAAAATGAGATTTACAAAAATACTCCCAGGAGTTCGTACCCAAAACTTGGGAGATGATAGAGGGGCTAAAATTAATAATGGCACATCATATAAAATTTGTCCCTTAAGCCCTTCGTTAACGAATTATTGGGCTCCAAAGTTAAAAATTAAAAATGGTTTTTTATTTATAATTATTAAACTACTTATATGAATACCATAAATGCGCACTTAATAGCGTTATAAATAAATCTGCACCACCCTTGTGAACTCAGGTACGGACTAAGTTCAATGGTTAATGAGGCACATTTTTTTTATCTATCATTTTTTTCACTTAAAATTTTAAGACAGGTAAATTCCACAAACATCTTTAAAAAAAAACGTCCTCTTATGACAACTCGATAAAATTAACAGTTTAATAGATATGTGCAATTTTATGTGGCACTGCACATCAATTGCGCGTTCACCATTTTTTTAAAAATACTTTTTATTTATTTACTAGTTTTATTTACAATAGTGATGTAAGAAAAATTGAATGAAAATTCAACAAAAGTAAAAATACGAAAACAACAATAAAAACCTTAAAAAAGATATTACTGTCCTGATTTATTAATAATTTAATAGTAATACGAGAAGTTTCCTTTAATCGTAAGTATTTTTAAAAAAATGGTGAACGCGCAATTGATGTGCAGTGAAACATAAAATTGCACATATCTCTTAAACCGTTAATTTTATCGAGTTGTCATAAGAGGACGTTTCTTTTTAAAAGATATTTGTGAAATTTAGCTGTGACATTTAGAAGTGAAAGAATGATAGAAAAAAAAATGTGCCTCATTAACCATTGAACTTAGTCCGTACCTGACTTCATAAGGGTAGTGCAGATTTGTTTATAACGCTATTAAGTGCGCATTTATGGTTAATTTTTGATTTATTTCAAATAAGTAGTTTAATAATTATAATTTTTAACTTTGGAGCCCTATAATTCGTTAACCTTTTAAAGACGGGACTGGTCGATATTTCGACCACTCAATTATCACAATATTTTTGAGTGATTTTGGGAATAATATTATGTTTTGAATATAAGGAATATAGTGTAACAATTTTAGGTAGCATATTTGACCTTGAAATAGTGATTTCAAGTTCGAATTTTTTATTTGGTACTTCGACATGTAAAATGTAGTACTGCGTATAGCAAAATAACCATTTTAGAATGCATATTTGACCTTGAAATAGTGATTTCGAAGCGAAGTCTTCTGGGTCCACTTGGGGATTTCCTCTATCCTACTGTAACTCAAAAAATATGCATCCGATCGCCCTAAAATTTGGACACATGGTCGAGTTCGAGGTCCCGGAGAGCTGTACACTTGTTGAGGCAGATCGACCCCCCCCCCTCCACCTCCCCCACTTAAAATTCCCAATTTTCCTAGAAAATTGTTTCAAATGCAGATAAATGTCGAGAGGAGTTGTGGTGGAAAGAATTCGAACTCAACCCTGCTCTCCCCCCACTGAAATTTATAAATTAGCCGAAAATTTGTTTCAAATCCAGATAAATGTGGGGAAAATTGTAGTGGAAGGACGCTCGAACTCAACCCCGCCACCCCCTCCCCCCACCCATCATAGTCATTTTTCGGGAAATACCGGAAAGGGAATTCTCGGTAATCAAATGTTCGCCACATCGACGCTGTTGATCCTAGGTCATGCTGAGAGCGAAAACTGAAATACCGGGTGTCTCTGAGGGAAGGATGTCCACCCGGAACCAGAGGGAAGAGCAAAAAAAATTTTTTTTTTGCTTTTTTTAATAAAATTTATCTAAATTCCGTCCCCATTTCTCGTAGTTTTCAATTGTAAAATAAGGCACAATTTCAAAAAGGGGCCATCATTTGATGGAAAAAACGGCAAATGACATAAAAAACGTTACTATTTTCCTGTATCCAACGTAAAAACATGAACAGATATCATTTCGGACAGAAAACAACGGATTTGACCTTGAAATGCAATTTTCACGGTCAGAGATGTCTTCTGGATATTTTTTATTATCTTTTTGAATGAATGAAATTTTCACCATTGGACTTTCCGTTCCGGACGGGACTGGCCGAAATTTCGACCATCAAATTTATCGGGCACTCGACGTTACAAATCTTTCGATTTTATGTTCAGATATCGTATAAAAAATTGAATTTCTACGTAAAAATCCCCATCCTTAAGAGGTTAACGAAGGGCGTAAAGGACAAATTTTATATGAAGTACCATCATTAATTTTAGCTCCCCTATCATTTCCCAAGTTATGGATATGAACTCCTGGGACATCCTGTATAGTAAAATCTTAACGGTTGATCATACTTTAATTTCGGAAGTCGTAAAGTAGAAGAAGAAACAATTTCTCACCACCAAAGAGAAAAAGGGCGACCGTAAGTAATGATCAAAGAGGATAATATACTACTGGTAAAAGAGAAAAAAAAATATTCAATAAGAAAGAACAATTAAGATAGTTACAGATTGAATAATCTAAATTAATGAATTGTAAATAATCTATTTACTCAGACATTCAGTAAAAACAGCCATTAATTATTATCCAACTCAAATAGTAGTAGAGAAGGTGTGGCACAAATCTAGCGACGAGTAAAACTGAAGCCTATAGATCTAGACTCCAGGTCCCAATATTGGGGTTGAACCAGGCCTAATTTGAGAGAAAGCGAATTAGAAGAGTATTATTATAAAACTTGTCGCAGCATATAACAAATAAAGTGCTGTGCATATATTAATCGATACTGTTAAGGCAATCGATCAATAATTTAATTAAAATTTTAACGAGCGTTTACTGAAACAAAGATTAGAGCAGTAACTGTAAATGGGAATGAATAAACGGTTCCTACATTAACAAAAAAAGAACTCGTTGATAGACTTACCGTTATCGATAGATACAAGGGAGGAGAACAACTACAGTAAATCTGGCAGATAAAGTACAGGCACTCTATTGCGATACAATTACGTCGAACACAGGATGAACTAAAGAAGCTTGTTTTATTCTACGTCAACAAGAACTACAAAGATACATTCTATACCTACTATGTCGATAACACATACACGAAGTCGTAGTAAGAAGCGTGTTTGACAACAAAACATTTATAAAAATCTACTGATCGAAACTTTCACCTTTTCATCAATTATGGTATATTTCCTGAATTTTAAAATCAGCATTGATGGCTGTAATAGAAAAAACCAACAGACACACAGAAAATTGCTAAGCAAAATTCAAAGATGATAATTACCTCAAGGAATATTATCTTGAACTTACGATTATTTTTCTTGTCAGTTTGTCCGTCTAGAGGTGGATCTTTTCGAGTTCCAAGAGATTTTCACCATACCAGGTGGATGGCCTGAGATTTGTAAAGAATTCACATTAAAATATGAAGAAACTGGATCCATGATATTTGTATGTTTCTTGCAAGTTTATTTCTAAATTGTGACGGAAAAGAAAATTTGTATTTTCAAGTGTGTATGGTTTAATAGGTTAAAATTACTCGTGCGCTTTTGGCGGTATGGCCATCTTCAGGACCCTAAACTACATAAAAAATACAACTACACATTGTTACTAACATCGAAAACGAACCAAAATTACTTGTCAAAAAAATATTTACAAAACTTGATGAGAAAAGGGGGCCACCATTCATATGTTAATGTGAATATGGTGTTCTTTCGCATTAGCGAGAGAAAATTATGTTAATATTTTTAAGATTTTTTAAAGACATGCGGTTTGCATAAATTATTTCAAGGTTGACATGACCAAGACATTGAACATTGAAAAGAGACAATTGATTAGTGAAGAGAATGAATAAATCTACTTTTGGTCACCATATCAAGTTTAACAATTATAATTTTATACCTTCAGACAACGTACAACTTTTACATAACATTTTCAATTTCAATTTTAAACTAGATCTTCCAGAAGACCGCGTTATTCATAGAGAACTTAATAATGAGAATTCGTCATGTGTTAACACACAAATTCACTTGAATAACAATAAAGCCATATCTCTTTTCAAAGGTCTTGGAGGTTCGTGATAGGTAGTCACTCCCGCGTGTGTAGGGTAATCACTTTTCTTCTTTTATTTAATAACTGTCATTCTCTTCACTAATCAATTATCTCTTTTCAATGTTTAATGTCTTGGTCATGTCAACCTCAAAAATTTGTGAAAACAACATGTGGCTAAAAAATCTTAAAAATTTTAATATAATTTTACCATTTTCACATTAATATATGAAAGGTGGCCCCCTTTTCTCATCAAGTTTTTTAAATATTTTTTTGACGAGTAAGTTCGTTTCGTTTTCGATGTTAGTACAATGTGTAGTTGTATTTTTCATGTATTTTAAAGTCCTGAAGATGGCTATTTAGCCGAAAGCGCTCGACTAATTTTAACCTATTAAACCATACACACTTAAAAATACAAATTTTCTTTTCCTTCACAATCATCCAGTGTGTACGCACCTATTTGATTTTAAGTATGTCTAAATGCTTGAAAAAACGCAGAAAATCAGATTACAACTTCACGACAAGACTTAATATTTAAAAAAAATCTCTTTGAGTTGCAAATTAACCACAATAAACACGTCAGTGAGTTGATACCATACAAGTAATACTTTTAGACAATGTTTGTGTCGAGCGAACTAATTTTCCTATTGTTATTGAGAGGAAAAAAGCAGATATATTAAATGAAAGATGGTGTTAGTATTAGTTGGAAGGGTTTGTTTACTAAAACATATACTGTCAATAAACATTTATTAACTTGCAAAAGGTTTAATAACGTTTCCAGAGAGCGAACTTCTACCTTGCCTATATGAGAAGTCCTTAATATTAGACAGTGACTTAGTCGCACAATACTCGCCTTTATAATATGATACGTTACGGTGCAGTGTTGTATGGCACCGCCTCTGCTTTTACATATAATTTACTGTCTATTATTTCGGACCACGTAGTGATTTACTGCCAAGCTTCCAATATTATAGTAGAAACGGACTAAATATCACTGACAGAATAACAATCATCTACAAAAGTCGTAGACAGACACGTCTAATCACGAAAAACGTACATTGTTATACATAATTTTAGCTTGGAGTTTTAAGAACTGTAACGCTCTTTGCGTCGTCCAGCGGTCTCTTGGCGCCTTAGTCTAGATTTCGGGTTGCCTTATTCGTAATTTTCCATTTATAGTGTGAAGGCCAATTGCACGAGCAGCGTCAGTTGAGACGAAATAATCCAGGGGTCGTTTGGTATCGACCGAATCACTGTTGGCCAGAAGGGCGGTCTTTACTTGCCCTACTGGGTTGAGTACCTGGATATTTATACTGTTGAAAGTTAAAAGTCAGAACAAATAAAATCAACAGGTAAAAAGAAAATTCATTTATTCATATCAAACCAAATCTGTTGTCTGTTTGGCTGTATAAGATCTTTCTGGTCAGGTACATATGTCTGGTACACGGCTTGCATTTGACTTCGGCTTCGTTTCCTTCATATCTAAAGAACGCTTAAGTGAACGGACAAGTACTGGGACTGCAACTGCAACTGATGACAACGGGTTGAATCGTGCTAATCGATAAGAATGTCGGCGTCTAAGAAGCACGAACTCGAGTGTCTTCATCCGCCTGCCGAGGTTCAACTGGTACGACTGACTTTATTGAAAGTAGATTGCCTTTCCCACAATTTTAAGTTAATTCTAGTTCATTGCAGTGCGCAATAAAATGTAAATATTTTAATTATTACGAAAATTAAAGTAACTTCGTTACAGAATTATAATAATAAAATTGGTAAATTTGCAGTTAAACTGAAATTAATTATGTATAAATTCAAATTAAATTTGATAAGAGCCCTCATCAAAGACT
Source organism: Neocrepidodera transversa (assembly GCA_963243735.1). NCBI lineage: Eukaryota > Metazoa > Arthropoda > Insecta > Coleoptera > Chrysomelidae > Neocrepidodera > Neocrepidodera transversa. The sequence continues at coordinate 16,507,755 of OY725349.1, read as the reverse complement.
TTTTTAAAAGATTTATTATCGAAACCCAATTTTAAAGCTTTTAACAAGGAAAAATAATGATAGCTTAAAAGCTGGTTTGAATAACATTAAATATCTAATTCAGCAGAAATTGATGGAGGGATTTAACGATGCATTTATAAAAATTGAAACTTGGCAGTTTGTTTTACAAATAGTCTTGAACTACCGACATTAAACCTCATTCCAAAAATCTATTTTATTGTAATTATATTTAAGTGGGTTTTAAATAAAGGACAGCTTTATAATATGATTTTACTTTTTAAAAATTTACCAGTTTTCAGGCACGTGTTCCCTTCATTTAATTGAAATTCAAATGGACTGAATTCACAACATCATTATTTCTTCTATAAGCACATTTATTAGATAATTAAAACCGACATCTGAAATTAATTGTGAATCGTGGACTGTTTAAAATTATCACTTTTAACATATATGTAGCAGAACCGGTGCTGTGTATAATTTGAGAACCTCTAAACGTGCTGCTATCGCTGAATACAAATATACAAACCAGTAGGCATTGAATTGATACGCTGTATGCTTTGGGGCAGAAATATTTCCCTGGGGCCCTAAATGCATGTGCCAGGATCGTTAATTGCCCTCAATTATAACACGAAGTAACTTATAAATCTAATTTTCATTCGTATATTTTTGCAACGTGTATACTCATTTCTAATTGCATATGATCAATTATTAAAACAAAATGAAATTGCTTCCATTGTTTTATTATTTATCTTTTAATATTTCATAGTGAATAAGACTGCATGAATTAATTATTAATTTGCTCAGCTTAAACTTGGGCATAATTTATAGGTAATGGTAATACAGGGTAGGGTCTCAAATACGTTGACCGAAATTTATTATGTTTTTTGTACATAAGAGGGCTCCACAATACTATTCCGAAAAATATTGGCAAGCGCGTTGACGTCTTAAATCGATGCAATAAAAAATTGCGAACTCGTATTTGTTTACAATTTCAAAAGAAATAAGTAAAAATTTTAAGGTTATTCAACAAAGCTAGTTAGTCACAAATATACCTGTGCATGCTTTTTAATATGCGTCTGGCGACACATTTAGCGGGTAAGACTTATTATTACCTTCATTTATTAGAAGCAATTGTTTAATTATTTTAAATACTTGATATTACAATAAAAACTTCGATGCATACACGCCCGAAATAGTCACGACAGTCACTACGTACTACGTCAAACAGGCCATACAGTTCAATATGGCTTCGGATTCATAATGTCAGTACCACTGGCCAGGATACTGATGTATATTTCGGAATACACATATGGTGTGCTCAAAGAAAAATTTTCGTTATGCCACGTCTAAACTTCATATGATTAGAAATTGTTTTTGTCTGCCTAACTGCCTAATAGTGTTATTTTTGATAAAACTAATCATTATCTTTTTGTTTTTGTTACCGTTAAAATGTCGCTTATTCCCCAGACAAAGTTTTGAAGATGGAGGTTAATATTTTTCATGAAAGTCTAGGTCATAAACTAATAACATCGAACCGGCAACGTGGAATAGTCCGTTGATTAAGTATTAGTTGTATCTTTGATTACGTAGAAAAAGTGCTTTAAAAAAATCCTGTGTCTCACCTATAGAGCACTCCGCAGGCAAATAAATAATTGTCGTAAAATAATCAGGTTTAATTTAAAAAATATGCATTATTTTAAACGGAAGGCCTTGTATCTTTTGATAGTATTGAAAAGAGGTATCCATCTTCTTTTAAAACATATACAGTGTGATATAGTTTGATTGTCTAACAACAATGATATTTGAGTTTTCAAGAAACACTGCAATTTTTCCTTATGGAAAAAGTGAGAGTAAACAAATGTTAATTATAATGAAATGAAAGTCAAAATGATGTACCACAAAGATTTTAATGAAGTTATTAAAAACGGCAAAGTTTGTTCAGGTCTGAAAGTTTTAACAATGTTCGAAAAAAAATTAAGTAAATTCAAAAAAACAAACTAACTTATCATGTAAATATAGGTTTACAATAGTAATTTTTTCATTAATAGGGAGGGAGCATAATTCTGTTGCACATTACTAAAGAGTAATGGAAAACTTTACGGGGGAGGGAAGGAGAACATGTAACATCGGTACATAAACCTAATTATATTATATACGAAAACTAAATTAAGCAGTGTAAAATTCTTGCAACTTCGGTGGAGGTATAAAACGATGTAATAAACATGTAGGATTCCACCTTAGAAAGGTTGATCCATACGGAGTTAAGGAATAACTCGGGGCCTGTTGAGTGCCCCATAATAATAGGATGTGTTGATATCACTAAATGACAATTGGCAGGGAGAAGGGATGACTCGAAACATTAACTAATTATCTAAAAATTAAGTACCTAAGAATTGATTACAAAAAGTATTTAAATTCCAAATTAAATTTAACATTTAGTATATGGGTGCGGGATATAAGGCGTTATAGAAAAAGAAGAAAAGTTGACAGTAACAAATTAATAAAAGAAGATAAAAAGAAGAAGACGAAAATAGTTTGAGGTTAAGTCGAACTTTAAGAACAAAACAAAGAAGTCTTAAGGTAAACTAGAGAAATATATAAGGAGCTGACGCATAATCCCCAAATATCTTTTCAGCTAGACTTTTTTTAAGTATTGTCATTTTATAAACATTTGCTGTACAAAATTTCAAATGACCTGAAATCTCTTTTAGATTTTTTTTACATAATCTACATTTTCTCACAACGAGATCCACTACGATGTTCGATCTAAATCGATTATTTATAAGATTTTGTGTGTGTGTTTTGGAAATAGCCACAGAATGATTTAATGGTTTATAAATCTATGTCGGTATGACTATTATAGTAGGAAGAATAGATCATTTAGATATCTATTTTAGTATCCAAAATGAACTTAATTAAACTATCAAGAACACATTTATTGTTAAAAAAAGTGTAGCTAAATTTACGGGCAGTGGAACATTGTATGAAATTAGGGACTTGTATAACTTTGAAATTTCTACTGAAAACCTTTCGTATTCAAAAATTAGATGAGTGAGGTCTGCAACTATATTATTATTGCACACATAATACTGTGAGTTTATTATACCTATCTTATGAAGATGAGAGGGAAATCGTCCATTATTAAGTTTGAGGCGAGAAAGAATAGACGTGCATTTTTTGTTGTATTCGAAAACGGCAATATGAGGTATTATATTTGGTAAATGTGAATGAAGTTGAAAATATTGGCTTTTAGATGTTATTGCATGGTTGCAATAATGACTATCCCATCTATTTCTAATAAACGGTTTATGATGATTTATTATATCATTATATGCAGAGACTTCTGTGTTTAAGTTTATCCTACAAGCTTCCTTAGCTTCCAGGTCTGCCTTTTCATTGCCTTTAAGTCCACAGTGCACAATATTTTAAATCCATCTATTTATAAGCGATTTTTCTGTGTATCGCTTCTTTTATTACAAAATCGCTCAACAAAAATCGGATATTCTCAAATTATATTCTGACTGCGGCATCTCGTATTTTTAAATTTAGACAGAAACACGAAATTGTCGTTGCCAGCCATTTGTTTCATTTCATAAATATATTAAATTGTAAATAAATAAATAAATAATAAGTGATTCCCTTAATGGATAGACAGAAGTAATAAAAAAGTACCAAAAAACTTCAAGCATATAATAAAAACAACTATATTATACTTTTGGCAACACAGAGCGTAGAAATATCCTATTTTTTTACAAGTACAACAATGAGTTTTCATTATTTTACTAGTGTACAAGAAGTGTAAATAAAGGCATTTATTATTATTATTATTATTATTTGTGTTTCGCCCAAATTACACTGCCTCGGCTATAGCACCTCGGCAGTAAACTTCTGAGCTCAACAAAAAATAAGAGAGTTCCACTCCTAGTAATATAATATACTATTGTTTAGTTAACTAAAATAAAATTAAATAACAGACTAACGATGGTGTACACGCTAAATGGAAGGTGAAGAGTAGAAGGATTATGTCAGTATGTAAAATTTAAATAATTTATTAAAAAATTGGCTGAGCGCTTTCGGCTTACAACGCCATCATCAAAGCCTTCGTCAATAAGATACTACGACAAGAAATCTTAACAAACACGACATTTACAGAGTAAAAAAGTACCCACATCATGCCGAAGGTGGATTAAAATCAACAAATAGTAGTACGCGAAAACCAATACTTGAGGTCGAAATTGATTTTTAAGATCTTAGTAACAGAGTTCACTATATAAGTTTTATTGAACCTGAAATGATTTTACATTATTTTTTATACAAATTATTTTGCCAATTAATTTTTAGCTGACTTTTTTAAGTATTGTCATTATTTAAACATTTGGTGTAAATACGACTTTAGACCACCACAACTCTTGCAGCTGATGTGTATTTCGATTGCTAGTTATATCTAGACTATCGTATACACACAAAATTTAGCGACCTGAAATCACCATCAAAAATGCAACGTTGCCTCCCGGCCTATTAGGAATCCTCTTACTCCGTCACTTTCTTTTAAAATATATAGGAATCCTTCTACAACAGATACTCTAATCAATTTTCATTCTAACCATCCCCTTTCCCATAAACTAGAGTCCTTCAATAAGTTTTTATACCATTTATTTTCGATCCCCCTATCAGTTTCGGCCTTTGTATCTGAACTTAATATCATCAAGCAATTAGCTGTTAATAATTTCCCTAGATATTATCAATAAATTAGACTCTAATTTTTTTACGAAATTCAAACTAAACCGCGTACAAGTTTCCATTGTATCATAAGAAGAAAAAACTACATTTTATTGGCAATATCTCCAATAAATTAAGAAACATTTTTCTCAAACACATTAGATATATTGACAAATTTTAAAATACGCTAATCATATTATAACACACAACTACTCCTTTTCTATGTCAGATGTTGTTCTCTTACATGGCCGCCACAAAGGCATCATAGTGAATCTGCTAGAAATATTGGAGATACATTCTTGTTTTAAGACTGTAACTTATTGTCCTAACAAACAATTAAGACCGAGAGAAAACCATATCTTTCTATATAATCAGTTTTAACCAACTCCTACTGTCACCTGATCCTGGCATATATTTATCCCTTCTAGTACTCTTTTCTCTCCTTTGTGATCATCCCTTACTCACAAACTCTCTCTAGTTTATCTTAAGACTTCTTTGTTTTGTTCTTTAAGTCCGAACTAACCTCAAATTCTTTTCCTCTTCTTTTATTAATTTGTCAGTGTCAATTTTTCTTCTGTTGCTATAACGCCCTATGACCTGCACCCATATACTAATTGTTAAATTTATTTTGGAATTTAAATAGTCTTTGTAATCAATGGACTTATCCAGTAGGAACGAATTTATTGGTTTCATATTAATGAATGAATAGCTTAAAGAACCTAATTGCTTATGTTGATTTTCATTGTTCTTATAATATGCATTAATTAATAAAAATCAATTAAAGGAAATAAATAAATTTTAAAAGTGGCGCTGCTTCTTGACCAATAATTAACGTTTTACTTTCTACAGCATTGCCAAGATTCTAGCTTTGTTCGTTTATAGAAAAATTTGACATACTTCTTTCCTTCTTTTAATCATGACAAATGAGAACAAGAGTTGCCAGTTTTATCGATATGAAAACATGGCCAAAGATAATCTGTTTCAATTGGGCCACGTCACAAGCCACTATAGCCCCGATAATCAAATTAATTACAGCCGCAGGATCGGTCTCAGAAGGGCTGGACCCGGTGCAATGTGTTATGGTAGGCCAAAATTATAAAATAAAAATATAAAAAAAATCACTGGATGAGTCCATTGTTAGGTACTTAACTTTTAGATAATTAGTTCACATTTCGGGTCATATACATTAAGTCATTACAATTTTTTACACCCCTCCTTTCTCCCGGTCAATTGTCTTGTCAATTTTTAACCTTTTACCGCCATCTTGTTGAATTACAGATAGTTTCCAAGTTGCCATGTGCGTTGCATAGATGATTTTTCGGTTGATATTTAATTCCAATTATTGGGTGGGTCTTTATGACTATCATAAGTTTTTGCCTAGTCTCAGAGTGGACAGATTTCTCTCTTTGAAGTCACCTTCGGAGCTTTTTGAATTTTCATTTTTTACGAAGTAGTGTCAACACATCCTTTTATTATGGGGCACTCCTCATGCCTCGAGCTATTCCTCAACTCCGTATGGATCAACCTTTCTAAGGTGAAATCTTAAATGTTTATTACATCGTTTCATACTTTTAAATTATTTTCGTCTTCTTCTTTTTATGTTCTTTTATTAATTAGTCACAGTCAATTTTTCTTCTTTTTCCCAGTGCCCAATGTTTATATAAATATTAAATTATAAGATCGGTTTTTAATAAAATCTATTTTTTCGATTCGATCTTTAAGTGCATCGATTAAATACCAAACGATATGAATCGATTCAGAAAATCGATCTGTTGGAAACAATTGTACTACCACGACTCTGGCAGCTGACACTTATTTTGATTGCTAGTTATATCTAGACTATCGAATACACACAAAATTTAGCGGCCTGAAATCACCATTAAAAATACAATGCTTTCTCCCGGGCTATAATAAGGGCAATTTAGATTCGGATTTTAATTCAATGGTAAATTTTATTCAGGGACGAATAGTGTTTAAAAAAGCTAGAAAATCAAAGTCTTCTTGTTAGTTTGTTAAAAATTTTAGACCTGAAGATGGCTAAGTAGCCGAAACTAATTGCCGTTTAGTACAACTTCATTAAAGTCTTTGTGGTACATTATTTTGAGTTTCATGGTATTTACGAAACTAAATTAAAAGTTTATTTATTGAAAATGTATATTTAATATAAATATTTTCGGTAGATAATTCCATGGTGTACAAGTTCATTTAACCCCACTTCCTATTTAAAATGTGCAGAATTTGAATAAAAAATATAACCCTATTCAAAACCAGGAAGGGTCTATTTACATCAGCACCGTACACATTTTTTGAAAGCTTGTCCTCTAGGTAGCATAAGCTTTTATTTCAAAACCAAAGAGAGTAGGTTGTGTTTTTTGGGGTTAACATGTGAAAGGAAAGTATTTTAATTATTTATTTGGGTCGAGCCTCTTTACTTTCTCTCAAATACACAAAACTTTTAATGATGTTTATATTTTATCCATTTTGTTAATTTTTGATGCATGGTAGAGAAGGGAAAATAAAGTGGATGTATAGAAAGTTTCCCGTTACATCCAAAAATAAATTAATTAAATAAAATCTGACCATTTCAAAACCAAAATGGCGTTTGTGATAGTATCATACAGTTTTTACTTTCCAGAACATTAATTGGCTTTTAATTGAAAAAAAAATAAAAATCAAAGACGACCAAATTTTGGATTATGTCGTATATAAAATAAAGAAATAAATGTAATTTTTAGTAAAACATTTTTATAGCATATTTAAAAACATCGGACAAAAATGAATAATCTTAATTTAACTTAAAGTTTAACAAAACTTTTTAAGACAAAAAATAACCTTCAGTTTCAGGAAAACTTTTGTACTTCACTGTACCAACATTTTTAAAATTATCAAATAATGTTTGAAATACAATATCAACTCTAGCGTTAAGATTTTCCGGGTTTTTCTATACCTCTAACCAAATGGTGCCATCAATCATCAGTAAGTCGCCCTGAAGCGACACGGCAAATTATAATAGCCGTCCCTTCCCCGCTCAAGTGGTTTACTCATCAGGGGTGTAATATAGGCAGAGTATTATTATTATTATTATTATTATTATCAAGATATTTGCTGTTAAAAATTATATAACTAGATAATAACCCCTATATTAAATTTGAATCTGTCAATTCATTTCGTTTCAAAAAAATTAACCTGATGGGACACACGTTGAAAAATATTAAAGTAACAGGACGTGGTTATTTACTATTAAGGATAAGTTATAATGATCAAATAATATCATCCCTATTTTATAGATTAGATTGTATAAAGATGAGTTCATTGAAAACAAATGCTTCCATGATTCACTTTATTAAACGCTTTTGTTTATCTATTTTAACGAAATACTCTGTATGAGTTTTCAATTTTATTAAGTTAATTGTTAAAAAGTTTTGATAATTTAACCAGTTTATTGATATTTGTATATAAAATACGAAAGGATGATATATCAACAGTTGTGTTACATCAAGAAATCTGATCTCATTGTTATTATTATTATTATCATTATAAATTAATTCTGGAAATTTAATAGAAAATATTAGTTATAAAATAAGTAAATGAAAAAAGTGATTATATTGTAAATAATCAAGTATGAAAAAAAATGTTCTTAAAAAAAACATGCGAAACCAGATAATAAACGGAAAGAGGATTTTTGTCAGATTGATTGATATGTTATTTGAGATTTAGAAATATATAACAAACTAGCTTTTGCCCACGACTTCGTTCACGTTGATGTTGGAATAAATACAAGTTAATTTCTTATACCCGTTTCCTTCCCAGATTTTTAAATTTTTATCCCCATTTTTACCCCTCTAAGTGGAGTTACTATATTATATCAAGTGTTATATCAAATGAAAGGTCTTTGTTTGCAAATTTCTAAATAGTTTTTTTTATAACCTTATTTTTTTATATATTTATGTGACCTACTTTTAGACTTATGGCGAAGTTTTCTGGTCGAAGTAATTAATTCATACTGATAAACATTTATATTTTACAGGATAGATAAAATTAGGTATCCAAATTAAAAAAATATATGTAGACCATAAATTAGATTAAAAATGCAGTTGTTATTAATTTTTTTTTAAATAAATTGCAAAATCAAAAAAAAGTTAACGTCTCAACTCCTGAAGAAACTGCGAATAATGGAAACGAAACGTCAAGTATTACTATCAAAATTTATCTATTATAAAAAACCGGGTGAACCAGAAAAGTTTATTAGTAAATTCTTATGGTAAAAAAATATAATGATATTTTTTAATTGCATTTATTGTCGATTTTTTTAATATAACACCCTGTATATCTCTTCATAATGAAAGATACTAAATGGAGAAAAAATATTTTAACGATTTACAAAATGACAAAAAAAGAAGAGGAGCTCAATCGACAAGAAACAAAAAACTACGAGTAAAGGAATAAAGGACCTAATAAAAACGCAGATGAAAGAAATGTTTAAAAATCAGAATCGAAACAAATATGAATTATGTATCAATAAATGTTTGGAAATATTACTAGTCGTTACAGGTGTTAACATCAAACTAAAGCAGCGAAGGACCAGATTCCTTTCTTGAGGAATCAAATGAATATAAATATTAAAATAAAATAGTATTAAAGTGGACTATTTTCTCAACCATTTGTTTATGAACCAAAAGTTTGAAAATTACATTTTTTAACAAAACACTTTTATACATTTGTAGAGCAACTCACTTTTACTATAAAAAAATATTTACACAGATTTGTATTCGCGAACTCTCAAAAATATTCGACTTTATTTGTTAAATAGGCGCGGTCAAAGACACCATTTCTGATGAAAATCTTTTATTTGTAATGTAATAACCAATTCTTGAAGCGCATTCTCACTAGTCGATTTCAGTTGACCGATTTTAGTTGATCAACAAAAGTTGAATAAAAACTGTCGTGAGAACCTGTCTTTCAATAAAGTTGATCAACAAAAGTTTGACCCAGTCAAACTTTTATCGTTCAAGTGATACGTCATCTTAAGCAATTTTAAGTAAACCACCAATATTTTTTGGTATTTACCACAAAATTTCTTGGTTATTCCGTGCGGTTATGGAAGGGGTTAGTATATGTATTGGCATCACAAGTGCTAGTTACTTGAATGCAGTGGTATTTATCGTGGACATAAATTTGTTTATTTTCAAATGTCAATTGATTTCGGCTTTTTCGGCTGTGTTTATTGTTTGTTTATCGATTTTCATTTATACTGTATTGTTTATTATCTTGTAAGAAAGAATGGATGTAAATTTGCCGTCTCAATGTCTGCAACTTTCACTTTGTAATCTTTACCTTCATAATTTAAGCTTAGCCAACACTCATCTGCCAAGTCTGCAATTTTTTAATCTGAACTTTATAACATTTTTCTGTACTTTTAAGAACAAAACCAAAATATTCACTTTTTTGTAGATTGATAACTATCAACTTCAACCAAGAAGTAAAAACAGCTCCGCAGATGTAGGTAAATACCATAAAATTTTGGTTATAACTTTGACGGAAAACAGCTGATTAATGACGTCACCGATATATGACCAAATTAATAACTGAAGCCGCTTGAATGTTGTGATAATTATCAATCTCAAATGATTTTTCTTATTCGCTTAAAATTGATTCATGAATGGTTTTCAAGTTGAAGCTTGTCTTGAAACATATGAACTAGACAGTCAACTTTTGTGTTTTATATTGCCTCACACACTTCTTCCATAAAATTTGAAATGGTGTTTTTAGGCACTCGATATGCGAAAGTAAGGGTTGCAAATGAATCTCCTGTAGCTAAATGTCTAAAAGTTATTTACAACTTTAGTCTTGGTGAGATTGCTTGACACATCACTGTATCTTGTTTTTTAACTCGATCCTGAACTTTTGAGAGCAGTTCCTCGAATTTCCCTTCAGTCATTCGTAAATCATTTCTATTTCTATACCCTTTTTTATCCTCTAGAGCCAGCTCCCTTAGTAAGGTTTCTGATACTCCTGACCTATTTCTTCTCTCAGAATCCACTGCCTCATTCGAGCCATTTTACATTGAAACTGATAGGTCAGTTTATATTGAAATGTGTGAACAATAATTGATTCACATTGTTTTCAACTTTTGTTGATCAACTAAAATCGGTCAATTAAAATCGACTTTATGAGAACGCGGGTTTAACGACTTATATGCGACTTTCTCGCTTAAGAAACTAAAGAACAATTCATATCTTTTAGTTGGCGTTTAGGTTATATTGTTTCAACCCAGCTACTTCATACGCACGTGATCGGGTGAGAATTTCAATGAATCTCATTGGTTTAAAATATAGCATGATGTATCATCTTTATTTGTTACAAGATTAGAAAAGAATTTTTTAAGATAATTTAATCGTCACTCTTGAGATCGACATAAATGGAAGATAGAATAAAGTTAACTAATCACTAATAACAGTTGGATATTTCTCGGAATTTGAGTGACGTAGTTATACAAGCTAAGACTTGTATTTTTAGTTGCGAAATAATAAATGTATTGGATATGATTTTTAACATATTTAAATAAATGTGATTATAAATAAAAACATAAATTCTAGATAATTTTTTAGTGAAATTTATCGCTGGTGCACCGAAATGGCCAGTGCGATCCTGGCCAAACTTATCACATATATATAGGGTAATATTATAAATGTTTTCTTATGCAAAATCAAACACTTAATTATTGATATGCTAAAACAACTATAAAGAAAAAAAATTTTTAATCTCATTTATGATTAATAACATATTCATATGAAGGTATTTAAAATCAATTTTGTCCACGACTGTTTTATAATGAAGGCATTTTTGAAGAATTTTCTAACATAAAGTGGTATATATTATGCACTAATAGCAGTGAATAATCATTATTCACTACTTTTTATCACTGCTCTTCCTATACTTAACGATTGTGATATAACGATTATAAATTTTATCCATTTTATTAGTAAGCCGCGACTGTCATCTAAACGTCAAATTAATAATTTAAATTGAAATGTCAAACTTTTGACTGCAGAATATTTTGTTAAAATTTTTACTAAATTGTAATAAAATAATGAATTGAGAAGGTGAAAATGAAATGTGCTTAACACCGGCACCGCCAGAAGTAAATATCAAGCTCCACACAAGTAAATGATTCTAATTCTTATGCCAGCAATCAAAAATTTCAACAAATAATCAGAATATTAATATTAACGTTAATCCTATTCCTGCAATTAACTTAACAAATTTTTCAAATGTAACTATTAACATAAATAATTGATGTTAAATTTTAATTATATAATATTAATATTCTAACTAGTTATGTTATAAATATTAAAAATAATGTTCCATCAATGTTTGCCAATAAAAGTTTGTTAATAAATTCCTAACAGTCGTGGACAAAGTACAGTATTCTACTAGCATATCATGGCTATTATTCACAAGGGTGTAGTTTACGACACAAGCCGCAGGCGAGTGTCGTAAATTACCCGTCATTATATGCTTGTTGAATAATACTTTTAATCAAAATATTTTTAGTATTTAAAGATTTTTTTTTCTTTTATCACGTTCATTTAAAAATAATAAATTTTTGTGTGAAAAAATAATGTATTTAATACCAAAGCACGAAAAAATATGTCCCGTTCAACGAACGTCTTCACCATCTTTATATTAAACTCACTTCTGTGAGATTATTATGGTAATTTAACCAAATCCCTTCAAAGTGCAATTTGGAAAATATCTGGGAAACCCTTGTAAACACCAGATTAAACCTCAAGTAATATGCAAATAACAAGGTAATTCTTGCGAATAGATAAATAATGAAGCTCGCAATAGACGTGACAAAATTTCGAATCTGTTACATGAGAAAATCATGATAAAGCGTGCCCGTAAAAATATAGGTTAGTATTGAATGAAAGTGGCTTTTACTTGATAAATATCCATGTTAAAGATTAAATAACACGAGTACTTTTCGATATTAACTTTATTTTACAAACTTACATAACATATGTTTCGATATACAATATGTTCTTCTAATGTTAAATCAGTACTGTTTGGGATTGACCCAGTATTAAGCTGCCAATAAATCCAATACCGCCAATAATTTATTTGTACAATTTGCAAATGTTGTTACTACATATTAAGGTTACACC